>OZ014520.1:485442666-486760666 GCA_963966055.1 Lathyrus aphaca | reverse complement strand
ACCAATGCCCTATGCCACTTTGTTACCACAACTTCTGAAGTTTAATCTTGTCAAATTAAGGACTCTGGCTCCACCAGACCCTCAGAACCTTCCACGAAATTACGACGTCAATGCCAGATGTGCCTTTCATTCTAATGCACCTGGTCACACCACAGAAAAGTGCAGAGCTTTGCACATGAAGGTCCAGGATCTAGTTGATTCAAAGGCTTTAAATTTTGCACCACCTCCTAATGTCACAGTGAATCCTATGCCCAGCCATGGTGGGCCCAGGATAAATGTAATTGAGGAGGATTACCCCATGAATTTAATTGAAGATACTGCAAGCATTCAAACACCTCTGGCAGAGGTTAAAGCTCAGCTTTTAAAATGCCAGGTGTTCCCAGGTTGTGAGGCCTGCTGTGAATCTTGCAAAGTTTCTGTCAATGGTTGTGCAAGCTTAAGAAGTGGTATCAATGGCCTTATCAGAGAAGGTATCCTGCAGATAACATCAACGGTTTCTACAACATCAACAACTCCTCTTACAGCAACAACAAACACTCCTCCTACAACTTCAAAGACAATTGTTCCAACAGACTCGTCTACAAAATCAACAATCATCTCTTTCATCACTTCAACAAATACTAGTGCAATCGAGTCCGCTTCTACAACTACAGCAACCATTAACAACGACGTCTCCACAGTCACCATATACTACGAACCATCAGTGGTCCTTGATTCCAACAATTTTCAGCAACAATCTCAACAACCCAACTTCAGTCCTTAATCACCACCACCAGTCAGAAGTCCCATCACCATATATTATGATCCACAGACAATAACAGTTCTTATTTCCGCTGCAGTCAGTCCAGTCACTATCACGGTGCCCGGACCCATTCCATATGAAAAAGATAATGTTGTGCCATGGCACTATGGTTCAGACCTCTACTGCAACGGGGAGAGAGTCCTTCTTGATTCTTCAGCTCATACACCACAGGTGGATAATGTCGGGGGAGGCGGAGGCTTCACCCGAAGAGGACACCTCTTCGCGTCATACATTCCAAGAGTTTATACTGAGGCAGAGGCTGCTGCCAAAGCCAAAGGTTAAAATGTGGTGCCGGAAGAACCAATTTTGAAAAAAGCCCATAAAACATCCTTTGATCAAGATGTGGATGAATTTATGAGGATAATCAAGAGAAGCTACTACAACGTTGTAGATCAGCTCCACCAGCCTCCTTCCAAGATCTCCATTTTATCATTGCTATTGTGTTTCGAAGCTCATCGGGATGCATTACTTAAAGGCTTGCACGCAGCCTACGTGCCTGAGGAGATCACGGTGAATCAGCTAGAGACATGGTTTCTAATGTTAATACTAGCCATGGGCTAGGATTCACCAACGTTGATTTGACAACGGAAGGTCATCACCACAACAAAGCTTTACACATCACTATGGAGTGTAAAAGGGTTGTGCTTTCACATGTTCTAGTTGACACTGGGTCTTCACTCAATGTCTTACCTAAGAAAGCCCTTGTTAAGCTTGAATATGATGGTATTGCTCTCCGACCAAGCAATCTGGTGGTTAGAGCTTTTGATGGTTCCAAGAGGTATGTTCTTTGAGAAGTGGAGCTTCCTGTGATAATTGGTCCGCATGTCTTTCAAACTACTTTCTACGTGATGGACATTCAGCCGGCCTACAGCTGTTTGGTTGGTCGACCATGGATTCACGCCGCTGGCGCAGTTATGCCGACCCTTCACCAGAAATTAAAATACGAGTAGGAAGGGAAAATTATCACAATCTGTGGTGAAGAGGATATTTTTGTTAGCCATCTAGCCACCTATAAATACATCGAGATGGATGGTGAAATCCACGAGACCATGAGCCAAGGTTTCGAAGCACTAAACATCAATGAGGCGACAACTGAAGTATTTACTGTATCCCGGGAGGATAGGATGGGTACTTCAATTGTCTCCTATCATCAAGCTCCGAAGGTTGTTGAAGATGGGAATGCCCAAGGCTGGGGCAAGCTGCTACCGGTGGAGAAGAAGGAGGACAGATTCGGTTTGGGTTACAAACCATTCCGACAAGATCAAGCAGAGGCTGCTAAGGAGCCCGAGTTCATAAGCGGGGGGATGCTGACCCCAGATGATGTCAATAACGTGGAAGACGAGGCTGAAAGCGACCTCAACCTGGAGAGCTATATTCGTCTAAGGTTCCCGGGCCAACAAGTCCTTCACTGGTCTTCCCAGGAAATTATAAGAGTTACTCCTGCAGAGTAATTATTATTTCCTGCCTTTTTTAGCATGCATCAAGTCCTGCATCTTGGCCAAGGTGTCAGGACTCATTTTGTAATAGGGCCATATTTGTATTTTGTGCAAATGGAATATCAATGAACAATGGACATCTTTTGCAAATAATTTTCTTTTTTTGCTCACTATCTTTTCATTTTTGTTATTTTTCGCACAAAACAATAAATGGCAATGTTTTCAAAATAATAACTTCATTTACACTTTTTCTAAAAAAGATTAAAATTAATCACTAAAAAGAACAAATCTCAACCCTTGCAGAGATTATCCTCCATATTGCACCGACAACGACACTGCTACGACCTTGTATGACTTCGACAATCCAATTAATCAAGCAGGTGAAAGGGTTGATGAAGACTATGAGTTGCCTGAAGAGTTAGCCAGGTTGTTCAGGCAAGAGGAGAAAGTGATTACTCCTCATCAGGAGGAAATTGAAACTATTAATCTTGGTACAGAGGAGGATGTAAAAGAAGTGAAGATTGGGGCCAGTCTGCAGGCTCAAGTAAAAGAACTGCTTATCAGCATGCTTCAGGAATACGTCGACGTCTTTGCTTGGTCCTATCAAGACATGCCAGTTCTAGATACGAATATTGTCATGCACAGGCTATCATTTAAAGAAGATTTACCACCGGTTAAACAAAAGCTACGCCGTACTCGCCCTGATATGGCCATGAAGATTAAGGAAGAAGTACAAAAATAGTGGGACGCTGGTTTCCTTGCTTTAACCAGTTACCCGCCGTGGGTTGCTAACATTGTACCCGTGCTTAAGAAGGATGGTAAGGTGCATATGTGTGTGGATTACCGGGATCTGAACAGAGAAAGCCCGAAGGATGATTTCCCATTACCTCACATTGATGTATTGGTGGATAACACAACTCAGTTCTCGGTGTTTTCTTTCATGGACAGATTTTCTGGATACAATCAGATTAAGATGTCACCCGAAGACATGGAGAAAACAACTTTCATCACACCTTGGGGCACATTTTGTTACAAGGTAATGCCATTTGGACTGAAGAACGTCGGTGCAACATATCAACGGGTTATGGTAACATTATTCCACAATATGATCCACAAAGAAATCGAATGCTATGTAGATGATATGATTGCCAAGTCCCTTACAGAAGAGGATCATCTGGTGAATCTGCTGAAGTTGTTTAAGCGTTTGAGGAAGTATCAGCTGAAGTTGAACCCCAACAAATTCACATTCGGGGTACGTTCTGGTAAGTTGCTGGGATTTATCGTAAGTGAAAAGGGAATTGAAGTTGACCCCGATAAAGTCAAAGCTATTCAGGAAATGCCTGCGCCTAGGACTGAGAAAGATGTTCGAGGGTTCTTAGGTAGATTGAACTACATCTCAAGGTTCATATCTCACCTCACTACAACCTGTGAACCCCTGTTCAAACTGTTAAGAAAGGAACAAACAGTCAGGTGGAATGACGATTGTCAGAAAGCTTTTGACAAGATCAAGGAGTACCTACAAGAACCTCAAATTCTCATGCCTCCGATTAAAGGAAGACCTCTGATAATGTACCTGACAGTATTAGAAGGATCAATGGGGTGTGTATTGGGCCAGCATGACGAGTCAGGTTGAAAAGAGTATGCAATATACTACTTATGCAAAAAGTTTACCGACTATGAACAACGTTATTCACTGCTCGAGAAAACTTGTTGTGCTTTAGTGTGGGCTTCTCGCCGACTAAGACAGTATATGTTGACAAACACTACTTTGTTGATCTCAAAAATGGATCCATTCAAGTACATATTTGAGAAGCCAGCACTTACCGGAAGGGTTGCAAGATGGAAAATGATCCTAACAGAGTATGACATTCAGTACACTTCTCAGAAAGCCATCAAAGGCAGTGTATTGTCTGACTATCTAGCTGAGCAACCCATTGATGATTACCAGCCCATGAGATTTGACTTCCCTGATGAAGACATCATGTATTTAAAAGCAAAAGACTGTGAAGAGCCAGTTCATACTGAAGGGCCTAACCCAGAAGAAGAATGGACTATGATGTTTGACGGGGCTGTCAATATGAATGGTCGTGGAGTTAGTGCAGTGCTCATTACACCTAAAGGAGTTCATATGCCTTCCTCGGCAAAACTCACCTTTTCTTGCACTAACAACGAAGCAGAATACGAAGCCTGTATCGTGGGTCTTAAGGAAGCCATTGACCTCAGGATCAAAACCTTGAATGTATTCGAAGATTCGACTTTGGTAATAAACCAGACCAACGACAAATGGTACACTCATCAGGAGCATCTGATTCCATATCGTGACTACACGAGGAGATTATTGACTTTCTTCACAACAGTCAAACTTGAATACATCCCTTGAGACAAAAATCAGTTTGCTGATGCTTTAGCTACCATTTCCTCCATGATCAAAGTTCAAACTGCCAATTATGCGCCTCGAATTTTGGTATCCAGACTAGACCGACCGGCATATGTGTTCTCTGTGGACATTGCTAGTGATGACAAACCTTGGTTCCACGACATCAAATGCTTCTTAGATAATCAGACATACCCACCTGGGGCATCATCTAATGATAAGAAGACATTAAGAAGGTTGGCTGGTAGTTTCTTCCTCAATGCTGATGGTTCATTATACAAGCGAAACTTCGACATGGTCCTGCTCAAATCTGTTGACAAGAAGGAAGCAGACCTACTGATGCACGAGGTGCACGAAGGTTCTTTCGGTACCCATTCCGGAGGACATGCATTGGAAAAGAAGTTGTTAAGATCAGGTTACTACTGGATCACAATGGATGCATACTGTTGTGCCTATGCCAGAAAATGCCATAAGTGCCAGATCTACGCAGACAAAGTGCATGTGCCTCCGAATCCTTTGAACGTGATGTCTTCACATTGTCCCTTTTCCATGTGGGGCATTGATATGATTGGAAAGATCGAACCGATTGCTTCAAATGGTCACAGATTGATCCTGGTAGCCATTGATTACTTCACCAAATGGGTTGAAGCAACTTCGTATGCAAATGTCACCAGGCAAGTGGTAGCTCGATTTCTGAAAAGGGATATCATCTGTCGATATGGAGTTCCCGAGCGAATCATTACTGATAATGGTTCTAATTTGAACAACAAAATGATGGCAGAACTGTGTCGGGACTTCAAAATTCAACATCATAACTCTTCTCCTTACAGGCCAAAGATGAATGGCATTGTTGAGGCAGCCAACAAGAATAATAAGAAGATTGTGCAGAAGATGGTAGTTACCTATAAAGACTGGCATGAGATGCTACCATTTTCCTTGCATGGGTACCGAACCTCAATCAAAACATCTACTGGGGAAACGCCTTATCAGCTTGTGTATGGTATGAAAGTTGTCCTACCTGTTGAAGTTGAGCTACCCTCTTTACGGGTACTGATGGATGTGAAATTGGATGAAGCAGAATGGGTCCGGTCTCGTTATAATCAACGAAATCTATTCAAAGAGAAAAGATTAGCCGCCATCTGTCATGGGCAATTATATCAAAAGCGAATGAAGAAAGCCTTCGATCAGAAAGTCAGACCTCGAGAATACCAAGTGGGAGAGCTTGTTCTGAAAAGAATCCTTCCTCCTCATACAGAACACAGGGGCAAGTGGACACCAAATTATGAAGGTCCCTATGTCATAACCAAATTCTTCTCAGGTGGAGCACTGATGCTCGCAACCATGGATGGTGAAGACTTCCCGTCTCCTGTGAATTCAGATGTAGTTAAAAATTACTTTGCATAAAATGACCCACTGGACATAAAAATAGAATGTGAATCCAGGCAAAAATAGGGCATCCCGGCGAGTCAAAAATAGAATAAAATACTCGGGCAAAAATAAGGGAAAAATCATAAAATGTACACCCGCTGAGTTGAAAAGTCGCATTGGACAGCTCAGGCAAAAATGGGTATCCCGGTGGATTGAAAACCCGAAAGGGCAATCCATGCAAAATCAGGGAATAAGCGAATAACTACATTCTGAATCCGTCTGTATCATTCACAACATGGCAAGCTTCGAAAGGACAAAGCGTCGGTCATAATCAGTCTTCTTCAGAAAGCAAGATAAGAAGAACGTCAAGGTCATACAGGTCATAGCAAAGGAAGCTCGCTAGAGCGTCATCTTCAACATTGCCAACACTTTTATTTTCTCAATTTTGCAACAATCTCCTCCTTCCAGGGGATTCGCTTATTTTGACTGTACTTGCCGATTCAGGGCACACAAATTAATAAAATCAGAGTTTTCAGTCACACCTTGTTTTGTACATTTTTGTTTCGTTTGCAAAATGTCCAATGTTCATAATACAACACTCGCATAAAACAAATGAGCCATTTTTAATAAATGCTTGTAGGAAATATATTACTTTTAGGTAAATCTAATTCCTATGACGGAATCCGGTTAGGGCTACCTCGGGACACTTGTGCGTTTTCCCTTGTCTTAAACAGGTTGCAGGCAATCAAGACAGCCAATCTTTCACAACAGTGGGCATAGCAGCCTTGAATCCCAGCACACTACTTCCCATAAGTTATCTCCTCCCCGAGCAGGACCTCCCGAGTAGTGCCTGACAACTATTTCACAGCAAAGTGATCAAAGAACCTTCCATTCCCCACAGAGATGCCAGATTTCTCTCATCCTCAACAGAGTTGGTGGAACTGATTCCCTACAGAGTTGCCTCCCCAATAGAGCAATACCTGAAACACATCCCCAGCTGAGTTGCTAAAACTTTCTCATCCCCAGATAGACCTACCAATGATCTATTTCCCCAAGCAGAGCTCTCCCTCCGGACAGATCTATCAATGATCTCTTCCCCAGCTGGGTTATTCCTACAAACAGATCAGCCAGAGATCCTTATCCCCGTAGGATCCGAGTCTCGGATCGCGTTTCTCATTTGCATAATCATATCATTCACATCATATTCACCAAAATAAGCGTAGCATTCCGTCTAATACGGATCATTGCGGAAAAAATCAAACATTTGCATGATCATAAGCCAGGTTCGAGCCAGTCACCTGCAAATATCATCATCCTTTCACCAACAATATACGAAACTCATATCCTCCGCAGATAAAAGCCAAAGCATCACATTTTCACTCTCAAAACACAGATTCCTGTTTATATTTATACATATTCTTTTTGACACTCATTTGTGTCATACTTCCCCAGCAAGTAAAACACTTGTCCATGTCCCTTGCCCAATATTCCGACGCTCCTCCGTGTCTTACACATACTTCACCAATAGATCAACACTTGTACCTATACAAAAGTCTTTTGATACTCGTTTGTATCTTGTATATATCACTCCTTAGCAGATTCAACACTCGCCCGTGTTCCTTGCTTAACCGATTGATACTCGTCCGTATCATCATCTTTAAACACGTGTCAGCGTTTGTTTCTATCGATACCCGTCCATATCATGGTCCTAAGGATGCTCGTCCGCATCTTTAATCTATACACATCGTCAAACACTTATATCTTTTATTCTTGAAAGCATAAGCACTCGTCCATGTTTACCGTTCCCTAGTAAGTCATCAACAAAACAACTTTCTCCTATCGGACATTCGTCCTATGTCGTGATACTTTCGGCAGCCGTCCCCTGCCAGGTGATCGTCCTTCTCCTTTGGATGACTGTCCCTCATCCTTTTCCCCAGTGGAATCTCCATTATTGGAACCTTCTATCCGACATTCGTCATATGTCGTGATTATTTTTGCATCCGTCCCCTGCTAGGTGATCGTCCTTCACCTTTTTTATGACCGTCCCTCATCATTTATCCGATGGTCGTCCCCATCCTTGATCTTGTTATCTGACATTCGTCCTATGTCGTGATAAACCCCGAGAGCAGTCATACCCTGCTAGGTGATCGTCCTTCACCTCTTGATGATAGTCCTTCATCATGCTTATCTGATGGTCGTCCCCATCGTTGACCTTTTCTATCCGACATTCGTCCTATGTCGTGATAAAGAGAAGCCGTCCCCTGCTAGGTGATCGTCATTCACCTTTGATGACCTTTCCTCATCATTATTTCATTTATTCTTTAAAACAATGGTCGTCCCCGTCGTGGTCTCTTTATTTCCCCAGCTTGTCGACCGTCCCCGTCATTGCTTAGCTTACCATTTTATCCCCAGCAGTCGTCCTCTGCTCGATGGTCATCCTCCATCGCCTTCATTTGATATTCATACTATACTAACTTTTACAATTTATATCCATTTTCTTCTTCTATCCAGCGAGTGCAAATTTCGGATTGTCTTTTGGTATTCAACCACAAGTTATCTTATTTGTCTGTTAAGCCAGGCGCTTACATCTTGCACAACTAACTCATGCTTGAATAGGGGCAGGTGTAAACACCCCAAATTTTCCCTCACTTTTTCTTACACCATGGCTTGTGATCTTTCATTTTTTTTAACATAAGCATTACATCTCATATTGCATGTTTGTTACACTGCATAGTTCAATTTCATCTGCATCTAGGGTTTGTGATCTGAGCAATCCAAGAAGTAATCTGAGCCATCCCAATGGTCTTGAAGCTTCCCAAGAGGGTACATGTGTGTTCTATGATCATATTATGCTCCCCAAAGTTCATTAAAGTCAAGAGATGACAAAGAATGGCAAAGGCATGGAAGCAGAGCTAGGGTTTTCCTACACAAATGACCAAAATTAGGGTTTTGGTTTCAGAGGCCTTAACTCCAAATTTTTTGGTCATCCTTGTTTCTAATGTTCTTAATATGTTATAAGGATCATGTGTACCAAGTTTGATGAAGAAATTCATTGTGGAAGTCATCTGATCATTGGGTAACTTCTTAAGCAAGTTAAGTCAAAATCAGGGCATCTGAGGCCCCTAACAATGGAACCAAAGGGTCATTTTCATCAAATTGAAGTTAAATGATCTTTATTTGATCTTAGAAGTGGTTGGAAGTTCACAATATTGAATAATTTTGAGCCAATTGCAAACTTGCCATTTTTGGAAATGACTTGAAATGCAAACTTTCCATTTTGGGAAAGATTTTCAACCTCCTCTTTCATGACCAAAAATGCTTCAAATGAAAAATTCTTGGACATGAAAGTTGTAGATTAGGTCATTCCATTTTCAAAAAGTACAAGAACATGTCTTGATTCATCCTAGAACTCAAGATATAGCCTTTCAAAGTTGGCAAAAATCACATAATTTCAAGTTTCACGTCAAAGAGGGATTTTGCATATTGGCATTTTAAAGCTTCTAAATGACTTCTAATGTGCACAAATATGTTACAACATGTCAAGGAGGCATCTAAACATCAGAATTGGCCCAAAAATTTGGCATTTTCATGATTACACAAAATCACCATAAAACTTAGGGCTCAGATTACACAAAATCACCATAAAACTTTCCCTCTTCGATTCTCATTACTCAGTTGTCGCTCCCAAAGATTTGCATCCCGGTGCAGACGCGAACGGTCGACGAAAAGAGAAAGTGAAGGTGAAGTGAATAGAGTCGCCAGCTAGGCATTTTTATCCCGAGGGAAAGGTAATGCTGCATAAACCTAGAAGGGTATGGATAAGATGGTTGCGAACCAGAGAAACTGAGAAAGGGGGTTGGTTACTACCTGGGAAGGTATTAGCATCCAGATCGTCCGTCGTACTCGACGGGATCCACACTTACAAGATTGTGTTTAAAAGGGGTAAGTGTATATGCTATCTATGTGAAAAAGATAGGGAAAGAAAGTACAGGTGTCAGTGAGAAAAGGTGTGAATTGCTCAGGAATTGAGGCTTAAAAAGAAGGCTGAAAGAGGGGGAAGTCACAAAGACCTTTGTTCGATAATTGTTAAGCTATGCCTACGTATACTCTCGTGCAATGAGGAAGTCAGAACACCGTAGTTCGACTCAAAGAGACTGAAAATGAATTGACTTTGAACTGCTTACTTGTCTATGCTCAAGTGTATGACTCGTCTGGCTCGAGTGCTAACTGTCTTGCATTAGACGGAAGAGGCAAGTTCTCGTTTATGAATGAGTGTGATGAGAAAAGAATCCCGAAGGAGACGATTATTCTTTGTTTTTTTGTTTTCATTTTTGTTATTTTTTTTATGTTTTGCATAAGTTAATGAGCTTAAGCCTAAATCAAGGACTTGCAAACTCATTATATCCTCCCTGATTAGGGATAATGAGAATACTTAAGTATGAGATAAGCATCTCAACTTAATTGCCATTATGATGCAAGATTAAGATCATTAACCTACTTGTGATTAATTAGATGTTTTTTGGGTTTTTGTTTAGTGTTAAGTAATGAGTTTAATCTCTAATCACAGATTAGTGAACTCATTACACCATCCTAATAGAAGGATAATAGATGAGAACACTTAAGCTGAGGAAGATACCTCAACTTAATCCATGGTTAGGGATTAAATTCATTTTATAAAAAACCTTTATTAAGTGGATTTTAATTAAGGGATGAGATTAAGAAGTGAATTTTATGTTTGTAAGACAACTTGAGGGGGATTTGTCCATTAAATACTAGGGTTAGTCCTTCTTAACCATAAGGTAGAATTAGAACCCTAATGTAAGGCCCAAGTTACAAGATAAAGTCTTAGTGATTTATGAGGTGATTTGATTAAGAGTTTTAAACAAATTAAAGGTTTAACACTTAGGATTAAAGTTATACACTCCATCCTAAGAGAAGGATGCAGGCATAACCCTAATTCCAAAGTCCTAAAACTTTAAGAGTTTAGTCCCTGATTATTGAGATGAGAAGAGAGACTCAAGGAGACTCAAAGGTAAAATCTAAGGGGGACTAATCACAACCATAATCATTATCATGCTTGGATATCCTATGGTTTGTGAGGCTTAGAGAAAGATCGTCAGGGAAGCTGCCAATGGAAGAAGCAGATGAAAGGAGGAGGAAGCAGAAGAATAAGTTACTTACTTCCTAAGAAGATAAGTAACTTAAAGGAAGAAAATGATAGATATTGAACATAAGTGAATCAAATTCACTTCAAAGACAAATTAAAATGCATATGAAAGAGACAAAAAGAAGTGAGAGGTGAAGGCAAATCTACCTCCCAAATAACTTACCAAAAGTACCTGAAAAATTGTTAGTATGAATGTATAATGTATAAGGCATGAAGAAATGTATTGAAATGAGATGAAATGGGATGCAAAGACCAAAGTCAGAAGTGTTTATGCAATGAAAATGGCATATGAGATGATGCAATGTCATACAATGTGCATATGAATGATCATACAAAGATGGGAAGTCATGAAAGCATGCTTAGAAGTTTGAAAACACATGGATGTTTATGAAAAGAAGTGAATGCAAAACATGGAAAATGAATGAAGAAATGGTCAAGCAAGGTTCTATCATGTCCTAAGATGTCTAAGATGACATATTAATGCATGAAATGTCATGGCAAGTTCATGTGATGGTGAATATGTAAGGTGAATGCAAATGAACATGAGAAATTAGGGTTACGTAGATATGTGAGATGCAAATGGATAAAACAGAAGCATACAACATGATAAAATTTGAAATCAAGCTCAAATAAACCCTAATCCCATACTAGGTCACACCCCAAAGGAGAAGGTCAGAAACCTAACCTATTGAAAGTTATGATTTTCCTAAGTTTCCTAGGGTTTTTGGGTGATTCAAAAGGAAAAATGCAAATCAAATTGAAAATGCAAAATAAATTTATGAGAACAATATCCTAGAAACTACATGCAATATGTGAAACAATTCAAAAAGAATCAAGTTCAAACTCTTCTTGGTTAGGCATAAATGATTTTTCAAAACTAGGGTTAAAAAATGTGATTTTAAAGACCCTTAATTCAAAGAAAATTGGTAAACTATGATCAAACCTACAAAGATATTTGTATGAAGAGTTTGAAAATGTTTCTAAATGCATTGGAATGGTTCATGAGTTTTTTGGTGATTTTTAGAAACCTAAATGTATTTTTAATTAATTAAAATACTTTAATTAATTAAAAATAACATTTAAATATTTTAAAAATACTTTTTATATGCAAACAATAAAATAAAAATTATTTTCAGGTTGATAAAAATATTTGAAGTCAGAAAGCAAAGTTTCAATTTTTTTTATAAGTTTTGCTATTTTAAAATAAATGAGAAAGAAAATGCAAAAAAAATGAAATAAAAATAAAATAAAATGGAAGTATACAGATCTAAGGGCCAGGATTTGAACTGGGGAAATAAGTGTTGACTGGCGCGTGATCCAAGGGCTGGGGTTTTTTTCTGGCTAATTAACCTAATTAATTAAATTAATTAAGGATTAGGGCTAACTGAGTGCATCTGGACCATCCAAACACGCGGGAAAATATGATTCTAGGGCTATTATTCAAACTGGCTAATTAATACAAGATTAAGGCAAATGACTTCCAGGCGGCCGGAACAGTGTTCCAGACGTCTTCTCCGGCAGGGTCCTCACTCTAACTCTCTCCACAAGCCATGAAAACCTCCCCAAATCTCCAGAATTACTCCCCAGGCATCAATAAACAAGAATCAATCCACAAAAATAATTTATTTCACGCATACATGATGAATCGAAGACAAAACAATTTCGCGGGCAAAGTTTCAGAACAAAAATACATGCTCATTTCTCAACCATTTTCGAAAATAAACATATCACAATGATTAGTGAAGCATGTAGAATCATTTAGAAACTTAAAACAAGAGTTCTGGAAAAAATGTTCTTCATGGCTACCTGAGTTGAAGCTTTGCAAACTGGAGCTTTCTGACCTCTTACTTTGTGCAAAATGCCTCCAATGATCCCTTTGATGCTTCTGGAAAGCTTGATGGAGTTTAAATGAGCTGGTTTGAGTGATTCGGTTCTGATAGGTGAGAAATCGTGTTTTTGTTTCAGGGTGATTCAGGTTATGGTGAGGGGTGGGAAATGATCCTTGAGGTATGTGGAGTTGAATGGTGAAAGAAATTTCAGGTTTTGATGGCTGAGGAGTAAGTTTCGAAGAGATGAAGTTCTTGCAAGTTTTTGTGATTCTGAGTTTGTGTATGGATTCAGGCTTGTGTGTTGTGTTGTTTGAGGTCCATGAGGTTCACATAAGTCATGCTGATTGGTTCAGAGAGTTGGTGAGGCATAGTTTGATTGGTATGGGCCAAATTACAAAAAGTCAAGGTTATGTGTACTTGAAGCATGGCACGGGTCAGAGGTGTTTCCATGGCTTGTCCTGTCTCAGCTTGATTCATGGAGGACCATGGGATTGAATTTGATGAGCTGGAAGGCTTGGATGAAGAGTTCTCATGGTTTATGCAAATTTCCCTCTTTGATGTTTCTTGTGATTCAAGCCATGAAATGCTTCAATTCTTGGGTCAATTTTGATCCTTTGAAGTTGTTTTGACATGTTGTAACATATTTGTGCACATTATAAGTCATTTAGAAGCTTGAACATGCAAAAATGCAAAATCCCTCTTTGACATGAAACTTGAAATTATGTGATTTTTGCCAACTTTGAAAGGCCATATCTTTAGTTCTAGGATGAATCAAGACATGTTCTTGTACTTTTTGAAAAGGGAAAGACCTAATCTACAACTTTCATGCCCAAGAATTTTTCATTTGAAGCATTTATGGTCATGAAAGAGGAGGTTGAAAATCTTTCCCAAAATGGAAAGTTTGCATTTCAAGTAATTTCCAAAAATGGCAAGTTTGCAATTGCCTCAAAATTCTTCAATCTTGTGAACTTTCAAGCACTTCTATGATCAAATAATGATCATAGAACTTCAATTTGATGAAAATGACCCTTTGGTTCTATTGTTGGGGGCCTCAGATGCCCTGATTTGGACTTAACTTGCCCAAGAAGTTACCCAATGATCAGATGACTTCCACAATGCATTCCTTCATCAAACTTGGTACACATGATCCTTATAACATATTAAGAACATTAGAAATAAGAATGACCCAAAAATTGGGAGTTAAGGCCTCTGAAACCAAAACCCTAATTTTGGTCATCTATGTAGTGAAAAACCCTAGCTCTGCTTCCATGCCTTTGCCAATTCATGTGATCCCTTGACTTTCATGAACTTTGAGGAGCATAATATGATCATAGAACACATATAGACCCTCTTGTAAAGCTTTAAGACCTTTGGGGTGGCTCAGATGAATTCTTGGATTGCTCAGATCACAAACCCTAGATGCAGATGAACTTGAACTATGCAGTGAAACAAAAAAATGCAATATGAGGTAGTGTGATTATGCTAATGAAAAAATGAAAGATCACAAGCCATGGTGTGATAAAGAGTTAGGGAAAATTTGGGGTGTTTACAGCTGCCCCTATTCAAACATGAGTTAGTTGTGCAGGATGTAAGCGCCTGGCTTAGCAGACAAACAAGATAACTTGTGGTTGAATACCAAAGACAGTCCGAAATTTGCACGCACTGGGGAGAAGAATAAAAGGGATATAAATTGTAAAAGATAGTATAGTATGATTATTATGACGGCGATGGAGGAAGACCATCGAGCAGAGGACGACTGCTGGGGATAAAGTGGTAAGTAAAGAAATGACGGGGACGACCGACAAGCTGGGGAAATAAAGAGATCATGATGGGGACGGCCATCGGGTAAAGAAAACTCTCTGGAGATTAAAGTAATGAGAAAAGCAATGATGGGGACGTCCATCAGGCTTGGAAAGTAAAGTAAACAACGATGGGGACGGCCATCGGGTTAATGAAATAATGATGAGGGACAGTCATCAAAGGTGAAGGACAATCACCTAGCAGGGGACGACTGCTAAAAATATCACGACATAGGATGAATGTCAGATAGAAAAGGTTAACGATGGGGACAGCCATCGGATAAGCATGATGAAGGACGATCATCAAGAGGTGAAGGACAATCACCTAGCAGGGGATGGCTGCTAAAAATATCACGACATAGGACGAATGTCGGATAGAAGGTTCCAATAATGGAGATTCCACTGGGGAAGAGGATGAGGGAAGGTCATCCAAAGGTGAAGGACGATCACCTGGAAGGGGACAGCTGTTGAAAGTATCACGACATAGGACGAATGTCAGATAGGAGAAAGTTGTTTTGTTGACGACTTACTGGGGAACGGTAAACACGGACGAGTGCTTACGCTTTCAAGAATAAGTGTTTGACGATGTGTATAGATTAAAAATGTGAACGAGCATCCTTAGGACCATGATACAGATGAGTATCGGTAGAAACAGACGCTGACACATGTTCAAAGATGATGATACAGACGAGTATCAACCGGTTAACAAGGAACACGGACGAGTGTCGAATCTGTTGAGGAGTGATATATACAATGATACAGACGAGTATCAAAGGAACCCTGTATTGGTATGTATAAGTATTGGTTTGTTGGTGAGGTATGAGTAAGACACGGACGAGTATTTGACTTGTTGGGGAACGTATTACACGGACGAGTGTCAAATATGTATAAGTTAAGAACAAATATCTGTATTTGAGAGTGCAAAAGGTATTCTGGCGACCTGTGGGGGGATAAGATGACACAGACGAGTATCGAAAAGAGCATGTTTTGAACAAGTATCTGTTTTTGAAAGTGCAAAGGGGATGCTTTGGATTTTGTCTGCAGGGGATATGAGTTTTGTATATCGCTGATGGAGTGATGATGGTATTTGCAGGTGACTGGCTCGAACCTGGCTTATGATCATCCAAATGTTTGATTTTTGCCGTAATGCTCCGTATTGAACGAAATTTTATGCTTATTTTGGTGGATATGATGTGAATTCCATGATTATGCAAGTGAGAAAACTGATCTGAGACTCAGATCCTGCGGGGATAAAGATCTCTGGCTGATCTGCTTGGAGGGATAACCCAGCTGGGGGAAGAGATTATTGATAGATCTGTCCGGAGGGAGAACTCTGCTTGGAGAAATAGATCATTGGTAGATCTATCCGAAGGGAGGACTCAGCTGGGGAGAAGGAAGTTTTAGCCACTCCATTGGGGATGGGTTTCAGGCATTGCTCTACTGGGGAGAGAATGGAAACTCTGTGGGGGATAGGAAATTTCTTGATCACCTTGTTGTGAAATAGTTGTCAGGCACTGCTCGAGAGGTCCTGCTTGGGGAGGAGATAACTTCTAGGAAGTAGCATGTTGGGGAATCAATGCTTGATATACCCCCCCCGTTGCATATTGAATACCTGCTACCTGTTAAGACAAAGGAAAAACGCGCAAGTATCCTGAAGTATCCCTAACCGGATTCCGTCATAGGAGTTAGACTTATCAGAAATTAATATATTTCCTGCAAGAATTTTATTAAGAATGGCTCACATGTTTTCACGCAAGTGTTGTATTATGAACATTGGACATTTTGCAAACGAAACAAAAAATGTACAAAGCAAGGTGTGACTGAAAACTCTGATTTTATTAATTTGGGCGCCCTGAATTGGCAAGTACAGTCAAAAGAAGAGAATCCCCTAGAAAGAGGAGATTGCTGTAAATTGAGAAAATAAAAGTGTCGACAATGTTGACGATGACGCTCCAGTGAGCTTCCTTTGCTATGATCTGTATGACCTTGACGTTCTTCTTATCTTGCTTTCTAAAGAAGGCTGATTCTGTCTGATGCTTTGTCCTTTCAGAGCTTGCCATGTCGTGAGCGATACAGACGAATTCAGAATGCAATTGTTCGCTTATTAACTGATTTTGCATGGATCGCCCTTTCGGGTTTTCAATCCACCGGGATACCCATTTTTGCCTGAGCTGTCCAATGCGGCTTTTCAGCTTAGCGGGTGTACACATTTTTTCCCCTTATTTTTGACCGAGTCTTTTATTCTATTTTTGACTCGCCGGGATGCCCTATTTTTTCCTGGACTCACATTTTGTTTTTATGTCCAGCGGGTCATTTTATGCGAAGTATTTTTTAACTGCATCTGAATTCACGGGGGATAAGAAATCCTCGCCATGAGAAAACTTTCTTTACTATGAATGGGCCCTCATAGTTTGGCGTCCATTTGCCCATGTGATCTGTATGAGGAGGAAGAAGTCTTTTCAGTACAAACTCTCTCACTAGGTATTCCCGAAGTCTGACTTTCTGATCGAAGGCTTTCTTCATCCGCTTCTGATATAACTGCCCATGATAGATGGCAGATAATCTTTTCTCCTCGATCAGATTCAGTTGATTGTAGAGAGACCGGATCCATTCTGCTTCATCCAGCTTCACATCCATCATTACCCGTAAGGAGGGTAGCTCAACTTCAACAGGTAGGACTGCCTCCATACCATACACAAGCTGATAAGGCGTTGCCCCGGTAGACGTTCTAATTGAGGTTCGGTACCCATGCAAGGCAAATGGTAGCATTTCAGACCAGTATTTATAAGTGACCACCATCTTCTGCACAATCTTCTTGATGTTTTTGTTAGCTCCCTCGACAGCGCCATTCATCTTTGGCCTGTAAGGAGAAGAGTTGTGATGTTGGATCTTGAAGTCCCGGCATAGTTATGCCATCATTTTGTTGTTCAAATTGGAAACATTATCAGTAATGATTCGCTCGGGAACTCCATACCGAAAGATGATGTCTCTTTTCAAAAATCTGGCTACCACTTGTCTGGTGACGTTTGCATACGAAGCCGCTTCGACCCATTTTGTGAAGTAATCAATGGCTACCAGGATGAACCTGTGGCCATTTGAAGCAGTCGGTTCGATCTTTCCAATCATGTCAATGCCCCACATGGCAAAGGGCCAAGGTGAAGACATCACGTTCAAAGGATTCGGAGGCACATGCACTTTATCTGCATAGATCTGGCACTTGTGACACTTTCTGGCATAGGCATAACAGTCTGCATCCATTGTGATCCAGTAGTAACCTGATCTTAATAACTTCTTTGCCATTGCATGTCCTCCAGCATGGGTACCAAAAGAACCTCCGTGCATCCGCAAACTGATTTTCGTCTCGAGGGATGTACTCAAGTTTGACTGTTGTGAAGAAAGTCAATAATCTCCTCGTATAGTCGCGGTACGGAATCAGATGCTCCTGGTGAGTGTACCATTTATCGTTGGTCTGATTGATTACCAAAGTTGAATCTCCGAATACATTTAAGGTTTTGATCCTGAGGTCAATGGCTTCCTCAAGACCCATGATACTAGCTTCATATTCTACTTCGTTGTTGGTGCAGGCAAAGGTGAGTTTTGCCGAGAAAGGCATATGAACTCATTTAGGTGTAATGAGCATTGCACCAACCCTACGACCATTCATATTAACAGCCCCGTCAAACATCATAGTCCATTCTTCTTCTGGGTCAGGCCCTTCAGTGTGAACTGGATCTTCACAATCTTTTGCTTTTAGGTGCATGATGTCTTCATCAGGGAAGTCAAATCTCATGGGCTGGTAATCATCAATGGGTTGCTCGGCTAGATAATCAGACAGTACAGTGACCTTGATGGCCTTTTGAGACGTGTACTGAATGTCATACTCTGATAGAATCATTTGCCATCTTGCAACCCTTTCGGTAAGTGTTGGCTTCTCAAATATGTACTTGACGGGGTCCATCTTTGAGATCAACAAGGTAGTGTGAGTTAGCATATACTGTCTTAGTCGGCGAGCAGCCCACGCTAAAGCACATCAAGTTTTCTCGAGCAGTGAATAACATTGTTCATAGTCGGTAAACGTTTTGCTTAGGTAGTATACTGCATACTATTTTCGACCAGACTCGTCATGCTGGCCCAACACACACCCCATTGATCCTTCTAATACTGCCAGGTACATTATCAGAGGTCTTCCTTCAATCAGAGGCATGAGAATTGGAGGTTCTTGCAGATACTCCTTGATTTTGTCAAAAGCTTTCTGACAATCGTCGTTCCACCTAACTGTTTGTTCCTTTCTTAACAATTTAAACAGGGGTTCACAAGTTTTAGTGAGGTGAGATCTGAACCTTGAGATGTAGTTCAATCTACCCAAGAACCCCCGAACTTCTTTTTCAGTCCTAGGTGCAGGCATCTCCTGAATGGCTTTAAATTTATCGAGGTCAACTTCAATTCCCTTTTCACTTACGATAAATCCCAGCAACTTACTAGAACGTACCCCGAATGTGCATTTGTTGGGGTTCAACTTCAGCTGATACTTCCTCAGACGTTTAAATAACTTCAGCAGATTCACCAGATGGTCTTCTTCAGTAAGGGACTTGGAAATCATATCATCCACGTAGCATTCAATTTCTTTGTGGATCATATCGTGGAATAATGTTATCATAGCCCGTTGATAAGTTGCACTGGCGTTCTTCAGTCCAAACGACATTACCTTGTAACAAAATGTGCCCCAAGGTGTGATGAAGGTTGTTTTCTCCATGTCTTCGGGTGACATCTTAATCTGATTGTACCCAGAAAATCTATCCATGAAAGAAAATACCGAGAACTGAGTTGTGTTGTTGACCAATACGTCAATGTGAGGTAATGGGAAATCATCCTTCGGGCTAGCTCTGTTCAGGTCCCGGTAATCCACACACATATGCACCTTGCCATCCTTCTTAGGCACTGGTACAATGTTAGCAACCCACGGCGGGTAACTAGTTACAACAAGGAAACCGGCGTCCCACTGTTTTTGTACTTCTTCCTTAATCTTCATGGCCATATCTGGGAAAGTGTGGCATAACTTTTGTTTGACTGGAGGACAATCTCCTTTCAAGGGTAGCCTGTGCATGACAATATCCGTATCTAGACCTGGAATATCTTGATTGGACCAAGCAAAGACGTTGACGTATTCCCGAAGCATGCTGATAAGCTGTTCCTTTACTGGAGCTTGCAGACTGGCCCCAATCTTCACTTCTTTTAAATCCTCCTCGGTACCAAGATTAACAGTTTCAATTTCCTCCTGATGAGGAGTAATCACTTTCTCTTCTTGCCTCAACAACCTGGCTAACTCTTCAGGCAACTTGTAGTCTTCATCAACCCTTCATCTGCTTGATTAATTGGATTGTCGAAGTCATACAAGGTCATATCAGTGTTGTTGTCGGTGCAATCTGGAGGATAATCTCTGCAAGGGTTGAGATTCGTTCTTTTTAGTGATCAATTTTAAACTTGTTTAGAAAAAGTGTAAATGAAGTTATTATTTTGAAAACATTGCCATTTTATTGTTTTATGCGAAAAATAACAAAAATGAAAAGACAGTGAGCGAAAAAGAAAATTGTTTGAAAAAGATGTCCATTGTTCATTGATATTCCATTTGCACAAAATACAAATATGGCCCTATTACAAAATGAGTCTTGACACCTTGGGCAAGATGCAGGACTTGATGCAGGCTAAAAGCAGGAAATAATAATTACTCTGCAGGAGTAACCCTTATAATTTCCTGGGAAGACCAGTTAAGGACTTGTTGGCCCGGGATCCTTGGACGAATCCAGCTCTCCAGGTTGAGGTCGCTTTCTGCCTCGTCTTCCACGTTATTGACAGCATTTGGGGTTAGCATCCCCCCACTTATGAACTTGGGCTCCTTAGCAGCCTCTGCTTGATCTTGTCGGAATGGTTTGTAACCCAAACCGAATTTGTCCTCCTTCTTCTCCACCGGTCGCAGCTTGCCCCAGCCTTGGGCGTTTCCATCTTCAACAACCTTCCGAGCTTGTTGGTAGGATACAATTGACGTACCCATCCTATCCTCCTAGGATGCAGCAAACACTTCAGTTGTCACCTCATTGACATTTAGTGCTTCAAAACCTTGACTCATGGTTCCGTGGATTTCACCATCCATCTCAATGTATTTGTAGGTGGCTAACAAAAATATCCTCTTCACCACAGATTGTGATAATCTGCCCTTCCCATTCATATTTCAATTTCTGGTGAAGGGTCAACGTAACTGCGCCAGCTGCGTGAATCCATGGTCGACCCAACAAACAGTTGTAGGCCGGCTGAATGTCCATCACATAGAAAGTAGTCTGAAAAACCTGTGGGCCAATTATCACAGGAAGCTCTACCTCTCCAAGAACAGACCTCTTGGAACCATCAAAAGCTCTAACCACTAGATTCCTTGGTCGGAGAGCAATACCATCATATCCAAGCTTAACAAGGGATTTCTTTGGCAAGACGTTGAGTGAAGACCCAGTGTCAACTAGAACATGTGAGAGCACAACCCCTTTACACTCCAGAGTGATGTGTAAAGCCTTGTTATAATGAAGACCTTCCGCAGTCAAATCAGTGTTGGTGAAGCCTATCCCATTGCTAGTATTAACATTAGACACTACTGTCTCAAGCGGATTTACCGTGATGTCCTCAGGCACGTAGGCTGCGTGCAAGACTTTAAGTAATGCATCCCGATGAGCTTCGGAACACAACACCAGGGATAAGATGGAGATCTTGGAAGGAGTCTTGTGGAGCTGATCCATAACCATGTAGTCGCTTCTCTTGATTATCCTCATAAATTCATCCATATCTTGATCAAAGGATGTTTTATGGGCTTCTTTTGAAATTGGTTCTTCCGCCACCACATTTTTACCTTTAGCTTTGACAGCAGCCTCTGCCTCAATATTAGCTCTTGGATCTTGTGATGCAAAGAGACATCCTCTTCTAGTGAAGCCTCCACCTCCCTCGACATTATCCACATGTGGTGCATGAGCCGAAGAATCAAGAAGGACTTTTTCCCCATTGCAGTAAAGGTCTGAACCATAGTGCCATGGTACATCATTGTCTTTTTCATATGGAATGGGTCCAGGTACCATGATGGTGACTGGACTGACTGCAGCGCAGGTAGGAATTGTTATTGTCTGTGGATCGTAATATATGGTGATAGGACTTCTGACTAGTGGTGGTGGTGAATGACTGAAGCTGGGTTGTTGTTGAGATTGTTGCTGAGATTGTTGCTGAAAATTGTTGGAATCAGGGACCATCGCAGGGTCGTAGTATATGGTGACTGTGGAGACGTCGTTGTTAATGGTTGCTGTAGTTGTAGAAGCAGATGCGGTTGAACCAGTGTTTTTTGAAGTGGTGGAGGAAATGATTGTTGATTTTGTAGACGAGTCTATAGGAACAATTGTCTTTGCACTTATAGGAGAAGTAATTGTTGTTGCTGTAAAAGGAGTTGCTGATGTTGTAGAAACCGTTGATGTTATCTGCAGGATACCTTCTCTGATAAGGCCATTGATACCATTTCTCAAGCTTGCACACCCATTAACGGAAACTTTGCAAGATTCACAGCAGGCCTCATAACCTGGGAACACCTGGCATTTTAAAAGTTAGGCTTTAACCTCTGCCAGAGGTGTTTGAATGCTTGCAATATCTTCTATTAAATTCATGGGTTAACCCTCCTCAATTGCATTTATCATGGGCCCACCATGGCTGGGCATAGGATTCTTCGTGACATTAGGAGGTGGTGCAAAATTTAGGGCCTTTGAATCAACCAGATCCTGGACCTTCATGTGCAAAGCTCTGCATTTTTCTATAGTATGGCTAGGTGCATTAGAATGGAAGGTACGTCTGGCATTGACATCGTAATTTCTCGGAAGGTTCTGAGGATCTGGTGGAGCCAGAGTCCTTAATTCGACAAGGTTAAGCTTCAGAAGTTGCGGTAATAAAGTGGCATGAGGCATTGGTATAGGATCAATTACCATGTTGACTTGAGATGGCCTTTGCTGGAAAGGACGCTGTTGTTGGTTGTTGTTGTTGTTGTAGGACCTTTATTGAGGAAAATGTTGTTGTTGAGGAAAATGTTGTGGTTGCTGAGTGTATTGAGGAGGTAGAGTAGGAATTGTGACAGCGGCAATTGATCTTGGCATATACTGGGGTCTTCCTCTGCCCATCTGTATTGAATTTGTTTCACTGGCCCTGCGAGGCCCTGAAAATGGTTTCCTTGTGCTGCTTGAGCTGGCGCCGTTATCAAAAATCTTTCCCATTTTCAATAAACTCTCAATCCTTTCTCCAGCTATGACCACGTCCGCAAAGCTAGTGGAAGAGAAAGCAGCCAACCTATCAATGTATGTCCCCTGGAGGGTGTTCATAAACATATCTGCCATTTCTCTTTCCGATATTGGAGGTTGAACGGCAGCAGCTAATTGCCTCCATCTCTGAGCATACTCTCTGAAGCTTTCCCTGGAGGATTGTGACATACCCATTAGAAGAGTTTTGTTAGGAGCCATGTCTAGATTGTATTGGTATTGGCGTATGAAAGCCTCGGCCAAATCATTCCAATTTCTTACTATGGTCCTAGTCAGATGAGAGCACCACTCACGGGATGCCCCTGTCAAGCTATCCTCAAAATAGAGCATCCATAGCTTTTCATCCATGGTGTAGGCTTTTAATCTTCCCAGGAAGGATTGAAGATGGGTGTGAGGGCAAGATGTTCCATTATATCTTTTGAAGCAGGGAGGTTTGAATTTGTGAGGAATTCTAACTCCCTCTACCAGCCCCATATCCATAACATCAAACCCTAGAGAGTTTTGAGACTCCAGAGACCTCAACTTTTCTGCTATCTCGTCCAACCTACGATCATAGAATTCATCTCCTGCCCCAACTACAGTGAATTGTTCTTCCTAAGGGTCCTCCTGCAAGGCACGCCCTTCAGTGTTACCCTGGGTATTCCTTATAGCATTAATGTCAGGGTTAAGATGAGGTCCAAACTTTGGGTGATCAGTACGAGGTTGTACATGATCATTGTTGATGGTACCCCCTGTACCTGGGTGGTTTTCTTCAGGAGTTTGCCGCTCGACCAACTCTCTTAATCTTTCTTGGCTTTGGGCCAACCCAGTCATTATTGCCATGAATTGGTTCATCTGTGCCCTCATTTCAGTCCTTTCATTAGCCATCTGGGTTCTTACGTCAGTCATATCTTGTTGAACCTGGTCCATCTGTAAGCTCGGAAGGTTGTTTCTTGTCGGATACCGATGAACTCTGTTGATGGGGAAGACCCTCCTACGAGCAATGTTTCCTGAAACCACAACAAAGTGAGAAACAACAAAACAAAAACCTACAAAATAAAGGAAAGAGGTTAGTATGTAATGCAAGATGTCTATTTGTCTTCCAAGGGTATCCGGTTTGGTTCTTTGGTTTTGACCTTCCAGACCTCGAGGAATGATGACATTGGAGAGAGATGAAGCCCACAAAATAACACAAACCATATATTACAAAATGTAAAGATACATAGTTTTGATTAAAACAAATCCCCATGGTGGGTCCAAATACAACAATAAAAGTACAAACAAAACGAAGTACAAGTACAAAGAAATCAAACATTGAGCCCATAATCATCTTCTCTGACTTCCTTCAGTAGAGCATCAGTCACTGGGCCAACTGGATGCTCTATGATGGTCCTGATAAGAAGGTTCCTAGTGGCAATGGCACTTGTCAACTTCTTATACTTGCCTTGGTCTTTTGATCTCTTCAACCCCGCTCGGAGTTTCAACTTAGAGATTTCATTCTGTGCTGCTAACAAAGCCTCTTGATTCTTCTTCTCATTAAGTTCCAGCTGCTCTATACTAGCCTGGGTCCTCTGATCTTCCTGTGAACGAGCCTTAGTGATTCTGATCAATCTAGCCTGACTCTCCTCCAAGTAGTGCTCAACTCTGGCCTTCTGAATCTTGGCTTCCTTGCAAGCATTCTTCAATACTAACTCCCCTTCTCTAGCTCTTCTGATGTAATCATCTGTCTTCTCAATCTTGGTCATATGCTTATTCCGAAGCTTCTCTAACCTCTCATTGTCCAGACGACTATCATTCCTCTCCTAGAGGGTCTTCTTTAGAGCTTCAGACAACTGGGTATTCCTTTCCTTCAACTTCTTAAGCTCCTCTAAACTTACTGTAGCCACAGGCTCTACTGTTGATGGTCCAGGCACATCCTCTAAGGTGAATGGTATGCGGGTGATATGTCATCTGATACATGACCAATCAAGATACTGAGATGAAGCTATGTTGTTGCATTTGCCAAGAATGGCAGTCCCTTTTGTCGAAATGTTGTCCCAAGCCCAAGCTGCTTGTCGGGCAATGGCATAGTTATGTTGAATATCACAGTAAAATGTTTCTGATAAGTCCTGCTCTCTTGGTGGATGTACCAAGGCATACCCTAATTGCCTTTTGAACAACAAAGGATTGTAGTTGATGCAACCCTTTATTCCAATTAGAGGTACATTGGGATACTGCCTATAGCTGGTGATGATGTCTCTGCCCTTAGTGCTTTGAGTGCACCATCTGATGTCTTTTGATGTGAGAGCAATCATTCTTTTAGCACAGTTCCTTGACTGATGAGGATTCAAGAAAACCTATGACTTTGGCAAGTGCCTCAATAACCAAAAATAGAAGAGAGGTGCACAACATCTGACTAATCTTCCCATTTGCTTCTCATTCCTTTGATGTACTGAGTAATAGAAATCCCCTAGCAAGGTGGGAACTGGATTCTTTAGCAAGAAAAGATGGATAGCACACTTGCTTACAAACTTAGGCTCGTCTGCAAACAAGATGATTCCATATATGCTAAGGGCCAAAAGAGCACAAACAGTGTCCCACTTCCCTGCTGCAGCATGAATGGTGGCTTTAGTAACCAAGAAATACAAATGGAGGCCTGGGATTCCAAACTTGGTGGTCATATTCTGGTCAATGATGGTGGATTCCAAGTATAGAGCCTTAGTTATATCTTTATTCCTGGGAACAATCATCTCAGGGTTGAAAGGAATCCCTCTCCTGATGGGGACTGTAACCACCCCAAATTTGCCCTCACTCATATCACACCATGGCTTGTGATCTTTCATGTTTGCATAAACATAAGCATACTATCTCATATTGCATTTTTGTTTCATCTGCATAGTTCAAGTTCATCTGCATCTAGGGTTTGTGATCTGAACCATCCCAAAAGCCTCAAAGTGTTCCAAGAGGGTCCATGTGTGTTCTATCATCATATTATGTCCCTCAAAGTTCATGGAAGTCAAGAGATCACAAGAACTGGCAAGGCATGGAAGCAGAGCTAGGGTTTTCACTACACAGATGACCAAAATTAGGGTTTTGGTTTCAGAGGCCTTAACTCCAAATTTTTGGGCCATTCTTGTTTCAAATGTTCTTAAGATGTTATAAGGATCATGTGTACCAAGTTTGATGAAGAAATTCATTGTGGAAGTCATTTGTTCACTAGGTAACTTCTTGAGCAAGTAAAGTCAAAATCAGGGCATCTGAGGCCCCCAACAATGGAACCAAAGGGGTATTTTCATCAAATTGAAGTTATTTGATCTTAGAAGAGGTTGGGAGTTCACAATATTGAAGAATTTTGAGCCATTTGCAAACTTGCCAAAAATGGAAATGACTTGTAATGGAAACTTTCCATTTTGGGAAAGTTTTTCAACCTCCTATTTCTCAACCAAAAATGCTTCAAATGAAACATTCTTGGTCATGAAAGTTGTAGATTAGGTCTTTCTCTTTTCAAAAAGTACAAGAACATGTTTTGATTCATCCTAGAACTTAAGATACGGCCTTTCAAAGTTGGCAAAAATCCTAAAATTTCAAGTTTCATGTCAAAGAGGGATTTTGCAAAATGGCATGTTCAAGCATTCTAATGACCTCTAATCAACTTCTACACTTCATAACATGCCTATGTGACTTCTAAACATCATAATTGGCCCAAGAATTTGGCACTTTCATGACTTGATTTACAAGAAACTTCAAAGAGAGAATTTTGCAAAACCTATGAGAACTCTTCATCCAAGCCATCCAGCTGCAATCTTTTAATCTAAGGGCCTTCCACAAAGCCAGTTGAGGCCAGACATGCCTTGGAACCACTCCTTCCATGACCCATGCCCATAGTACAACCAATGTTGACTTTTTGCAAAAACAACCATACCAATCACACTATGCCACCACCAACTTTCTGACCAATCAAGACCTCTTATGCAAACCCTAAGGAACTCATTTCACACATCACACAAGCCTGCAAGCATCCATAGACTGAGAATAAAAAAATCCTCCATAACACTTCCCCTCTTCGAATTTCATCATACAGCCACAAAAACTCCAAACTTTCTTCACCATTCAACTCAGCATCACCTAAAGAACAAATCCCAACCATCAAAATGGCCTGAAACACATCACACACAAAATACGATTTTTCATCCCTCAGAACTGAACTTCAAAATGAGGCCAAATAAACTCACTCCAAGCATCAAAGCATCCTCAGGAAGCTCATTGGGGTTGGTTTTCACTAAAGAAAGGTCCAGAAAGCTCAAGAACTGAAAGCTCAACCTCAGGTAACATGATGAACATTTTTTCCAGAATCTTGTTTGCTTGTTAAAATATTGTTTTATATGTTGCACTGATCACGGGGATGTGTTTTATTTTGAAAATGAGCAAGAAAAAAGCATGGACTGAATCTCTGAAACTTTGACCTAATTTTTGTTCTTCTTCGATTCTCTTTATTCACGCATGATTAATTGTTTTTGTTGTTGGATTTGAGTTTGTTGGTAGTTGAGGATCATTTCTGGAGTTTGTGGTGAGTTTTTGTGGGGTTTTGAGAGGTTCGGGGAGGGAGTCTGGCCGGAGAAGATGACCGGAGGTCTTCTCCGGCCACCTGAAGTTCATTAGGGCATAATTTCTGATTAATTAGGTTAGTTTAAATCTGGGCCATTGGATCATACTTCTAGCGCGTGTGGACGACCCAAATGCTTCATTAGTTATTAATCCTTTAATTAATTAGGTTAATTAAGTTTAATTAAAATAATTTAATCATAGTGAATCTCAGCCACCCATTCACGCGCCAGTCAACCCTCCCCCCTTGTGTTTGAACCCTGGCCTTTGGATCTGCATACTTCCCATTTATTTTATTTTTATTTCATTTTTCTTTGTATTTTTCTTTCTCATTTTATTTAAAATAGCAAAAATCACTCAAACATTATTTCCTTTTGCATTTTTGTTTCAAATATTTTTCTTAATTAGAAAATGATTTTTATTTTATTTTTTGCATATAAAAAGTATTTTTACAATATTTAAACTTTATTTTTAATTAATTAAAATCTTTTAATTAATTAAAAATACATTTAAGTTTCTAAAAATCACCAAAAAAATCATGAATCATTCCTTTGCATTTAGAAACGTTTTCAAACTCTTCACACAAATTTCTTTTTAGGTTTGATCATAACTTGAGAATTTTCTTTGAATTAAGGGTCATTTAAATCATAATTTTGAACCCTAACTTGAAAAAATCTTTTCTGCCTAACCAAGAAGAGTTTGAAGATGATTCTTTTTGCATTGTCTTGTGCATAGCATGTAGTTTATAGGACATTTATCTCATGAATTTATCTTGCATTTTTGAATTGATTTGCATTTTCCTTTGAGAATCACCCAAAAAAACCCTAGGAACTTAGGAAATTCATAAGTTTTGAGTGGTAAGGCTTCTGACTTTCTCCTTTAGGGTGTGACCTAGTATGGGATTAGGGTTTGTTTGAGCTTGTTTGAGCTTGTTTTCAAATTTTTATCATGTCATATGTTTCTGTTTTGTTCATGTGCATCTCATACTTCCATATAACCCTAATTTTACATGCTCATTTGCATTCACTTTGCATATGCATCCATACATGAACTTTCCATGACATTTCATGCATTCATATGTCACCTTAGACATCTTAGGATATGTTAGAACCATGCTTGATCATTTCTTCATCCATTTTCCATGATTTGCATTCATTTCATTTCATTAACTTTCATGAACTTTCAAACTTCAAAGCATGCTTCCTTTGTATCTCATCTTTGTATGATCATACATATACAATTTGTATGCCTTTGCATCATATCATATGACATTAGCCTTGCATAAACACTTCTGACTTTGGTCATTTCATCCCATCTCATCTCATTTCATTTCATTTCTTTATGCCTTGAACTTTATGCATTCATGCTAACACTTTCAGGTGGTAAGTTACTTTGAGAAGTGGATTTGCCTTCACTTCTCACTTCTCATTTCTCTTTATCTCTTTCATATGCATCTTGCTGGTTTCTTTGAAGTGAACTTGTTCACTTGTGTTCATCTCTCACTTTCTTTCTTTAAGTTACTTATCTTCTTCAATGAAGTAAGTAACTTGTTTCTTCTGCTTCTTCCTCCTTTCATCTGCTTCTTCCATTGGTGGCTTCCTTGAAGATATTTCTTAAGCCTTACAAACCATAGGAACATCCAAGCATGATAATGATTAGGGTTGTGATTAGTCCCCCCTTAGTTTTTACCTTTGAGTCTCCTTAAATCTCTCTTCTCATATCACTAATCAGAGACTAAACTCTTAAAGTTTTAGGATTTTGGAATTAGGGTTATGCCTGTATCCTTCTATTAGGATGGAGTGTATAACTTTAATCCTAAGTGTTAAACCTTTAATTTATTTAAACCTCTTAATCAAATCATCTTAATAATCACTAAGACTTCATCTTGTAACTTGGGCCTTACATTAGGGTTCTAATTCTTCCTTTATGGTTAAGAAGGACTAACCCTAGTGTTTACTGGACAAGTCCTCCTCAAGTTGTCTTGTAAACCATAAAAACTCATTTCTTAATCTCATCCCTTAATTAAAATCCACTTAATAAAGGCTTGTTATATAATGAATTTAATCCCTAACCATGGATTAAGTTGAGGTAACTTCCTCAGCTTAAGTGTTTTCATCTATTATCCTTCTATTAGGATGGTGTAATGAGCCCACTAATATGTGATTAGAGATTAAACTCATTACTTAACACTAAACAAAAACCCAAAAAACATCTAATTAATCACAAGTAGGTTAATGATCTTAATCTTGCATCATCATGGCAATTAAGTTGAGATGCTTATCTCATACTTAAGTATTCTCATTATCCCTAATCAGGGAGGATATAATGAGTTTGCAAGTCCTTGATTTAGGCTTAAGCTCATTAACTTATGCAAAACATAAAAAAAAATAACAAAACTGAAAAACACAAAAACAAACAATAATCGTCTCCTTCGGGATTCTTTTCTCATCACACTCATTCATAAACGAGAACTTGCCTCTTCCGTCTAATGCAAGACAGTTAGCACTCGAGCCAGACGAGTCATACACTAGAGCATAGACAAGCAAGCAGTTCACAGTCAATTTATTTTCCAGTCTTTTTGTGTCGAACTATGGTGTTCTGACTTCCTCATTGCACGAGAGGATACGCAGGCATAACTTAACTATTATCGAACAAAAGTCTTTGTGTCTTCCCCCTCTTTTAGCATTCTCTTTTAAGCCTCAGTTCCTGAGTATTCACCTTTTGCACTGACACTTATTATTCTTTTCCAGCTTTTGCACACAGATAGCACATACACCTACCCCTTTAAACACAATATTTTAAGCGTGGATCCCGTCGAGTACGACGGACAATCAGGGTGCTAATACCTTCCCAGGTTGTAACCAACCCCATTTCTCAATTTTTCTGGTTCGCAACCGTCTTATCCATCCTTTTCTAGATTTATGCAGCATTACCTTTCCTTCGGGATAAAAATGCCTACCTGGCGACTCTATTCATCTTCACTTCATCTTCTCCTTTCGCTGACCGTTCGCGCTTGTACCGGGATGCAAATCTTCGGGAGCGACAGGGACACCCAACAACATGGAGAACTCCTCTAGCAAAGGGCCCAACTGAAAGTATGGAAAGGTAAAACATCTGAGTGGAGGGTCATAAAACTGAAGACAAGTGTGGATCATACTCCTATGTGATGCAAAGAAGTCCATGATCATGTCCATGATACCACCATAATATTCCCTGAATAAAGGGACATGATCAGGGGTGATGAGTGTCTGAATCTGCCTGATGCCTGCCAGAATAGGCTCAAAGAAATGATAGGTGATGTTGCTCTTCCTGGATGGGTCCATGCTGACAATGGATGCTGATGAAGAAGACTGAGGCGAAGTACTGATGAAGGCAACTGGTGAAGGTACTGAATAAGAATCTCTGATGAAGATAACTGATGCAGAAGGCTGAAAAGAAACTCTAATGAAGATAGCTGATGAAGGTGGCTGATGCAGATAGTTGAAGGAATATGAGCAGTAGAATAGGTCAAAACCAAACCAAAGATAAGATGTGGATACCTTGTAAAACAAATAGACAAATGTTAAAATGATGCAAAATGATGTATGCATAATGATATGAAAGGGTTTGTTATCAAGTGCTAGATTTGTTATCTGCCTTGATAAGGTCCATGTGTGTTCATAAGTCCGGATGGAGGTCTAGAGAACCAGTAACCAGGTAGGGGACTAAAATAAAGAGTCACAAGTCCAGGGTTTCATAGGATCAGTCCAAAATGATGCAATCTTAAAAAAACTGGTAACAGGGTATGATGAAGCCAAGGGTTCATGTAAACCTGTAAACATCCCAACCCCCTCACATGTATTGTTCTAGAACAAGGATCCTCAGACTTGGATCAGTTATGAGAAGTGTAAACACTTCTAACCCGGAGGTATAGTGTTTACAATAATCATAAGGGATCCTCCTCTAATTCACCTCAGATGTTGAAGGTCATAAAAAGGTCATCCATACTTAGCAAGCTTCCCAGATAGCCCTAGTACAACAGGAAATCTGTAGCACAGAGTTCTCAAGAAGAAACCTATGTCTGAACCGTGTTTCATATTCCCGCACCAGACCAAAATGGAATGGGAAAGAATATGAAGCCACTCTATCCTATGTGTCACTCAGGCTCCCGGTATGGAACCTTACTCACTCAATATCCCTCCCACCAAGGCAAACCAAAGATTCAGCACAATGATATGATGATAGTAATGAAATGCATAAAAACAGTAAATGAAAGCAATAAATAAAGTTGTACAGAAAGCAATATATAAAGCAAAAAACAACAAGCATAAGTAGCACATAACACCTCCATAAACACAAATCAAACAAGCATTATGAGAAACCCACAAGAAGAACCAGAAGCCCTGGTTGCAAGATAATCCCCAGCAGAGTCGCCAAGCTGTCGCTCCCAAAGATTTGCATCCCGGTGCAGACGCGAACGGTCGGCGAAAAGAGAAAGTGAAGGTGAAGTGAATAGATTTGCCAGCTAGGCCTTTTTATCCTGAGGGAAAGGTAATGTTGCATAAACCTGGAAGGGTATGGATAAGACGGTTGTGAACCAGAAAAACTAAGAAAGGGGGTTGGTTACGACCTGGGAAGGTATTAGCACCCAGATCGTCCGTCGTACTTGACGGGATCCACGCTTACAAGATTGGGTTTAAAAGGGGTAAGTGTATGTGCTATCTGTGTGCAAAAGATAGGGAAAGAAAGTACAGGTGTCAGTGAAAAAATGTGTGAATTGCTCAGGAACTGAGGCTTAAAAACAAGGTTGAAAGAGGGGGAAGTCACAAAGACTTTTGTACGATAACTATTAAGTTATGTTAAGTATCCTCTCGTGCAATGAGGAAGTCAAAACACCATAGTTCGACTTAAAGAGACTGAAAATGAATTGACTGTGAACTGCTTACTTGTCAATGCTCAAGTGTATGACTCGTCTGGCTCGAGTGTTAACTATCTTGCATTAGAAGTAAGAAGCAAGTTCTCGTTTATGAATGATGGTGATGAGAAAAGAATCCCGAAGGAGACGATTATTGCTTGTTTTGATGTTTTTAGTTTTTTTATTGTTTTTGGTGTTTTGCATAAGTTAATGAGCTTAAGCCTAAATCAAGGGGTTGCAAACTCATTATATCCTCCCTAATTAGGGATAATGAGTCTACTTAAGTATGAGATAAGCATCTCAACTTAATTACCATGATGATGTAGGATTAAGATCATTAACCTACTTGTGATTAATTAGATGTTTTTTGGGTTTTTGTTTAGTGTTAAGTAATGAGTTTAATCTCTAATCACATATTAGTGAACTCATTACACCATCCTAATAGAAGGATAATAGATGAGAACACTTAAGCTGAGGAAGATACCTCAACTTAATCCATGGTTAGGGATTAAATTCATTTTATAACAAACCTTTATTAAGTGGATTTTAATTAAGGGATGAGATTAAGAAGTGAATTTTATGTTTGTAAGACAACTTGAGGGGGACTTGTCCATTAAACACTAGGGTTAGTCCTTCTTAACCATAAGGAATAATTAGAACCCTAATGTAAGGCCCAAGTTACAAGATAAAGTCTTAGTGATTATTGAGGTGATTTGATTAAGAGGTTTAAACAAATTAAATGTTTAACACTTAGGATTAAATTTATACACTCCATCCTAAGAGAAGGATGCAGGCATAACCCTAATTCCAAAGTCCTAAAACTTTAAGAGTTTAGTCTCTGATTATTAAAATGAGAAGAGAGACTCAAGGAGACTAAAAGGTAAAAGCTAAGGGGGACTAATCACAACCCTAATCATTATCATGCTTGGATATCCTATGGTTTGTGAGGCTTAGAGAAAGATCTTCAGGGAAGCTTCCAATGGAAGAAGCAGATGAAAGTAGGAGGAAGCAGAAGAATAAGTTACTTACTTCCTAAGAAGATAAGTAACTTAAAGGAAGAAAATGAGAGATATTTAACGTAAGTGAATCAAATTCACTTCAAAGACAAATTAAAATGCATATGAAAGAGACAAGAAGAAGTGAGAGGTGAAGGCAAATCCACCTCCCAAATAACTTACCAAAAGTACCTGAAAGTGTTAGTATGAATGCATAAGGTACAAGGCATGAAGAAATGTATTGAAATGAGATGAAATGGGATGCAGAGACCAAAGTCAGAAGTGTTTATGCAATGCAAATGGTATATGAGATGATGAAATGTCATACAATGTGCATATGAATGATCATACAAAGATGGGAAGTCATGAAAGCATGCTTAGAAGTTTGAAAACACATGGATGTTTATGAAATGAAGTGAATGCAAAACATGGCAAATGAATGAAGAAATGGTCAAGCAAGGTTCTATCATGTCCTAATATGTCTAAGATGACATATGAATGCATGAAATGTCATGGCAAGTTCATGTGATGGTGAATATGTAAGTTGAATGCAAATGAACATGAGAAATTAGGGTTACATGAATATGTGAGATGAAAAATGGATAAAACAGAAGCATACAACATGATAAAAATTTGAAATCAAGCTCAAACAAACCTTAATCCTATACTAGGTCACACCCCAAAGAAGAAGGTCAGAAACCTAACCTATTGAAAGTTATGATTTTCCTAAGTTTCCTAGGGTTTTTGGGTGATTCAAAAGGAAAAATTCAAATCAAATTGAAAATGCAAGATAAATTTATGAGAAAAATATCCTAGAAACTACATGCAATATGTGAAACAATGCAAAAATAATCAAGTTCAAACTCTTCTTGGTTAGGCAGAAATGTATTTTCAAAACTAGGGTTAAAAAATGTGATTTTAAAGACCCTTAATTCAAAGAAAATTGGTAAACTATGATCAAACCTAAAAAGAAATTTGTATGAATAGTTTGATAATGTTTCTAAATGCATTGAAATGGTTCATGATTTTTTTTGGTGATTTTTAGAAACATAAATTTATTTTTAATTAATTAAAATACTTTAATTATTTAAAAATAACATTTAAATATTTTAAAAATACTTTTTATATTCAAAAAATAAAATAAAAATTATTTTCAGGTTGAGAAACATATTTGAAGTCAGAATGCAAAGTTTCAATTTTTGTTTATAAGTTTTGCTATTTTAAAATAAATGAGAAAGAAAATGCAAAGAAAATGAAATAAAAATAAAATAAAATGGAAGTATGCAGATCTAAGGGCCAGGATTTGAACTGGGGAAATAAGTGTTGACTGGCGCGTGATCCAAGGGCTGGGGTTTTTTTCTGGCTAATTAACCTAATTAATTAAATTAATTAAGGATTAGGGCTAATTGAGTGCATCTGGACCATCCAAACACGCGGGTAAACATGATCCTAGGGCTATTATTCAAACTGGCTATTTAATACAGGATTAGGGCAAATGACTTCCAGGCGGTCGGAATAGTGTTCTGGTCGTCTTCTTCGGCAGGGTCCTCACTCTAACTCTCTCCACAGGCCATGAAAACCTCCCCAAATCTCTAGAATTATTCCCCAAGCATCAATAAACAAGAATCAATCCACAAAAACAATTTATTTCACGCATACATGATGAATCGAAGACAAAACAATTTCACGGGAAAAGTTTCAGAACATCAATACATGCTCATTTCTCAACCATTTTCGAAAATAAAAATATCACAATGATCAGTGAAGCATGTAGAATCATTTAGAAACATAAAACAAGAGTTCTGGAAAAAATGTTCTTCATGGCTACCTGAGTTGAAGCTTTGCAAACTGGAGCTTTTTGACCTCTTACTTTGTGCAAAATGCCTCCAATGATCCCTCTGATGCTTCTGGAAAGCTTGAATGGAGTTTAAATGAGCTGGTTTGAGTGATTCAGTTCTGATAGGTGAGAAATTGTGTTTTTGTTTTAGGGTGATTCAGGCTATGGTGAGGGGTGGGAAATGATCCTTGAGGTATGTGGAGTTGAATGGTGAAAGAAATTTCAGGATTTGATGGCTGGGGAGTAAGCTTCGAAGAGATGAAATTCTTGCAAGTTTTTGTGATTTTGAGTTTGTGTATGGATTCAGGCTTGTGTGGTGTGTTGTTTGAGGTCCATGAGGTTCACATAAGTCATGATGATTGGTTTAGAGAGTTGGTGTGGCATAGTTTGATTGGTATGGGCCAAATTGCAAAAAGTCAAGGTTATGTGTACTTGAAGCATGGCACGGTTCAGAGGTGTTTCCATGGTTTGTCTTGCCTCAGCTTGATTCATGGAGGACCATGGGATTGAATTTGATGAGCTAGAAGGCTTGGATGAAGCGTTCTCATGGTTTATGCAAATTTCCCTCTTTGATGTTTCTTGTGATTCCAACCATGAAATGCTTCAATTCTTGGGTCAATTTTGATCCTTTGAAGTTGTTTTGACATGTTGTAACATATTTGTGCACATAAGAAGTCATTTAGAAGCTTGAACATGCAAAAATGCAAAATCCCTCTTTGACATGAAACTTGAAATTATGTGATTTTTGCCAACTTTGAAAGGCCATATCTTGAGTTCTAGGATGAATCAAGACATGTTCTTGTACTTTTTGAAAAGGGAAAGACCTAATCTACAACTTTCATGCCCAAGAATTTTTCATTTGAAGCATTTTTGGTCATGAAAGAGGAGGTTGAAAATCTTTCCCAAAATGGAAAGTTTGCATTTCAAGTCATTTCCAAAAATGACAAGTTTGCAATTGGTTCAAAATTCTTCAATATTGTGAACTTCAAACCAATTCTATGATCAAATAAATATCATAGAACTTCAATTTGATGAAAATGACCCTTTGGTTCCATTGTTGGGGACCTCAGATGTCCTGATTTTGACTTAACTTGCCCAAGAAGTTACCCAATGATCAGATGACTTCCACAATGAATTTCTTCATCAAACTTGGTACACATGATCCTTATAACATATTAAGAACATTAGAAACAAGAATGACCCAAAAATTGGGAGTTAAGGCATCTGAAACCAAAACCCTAATTTTGGTCATCTATGTAGTGAAAAACCCTAGCTCTGCTTCCATGCCTTTGCCAATTCTTGTGATCCCTTGACTTTCATGAACTTTGAGGTGCATAATATGATCATAGAACACATATGGACCCTCTTGGAAAGCTTTAAGACCTTTGGGGTGGCTCAGATGAATTCTTGGATTGCTCAGATCACAAACCCTAGATGTAGATGAACTTGAACTATACAGTGAAACAAAAAAATGCAATATGAGGTAGTGTGCTTATGCTAATGCAAAAATGAAAGATCACAAGCCATGGTGTGATAAAGAGTGAGGGAAAATTTGGGGTGTTTACATAATCCATCAAAAATCACTCATTCTTTCACCATTCATCTCAAAATCACCTAAGGATCACAAAACATCCCTCACCATGGCCTGAAACCCCCCAAATCAGAAATACGATTTATGAGTTATCAGAACCAAACATCTCAAACCAGCCATCACAAACTTCATTCAAGCCTTCCATAAGCATAAGGGGATCAAGTAGGGGGATTTGCACCAAGAAAGAGGCCAGAAAGCTCAGGGGGTGAAAGCTTCATCTCAGGTAGCTCCTTAGAACTTTTTCTCCAGAAGTATTATTTTATGTTCTAGAAATGTTCCCCATGCTCTCCTGATCACACTGCACTTATTGGTTTTGAAAATTATGAAGAAATAAGCATGAACCGTATCTCTGAAACTTTGACCTAATTTTTGTTCTTCTTTGATTCTCTTCATTCACGCATGATTAATTGTTTTTGTTGCTGGATTTGAGTTTGTTGATGTTTAGGGAGGTCTTCTCCGGCATCTGAAAGTCATTAGGGCATAATTTTAATTAATTAGGCTAGTTTAAATCTAGGCCATTGGATTCAGCTTCCCGCGCGTGTGGACGACCCAGATGCTTCATTAGTTTTAATCTTTTAATTAATTAGTTTAATTAAGTTTAATTAAAATAAATTAATCAGAGTGAATCTCATCCACCCATCTGCACGTGCAGTCAACTCTAGTTTAAACCTGGGCCACTGGATCAGTTGACTTGCATTTTTATTCATTTTATTTTCATTTTATTCTATTTCTTTTGCATAATTTATTTAAAATAGCCAAAACATCACAAACATATTTCCTTTTGCATTTCTGATCTAAATATTTTTCTCAACCCAAAAATGATTTTTATTTTATTTTTTGAATTAAAAAAGTATTTTTAAAATATTTAAATGTTATTTTTAATTAATTAATGGATTTTAATTAATTTAAAATACATTTAGGTTTCTAAAAATCACCAAAAAAATCATGAACCATTCCAATGCATTTAGAAACATTTTGAAACTCTTCATACAAATTTCTTTTTAGGTTTGATCATAATTTCATAATTTCTTTGAATTAGGGTTCTTAAAAATCACAATTTTTAACCCTAACTTTGAAAAATCATTTATGCCTAACCAAGAAGATTTTGAACTTGATTCTTTTTGCATTGTTTCACATATTGCATTTAGTTTTTAGGTTATTTTTCTCATGAATTGATCTTTTATTTTCAAATTGATTTGCATTTTCCCTTTTGAATCACCCAAAAACCCTAGAAAACTTAGGAAAATCATAACTTTCAATAGGATTGGCTTCTGATTTTCTCCTTTAGGGTGTGATATTATATGGGTTTAGGGTTTAATTGAGCTTGGTTTCAATTTTATATCATGTTTTATGCTTCTGTTTTGTTCATTTGCATCTCACATGTCCATAAAACCCTAATTTCTCATGTTCATTTGCATTCACCTTGCATATCCATCATCATATGAACTTGCCATGACATTTCAAGCATTCATATGCCATATTAGACATACTAGGACATGTTAAAACATTTCTTGATCATTTCTTCATTCATTTTCCATGTATTGCATTCATTACATTCCATAAGCATCCATGTGTTTTCAAGCTTCCAAGCATGCTTTCATGACATCCAATCTTTGTATGATCATTCATATGCACATGGTATGATGTTATATCATCTCATATTCCATTTAAATTGCATAAAAACTTCTGACTTTGGTCTTTGCATCTTATTTCATCTCATTTCAATTCATTTCTTCATGCTTTATGTTTTATGCATCCATACTAACTTTTCAGGAACTTTTGGTAAGTTGTTTTTGGGAGGTGGATTTTCCTTCACCTCTCACCTCTTCTTATTTCATACATATTCATTTTAACTTGTCTTTGAAGTTAATTTGATTCACTTATGTTCCATCTTTCTCACTTTCTTCCTTTAGGTTACTTATCTTCATGTGCTGGATTTTGCTAACACTTGCAGGGGCTTCATGGTAAGGGAAGTGTGGATGTTCATCCACATTTCAATTCTTCATCCCTTTATCTTTTTTAAGTGCTTTCTCTTTGTGCTTTTGATGTGCCTTATGCCATCATGTGTTGAACTCTCTTTTTCCCCTTTTTAGGAGCAACTTATCTCCTTTAGAGGAGTAAGTTGCTTGCCAGCTCTTGCTTCCTCTTCTTCTTGCTCCTCTTTGGTTCTTCTTTTCACTTAGGATAGTTGAAACCTCACTGACCTTAGGACCTCTTTTGCATGACAACATTAGGATTAGTCTTTTCCCTATTTTAGACTTTTACCTTTTGGCTCCTTTGGTTTCTTTCTCTTCTCATCTCAAAACAAAACCTAAAAAACATTAATAAAAAGAAGTGACTTCTTGTGTAATAGCCTTATTCCATGGGGCATATGTATTCATTCCATCTTGGAATAGTGCATTTGTCTAGCATGATGCATAAGTCGGATCATGAAGTCATCTTCATCAAGAAAAACCCTAAAAACACTTCTTCATCTTTAATCACTAAAACACTTAATAAATTCAACAAGTCAATGAAATTAGGCCCTTTCCTTTGGAAACAAGTCTTGGATACGTTTTCCTTGCTTGGTGTGCTTGTTCTATTATTCCATCTTGGAATGTAGTAACAAGTATACATTCCATGGAAAAGAGCTTGAGTTCATTCTCTTGTGCCACACCAATAAAAAGCTCTAAAAAACACAAACAAACAATAATCGTCTTCCTTCGGGAATTCTTTTCTCATCTCCTTAGCTCCATCTGCGAACTCGCTTCTTCTTGTCATTATGCAAGACAGTTACGCACTCATCGTCCGAGCCTGCAACACCTGAGCATTGACATAGGCAGTTCAAGCCTTAAGACACAAGCAATCTTTTCTACCCCTAGTTAGGGGAACTATGGAGTCTCTGATCCTCATGTCCAGATGAGGTACGTAGGCAGCAGGGTAGGGCACGTTCGAGCACACTCTTTTATTTTCCCTATATTCTCCCTCTTTCTTTTCTTTTCTTCAGTTTCGGTCTTTCTTTTTGAAGCAACTTTCATTTCTTCACCCTTTGAAACCATTTCTTTGCAAGCATGGATCCCGTCGGGTACGGAGGACGATTTGGGGTGCTAATACCTTCCCAGGTCGTAACCGACTCCCGATCTCAGATTCTTTGGTTCGCAGGACCTTTGTCCTTCCTTTCTTTTCTTCTGGTTTGTGCAGCATTACCATTCCCGTTCCTTCGGGATAAAAATGCCTGGCTGGCGACTCTAACATCTTTCCGCGCCACTTTCGCGTTTGTACCAGGATGGAAATCCGGGGAGCGACAGCTGGCGACTCTGCTAGGGATGTTCCTAACCAGAGTTATCTCTGGTTCCCCTGAGAGTCAATCCTAGAGCTTGCGTGTTTTTGTTTCGTTAGGTGTTGATTGTTTGCTGTTGCGTGTTTATTTTATTGTTGTTTACTTACAGTTTTATTTACAGCTTTATTTACAGTTTTCAGTATTTATATTCATGCATCATTATACTGGACTGTCTGGTTGTACTGGTTTCCTTTTTTCTGTGGGATTCGGAACTGTTACTGAGATATGAGCTCGTAACCAGGGCACGAGTGTACCATAGGATTTAGAATGGACAGTCACTTTGGCTTCGTGGAATTTTGCTATGTTGGTAGTAGTGAGTTCCACACCCAGACTTGCGACCGTCTTGGAAATGTATTATGCCGGAATCTTTCTGGGGTAATACACAACCTCGATAGTTATGTGCATCTGGGGACCGATCATTGAGGACTTTTGTGGAAACTTCCCTCTCCAGTGTGACAGTGGCAGACCATATTTTGTGGCAAACCCATTCTCACCCGAGGGCCCACTTTGGAACACGCATAGGATGGTCTGGTTCTTTTATAGGAACTCAGTCAAAGCATCTGGACGTATGAAGATAGTATTGTACCCTTCGGGATGAATGTACTATTGTTTCTCGATTCCAGCGCTTGAAGCTGGGAACTTATAAGGGATGCTTGTTTTTCCCAGACTCACGCTGAGGCCTCCCTGAGTAGTACATAATGCCAAACCAATTCCCTGATCTGGTCATGAGCCATTTCTCAGAAATGGTGAAACCATTATTGCTATTCGGCTTTGAGAGTCCGTGATGTTTGACCCGGAGCACACCCGTGAGATTGGTAGGGGTTTACAGGTTTGCAGGAACCCTCGACCTCATCATACCTCATTGCCAGTACAGTTCTATGATTTGATAAGGCTATATGGATTTGGATCTTTGGTTTTGGGACTTATTTGAGACTGAATTCTCGTTCATGGGGATTTATTCAGAGGATCTTGGTTCTTGGTCACTTAGGTCCCGTGTTCCGTATCCAGACAGTCCCAGTGGTTGATCATATGCATGCATTACATTTGCATCGCATCATACTTGCATTAACTGTTTGTGTTTCCATTACAGGTTATCCTTCATCTATGTACCCAGTTCTGGTGTTCATTGTTTTCTCCATATGACAGAAATCCAAGAGATACCCAGAAAAAGGAATGTTCATTATACTTTCTCGCAGCCCGAAACTGAGAGTATTCAGAAACTGGTGGACTTGATGAGTGACAAGGTTTCAGATGATTTCAGAAGCCAGTATGGGAAGATCTTGGGTTACATGAACAAACCTACTATCGATCAGAGAGATAGTCTTCATTCTTTGTTGCAGTTTTATGACCCTCAGTTGAGAATTTTCGTGTTTGCTGACTTCGTCTTGGCTCCCACAATGGAAGAGATTTCTGATATCCTGAAGATTCCTATCAAGAATGGTGTTCCCTATTATGCTGCGGAGAGATGTCCCCTGTACAAGGACATTGCAGGTGCATGTCATTTGAGTATGTCGAGAGTGAAGATGGAGTTAGAAGCCAGTAAAGGGAAGGGATTCAATCTGGATTTTCTTATTACAGAAGCCCATGTGTTTGCTTTGGGAGGAAAATGGTTAGAGTTCAGTGCGCTGTTAGCATTAATGGTCTACGGGATAAGTCTTTTCCCAAAAGAGAAATGATGGGTAAGCTTTGAGGCTATCACCCTTTTCATTAAAGGAAACTCGGTTCCTACGTTGTTGGGAGACTTTTACTTTGGCGTCCATCACAGAAATGAGAAGAGAAAAGGGTACGTGAATTGTTGCGCTCCCGTGTTTGCTGAGTGGTTTGCTAAGAAGCTTCCAAAGTCAGGACCATTCAAAGATCTTAAGCAAGATTGGAAGTGGGCTAGAAGATTAATGGGGTTAACATCGAATGACATAGCCTGGGGATGTAGCAGAAACTTGGTAGGGAAAGAGTTTATTACAAGGTGTGGTGAGTTTCCCTATGTGCCGCTGTTAGGTAGAAAATGAGTGATAAGTCATAACCCTATGCTGTCCAGAAAGCAATTTGGTTATCCGCTGAAGGATCCTCCATCAGATGAAGAAATAGCTAAGACTTTGTATTTTTCGGCTGAAGATAATGAGTAGTTGGTCGTTCAAGCATCCCAAGCTTGGGAAACGAATGTTAGGGTGGGTAAGAAAGAATTCGGAAAGGTAGACCCTAAGACCTATCCCTCTTTTGCTGCTTGGATACAAAGGAGGGTCGGTACCTTTTTCCTTCCATTTTCGGTTGAGGCTCCGCTATATCCAAAGGAGGTACCGGTACAAACGACTGTGTCTCTTGAAGATTACAAGAAGTTGGAAGCTCAGTTGCACGAGATTCGGGTAGAGAATTCTGAAATGGCTAGTCTGTATCACCGTGCCAATCATGCTAAGCAAGAAGCGAAAGAAAAGCTGCAGGTAATGTAGGCTACCTTAGAAGCTAAAGAAAAGGAGTTTGTTGGGAGAGAAGATCATTTTCAGAGATTGGGTTTAATAGAGTCAAAGAGAGAAGCGGAGCATAAGAAGATTGTGAAGACTCTCAGAGAAGGTCGTCAATACATTGCTTGGTTACAGGGCCAAAGAGAACAGGAGCAGAAGAAGTACAAGGAAAAGGAAGAGTTCTTTGAGGCACAGATGGAATTCAAGAAAGAAGAGGTCGAACAAGCCCACAAGATACGAAGGGAAAAGACTCAGCAATTGGAACAGAGCCAGCTAGCCTTAGAGGAAGCGATGAAGGAGATCGCAGATCTTAAGCTGAGAGCAGGCGTCAAGAAAAGCCGAACAGAGGTGGTGACTGCAGAAGAGGAGCCTGGATTTTCCTTTTAGCCTAGGGTTTTAGTTGATTGTATCCAGACTACCTACAGGCTTGTTGTAGGAGTCTTGCTTTATCTTTCTGTCTTTTGCATTGAGTTATAACCTTGTGGGTAATGTTGTTTATGTTTATGACTCTGATTGTTGATAATTTGTTCATGATATGCAATGTTACTTTCCAATTACCGTTTCTGAATGAGCAAAGTTGGTTGTCCTAAGCCATCAGGATTTGAATACTCCTCGAAAGAGTTTGAAAAAAGTTAGTTCTAACAAAGTCATCTGGAGTGTTTTTCATTAAAATACCAGAACTGGGGCACATTAATGCCTGGACATGAAAGCATGAATAGCTGCATTGCATGCATATAACGTGTTTGTTGTTTTGCAGGTATTTCTCCAGTGTTCTAATGTTCATGTCAATTTCAGGCATTATAGCTCCCAAGAAGGTTCAGAGACAGCCAACAATGCACAGATATCATACAAAGGTGAATAGAGAGAGAGAGAGCAATGGATCAGATGCAAGCAGATCTGGCTGACTTGAGGACGAGAATAGACAACTTCATGACCCTCATGGCTAGGATGGGTCAAACTCAAGAGCGCCTATGCGAGATGTTGGAGAACAACCAACTCAGGAACAATGGGATAGTAGATGGAGGCAATCGCAATGGGGCTGGCACCTGTCATGTTGAAATCCCTGTGGTGCAACCAGGGGTCACTATTGTCAATGATGGAGTTAATAACCTGCAGATGGATGGGCAGGACGAGCAGTTCACCTTGTTGGATGAGGAAGAAGGCCAAGGGGCTGACATGAATAGAAGGTTTGAAGAAATGGCCGAGCAGATACGCGCTATTCAGTCTCAGAGCTCTTTGGGGTTTGACATCACTGATTTGGGCTTGGTGCCAGGGGTGAGAATTCCCTACAAGTTCAAGGTTCCCACTTTTGATAAGTACAATGGCACGGCGTGCCCGAAAACTCACCTCCAGTCTTTTGTGGGAAGGATTGCTGCGCATACAGATGACGAAAAGCTGTGGATGTATTACTTCCAGGATAGTCTTGTAGGAGCTTCCTTGGAATGGTACATGAAATTGAGCAGAGTCAATATCCAAAGCTTGAAGGATTTAGCTGAGGCATTTGTGAAATAGTATCAGTATAATTTGGATATGGCTCCAAATCGTACCCAGTTGCAGATGATGTCTCAGAATAATAAGGAAGGGTTCAAAGAGTACGCCCAGAGGTGGCGTCAGCTTGCTGCTAGAGTACAACCTCCCTTGCTAGAGAATGAAATGGCAGATATGTTCATGGGAACGCTGTAGGGGTGTTTATTGAGAGATTGGCGTCTTGTTCGGCGACGAAGTTCAACGACATCATGATTGCAGGAGAAAGGGTTGAAACTCTTCTGAAAATGGGGAAGATTCAAGACAGTGGTGTAGGTAGCTCAAGCAGTGTGAGAAAGGCTTTCAGTGGACCTCCAAGAAGAAGAGAGAGTGAGACTAATGCAGTGTTCGGTCGAGGTCGGGGTCGCGGATATAGAGGATCTTATGAGCAGGTGGCGGCTGTCACCATCCCCACAGGTCCTGTGCAACCACAGCAACAGTAGCAACAGCCGCAGTGTAATAACTATCAGCAAAGGCCTTATCAGCAAAGGCAAGCTCGTCCAGCTAACAGGGTACTCGAGGCCATCCCAATGACATACATGACACTACTTCAGAGATTGTTGGAGTTGAATTTGGTTCAGTTGAGGACGTTAGAACCACCTCCACCTGGAGAGCTTCCAGTGGGGTATGATGCTAATGTAAGATGCGCATTTCATTCAGGAGCTCCCGGGCACTCAACAGAGAAGTGCAGGGCATTGCAGCATAAGGTCCAAGACCTGATTGACTCGAAGGCGATCAACTTCGCACCGCCTCCAAATGTTACATCAAATCCCATTCCAAATCATGGAGGGGCCAGGATAAATGCCATTGACAGTGGTGAGAGTTTGAATTTAATCTTGAACGTGGAAGAGATGAAGACTTTGTTTCTAGTCGTGAAGGATAGATTGCTGAAAGGGCAGGTTTTTCCAGTTTGTGATTATAACTGCGAGGGTTGTTTGAGTTCTGTTAATGGTTGTGGGGATTTAAAGGTTGGGCTGCAATGTTTGATTGACGAGGGGTCCCTACAGTTTGACAAAGTTGCTAATAGAAATGGTTGTGTGTCTACAGTGACGATTTATTTTGACCCTACTGAAGTTCCTGTTCGGAGAGAGCCGGTGACCATTTATGTCCTCAAACAGAGTCCAATGACCATTACTGTTTCGGGACCAGTCCCTTATGCTGATGACAAGGTCATTCCCTGGCACTATGGCTCAGATGTGTATGTAGATGGTCAGAAGGTGGAGAATGAAACAGGGACAATTGACCCGACTGTGGTGAATGTCGGAGGAGTTGGTGGATTTACAAGGAGTGGGCGTCTCTTTGCTCCTCAAACTCTTAGAGGTGATCCCGAAGCTGAAGCTGCGGCAAAGGCTAAAGGTAAACAGATAGCGACTGAAGAGATGATAACTCTTGTTTCCGGTCAGGGCGCTTTTGAAAAGGAAGTCGAGGAATTCATGATAATAATTAAGAAAAGCGACTATAAGGTGGTTGAACAGTTGAATCAGACCCCGTCCAAGATATCCATTTTGTTGTTACTGATGTGTTCCCAAGCTCATCGAGAGGCTTTGCTGAAAGTTCTGCAAATGGCGTATGTACCACAAGAAATAACTGTCGACCAGTTGGAGGTTGTGGTAGGCAGCGTAAACGCCAGCCATGGATTGGGATTCACAGATAGAGATCTCCCTCCTGAAGGACGTAATCACAACAAAGCTTGCATATCACCATGGAGTGCAAGGGTGTTGTTCTATCACACATCCTGGTAGATACGGGCTCTTCTCTCAATGTACTCCCTAAAAAGACCTTAATGAAGCTGAACGTTGATGGCATCGTCTTGCAACCTAGTGATTTGATTGTGAAAGCTTTTGACGGGTCCCGAAGATCTATGTTTGGTGAGGTGGAGTTACCAGTGAAGATTGGGTCTCAGGTATTCAAAAACACATTCTATGTTATGGATATTCAACCCGCTTATAGTTGTTTGCTGGGACGTCCCTGAATTCATGTTGTCGGTGCAGTGACATCCACGTTGCATAAGAAGTTGAAGTATGTAGTAGACGGCTAGGTTATCACTGTGTGCGGAGAAGAGGTTATTTTCGTAAGCCATCTGTCAACCTTAAAGTACGTAGAAATGGACGGGGAGATCCATGAGACAATTTGTCAAGCCTATGAGACGATCAATGTCAGTAATTTGTCTCCAGCAGTTCAGAGCAACGAGAAGGAAGGGACTCCTATCTACTCCTACAAGCAAGCTAGGGAGGTAGTTCAATCCGGAAATGCCTAGGGTTGGGGCAAGCTGCTGGAAGTGGAAAAGAAAGACGACAAGTTCAGTCTCGGATATCAACCTGGTCAGTCCAGCTGGTCTCATGGCGGGAAGCCCATAGTATTCACTAGCGCTGGAATGCTCGACTACAACCGTGTTTGTGCAACAGATGTCGACGGGGATAGTGACTGCGACTTGGATAACTGGATTCACCCATGCGTACCTGGGGAGGAGCTCCGGCACTGGTCTGCTGAAGATTTTGTTCAAGTTACTTGGCAGTCAAAGTAATTTTCTTTGTTTCCATTTTTTTTATCATACTGCATGTCAAATCCTGCACTCTGCCCAATGTGCATGGATCCATATGTAAGGCACCATGTTTGTAATGCATTTTCTTTTCCATGAAATAAAGGACATTTTTAAACAAATTGTGTTCTCTTTCTTTCTTTTTAAGATTTTTCACAAAGCAAATAAAATGGAAATGTTTTTCTTTCCTGTGCTTTCGTGTGTTTGCGTCTCCTTCAGTTTCTGAAATAAGCACATCTTGTGTAGTGTTGATCATTCGGATTCCTGTGACAACGTTCCTGCTATGACTATGCATGACTTCGACAATCCTATCTACCAAGTTGATGAAGGGGTTGAGGAAGACTGTGAACTCCCAGAAGAATTGGCTAGGTTGTTGAAACAAGAGGAAAGGGTCATTCAGCCTCATCAAGAAGAGATAGAGATCATCAACATCGGGACTGAAGATGTAAGGAGAGAGATAAAGATTGGGGCCAGTCTGCAGTCCGAGGTAAAGAAGGAGTTGATTGGTGTAAACACCCCAAATTTGCCCTCACTCATTTCACCATGGCTTGTGGTTCTTTTCATTTGCATAAGTTCAATCATATCATCTCATTGTGCATTTTTGCTTCACTGCATTGATTCAAAATCATCTGCATCTAGGGTTTGTAATCTGAGCAGTCCAAGGGCTATCTGAGCCACTCCAAAGGGGTTCAATCATTTCAAAAGGGTCCATGTATGTTCAAGCATCATATTATATCCTCCCAATATCAAGAAAGTCAGAGAATCACAAGAACTGAGGAAGGCATGGAAGCAGAGCCAAGCTTAACTGCATAGATGACCTAAAATTAGGGTTTTGGTTTCAGAGGCCATAACTCCAAAATTTTTGGTCATTCTTGTTTCTATTGGTCTCTATATGTTATAGGGATCATGCATACCAATTTTCATGAAGAAATTCAATGGGGAAGGCATCTGATCAGGAGATGACTTCTTGAGCAAGTCAGTACAAAATAAGGGCATCTGAGGCCCCCAACCATCCAACCAAGGGGTCTTCTCCATCATTTTGAATATGTATGATATTTATTTGATCTTAGAAGATGTTAGAAGCTCACAAAGTTGAAGAATTTCAAGTCATTTGCAAAGTTGCCATTTTGGGAAAGTGACTTGTAATGTAAACTTGCCATTTTGGGAAAGTTTTTCAACCCCCTCTTTTTGATCCAAAAATGCTTCAAATGAAAAATATTTGGTCATGAAAGTTGTAGATTGGATCCTCCCATTTTCAAAAAGTACAAGAACTCATTCTAATTCATTTTAGAACAAAAGTTATGGCCTTGCAAAGTTGGACAAAATCACTAAATTTTCACTTTTGTGCCAAAGAGGAAACTTGCAAAAACACTTGCCAAAGCCAAATGTGACTTCAAATCAACTTCTAGTCATCACACAAACATCATTCATGGTCCATAATTCAGATTTGCCCAAGAAATTTCTCACTTTCATGCTTTGGATTCCAAGTTATCATAAGCCATTTTCCATAAAGTTCAAAAGGGGGAATTCTTGCAAAAATGATTCCCAAGGGTTTGTGTGGTCTCTAACTGATCCCAAAGCATTACCATAACATCATGTAGCATCTCACAACAAGAATTCAGCAAGTAATGTCACATGTCCATGACCAAAAAACACAAAATGCAACAAGTTGCAAAATTGCAAAACATGTGACATCTCACCCTTCATACATTTCAGATCACATCAGAACATCCAAGGGCCTTCCTTGAAGTTGGCTGAGACAATACAAGCACGGAAATCTTCTCTGCCATGGCCCATACCTATAGTACACAATTTTTGACTTTTTGGCCAATCATCCCATACCATTCCCACAGTGCATACCTGCCCTCCAGAATTGTTGGGATTGCTTATGGATTACCTAAGGGTCATAAAACAAGAAGGAAGAAGGATCAGAACACACACACCACCAGCTTGCACAAAAATTGTCCAAAGCTTCATCTCTTCGAAACTCCCTCAAGACTTAACAAAAATCCAAAATTTCTTCACCAACAAATCACATATCACTCAGAGAACAAAACCCACCCCCTGAAACAGCTTGAATCACCACACACACAAACCTCCATTTCTGCTACACCAGAACCAAACAGCACCAACCAGCCATCCTCAAAGATTTCTAAGCTTCATATCATCTTCAGGAGGTTCAAAGGAGCAGGCTTGCATCAAGAGAGAACCCAGAAAGCTCAGAATCAGAGGGTCCCCATCTCAGGTAACAGGATGAACTTTTTTCCCAGAAGCTAGCTTTTAAGTTCTTTTATGGTTCTATATGCTTCCCTGATCATGGGGATATGTTTACTTTTGAAAATGGTTGAGAAACCACCATGTATGTGATCTCTGAAACTTTTGTCCGTTTTTACATTTTTCTTCGATTTATGTTCATGGTGTGAAATAAATGAGTTTTGGTTGGGGGTTTAGGTTTAGAATGATTGGGGGATCATTTTTGTGCAAGAAATTTGAAGTTTGATGACCTGAGAGAGAAGCTAGGGTTTGGGCTCGTCGGAGAAGACGACCGGAACACTGTTCCGGTCGCCTGAAAGTAATTTGCCCTAATCAGTGTAATTAGTGAGGTTTAAATGTGAGCCGTTGATCTTGCCTTCCCGCGCGCGAATGAACGACCAAGATTTGTCATTAAACCCTAATTCAGATTAATTAGTTTACTTAATTAGGTTTAATTTGAATTTAATCAGAATCAATCCCAGCCACTGAAACGCGCGCCAGTCAACTCCCGCCCTCTAACTTTGAATCTCAGCCTCAGGATCCTCATACTTTTCCATTTTTATTTGTTTTATTTCATTTTATTTCTATTTAATTTCTACGAATTTTTAAAAATAGTAAAATACATCAAAAAATTCTGAAAATTTTTGTCAAATCTTTTATTAATTTTCAGAACCCAAAAATATTTTTATTTTTATTTTTTGCATTAAAAATTATTTTTAAATCATTTAAATGTTTATTTTTAATTAGTTAATGAAAATTAATTAATTAAAAATACATTTAGGTATTTAAAAATCACAAAAAAATTCACATTGCATTTTGAAACATTTAGGAACATTATCAAACTCTTCAAACAAATTTCTTTTTGGTTCTTGACCCATTTTGACATTTTTCTTTGGAATTAAAGTTCTTAAAAGGCAATATTTTTGTTCTAACTTAGAAAAATTCATTCTGCCTAACCATGAAGAGTTTGATGATGGTTCTTATTGCATTGCATTCTTCATGTTATGTAGTTTCTAGGGTAAAATTGATTTGAATTTATCTTTCATTTTCAATTTGATGTGCATTTTTCCTTTTGAAGTGCCTTAAAACCCTAGCAAACTTGAGAAAATCATAACTTCCATTAGGTTAAGAGTTAGGTCCCCTCCTTTGGGCAGTGAATTTGTGTAGGGTTAGGGTTCCTTTGATCCTATTTTCAATTTTTTATTTTGTCATTTGCTTCTAATTTTGGATTTTTCTTTGCATATTGTATGTAAACCCTAATTTTTGCCTTCATTTGCATTCATCTCTCATTTGTTTGCATCCAAGAGATTGCCATGACATTTTGTGCATTCACATGACACATAAGACATCTTAGGACATATTAGAATCATGATTGATCATTGCATCATTCATTTGCCATGTTATGTATTCATTCCATTTCATAAACATTCTTGAACTTTCATGGTTCAAAGCATGCTTCATTTGCATCCACATCCTTGTATGATCATCCACAACTCTTGACATGTGTTTGCATCATCCCTTAGCATCATTAACATCATGTTTATACTTCTGACTTTGGTTTGCATCATTGCATTTCATCCCATTTTTCATGTCATTTCATTTTCTTGTTGCTAACTTTTCAGGTGGTAAGTGTCTGAGAAGTGAATTTGCCTTCACTTCTCACAATCTCTTCTCATCTCTCTTATGCATTCATTGCTGCATTTTACTTGTGTATTAGAGTGAACTTTTTCATTAATGCTCCTTCCCCTCTTTCTTTCTTCAAGCAACTTATCTTCTTAAGTGAAGTAAGTTGTCTTGCTTCTTCTGCTTTTTCCTCCTTTCATTTGTTTCTTCCTTGGTGGCTTTTCCTTGAAGATCTTTTGCAAGCCTCATAAACCCTAGGAATACCTAAGCAGGATAACAATTAGGGTTTGATTAGTCCCCCATTTAGTTTTACCTTTGTGTCATCTTTGAGTCTTCTCTTCTCATCTCATAATCAAGGACTAAACCTTAAAGGTTTTAAGGCTTTGTGATTAAGCTTATGCCTGCATCCTTCTATTAGGATGGAGTGTATAACTTTAATCCTAAGTGTTAAACCCTTAATGTGTTTAAATCCCTTAATAAATTCATCTAATAATCACTAAGACATCAAGCTTGTAACTTGGGCCTTGCATTAGGGTTCTAATTCTTCCTTAATTGGTTAAGAAGGACTAACCCTAGTGTTAATGGACAAGTCCCCATCAAGTTGTCTTACCAACCATAAAATCCACTTCTTGATCTTACCATTAACTAAAATTCACTTTAATAAAGGCTTTGTTTTGCCAAGAGGTTAATCCCTAATCATGGATTAAGTTGAGGAGCCTTCCTCAGCTTAAATGTTCTCATCTGTTATCCTTCTATTAGGATGGTGTAATGGGTCCATTAAATCCTTGATTATGGCTTAAACTCATTACTTAACACTAAACAAAAACATCTAAAACATCTAAATAATTACAAGTAGGTTAATGATCTTAATCCTACATCATGATGGTTAAGTGAAAGGTGTTCACTTCACACTTAAGGTATTCTCATTACCCCTAATCAGAGGGAAGATGTGATGAGTTTACTAACCCCTTGGTTTAGGCTTAAGCTCATTTTCTTATGACAAATCCAAAAAGAAATAAATGTTTGAAAACACAAAAAACAAACAATAATCGTCTCCTCCGGGATTCTTTTCTCACCTCATTCACTCACAAACGAGAACTCGCTTCTTCCGTCTAATGCAAGACAGTTTGCACCTGAGCCAGACAGGTCATACACTTGAGCATAGACAAGTAAGCAGTTCACAAGTCAATTTATCTTTCAGTCTCTTTGAGTCGAACTACGTTGTTCTGACTTCCTCATTGCACGAGAGGATACGTAGGCATAACTTAACAGTTATCGAACAAAAGTCTCTGTATATTACCCCTCCTTCCAGCATTATTCTTTAAGCCTCACTATATTGAGCATTTCACTCTTGTTCTCACACTGACACTTCTCTTATACACTTCACATTTCTTTTACACTGACACTTGCATTCTTTCCAGCTTTGAAACACATATTGCACTGACACTACCCCTTTTAAACACAAATCTTTTAAGCGTGGATTCCGTCGAGTACGGCGGACAATCTGGGTGCTAAGACCTTCCCAGGTTGTAACCAACCCCCTTTCTCAGTTTCTCTAGTTCGCGACTGTCTTATCCATATCTTTTTTAGGTCTATGTGTCGCTCTCGGGATTTTCATCCTAGTACAAACGCGAAAGTGGCGCGGAAAGGTTAGAGTCTCCAACCAGACATTTTTATCCCAAAGGAGTGGGAAAGGTAATGTTGCACAAACCTGAGGAAGAAGGAAAGGACAAGGTCCTGCGAACCAAAGATCTGAGTTTGGGAGTCGGTTACGAACTGGGAAGGTATTAGCACCCCAGATCGTCCGTCGTACCCGACGGGATCCACGCTTGCTTGCTTGTTTTAAAGGGTGCGAAATAAGATGCTGCTGAAATGAAGTAATGGCTATCTGGAAATGGAATGCAATGAGGAAAGAAAATAAAAGAGAACGAAAAGAAAGAATGGGGAAAATGTAGGGAAAATAAAGAATGTGCTCGAACGGGCCCTACCCCGCTGCCTACGTACCTCATCGGGATAATGAGGATCAGAGTCGACGTAGTTCGCCTAACTAAGGCGGGAACTATTTGTTTGTGTTTTTTTATGCTGGAACTGCGTATGTCTATGCTCAGGTGTTGCAGGCTCGTCTGGTACGAGTGCGTTTACCGTCTTGCAAATGAGACAAGTCGCCGCGAGTTCGCTTTGTGAGTGAATGAGATGAGAAAAGAAGTTCCCGTAGGATAGTCGCTTGTTATTTGTTCTTGTCTTTTATGAGAAGTGTTTTGAATTTGTTTGTGAACTGTCTTGTACTAAGACCTATCCATCGCGGGAAGCATTTACACCTCGCCCCGAAACAGGACGCGTATAAACACTCTGCAACAAAGTCTCGTGTTGTACAAGATTGTTCGGTTTTTATTAAGTGTTTTATTGCTTTTCTTTATGAGATGAGAAAGAAGGACTCAAGTTGATAAAAGGTAAAAACTAAGGGAACTAAGACACAACCCTAAGTTAGTTGTTATGTACAAGAGAGGTCCTATGGTTAATGAGGTATTCTAATCCTAATGAAAAAAATAGAAACTACTAGAATTCAACTTACTTCCTAAGGAAGTTAAGTTGATTCTAAGAACAATGGGGAAACCTATTCAAGTGAGAAATTCAAATAATAAAGCAAAGCATAAAATGGGATTAAGAAATAAAATTCTAAACAAAACAATTAAAGGCATAAAAAATAGTCTTATTTATTTATTCTAATCCTAATTAAAATGGAACTTTAGGCCTAAGTCCTAAACTAAAAGCATCACCTAATATTTTCCTTCTAAACATTCAAATTTAAACTAACCTAAGTCTATATTAAATTCTAAGACTAAATCTAATCTAAACTATTTTTTTATTGGACTTTATTTTCATGGCCTAAACTAATGGGAAATAACACATAACTAACCTAAGAACTAATATTCTAAAAATATCTAAACTTCTGGAAATATTATGAAAATTAAACCATAGGGACCTAAGATTACCTATAACATTGTGTCAAAAGGAATCCAAAAAATTCAGAATTTAACTAGGCCTAAAAATTATTTATTTCCAGCTACATATTAATCCCTAATTTCTAAAGAATTAGCCTCTAAAACCTAAGATAAAATATTCTAAAAAATCTACAAAAATTATCCTAAGTACTTTTATTAGTCATCTAACTACAGTTAAAAGAGTGGTCTAAAAAAGTTACTGGAAGTTACCAAAATAAAATGAATAAACTCAAGTACAGTTAAAGGAAATTCAATAAAAGCTAATTAAAAGAAAAATCAGAATTAAATCGAAAATAATGCAAAATTCAGAAAACAAAAATGTCAAAAATTTCTAATTAGATTTATTAACCTACTGGAATTTTTTGGGAATTTTATAAAGCTTTTTCCTATTTTATTTGGATTATTTTCAAACTAATACAAAACAAAATAAAATTTCTAAAGCAAATAAAAAGGGGGTGGACCTAGTAATTTTTTCTAGTGATTTTCATAATGGGCCCAGAAAAAGGGGTGTGATTAGCAAAATGACAACAGGCCCATTCTCACAGGAAGCCTGGGGGTGCAGGAAGCGAATTCTTTAGTCTTTTTTTTAATGGGCTTAATATGGGGTGTAGAAAACAATGTTCTTGGGCCCATTTGCGCAGGCTTGAGGGGGGAGTATGGATAGCATGTTTTTTTAGTTTGTTTTCTAATATGGGCTCGAGATGGGGGTGTGATTAGCAAAGGAAACATAACTATCCCTTAAAATTAAAAAAAAATTAAAAAAAAAACAAATGAATTAAAAAGAAATTGATTGCAGATTAATGCGGGTTAATTACTCTTTACCGTCATTAGTTCCTCATTAATCTTCCATTAACTTAATTTAGCTTTATTATAAACAAATTATAAACAAATCAAAACAACCAAATCTGGAAAAAAAAAAAAAAGAACACAAAAAACCCTAAGTCAATTTCCTCTTCTCCTTCCTATCACAGCCGTCACCTCTCTCTTCGGCGCCGCCCTTCTCCTCCTTCTCTTTTTCCGCCGCGGCTCATTTCTTTACCCTGTCCTCGCTGTCAACTTCTTCTCCTTCACCCTCCCGTCATCTTCCGCCGCCATCATCACCTTAAACTCTCACCTTCCGTTATCTTGCTCCTATAGACCTAACCCTCTCCTCCCCTTTGTCCGAACAAACACCGTCCCCCTTCATCCCTCCCTTCGATTTCCAAGCTAACCATAGCACCACTCGTTTCAATCGAACGAAAAACCTAATTATTAACCTAATCCCTAATTTGGAAGAAACAAAACTCTCACAGCTCTATCTCACAAAGTCAAGCCGCAAAGAATTGAAGCCTACGAACAAAGAGAAGTTGTCGTACCTGGAAACGAAGGACTTCGTCAAGGATTATGAGCGAAAAGATGATGTGGTGCCACGTTCGGATTCGCGAAGGCGAGGACGTATCGAAGTCTTGATTGATTAGCGGAGAATAAGCCGAGGCAGATGATGCAAGAAGCGAGAGCTTTCCGAAACCGTAGCTTCACTTGATATGATCCCGTGCGTGCAGGTTAATGTTTGCACGTTGTTGATGAATAAAGCCGTAAAAGGAACAATTCAGTGACGAGCTGAAGCGATCGTATCTCCGATTGGTATAGACTCAACTGCTTCTTCCTGCGGAAAACATTAGTGCCGATTGTTGAGGATGGAGTTTTTCCCTCAGGTATGAATATCTCAGAATCTTGGCTACAAATTTGGATATTATTGCCTTAGCCTCCAATACATTCGAGCTTTTCGTCTCTTATACCCTTGATAACATTGATAATTCGCAAATCCTTTCCTTCAGGTAATTCCTAAGAATTGATGGAAACGAAACGAAGAATTAACATAGATGGAGGAAGAAGAAGGAAACAGATTAGGAGAGGTATGATTGAAGCTGTGGTGAGAGAAGCATGAAGCAGAATGGTGAGAATGAAGGATTGAAGGGAGGTCGAAGAAGATTGAATGAGAAGGGTTGAGAAAATAGTGAAGTGGTCTTTGAAAATTGTGTAAGAAGAAGCTGATTGAATGAGGAGCTGTTGATTTATAGACAAATATCACAGAAGAATCTGGAAGCTTCAGGTACTAATTCAATTCTCGAATTCGGTTATGGTTGTTATGAGATTAGGGTGATTCTGTTAGGATTAGTTGGACTATGATTGTTGTAGTTTCTGTTGGATATCTGTTAGCAATCGGTTAGGACTTATTTCTTTGGCTTTTTTTTGAATTGGTTATCTCAGTTAGAAACCTCTAATTATAATTTTTATGTACCAGATGAGGATAGGAAAGCGGCAGTTGTGACAACACTAAACCAGTGTCGGCGAGAAAAATACCGGAAGAGGAGTTCAGGGACCCAGTTACTGCAAGTGCAATGGAGGGAACACCAGTCAAGCTCTTGGACATAACAGGTCCTTCTCAGCTTAGGGACGAGGGTCATATATCACGGTACAGCTTAACAGCAAAGCCTGGTATGCAGGATTGTTTACACTAGCGTTCACCGGGTATTCCTGATACATGGAATGAAATGCTTTTTTACTCAAATCTAATCTGCACATCATAGTTTCAGGAGAGTATATATTTGGCCGTGAAAAGTTGAAAGCCATTCCTTGGCTAGGAGAAGATCACTTTTGCGGAGAACGCAACCATAGGACTAAGCTATGTCCCGAGTTTGAATTATAGAGCTGATTGGTCTGAGATACCACTCTGTCTTAAAAATATCTTTGTAAATTATTTACTTTCTTGGTATGGTCCTCTGTGCGCCCTTAGCTTAAATACTGCTCCCATTCTTTTTCCGGAAATTTGAAGTCTTTGCCTTGACTTATCGCTGTTATTCTGACTTGCTCTTTTGTTATTAATGTAAATTCGCTGATCTTGTGCAGGTTTTGGGGACGGTAAAACTCGGCAGTAACTCCCTTTCCTTTGAACTGAATCTCTAACTGAATTTCTTTTTTCATGATAATTATCTGTTGAAATTTTGGTTCTTTACATTGCAGGATATGATGAGGTTTTGTTGCGGTAAAGCTGGAAGTGAATTTGTTGGTGTGAGATTGTTTCCGATCCTGATGATAAATGATGCCAAGCTTAGAGATTTACCAAGGTTTTGGCGTGATGCTGAAGTGTATATAAGAAGACGGTTTAAAATTGCAGAGGATTGAGGGTAAGGCGTGAAAAGGATTCTTGGGAAATTCTATGAATCTATTATGATCCTGTTTTCGATTTGTGTTCGAATGAAAGTGCTGAAACAGGTTGAAGTTGTAGAGAGTTTGTAGATAATTAGAGAGATTTTTGAGTTTTTTTTTAGAGTAAGATTTTAGAGGAGGATGAAAAGCTTTTATGTATTGATCTTTTTCTTTTTTCTAATTTTTCCTCTTTTCACTGACTCTGTTATATCTCTTCATCTATTGAATTCTAATAAGAATATAAAATAATAAAAAAAGTATTTCTCCTCTCTAACTGTTTTTTTTTCTATTATATTTGAACAAGGGACTAATACGGGCTTTGGAAAATTGTTATCATTATTTTCTAATTTAATGAAGGGTAAATAACAAAATGGCCATTGGATCAAGGTGGTTTGACATGGATAATGACTTGTATAGATTCCGGGTAATAGAGTGAATCAAAGAATTCAAAAACAATCCTTAGTTAATGACTCGAGACAAATTAAATGGTTATTGAGAAACGAAATATCTTAATGATTGGATTCTCCAAAGAAAGAGGAATAGGACCTTATAAGCTAAATGTAAGATCGTGGACTTAAACCAAATGACCCAAAGATGGCCCATAATTTAGAAGTGAGTAAAAATGGAAATGGATCAAAACTAGATAGAAATTGGAAAGAACTTGGGAATAATGAGAAAAAACTGAAGTTTGAATTAGCAAATGGTTTTAAAATGAACTAAATGGTTTATTGGTGTCAAATAGAGGAAAAAAAGATGGAATTGAGCCCAAAAGTGGAATAGTGATTTATGAGCATGCATTGGATGTTACACTTAAATTGTTTAGTGGGTATCAAAACGAACATAACGAAAATGGTACGGGTATGTACGGATGTTTGTATGATGACTTCCAAATAAGCCAAATAGTCGTGCATTCTCCTTTAATCTGAATCGAATCCTTCAACACAATCCACCTTTAGGAACTTCAATGCCATACTAAAATTCACACCATCTCGAATTATTATTCCACAAACAGATGAATTCAAACCAATATCCTAATATCCCCAACCTCCATCGGTGAAGTGCCCTTAATATCAAATCATGAACAAGAACTCCAGTTTCTCCTTGAGATATTCAATGATGAAGAATACAACTTGAGACGTTACGGAGAGCTAACACTCTTATTCAAAGTGAATTTGATTGAACACCTCAATAATGGGTCAGATCTACTAGTGAATATTCTCCACCAGTTCAATCCTTGATAGATACAGATAAGGTACAAAACCCTAATTTCCCTGGGCCCTGATCTCATGCCTTATGAATCCATGAAATGCACTATTATGATATTAATGGACTGATGAGAAATACAGATGAATGCAAAATGATACGCCAATAGAGGGAATAAATATGAGGGCAAATTTTGAGGTATTACAGCTGCCCCTATTCAATCATCTGCAAGCCTGAACGAATAATTGCAACGGCTTTTATACGTTCAAGGCATGGAGTGATTGAATACTCGAATAAACCTGGAAATTTGCACATTGAGGGTAACAGAAATGCCATCTGCCCATTTATTTATTTTTGTTTTTGTTTTTGATCTCTGACTAGGTAGCGGAAAATAAGACCAGATGGAAATATGCTGGGAAGAATGCCATCCTCGAATGAAAATTCAAAAGATCCTCGGATCTAATACGAAACCATCCTCGAATGGAGACGCAAAGGTATATCAGCCTCGACCGATAACCAAACACAAAGCTGACCTCAGACAGACTTTGCAAAAGAGACAAACTGACCTCGATCAATAAGCTCGAAAAGTGAACTACTATCCTCGAATAATAGCCACAACAAAACAACAAGACCAACCTCGGAAGGGCTTGAAGAAAAGATATGCCATCCTCTATGACAATTCAAAAGATCCTCAGATCTAACACGAAACCATCCTCGAATGGAGACGCAGAGGTATACCGGCCGCAGGCGGTAACCATAAACAAAGAAAATAGGACAAGATGGAACGGGATCGTTGTACATAAACGAGAGCCCAAGCAAACAGGACCATTGTACAAAACGGGAACCTCCAACGCGACTGTTGGGTAGGACCAAGTCACAAAAGATGCCTGTTATCGAAACAGGACTTAACGCAACATCAACCGATTTGCGACTCAGATAAGATCAACCGATCTACCACGGAGATGGTATCAACCGATCCATTATCATCGCACTGAGACGAGATCAAAAGGAACAGGATCATTGTACTTAAATGATAACCTGAGACGCGATCGTTGTACTTAAACGGAGACGCGAAAAATGAGACTGTTGTACTAAAACAAGGCTTAAAGACGAGGCCATTGTACTTAAATGGAGACTCGAAAGGAATGGGGTCATTGTACTTATATGATAACCCGAGACACGACCGTTGTACTGAAACCGAGACGCAAAAAAACGAGACTGTTGTACTGAAACAAGACTCAAAGACGAGGCCATTGTACTTAAATGGAGACTCAAAAGGAACGGGATCGTTGTACTTAAACGAGAGCCCAAGACGCGACCGTTGTACTAAAACGGAGACGCGAAAAACATGAGACTGTTGTACTGAAACAAGACTCAAAGACGAGGCCATTGTACTTAAATGGAGACTCGAAAGGAACGGGATCGTTGTACTTAAACGAGAGCCCAAGACGCGACCGTTGTACTAAAACGGAGACGCGAAAAAATGAGACTGTTGTACTGAAACAAGACTCAAAGACGAGGCCATTGTACTTAAATGGAGACTCGAAAGGAACGGGATCTTTGTACTTAAACGAGAGCCCAAGACGCGACCGTTGTACTGAAACGGAGACGCGAAAAAATGAGACTGTTGTACTGAAACAAGACTCAACCGGGGATAACAACAAGACGTGGTAGAAGTAACCACCCTGGGAAACGAAGTTGCATTCTGTGGGTAACACTTCAATCTGATTGGAGATGTAACGGGTCTTATGTAATATACCTCAAAACTGGCCCATGCTGGTATGCATATGTTTGAATTTATGGCGTAATGCTCCATGACGATGGAAATGCTACGCTTTGGAGGATGCAAATGTGATTATGCACATGCAAATGCAAAGATATCTCCTGATAAGGAGACTACAGGTATCCCAGATGGCTTGACTGGGGAGGAACCATAATCACTGCATTGATTTGGTTCATCCTGATGAGGAGGAAACAACTCTGCGGGGAAAGTTGTTAATAATTCACCAGCTCTGAATAGCCGCCATTGCCAAAAATAAATTGGACTTTGAGATTGGAGTGCCAAGACCCTGCTGGAGATGGACCTTTCTTGAACTCTGGTGGGGAAGTGAGGACCTCCTGACTTAATTGGGAACTAAAGGCATGATATTGCTGAGGAAGCTACTGCTGGGGAGGCAAGACACTCCTTATACTGCTGAGAATTGCCCCTGTCTGAAGGGAAACTTCTGCTTGGGGACGACACCCACTCCCTGCTACCTTGCTAGGTGAAATTTCAACTTCAACATGGCTGGGGACGATTGGAAACACCCTGGGAGACACCTATTTTTGTTCAAACAAAAGGGAATGCCCATCTTGGATAATAGTTGTCAGTTTTGTTAGCAACACCAATACTGTACCTGCATGATCACAATTGATAGTACCTGCAACATAGAGAGTTAGTTCGGGACCCGCTTGCCCCAGGCTCACAGCATGAATCATTGTCTGGGCATCTCGACACCCTTTCAGGTTTGTATTAAATGTTTCTATTCTCCTGCACGAGTTAGAAAGCATTCAAATGTTCATAACATAATGCAAGTTACCATTTGCTAGACGTTTTCACAATCAATCAATGTTAGATGAAGAAAGCAAAAACAAAGAAACAAAGCAATCCAATTGACTGAAGTTGAATTTTTATTGACTTGGAAAGGTGACCCTGAATAGGAAATACAATGGAAGCAGTTCCCTGGAATGAGAGAACAACTAAAAAGAAAAACAAACTATCCTATTGGAAATGTGAGAAGTGAATCTCATCAAGTCTCAACCCAGTTATGACTCATATGTCTTCAAGACGCTCCGCTCGCTCTGCCTCTTGAGAAAAGGTAAGTGAACTGATCTTCAACCCTTAGGATAGCCTCAACTGTAGGTAGGTCATGGATCTCGCAGATCGCAGTCGTTCGTGTGAATCCCTCTTTTGCGTGGATCGCCCTTTCAGGTTTTCAATCCACCGGGATACCCTTTTTTGCCTGAGTTGTCCGATGTGGCTTTTCAACTCAGCGGGTGTACATTTTTTTCAAGATTTCCCTAACTTTTGCCCGAGCCTTTTATTCTGTTTTTGGCTCACCGGGATGCCCATTTTTGCCTGGATTATTATTCTGTTTTTGGCTCGCCGGGATGCCCATTTTTTCCTGGATTATTATTCTGTTTTTATCCAGCAGGTCCTTTTTACACGAAGTATTTTCTTACTGCGTCTGCGTTGACAGGGGATGGGAAGTCTTCTCCGTCCATGGTTGTCAGCATTAAGGCTCCGCCTGAGAAAACCTTTTTAACCACGAACGGTCCTTCATAGTTGGGTGTCCACTTGCCCCTGTAATCATTGAGAGGAGGAAGAATCCTTTTCAGCACTAAATCTCCTAGCGTGTACCTCTGTGGTCGCACCTTCTTGTCAAAAGCCTGCTTCATTCGTCGCTGATACAACTATCCATGGCATACAGCTGCTAGACGCTTCTCTTCGATGAGGCTCAATTGATTATATCTAGATCGGAGCCACTCAGCTTCATCTAGCTTGATGTCCATCATCAACCTCAACGAGGGGATTTCCACTTCGATCGGTAGAACTGCCTCCATACCATACACCAATGAGAATGGAGTTGCCCCAATTGAAGTGCGTACTGATGTCCTGTACCCATGTAACGCGAATGGCAACATCTCGTGCCAGTCTTTGTACGTCACAACCATCTTTTGCACAATCTTCTTGATGTTTTTATTAGCCGCCTCGACGGCGCCATTCATCTTCGGACGATATGGAGAAGAGTTGTGGTGTTCTATTTTGAAGTCTTGACACAAGTCAGCCATCATCTTGTTGTTGAGGTTAGAACCATTATCAGTGATGATCCTTTTAGGGACTCCGTACCGGCAGATGATGTCTCGCTTAATAAATCGAGCGACCACTTGTTTAGTGACATTGGTGTAGGATGCCGCTTCAACCCACTTCGTGAAATAATCAATAGTGACTAGGATGAAGCGATGACCATTAGAAGCTGTTGGCTCAATATTTCCAATCATATCGATGCCCCACATAGCGAACGGCCATGGTGAAGACATGACACTCAACGGATTTGGAGGCACATGGACCTTGTCGGCATAAATTTGACACTTATGGCATTTACGGGAGTATTTACAACAATCAGATTCCATGGTAATCCAATAGTATCCCGATCTCAATAATTTCTTGGCCATGGCATGTCCTCCAGCATGGGTACCAAAGGAGCCTTCGTGAACCTCCTGCATTAACAAGTCTGCTTCGTGTCTATCCACGCATCTGAGCAGCACCATGTCGAAGTTCCGTTTGTACAACACACCATCTTGATTCAAGAAGAAACCTCCTGCCAGTCTTCTAAGGGTCTTCTTATCCTTACTAGATGCCCCAGCCGGGTATTCTTGAGCCTTCAGGAATTGTTTGATGTCGTGGTACCAAGGCTTGTTATCTTCATCATCACCAACTGCAAAGACATAAGCAGGTCTTTCAAGCCGGGAAATCGAAATTCGAGGCACGAAATTCTCTCGACAAACTTTAATCATGGACGACAAAGTTGCGAGAGCATCGGCGAACTGGTTTTCGTCTCTAGGAACATAGCTCAGCTTGACTTTGGTAAAGAAAGTTAACAGCCTCCTGACATAATATCTGTAAGGAATCAAACGAGCTTGATGAACTAGCCATTTGCCATTGACTTGATTTACCACCAAAGCAGAATCTCCGAAGATCTCAAGGTTCTTGACTCGCAAGTCTATTGCCTCTTCGATCCCCATGATACAAGCTTCATACTCTGCCTCATTGTTAGTGCACTCGAAGGTCAACCGAGCGGATAGAGGTGTGTGGACCCCTTCTGGAGAGATAATAACAGCACCTACTCCACTCCCATTCATGTTTACAGCCCCGTCAAACATCAACTTCCATCTGGATTCAGGGTCGGGCCCCTCCTCCGGAAGTGGTTCTTCATAGTCTTTCGACTTGAGGAACATGATGTCCTCATCCGGAAACTCAAACCTCATGGGTTGACAATCATCGATCGGTTGCTGGGCCAAGTATTCTGACAAAACACTCCCCTTGATCGCTTTTTGTGAAGTGTACTGTATATCATACTCCGTTAGTATCATCTGCCAACGGGCCACTCTTCCTGTCAAAGTCGGCTTCTCAAAGATGTATTTCACAGGATCCATCTTGGAAATTAAGAGAGTAGTGTGAGTCAGCATGTACTGTCTTAGTCGGCGAGCAGCCCATGCCAAAGCGCAGCAAGTTTTCTCGAGTAGTGAGTATCGCGTCTCACAATCGGTAAACTTTTTGCTAAGGTAATAAATGGCGTGCTCTTTTCGACCAGGCTCGTCCTGCTGACCCAGTACACATCCCATCGATCCTTCAAGCACAATAAGATACATAATCAAAGGTCTCCCTGGCACTGGAGGCATAAGAATTGGTGGTTCTAACAAGTATTCTTTGATTCGGTCGAAGGCTTGCTGGCAGTCTTCGTTCCATTTAATATCCTGATTCTTCCTCAGAAGCTTAAAGATGGGCTCACACGTGGGCGTTAGGTGAGAAATAAACCGTGCAATGTAGTTTAATCTTCCTAAGAAACCACGCATTTGCTTTTCAGTCTTCGACTCAGGCATTTCTTGGATAGCTTTCACCTTGGCTGGATCAACCTCAATTCCTCGTTCACTAACAATGAAGTCGAGTAACTTACCAGAACGAACCCCGAAGGTACACTTATTCGGATTCAACCTCAGTCTAAACTTCCGGAGCCTGTCAAACAATTTTGCTAGGTTAACCAAGTGCTCTTCCTCTGTCTGGGATTTTGCTATCATGTCATCAACATAAACCTCAATTTCATGATGGATCATGTCGTGAAACAACGTCACCATTGCCCGTTGATAGGTAGCTCCTGCATTCTTTAAACCAAATGGTATGACCTTGTAACAAAAGGTGCCCCAAGGAGTGATGAAAGTTGTCTTTTCCATGTCCTCGGGAGCCATCTTGATCTGATTATAGCCTGAGAATCCGTCCATGAAGGAGAACACGGAAAACTGAGCAGTATTATCGACAAGTACATCTATGTGAGGTAGAGGGAAATCATCTTTGGGGCTGGCCCTATTCAAATCCCTGTAATCCACACACATCCTGACTTTGCCATCTTTCTTGGGAACCGGCACAATGTTAGCAACCCACGGAGGATAACTGGTCACGGCCAAGAAGCCAGCATCGAACTGTTTTTGCACTTCTTCTTTTATTTTAATTGCCATGTCTAGACGCGTGCGCCTCAACTTTTGCTTTACCGGAGGACAACCTTCTCTGAGAGGTAGCTTGTGTACCACAATGTCAGTATCTAAACCCGTCATATCTTGGTAGGACCATGCGAAGACGTCAACGTACTCTCGAAGCATAGCCATTGTAAACACCCCAAATTTGCCCTCACCCATTCACACCATGGCTTGTGATCATTTCATATGCATAAACTCAATCATAACATCTCATACCACATTTTTTATTCACTGCATAGATTCTAAGTCATCTGCATCTAGGGTTTGTGATCTGAGCAACCCAAGAGCCTCTTGAGCCACTCCAAAGGCCATCAATCACTTCAAAGGGGTCCATGTGTGTTCAAGTATCATATTATATCCTCTCAAAGTCAAGAATGTCAAAGAATCACAAGAACTGAGAATGGCATGGATGTAGAGCCAGGCTTGACTGCACAGATGACCTTGAATTAGGGTTTTGGTTTCAGAGGCCATAACTCCAAATTTTTTGGTCATTCTTGTTTCTATTGGTCTCTATATGGTATAGGTAGTATGCATATCAATTTTCATGAAGAAATTCCATGGGGAAGTCATCTGATCAAGAGTTGACTTTTCAAGCAAGTCAGTGCAAAATCAGGGCATCTGAGGCCCCCAATGACCCAACCAAGGAGTGTTCTTCATCATTTTGATTGTATATGATCTTTATTTGATCATGGAAGATGTTGGAAGTTCACAAAATTCAAGAATTTCAAGTTTTTGCAAAGTTGACTTTTTGGGCAGGTTTGACTTTTAATGAAATTGCCATTTTAGGCAACTTTTTCAACCTTTACTTTTTCATTCAAAAAAGCTTCAAATGGAAAAACTTTGGTCATGAAAGTTGTAGAATGGATCATTCCCTTTTCAAAAAGTACAAGAACATGTCCTAATTCATTTTGGATCAAAAGTTATGGCTTGTCAAAGTTGGCAAAAATCACTAAAATTCAAGTCATGCACCAAAGAGGCAAAGTTGCAAATTCACTTCTCAAGGCCAATTTAGTCATCAAATGCACTTCAAAACTTCACCACATGATCATACAAGTCCTAAAAGTCAGATTGCACCCAAAGAATCACATGTTTTATGGCCCATGGATCAAGATATTTCACAAAGAGCAAAAGCAAAGCAAGTTGCAAAACTCATCATAAGCTACCATCCACTTGCTGGCTGACTTGCTGAACCATCCTAGGGTTCCCCCCACTTCATGCTGCGCAGGACATGCCTCTTGTCCTTGGCTAGAAAGTAGCCCATGCCCTTCTTACACAACTTTGACATTTTGGCAAAAGGACCCATACCTATCACAAAAGCACACATCACATCTTCTGACCAATGGCAATTGTTTATACAAATCAAATGCAAGCCAAACATAAGAGAAAGCAAGCCTGAAACACACAACAACTCAGCATTCTCATTTTCCACCCCTTGTGCAAGAGCTTTCGAAACTCATCACACAAGTCACAAACACACAAACTAACTTCACAGATCAACTCAACACATCTTCCTGGTCACAAAGCACCCATCACCATTGCCTTAAATTCCCAGAATCACAAACACGATCACCACCTGCCATTGAACAGAACTCCTGCCACCTCTCAAACCAGCCATTGCAAACTTCAAACAAACATTGCAAGCTTCTTAGGGGAATCATTGGAGTGCATTTGAGCCAAAGAAACAGCCAGAAAGCTCCTGAATCGAAAGCTTCAGTTCAGGTAGTCAACTCAAAACTTTTTTCCAGAAACATGTTTTTAAGTTCTTAATAGCTTCTATGCACTCCCCTGATCATGAATATGTGCTCACTTTTGAAAATGGTTGAGAAACCAGGATGTATGCTTTGTCTGAAACTTTTGCCCTAAAAAAATGTTTGATTCGATTCTCTCTGTTTCTGAATGATAAATGATGTTTGAATGAGGGTTTTGATTTAGTTTGGCATGGGGATGATTTCTGGATAGTTAGTTTTCGTTTTCATGAGGTTTTGAGGGTTTTAGGGATTTTCAGGTGGGAGTCCCACCGGAGAAGACGACCGGAGGTCTTCTCCGGCCACCTGAAAATAATTAGGGCTAATCCCTGTAATTAATGAGAGTTTGAATTGTGAGCGTTGGATGAGTTGACTTGGTCCATTCTCGCGCGTGTTCAAGGGCCCAGATCCATTCACTTAACCCTAATCCACGTCATTAATCCTTTTAATTCAGTTTAATTAATTTAAATATGATTTAGCTCAGTTTGAATATAGACCATTGGATCACGCGCCAAGTCAACAATTTCTTCCCCAGAATCAATCCTGGCCCTCCATTGCGCATACTTTCTTTTTATTTCATTTTTAATTCATTTCTTTTGTTTTATTTTGTACATTTATTTAAAAATAGTAAAACCTTTTCAAAAATTCTGAAATTTTTTGTATAAACTTTTATTTAATTTCAGAAACCAAAAACATTTTTATTTTTATTTTTTGCATTAAAAAATATTTTTAAATCATTTAAAAGTTTATTTTTAATTAATTAATGAGAATTAATTAATTAAAAATACTTTTAGGTATTTAAAAATCACCAAAAAATTCATGAAACCTTCATAATCATTTAGAAACATTGCCCAACCCTCAAACCAAATTTGTTTTTTGATCTTGATGTCTTTTGAGAATTTTTCATGGAATTAAAATCATTTCAAGGCATTATTTTGATCCAAACTTCAAAAAATCATTTCTGCCTAATCATTAAGAGTTGGACTTTGATTCTTTTTGCATTGCATTTTGTTTAGCAATTAGTTTGTGAGATTAAATTGGCATGATTTGATCTTTCATTTTCAATTTGTTTGGCATTTTTCTTGTTAAGGTACCCTAAAACCCTAGAAAACTTGAGAAATTCATAACCCTAATTAGGTTAAGAGTTAGAACCCCTCCTTTGGGCAGTGAGTTTGTATAGAATTAGGGTTACTTTGAGAGCAATTTCAATTTTATATCTTGATGTTTGCCTCTGATTTTGGTTTTTGTTTGATGCATTGATCATAAACCCTAATTTTGGGCTTCCTTTTGCATTCATCTTGTATTTGCATTCATACCATGAATTGCCATTGCATTTTATGCATCCATTTGATTCATTAGACATCTTAATACATATTGAAAGTATGTTTGACCATTGCATCATGTATTTGCCATGTTGTATGTCATTTGCATCTCATGACTTTTCATGTATGTTCATGGTTCTAAACTTGCTCCATTTGCATCCATTTGTTCATGTGATCATCCCCATGCCTTGATTCATGTTTGCACCATATCATAGCATCATTATCATCTCATCTATGCTTCTGGTTTTGGTTTATATCATGCCATTTCATCTCATTTTGCATTGCATTGCATCTTTCTCACTAACTTTTTCAGGTGGTAAGCAACTGTGAGAAGTGAATTTGCCTTCACTTCTCACCATTTCTTTTCATCTCTTTCATGCATCCTTGCTGCATTTTGTTATGTGTTTGAGATTGAGCTTGCTCATTCTTCTTCTTCTTACTTTCTTTCTTCAAGTGACTTGTCTTCTTAAATGAAGCAAGTCACTTTGCTTCTCCTGATCCTTTCATCTGCTTCCTGGTGGTTCCCTTGAAGATCTTTTCTTGTTAACCTCACAAACCTTAGGAACAACCAAGCATGACAATGATTAGGGTTTTGTTTAGTCCCCCCTCTTAGTTTTACCTTTGTGTCTCATTGAGTCTTCTCTTCTCATCTTATAATCAGGGACTAAACCCTAAAGGCTTTAAGGCTTTGTGATTAAGCTTATGCCTGCATCCTTCTATTAGGATGGAGTGTATAACTTTAATCCTAAGTGTTAAACCCTTAATGTGTTTAAATCCTTTAATCAATTCACTTAATAATCATCAAGACATCAAGCTTGTAACTTGGGCCTTGCATTAGGGTTCTAATTCTTCCTCAACTGGTTAAGAAGGACTAACCCTAGTGTTAATGGACAAGTCCCCCTCAAGTTGTCTTACAAATCATAAAAATCACTTCATCATCATACCATTAAATAAAATCCACTTAATAAAGGCCTTGTTTTGTCATGAGTTTAATCCCTAATCATGGATTAAGTTGAGGAGCTTTCCTCAGCTTAAACATTCTCATCTATTATCCTTCTATTAGGATGGTGTAATGAGTCTGTTTAATCCTTGATTATGGCTTAATCTCATTACTTAACACTAAACAAAAACCACAAAAACATCTAAATAATCACAAGTAGGTTAATGATCTTAATCCTACACCATGGTGATTAAGTGTGAGAAGTTGACTTCACACTTAAGGTATTCTCATTACCCCTAATCGGAGGGATGATGTGATGAGTTTACTAAATCCATTGGTTTAGGCTTAAGCTCATTAACTTATGACAAACTTTCAAAAGCAATAAAAAACTGAAAATACAAAAACAAACAATAATCGTCTCCTCCGGGATTCTTTTCTCATCATCTTCATTCACAAGCGAGAACTTGCTTCTTCCGTCTAATGCAAGACAGTTAGCACCTGAGCCAGATAGGTCATACACTTGAGCATAGACAAGCCAGCAGTTCACAAGTCAATTCACCTTTCAGTCTCTTTGGGTCGAACTACGGTGTTCTGACTTCCTCATTGCACGAGAGGATACGTAGGCATAACTTAACAGTTATCGAACAAAAGTCTCTGTATATTCCCCCTCCTTCCAGTTTCATTCTTTTAAGCCTCAGATTCTTGAGCATTTCATTCCTGTTCTTACACTGACACTTCACTTATACACTCCACTTTTCTTTTACACTGACACCTGTACATCCTTTTCCAGCTCTTTTATACACAGATTGCACTGACACTACCCCTTTAAAACACAAATCTTTTAAGCGTGGATCCCGTCGAGTACGGCGGACAATCTGGGTGCTAATACCTTCCCAAGTTGTAACCAACCCCCTTTCTCAGTCTCTCTGGTTCGCAACCGTCTTATCCATGTCTTTCTAGGTCTATGCAGCATTACCTTTCCTTAGGGATAAAAATGCCTAGCTGGCGACTCTTTTCATTTCCTGTGAGTTCACTCCTGTGTGTCCTCACATCCTCCTCTCGCCGACCGTTCGCGTCTGTACCCCATTTGACCCGGCTTCATTTGGTGGGAGCGACAGCCATCAAACGAGTCTTGACAGATTCTTCTAATGCAGCTCCGATCTTGACTTCTTTCTTGTCTTCTTCAGTACCCAGGTTTATTACTTCGACATCTTCTTCGTGTGGCTGAATCATCTTCTCCTCCTGTTTAAGCAGTATGGCCAATTCTTCGGGTAAATTGCAATCCTCTTCACCTTCCTCATCGGCTTGATAAATTGGATTGTCGAAATCATACTCAGCCATAACAGGGTCGTCATTTATAAGATCCGGTGACGAGCACCTGCATGAATGATGATTCATGCAAGGCTTTAGCAACAACTTGAGAAAACGAGAAACATTGCCATTTTAAAACTTTTCTTTCTTTTTGAAAAACAAAAGTAAAAAACGAAAGACAGAGAACAACATGAATGAATGTGAAACGTCAATTTTATTTATGATTGTGTTAATGAACAAATGAACCCTTACAAAGAGCCACTATGCCTCGGGCAAGACATAGTGCTTTAATACAGGAAAAACAGAAACAAAACATTATTACTCTTCGAAAGAAGTGACCGAAATAAGCCTTTCCGATGTCCAGTTGCCAAGCTGAGTTCCTGGAGCGGCAGGCCTGATCCATTCATCTAGGTCACAATCACTATCGACAGCGTCATCCTGCACAGCACTGATGTTTTCGTAGTCTACTACTCCCGCGCTTGTGAAAGTAACCGGGCTCTGACAACCTTTAGCACTTGTTTCAGACGAAGATCTTCCAGGGTGATAGCCAATCCCAAACATGTCTTTCTTCTCTGGCACTTCTACCGGACTGCCCTAGCCTTCTCGTATTCTAGATTCTACCAATTCAAGCGCTTTTTTATAAGAGGCTATGGAAACCCCTTTCTTTGGTTCTTCAGGAGAAGTTGCCACTACGGATGCTTGCTCAGACTTCAAGGGCTCAAAAGCCTGACATGGGGTCTCAACTATTTCGCCATCCATCTCCACATATTTGAATGAAGCTAGATGACTAACAAAGATATCTTCTTCCCCACTGACAGTCACAATTTGACCCTCCCATACAAACTTTAGCTTCTGATGGAGTGTAGACGATACCGCTCCTGCCGAATGTATCCAAGGTCTTCCGAGTAAACAGCTATATGCAGGTTGTATATCCATCACGTAGAACGTGGTATTGAATACTTGTGGACCTACCTTGATAGGTAACTCCACCTCTCCAAACACCGATCTTCTCAACCCATCAAATGCTCGAACTACTAGATCACTGGGATTTAGAACCACTCCATCATAGTCCAACTTCATCAGTGCTTTCTTGGGCAAGACGTTCAGAGAGGATCCAGTATCTACCAACACGTGGGAGAGTACTGCACCCTTACATTCCAGAGAGATATGTAATGCCCGATCATGAGCACGCCCATCAGAAGTCAAATCTAAGTCTGTGAAACCTAATCCATGACTGGCATTGACGCTGGACACCACCGTTTCTAACTGATTTACAGAAATATCTGGAGGCACATATGCCTTGTTCAGAATATTTAGGAGAGCTTTCCTGTGAGAGTCAGAACACATGAGCAAAGACAAGATGGAGATCTTCGACGGCGTCTGTTGCAGATGGTCTACGATCTTGTAGTCACTCTTCTTGATGATCCTCAGGATTTCTTCGGCTTCTTTATCAAAGGTGAGGTCTGGATCAGTTGATGGCGTTGGATCATTGACAACTACTGGTTGCTTCCCTCTGGCTCTAGCTTGGGCTTCGGCAGTATCTCTGGGTGGTATCACATTGTTTCTCAGTGTTTCCGGCGCGAACAACCTTCCACTTCGAGTAAAACCCCCTACTCCAACATTTTCTACTTGAGCTGGGGTTATACTAGTCGTGGCCAACTCTTGCCTATGGCCATTGCAGTACACTTCACCACCATAATTCCAAGGAACAGCTTTGTCACTTTGGTACATTATGGGTCCAGCAGTGGTAATGGTTATTGGTGCCGCTCTGGCCCGTGAAGGAACTTGAGATGGGTCATAAAAGATAGTTACTGTGGAGACTTCACTTTCTTTTACGATCTTGTCAAACTGCAGCACCCCTTCGTCAATCATGCCTTGGATTCCGGCCTTCAACCGTTTACAACCGTTGGTAGCTTCAGCACATTCCGAACAATCTTCCTCGCATCCAGGGAAGATACCTTTCTTCAACAAGCAAACCTTGATAGCAACCAATGAAGTCTGCAGGTCATCAACATCATCCACCAAATTCAAGTTCTCCCCTTCATCAATTGCACCAACTGTACCCCTGTGAGGAGGCATGGGATTCTGAAGCACATTAGGAGAGGGGGCAAAGTTGATCGCCTTAGTGTCCAATAAATCCTGAACGACATGTTTCAATGCTTTGCAATTCTCAGTAGTATGGTTGGGAGCTCCGGAATGAAATTCACATCTAGCATTTAAGTCATAACCTTCAGGAATTTGGCCTGGCTTCGGAGGTTGCAAGGTTCGGAGCTGAATCATTTGAAGTTGTAGGAGATTCTTCAAAAGCTGGGAGTAAGACATTGGTGGAGCTTCAATATGTCTATCCTTCGGCCTCTGAGGGTAGTATGGACGAGGGGCTCTTGGCTGATACCCTTGTGAGCGCTGCGGCTGTGGAGGCTGGACCTGTTGTTGAACGGGCGGAGTTGAAATAGTGACAGGGGCCACTTGCTGATAATATCCTTGGTTAATCATTCCCCTCTGTGTGTATACTGCACCTGTTTCTCCTTCCCTTCTTTTCACAAAGGGTTTCTTGATACCAGACACCGAAGCGCCTCCATTCTGAATTTTCCCCTGCTTGAGCCAGCTTTCTATTCTTTCTCCAGTCAAAATAATGTCCAAAAAACCACTTGAGGAACAACCAGCCAACCTTTCCATGAAATGCCCTGGGAGGGTATTCAGGAAAAGGTCGACCATCTCTCTCTCCAATAAAGGTGGTTTCACTCGGGCGGCTACCTCACGCCACCTTTGTGCATAATCTTTGAAGCTCTCCGAGCTCCTCTGTGTCAAGCTCTGAAGCTGAGTGCGGCTGGGTGCCATGTCAATGTTGTATTGATATTGCCTGAGGAAGGCTTCTCCCAAATCCTTCCAGCTTCTAATAGAGATCCTCTCCAGCTTCATGTACCACTCCAAGGACCCTCCTGAGAGACTATCCTGGAAGTAGTACATCCAGAGTTTTTCATCTCGCGTGTGGGCCGCGATCTTCCGGTAGAAGGCCTGTAGGTGAGTTTTCGGGCAGGAGCTGTCGTTGTATTTATCAAAAGCTGGTGGTCTAAACTTGTGTGGAATGACCACCCCATGTACTAAACCCATGTCTGACACGTCAATCCCCAAAGTGTCTCTGCACTCGAGGGCCTTGACCTTCTCCGCAAGCACCAAGAAGTCATTAAGATTTCCATCACCGCCGAAACCCATATCATTATTGAAATACTGGAATTGGTCCTCCTGCCTGTCGTGCACAGGAACGAACGTTGCCATAGCTGGATCTAGAACATGAGGTCCACCTGGGCCGTTGTTAGTGTTGGGAGGAGCCCCTAGCCCGCCGAAAGTGGTTGCCTGAGCATTAGTATTAGGAGGAGTTAACCCTTGAATTGCATTTCTCAGCTCTTGTTGCCCCTGGGCCATCCCTTGCATCCGGGTCATAAATTCTGCCATCTTGGTACGGACTTCATTGAGCTCTGTCTGCATGGCGTCCATTGTTGTTCTTTGATTGCTGCGGGTCGCGTACCGATGAGGGATATCTTGTCGGAGGTACCGGGTCTTGGCGGCTCTCGCAATCTTTGCCTGTTGAACACAGATAAATTAAACATCTCGTAGAAAAACCTGCAAAGACAAAGACAAAATGCAAATGATGCGTATGCAATACAATGTGTTCCTTTTATTCCCGAGACTTTTCCCGTGTCCGGTCCTGGCATTAAGAAGATAAGAATTGGGAAGAAGACCCAAGTAATATTCAAATATAATGACGGCTGTGGAGAATTGGGGCTCATTACCCCGTGTCGGTGCAACAAATAACGAACAAGAAATTCAGAACAAATCAATCATATAAACTGGAGTTTGAAAATACAAAGCCCCTAAAGGGTGCCAATCACAATAACAACAAAAGTACATCAAATATAAGGAATCCCACAACAAGCCTGTGGGTAATCCAAGTACAATAACATGAAATTAAACCCTAGGGAACTCTATATCTTGCAATCTCCAGCTAAGGCGTTTGACGTTCTGGAACAGCTGAGCTACATCTGGATGATCGGGCTCCTGGATGAGTTTCTGGATGAGGAGGTCCCTTGTATCAGAAGAAGCGTGTAACTCCTCAATCTGCTGTAGGAATGTTGTCTCATTCTCCTTGCTTTGACTCGACTCGGCCTTCGACCTCTTCACATCAGCTTTCAACTTCAAGTCTTCAATTTCCTTTTGAGCTTCCTTCAGTGTCTGCTGGCTTTCTGTTAAGCGCTGGAGACGGTCCTTCTCTTGATGATAAGCCTTCCTGAGAAGTTCTTTCTGCCCATCTAAAGAATCCTGAAGACTTTTGATTTCCAACTTGTGCTTGGCGTCTAACTCCTTTTGCTTCTTCAAATGGTCGTCCCATCTCTCCTGCCATAAGGTAACAGCTTCATTGGCTTCACTCAGATCTTTCTTCTCTCTTTGGCATTGGGCCGTCTTGTGAGTCTCAGCTAACCCCTTTTTTCGGAAGTAGAGCTCTCTATCTTCAAATTCCTTCTGCTTGAGACGGACTATTTCCTCGGCTTGTACAGCTCTATCTTCTAACCGACGGTTCTGGATCATCAGTTTCTGACAAGAATTATGAGCCTCCTGATTCTCAACCCTAAGCTGCTTAACCAAAGCTTCCAACTTCTGATAATCTTCCAAAGGTACCGTTGCTGGAGGCGGAGTTGGTACAGAAAAAGGGACTAGAGCCGCTTGAACCTCCTTCTTTATCCAAGCTTCAAATTCAGGGAACATTCGATTGTTGCTCTTGCCCAGACATGCTATACCCTTTCTCTTGATCACCTTCCAGGAACCTGTAGCTTTTTGGACCAAAGGAAGATTGTCTTTCACCGGGAAATAGAAGGTTTGGAATAATTCAGACTCATCAGGAACCTCCTTGAGCGCATACCCTAACTGTCTTCTTAAGAGGATGGGATTGTAGTTGATACCTCCCGATACTCCTAACAAAGGCACATTAGGGTAATTACCACAACTGGTAATGAAATTCCTTCCCTTCAACCTCAAAGTAAACCACCTGATATCTCCAGCAGACAAAGTACTCAGCTTCTGAGCCCAAGTAGAATTAGGATCGGTAAAACTCTCAGTAGTAGGCAAGTGTCTCATAACCCACTTGTAGAATAAAGGAGCACAACATCTAACAAGACCTCCTCGCTTCTTCTCATTCTTATAATGCACGGAATAATACAAATCACCTAAGAGGGTGGGCACCGGATTCTTCAACACAAACAAATGAATAGCATTCATGTCCACAAACTTGTCCATATCGGCAAATAAAACTATCCCATACACAGATAACGCCAGGATGGCACAAACTGATATCCACTGCTTTTCCACGGCACATTCTTCAGCTCTCTTGATCAGAAACTCTAAAGGAAAACCAAGTACTCCTGCTTTGGTGGAAACCAGATTAGAAGACACCTCTGATGGGCTCAAATAAAGAGCCTTAGCAATGTCATCATGAGTCGGTCTTGTCATCTTCGAGTTAAAAGGAAGCTGATCCTTGATTGAAACTCCCATAATCTCAGCATATTCTTCCAGCAAAGGACCCAACTGAAAGTCATGAAATGTGAAACACCTAAGCCGTGGATCGTAATACTGCAACAAAGTGTGAATGGCACTTCTCTGAGAACTATCCAACTTGAATACCAGATCCAGAATATCTCCATACTTTTCCTTGAAGTAACCCAAATGACCAGGGGTAATCAGAGACACCAATTGGTTGATCAGGTCCATCTTGGTATCGAAGAATTTGTAGTGCACAGTTCTCTTTTTGACGTCTTCCATTCTGAAGCAATGATATGGCCAGGAACCGGGAGTAAATGTAGACCCTGAGAATAAAAGAAACACAAATGATTAATGATGATATGATGTTTATGCAAGACAAGGCATGCGATCAGTGAAGTGTCTGTGATGTGTCAATCATATAATCAGGTGTCGGTGCTAGGTCTCAAAATCCAGATATCATAATAATCATCCCTCTGATCCGGGATCCATATCTTAAGAACAGAAATCCAGATCATAAAACTGAACCAAAGGCAAAGTGGGTATGCTGAAGGTATCAGGGTTCCTGCAAACCTGTAAACCCCTCCCAATCTCACGGGTGTGCTACTCGGGTCAACATCACGGACTCTCAAAGCCTAATAGCAATAATACGTTCACCATTTCCGAGAAATGTCTCATGACCAAGTCAGGGAATCGGTTTGGCATTATGTACTACTCAGGGAGGTCTCAATTGAGTCCGGAAAAACAAGCATCCCTCACAAGTCTCCAGCTTCAAGCACTGAATCGAGAAACAATAGTACATTCATCCCGAAGGGTACAATACTATCGTCATACGAACAGTTTTGCTTTAATTGAATTCCTATGAGAGAACCAGGCCATCCTATGCGAGTTCCCAATGGGCCCTCGGATGCGAGTGGGTTTGCCAACAAATGTGGTCTGCCACTGTCATCACTGGAGAGGGGTGTTTCCATTAAGGTCCTCGAAGATCGGTCACCAGATGCACATAACTATCAAGATTGTACCCTGAAGTGGAGAAGAACCCCCACACAGAATAGTCCCGAGACAGTCGCAATCTGGGTGTGGAACACATCACCACTCATCATGTAACCATGCGAGCACAACGTGTCCACGCTAATCCTATAGTGCACTCAAGTCGGGTAGTTGGCTTATCTCACAGTAACTCCCATCCCACAGAAAAAATGAAAACCAGCACAGTCAGACAATCCAGTATAATATCATGCATGGAAAATAAAATACTGAAAGCGGTAAATAAATGCGATAAAGTAAAGTTGTAAAGAACTGTAAATAAAAACAGTAAAGCTAAACTAAAGCACACAGCATCAAACAGATAAACACCCAAAGAAACAAAACCAAACAGGCACTAGGATTGACTCTACAAGGGAAACCGGAAGAATCAGATTAATCCCCAGCAGAGTCGCCAGCTGTCGCTCCCGGGATTTTCATCCTAGTACAAACGCGAAAGTGGTGCGGAAAGGTTAGAGTCGCCAGCCAGACATTTTTATCCCAAAGGAGTGGGAAAGGTAATGTTGCACAAACCTGAGGAAGAAGGAAAGGACAAGGTCCTGCGAACCAAAGATCTGAGTTCGGGAGTCGGTTACGAACTGGGAAGGTATTAGCACCCCAGATCGTCCGTCGTACCCGACGGGATCCACGCTTGCTTGTTTTTTTTAAAGGATGCGAAATAAGATACTGCTGAAATGAAGTAATGGCTATCTGGATAAGGAATGCAATGAGGAAAGAAAATAAAAGAGAACGAAAAGAAAGAATGGGGAAAATGTAGGGAAAATAAAGAATGTGCTCGAACGGGCCCTACCCCGCTGCCTACGTACCTCATCGGGATAATGAGGATCAGAGTCGACGTAGTTCGCCTAACTAAGGCGGGAACTATTTGTTTGTGTTTTTTTATGCTGGAACTGCGTATGTCTATGCTCAGGTGTTGCAGGCTCGTCTGGTACGAGTGCGTTTACCGTCTTGCAAATGAGACAAGTCGCCGCGAGTTCGCGTTGTGAGTGAATGAGATGAGAAAAGTTCCCGCAGGATAGTCGCTTGTTATTTGTTCTTGTCTTTTATGAGAAGTGTTTTGAATTTGTTTGTGAACTGTCTTGTACTAAGACCTATCCATCGCGGGAAGCATTTACACCTCGCCCCGAAATAGGACGCGTATAAACACTCCGCAACAAAGTCTCGTGTCGTACAAGATTGTTCGGTTTTTATTAAGTGTTTTATTGCTTTTCTTTATGAGATGAGAAAGAAGGACTCAAGTTGATAAAAGGTAAAAACTAAGGGAACTAAGAAACAACCCTAAGTTAGTTGTTATGTACAAGAGAGGTCCTATGGTTAATGAGGTATTCTAATCCTAATGAAAAAACTAGAAACTACTAGAATTCAACTTACTTCCTAAGGAAGTTAAGTTGATTCTAAGAATAATGGGGAAACCTATTCAAGTGAGAAATTCAAATAATAAAGCAAAGCATAAAATGGGATTAAGAAATAAAATTCTAAACAAAACAATTAAAGGCATAAAAAATAGTTTTATTTATTTATTCTAATCCTAATTAAAATGGAACTTTAGGCCTAAGTCCTAAACTAAAAGCATCACCTAATATTTTCCTTCTAAACATTCAAATTTAAACTAACCTAAGTCTATATTAAATTCTAAGACTAAATCTAATCTAAACTATTTTTTTATTGGACTTTATTTTCATGGCCTAAACTAATGGGAAATAACACATAACTAACCTAAGAACTAATATTCTAAAAATATCTAAACTTCTGGAAAAATTATGAAAATTAAACCATAGGGACCTAAGATTACCTATAACATTTTGTCAAAAGGAATCCTAAAAATTCAGAATTTAACTAGGCCTAAAAATTATTTATTTCCAGCTACATATTAATCCCTAATTTCTAAAGAATTAGCCTCTAAAACCTAAGATAAAATATTCTAAAAAATCTACAAAAATTATCCTAAGTACTTTTATTAGTCATCTAACTACAGTAAAAAGAGTGGGCTAAAAAAGTTAATGGAAGTTACCAAAATAAAATGAATAAACTCAAGTACAGTTAAAGGAAATTCAATAAAAGCTAATTAAAAGAAAAATCAGAATTAAATCGAAAATAATGCAAAATTCAGAAAACAAAAATGTAAAAACTTTCTAATTAGATTTATTAACCTACTGGAATTTTTTGGGAATTTTATAAATCTTTTTCCTATTTTATTTGGATTATTTTCAAACTAATACAAAACAAAATAAAATTTCTAAAGCAAATAAAAAGGGGGTGGACCTAGTAATTTTTTCTAGTGATTTTCATAATGGGCCCAGAAAAAGGGGTGTGATTAGCAAAATGACAACAGGCCCATTCTCACAGGAAGCTTGGGGGTGCAGGAAGCGAATTCTTTAGTCTTTTTTTTTAATGGGCTTAATATGGGGTGTAGAAAACAATGTTCTTGGGCCCATTTGCGCAGGCTTGAGGGGGGAGTATGGATAGCATGTTTTTTTAGTTTGTTTTCTAATATGAGCTCGAGATGGGGGTGTGACTAGCAAAGGAAACATAACTATCCCTTAAAATTAAAAAAAAAACAAATGAATTAAAAAGAAATTGATTGCAGATTAATGCGGGTTAATTACTCTTTACCGTCATTAGTTCCTCATTAATCTTCCATTAACTTAATTTAGCTTTATTATAAACAAATTATAAACAAATCAAAACAACCAAATCTGAAGAAAAAAAAGAAAAGAACACAAAAAACCCTAAGTCAATTTCCTCATCTCCTTCCTATCACCGCCGTCACCTCTCTCTTCGGCGCCGCCTTTCTCCTCCTTCTCTTTTTCCGCCGCGGCCCATTCCTTTACCCTGTCCTCGCGGTCAACTTCTTCTCCTTCACCCTCCCGTCATCTTCCGCCGCCATCATCACCTTAAACTCTCACCTTCCGTTATCTTGCTCCTATAGACCTAACCCTCTCCTCCCCTTTGTCCGAACAAACACTGTCCCCCTTCATCCCTCCCTTCGATTTCCAAGCTAACCATAGCACCACTCGATTCAATCGAACGAAAATCCTAATTATTAACCTAATCCCTAATTTGGAAGAAACAAAACTCTCATAGCTCTATCTCACAAAGTCAAGCCGCAAAGAATTGAAGCCTACGAACAAAGAAAAGTCGTCGTACCTGGAAATGAAGGACTTCGTCAAGGATTATGAGCAAAAAGATGATGTGGTGCCACGTTCGGATTCGCGAAGGCGAGGACGTATCGACGTCTTGATTGATGAGCGGAGAATAAGCCGAGGCAGATGATGCAAGAAGCGAGAGCTTTCCGAAACCGCAGCTTCACTTGATATGATCCCGTGCGTGCAGGTTAATGTTTGCACGTTGTTGATGAATAAAGCCGTAAAAGGAACAATTCAGTGACGAGCTGAAGCGATCGTATCTCCGATTGGTATAGACTCAACTGCTTCTTCCTGCGGAAAACATCAGTGCCGATTGTTGAGGATGGAGTTTTTCCCTCAGGTATGAATATCTCAGAATCTTGGCTACAAATTTGGATATTATTGCCTTAGCCTCCAATACATTCGAGCTTTTCGTCTCTTATACCCTTGCTAACGTTGATAATTCGCAAATCCTTTCCTTCAGGTAATTCCTAAGAATTGATGGAAACGAAACGAAGAATTAACATAGATGGAGGAAGAAGAAGGAAACAGATTAGGAGAGGTATGATTGAAGCTGTGGTGAGAGAAGCATGAAGCAGAATGGTGAGAATGAAGGATTGAAGGGAGGTCGAAGAAGATTGAATGAGAAGGGTTGAGAAAATAGTGAAGTGGTCTTTGAAAATTGTGTAAGAAGAAGCTGATTGAATGAGGTGCTGTTGATTTATAGACAAATATCACAGAAGAATCTGGAAGCTTCAGGTACTAATTCAATTCTCGAATTCGGTTATGGTTGTTATGAGATTAGGGTGATTCTGTTAGGATTAGTTGGACTATGATTATTGTAGTTTCTGTTGGATTTCTGTTAGCAATCGGTTAGGACTTATTTCTTTGGCTTTTTTTTGAATTGGTTATCTCAGTTAGAAACCTCTAATTATAATTTTTATGTACCAGATGAGGATAGGAAAGCGGCAGTTGTGACAACACTAAACCAGTGTCGGCGATAAAAATACCGAAAGAGGAGTTCAGGGACCCAGTTACTGCAAGTGCAATGGAGGGAACACCAGTCAAGCTCTTGGACATAACAGGTCCTTCTCAGCTTAGGGACGAGGGTCATATATCATGGTACAGCTTAACAGCAAAGCCTGGTATGCAGGATTGTTTACACTAGCGTTCACCGGGTATTCCTGATACATGGAATGAAATGCTTTTTTACTCAAATCTAATCTGCACATCATAGTTTCAGGAGAGTATATATTTGGCCGTGAAAAGGTGAAAGCCATTCCTTGGCTAGGAGAAGATCACTTTTGCGGAGAACGCAGCCATAGGACTAAGTTATGTCCCGAGTTTGAATTATAGAGCTGATTGGTCTGAGATACCACTCTGTCTTAAAAATATCTTTGTAAATTATTTACTTTCTTGGTATGGTCCTCTGTGCGCCCTTAGCTTAAATACTGCTCCCATTCTTTTTTCGGAAATTTGAAGTCTTTGCCTTGACTTATCGCTGTTATTCTGACTTGCTCTTTTGTTATTAATGTAAATTCGTTGATCTTGTGCAGGTTTTGGGGACGGTAAAACTCGGCAGTAACTCCTTTTCCTTTGAACTGAATCTCTAACTGAATTTCTTTTTTCATGATAATTATCTGTTGAAATTTTGGTTCTTTACATTGCAGGATATGATGAGGTTTTGTTGCGGTAAAGCTGGAAGTGAATTTGTTGGTGTGAGATTGTTTCTGATCCTGATGATAAATGATGCCAAGCTTAGAGATTTACCAAGGTTTTGGCGTGATGCTGAAGTGTATATAAGAAGACGGTTGAAAATTGCAGAGGATTGAGGGTAAGGCGTGAAAAGGATTCTTGGGAAATTCTATGAATCTATTATGATCCTGTTTTCGATTTGTGTTCGAATGAAAGTGCTGAAGCAGGTTGAAGTTGTAGAGAGTTTGTAGATAATTAGAGAGATATTTGAGTTTTTTTTTAGAGTAAGATTTTAGAGGAGGATGAAAAGCTTTTATGTATTGATCTTTTTCTTTTTTCTAATTTTTCCTCTTTTCACTGACTTTGTTATATCTCTTCATCTATTGAATTCTAATAAGAATATAAAATAATAAAAAAAGTATTTCTCCTCTCTAACTGTTTTTTTTTCTATTATATTTGAACAAGGGACTAATACGGGCTTTGGAAAATTGTTATCATTATTTTCTAATTTAATGAAGGGTAAATAACAAAATGGCCATTGGATCAAGGTGGTTTGACATGGATAATGACTTGTATAGATTCCGGGTAATAGAGTGAATCAAAGAATTCAAAAACAATCCTTAGTTAATGACTCGAGACAAATTAAATGGTTATTGAGAAACGAAATATCTTAATGATTGGATTCTCCAAAGAAAGAGGAATAGGACCTTATAAGCTAAATGTAAGATCGTGGACTTAAACCAAATGACCCAAAGATGGCCCATAATTTAGAAGTGAGTAAAAATGGAAATGGATCAAAACTAGATAGAAATTGGAAAGAACTTGGGAATAATGAGAAAAAACTGAAGTTTGAATTAGCAAATGGTTTTAAAATGAACTAAATGGTTTATTGGTGTCAAATAGAGGAAAAAAAGATGGAATTGAGCCCAAAAGTGGAATAGTGATTTATGAACATGCATTGGATGTTACACTTAAATTGTTTAGTGGGTATCAAAACGAACATAACGAAAATGGTACGGGTATGTACTGATGTTTGTATGATGACTTCCAAATAAGCCAAATAGTCGTGCATTCTCCTTTAATCTGAATCGAATCCTTCAACACAATCCACCTTTAGGAACTTCGATGCCATACTAAAATTCACACCATCTCGAATTATTATTCCACAAACAGATGAATTCAAACCAATATCCTAATATCCCCAACCTCCATCGGTGAAGTGCCCTTAATATCAAATCATGAACAAGAACTCCAGTTTCTCCTTGAGATATTCAATGATGAAGAATACAACTTGAGACGTTACGGAGAGCTAACACTCTTATTCAAAGTGAATTTGATTGAACACCTCAATAATGGGTCAGATCTACTAGTGAATATTCTCCACCAGTTCAATCCTTGATAGATACAGATAAGGTACAAAACCCTAATTTCCCTGGGCCCTGATCTCATGCCTTATGAATCCATGAAATGCACTATTATGATATTAATGGACTGATGAGAAATACAGATGAATGCAAAATGATACGCCAATAGAGGGAATAAATATGAGGGCAAATTTTGAGGTATTACAGCTGCCCCTATTCAATCATCTGCAAGCCTGAACGAATAATTGCAATGGCTTTTATACGTTCAAGGCATGGAGTGATTGAATACTCGAATAAACCTGGAAATTTGCACATTGAGGGTAACAGAAATGCCATCTACCCATTTATTTATTTATGTTTTTGTTTTTGATCTCTGACTAGGTAGCGGAAAATAAGACCAGATGGAAATATGCTGGGAAGAATGCCATCCTCGAATGAAAATTCAAAAGATCCTCGGATCTAATACGAAACCATCCTCGAATGGAGACGCAAAGGTATATCAGCCTCGACCGATAACCAAACACAAAGCTGACCTCAGACAGACTTTGCAAAAGAGACAAACTGACCTCGATCAATAAGCTCGAAAAGTGAACTACTATCCTCGAATAATAGCCACAACAAAACAACAAGACCAACCTCGGAAGGGCTTGAAGAAAAGAAATGCCATCCTCGAATGACAATTCAAAAGATCCTCAGATCTAACACGAAACCATCCTCGAATGGAGACGCAGATGTATACCGGCCGCAGGCGGTAACCAGAAACAAAGAAAATAGGACAAGATGGAACGGGATCGTTGTACATAAACGAGAGCCCAAGCAAACAGGACCATTGTACAAAACGGGAACCTGCAACGCGACTGTTGGGTAGGACCAAGTCACAGAAGATGCCTGTTATCGAAACAGGACTTAACGCAACATCAACCGATTTGCGACTCAGATAAGATCAACCGATCTAACACGGAGATGGTATCAACCGATCCATTATCATCGCACTGAGACGAGATCAAAAGGAACAGGATCATTGTACTTAAATGATAACCTGAGACGCAATCGTTGTACTTAAACGGAGACGCGAAAAATGAGACTGTTGTACTAAAACAAGGCTCAAAGACGAGGCCATTGTACTTAAATGGAGATTCGAAAGGAATGGGATCATTGTACTTAAATGATAACCCGAGACGCGACCGTTGTACTGAAACGGAGACGCAAAAAAACGAGACTGTTGTACTGAAACAAGACTCAAAGACGAGGCCATTGTACTTAAATGGAGACTCGAAAGGAACGGGATCGTTGTACTTAAACGAGAGCCCAAGACGCGACCGTTGTACTGAAACGGAGACGCGAAAAACATGAGACTGTTGTACTGAAACAAGACTCAAAGACGAGGCCATTGTACTTAAATGGAGACTCAAAAGGAACGGGATCGTTGTACTTAAACGAGAGCCCAAGACGCGACCGTTGTACTGAAACGGAGACGCGAAAAAATGAGACTGTTGTACTGAAACAAGACTCAAAGACGAGGCCATTGTACTTAAATGGAGACTCGAAAGGAACGGGATCGTTGTACTTAAACGAGAGCCCAAGACGCGACCGTTGTACTGAAACGGAGACGCGAAAAAATGAGACTGTTGTACTGAAACAAGACTCAACCGGGGATAACAACAAGACGTGGTAGAAGTAACCACCCTGGGAAACGAAGTTGCATTCTGTGGGTAACACTTCAATCTGATTGGAGATGTAACAGGTCTTATGTAATATACCTCAAAACTGGCCCATGCTGGTATGCATATGTTTGAATTTATGGCGTAATGCTCCATGACGATGGAAATGCTACGCTTTGGAGGATGCAAATGTGATTATGCACATGCAAATGCAAAGAGATCTCCTGATAAGGAGACTGCAGGTATCCCAGATGGCTTGACTGGGGAGGAACGATAATCACTGCATTGATTTGGTTCATCCTGATGAGGAGGAAACAACTCTGCGGGGAAAGCTATTAATAATTCACCAGCTCTGAATAGCCGCCATTGCCAAAAATAAATTGGACTTTGAGATTGGAGTGCCACGACCCTGCTGGAGATGGACCTTTCTTGAACTCTGGTGGGGAAGTGAGGACCTCCTGACTTAATTGGGAACCAAAGGCATGATATTGCTGAGGAAGCTACTGCTGGGGAGGCAAGACACTCCTTATACTGCTGAGAATTACCCCCTGTCTGAAGGGAAACTTCTGCTTGGGGACGACACCCACTCCCTGCTACCTTGCTAGGTGAAATTTCAACTTCAACATGGCTGGGGACGATTGGAAACACCCTGGGAGACACCTGTTTTTGTTCAAACAAAAGGGAATGCCCATCTTGGATAATAGTTGTCAGTTTTGTTAGCAACACCAATACTGTACCTGCATGATCACAATTGATAGTACCTGCAACATAGAGAGTTAGTTCGGGACCCGCTTGCCCCAGGCTCACAGCATGAATCATTGTCTGGGCATCTCGACACCCTTTCAGGTTTGTATTAAATGTTTCTATTCTCCTGCACGAGTTAGAAAGCATTCAAATGTTCATAACATAATGCAAGTTACCATTTGCTAGACGTTTTCACAATCAATCAATGTTAGATGAAGAAAGAAAAAACAAAGAAACAAAGCAATCCAATTGACTGAAGTTGAATTTTTATTGACTTGGAAAGGTGGCCCTGAATAGGCAATACAAAGGAAGCAGTTCCCTGGAATGAGGGAACAACTAAAAAGAAAAACAAACTATCCTATTGGCAATGTGAGAAGTGAATCTCATCAAGTCTCAACCCAGTTATGACTCGTATGTCTTCAAGACGCTCCGCTCGCTCTGCCTCTTGAGAAAAAGTAAGTGAACTGATCTTCAACCCTTAGGATAGCCTCAACTGTAGGTAGGTCATGGATCTCGCAGATCGCAGTCGTTCGTGTGAATCCCTCTTTTGCGTGGATCGCCCTTTCAGGTTTTCAATCCACCGGGATACCCTTTTTTGCCTGAGTTGTCTGATGTGGCTTTTCAACTCAGCGGGTGTACATTTTTTTCATGATTTCCCTAACTTTTGCCCGAGCCTTTTATTCTGTTTTTGGCTCGCCGGGATGCCTATTTTTGCCTGGATTATTATTCTGTTTTTGGCTCGCCGGGATGCCCATTTTTGCCTGGATTATTATTCTGTTTTTATCTAGCGGGTCCTTTTTACACGAAGTATTTTCTTACTGCGTCTGCATTGACAGGGGATGGGAAGTTTTCTCCGTCCATGGTTGTCAGCATTAAGGCTCCGCCTGAGAAAACCTTTTTAACCACGAACGGTCCTTCATAGTTGGGTGTCCACTTGCCCCTGTGATCGTTGAGAGGAGGAAGAATCCTTTTCAGCACTAAATCTCCTGGCGTGTACCTCTGTGGTCGCACCTTCTTGTCAAAAGCCTGCTTCATTCATCGCTGATACAACTGTCCATGGCATACAGCTGCTAGACGCTTCTCTTCGATGAGGCTCAATTGATTATATCTAGATCGGAGCCACTCAGCTTCATCTAGCTTGATGTCCATCATCAACCTCAACGAGGGGATTTCCACTTCGATCGGTAGAACTGCCTCCATACCATACACCAATGAGAATGGAGTTGCCCCAATTGAAGTGCGTACTGATGTCCTGTACCCATGCAACGCGAATGGCAACATCTCGTGCCAGTCTTTGTACGTCACAACCATCTTTTGCACAATCTTCTTGATGTTTTTATTAGCCGCCTCGACGGCGCCATTCATCTTCGGACGATATGGAGAAGAGTTGTGGTGTTCTATTTTGAAGTCTTGACACAAGTCAGCCATCATCTTGTTGTTGAGGTTAGAACCATTATCAGTGATGATCCTTTCAGGGACTCCGTACCGGCTGTAAACACCCCAAATTTGCCCTCACCCATTCACAGCATGGCTTGTGACCTCCTCATATGCATAAACTCAATCATAGCATCTCATATTACATTTTTTATTCACTGCATTGGTTCTAAGTCATCTGCATCTAGGGTTTGTGATCTGAGCAATCCAAGAGCTTTTTGAGCCACTCCAAAGGTCATCAATCACTTCAAAGAGGTCCATGTAGGTTCAAGCATCATATTATATCCCCTCAAAGTCAAGAATGCCAAGAAATCACAAGAACTGAGAATGGCATGGAAGCAGAGCCATGCTTGACTGCACAGATGACCTAGAATTAGGGTTTTGGTTTCAGAGGCCATAACTCCAATTTTTTTGGTCATTCTTGTTTCTATTGGTCTCTATATGGTATAGGGAGTATGCATATCAATTTTCATGAAGAAATTCCATGGGGAAGTCATCTGATCAAGAGTTGACTTTTCAAGCAAGTCAGTGCAAAATCAGGGAATCTGAGGCCCCCAATGACCTAACCAAAGGGTGTTCTTCATAATTTTGATTGTATATGATCTTTATTTGATCATGGAAGATGTTAGAAGTTCACTAAATTGAAGAATTTCAAGTCTTTTGCAAAGTTGACTTTTTGGGCAAGTTTGACTTTTAATGAAATTGTCATTTTAGGCAACTTTTTCAACCTTTACTTTTTGATTCAAAAAAGCTTCAAATGAAAAAACTTTGGTCATGAAAGTTGTAGAATGGATCATTCCCTTTTCAAAAAGTACAAGAACATGACCTAATTCATTTTGGATCAAAAGTTATGACTTGTCAAAGTTGGCAAAAATCACTAAATTTCAAGTTATGCACCAAAGAGGCAAAGTTGCAAATTCACTTCTCAAGGCAAATTAAGTCATCAAATTCATTTCTAAACTTCACCACATGATCACACAAGACCTAAAAATCAGAATGGGCCAAGAAACTTCTCACTTTTGTGGCCTATGGATCAAGATTTTTTCATAAGAATCAAAGGCAAAGCAAGTTGCAAAACTCATCATAAGACATAACCCACTTGCTTGCTAGCTTGCTGAACCATCCTAGGCCTTTCCCCACATCATGCTGTGCAGAACACACTTTTGTACTTGGCTAGAAAGTAGCCCATACTTCTCTTACACCAACTTTGACATTTTGGCAAAAGGACCCATACCAATCAATAAAGCACACATCACATCTTCTGACCAATCCCAATAGTTTATACAAGCCAAAAGCAAGCCAAAGCAAGAAGAGAACAAGCCTGAAACACTCCATAACTCAGCATTCTCATTTTCACCTTCATTGGCAAGAGCCTTCGAAACTCATCACACAGGCCACAAACACACAAACAAACTTCACCAATCAACTCAACACACCTTCCTGATCACGAAGCACCCTTCACCATAGCCTAAAACTCAGAGAATCAAAAACACGATCCCCACCTGCCATTGAACAGAACTCCTGCCATCTCTCAAACCAGCTTTTGCAAACTTCAAACAAACATTGTAAGCTTCTTGGGAGGATCATTGGAGTGGATTTGAGCCAAAGAAACAGCCAGAAAGCTCCTGAATCGAAAGCTTCAGTTCAGGTAGTCAACTCAAAACTTTTTTCCAGAAACATGTTTTTAAGTTCTTAATAGCTTCTATGCACTCCCCTGATCATGAATATGTGCTTACTTTTGAAAATAGTTGAGAAACCAGGATGTATGCATTGTCTGAAACTTTTGCCCTAAAAAATGTTTTGATTCGATTTGGCTGATTAATGAATGAGAAATGTTGTTTGATTGAGGGGTTTGATTCGTTTTTAAGTGGGGGTCAATTCTGGGTAGTTAGATTTTGTTTTGGATGCGTGTAGAGAGAGTTTGAGATTTGAGATGGCCGGAGAAGACGACCGGAACAGTGTTCCGGTCGCCTGAAAGTCATTAGGGCATAATTATTAGGGCTAATCATAATTATGGAAGTTTGAATCTCAGCCCTTGGATGTGGCGCCAAGTCAAACGCGCGCGTGTTTCATTTGAATGCCAGCCATTGATCTGTTTGACTTTCCATTTTATTTCATTTTATTTTCTTTTTATTTGATTTGTTTTCCACATTTATTTAAAAATAGTAAAACCTTTTCAAAAATTCTGAAAATTTTTATACACACCTTTATTAATTTTCAGAAACCAAAAACATTTTTATTTTTATTTTTTGCATTAAAAAATATTTTTAAATCATTTAAAAGTTTATTTTTAATTAATTAATGAGAATTAATTAATTAAAAATACTTTTAGGTATTTAAAAATCACCAAAAAATTCATGAAACCTTCATAATCATTTAGAAACATTGTCCAACTCTCAAACCAAATTTATTTTTTGATCTTGATGACTTTTGAGAATTTTTCATGGAATTAAAATCATTTCAAGACATTATTTTGATCCAAACTTCAAAAAATCATTTCTGCCTAACCATTGAGAGTTGGACTTTGATTCTTTTTGCATTGCATTTTGTTTAGCATGTAGTTTGTGAGATTAAATTGGCAAGATTTGATCTTTCATTTTCAATTTGTTTGGCATTTTTCTTTTTGAGGTACCCTAAAATCCTAGGAAACTTAGGAAATTCATAACCCTAATTAGGTTAAGAGTTAGAACCCCTCCTTTGGGCAGTGAGTTTGTATAGGATTAGGGTTACTTTGAGAGCATTTTCAATTTTTTATCTTGATGTTTGCTTCTTATTTTGGTTTTTGTTTGATGCATTGATCATAAACCCTAATTTGGGCTTCCTCTTGCATTCATCTTGTATTTGCTTGCATACCATGACTTGCCATTGCATTTTATGCATCCATTTGATTCATTGGACATCTTGAGACATGTTAAAGGCATGTTTGATCATTGCATCACATTTTTGCCATGTTGTATGTCATTTGCATTTCATAACTTTTCATGTGTGTTCATGGTTCTAAACTTGCTCCATTTGCATCCATAAGTTTGTATGATCATCCCCATGCCTGGTTTCATGTTTGTATCATCTCATGACATCATTCTCATCCCATATGTGCTTCTGGTTTTGATTTACATCATGCCATTTCATCTCATTTTGCATTGCATTGCATTTCCTTCACTAACTTTTCAGGTGGTAAGTTACTTTGAGAAGTGAATTTGCCTTCACTTCTCACATTTTCTTTTCATCTCTCTTATGCATCATTGCTGCATTTTACTTTGTGTTTGAGATTGAGCTTGCTCTTTCTTCTTCTTCTTACTTTCTTTCTTCAAGTGACTTGACTTCTTAAATGAAGCAAGTTACTTTGCTTCTCCTGATCCTTTCATCTGCTTCCTGGTGGTTCCATTGAAGATCTTTCTTGTTAACCTCACAAACCTTAGGAACAACCAAGCATGACAATGATTAGGGTTTTGATTAGTCTCCCCATTTAGTTTTACCTTTGTGTCTCTTTGAGTCTTCTCTTCTCACCTCATAATCAGGGACTAAACCCTAAAGGCTTCAAGGCTTTGTGATTAAGCTTATGCCTGCATCCTTCTATTAGGATGGAGTGTATAACTTTAATCCTAAGTGTTAAACCCTTAATGTGTTTAAATCCCTTAATCAATTCACTTAATAATCATCAAGACATCAAGCTTGTAACTTGGGCCTTGCATTAGGGTTCTAATTCTTCCTTAATTGATCAAGAAGGACTAACCCTAGTGTTAATGGACAAGTCCCTCTCAAGTTGTCTTACAAACCCTAAAAAACACTGCATCATCATATCATTAAATAAAATCCATCTAATAAAGGCTTTGTTTTGTCATGAATTTAATTCCTAATCATGGATTAAGTTGAGGAGCCTTCCTCAGCTTAAGCATTCTCATCTATTATCCTTCTATTAGGATGGTGTAATGAGTCTGTTTAATCCTTGATTATGGCTTAACCTCATTACTTAACACTAAACAAAAACACCAAAAACATCTAAATAATCACAAGTAAGATAATGATCTTAACCCTACACCAAAGGTGATTAAGTGTGAAAAGCTGACTTCACACTTAAGGTACTCTCATTACCCCTAATCAGAGGGAAGATGTGATGAGTTTACTAACCCATTGGTTTAGGCTTAAGCTCATTAACTTATGACAAACTTTCAAAAACAATAAAAGACTGAAAATACAAAAACAAACAATAATCGTCTCCTTCGGGATTCTTTTCTCATCACCTTCACTCACAAACGAGAACTTGCTTCTTCCGTCTAATGCAAGACAGTTTGCACCTGAGCCAGACAGGTCATACACTTGAGCATAGACAAGCAAGCAGTTCACAAGTCAATTCACCTTTCAGTCTCTTTGGGTCGAACTACGATGTTCTGACTTCCTCATTGCACGAGAGGATACGTAGGCATAACTTAACGGTTATCGAACAAAAGTCTCTGTATATTCCCCCTCCTCCAGCTTTATTCTTTTAGCCTCATATTCTTGAGCATTTCACTTTTGTTCTTACACTGACACATCATTTATACACTTCACACTTCTCTTACACTGACACTTGTATATCCTTTTCCAGCTATTTTACACACAAATTGCACTAACACTACCCCTTTAAAACACAAATCCCTTAAGCGTGGACCCCGTCGAGTACGGCGGACAATCTGGGTGCTAATACCTTCCCAGGTTGTAACCAACCCCCTTTCTCAGTCTCTCTGGTTCGCAACCGTCTTATCCATGTCTTTCTAGGTTTATGCAGCATTACCTTTCCTCCGGGATAAAAATGCCTAGCTGGCGACTCTTTTCATCTCCTGTGAGTTCACTCCTGTGTGTTCTTGCATCTCCTCTCACCGACCGTTCGCGTCTGTACCCCTTTTGACCCGGTGTCATTTGGTGGGATCGACAGCTTGGCGACTCTGCTGGGGACCCTTATAATGTAACCAGGGCTTCTGGTTCTTTTTGTGGGTTCCTCCTAGCGCTTAATTGATTTATGTTTACTGGGGTGTTATTTGCTATTTGTGCTTGTATTTGTATTTATTTTTGCTTTATGCACGGTTATTTACTGCTTTCTTTATAGCTTTACATATATCATACTGTCATACTGTGCTGGCTGGATCTGTTTTGTTGCTTTGGTGGGTGGGTGTTCTACTGAGAGTTAAGGTCCTATACCTGGGACCTGAGTGACACCTAGGCTAGAGTTGTTCATGTTCTTTCCCATTCCATTTCGGTCTGGTGCGGGAATATGAAACACGGTTCAGATATGGGTTTCTTCTTGAGAACTCTGTGCTGCAGATTTCCTGTAGTGCTAGGGCTATCTGGGAAGCCTGCTAAGTCAGGATGACCTTTAGTATTGACCTTCAGAAACTGAGGTGAATTAGAGGAGGATATTTTATGGTTATTGTAAACACTGTACCTCCGGGTTAGAAGTGTTTACACTTCTCATAACTGATCCAAGTCTGAGGATCCTTGTTTTAGAACATCACCTGTGAGGGGGTTGGGCTGTTTACAGGTTTGCAGGTACCCTTGACCTCAGCATACCCTGTTACTTTGTTTTGATTAAGAGTACTCCATGTTGGAACGGTTCTTGTGATTTTTAACCCTGGACATGTGACTCTTTATTTGAGTCCCCCACCTTGGTTACTGGACTTCTGAACCTCCATCTGGATTTCTTGAACATACCGGGACTTATATCAGAGCACTTGATCAGATCCAGCTCAGTCACAAACCCTTGCATATCATTTGCATACATCATCATTGCATCATTTTAACATTTGCTTATTTGTTTTTCAGGGTATCCATACTTTATTTTGGCTTGGTTTTGACCCCATCATCAGCATAGACATATCCTCATCAGTATCTACTTCAACTATCAGCTACCTGCTTCAGTCACCAGCATCTGCCTGTCAGTGGCCCATCTTCATGTTATTCTCCATCATCAGCACCTGTCTCAACTCTTCTTCAACAACATGGCACCCAAGAAGAGTAACATCTCCTATCATTTCTTTCAGCCTGAGCTAGCTGACATCAGGAAGATTTAGACCCTGATTACTCCAGACCATATACCACTATTCAGAGAACACTATGGAGACATACTTGATGTGGTTATGGATTTGGACCCTTCACAGAGGAGCCTGATTCATACTTGTCTGCAGTTCTATGATCCCCCTCTGAGGTGTTTCACCTTTCAGGATTATCAGTTGGGACCTTTATTAGAAGAATAATCATCTTTGGTTGGTATACCTATCAGGGGTGGAGTCCCCTTCAATCCTGAGATGGCTTTTCCAAGTAATGAAGAAGTGGCAAAGGCATTGTATCTGGAACCTTGTCTGATTGGGCAGAATATGACAACCAAGGCAGGAATCTCTGGTCTACACTTGGATTTCTTGACCTCTCAGGCCATCCTGAAGGCCTCTTTGGGGGAGTGGAAGGCAGTCTGTGCTTTATTGGCCCTTAGCATATATGGGGTCATATTGTTTGCAGATGAGCCTAAGTTTGTTAGCAAGAATGCAATCCATCTTTTAATCCTGAGGAACCCAGTGCCCACCTTACTGGGAGATTTCTACTACTCTGTTCACCAAAGGAATGAAAAGCAGAGAGGAAGATTGGTGAGGTGTTGTGCTCCCCTTTTCCATACCTGGTTGCTCAAGCACTTGCCCAAGACTGATGCATTTTTGAATCCTCATCAGCAGAGGAATTGGGCCAGAAGACTCACTGCTTTAACTTCAGCTGATATCAGATGGTGCACTCAAAGCACAAAAGGCAGGGACATCATTACCAGTTGTGGGCAATTTCCCAATGTACCCCTGATAGGAGTAAAGGGTTGCATCAACTACAACCCTCTACTATTCAAAATACAATTGGGCTATGCATTGGTCCATCCCCCTAGAGCACAAGACTTGGCTGAGACCCTTTACTGTGAGATTAAGCCTAGTCTGGCTATTGTCAGGCAAGCGTCCTGGGCTTGGGACAATGTCCAAACTAAAGGAGTAACCATTCTTGGGAGATGCAACAATGTAGCCTCAGCACAGTACTATGAGTGGTCCCATGCCAGGGCTCAATTTTCTGGGATGCCCTTCACCATGGAAGATATACCTGGACCATCTCCTGTCACTGTCAGCTTAGGGGAGTTTGAGAAATTGAAAGAGAGGAATGAGAAGCTGACTCAGGCTCTGCAGAAGACCCTCTAGGAGAGGAGTGATGGTCGGCTGGACATTGAGAGGTTAGAAAAGCTAAAGTTGGAGCATCTGGCCAGGATTGAAAAGTCAGAGGATTACATCAAGAAGTCTAGGGCTGGAGAGCAGATCTTGAAGAATGCCTGCAAGGAAGCTCAGTTCCAGAAAGCCAGGACTGATTTGTATCTGAAGGAGAGTCAAGCTAGGTGGGTCAGGATCACCGAAGCTCGTACTCTGGAAGATAAAAGGACTCAGGACAAGATTGAGCAGTTGGAGGCTAGTGCAAAAGAGCAACAGGAAGCCCTACTAGCAGCCCAGAGGGAGATCTCAGAGTTGAAGATTAGAGCTGGTGTGAAGAGGTCAAAGGACCAGAGTCAACACAAGAAGCTAACTGCAGCTGTTACTACCAGGAATCTCCTTATCAGGAACCTCACAGAGCGTCCAGTTGATCCTGTGACTGGAGCACTTCTCAAGGAAGTTCAGGAGGATGAGTTTGGTCTTGGTGTCTGACTTTTGCTTGTTGTTGCTTTCATTCCATGTACTTTTATTTTCTTATGTTGTATTTTGACCCCTCAGAGGGCATGTATTGTAAAAAAAAACTATGTATCATTTACCTTTTTGTAATATATGTGTTGGTTTATTTTATCTGAATTCTTCAAGCAACATCAAAAGCATCTTCCTCAGGGGTCTGGAAAGGTCAAAACCAAGTGCCAAGCCGGATACCTTGGAGACAAATAAGCATACTGCATTGCATGCTAACCTTTGTTTGTTTTGTAGGTTTGTTTTGTTTTTGTTACTAACTCTGTTGTGATCTCAGGAACTATTGCTCGACGTCGGGTGTTCCCACTCAACCGGCCACACAGATATCCAACCCGCAACAACCTTCCGGGTATACAGATGGACCAGGTACAACAGGACCTTACAGAGGTCAGGAACCAAATGGCCAATGAGAGATTGGAAATGAGGAATCAGATGACACAATTTATGGAGGTGATGAATGGTTTAGCTCAGAGCCAAGAGAGATTAAGAGCCTTGGTAGAGAGGCAGACTCAGGAAGATCCCCATCTAGGGACTGGTGGGACAAGCAACAATGAGAGGGTTCAGCCTCATATCAACCCACCTGTATTTGGACCCCACCTTCATCCAGAGATCAACATCCCTTCCAATGTACAAGGGAATGCTACTACGGGCAGAGTGCTGCAAGAAGACCCCCAGGAAGATCAGTTCACAGTGATGGGAGCTGGGGATGAGGCCTATGACAGAAGGCTAGATGAAATTGCTGAAAAATTAAGGTCCTTGGAGTCTCAAAACTCCTTGGGTTTTGATGTTATGGACATGGGCTTAGTGGACGGGGTCAGGATTCCCCATAAGTTTAAACCACCATGTTTTGAGAAGTACAACGGGACTTCCTGTCCACGGACCCACTTACAATCCTTTCTGGGGAGGCTGAAGGCATATACCATGGATGAAAAGCTATGGATGTTTTATTTCGAGGATAGCTTGACAGGAGCTTCAAGGGAATGGTACTCTCATCTGACTAGAGCCACCATCAGATGTTGGAAAGACTTGGCTGAGGCCTTCATTAGACAATACCAGTATAATTTGGATATGGCTCCCAACAGGACCTTCCTGATGGGAATGTCACAATCATCCAGAGAAAGCTTCCGGGAGTACGCCCAGAGGTGGATACAGCTTGCTGCTGCCGTCCAGCCACCCATGTCAGAGAGGGAGATGGCTGATATGTTTATGAACACCCTCTAAGGGACATACATTGATAGGCTAGCTGCCTTTTCTTCTACCAGCTTTGCAGATGTCGTTATAGCGGGAGAAAGAATTGAGAGCCTATTAAAGATGGGCAAAATTTCTGACAACGGTGCCAGCTCATCCAGCAACACAAGGAAGCCTTTTGTGGGCCCAAGAAGAACTGGTGAGACCAATGCTATCCATGTCAGCAGAGGCAGACCCCAATATGTTCATAGGTCTGTGGCAGCAGTCACCATTCCCGCTCCAATTCATCCACAACCAGCTTATCAACCACAGCAACAAAATTATCATCAACAAACTCAGTATCCTCCTTAGAGAAACTACAACAACACCAGCAACAACAATCAGCAAAGACCGTTCCAACAGAGACCTTCTCAGGCCAATAGGGTAATTGATCCGATCCCTATGCCCTATGCCACATTATTACCACAACTCCTAAAGCTCAACCTGGTTGAGCTAAGGACGTTGGCACCTCCAGATCCTTCCAGTCTACCCAGAAATTATGACGCCAGCGCCAGATGTGCTTTTCACTCAAATGCACCTGGCCACAGTACGGAGAAGTGCAGAGCCTTGCACATGAAGGTACAAGACCTGGTAGACTCTAAGGCTCTAAATTTTGCACCACCACCAAATGTTAACAAGAACCCTATGCCAAATCATGGTGGCCCCAGAATCAATGCTATTGAAGAAGACAAGCCGTCTTACTTGATAACCAGTGTGGGTCAGATTCGGACACCCTTGGTAGAGATTAAAGCTCAACTCCTTGAATGTCAAATGTTCCCGGGATGTGAGCTAGGGTGTGCTTATTGCAACATTTCAGTGAATGGTTGTGATAACTTGAGAGATGGAATAGATGGTCTCATCCAGAGTGGCCTGCTTCAAATCACAACATCAATACCTACCAATCCAGCAATCTCCTTAACAACAGTTCCCGAGTCTTCTACAACTGCAACAACCATTGTTTCAAACAACTTTTCAGTTTCATCAACAAATGCTTCATCTGTTACTTCAACAGACCAAATATCAGCAAACATCCCTTCTACAACTTCAGCACCCCTTCATTCAGAATCTCCTACAACAGCAACACCCATCCATTCGACAATGTCTCCTACAACTTCAACAGCAAGTGTCTCAACGGTTACAATTTATTATGATCCTGAAAATGATTCTGCCTACAACTTACAAAGCGCCACTCCTATCAGAGCACCAGTCACAATATACTACGATCCACATACTATCATGATCCCTTCTGCGGCTGCCATCAGTCCAGTCACTATCACAGTGCCTGGACCAGTACCTTATGAAAGCAGTAATGCCATCCCTTGGCATTACGACTCTGATCTATACTGCGAAGGACAGAAAATCACTCTCGAATCATCAACTTCTTCACCACAAATAGACAATGTGGGAGGAGGCGGAGGCTTCACTCGAAGCGGACGTCTCTTTGCCCTGCAAATTCAAAGACCCACTGCTGAGGCAGAAGCTGCTGCCAAGGCAAAAGGGAAGAGCATGGTGCAAGAAGAGCAAATTGTTAAAGAAGCTTTGAAAACACCTTTTGATCAAGAAGTTGATGAATTCATGAGAATCATCAAGAAAAGTGATTACAAGATAGTGGACCAGCTTCACCAGACGCCTTCCAAGATCTCTATTCTATCATTTCTTATGTGCTCCGAGGCTCATCGGAACGCACTACTAAAAGTCTTGCACGCAGCTTATGTGCCAGAAGAGATCACAGTCAATCAGTTGGAAGCTGTGGTTGGGAATGTTAATGCTAGTAATGGACTAGGGTTTACCAACACTGATTTGACTACGGAAGGCCGCAATCACAACAAGGCTTTGCACATTACCATGGAGTGTAAGGGTGCAGTTCTTTCCCATGTACTGGTATACACAGGGTCATCCCTCAATGTCTTACCTAAAAAAGCCCTTGTGAAGCTGGAGTATGAAGGATTGGCATTACGCCCCAACAACCTGGTAGTGAGAGCCTTTGACGGCTCTAAGAGATCGTTTCTGGGAGAAATTGAGTTGCCTATAACGATTGGCCCACAAACTTTCAAAACGACCTTCTACGTGATGGACATTCAGCCTGCCTACAGCTGTTTGTTGGGTAGACCATGGATTCATGCCGCTGGCGCAGTTACGTCTACCCTTCACCAGAAGTTAAAATTCGAGTGGGAGGGCCAAGTCGTTACTATTTGTGGAGAGGAAGATATTTTTGTTAGCCATCTGGCTACCTACAAGTACATTGAGATGGATGGGGAGATCCATGAAACGATGAGTCAAGGGTTTGAGGCCTTGAACATAAATGAAACATCTGCTGTACCTGGAACCTCAATGACATCTTATCAACAAGCCCGGAAGGTTGTTGAAGAAGGGACTGCCCAAGGCTGGGGCAAGTTGCTACCTGTAGAGAAGAAGGAGGATAGATTTGGGTTGGGTTACAAACCAACTCAACAAGATCAAGCAGAGACTGCTGAGAAGCCCAACTTTGTTAGTGGGGGGATGCTCACCCCTGATGCTGTCAACAATTTGGAAGACGAGGATGAAAGCGACCCCAACCTGGAGAGTTGGATACGTCTAAAGATCCCGGGGAGCAGTATCTCAAACTGGTCTTCCCAGGAAATTATAAGAGTTACTCCTGCAGAGTAATTATTATTTCCTGTATATTTTAAGCATGCATCAAGTCTTGCATCTTGCCCAAGATGACAAGACTCATTTTGTAATCGGGCCATCTGTAATTTTTGTGCAACAAGATTAATCAATGAAATATCAGACATCTTTTGCAAATGAGTCTTTTCCTTTTCCGCTCCCTGTTTTTCCATTTTTCTTTTTGTACAAAAAATAAATGGCAATGTTTTCAAAATGACAACTTTATTTCACTTTTTTTAAACAAGATTAAAATCAATCACTAAAATGAACAAACTGAACCCTTGCAGAGAGTGCCTCCCAGACTGCACCGACAACAGCACGGCTTTGACTTCGTATGACTTTGACAATCCAATCAATCAAGCTGATGAAGGGGTTGAAGGAGAGTATGAGCTTCCTGAAGAGCTAGCCAGGTTGTTGAGACAAGAGGAAAGGGTTATCACTCCTCATCAGGAGGAGGTAGAGACGATCAATCTTGGTACAGATGAAGATGTGAAAGAAGTTAAAATCGGGGCCTGCCTACAAGACTCAGTGAAGAGACGACTGATTGACCTGCTTCAGGAATATGTGGATGTGTTTGCTTGGTCTTATCAAGATATGCCAGGGTTGGACACCGACATTGATGTGAACAAGCTGCCTCTAAAAGAAGAATGCCCACCAGTTAAACAGAAACTGCGTCGTACTCGCCCAGACATGGCAATGAAGATCAAAGAAGAGGTACAAAAGCAGTGGGACGCCGGGTTCCTTGCTGTAACTAGCTATCCACCGTGGGTTGCTAATATAGTACCTGTGCCTAAGAAAGACGGCAAAGTAAGAATGTGTGTTGACTACCGGGATCTGAACAGAGCCAGCCCGAAAGATGACTTCCCATTACCTCACATTGATGTATTGGTGGATAATACGGCTCAGTTCTCGGTATTCTCCTTCATGGATGGATTTTCAGGATACAATCAGATCAAAATGTCACCTGAAGACATGGAGAAGACAACCTTCATCACACCCTGGGGCACGTTCTGTTACAAGGTGATGCCATTCGGACTGAAGAATGCGGGTGCGACATATCAAAGGGCTATGGTGACATTATTCCATGATATGATCCATAAAGAAATCGAATGTTACGTGGATGGTATGATTGCCAAATCCCTCACTGAAGAAGACCACCTGGTGAATCTGCTGAAGCTATTCAAGCGTCTGAGGAAGTACCAACTGAAGTTAAACCCCAACAAGTGCACATTTGGGGTGCGATCGGGTAAGCTGCTGGGTTTTATTGTGAGCGAGAAAGGGATTGAAGTTGACCCTGATAAAGTCAAAGCCATTCAAGAAATTCCTGCACCAAAATCTGAAAAAGAAGTTCGAGGGTTTCTAGGTAGATTGAACTACATCTCAAGGTTCATATCTCACCTTACGGCAACCTGTGAGCCCTTGTTCAAACTGTTGAGAAAAGAACAGACGGTCAGGTGGAACGAAGACTGCCAAAAGGCTTTTGACAAGATCAAAGAATACTTACAAGAGCCTCCGATCCTTATGCCTCCAGTTGAAGGAAGACCTCTGATAATGTACCTGACAGTATTAAAAGAGTCGATGGGGTGCGTGCTGGGCCAGCATGATGAGTCTGGTCGAAAAGAGTATGCAATATACTACCTAAGCAAAAAGTTTACCGACTGTGAACAACGTTATTCACTGCTCGAGAAAACTTGTTGTACTTTAGCGTGGGCTGCTCGCCGACTGAGACAGTATATGTTGACCCACACTACTTTATTGATCTCCAAAATGGATCCAGTTAAGTACATTTTCGAGAAGCCAGCACTTACCGGACGGGTTGAAAGATGGCAAATGATCCTCACAGAATATGACATCCAGTACACTTCTCAAAAAGCCATCAAGGGCAGTGTATTGTCTGATTATCTTGCTGAGCAACCCATTGATGATTACCAGCCTATGAGATTTGACTTCCCTGATGAAGACATCATGTTCATAAAAGCAAAAGATCATGAAGAGCCTGTTCACACTGAAGGGCCTGACCCAGAAGAAGAATGGACTATGATGTTTGATGGGGCTGTTAATATGAATGGTCGTGGCGTTGGCGCAGTACTCATTACACCTAAGGGAGTCCACATGCCTTTCTCGGCAAAACTCACCTTCAACTGCACTAACAACGAAGCTGAATACGAAGCTTGCATTATGGGTCTTGAGGAAGCCATTGACCTCAGGATCAAGACATTGACTGTATTCGGAGATTCAGCTCTGGTAGTTAATCAAACCAATGGCAAATGGTACACCCACCAAGATCATCTGATACCTTACAGGGATTATACAAGGAGGTTATTGACTTTCTTTACAACGGTCAAGCTTGAGTATATCCCTCGGGACGAGAATCAGTTTTCATATGCTCTGGCTACCATTTCATCCATGATCAAAGTTCAAGCTGCCAACTTCGTACCTCAAATTTCAGTGTCCAAACTTGACAGGCCAGCATATGTGTTCGCAGCAGATGTTGTCAAGGATGATAAGCCTTGGTTCCATGACATTAAGTGCTTCTTGGAGGATCAAACATACCCACCTGGGGTATCTTCCAATGATAAGAAGACATTAAGAAGGCTTGCTGGAAGTTTCTTTCTGAACATTGATGGTTCCCTGTACAAGAGAAACTTTGACATGGTACTCCTCAGATGCGTTGACAGAACAGAAGCAGACTTGTTAATGCATGAAGTGCACGAAGGATCCTTTGGTACCCATGCTGGAGGGCATGCCATGGCTAAGAAGTTGCTAAGATCAGGTTATTACTGGATCACGATGGATGCTGACTGTTGTGCTTATGCCAGAAAATGCCATAAATGCCAGATTTATGCGGATAAGGTGCATGTGCCTCCCAATCCTTTGAATGTGATGTCGTCACCCTGGCCCTTTGCTATGTGGGGCATTGATATGATTGGCAAGATTGAGCCAACTGCTTCAAATGGCCACAGATTCATCCTGGTCGCCATTGACTATTTCACCAAGTGGGTCGAAGCAGCTTCCTATGCAAATGTTACAAGACAAGTGGTAGCCAGATTTCTGAAGAGGGATATCATCTGTCGGTACGGAGTTCCCGAGCGAATCATTACTGATAATGGTTCCAACTTGAACAACAAAATGATGGCAGAGCTATGCCGAGACTTCAAGATCCAACATCATAATTCTTCTCCTTACAGGCCAAAGATGAATGGCGTTGTCGAGGCAGCTAATAAGAATATCAAGAAGATTGTGCAGAAGATGGTGGTTACTTACAAAGACTGGCATGAGATGCTACCATTTACCTTGCATGGGTACCGCACGTCAATCAGAACATCCACTGGGGCAACACCGTATCAACTTTTGTATGGTATGGAAGCAGTCCTACCTGTTGAAGTTGAATTACCCTCCCTACGGGTACTGATGGATGTTAAGTTAAACGAAGCAGAATGGGTCCGGTCCCGATACGAGCAACTGAGTCTGATTGAAGAGAAAAGATTGGCTGCAATCTGTCATGGGCAGTTGTATCAAAAAAGAATGAAGAGATCCTTCGATCAGAAAGTCAGGCACCGAGAGTACCAAGTAGGAGATCTTGTGCTGAAGAGAATCCTCCCTCCTCATACAGACCACAGGGGCAAGTGGACTCCGAATTATGAAGGACCATTTGTAGTAAAGAAAGTTTTTTCCGGTGGAGCACTGATGCTCAGCACTATGGATGGTGAAGACTTCCTGTCCCCTGTGAATTCAGATGCAGTTAAAAAATACTTCGCATAAAAATGACCCGCTGGACATAAAAACAGAATGTAAGTCCAGGCAAAAATAGGGCATCCCGGCGAGTCAAAAACAGAATAAAAGACTCGGGCAAAAATAAGGGAAAATAAGCAAAAAAATGTACACCCGCTGAGTTGAAAAGCCGCATTGGACAACTCAGGCAAAAATGGGTATCCCGATGGATTGAAAACCCGAAAAGGCGATCCATGCAAAATAAGGGAATAAGCGAACAACTGCACTCTGAATTCGTCTGTATCATTCACAACTTGGTAAGCTTCAAAGGGATCAAGCTTCTTTCAGAATCAACCTTCTTCAGAAAGTAAGATGAGAAGAACGTCAAATGTCATACGAGTCATAGCAAGAGGGAAGCTCCTCGAAAGCATCGTCAACATTGTCAGCAGTTTGTTTCTCAATTTGTAACAATCTCCTCATTTCAGGAGATATGTTTCTTTGATTGTATATTGCCAATTCAGGGCACAAGAATTAATAAAATCAGATTTTCAGTCATGTTTCGCCTCGTACACCTCATTTTCATTTGCAAAAAAGTCTGGTATCATTAAAATACTGATTGCATAAATACAGATGCTTTTCTTCTAAAAAATAAATGCTTGCAGGGAATATACTTACTCTCAGGAGTGTCTAACTCCTATGACGGAATCCGGTAAGGGATACCTCGGGATCACTTGTGCGTTTCTCTGTCTTTTCAAGATTGCAGGTATCCAAAACGCAACTTGGGGCATGAAAGCTTCACCCCAGCAAGCTGACAAATCAACGCTCATTCTTAGCACCCAAAGTGTCGTCTCCCCAGCTGAGTTGCCACTTGACACTTCTCCTAGCCAAGGTGCCAATCATTCTTCCTTAGCCAAGTACAAAACCCGGGAACCACCTCCCCACAGAGCTTCATCCTCTATCCAGAAGAGCAGCGCATAAAGGGATCACAACAGAGTGAAGAAAGCTTCTACAAACCCCAGCTGGGTCCCCTCATTACCGAAGACAGGTCTATCAGTGACCCGTATCCCCAAGCAGATATCATCTCATCAGATCTACCAATGATCTCATCCCCAGCTGGGATGTCCATTTCAAGCAGATCAACCGGAGATCTTCGCAGCATCGGGATTCAAATCCCGGTTTGGTATCTTTGCATAATCATGGCATTTGCATCATATTCACCCACAAAGCGTAGCATTCCGTCTAATACGGGGCATTACGGCAAAAATCAAACATATGCATAATCATAAGCCATGTTTTAAATCTAACACTTGTGAATAATGACAATCCATCCGCAATATACAGAATACCCCCCAGATTCCCCAGCAAACACAGTTGCCTTACATGCCCAAACACTAGTATACACTCCTTGTGGCACCCGTCCGTGTCACATCCCCAGCAGAAAGCCAAAGACATCCTCTTTGCACTCACATATACTTATATAATTTCCTTGACATCCGTCCGTGTCATTTTTTCCCCAGTGCAGTAACATAAACACTTTGAACATCAGATACTTGTTTATACTATACTCTTCTCCTTTTGACACTCGTCCGTGTCACCCTCGCCAGCAAATTGAACACTCATACTTACTACTCATGTTACTCATACAGATACTCGTCCGTATCTTGTATACACCATTTATATATCCCCGCAGATTCAACACTAGTCCTTGTTCTTTGTTAACCAGTTGATACTCGTCCATATCAGCATCTCAGAACATGTGTCAAGCGTTTGTTTCTACCTGATACTCGTCCGTATCATAGTCTTAAGGATGCTCGTCCGCGTCTTTAATCCATACACTGTGTCAAACACTCTTGTCTTCTTGAATATAGGTACTCGTCTGTATCTACTATTCCCCAGAAAAGTCCCTTCAGATTCAACACTCGTCCGTGTTAACCAGTTGATACTCGTCCGTATCATCATCTCTGAACACGTGTCAGTATTTGTTTCTACCTGATACTCGTCCGTATCGTAATCTTAGGGATGCTCGTCCGCATCTTTAATCTATACACAAACATCTAAACACTTATACCCTTTATTTCTTGGATGTAAACACTCGTCCGTGTTTACTATTCCCCGGTAGATCGCCAGCGAAGCAAATTCTTTTTCAATCTGACATTCGTCCTATGTCATGATAAACCCTGAGAGCAGCCGTCCCTTGCTAGGTGGTCGTCCTCCACCTCTTGATGATCGTCCTTCATCATGCTCATCCGATGGCCGTCCCCATCGTTGATTTTCTATCCGACATTCGTCCTATGTCGTGATATTTAGCAGCCGTCCCCTGCTAGGTGGTCGTCCTCCACCTTTTGATGATCGTCCTTCATCATTTTATCCAATGGCCGTCCCCATTGTTGATTTTGGTTATCTGGCATTCGTCCTATGTCATGATAAACCTTGAGAGCAGCCGTCCCCTGCTAGGTGGTCGTCCTCCATCTCTTGATGATCGTCCTTCATCATGCTCGTCCGATGGCCGTCCCCATCGTTGACCTTTTATCCGGCATTCGTCCTATGTCGCGATATTTTCGGCAGCCGTACCCTGCCAGGTGATCGTCCTTCACCTTAGATGACCGTCCCTCATCTTATCCCCAACAGAGCAGCCGTCCCATGCTAGGTGATCGTCCTTCACCTTTGATGACCGTACCTCATCATCTGTTTATTTCATTTATTCTTTAACCCGATGGCCGTCCCCTTCGTGGTCCCTTTTCCTTTTCCTGATGATCGTCCTTCATCACTTTAGCCCGATGGCCGTCCCCATCGTCGGTTACTTTGCTTTATGAACTTGATGGCCGTCCCCGTCATGTTTTGTTATTCCCCAGAGAATCTTAAAACTTTATCTTGATGGCCGTCCCCATCATAATCCCTTTTATCCCCAGCATGTCGGCCGTCCCCGTCATCGCTTTATTTCCCGCACTTTTCAGCATGTCGGCCGTCCCCGTCATTGCTCTTTACCCAGCAGTCGTCCTCTGCTCGACGGTCGTCCTCCGTCGCCCGTACTTTACAATATACTTTATTTTCTTTTACAATCTATATCCCTTTTCTTCTTCATTCTGTGAGTGCAAATTTTGGACTGTCTTTGGTATTCAACCACAAGTTATCTTGTTTGCCTGTTAAGCCGCTGCTTACATCCTGCACAACTAACTCATGTTTGAATAGGGGCAGCTGTAAACACCCCAAATTTGCCCTCACCCATTCACAGCATGGCTTGTGACCTCCTCATATGCATAAACTCAATCATAGCATCTCATATTACATTTTTGATTCACTGCATTGGTTCTAAGTCATCTGCATCTAGGGTTTGTGATCTGAGCAATCCAAGAGCTTTTTGAGCCACTCCAAAGGTCATCAATCACTTCAAAGAGGTCCATGTAGGTTCAAGCATCATATTATATCCCCTCAAAGTCAAGAATGCAAAGAAATCACAAGAACTGAGAATGGCATGGAAGCAGAGCCAGGCTTGACTGCACAGATGACCTAGAATTAGGGTTTTGGTTTCAGAGGCCATAACTCCAATTTTTTTGGTCATTCTTGTTTCTATTGGTCTCTATATGGTATAGGGAGTATGCATATCAATTTTCATGAAGAAATTCCATGGGGAAGTCATCTGATCAAGAGTTGACTTTTCAAGCAAGTCAGTGCAAAATCAGGGCATCTGAGGCCCCCAATGACCTAACCAAAGGGTGTTCTTCATAATTTTGATTGTATATGATATTTATTTGATCATGGAAGATGTTATAAGTTCACAAAATTGAAGAATTTCAAGTCTTTTGCAAAGTTGACTTTTTGGGCAAGTTTGACTTTTAATGAAATTGTCATTTTAGGCAACTTTTTCAACCTTTACTTTTTGATTCAAAAAAGCTTCAAATGAAAAAACTTTGGTCATGAAAGTTGTAGAATGGATCATTCCCTTTTCAAAAAGTACAAGAACATGACCTAATTCATTTTGGATCAAAAGTTATGACTTGTCAAAGTTGGCAAAAATCACTAAATTTCAAGTTATGCACCAAAGAGGCAAAGTTGCAAATTCACTTCTCAAGGCAAATTAAGTCATCAAATGCATTTCTAAACTTCACCACATGATCACACAAGACCTAAAAATCAGAATGGGCCAAGAAACTTCTCACTTTTGTGGCCTATGGATCAAGATTTTTTCATAAGAATCAAAGGCAAGGCAAGTTGCAAAACTCATCATAAGACATAACCCACTTGCTTGCTAGCTTGCTGAACCATCCTAGGCCTTTCCCCACATCATGCTGCGCAGAACACACTTTTGTACTTGGCTATAAAGTAGCCCATACTTCTCTTACACCAACTTTGACATTTTGGCAAAAGGACCCATACCAATCAATAAAGCACACATCACATCTTCTGACCAATCCCAATAGTTTATACAAGCCAAAAGCAAGCCAAAGCAAGAAGAGAACAAGCCTGAAACACTCCATAACTCAGCATTCTCATTTTCACCTTCATTGGCAAGAGCCTTCGAAACTCATCACACAGGCCACAAACACACAAACAAACTTCACCAATCAACTCAACACACCTTCCTGATCACGAAGCACCCTTCACCATAGCCTAAAACTCAGAGAATCAAAAACACGATCCCCACCTGCCATTGAACAGAACTCCTGCCATCTCTCAAACCAGCTTTTGCAAACTTCAAACAAACATTGTAAGCTTCTTGGGAGGATCATTAGAGTGGATTTGAGCCAAAGAAACAGCCAGAAAGCTCCTGAATCGAAAGCTTCAGTTCAGGTAGTCAACTCAAAACTTTTTTCCAGAAACATGTTTTTAAGTTCTTAATAGCTTCTATGCACTCCCCTGATCATGAATATGTGCTTACTTTTGAAAATAGTTGAGAAACCAGGATGTATGCATTGTCTGAAACTTTTGCCCTAAAAAATGTTTTGATTCGATTTGGCTGATTAATGAATGAGAAATGTTGTTTGATTGAGGGGTTTGATTCGTTTTTAAGTGGGGATCAATTCTGGGTAGTTAGATTTTGTTTTGGATGCGTGTAGAGAGAGTTTGAGATTTGAGATGGCCGGGGAAGACGACCGGAACAGTGTTCCGGTCGCCTGAAAGTCATTAGGGCATAATTAATTAGGGCTAATCATAATTATGGAAGTTTGAATCTCAGCCCTTGGATGTGGCGCCAAGTCAAACGCGCGCGTGTTTCATTTGAATGCCAGCCATTGATCTGTTTGACTTTCCATTTTATTTCATTTTATTTTCTTTTTATTTGATTTGTTTTCCACATTTATTTAAAAATAGTAAAACCTTTTCAAAAATTCTGAAAATTTTTATACACACCTTTATTAATTTTCAGAAACCAAAAACATTTTTATTTTTATTTTTTGCATTAAAAAATATTTTTAAATCATTTAAAAGTTTATTTTTAATTAATTAATGAGAATTAATTAATTAAAAATACTTTTAGGTATTTAAAAATCACCAAAAAATTCATGAAACCTTCATAATCATTTAGAAACATTGTCCAACCCTCAAACCAAATTTCTTTTTTGATCTTGATGACTTTTGAGAATTTTTCATGGAATTAAAATCATTTCAAGACATTATTTTGATCCAAACTTCAAAAAATCATTTCTGCCTAACCATTGAGAGTTGGACTTTGATTCTTTTTGCATTGCATTTTGTTTAGCATGTAGTCTGTGAGATTAAATTGGCAAGATTTGATCTTTCATTTTCAATTTGTTTGGCATATTTCTTTTTGAGGTACCCTAAAACCCTAGGAAACTTAGGAAATTCATAACCCTAATTAGGTTAAGAGTTAGAACCCCTCCTTTGGGCAGTGAGTTTGTATAGGATTAGGGTTACTTTGAGAGAATTTTCAATTTTTTATCTTGATGTTTGCTTCTGATTTTGGTTTTTGTTTGATGCATTGATCATAAACCCTAATTTGGGCTTCCTCTTGCATTCATCTTGTATTTGCTTGCATACCATGACTTGCCATTGCATTTTATGCATCCATTTGATTCATTGGATATCTTGAGACATGTTAAAGGCATGTTTGATCATTGCATCACATTTTTGCCATGTTGTATGTCATTTGCATTTCATAACTTTTCATGTGTGTTCATGGTTCTAAACTTGCTCCATTTGCATCCATAAGTTTGTATGATCATCCCCATGCCTGGTTTCATGTTTGTATCATCTCATGACATCATTCTCATCCCATATGTGCTTCTGGTTTTGATTTACATCATGCCATTTCATCTCATTTTGCATTGCATTGCATTTCCTTCACTAACTTTTCAGGTGGTAAGTTACTTTGAGAAGTGAATTTGCCTTCACTTCTCACATTTTCTTTTCATCTCTCTTATGCATCATTGCTGCATTTTACTTTGTGTTTGAGATTGAGCTTGCTCTTTCTTCTTCTTCTTACTTTCTTTCTTCAAGTGACTTGACTTCTTAAATGAAGCAAGTTACTTTGCTTCTCCTGATCCTTTCATCTGCTTCCTGGTGGTTCCATTGAAGATCTTTCTTGTTAACCTCACAAACCTTAGGAACAACCAAGCATGACAATGATTAGGGTTTTGATTAGTCTCCCCATTTAGTTTTACCTTTGTGTCTCTTTGAGTCTTCTCTTCTCACCTCATAATCAGGGACTAAACCCTAAAGGCTTCAAGGCTTTGTGATTAAGCTTATGCTTGCATCCTTCTATTAGGATGGAGTGTATAACTTTAATCCTAAGTGTTAAACCCTTAATGTGTTTAAATCCCTTAATCAATTCACTTAATAATCATCAAGACATCAAGCTTGTAACTTGGGCCTTGCATTAGGGTTCTAATTCTTCCTTAATTGATCAAGAAGGACTAACCCTAGTGTTAATGGACAAGTCCCTCTCAAGTTGTCTTACAAACCCTAAAAAACACATCATCATCATATCATTAAATAAAATCCATCTAATAAAGGCTTTGTTTTGTCATGAATTTAATTCCTAATCATGGATTAAGTTGAGGAGCCTTCCTCAGCTTAAGCATTCTCATCTATTATCCTTCTATTAGGATGGTGTAATGAGTCTGTTTAATCCTTGATTATGGCTTAACCGCATTACTTAACACTAAACAAAAACACCAAAAACATCTAAATAATCACAAGTAAGATAATGATCTTAACCCTACACCAAAGGTGATTAAGTGTGAAAAGCTGACTTCACACTTAAGGTACTCTCATTACCCCTAATCAGAGGGAAGATGTGATGAGTTTACTAACCCATTGGTTTAGGCTTAAGCTCATTAACTTATGACAAACTTTCAAAAACAATAAAAGACTGAAAATACAAAAACAAACAATAATCGTCTCCTTCGGGATTCTTTTCTCATCACCTTCACTCACAAACGAGAACTTGCTTCTTCCGTCTAATGCAAGACAGTTTGCACCTGAGCCAGACAGGTTATACACTTGAGCATAGACAAGAAGGCAGTTCACAAGTCAATTCACCTTTCAGTCTCTTTGGGTCGAACTACGGTGTTCTGACTTCCTCATTGCACGAGAGGATACGTAGGCATAACTTAACGGTTATCGAACAAAAGTCTCTGTATATTCCCCCTCCTCCAGCTTTATTCTTTTAGCCTCATATTCTTGAGCATTTCACTTTTGTTCTTACACTGACACATCATTTATACACTTCACACTTCTCTTACACTGACACTTGTATATCCTTTTCCAGCTATTTTACACACAAATTGCACTGACACTACCCCTTTAAAACACAAATCCCTTAAGCGTGGATCCCGTCGAGTACGGCGGACAATCTGGGTGCTAATACCTTCCCAGGTTGTAACCAACCCCCTTTCTCAGTCTCTCTGGTTCGCAACCGTCTTATCCATGTCTTTCTAGGTTTATGCAGCATTACCTTTCCTCCGGGATAAAAATGCCTAGCTGGCGACTCTTTTCATCTCCTGTAAGTTCACTCTTGTGTGTTCTCGCATCTCCTCTCGCCGACCGTTCGCGTCTGTACCCCTTTTGACCCGGTGTCATTTGGTGGGAGCGACACCGGCAGATGATGTCTCGCTTAATAAATCGAGCGACCACTTGTTTAGTGACATTGGTGTAGGATGCCGCTTCAACCCACTTCGTGAAATAATCAATAGCGACTAGGATGAAGCGATGACCATTAGAAGCTGTTGGCTCAATCTTTCCAATCATATTGATGCCCCACATAGCGAACGGCCATGGTGAAGACATGACACTCAACGGATTCGGAGGCACATGGACCTTGTCGGCATAAATTTGACACTTATGGCATTTATGGGAGTATTTACAACAATCAGATTCCATGGTAATCCAATAGTATCCCGATCTCAATAATTTCTTGGCCATGGCATGTCCTCCAGCATGGGTACCAAAGGAGCCTTCGTGAACCTCCTGCATTAACAAGTCTGCTTCGTGTCTATCCACGCATCTGAGCAGCACCATGTCGAAGTTCCGTTTGTACGACACACCATCTTGATTCAAGAAGAAACCTCCTGCCAGTCTTTTAAGGGTCTTCTTATCCTTAATAGATGCCCCAGCCGGGTATTCTTGAGCCTTTAGGAATTGTTTGATGTCGTGGTACCAAGTGTAACACGGTGGGAGAACTGACTTTAGTTATGTTGCGGATAGCAAGAGTCGCCACCGACTTTTATTTTATCCAAAGGAAAGGCATAAAAGAACAGGAAAGACCTTTTTAAATGATTTTTGGGTCCGGGGGGTAGGTTATGTAAAGGGAAGGTGTTAGCACCCTTTACATCCATGGTTATCCATGGGCTCTTAGTTACTTAGCTCACTTTGAATTGTTTTTGAAAATGTGAAGTGTGTGAATAGAAATTTTCATAAGAGTTTAATAATGATCCATGTACGGATGCGTAAAAAACTTGTGTTTGAAAATTGTTTGAAATTTGTGAAGTGTTTGAAAAGTTTGAATGGTGAGTAAGTAACTATGAGGAACCTACCCTAAAGTTTAAGTCTTTTTGTTCTTGAATCCTTTAAGTGGTAAGACTATTGTCGCTCCTGACAAATGAAACTAGATCATATGAAGGTACAGACGCGAACGGTCGGCGAAGGGACAATGAGAACACACAACCGTGAACTCACTGGAGATGAATAGAGTCGCCAGCTAGGCATTTTTATCCCGGAGGAAAGGTAATGCTGCATAGACCTAGAAAGATATGGATAAGACGGTTGCGAACCAGAGAAACTGAGAAAGGGGGTTGGTTACAACCTGGGAAGGTATTAGCACCCAGATTGTCCGTCGTACTCGACGGGATCCACGCTTAAAAGATTTGTGTTTTAAAGGGGTAGTGTCAGTGCAGTCTGTGTATAAAATAGCTGGCAAAAGATGTACAGGTGTCAGTGTAAAAGAAAATGAGGTGATGTGAAATAAAGAAGTGTCAGTGTAAGAATAAGAATGAATTGCTCGTGAGAATGAGGCTAAGAGAAAGATGCTGGAAGGAGGGGGAATATATAGAGACTTTTGTTCGATAACTGTTAAGTTATGCCTACGTATCCTCTCGTGCAATGAGGAAGTCAGAACACCGTAGTTCGACCCAAAGAGACTGAAAGATGAATTGACCTGTGAACTGCTTACTTGTCTATGCTCAAGTGTATGATCTGTCTGGCACAGATGCAAATTGTCTTGCATTAGACGGAAGAAGCAAGTTCTCGTTTGTGAGTGAATGGGGTGAGAAAAGAATCCCGAAGGAGACGATTGTTGTTTGTTTTTGTGTTTTCAGTCTTTTATTGCTTTTGAGAGTTTGTCATAAGTTAATGAGCTTAAGCCTAAACCAATGGATTTAGTAAACTCACCATATCTTCCCTCTGATTAGGGGTAATGAGAATACCTTAAGTGTGAAGTCAGATTCTCACACTTAATCACCTTTGATGTAGGATTAAGATCATTAACCTACTTGTGATTATTTAGATGTTTTTGGTGTTTTTGTTTAGTGTTGAGTAATGAGATTAAGCCATAATCAGGGATTAAACAGACTCATTACACCATCCTAATAGAAGGATAATAGATGAGAATGTTTAAGCTGAGGAAAGCTCTTCAACTTAATCCATGATTAGGGATTAAACTCATGACAAAACAAGCCTTTGATTAAGTGGATTTTATTCAATGGTATGATGATGAAGTGGATTTTATGGTTTGTAAGACAACTTGGGGGGGACTTGTCCATTAATACTAGGGTTAGTCCTTCTTAACCAATTAAGGAAGAATTAGAACCCTAATACAAGGCCCAAGTTACAAGTGTGATGTCTTGATGATTATTAAATGGATTGATTAAGGAGTTAAACACCTTAAGGGTTTAACACTTAGGATTAAAGTTATACACTCCATCCTAAGAGAAGGATGCAGGCATAAGCTTAATCACAAAGCCTTAAAGCCTTTAGGGTTTAGTCCCTGATTATGAGATGAGGAGAGATGACTCAAAAGAGACACAAAGGTAAAACTAAGAGGGGAGACTGATCAAAACCCTAATCATTGTCATGCTTGGTTGTTCCTAAGGTTTGTGAGGTTTTCAAGAGAAGTCTTCAATGGAACCACCAGGAAGCAGATGAAAGGATCAAGAGAAGCAAAGCAACTTGCTTCATTCAAGAAGTGAAGTCACTTGAAGAAAGAAAGTAAGAAGAAGAGGAATGAGCAAGCTCAGTCTCAAACACATATAAAAATGCAGCATGGATGCAAGAGGAATGAAAAGAAAAGTTGTGAGAAGTGAAGGCAAATTCACTTCCCAAAGTCACTTACCACCTGAAATGTTAGAAAAGAAATGCAATGCAATGCAAAATGGGATGAGATGACATGATGAGAAACAAAACCAGAAGCATTTACATGATGCTAATGATGCTATGAGATGCTATAAACATGAGGCAGCACATGGAAATGATCATACAAGTTCATGAATGCAAATGAAGCAAGTTGAGAAGCATGGACATACATGAAAGGTTATGAAGCATACAAGGCAAATGACATGGCAAATATGAGATGCAATGATCAAAGATGCTTCCTACATGTCTTAAGATGTCAAATGAAACACAAGAATGCATAAAATGCAAAGACAAATCATGTTATGCAAGAGAATGCAAGGGGGATGCAAAAGGAAGCCCAAATTAGGGTTCATGAATCAAACAACAAACAAAAACCCAAAACAGAAGCAAAACCTAAGATAAAAAATGGAAAATGCCACCCAAAGAAACCCTAAACCTATACTAAGCCAAGGTTCAAAGGGGAGCTCTCAACTCTTAACCAATCTTTAGATATGATTTTCCTAAGTTATTAGGGTTTTTTAGGGTTCCTAAACAAAAGAAATGCCAAACAAATTGAAAATGAGGAATCAAATCAAAGCCATTTTATCCTAGAAACTACATGCTAAACATAATGCAATGCAAAAAGAATCAATGTCCAACTCTTCTCAAATAGGCAGAAATGAATTTTTGAACTTAGGATCAAATTAATGCATAAAAAATGATTTAATTCAATGAAAAATTCTTAAGATGCATCAAGATCAAAAAAGAAATTTGGTTTGAAGGTTGGACAATGTTTCTAAATGTCTTAGAACATTTCATGAATTTTTTTTGTAATTTTTAAATACCTAAAAGTATTTTTAATTAATTAATTTCCATTAATCAATTAAAAATAATCTTTTAAATATTTAAAAATATTTTTTTAATGATAAAAAATAAAATAAAAATATTTTTGGGTCTTAAAAATTAATAAAACTTTTAGGAAAAAGTTTCATAATTTTTAAGAATTTTTTACTATTTTAAAATAAATATGCAAATTAATTGAAAAGAAAATGAATTAAAAATAAATAAAAGGAGAAGTATGCAGGATGGAAGGCCAGGATTGCAACTGGGTTTGAAACGTTTGACTGGGCGCGCAAATGAAGGGCCCAGATGGCTCCTGAGTTAATTAACTTAATTAAAAAATTAAATAAAACTAATGAGAGAGATTAGGGCTAAGCAGACTGATCCTGGCCTTTCATTCGCGCGGGGAGTCAAACATGTCAACGCATCCAGTGGTCCACATTCAAATGGTCATTAATCACGCAATTAGGGCTTAATCACTCTCAGGCGGCCGGAGAAGACTTCCGGTCGTCTTCTCCGGCCAGCATCCTCCCTGAGAAATCCCCAAACCCCTCAAATCGTAACAAAAATGAAACCTAAGAACTGGGAAATGTTCTCCAACCCCTCACGAATCAAACCCCTCTCCCAAAACAAATTTCTTTTCCCTAACTAAGCTGAATCGAAGAAAATGAAAACTAGGGCACGCAGGTTTCAGAGAGAAATTAAATGCTCATTTCAAAGCCATTTTAGAAACCAATGACATCAGGATGATCAGTGAAGCACATAGAACAAGTTTATAACATGAAAAATGATTTCTGGAAAAATAATTTTCAAGCTACCTGAGATTCGAAGCTTTCACTCTGATAACTTTCTGGCCACTTCTCCTTGTGCAATCCACTCCACTTGATCCCCAGATGATGTTTGAATGCTCAAAAGAAATTTATTTTGGCTGGATGATAAGTTTGACAAACTTCTGCTCAAGCTCAGTCAAAAATGGCAGGGATGATTCAGGCTGTTTCAGGGCATTGTGAATGGTTGTTTATGATCCTGAGGATGAATGGAGAAGGTCTGTGGTGTTTGTTTGTGTGTTTGTGAGCTAGGGAGAAAGATTCGAAAGGAACTGCAAGTTGAGATGAAGAATGGCAGTGGGGTGTTCTTGCTTGTTTCAGGCCTGGCTTTTGGTGGTTTGAGGTCTATGGAGTGAGGTGAGATGAATGGTGAAGATGGTTTTTGTGTTTACAAGCTGTGGAGGCAGATTCGAAGCAACTTGCAAGATGAGGTGTTTTTGTGAATGTGTGTGTGTGAAGTGTTTCAGCCTTGCCTTGTACATGAAATGGCTTGCAATTTGTCCACAAAAACCTCTCTCATTGGTCAGTTGACAAGACATGTCCTTTATTGATTGGTAAGTCACCTTTTGCAAAAAGTCAAAAATTGTGTAAGGAAGGTATGGCTCATGATCTAGGCTAGTACAAGGCTGGTTCTGGTGCAGCAAGGTGAGGTGAGAGGCTAGCCAAAGTGCAGCATCCAATGCATCAAGTGGTAGAAGCACAATGATGATTTTGCAAGTTGTTGGCTTTTTGGTTCACATGTGACTTCCTAATCCCACAAGCCATAATTCATGGGCATTCTTGGCTCAATTCTGATTTTTATGACTTATAGAGTGTTTGTATGCTGGTTTGAAATGAACTAGAGGTCACAAGAGGCATTGGTTCATGACTTTGCAAAATTTCCATTTGAAGCATGCCTTGAAAATCAATGATTTTAGCCAACTTTGTCATGCCATAACTTTTGATCCAAGAAGAGTTTGATCATGTTCTTGTACTTTTTGAAAAGGGAAAGATGAGATCTACAACTTTCATGACCAAAGTTTTTCCATTTGAAGCCTTTTTGGATCAAGAATCAAGGCTTGAAAAATGACCTAAAATGATGCATTCTTGAAAAGTCAACTATGCCCAAAAAGTCAACATTTGCAAAAACCCTAAATTCCTGATTTTTATGAACTTCAACCTTCTTCCATGATCAAATAAAGATCATATACACTCAAAATGATGAAGATCAACCATTGGTTGGGTCATTGGGGGCCTCAGATGCCCTGATTTTACACTGACTTGTCTGAAAAGTCAACCCTTGATCAGATGACTTCCCCATGGAATTTCCTCATGAAAATTGATATGCATACTCCCTATACCATATAGAGATCAATGGAAACAAGAATGACCAAAAAAATTTGGTGTTATGGCCTCTGAAACCAAAACCCTAATTTTCAGTCAACTGTGCAGTCAATCCTGGCTCTGCATCCACTCAAACCCTAGTTCTTGTGATTCCTTTGCATCTTTGACTTTGTGAGGATGTAATATGATGCTTGAACACATGTAGACCCCTTTGAATTGATTGGTTGCCTCTGGAGTGGCTCAAGATGCCCTGAGATTGCTCAGATCACAAACCCTAGGTGCAGATGACTTTAGAAACTATGCAGTGAATCAAAATGAGATGTGAGATGATATGATTGAACTTATGCATATGAGAATGGTCACAAGCCATGGTGAAATGGGTGAGGGCAAATTTGGGGTGTTTACAGCTGCCCCTATTCAAACATGAGTTAGCTGTGCAGGATGTAAGCGACGGCTTAACAGGCAAACAAGATAACTTGTGGTTGAATACCAAAGACAGTCCAAAATTTGCACTCACAGAATGAAGAAGAAAAGGGATATAGATTGTAAAAGAAAATAAAGTATATTGTAAAGTGTGGGCAACGGAGGACGACCGTCGAGCAGAGGACGACTGCTGGGTAAATAGCAATGACGGGGACGACCGACATGCTGGGGATAAAAGGTAAAGCCAAGACGGGGACGGCCGACTAGCTGGGGAAAATAAAATCGTGATGGGGACGGCCATCAAGATAAAGCTGTAAAATTCTCTGGAAATTAATGAAACATGACGGGGACGGCCATCAAGTTCATAAAGGTAGAGTAACCAACGATGGGGACGGCCATCGGGCTAAAAGGAAAAGGGACCACGACGGGGACGGCCATCGGGTTAAAGAATAAATGAAATAAACAGATGATGGGGTACGGCCATCAAAGGTGAAGGACGATCACCTAGCAGGGGACGGCTGCTCTGTTGGGGATAAAAGAAATATGATGGGGACGGCCATCAAAGGTGGAGGACGACCACCTGGCAGGGTACGGCTGCCGGAAATATCGCGACATAGGACAAATGCCGGATAGAAAAAGGTCAACGATGGGGACGGCCATCGGACGAGCATGATGGAGGACGACCATCAAGAAGTGGAGGACGACCACTCAGCAGGGTACGGCTGCTCTCGAGGTTTGTCATGACATAGGACGAATGTCAGACAACCAAAAATCAACAATGGGGACGGCCATTGGATAAAATGATGAAGGACGATCGTCAAAAGGTGGAGGACGACCACCTAGCAGGGGACGGCTGCTAAAAAAGATCAACGATGGGGACGGCCATCGGATGAGCATGATGGAGGACGACCATCAAGAAGTGGAGGACGACCACTCAGCAGGGTACGGCTGCTCTCAGGGTTATCATGACACAGGACGAATGTCAGATAAAAAGAAAATTGGTTGTTGGCGATCTACTGGGGATATAGTGAACACGGACGAGTGTTCATAACCAAGAAAGGAAAGTATAAGTGTTTGGTATTGTGTATAGATTAAAGATGCGGACGAGCATCCCTATGACTATGATACGGACGAGTATCATGTAGAAACAAACATGACACATGTTCAGAGATGATGATACGGACGAGTATCAACTGGTTAACAGAGAACACGGACGAGTGTCGAATCTGAAAGAACTCTTCTGGGGAATAGCAGACACGGACGAGCGTCTATATTCAAGAAGACAAAAATGTTTGACACAGTGTATGGATTAAAGATGCGGACGAGCATCCTTAAGACTATGATACGGACGAGTATCATGTAGAAACAAACATTAGACGCAATGTTCTGAGATGATGATACGGACGAGTACCAACTGGTTAACAAAGAACAAGGACTATTGTTGAATCTGTGGGGTTATGAGTGACGGTGTATACAAGATACGGACGAGTATCTGTATAAGTGAGTAGTAAGAGTATATATAGATGAGTGTTTAACTGTTGGGGAGAGTGATACGGACGAGTGTCAAAAGGAGAAAAGTATAATATGAACAAGTATCTGCTATGCAAAGTCTAGGTGACTGCGCTGGGGATATGACACGGACGGGTGTCAGGAAAGTGTATATATAGGTATGTGTGGGTGCAAAGAGGATGTCTTTGGCTTTCTGCTGGTAATATGACACGGTCGGGTGTCATGAAGTATCTGTAATACGGGTAACCTTGTTTGCAAAGTGTATTCAGGCAACTTTACTGGGGAATGATGATACGGACGGGTATCAAAAGGAAATATGCTGGTATTTGTGAATATGAGGCAACTGTTTTCTGCTGGGACTCTGGTGGGGATTTCTGTATAATGATGATGAACGGTTATTATCCACAAGTGTTAATTCATAACATGGCTTATGATTATGCTATGCGTTTGATTCTTGCCGTAATGCTCCGTATTTAGACGGAATGCTACGCTCTGGGGGGTAATATGATGCAGAATGCCATGATTATGCAAAGATATCAAACCGGGATTCGGATCCCGTTGCCGCAAAGATCTCTTGCTGATCTATTGGAAATGGACCTCCCAGCTGGGGATGAGATCATTGGTAGATCTGGTGAGATGTATCTGCTTGGGGATACAGGTCACTGATTTGACATATCCTTGTAATGTGGAACCCAGCTGGGGTTCGTAGAAGCTTCCTTCACTCTGTTGTGATCTTCTATGCACTGCTCTTCTGGATAGAGGCTGAAGATTCTGTGGGGAGATGGTTCCCTGACTCCTGTACTCAACTGAGGATGAAATGGCAACTCGGCTGGGGAATTGTGAAAGGCAACTCAGCTGGGGATAGCAACAAGAGGCAACTCAGCTGGGGATAGAGCATTTCAGATGCTGAGATTGAGTGTATGTTGATTTGGCAACTTTGCTGGGGAAGTGGGCACCTTCCAGTGCCACGTGGAAGATAGACCGAGTTGATAATGATTCGCCAGCTTACCGAGACGTAACTTGCATGCCCCAGGTTGTGTTTTGGATACCTGCAGTCCTGCAAAGATAAGGAGACGCACAAAAGGTCCCGAGGTATCCTTTACTGGATTCCGTCATAGGAGTCAAGCATTCTCAAGAGTAAGTATATTCCCTGCAAGCATGTGTTTCTATTTTTAGTGACAATCATCTGTACTCTTATGCAATCAGTTTTTTCTTTTAAGATATCAGACATTCTTTGCAAAAAAAATGAAAATGCACAAAACGAAACATGACTAAGAAATCTGATTTTATTAATTCATATGCCCTGAATTGGCGAGGTACAGTCAAAGGAACATATCCCCTGAAATGAGGAGATTGTTACAAATTGAGAAACAAAATGCTGGCAGTGTTGACGACGCTTTGAGGAGCTTCCTCTTCTGCTATGACTCGTATGACAATGACGTTCTTCTCGTCTTGCTTTCTGAAGAAAGTTGAAGCTTGATCCTTCCGAGGCTTACCAAGTTGTAGGCGATACAGACGAATTCAGAATGCAGTTGTTCGCTCATTCCCTTATTTTGCATGGATCGCCCTTTCGGGTTTTCGATCCATCGGGATACCCATTTTTGCCTGAGTTGTCCAATGCGGCTTTTCAACTCAGCGGGTGTACATTTTTGTTTATTTTCCCTTATTTTTGCCCGAGTCTTTTATTCTGTTTTTGACTCGCCGGGATGCCCTATTTTTGCCTGGACTTACATTCTGTTTTTGTGTCCAGCGGGTCATTTTTATGCGAAGTATTTTTTAACTGCATCTGAATTCACAGGGGACGGGAAGTCTTCACCATCCATGGTGCTGAGCATCAGTGCTCCACCAGAGAAAACTTTCTTCACCACGAATGGCCCTTCGTAATTTGGAGTCCACTTGCCCCTGTGGTCTGTATGAGGAGGGAGGATTCTCTTCAACACGAGATCTCCTACTTGGTACCCTCGGTGCCTGACTTTCTGATCGAAGGCTTTCTTCATTCTCTTCTGATATAACTGCCCATGACAAATTGCAGCCAATCTTTTCTCTTCGATCAGACTCAGTTGTTCGTATCGGGCCCGAACCCATTCTGCTTCACTCAGTTTAACATCCATCAATACCCGTAGGGAGGGTAATTCAACTTCAACAGGTAGGACTGCTTCCATACCATACACAAGCTGATACGGTGTTGCCCCAGTGGATGTTCTGATTGATGTGCGGTACCCATGCAAGGCAAACGGTAGCATTTCATGCCAGTCTTTGTAAGTGACTACCATCTTCTGCACAATCTTCTTGATATTCTTATTTGCCGCCTCAACAGCACCATTCATCTTTGGTCTGTAAGGAGAAGAATTGTGGTGTTGGATCTTGAAGTCCCGGCACAGTTCTGCCATCATTTTGTTGTTTAGATTGGAACCATTATCAGTAATGATTCGCTCGGGAACTCCATATCGACAGATGATGTCTCTCTTTAGGAATCGGGCTACCACTTGCCTTGTGACATTTGCATATGAGGCTGCTTCAACCCACTTGGTGAAATAATCAATGGCAACCAGGATGAATCTGTGGCCATTCGAAGCAGTTGGCTCGATCTTGCCAATCATGTCAATGCCCCACATAGCAAAGGGCCATGGTGAAGACATGATGTTCAAAGGATTGGGAGGCACATGCACCTTATCTGCATAAATCTGGCATTTATGGCACTTCCTGGCATATGCACAACAGTCTGCATCCATTGTGATCCAATAATAGCCTGATCTTAACAACTTTTTAGCCATTGCATGTCCTCCAGCATGGGTACCAAAAGAGCCTTCATGCACTTCATGCATCAACAAATCTGCTTCCGTCTTGTCAACACATCTGAGGAGTACCATATCAAAGTTCCTTTTGTATAGGGAACCATCAGTGTTCAGGAAGAAACTACCAGCAAGCCTTCTCAAAGTCTTCTTATCATTGGGAGATGCCCCAGGTGGGTATGTTTGATCCTTCAAGAAGCACTTAATATCATGGAACCAAGGCTTATCATCTTTGACAACATCTGCTGCGAATACATATGCCGGTCTGTCAAGTCTCGATACTGAAATCTGAGGTACAAAGTTAGCAGTTTGAACTTTGATCATGGACGAAATGGTAGCCAAGGCATCTGCAAACTGATTCTCATCCCGAGGGATATACTCAAGTTTGACTGTTGTGAAGAAAGTCAATAACCTTCTTGTATAATCCCTGTAAGGTATCAGATGATCCTGGTGGGTGTACCATTTTCCGTTGGTCTGATTGATTACCAAAGCTGAATCTCCGAATACGGTCAATGTCTTGATCCTGAGGTCAATGGCTTCCTCAAGACCCATAATGCAAGCTTCGTACTCAGCTTCGTTGTTAGTGCAGTTGAAAGTGAGTTTTGCCGAGAAAGGCATGTGAACTCCTTTGGGTGTAATAAGGACTGCACCAACACCACGGCCATTCATGTTAACAGCCCCATCGAACATCATAATCCATTCTTCCTCCGGGTCAGGCCCTTCAGTGTGAATAGGCTCTTCATGATCTTTTGTTTTAATGAACATGATGTCTTCATCAGGGAAGTCAAACCTCATAGGCTGGTAACCATCAATGGGTTGCTCAGCAAGATATTCAGACAATACACTGCCTTTGATGGCTTTCTGAGATGTGTATTGGATGTCATACTCTGTGAGGATCATTTGCCATCTTGCAACCCGTCCGGTAAGCGCTGGCTTCTCGAAAATGTACTTAACTGGGTCCATTTTTGAGATCAACAAAGTAGTGTGGGTCAACATATACTGTCTCAGTCGGCGAGCAGCCCACGCTAAAGCACAGCAAGTTTTCTCGAGCAGTGAATAACGCTGTTCACAGTCGGTAAACTTTTTGCTTAGGTAGTATATTGCATACTCTTTTCGACCAGACTCGTCATGCTGGCCCAGCACACACCCCATTGACTCTTCTAATACTGTCAAGTACATTATCAGAGGTCTTCCTTCAACTGGAGGCATAAGGATTGGAGGTTCTTGCAGATATTCCTTAATCTTGTCAAAAGCCTTCTGGCAGTCTTCATTCCACCTGACCGTTTGTTCTTTCCTCAGTAGCTTGAACAAGGGTTCACAGGTTGCTGTGAGGTGAGATATGAACCTTGAAATGTAGTTCAATCGACCTAAGAACCCTCGAACTTCTTTCTCTGTTTTCGGTGCAGGCATCTCTTGGATGGCTTTGACTTTATCAGGGTCAACCTCAATCCCCTTCTCGCTTACAATAAAACCCAGCAGCTTACCAGATCTCACCCCGAATGTGCATTTGTTGGGGTTCAACTTCAGTTGGTACTTCCTCAGACGTTTGAATAACTTGAGCAGATTTACCAGGTGGTCTTCTTCAGTGAGGGACTTGGCAATCATATCATCCACATAACACTCTATTTCTTTATGGATCATATCGTGGAATAATGTTACCATAGCCCGTTGATACGTTGCACCGGCATTCTTGAGCCCAAATGGCATTACCTTGTAGCAGAACGTGCCCCAGGGTGTGATGAATGTTGTCTTCTCCATGTCTTCAGGTGACATTTTAATCTGGTTGTATCCTGAAAATCCATCCATGAAGGAGAATACCGAGAACTGAGCTGTGTTATCAACCAATACATCAATGTGAGGTAGAGGGAAATCATCTTTCGGGCTGGCTCTGTTCAGGTCCCGGTAATCAACACACATTCTTACTTTGCCGTCCTTCTTAGGCACAGGTACTACATTAGCAACCCACGGCGGGTAGCTAGTTACAGCAAGGAACCCGGCGTCCCATTGCTTTTGTACCTCTTCCTTGATTTTCATAGTCATGTCTGGACGAGTACGGCGCAGCTTCTGTTTGACTGGAGGGCATTCTTCTCTCAAAGGCAGCTTGTGCACAACAATGTCGGTATCCAACCCTGGCATGTCTTGATACGACCAAGCAAACACATCCACATACTCTTGAAGTAGATCAACCAGTTGCTTCTTCACTGAGTCTTGCAGGCAGGCCCCGATTTTAACCTCTTTCACGTCTTCCTCTGTACCAAGATTAATCACTTCAACCTCCTCCTGGTGAGGGGTAATAACCTTTTCCTCTTGTCTTAACAACCTGGCTAGCTCTTCAGGAAGCTCATATTCTTCTTCAACCCCTTCATCAGCTTGATTGATCGGATTGTCAAAGTCATACGATGTCATAGCCGTGTTGTTGTCGGTGCTGTCAGGAAGGCACTCTCTGCAAGGGTTAAGTTGTTCATTTTAGTGATCTGATTTTAATCTTATTTAGAAAAGTGAAAATGAAGTTGTCATTTTGAAAACACTGCCATTTATTTTTGTACAAAAAAGAAAAATGGAAAAACAGTGAACGAAAAGAAAAAGACTCGTTTGCAAAAAAAAGACGTCTGATATTTCATTAATTGATCTTGTTTGCACAAAAAGTACAGATGGCCCGATTACAAAATGAGTCTTGTCATCTTGGGCAAGATGCAAGACTTTGATGCATGCTTATAAAATACAGGAAATAATAATTACTCTGATCGAGTAACTCTTATAATTTCCTTGGAAGACCAGTTCGAGACACTGCTCCCCGGGATCTTTGGACGAATCCAACTTTCCAGGTTGCGCTCCTCTTCCAGCTCGTCTTCCAGACTGTTGATAGCATTGGGGGTAAGCATCCCCCCACTGACAAAACCAGGCTCCCCAGCAGCCTTTGCTTGATGTTGAGTTGGTTTGTAACCCAACCCAAATTTGTCTTTCTTCTCCTCTACAGCTAAAACCTTGCCCCAGCCTTGGGCCGTTCCTTCCTCAACAACCTTCCGGGCTTGTTGGTAAGATGACATTGGAGTACCAGATACAGCAGATGCTTCATTCACATTCAAAGCTTCAAACCCCTGGCTCATTGTTTCATGGATCTCTCCATCCATTTCAATGTACTTATAGGTTGCCAGGTGGCTGACAAAAATGTCCTCCTCTCCACAGATTGTGACAACTTGGCCTTCCCACTCAAATTTTAACTTTTGGTGAAGGGTAGACGTTATTGCGCCGGCGGCGTGAATCCAGGGTCTACCCAACAAACAGCTGTAGGCGGGCTGAATGTCCATCACATAAAAGATAGTTTTAAAGGTCTGTGGGCCAATTGTCACAGGTAGCTCAATCTCTCCCAGAACCGATCTCTTAGAACCATCAAAGGCTCTTACCACCAGGTTGCTGGGTCTCAATGCCAATCCATCATATTCTAACTTCACCAGAGCCTTCTTTGGTAAGACATTCAGGGATGAACCTGTATCTACCAGCACATGAGAAAGGACAGCTCCTTTGCATTCCATGGTTATGTGCAAGGCTTTGTTATGGTTACGGCCGTCCGCTGTCAAGTCAGTATTGGTGAACCCTAGCCCATTGCTAGCAGTAACATTTCCAACCACGGTTTCCAACTGGTTGACAGTAATCTCTTCAGGCACGTAAGCTGCGTGCAAGACTTTGAGTAGTGCATTCCGATGGGCTTCGGAGCACATAAGCAGTGAGAGGATAGAGATTTTGGATGGCGTTTGGTGAAGTTGATCCACAATTTTGTAATCACTCTTTTTGATGATTCTCATAAACTCATCAACTTCTTGATCGAACGGCGTCTTCAAGGCTTCTTTAACAGCTTGATCTTCCTGCACAGGGCTCTTCCCTTTTGCCTTAGCAGCAGCTTCTGCTTCGGCGGTAGGTCTTTGAATTTGCGGGGCGAAGAGACGTCCGCTTCGAGTGAAGCCTCCGCCTCCCCCCACATTGTCTACTTGTGGTGCAGGTGTTGATGTTTCAAGAGTGATTCTTTTCCCTTCGCAGTACACGTCAGAGCCATAGTGCCAAGGGATGGCCCTATTGCTTTCATATGGTACTGGTCCAGGCACCGTGACAGTGACTGGACTGATTGCCGCTGCTGAAGGGACTGTAATTGTTTGTGGATCATAAAAGATTGTAACTGGTGCTCTGATGGGAGCAGCACCTTCTGAATGGTAGGCAGAGTTGTTTTCAGGATCATAAAATATTGTGACGGTAGAGACATCTTCATGATTGATTGCTGGAGTTGTAGGAGACATTGTTGGAAGTACGGATGTTGTTGTTGTAGGAGATTCGAGATGGAATGAAGCTGAAGTTGTAGCAGGAGAATTTGTTGAAAACTGATCGGTTGAGATGATGGATGAAGTACTTGTTGATGAAACCGAAGAATTGTCAGGAACAATGGTTGCTGCAGTTGTAGGAGGTTCTGAAACCGTTGTTGATGAGATTGCTGGATTTGTTGGAAATAATGTGGTGATCTGAAGTTGGCCACTCTGAATAAGGCCATCTATGCCATTCCTCAAATTATCGCACCCATTTACAGAGATATTGCAGTAAGCACAACCCAATTCACACCCCGGGAACATTTGACATTCCAAGAGCTGAGCCTTGATTTCTACCAATGGTGTCCTGATCTGTCCCACACTGGTTATTAAATAAGACGGCTTGTCTTCTTCAATAGCGTTAATCCGGGGACCACCATGGTTTGGCATCGGGTTTTTATTGACATTGGGTGGTGGTGCGAAATTCAGAGCCTTTGAGTCCACCAAGTCTTGTACTTTCATATGCAGAGCCCTGCATTTTTCTGTGTTGTGGCCAGGTGCGTTTGAATGAAAAGCACACCTAGCATTGGAGTCATAATTCCTTGGTAGACTGTTGGGATCCGGAGGTGCCAACGTTCTTAGCTCAACCAGGTTGAGTTTCAGAAGTTGTGGCAGCAAAGTAGCATATGGCATTGGGATCGGATCGATCACTCTGTTAGCTTGAGAAGGCCTCTGCTGAAATGGCCTCTGTTGACTGTTGTTGTTGGTGTTGCTATTGTTGTAATTTCTTGGAGGATACTGATTTTGCTGATGATATTGAGGTTGCGGTTGATAATTTTGTTGAGGAGGTTGATAGACTGGCTGAGGATGGGCTGGAGCAGGAATGGTGACTGCTGCTATTGACCTCTGAACATACTGGGGCCTGCCCCTGTTGGTGTGGATGGCATTGGTCTCGCCAGTTCTTCTCGGGCCTGCGAAAGGATTTCTTGTACTACTGGACGAACTTGCACCGTTGTCTGAGATCTTTCCCATTTTTAACAAACTTTCAATTCTCTCCCCAGCTATGACAACATCCGCGAAGCTAGTGGAAGAGAAAGCAGCCAACCTGTCAATATAGGTTCCCTGAAGGGTATTCATGAACATATCTGCCATTTCCCGTTCAGACATAGGTGGTTGAACAGCAGCAGCCAGTTGCCTCCATCTCTGGGCATATTCTCGGAAACTCTCCCTTGAAGACTGTGACATTCCCATTAGGAGGGTCCTGTTGGGTGCCATGTCGAGATTATACTGATACTGTCTGATGAAGGCCTCTGCCAGGTCCTTCCAGCACCTAATAGTTGCCCTTGTCAAGTGAGAGTACCATTCCCTTGACGCTCCAGTCAAGCTATCTTCAAAATAGAACATCCACAATTTCTCATCCATGGTATAAGCTTTTAATCTCCCGAGAAAAGATTGCAGATGGGTTCGAGGACAAGAAGTCCCATTATACTTTTCAAAACATGGAGGCTTGAACTTGTGGGGAATCCTAACCCCGTCTACCAAACCCATGTCCATGACGTCGAAGCCCAAAGAGTTTTGAGATTCTAAGGACCTTAACTTCTCAGCTATCTCATCCAACCGTCTATCGTAAGCTTCTTCCCCAGCACCCATTACTGTGAACTGGTCTTCTTGAGGGTCTTCCTGTAGTACCCTCCCTGCTGTGGCAGTCCCTTGTATATTGACAGGGATGTTGGCCTCTGGATGGAGATGGGGTCCAAAAACTGGGGGATTGACATGAGGTTGGACCCTCTCGTTGTTACTTGTGCCAGCAGTTCCCACATGGGGCTCCTCTTGATTCCTCCCTTCTACCAAAGCTCTGAGCCTCTCCTGGCTTTGAGATAAATTGTTCATTACTTCCATGAACTGTGTTATCTGAGTTCTCATCTCCAACCTTTCGTTGGCCATCTGGTTTCTGACCTCCGTAAGGTCCTGCTGCATCTGATCCATTTGAATTCCCGGAAGGTTGTTTCGGGTTGGATAACGGTGCGGACGGTTGAGGGGAAATACCCGGCGCCTAGCAATAGTTCCTGGACATCACAACAGAGGTTAGCAACAATAAAACGAAACCTACAAAACAAACAAAGGGTTAGCATGCAATGCAGTTATGCTTATTTGTTCTCAAGGTATCCGGTTTGGCCTTCAGTTTTGACCCTTCCAGACCCTTGAAGATGCTGTTGAATGTTGCTTCCGAAGTAAACTAACATGAATATATTACATAAGGTGAAATAATACAATTTGTTCATTTTACAACACAAGCCCTTAAAAGGGTCAAAATACATCACAAAAAAGTTAAAAGTACATGGAACAGGAACAACAACAAGCAAATGATCAAACTCCAAGGCCAAACTCATCCTCACGAACTTCCTTGAGAAGTGCTTCGGTCACAGGATCAGCCGGACGCTCCGTGAGATTCCTGATGAGGAGATTCCGGGTTGCAACAGCTGCTGCTAGCTTCTTGTGCTGAGCTTGGTCCTTGGACCTCTTCACCCCTGCTTTAATCTTCAATTCTGATATTTCCCTCTGGGCTGCTGCCAGGGCTTCTTGCTGTTCTTTTGCATTAGCTTCAAGTTGCTCCATTTTGTCTTGAACTCTCTTGTCTTCCAGGGTACGAGCCTCAGTGATCCTGACCCACCGGGCCTGACTCTCCTTCAAATACAAGTCTGTCCTTGCTCTCTGGAACTGGGCTTCTTTGCAAGCATTCTTCAGAATTTGTTCACCAGCTTTAGACTTTTTGATATAATCCCCAGACTTTTCAATCTTAGTCAAATGCTCCACTCTCAATTTCTCCAATCTCTCAATCTCCCTCATACCTTCACTCCTCTCCCGGAGGGTCTTCTGCAAAGCCTGGGTTAGCTTCTCATTTCTTTCCTTCAAGCTCTCAAACTCCTCCAAACTGATGGTGGCAGGGGGTGGTGCTGAAGACGACTCAGGCATGTCTTCTATGGTAAAGGGCATCCCAGAGAATTGGGCCCTGGCACGGGACCACTCATAGTATTGTGCTGATGCCACATTATTACACTTCCCCAGAATGGTGACTCCCTTGGTTTGAACATTATCCCAAGCCCAGGCAGCCTGCCTAACAACAGCCAAACTAATCTTGTTCTCACAATAAAGGGTCTCCACCAAGTCCTGTGCCCTAGGAGTGTGGACCAGTGCATAGCCCAATTGCCTCCTGAACAGCAGAGGGTTGTAATTGATACTTCCCTTAACTCCTATTAGAGGCACATTGGGAAAACGTCCACAGCTGGTGATGATATCCCTGCCCTTGGTGCTTTGAGTGCACCATCTGATGTCTGCTGAAGTTAGAACAGTGAGTCTCTTAGCCCAGTTGCTCTGCTGATGAGGGTTTAAAAATGCATCTGTCCTGGGTAGATGCCTGAGAAGCCAAGTGTGAAACAATGGAGCACAAAACCTCACTAACCTCCCCCTCTGCTTTTCATTCCTCTGATGCACTGAATAATAAAGATCCCCCAATAAAGTTGGCACTGGGTTCTTCAAGATGAACAGATGGATTGCATTCTTGCTAATGAATCGAGGCTCATCTGCAAACAATACAATTCCATATACACTTAGGGCCAACAAAGCACAAACAGCTTTCCACTCCCCCTGGGCAGCCTTCAGACTAGCTTGAGAGATTAAGAAGTCCAGATGAAAACCAGGGATTCCAGCTTTAGAGGTCATATGTTGCTCCACCAAAACAGGTTCCAGATGCAAAGCTTTTGCTACTTCTCCATTAGCAGGAAAGACCATCTCAGGGTTGAAAGGAATTTCTCTCCTGATAGGCATACCAACTAATGAGGAGTACTCTTCCAATAAGGGACCCAACTGAAAGTCTTGAAAAGTAAAACATCTCAGTGGAGGATCATAAAACTGAATGCAGGTGTGGATGAGACTCCTCTGTGAAGGGTCCAGATCCATAACCATGTCCAGTATATCTCCATAACCCTCCCTGAACAAAGGTATGTGATCTGGAGTGATCAGGGTTTGAATCCTCCTGATGTCTGATAGCTCTGGCTGGAAGAAGTGATAGGTGATGTTGCTCTTCTTTGGAGCCATGATGACAAATGTTGATGAAGATATTGAAGAGAAGGGCCACTGACTGGCTGGAATAGATAGCTGGTAGCAAGTGCTGATGAAGGCAGGTTAACAACTGAAGATGGGGTCAAAACCAAAACCAGATGAAGATGGATACCCTGAAACACAAATAAGCAAATGTTAATATGATGCAATGGTTATGTATGCACATGATATGCAAGGGTTTGTGACTGAGCTGGATCTGATCAAGAGCTCTGATATAAGTCCAAGATAAATCCAAGAATACCAGATGGAGGTCTATAAATCCAGTACCCAAGGTGGGGGGCTCAAATAAAGAGCCACATGTCCAGGGTTTTAGAATCACAAGAACTGTTCCAACATGGAGTATTCTTAATCAAATCAAAGTAAAAAGGTATTCTGAGGTCAAGGTACCTGCAAACCTGTAAACAGCCCAACCCCCTCACAGGTGGTGTTCTAAAACAAGGATCCTTAGACTTGGATCAGTTATGAGAAGTGTAAACACTTCTAACCCGGAGGTACAGTGTTTACAATAACCATAAAAGTTCCTCCTCTAATTCACCTCAGTTTCTGGAGGTCAATACTAAAGGTCATCCAGACTTAGCAGGCTTCCCAGATAGCCCTAGCATTGCAGGAAATCTGCAACACAGAGTTCTCAAGAAGAAACCCACATCTGAACCGTGTTTCATATTCCCGCACCAGACCGAAATGGAATGGGAAAGAATATGATTCACTCTAGCCTAGGTGTCACTCAGATCCCAGGTATAGGATCTTAACTCTCAATGAAACACCCACCCACCAAAGGAAAACCAGATCCAGCCAGCAGCATGACAGTATGATATATACAAAGTGCAATAAAGAAAGCAGTAAAGCAAACTGTACATAAAGCAAAATAAATACAAGCACAAATAAGCACATAACACCCCAGTAAACACAAATCAATCAAGCGCTAGGAGGAACCCACAAAAAGAACCAGAAGCCCTGGTTGCAATATAAGGGTCCCCAGCAGAGTCGCCAAGCTGTCGCTCCCGACAAATGAAACTAGATCATATGAAGGTACAGACGCGAACGGTCGGCGAAGGGACAATGAGAACACACAACCGTGAACTCACTGGAGATGAATAGAGTCGCCAGCTAGGCATTTTTATCCCGGAGGAAAGGTAATGCTGCATAGACCTAGAAAGATATGGATAAGACGGTTGCGAACCAGAGAAACTGAGAAAGGGGGTTGGTTACAACCTGGGAAGGTATTAGCACCCAGATTGTCCGTCGTACTCGACGGGATCCACGCTTAAAAGATTTGTGTTTTAAAGGGGTAGTGTCAGTGCAATCTGTGTATAAAATAGCTGGCAAAAGATGTACAGGTGTCAGTGTAAAAGAAAATGAGGTGATGTGAAATAAAGAAGTGTCAGTGTAAGAATAAGAATGAATTGCTCGTGAGAATGAGGCTAAGAGAAAGATGCTGGAAGGAGGGGGAATATATAGAGACTTTTGTTCGATAACTGTTAAGTTATGCCTACGTATCCTCTCGTGCAATGAGGAAGTCAGAACACCGTAGTTCGACCCAAAGAGACTGAAAGATGAATTGACCTGTGAACTGCTTACTTGTCTATGCTCAAGTGTATGATCTGTCTGGCACAGATGCAAACTGTCTTGCATTAGACGGAAGAAGCAAGTTCTCGTTTGTGAGTGAATGGGGTGAGAAAAGAATCCCGAAGGAGACGATTGTTGTTTGTTTTTGTGTTTTCAGTCTTTTATTGCTTTTGAGAGTTTGTCATAAGTTAATGAGCTTAAGCCTAAACCAATGGATTTAGTAAACTCACCACATCTTCCCTCTGATTAGGGGTAATGAGAATACCTTAAGTGTGAAGTCAGATTCTCACACTTAATCACCTTTGATGTAGGATTAAGATCATTAACCTACTTGTGATTATTTAGATGTTTTTGGTGTTTTTGTTTAGTGTTGAGTAATGAGATTAAGCCATAATCAGGGATTAAACAGACTCATTACACCATCCTAATAGAAGGATAATAGATGAGAATGTTTAAGCTGAGGAAAGCTCTTCAACTTAATCCATGATTAGGGATTAAACTCATGACAAAACAAGCCTTTGATTAAGTGGATTTTATTCAATGGTATGATGATGAAGTGGATTTTATGGTTTGTAAGACAACTTGGGGGGGACTTGTCCATTAATACTAGGGTTAGTCCTTCTTAACCAATTAAGGAAGAATTAGAACCCTAATACAAGGCCCAAGTTACAAGTGTGATGTCTTGATGATTATTAAATGGATTGATTAAGGAGTTAAACACCTTAAGGGTTTAACACTTAGGATTAAAGTTATACACTCCATCCTAAGAGAAGGATGCAGGCATAAGCTTAATCACAAAGCCTTAAAGCCTTTAGGGTTTAGTCCCTGATTATGAGATGAGGAGAGATGACTCAAAAGAGACACAAAGGTAAAACTAAGAGGGGAGACTGATCAAAACCCTAATCATTGTCATGCTTGGTTGTTCCTAAGGTTTATGAGGTTTTCAAGAGAAGTCTTCAATGGAACCACCAGGAAGCAGATGAAAGGATCAAGAGAAGCAAAGCAACTTGCTTCATTCAAGAAGTCAAGTCACTTGAAGAAAGAAAGTAAGAAGAAGAGGAATGAGCAAGCTCAGTCTCAAACACATATAAAAATGCAGCATGGATGCAAGAGGAATGAAAAGAAAAGTTGTGAGAAGTGAAGGCAAATTCACTTCCCAAAGTCACTTACCACCTGAAATGTTAGAAAAGAAATGCAATGCAATGCAAAATGGGATGAGATGACATGATGAGAAACAAAACCAGAAGCATTTACATGATGCTAATGATGCTATGAGATGCTATAAACATGAGGCAGCACATGGAAATGATCATACAAGTTCATGAATGCAAATGAAGCAAGTTGAGAAGCATGGACATACATGAAAGGTTATGAAGCATACAAGGCAAATGACATGGCAAATATGAGATGCAATGATCAAAGATGCTTCCTACATGTCTTAAGATGTCAAATGAAACACAAGAATGCATAAAATGCAAAGACAAATCATGTTATGCAAGAGAATGCAAGGGGGATGCAAAAGGAAGCCCAAATTAGGGTTCATGAATCAAACAACAAACAAAAACCCAAAACAGAAGCAAAACCTAAGATAAAAAATGGAAAATGCCACCCAAAGAAACCCTAAACCTATACTAAGCCAAGGTTCAAAGGGGAGCTCTCAACTCTTAACCAATCTTTAGATATGATTTTCCTAAGTTATTAGGGTTTTTTAGGGTTCCTAAACAAAAGAAATGCCAAACAAATTGAAAATGAGGAATCAAATCAAAGCCATTTTATCCTAGAAACTACATGCTAAACATAATGCAATGCAAAAATAATCAATGTCCAACTCTTCTCAAATAGGCAGAAATGAATTTTTGAACTTAGGATCAAATTAATGCATAAAAAATGATTTAATTCAATGAAAAATTCTTAAGATGCATCAAGATCAAAAAAGAAATTTGGTTTGAAGGTTGGACAATGTTTCTAAATGTCTTAGAACATTTCATGAATTTTTTTTGTAATTTTTAAATACCTAAAAGTATTTTTAATTAATTAATTTCCATTAATCAATTAAACATAATCTTTTAAATATTTAAAAATATTTTTTTAATGATAAAAAATAAAATAAAAATATTTTTGGGTCTTAAAAATTAATAAAACTTTTAGGAAAAAGTTTCATAATTTTTAAGAATTTTTTACTATTTTAAAATAAATATGCAAATTAATTGAAAAGAAAATGAATTAAAAATAAATAAAAGGAGAAGTATGCAGGATGGAAGGCCAGGATTGCAACTGGGTTTGAAACGTTTGACTGGGCGCGCAAATGAAGGGCCCAGATGGCTCCTGAGTTAATTAACTTAATTAAAAAATTAAATAAAACTAATGAGAGAGATTAGGGCTAAGCAGACTGATCCTGGCCTTTCATTCGCGCGGGGAGTCAAACGTGTCAACGCATCCAGTGGTCCACATTCAAATGGTCATTAATCACGCAATTAGGGCTTAATCACTCTCAGGCGGCCGGAGAAGACTTCCGGTCGTCTTCTCCGGCCAGCATCCTCCCTGAGAAATCCCCAAACCCCTCAAATCGTAACAAAAATGAAACCTAAGAACTGGGAAATGTTCTCCAACCCCTCACGAATCAAACCCCTCTCCCAAAACAAATTTCTTTTCCCTAACTAAGCTGAATCGAAGAAAATGAAAACTAGGGCACGCAGGTTTCAGAGAGAAATTAAATGCTCATTTCAAAGCCATTTTAGAAACCAATGACATCAGGATGATCAGTGAAGCACATAGAACAAGTTTATAACATGAAAAATGATTTCTGGAAAAATAATTTTCAAGCTACCTGAGATTCGAAGCTTTCACTCTGATGACTTTCTGGCCACTTCTCCTTGTGCAATCCACTCCACTTGATCCTCAGATGATGTTTGAATGCTCAAAAGAAATTTATTTTGGCTGGATGATAAGTTTGACAAACTTCTGCTCAAGCTCAGTCAAAAATGGCAGGGATGATTCAGGCTGTTTCAGGGCATTGTGAATGGTTGTTTATGATCCTGAGGATGAATGGAGAAGGTCTGTGGTGTTTGTTTGTGTGTTTGTGAGCTAGGGAGAAAGATTCGAAAGGAACTGCAAGTTGAGATGAAGAATGGCAGTGGGGTGTTCTTGCTTGTTTCAGGCCTGGCTTTTGGTGGTTTGAGGTCTATGGAGTGAGGTGAGATGAATGGTGAAGATGGTTTTTGTGTTTACAAGCTGTGGAGGCAGATTCGAAGCAACTTGCAAGATGAGGTGTTTTTGTGAATGTGTGTGTGTGAAGTGTTTCAGCCTTGCCTTGTACATGAAATGGCTTGCAATTTGTCCACAAAAACCTCTCTCATTGGTCAGTTGACAAGACATGTCCTTTATTGATTGGTAAGTCACCTTTTGCAAAAAGTCAAAAATTGTGTAAGGAAGGTATGGCTCATGATCTAGGCTAGTACAAGGCTGGTTCTGGTGCAGCAAGGTGAGGTGAGAGGCTAGCCAAAGTGCAGCATCCAATGCATCAAGTGGTAGAAGCACAATGATGATTTTGCAAGTTGTTGGCTTTTTGGTTCACATGTGACTTCCTAATCCCACAAGCCATAATTCATGGGCATTCTTGGCTCAATTCTGATTTTTATGACTTATAGAGTGTTTGTATGCTGGTTTGAAATGAACTAGAGGTCACAAGAGGCATTGGTTCATGACTTTGCAAAATTTCCATTTGAAGCATGCCTTGAAAATCAATGATTTTAGCCAACTTTGTCATGCCATAACTTTTGATCCAAGAAGAGTTTGATTATGTTCTTGTACTTTTTGAAAAGGGAAAGATGAGATCTACAACTTTCATGACCAAAGTTTTTCCATTTGAAGCCTTTTTGGATCAAGAATCAAGGCTTGAAAAATGACCTAAAATGATGCATTCTTGAAAAGTCAACTATGCCCAAAAAGTCAACATTTGCAAAAACCCTAAATTCCTGATTTTTATGAACTTCAACCTTCTTCCATGATCAAATAAAGATCATATACACTCAAAATGATGAAGATCAACCATTGGTTGGGTCATTGGGGGCCTCAGATGCCCTAATTTTACACTGACTTGTCTGAAAAGTCAACCCTTGATCAGATGACTTCCCCATGGAATTTCCTCATGAAAATTGATATGCATACTCCCTATACCATATAGAGATCAATGGAAACAAGAATGACCAAAAAAATTTGGTGTTATGGCCTCTGAAACCAAAACCCTAATTTTCAGTCAACTGTGCAGTCAATCCTGGCTCTGCATCCACTCAAACCCTAGTTCTTGTGATTCCTTTGCATCTTTGACTTTGTGAGGATGTAATATGATGCTTGAACACATGTAGACCCCTTTGAATTGATTGGTTGCCTCTGGAGTGGCTCAAGATGCCCTGAGATTGCTCAGATCACAAACCCTAGGTGCAGATGACTTTAGAAACTATGCAGTGAATCAAAATGAGATGTGAGATGATATGATTGAACTTATGCATATGAGAATGGTCACAAGCCATGGTGAAATGGGTGAGGGCAAATTTGGGGTGTTTACAACTATCCCTATTATTAAGGAATAGGTAGTCATTACCTTAGATGTGAGGGACATATGAGGGACATCTGTTTAATGAAGGCAACTGTGAGGTGTATTAAGCATTTTGGGGGGACTGTCATCATTATTCGAAAGGGACAATATCTTTTATGAAGGCAACCATTTAAGGGACTTGATGACTTTTCTTTTTAAGGGACTTTGCTTTATACACCCCACTTGACCTTATGATTAGGCAACATTGAGGGATAGCCCTAGAAAGTGAGATGGCGATCAAAAATCGACTTACGTGTGTGAGTGTTGAATTTTATTTATCTTTTAATTAAAGTGATCTAAATTCAATTTTTAAATATAATACATGTTTACACTCCCTATTTTACTAACCATGGCATGAAAATTAAATAAATTAAATATTTACAAAAATTTACACCAAGGAGCAATTACAATAATAATTAATAAGCAATTAAAAATAAATAGCAAAAATAAATAAATAAATAAAACATAAATAATAAATAAAATAAATAGACAATAAATAAATATAATAGGGGTTAGTAATAATAAAAAAATAAAGAAGGTTAGTGAAATAATAATAATAAACATAATTTAAAAATAAATGGATTAGTGATAATATGATTAGTAATAATAACAATAATTGAAATAAATGGAATTAGCAAAAATATTATAAAATCATAATTAAAATAATAAACAAAAGATTAGTTTTTTTAATATAGACAATTATTTATAAATAAGAGGAAATATGAATAATAAAACAATTATTATAACATTTTAATTTATGTACAAATTATTAAATTATTTTTAAACATATAAAATTATCATAGGTTCAATTATTTCTAAACACCTATTTATATATAATTTAGATTATAAACAATTTTTTTAAAAAATATTTACATAAGTTATAATTATATTTACAAGACTTAATTATATTAAATAAATATGTGCGTAGTAATTATATTTACAAAATTTAATTATACTAAATATTATATTTACAAAAATTATAAATTTTAATCATAAGATAAAATTAGTTTTTTATTATTTAGAAAATAAATTAGGGTTTACAAAATTAGGGTTTAATTTATAATAACAATTCAATTAGTTAAATAGTACATATATACCTTTTATAATTTAAATAAATATATAATAATAAAAATTAATTTTTTGGAATTTAGAAAATAAATTTTCAGAAACTAGAAAACATAATATATATATATATATATATATATATATATATATATATATATATATATATATATATATATATATATATATATATATATATATATATATTTTATAATAATAGAACAATATAATTTATTATTTGAATTTATTTTATATGGAATATTAATTGAAAGAAATAAAGAAAAAGAAAAAGAATAAGAAAACAAAAAAAAACCTGATGGGGCTGGGGTTTGAACCCAGTCCCCTATGCTTGCCAACAACAGCATACACCACTGGGCCATCAGCGCGCGTGTGACATTATAGGGAGAAGAGTTGGTTTTGTGCTTTGAATCTGGAAAAATCAAGAAAAAATAAATAGAAGCAAAAGGCCTGGGGGAGGATTGAACCCAGGACCTCTTAACACACAAACGCACGCATGACCATCTAGCTAGGTGAGCAATTCTGATATTGTGTTGGCCATAATACATAATATATTATGTACGCTTAACCTGAAAAATAAGAGAGAAAAAATGCACCAAGCCAAGTATCGAACCAGTGCCATCATACAATACGCATACCAGCCTTACCACTGAGACAAGCTGCACGCTTGTGACAACAAACCAACACTAAAACATAAAATATTTTAAACAAGATTTGAATTTCCTAGGACGCGCCAAACAGCTTCTTCTTCAACCTCATGACCTGCGATTTTACCTGCGAATTCAGCCATGAATTTTCCTGCGAATACCAACTTGCAACAATACCTACAAAACTCAATGATCAACAAAAACGCAAAATTTCGTAAAATTGAAACCACAGACATAATCCAGAGGTCCATTTGAATCAATCCATGGTCTTAGAATTCGTTTATGTTTCGTAAATCATAAAACCCTAATTCTTGGCCGAAACCCTAACTATGGCCAATTCTGATTCAAGCCATGAAACTTTGGTTTATTTGTCCAGAAACGATCTACACAACATCACAAACAAGATTATGCAAACAAAATTCAATGAAAAGCCATAAATTAATGGAATCGAAAAAAATATTTTTAAGAACAAGCAAGCTTCGGGTTGAGCAATATGGCATAGTTTCGATGCATGTGAGTGATGATTCATGATCAAGGAAGTCCAAGGAGTCTTTCTATGTTCTTGTTTTACCTTCAAATGTCCTGAATCAAAGAATCCAAATGTGAGTTTTTGAGAGAATTTTTGAAATTGTGAACTTACTCTTAGGGTTGTGTAATCCGTGTCTTTGTGATGGCAATGAGTTTAGTACTTATAGGTGATTGATTTTAGGTCAAAAAATTGATTGGTTATGTGAAGAATTTGATATGAAAAGATCCATAATGATCATGCCTTAAAAATCAAATATTCATGTGTGAATGCTTGCTATTTTTGGCCAAACCTCATGATTTCTTTCCTCTTCAATTCAAATCAATATTTAAGACTTTCTAGAAGCTTAATCTCAACCAAATCTTACATTTTCATATTTTATTTTTATTTAAAATGATTTTTAATGAATTAAATCAAAATAAATAAAAATAAAATAATAAAAAATCTGATTTTTAATGGTTTGGGTCGTGCATGAAGTCATTGTATGGGTTGGGTCATTATTTGGCAAGCCCATTTGGAAGAAATTGGTTTTAGACCTCCTTTTTCCTCATAAACCAACTCAAAATTTCCCAACTTTGCAAAGGCACATATCCTTCAATTTTAATGCTATGAGGGTGTTCTTGGACATTTTGGAAAGCTTGAAGAGTCCTCTAAACAACTCCAGTGGTTTCATGTCCATATCATTTACCAATCTCAAGTTATGCCCTTTTGAAGTTGTTGACTTTTTGTTGACTTTTAAAAGGACCTATAATGTCTTAGCTCATACCTTCCAAATGAAGCATTTTTGGGCTTGGCTTGTGAGACACAAAGTTGTAGAGAATTCAATTTCCTTAAAAATGAGATTTGGATGGAGACTTGGTGATGAATCATGTGAAAGTTATGGCTGGTCAAAGTTCAGTTGACTTTTACTAAGGAAACCCTAATTTAGAAACTCCTGATTCTTGATGATCTGGAATCTCCTTGATGAATCATGATCAACCCTTGATCAAATGATGAATTTTACTTCATATACTTGATGTTGGCAAAAAATCATGAAGTTTGACTTTGGTTTGACCACAGTTGACCTCAGTTTGACTTTTTAACTGCTTTGACTGATTTTGACTTATCTGATCATCTGACTGAGCAAACTTTTGAAAAAAGTCTTGAAACTTGTCATGGGGGTTCTTACACACATATAAGATGTTATGAAGCTCACTTGAAGTCTTGGAAGTTCATTTAGCCTGATTAAAGTCAAAACCCTAGTTTTGGATGCACTGCTTAGGAGATGCACTGTCTGAGGGAATTGTCAACTCTTTTGACCAATTGTGAACTTTGTGAACCTTGTGAACCATCATAAAATGTCTTGTGATACTCATGGGAGGTATTGTGAAGCTTGTGAACCTTCATAAAGTGACTTGTAGACCTCATGAACCTCAGGAAGATTTGGTAAGCATTGTGAAACTTGTGAACCTTGTGAACCTTCATGAAGTGACTTGTAGACTTCATGAACCTCATGAAAGGTCTTGTAAGCATTGGGAAACTTGTGAACCTTGTGAACCTTCATAAAGTAGCTTGTAGACTTCATGAACCTCAGGGAAGGTCTTGAAAGTGTTGAGAAACTTGTGAACCTTGTGAACCTTCATAAAGTAGCTTGTAGACTTCATGAACCTCAGGGAAGGTCTTGAAAGTGTTGAGAAACTTGTGAACCTTGTGAACCTTCATGAAGTGACTTGTAGACTTCATGAACCTCATGAAAGGTCTTGTAAGCATTGGGAAACTTGTGAACCTTGTGAACCTTCATAAAGTAGCTTGTAGACTTCATGAACCTCAGGGAAGGTCTTGAAAGTGTTGAGAAACTTGTGAACCTTCTTAGTACACAAAGTCTTGTATTGTGAGGGCAAATTTTGGGGTGCAACAGCTGCCCCTGTTCAATTTTCTGAAACCTGAGGGGTTAGATTGGTATATTTGCCAGTCGTGACCTGGAAGGTTGAAGGGGATTGAACACAAAAGCCCAAAAATTTGCACTCACCAGTGCATAGAGTGATACAGATGGCTAGCTGAATATGATTGAGTGGGCTTAAAGATGCCACTTGGAGAAAAATTCTTAGATACATTTCTTGGAGGATAAAGTAGTCCAAAGTATAGAGGTATAATGATAGCTGTCAGGAGGATAAAGTAGTCCTGATGTAGTGATGATAACTGTCAGGAGGATGGAGCAGTCCTGAGGTATTGATGTGCTTTCAGGAGGATAAAGCAGTCCTGATGAGATGATAAGCTTTCAGGAGGATGAAGCAATCCTGAGGTAATGGTGATAGCTGTCAGGAGGATAAAGCAATCCTGATGTAATAATAATGTCTTCAAGAGGATGAAGCAGTCTTGATGTAGTAATATGTTTTCAAGAGGATGAAGCAGTCTTGAGATATAATAAATTTTCAGGAGGATGAAGCAGTCCTGATGTCCAAGAAGCTGTCAGGAGGATAAAGCAATCCTGAGGTAATAATAAGCTGTCAGGAGGATAAAGCAGTCCTGATGTAATAATAATGTCTTCAAGAGGATGAAGCAGTCTTGATGTAGTAATATGTTTTCAAGAGGATGAAGCAGTCTTGAGAGATAATAAATTTTCAGGAGGATGAAGCAGTCCTGATGGATGATAACTTTCAGGAGGATGAAGCAATCCTGATAATCATGAGTCTGTTTGCTGGGTAATTAACCTGAAAACAAAGCAGTATTATGTATAATAATATTAGTTTGTGCATTATGTATGTATGTATGATATGATGCACTTAGGTAATGTACTATGTATCTATGTATATGTATGGTATGATGTAAATGATGTATGTATGATATGACACTGCCGGAAGCATCTGGATATCTTCATATAACAACTGCTGGCCAGGGAAAATAAATCCCGATTCGTTGTGGAAGAATATGAGGAACTCGTTCCCGTCTTGCTTGATAATATATTATACATAACCTTCCGTATGCTGGGGATGGCAAAGTATATATAACCTCCCGTCTGCTGGGGATAGCAAGGTATATATAACCTCCCATCTGCTGGGGATAGTAAGGTATAGATAACCTTCGTCTTTGTTTGATAGTAGGGCAGATATAACCTCCCGTCTCCGTTCGTCGTACCCTTATTGGAAAGTAAATTCTCGTATATCCGTATGAGGATAAAAGAGATGGATATAAATTCCAGGGGAGATGTGACTTTATGAAGATGGATTCGTCCTACTGAGGGTTTGTAGTTGTTTTGTAGAGATGAACCGGCGAAGCTTCGTTGAAATCCTTCCCTCGTTCGTCCTTAGTAAATACTATTACTGCATTTTCATGCATTTCTGGTAAACATCAATCATATTAAGCATACATGCATTTCTGGTAAACATCAATCATATTCAAAAGCATACATACATTCAAACACAACCAATGGACATTTCGCTTATGTAAATAGGGTAAAAGTAAATCTGGATTCAAAAGATGGAATTTATTTATATCAAAGAGTGACCCATACATGGGTGAGTTTGTACAAGGAGACATAAACCCTAGTAAGAGGATTTTGTCATAAAGAAATTTTACAAAACAAAGAAAATCAGCTATGTGGGAAATAATCCTTATTGAGTTTCAATTCTACTATTGCCATTATCTTCAAGTATCTCATCTTCTGCTGTTGAGACGGAAATGATTGGATTGAGCTTTATCTGTTCGAGCTTGAGTAGGTAACACAACTGGTTGCAGTTTCATGGGTGATCCAAACGAGACATAGTCATACGCTTTAATCCCTAACTTTTGCCTGGATTGCCCTTTCAGGTTTTCAATCCACCGGGATACCCTTTTTTGCCCAAGCCGCCTTTTCAGGTTTTCGACTTGCCGGGTGTACATCTTTTTATATATATCCCTAATTTTTGCCCAAACCCTTTTGGTTTGCCGGGATGCCCTTATTTTTGCCTAGGCCAGTCAACCTAGCGGGTCTCTTTTCATGCGTAGTATTTTTTAACTATGTTTGCGTTTACAGGCTGCGGGAAGTCTTCACCATCCATTGTAGTGAGTATCATGGCACCTCCTGAGAACACTGTCTTGACTACAAATGGTCCTTCATATGTTGGAGTCCACTTGCCCCTAGGATCACCCTGTGGTAATATGATACGCTTGATTACCAAGTCACCAGCCTGATATACCTTTGGCTTAACCTTCTTGTTAAAAGCTTTGATCATTCGTTTCTGGTACATCTGGCCATGACAAACTGCTGCTAACCTCTTCTCATCAATTAAATTTATCTGGTCAAGTCGAGTCTGAATCCATTCATCTTCATCCAAGCCTGCATCCCTCATAATTCTCAAGGAGGGAATCTGAACTTCAATGGGCAGAACTGCTTCCATACCATAGACCAAGGAGAATGGGGTTGCCCCTGTTGAAGTACGTATTGTAGTACGATAACCATGAAGAGAAAAGGGTAACATCTCATGCCAATCCTTATAAGTAACAGTCATCTTCTGTACAATCTTCTTAATGTTCTTATTAGCAGCTTCAACTGCCCCATTCATCTTCGGACGATACGGAGAAGAGTTATGATGCTTAATCTTGAACTGCGTGCAGAGAACAGTAATCATAGTGTTGTTCAGATTAGAGCCATTGTCAGTGATAATCCTTTCAGGGATGCCATATCTACATATGAGATTATTCTTAATGAATCGAGCCACAACATTTTTGGTAACAGATGCAAATGAAGCTGCCTCCACCCACTTCGTGAAGTAATCAATAGCAACCAGGATGAAACGATGCCCATTAGAAGCAGTAGGCTTGATCTCACCAATCATATCAATGCCCCACATGGCAAAGGGCCAAGGAGCAGTCAACACATTCAATGGTGATGGAGGTACATGGACTTTATCAGCAAAAATTTGACACTTGTGACATATTCTAGAGTGTTGATAACAATCAGCTTCCATGGTAGACCAATAGTAACCTGCTCTCAATATCTTCTTTGCCATAGTATGTCCACTAGAATGAGTGCCAAAAATTCCATCATGCATATCCTCCATAATCTCAGTTGCTTCCTTCTTATCCACACAACGAAGCATAGTTGAATCATGATTGCGCTTGTACAAAATCCCATTACTCAAAAAGAACTTAGCAGAAAACCTTTTCAGAAACTTCTTATCTTTGACAGATGCCCCTTCAGGGAACTCCTGAGCTTCAAGATATCTTTTCACTTCATAGAACCAAGGCTTCTCCTCTGCCCCTCCAGTGTCAATCTCATTGCAGTATGCAGGCTTTTCAAATCTATCAATAGTAATCTTGGGAGCTTCATTATCCCAGCTGATCTCAAACATGGATGCCATGGTGGCTAATGCATCTGCCAACTGATTCTCTCTTCGTGGAATATGTCCAAAGGTAATTTCTTTAAAATGTGGGATTAAAGACAGCACATGCTCTCTGTAAGGAATAAGATTATCATGCTTGGTATCCCAATCTCCTTTAATCTGACTTACTACCAGGGTTGAATCTCCATACACGTCAAGGAACTGAATCTTCATATCAATAGCAGCTTTAATACCCAGGATACATGCCTCATACTCATCCATATTATTGGTACAATAGAAACAAAGTCTGGCAGTAATCGGGGTATGGTAACCTTCAGGGGAACTAATCACAACACCAACACCATTACCAAGTGCATTGGAGGCACCATCAAAAACCATAGTCCATCGGGATCCTTGTTCAGGTCCGTCATATTGTCCAGGTTCTTTGGTAATAATCATAATGTCTTCATCAGGGAACTCAAAACTCATTGACTGATAATCATCCACTGCTTGATGAGCTAAATGATCAGCCACAACACTTCCTTTAATGGCCTTCTGAGTAGTGTACTGTATATCATATTCCGTCAAGATCATTTGCCATCTTGCAATTCTTTCGGAGAGAGAAGGTTTCTCAAATATGTACTTGATTGGATCCATCTTTGAGATCAACAAGGTAGTATGAGTCAACATATACTGTCTTAGTCGGCGAGCAGCCCATGCCAAAGCGCAGCAAGTTTTCTCGAGCAGTGAGTATCTTGTTTCACAGTCGGTAAACTTTTTGCTAAGGTAGTATATTGCCTGCTCTTTTCGACCAGACTCGTCATGCTGCCCCAACACACACCCCATTGAATTGTCTAACACTGTTAAGTACATAATCAAGGGTCTTCCATCAACTGGTGGCATCAAAATTGGAGGTTCTAGCAGATATCTCTTGATTTCATCAAAGGCAGTATGGCATTCATCATTCCATTCCATCACCTGATCTTTCTTCAACAACTTGAAAATTGGCTCACAGATGGCAGTTAATTGGGAAATAAATCTTGCAATGTAATTCAATCGTCCCAAGAATCCTCTAACCTCCTTCTCAGTACGGGGAGCTGGCATCTCTCGTATAGCCTTCACTTTTGCAGGATCCACTTCAATACCTTTTCCACTGACAATGAAACCCAGGAGCTTTCCAGATCTAACTCCAAAAGTACACTTGTTTGGATTCAATCTCAACTTGTATTTCTTCAACCTCTCAAACAATTTATGCAAATGATCAAGATGTTGTTCTTCATTCTGAGACCTGGCTATCATATCATCCACATATACCTCTATCTCATGATGAATCATATCATGAAACAAAGCCACCATAGCACGCTGATATGTTGCCCCTGCATTCTTCAAACCAAATGGCATCACCTTATAACAAAAGGTGCCCCACTGTGTCACAAATGTTGTCTTCTCCATATCTTCAGGTGCCATCTTGATTTGATTGTAACCAGAGAAACCATCCATAAAAGAGAATACCTTATGCTGAGCAGTGTTGTCTACCAGAACATCAATATGAGGAAGTGGAAAGGCATCTTTGGGGCTGGCCTTGTTCAAATCCCTGTAGTCTACACACATACGTACCTTACCATCTTTCTTAGGAACTGGTACCACATTTGCAACCCACTGAGGATAAGAAGTCACTGCTAAGAACCCTGCATCAAACTGTTTCATTACCTCTGCTTTGATCTTTTCTGACATCTCAGGACGCATACGACGAACCTTCTGCTTCTTTGGACGACAATCTTCTTTTACTGGTAAACGATGAACCACAATGTTTGTATCTAACCCTGGCATATCTTCATAAGACCAAGCAAAGATCTCCACATAGTCACGTAACATCTGAATCAACCGGCTTTTGACACTGTCCTCTAAATCAGCCCCTATCTTGACCTCTTTCCTGTTTTCTTCAGTTCCCAGATTCACAACTTCGAATGGCTCTTCATGTGGCTGTATAGCTTTCTCTTCTTGTTGTAACAACCTAGCAAGCTCTACAGGTACTTCACAATCGTCCTCATTTCCGTCTTCAGTTTGATAGATCGGATTCTCGAAATTATAATTGGCAATAGTAGAACTGTTATCAACAGGATCCAGAGTGGATGAGGATCTGCATTTTAGTGATGTGGGTGTGTGTAAGAACACATAGCTGATAAAGCAAAAATAAAAGAAAAGAAAGACAAGGAACACAATATTTACGAAAACGAAACGTCCACTGATTTTATTGAATGAAGTATGCAAATGAAATGACAGCCCGTAACAAGCACACCATTGTGCCCCGGGTAAGGCACAAGGCTTAAGAGTTCAATTGTTCAATAAATTACAAACTTAAAAAGCAACAACACAGTAATAGTATTTACTCCTGACTAAAGGAGATAGGGATAACATCTTCAGCTTTCCAATTATTGAGTCCAGCACCCACAGTAGGAAAAATCCAAGCATCCAAGTTGTAGTCTTCATCATAGTCTCCCACAGCGTTGATCTGGTTCTTCATAACCCCTTGATTGGTGATACGAACAGCACGAGCACGACGAACAGCCTTCTGGGACTCTGCAGTGAAACCCAAACCAAACTTGTCAGACTTGTACGGAATATCAGGAAGCTGACCCCAAATAGTACAACCACCTTCATCCACTACAGCTTTAGCATCATTGAGGGAGGCCATTGCCATTGTTGGAGGTTTTCTGGTGACCACAGGAACTTTCTTCACAACAGGAGGAGCTACATAATCATTAACCACCCAAGGAACCACTTCAAACGTCTGACACAGAGTCTCAATGTATTCACCTTCCATTTCCAGATACTTGAATGTATTCACATGGCTGACAAAGTATTCTTCTTCTCCATAGACAGTAACAACCTTTCCTTCCACCGGATACCTTAGCTTCTGATGTAATGTAGAGGTTACAGCACCTGCCCCATGGATCCAGGGACGACCAAGCAGACAAGAGTACGAAGGACGAATATCCATCACAAAAAATGTAGCAGTAAAAACCTGGGAACCAACTTTGATTGGAAGATCAATTTCCCCATGTACTACTCTTCTAGAACCATCAAAAGCCTTCACCACAATGTTACTGGGCTTCAGCACAGCATCTTCAGGACTCAGCTTATTCAAGACTTCCTTGGGCAATACATTCAGAGAGGAACCATTGTCTATCAGTACATGTGACAGGGTAGTGCCCCTGCATTCAATTGAGATATGCAAGGCCCTGTTATGATCCCTCTTGGCAGGGGTCAAATCAGCATCAGAAAATCCTAACCCATTGTCATAGGTCAGGTGGGCAACACAGTTCTCAAACTGATCCACAGAAATTGCGCTGGGTACATGAGCAGTCTTCAGAAACTGGATCAAAGATTTTGCATGAGCTTTAGAACATAACAACAGGGACATCATAGAAATCTTTGAGGGAGTATGCCCCAACTGATCAACAATGTCGTAATCACTCTTGCGAATGATTTTCAATACTTCTTCCATCTGCTTAGAGAGATCATCAGCAGCTGGCACATCAGTAGGTATAAGCTCAATAACAGGACCCTTGCCCCGAGCATCAGTGGTGGAAGTAGCAGCAGGAGTAGCTGCATTCTTGGAAGTAACTGGAGGTGAGAAGACTCTTCCACTACGTGTGACCTTACTAGATCCAGCAATATTGTCAACATCAACAGGCACATCAGCTAAGGGCTCTTGCTTAACACCATGGATGTAAACATCAGATCCATAATGCCAAGGCACATCTTTGTCAGACGTATACGGGATAGGACCAGGAGTAGTAATGACCATAGGAGCTACTCTGGCTTCAGCAACAACTTTCACGGGACCTTCAGCAGTAATTTTGATTGGCCCCTGATGAGTGATTTTAATAGGTCCCTTTGAAGTGATTCTTATTGGTACTTTGTCAACCATGTCAACCTCTTCAGTCTTCTTGCCTTGCGTAATATGATCTACCATACTTTCCACGGAAGATGGTCTTCTTTCGAATACTATGGTGTAATTATTCATGAGACGTTGAATTCCGTCCTTCAACCTCCAACACTTTTCTGGATTATACTCACAATAAACACAATCTTCACGACAACCCGGAAAGAACTCCGCTTGCACTAACTTCTCTCTGATGACAGACAATGGTGTGGTCAATTCATCAACTGAATGGATATGTACATCCCCATCAATGGCATTGACAGTCTTCTCGTGATTTGGCATTGGAGCAGTAATCACATTTGGAGTACCCGGAGGATCAAACTCAATTTCTCCAGCATCAATCATATCTTGAATTTTGTTCTTCAAGACCCAGCAGTTATTAGTATCATGTCCTTGACAGTTTGAATGGTATGCACACCGTGCATTGGGGTTGTACCTGGGAGAGGTAACATTAGGATTCTGAGGAGCCTCTTTCAAAGTAATAAGTTCAGCTTTCAACAAGTGCTGCAATGCCTGAGCCATTGACATGTTGATCTTCGTGAACTGCCTTCTAGCCCTCTGTTGGTTTCCCTGTGGCTGCTCTGTTGTTGCAGGAGTTGGATTTGAAATATGAACTGCACTAACAGACTGATGCCTTCTGTTACGATCAGGTTGACCATAAACAGCATTGGATTCTTTCTTCCCAGTGGGAGGCTTCTTTGCAGCACCTGATGAAGAAGTGCCCACATGGATCTTACCATTCTTTATACCATTTTCTACTCGCTCTCCTGTCATTATCAACTCAGTGAAGCCAGATGATGAGCTTCCAATGAGATGACTGTAAAACGGACCATTCAGTGTGCACATGAACATATCAACCAATTCCCTATCAGTTAAAGGGGGTTGAACTCTTCCAGCTAAATCCCTCCATTTCTGAGCATACTCTTTAAAACTTTCTTTGGCACCCATTGACATGCTCTGAAGCTGCATGCGAGTGGGGGCTAAGTCAGCATTGTATTGATACTGCTTATAGAAAGCTTCAGCAAGATCATTCCAGTCCCTGATGTTGACACTCTCCAACTGATAATACCACTCCAGTTGAGCTCCAGATAAGCTCTCTTGAAAGAAATGGATCCACAACTTTTTATCAGTAGTGTGAGGTTGAATTCTTCTGACATAGGATCTCAGATGCAGCTTGGGACAAGAGACCCCATCATAAACAACAAAGGTAGGAACCTTGAAACCAATAGGTATGACTACCCCAGATATCAGACTCAAATCTTCAAAATCCAACCCAGATGACTTCTGCAACTCCATGGCATCCATTCTATCCACCAGCATTTTGAATTTGTCTTCATTAGGATCATGGTAGTAATTAGCCTCAGAATCAGAGTCCCCCATAGTGTTGTGGAGACTGCCTCCCTCTTTTTCAGATTCCTCAGATTCATAGTTTTCAGCTGGTTCTTTGGTCTTGTCCAGACCTTTGAACCTTCTTCCCATGTTGATCAAACCAGCTGACCTTCTAGTCTTCTTAGTCTTCTTGGCCAGAAGTGCCTTCAATTCATCCTGCCCCTTGGACAGGTTCAAGATCAGCTCTTGGAACTGTGCATTTTGTGCCTGGAGATCCTTAACTGATTGTTCAAGAGCCATTGCTGAAATAAACAGCGAGAAGATGAGAAACCTGTGCACAATTATAAATCTGTGATGCAATGAAATGATATGTTAATGCATATGCAATGTTTTCAAGGACCGCAGGATTTAAATTTGCTTAAACAAACAAGAAGGTAAACTTTTATTAGTAATAAATTTGTTTTGCCTCTTGGGCTTACAAAAATGAAATGAAATAAGTACAAAAGATGGGGTTTTAAGTCTCCCATGGACGTTTCCTCTTTGTGTTGAGGTATGAGTTGAGATTCCGTTCCTCATGAAGTTGCTTTGTTAGTTCCAGGATTCTTGCTTGGCTTGCTTTGTAATGAGCCTCGAAAGTATCCCTTTGCTCCTTCAATTGGATCCAGGATCTCTGTAAGTCTTCCATATCAGTAGGCATGTCTGGGTGAAGGATGGTATAAGCTGTGTCTCCTTCAGCAACAGGTTCCATGGTAACTGGTAGGACGGCAGGATATGGCATCATGAGAGTCTGAGCACGAGATCGCACCCATCTGAGATAAGCTTCCATAGGAATAGTGTACTTAGGCTCCAGAGTCTTGCTGTCAACCCTGTTTACTTTTCCCCATGCTCGTATGAATCTCTGACGGTAACCCTGATGATCGTTATCGTAATCAAACACAATGCCCTGAATCAACATGTCATGTGGACCATCACTCCGAGCGTAACCAAACTGTCGTAAAGCTAGAGAGGGGTTGTAGGTGATGCCTCCTCTTATGCCTAGAAGTGGCACATTAGGGAACTCCCCACAACGGTCAATGATGGTGACATTCTCCATAGATCTGGAACACCAATAGATATCTGAGTGAGAAAGTGACATGATCCTCTTGGACCATCTGAACCCTTGCTCATTCTTCATTACTGAGCGAGGAAGGTGAGAAATAAACCACCTAGAAAGCAAAGGTATGCAGCACATCAAAGTTCCTCTTGCCCTTGTAGTGCGGGTATGAAGAGAATGCAGGATATCTCCAAGCAATGTAGGCACTGGATTGTGACTCAGGAATATGTTGATGGCATGAACGTCTATGAACTGATCTGGATTGGGGAACAATACTAAGCCATATATCAGCAAGGCTAAGATCTCCTCAAAAGAATCATAGCTCATGGCCTTCAAGAACAACTGAGCCTTTTCTATCAACACCTTAGCTAGAACACCTTTGACTCCGCTTCTCGTTTCTAGAACAATGTCAGACTTCTTCAGATGTAAAGCTGCAGCAATAACTTCTGGTTTAAGCTCTTTCTCCAAGCCTGTGAAGGGTCTTTGATCAAGAACAGGTATACCCAGAAGCTTAGAGAACTCCTCCATGGTTGGAACCAGTTGGTAGTCAGGGAATGTAAAGCAATGGTGCTTAGGGTCAAAGAACTGAAACAGGACACTCATCATGTCTTCATTGAACCCTGAGGTGACTAGATCCAATAGGTGACCATGTCTCTTGTTGAACTGGGAATGATCAGACACTTGAGAAACCAACTCTTTAAGCTTAGCAGGTATGCCCACAAAGTTGATCCTGATGGTGTTTCTACGAGCAGAAGCCATGACCTGCAACAAAGAACAAAGATAAATCTTTTGGTCCTTGAAATGGTTAGTGAAAATTCTATGCTTATGATGCATGATGATGTCATGATGTTATGTTCAATCACAAACATGTGGCACACACAAACAAGTCACACCATAGCCCTAGGTTTAAAGGCTTGCATGAGGTTCAATGGTAAGTACCCTCCCCTGAAGTTAGATGGTTCATCCTGTCCTACAAAAGTAACCAGGTTCTAAGGGATCTCAATATCATTGATCCTTCACAAGGGTGGTTGTTCAGAAGGCAACTTACTTGCCAACCAAAACCCTCCAAGTTTAGAATCTCAATGAGCGTAGTATCGAGTGTCAACCAACTTCAGTCTGCACCAAAGCCGGTTACCTCACTACTTTCGAAAGGCCAAGATGAGTTAACTAGGGTTCTAAAAGTTAGTTAGTGCATTGAAAACATATGGCAGCCTCATATTATCCTCAACTTGACTTAAGGAACATAAGCACCAACCAAGAAGTCGCACTAACTATGGCCACCAGATCAACCATATTGATATACGTCGTACAGTTTCCTTGGTCTATTGCCATTTACCTAAGGTACACTAGATCCGGGTTAGGACCTTTCACACATAAGAGCACCCCAACAAGATAATATAAAGCAAACAAGGCAAACAATTTAAAGTGATCTAATTCCTAAGGGTACCCCTCTTAAATATAAATCCCCAGCAGAGTCGCCAGTTCTGTAACACGGTGGGAGAACTGACTTTAGTTATGTTGCGGATAGCAAGAGTCGCCACCGACTTTTATTTTATCCAAAGGAAAGGCATAAAAGAACAGGAAAGACCTTTTTAAAAGATTTTTGGGTCCGGGGGGTAGGTTATGTAAAGGGAAGGTGTTAGCACCCTTTACATCCATGGTTATCCATGGGCTCTTAGTTACTTAGCTCACTTTGAATTGTTTTTGAAAATGTGAAGTGTGTGAATAGAAATTTTCATAAGAGTTTAATAATGATCCATGTACGGATGCGTAAAAAACTTGTGTTTGAAAATTGTTTGAAATTTGTGAAGTGTTTGAAAAGTTTGAATGGTGAGTAAGTAACTATGAGGAACCTACCCTAAAGTTTAAGTCTTTTTGTTCTTGAATCCTTTAAGTGGTAAGACTATCCCTATTATTAAGGAATAGGTAGTCATTACCTTGGATGTGAGGGACATATGAGGGACATCTGTTTAATGAAGGCAACTGTGAGGTGTATTAAGCATTTTGGGGGGACTGTCATCATTATTCGAAAGGGACAATATCTTTTATGAAGGCAACCATTTAAGGGACTTGATGACTTTTCTTTTTAAGGGACTTTGCTTTATACACCCCACTTGACCTTATGATTAGGCAACATTGAGGGATAGCCCTAGAAAGTGAGATGGCGATCAAAAATCGACTTACGTGTGTGAGTGTTGAATTTTATTTATCTTTTAATTAAAGTGATCTAAATTCAATTTTTAAATATAATACATGTTTACACTCCCTATTTTACTAACCATGGCATGAAAATTAAATAAATTAAATATTTACAAAAATTTACACCAAGGAGCAATTACAATAATAATTTATAAGCAATTAAAAATAAATAGCAAAAATAAATAAATAAATAAAACATAAATAATAAATAAAATAAATAGACAATAAATAAATATAATAGGGGTTAGTAATAATAAAAAAATAAATAAGGTTAGTGAAATAATAATAATAAACATAATTTAAAAATAAATGGATTAGTGATAATATGATTAGTAATAATAACAATAATTGAAATAAATGGAATTAGCAAAAATATTATAAAATCATAATTAAAATAATAAACAAAAGATTAGTTTTTTTAATATAGACAATTATTTATAAATAAGAGGAAATATGAATAATAAAACAATTATTATAACATTTTAATTTATGTACAAATTATTAAATTATTTTTAAACATATAAAATTATCATAGGTTCAATTATTTCTAAACACCTATTTATATATAATTTAGATTATAAACAATTTTTTAAAAAAATATTTACATAAGTTATAATTATATTTACAAGACTTAATTATATTAAATAAATATGTGCGTAGTAATTATATTTACAAAATTTAATTATACTAAATATTATATTTACAAAAATTATAAATTTTAATCATAAGATAAAATTAGTTTTTTATTATTTAGAAAATAAATTAGGGTTTACAAAATTAGGGTTTAATTTATAATAACAATTCAATTAGTTAAATAGTACATATATACCTTTTATAATTTAAATAAATATATAATAATAAAAATTAATTTTTTGGAATTTAGAAAATAAATTTTCAGAAACTAGAAAACATAATATATATATATATATATTTTATAATAATAGAACAATATAATTTATTATTTGAATTTATTTTATATGGAATATTAATTGAAAGAAATAAAGAAAAAGAAAAAGAATAAGAAAACAAAAAAAAAAACTGATGGGGCTGGGGTTTGAACCCAGTCCCCTATGCTTGCCAACAACAGCATACACCACTGGGCCATCAGCGCGCGTGTGACATTATAGGGAGAAGAGTTGGTTTTGTGCTTTGAATCTGGAAAAATCAAGAAAAAATAAATAGAAGCAAAAGGCCTGGGGGAGGATTGAACCCAGGACCTCTTAACACACAAACGCACGCATGACCATCCAGCTAGGTGAGCAATTCTGATATTGTGTTGGCCATAATACATAACATATTATGTACGCTTAACCTGAAAAATAAGAGAGAAAAAATGCACCAAGCCAAGTATCGAACCAGTGCCATCATACAATACGCATACCAGCCTTACCACTGAGACAAGCTGCACGCTTGTGACAACAAACCAACACTAAAACATAAAATATTTTAAACAAGATTTGAATTTCCCAGGACGCGCCAAACAGCTTCTTCTTCAACCTCATGACCTGCGATTTTACCTGCGAATTCAGCCATGAATTTTCCTGCGAATACCAACTTGCAGCAATACCTACGAAACTCAATGATCAACAAAAACGCAAAATTTCGTAAAATTGAAACCACAGACATAATCCAGAGGTCCATTTGAATCAATCCATGGTCTTAGAATTCGTTTATGTTTCGTAAATCATAAAACCCTAATTCTTGGCCGAAACCCTAACTATGGCCAATTCTGATTCAAGCCATGAAACTTTGGTTTATTTGTCCAGAAACGATCTACACAACATCACAAACAAGATTATGCAAACAAAATTCAATGAAAAGCCATAAATTAATGGAATCGAAAAAAATATTTTTAAGAACAAGCAAGCTTCGGGTTGAGCAATATGGCATAGTTTCGATGCATGTGAGTGATGATTCATGATCAAGGAAGTCCAAGGAGTCTTTCTATGTTCTTGTTTTACCTTCAAATGTCCTGAATCAAAGAATCCAAATGTGAGTTTTTGAGAGAATTTTTGAAATTGTGAACTTACTCTTAGGGTTGTGTAATCCGTGTCTTTGTGATGGCAATGAGTTTAGTACTTATAGGTGATTGATTTTAGGTCAAAAAATTGATTGGTTATGTGAAGAATTTGATATGAAAAGATCCATAATGATCATGCCTTAAAAATCAAATATTCATGTGTGAATGCTTGCTATTTTTGGCCAAACCTCATGATTTCTTTCCTCTTCAATTCAAATCAATATTTAAGACTTTCTAGAAGCTTAATCTCAACCAAATCTTACATTTTCATATTTTATTTTTATTTAAAATGATTTTTAATGAATTAAATCAAAATAAATAAAAATAAAATAATAAAAAATCTGATTTTTAATGGTTTGGGTCGTGCATGAAGTCATTGTATGGGTTGGGTCATTATTTGGCAAGCCCATTTGGAAGAAATTGGTTTTAGACCTCCTTTTTCCTCATAAACCAACTCAAAATTTCCCAACTTTGCAAAGGCACATATCCTTCAATTTTAATGCTATGAGGGTGTTCTTGGACATTTTGGAAAGCTTGAAGAGTCCTCTAAACAACCCCACTGGTTTCATGTCCATATCATTTACCAATCTCAAGTTATGCCCTTTTGAAGTTGTTGACTTTTTGTTGACTTTTAAAAGGACCTATAATGTCTTAGCTCATACCTTCCAAATGAAGCATTTTTGGGCTTGGCTTGTGAGACACAAAGTTGTAGAGAATTCAATTTCCTTCAAAATGAGCTTTGGATGGAGACTTGGTGATGAATCATGTGAAAGTTATGGCTGGTCAAAGTTCAGTTGACTTTTACTAAGGAAACCCTAATTTAGAAACTCCTGATTCTTGATGATCTGGAATCTCCTTGATGAATCATGATCAACCCTTGATCAAATGATGAATTTTACTTCATATACTTGATGTTGGCAAAAAATCATGAAGTTTGACTTTGGTTTGACCACAGTTGACCTCAGTTTGACTTTTTAACTGCTTTGACTGATTTTGACTTATCTGATCATCTGACTGAGCAAACTTTTGAAAAAAGTCTTGAAACTTGTCATGGGGGTTCTTACACACATATAAGATGTTATGAAGCTCACTTGAAGTCTTGGAAGTTCATTTAGCCTGATTAAAGTCAAAACCCTAGTTTTGGATGCACTGCTTAGGAGATGCACTGTCTAAGGGAATTGTCAACTCTTTTGACCAATTGTGAACTTTGTGAACCTTGTGAACCATCATAAAATGTCTTGTGATACTCATGGGAGGTATTGTGAAGCTTGTGAACCTTCATAAAGTGACTTGTAGACCTCATGAACCTCAGGAAGATTTGGTAAGCATTGTGAAACTTGTGAACCTTGTGAACCTTCATGAAGTGACTTGTAGACTTCATGAACCTCATGAAAGGTCTTGTAAGCATTGGGAAACTTGTGAACCTTGTGAACCTTCATAAAGTAGCTTGTAGAATTCATGAACCTCAGGGAAGGTCTTGAAAGTGTTGATAAACTTGTGAACCTTCATAAAGTAGCTTGTAGACTTCATGAACCTCAGGGAAGGTCTTGAAAGTGTTGAGAAACTTGTGAACCTTGTGAACCTTCATGAAGTGACTTGTAGACTTCATGAACCTCATGAAAGGTCTTGTAAGCATTGGGAAACTTGTGAACCTTGTGAACCTTCATAAATTAGCTTGTAGACTTCATGAACCTCAGGGAAGGTCTTGAAAGTGTTGAGAAACTTGTGAACCTTGTGAACCTTCTTAGTACACAAAGTCTTGTATTGTGAGGGCAAATTTTGGGGTGCAACACCAAGGCTTGTTATCTTCACCATCACCAACTGCAAAGACATAAGCAGGTCTTTCAAGCCGGGAAATCGAAATTCGAGGCACGAAATTCTCTCGACAAACTTTAATCATGGACGACAAAGTTGCGAGAGCATCGGCGAACTGGTTTTCGTCTCTAGGAACATAGCTCAGCTTGACTTTGGTAAAGAAAGTTAACAGCCTCCTGACATAATCTCTGTAAGGAATCAAACGAGCTTGATGAACTAGCCAATTGCCATTGACTTGATTTACCACCAAAGCAGAATCTCCGAAGATCTCAAGGTTCTTGACTCGCAAGTCTATTGCCTCTTCGATCCCCATGATACAAGCTTCATACTCTGCCTCATTGTTAGTGCACTCGAAGGTCAACCGAGCGGATAGAGGTGTGTGGACCCCTTCTGGCGAGATAATAACAGCACCTACTCCACTCCCATTCATGTTTACAGCCCCGTCAAACATCAACTTCCATCTGGATTCAGGGTCGGGCCCCTCCTCCGGAAGTGGTTCTTCATAGTCTTTCGACTTGAGGAATATGATGTCCTCATCCGGAAACTCAAACCTCATGGGTTGATAATCATTGATCGGTTGCTGGGCCAAGTATTCTGACAAAACACTCCCCTTGATCGCTTTTTGTGAAGTGTACTGTATATCATACTCCGTTAGTATCATCTGCCAACGGGCCACTCTTCCTGTCAAAGTCGGCTTCTCAAAGATGTATTTCACAGGATCCATCTTGGAAATTAAGAGAGTAGTGTGAGTCAGCATGTACTGTCTTAGTCGGCGAGCAGCCCATGCCAAAGCGCAGCAAGTTTTCTCGAGTAGTGAGTATCGCGTCTCACAATCGGTAAACTTTTTGCTAAGGTAATAAATGACGTGCTCTTTTCGACCAGACTCGTCCTGCTGACCCAGTACACATCCCATCGATCCTTCAAGCACAGTAAGATACATAATCAAAGGTCTCCCTGGCACTAGAGGCATAAGAATTGGTGGTTCTAACAAGTATTCTTTGATTCGGTCGAAGGCTTGCTGGCAGTCTTCGTTCCATTTAATGGCCTGATTCTTCCTCAGAAGCTTAAAGATGGGCTCACACGTGGCCATTAGGTGAGAAATAAACCGTGCAATGTAGTTTAATCTTCCTAAGAAACCACGCACTTGCTTTTCAGTCTTCGGCTCAGGCATTTCTTGGATAGTTTTCACCTTGGCTGGATCAACCTCAATTCCTCGTTCACTAACAATGAAGCCGAGTAACTTACCAGAACGAACCCCGAAGGTACACTTATTCGGATTCAACCTCAGTCTAAACTTCCGGAGCCTGTCAAACAATTTTGCTAGGTTAACCAAGTGCTCTTCCTCTGTCTGGGATTTTGCTATCATGTCATCAACATAACCCTCAATTTCATGATGGATCATGTGTGAAACAACGTCACCATTGCCCGTTGATAGGTAGCTCCTGCATTCTTTAAACCAAATGGCATGACCTTGTAACAAAAGGTTCCCCAAGGAGTGATGAAAGTTGTCTTTTCCATGTCCTCGGGAGCCATCTTGATCTGATTATAGCCTGAGAATCCGTCCATGAAGGAAACACGGAAAACTGAGCAGTATTATCGACAAGTACATCTATGTGAGGTAGAGGGAAATCATCTTTGGGGCTGGCCCTATTCAAATCCCTGTAATCCACACACATCCTGACTTTGCCATCTTTCTTGGGAACCGACACAATGTTAGCAACCCACGAAGGATAACTGGTCACGGCCAAGAAGCCAGCATCGAACTGTTTTTGCACTTCTTCTTTTATTTTAATTGCCATGTCTGGACGCGTGCGCCTCAACTTCTGCTTTATCGGAGGACAACCTTCTCTGAGAGGTAGCTTGTGTACCACAATGTCAGTATCTAAACCCGGCATATCTTGGTAGGACCATGCGAAGACGTCAACGTACTCTCGAAGCATAGCCATCAAACGAGTCTTGACAGATTCTTCTAATGCAGCTCCGATCTTGACTTCTTTCTTGTCTTCTTCAGTACCCAGGTTTATTACTTCGACATCTTCTTCGTGCGGCTGAATCATCTTCTCCTCCTGTTTAAGTAGTCTGGCCAATTCTTCGGGTAAATCGCAATCCTCTTCACCTTCCTCATCGGCTTGATAAATTGGATTGTCGAAATCATACTCAGCCATAACAGGGTCGTCATTGATAAGATCCGGTGACGAGCACCTGCATGAATGATGATTCATGCAAGGCTTTAGCAACAACTTGAGAAAACGAGAAACATTTCCATTTTAAAACTTTTCTTTCTTTTTGAAAAACAAAAGTAAAAAACGAAAGACAGAGAACAACATGAATGAATGTGAAACGTCAATTTTATTTATGATTGTGTTAATGAACAAATGAACCCTTACAAAGAGCCACTATGCCTCAGGCAAGACATAGTGCTTTAATACAGGAAAAACAGAAACAAAACATTATTACTCTTCGAAAGAAGTGACCGAAATAAGCCTTTCCGATGTCCAGTTGCCAAGCTGAGTTCCTGGAGCGGCAGGCCTGATCCATTCATCTAGGTCACAATCACTATCGACAGCGTCATCCTGCACAGCACTGATGTTTTCGTAGTCTACTACTCCCGCGCTTGTGAAAGTAACCGGGCTCTGACAACCTTTAGCACTTGTTTCAGACGAAGATCTTCCAGGGTGATAGCCAATCCCAAACATGTCTTTCTTCTCTGGCACTTCTACCGGACTGCCCCAGCCTTCTCGTATTCTAGATTCTACCAATTCAAGCGCTTGTTTATAAGAGGCTATGGAAACCCCTTTCTTCGGTTCTTTAGGAGAAGTTGCCACTACGGATGCTTGCTCAGACTTCAAGGGCTCAAAAGCCTGACATGGGGTCTCAACTATTTCGCCATCCATCTCCACATATTTGAATGAAGCTAGATGACTAACAAAGATATCTTCTTCCCCACCAACAGTCACAATTTGACCCTCCCATACAAACTTTAGCTTCTGATGGAGTGTAGACGATACTGCTCCTGCCGAATGTATCCAAGGTCTTCCGGGTAAACAGCTATATGCAGGTTGTATATCCATCACGTAGAACGTGGTATTGAAGACTTGTGGACATACCTTGATAGGTAACTCCACCTCTCCAAACACCGATCTTCTTGACCCATCAAATGCTCGAACTACTAGATCACTGGGCTTTAGAACCACTCCATCATAGTCCAACTTCATCAGTGCTTTCTTGGGCAAGACGTTCAGAGAGGATCCAATATCTACCAACACGTGGGAGAGTACTGCACCCTTACATTCCAGAGAGATATGTAATGCCCGATTATGAGCACGCCCATCAGAAGTCAAATCTAAGTCTGTGAAACCTAATCCATGACTGGCATTGACGCTGGACACCACCGTTTCTAACTGATTTACAGAAATATCCTGAGGCACGTATGCCTTGTTCAGAATATTTAGGAGAGCTTTCCTGTGAGAGTCAGAACACATGAGCAAAGACAAGATGGAGATCTTCGACGGCGTCTGTTGCAGATGGTCTACGATCTTGTAGTCACTCTTCTTGATGATCCTCAGGAATTCTTCGGCTTCTTTATCAAAGGTGAGGTCTGGATCAGTTGATGGTGTTGGATCATTGACAACTACTGGTTGCTTCCCTCTGGCTCTAGCTTGGGCTTCGGCAATATCTCTGGGTGGTATCACATTGTTTCTCAGTGTTTCCGGCGCGAACAACCTTCCACTTCGAGTAAAACCCCCTACTCCAACATTTTCTACTTGAGTTGGGGTTATACTAGTCATGGCCAACTCTTGCCTCTGGCCATTGCAATACACTTCACCACCATAATTCCAAGGAACAGCTTTGTCACTTTGGTACATTATGGGTCCAGCAGTGGTAATGGTTATTGGTGCCGCTCTGGCCCGTGAAGGAACTTGAGATGGGTCATAAAAGATAGTTACTGTGGAGACTTCACTTTCTTTTACGATCTTGTCAAACTGCAGCACCCCTTTGTCAATCATGCCTTGGATTCCGGCCTTCAACCGTTTACAACCGTTGGTAGCTTCAGCACATTCCGAACAATCTTCCTCGCATCCAGGCAAGATACCTTTCTTCAACAAGCAAACCTTGATAGCAACACATGAAGTCTGCAGGTCATTAACATCATCCACCAAATTCAAGTTCTCCCCTTCATCAATTGCACCAACCGTACCCTTGTGAGGAGGCATGGGATTCTGAAGCACATTAGGAGAGGGGGCAAAGTTGATCGCCTTAGTGTCCAATAAATCCTGAACGACATGTTTCAATGCTTTGCAATTCTCAGTAGTATGGCCGGGAGCTCCGGAATGAAATTCACATCTAGCATTTAAGTCATAACCTTCAGGAATTTGGCCTGGCTTCGGAGGTTGCAAGGTTCGGAGCTGAATCATTTGAAGCTGTAGGAGATTCTTCAAAAGCTGGGAGTAAGACATTGGTGGAGCTTCAATATGTCTATCCTTCGGCCTCTGAGGGTAGTATGGACGAGGGGCTCTTGGCTGATACCCTTGTGAGCGTTGCGGCTGTGGAGGCTGGACCTGTTGTTGAACGGGCGGAGTTGAAATAGTGGCAGGGGCCACTTGCTGATAATATCCTTGGTTAATCATTCCCCTCTGTGTGTATACTGCACCTATTTCTCCTTCCCTTCTTTTCACAAAGGGTTTCTTGATACCAGACACCGAAGTGCCTCCATTCTGAATTTTCCCCTGCTTGAGCCAGCTTTCTATTATTTCTCCAGTCAAAATAATGTCCGAAAAACCACTTGAGGAACAACCAGCCAACCTTTCCATGAAATACCCTGGGAGGGTATTCAGGAAAAGGTCGACCATCTCTCTCTCCAATAAAGGTGGTTGCACTCGGGCGGCTACCTCACGCCACCTCTGTGCATAATCTTTGAAGCTCTCTGAGCTCCTCTGTGTCAAGCTCTGAAGCTGACTGCGGCTGGGTGCCATGTCAATGTTGTATTGATATTGCCTGAGGAAGGCTTCTCCCAAATCCTTCCAGCTTCTAATAGAGCTCCTCTCCAGCTTCATGTACCACTCCAAGGACCCTCCTGAGAGACTATCCTGGAAGTAGTACATCCAGAGTTTTTCATCTCGCGTGTGGGCCACGATCTTCCGGTAGAAGGCCTGTAGGTGAGTTTTCGGGCAGGAGCTGCCGTTGTATTTATCAAAAGCTGGTGGTCTAAACTTGTGTGGAATGACCACCCCAGGTACTAAACCCATGTATGACACGTCAATCCCCAAAGTGTCTCTGCACTCGAGGGCCTTGACCTTCTCCGCAAGCACCAAGAAGTCATTAAGATTTCCATCACCGCCGAAACCCATATCATTATTGAAATACTGGAATTGGTCCTCCTGCCTGTCGTGCACAGGAACGAACGTTGCCATAGCTGGATCTGGAACATGAGGTCCACCTGGGCCGTTGTTAGTGTTGGGAGGAGCCCCTAGCCCACCGGAAGTGGTTGCCTGAGCATTAGTATTAGGAGGAGTTAACCCTTGAATTGCATTTCTCAGCTCTTGTTGCCCCTGGGCCATCCCTTGCATCAGGGTCATAAATTCTGCCATCTTGGTACGAACTTCATTGAGATCTGTCTGCATGGCGTCCATTGCTGTTCTTTGATTGCTGCGGGTCGCGTACCGATGAGGGATATCTTGTCGGAGGTACTGGGTCTTGGCGGCTCTCGCAATCTTTGCCTGTTGAACACAGATAAATTAAACATCCCGTAGAAAAACCTGCAAAGACAAAGACAAAATGCAAATGATGCGTATGCAATGCAATGTGTTGCTTTTATTCCCGAGACTTTTCCCGTGTCCGGTCCTGGCATTAAGAAGATAAGAATTGGGAAGAAGACCCAAGTAATATTCAAATATAATGATGGCTGTGGAGAATTGGTGCTCATTACCCCGTGTCGGTGCAACAAATAACGAACAAGAAATTCAGAACAAATCAATCATATAAACTGGAGTTTGAAAATACAAAGCCCCCAAAGGGTGCCAATCACAATAACAACAAAAGTACATCAAATATAAGGAATCCCACAACAAGCCTGTGGGTAATCCAAGTACAATAACATGAAATTAAACCCTAGGGAACTCTATATCTTGCAATCTCCAGCTAAGGCGTTTGACGTTCTGGAACAGCTGAGCTACATCTGGATGATCGGGCTCCTGGATGAGTTTCTGGATGAGGAGGTCCCTTGTATCAGAAGAAGCGTGTAACTCCTCAATCTGCTGTAGGAATGCTGTCTCATTCTCCTTGCTTTGACTCGACTCGGCCTTCGACCTCTTCACATCAGCTTTCAACTTCAAGTCTTCAATTTCCTTTTGAGCTTCCTTCAGTGTCTGCTGGCTTTCTGTTAAGCACTGGAGACGGTCTTTCTCTTGATGATAAGCCTTCCTGAGAAATTCTTTCTGCCCATCTAAAGAATCCTGAAGACTTTTGATTTCCAACTTGTGCTTGGCGTCTAACTCCTTTTACTTCTTCAAATGGTCGTCCCAACTCTCCTGCCATAAGGTAACAACTTCATTGGCTTCACTCAGATCTTTCTTCTCTCTTCGGCGCTGGGCCGTCTTGTGAGTCTCAGCTAACCCCTTTTTTCGGAAGTAGAGCTCTCTATCTTCAAAGTCCTTTTGCTTGAGACGGACTATTTCCTCGGCTTGTACAACTCTATTTTCTAACCGACGGTTCTGGATCATCAGTTTCTGACAAGAATTATAAGCCTCCTAATTCTCAACCCTAAGCTGCTTAACCAAAGCTTCCAACTTCTGATAATCTTCCAAAGGTACCGTTGCTGGAGGCGGAGTTGGTACAGAAAAAGGGACTAGAGCCGCTTGAACCTCCTTCTTTATCCAAGCTTCAAATTCAGGGAACATTCGATTGTTGCTCTTGCCCAGACATGCTATACCCTTTCTCTTGATCACCTTCCAGGAACCTGCAGCTTTTTGGACCAAAGGAAGATTGTCTTTCACCGGGAAATAGAAGGTTTGGAATAATTCAGACTCATCAGGAACCTCCTTGAGCGCATACCCTAACTGTCTTCTTAAGAGGATGGGATTGTAGTTGATACCTCCCGATACTCCTAACAAAGGCACATTAGGGTAATTACCACAACTGGTAATGAAATTCCTTCCCTTCAACCTCAAAGTAAACCACCTGATATCTCCAGCAGACAAAGTACTCAGCTTCTGAGCCCAAGTAGAATTAGGATCGGTAAAACTCTCAGTAGTAGGCAAGTGTCTCATAACCCACTTGTAGAATAAAGGAGCACAACATCTAACAAGACCTCCTCGCTTCTTCTCATTCTTATAATGCACAGAATAATACAAATCACCTAAGAGGGTGGGCACCGGATTCTTCAACACAAACAAATGAATAGCATTCATGTCCACAAACTTGTCCATATCGGCAAATAAAACTATCCCATACACAGATAACGCCAGGATGGCACAAACTGAATTCCACTGCTTTTCCACGGCACATTCTTCAGCTCTCTTGATCAGAAACTCTAAAGGAAAACCAAGTACTCCTGCTTTGGTGGAAACCAGATTAGAAGACACCTCTGATGGGCTCAAATAAAGAGCCTTAGCAATGTCATCATGAGTCGGTCTTGTCATCTTCGAGTTAAAAGGAAGCTGATCCTTGATTGAAACTCCCATAATCTCAGCATATTCTTCCAGCAAAGGACCCAACTGAAAGTCATGAAATGTGAAACACCTAAGCCGTGGATCGTAATACTGCAACAAAGTGTGAATGGCACTTCTCTGAGAACTATCCAACTTGAATACCAGATCCAGAATATCGCCATACTTTTCCTTGAAGTAGCCCAAATGACCAGGGGTAATCAGAGACACCAATTGGTTGATCAGGTCCATCTTGGTATCGAAGAATTTGTAGTGCACAGTTCTCTTTTTGACGTCTTCCATTCTGAAGCAATGATATGGCCAGGAACCGGGAGTAAATGTAGAGCCTGAGAATAAAAGAAACACAAATGATTAATGATGATATGATGTTTATGCAAGACAAGGCATGCGATCAGTGAAGTGTCTGTGATGTGCCAATCATATAATCAGGTGTCGGTGCCAGGTCTCAAAATCCAGATATCATAATAATCATCCCTCTGATCCGGGATCCATATCTTAAGAACAGAAATCCAGATCACAAAACTGAACCAAAGGCAAAGTGGGTATGCTGAAGGTATCAGGGTTCCTGCAAACCTGTAAACCCCTCCCAATCTCACGGGTGTGCTACTCGGGTCAACATCACGGACTCTCAAAGCCGAATAGCAATAATACGTTCACCATTTCCGAGAAATGGCTCATGACCAAGTCAGGGAATCGGTTTGGCATTATGTACTACTCAGGGAGGTCTCAATTGAGTCCGGAAAAACAAGCATCCCTCACAAGTCTCCAGCTTCAAGCACTGAATCGAGAAACAATAGTACATTCATCCCGAAGGGTACAATACTATCATCATACGAACAGTTTTGCTTTAACTGAATTCCTATGAGAGAACCAGGCCATCCTATGCGAGTTCCCAATGGGCCCTCGGATGCGAGTGGGTTTGCCAACAAATGTGGTCTGTCACTGTCATCACTGGAGAGGGGTGTTTCCATTAAGGTCCTCGAAGATCGGTCACCAGATGCACATAACTATCAAGGTTGTACCCTGAAGTGGAGAAGAACCCCCACACAGAATAGTCCCGAGACAGTCGCAATCTGGGTGTGGAACACATCACCACTCATCATGTAACCATGCGAGCACAACGTGTCCACGCTAATCCTATAGTGCACTCAAGCCGGGTAGTTGGCTTATCTCACAGTAACTCCCATCCCACAGAAAAAATGAAAACCAGCACAGCCAGACAATCCAGTATAATATGATGCATGGAAAATAAAATACTGAAAGCGGTAAATAAATGCGATAAAGTAAAGTTGTAAAGAACTGTAAATAAAAACAGTAAAGCTAAACTAAAGCACACAGCATCAAACAGATAAACACCCAAAGAAACAAAACCAAACAGGCGCTAGGATTGACTCTACAAGGGAAACCGGAAGAATCAGATTAATCCCCAGCAGAGTCGCCAGCTGTCGCTCCCGGGATTTTCATCCTAGTACAAACGCGAAAGTGGCGCGGAAAGGTTAGAGTCGCTAGCCAGACATTTTTATCCCAAAGGAGTGGGAAAGGTAATGTTGCACAAACCTGAGGAAGAAGGAAAGGACAAGGTCCTGCGAACCAAAGATCTGAGTTCGGGAGTCGGTTACAAACTGGGAAGGTATTAGCACCCCAGATCGTCCGTCGTACCCGACGGGATCCACGCTTGCTTGTTTGTTTTAAAGGGTGCGAAATAAGATGCTGCTGAAATGAAGTAATGGCTATCTGGAAATGGAATGCAATGAGGAAAGAAAATAAAAGAGAACGAAAAGAAAGAATGGGGAAAATGTAGGGAAAATAAAGAATGTGCTCGAACGGGCCCTACCCCGCTGCCTACGTACCTCATCGGGATAATGAGGATCAGAGTTGACGTAGTTCGCCTAACTAAGGCGGGAACTATTTGTTTGTGTTTTTTTATGCTGGAACTGCGTATGTCTATGCTCAGGTATTGCAGGCTCGTCTGGTACGAGTGCGTTTACCGTCTTGCAAATGAGACAAGTCGCCGCGAGTTCGCGTTGTGAGTGAATGAGATGAGAAAAGAAGTTCCCGCAGGATAGTCGCTTGTTATTTATTCTTGTCTTTTATGAGAAGTGTTTTGAATTTGTTTGTGAACTGTCTTGTACTAAGACCTATCCATCGCGGGAAGCATTTACACCTCGCCCCGAAACAGGACGCGTATAAACACTCCGCAACAATGTCTCGTGTCGTACAAGATTGTTCGGTTTTTATTAAGTGTTTTATTGTTTTTCTTTATGAGATGCGAAAGAAGGACTCAAGTTGATAAAAGGTAAAAACTAAGGGAACTAAGACACAACCCTAAGTTAGTTGTTATGTACAAGAGAGGTCCTATGGTTAATGAGGTATTCTAATCCTAATGAAAAAACTAGAAACTACTAGAATTCAACTTACTTCCTAAGAAAGTTAAGTTGATTCTAAGAACAATGGGGAAACCTATTCAAGTGAGAAATTCAAATAATAAAGCAAAGCATAAAATGGGATTAAGAAATAAAATTCTAAACAAAACAATTAAAGGCATAAAAAATAGTCTTATTTATTTATTCTAATCCTAATTAAAATGGAACTTTAGGCCTAAGTCCTAAACTAAAAGCATCACCTAATATTTTCCTTCTAAACATTCAAATTTAAACTAACCTAAGTCTATATTAAATTCTAAGACTAAATCTAATCTAAACTATTTTTTTATTGGACTTTATTTTCATGGCCTAAACTAATGGGAAATAACACATAACTAACCTAAGAACTAATATTCTAAAAATATCTAAACGTCTGGAAAAATTATGAAAATTAAACCATAGGGACCTAAGATTACCTATAACATTGTGTCAAAAGGAATCCTAAAAATTCAGAATTTAACTAGGCCTAAAAATTATTTATTTCCAGCTACATATTAATCCCTAATTTCTAAAGAATTAGCCTCTAAAACCTAAGATAAAATATTCTAAAAAATCTACAAAAATTATCCTAAGTACTTTTATTAGTCATCTAACTACAGTAAAAAGAGTGGGCTAAAAAAAATAATGGAAGTTACCAAAATAAAATGAATAAACTCAAGTACAGTTAAAGGAAATTCAATAAAAGCTAATTAAAAGAAAAATCAGAATTAAATCGAAAATAATGCAAAATTCAGAAAACAAAAATGTCAAAAATTTCTAATTATATTTATTAACCTACTGGAATTTTTTGGGAATTTTATAAAGCTTTTTCCTATTTTATTTGGATTATTTTCAAACTAATACAAAACAAAATAAAATTTCTAAAGCAAATAAAAAGGGGGTGGACCTAGTAATTTTTTCCAGTGATTTTCATAATGGGCCCAGAAAAAGGGGTGTGATTAGCAAAATGACAACAGGCCCATTCTCACAGGAAGCCTGGGGGTGCAGGAAGCGAATTCTTTAGTCGTTTTTTTTAATGGGCTTAATATGGGGTGTAGAAAACAATGTTCTTGGGCCCATTTGCGCAGGCTTGGGAGGGAGTATGGATAGCATGTTTTTTTAGTTTTTTTTCTAATATGGGCTCGAGATGGGGGTGTGATTAGCAAAGGAAACATAATTATCCCTTAAAATTAAAAAAAAAAACAAATGAATTAAAAAGAAATTGATTGCAGATTAATGCGAGTTAATTACTCTTTACCGTCATTAGTTCCTCATTAATCTTCCATTAACTTAATTTAGCTTTATTATAAACAAATTATAAACAAATCAAAACAACCAAATCTGGAAAAAAAAAAAAAGAACACAAAAAACCCTAAGTCAATTTCCTCTTCTCCTTCCTATCACCGCCGTCACCTCTCTCTTCGGCGCCGCCCTTCTCCTCCTTCTCTTTTTCCGTCGCGGCCCATTCCTTTACCCTGTCCTTGCCGTCAACTTCTTCTCCTTCACCCTCCTGTCATCTTCCGCCGCCATCATCACCTTAAACTCTCACCTTCCGTTATCTTGCTCCTATAGACCTAACCCTCTCCTCCCCTTTGTCCGAACAAACATCGTCCCCCTTCATCCCTCCCTTCGATTTCCAAGCTAACCATAGCACCACTCGATTCAATCGAACGAAAATCCTAATTATTAACCTAATCCCTAATTTTGAAGAAACAAAACTCTCACAGCTCTATCTCACAAAGTCAAGCCGCAAAGAATTGAAGCCTACGAACAAAGAGAAGTCGTCGTACCTGGAAATGAAGGACTTCGTCAAGGATTATGAGCGAAAAGATGATGTGGTGCCACGTTCGGATTCGCGAAGGCGAGGACGTATCGACGTCTTGATTGATGAGCGGAGAATATGCCGAGGCAGATGATGCAAGAAGCGAGAGCTTTCCGAAACCGCAGCTTCACTTGATATAATCCTGTGCGTGCAGGTTAATGTTTGCACGTTGTTGATGAATAAAGCCGTAAAAGGAACAATTCAGTGACGAGCTGAAGCGATCGTATCTCCGATTGGTATAGACTCAACTGCTTCTTCCTGCGGAAAACATCAGTGCCGATTGTTGAGGATGGAGTTTTTCCCTCAGGTATGAATATCTCAGAATCTTGGCTACAAATTTGGATATTATTGCCTTAGCCTCCAATACATTCGAGCTTTTCATCTCTTATACCCTTGCTAACGTTGATAATTCGCAAATCCTTTCCTTCAGGTAATTCCTAAGAATTGATGGAAACGAAACGAAGAATTAACATAGATGGAGGAAGAAGAAGGAAACAGATTAGGAGAGGTATGATTGAAGCTGTGGTGAGAGAAGCATGAAGCAGAATGGTGAGAATGAAGGATTGAAGGGAGGTCGAAGAAGATTGAATGAGAAGGGTTGAGAAAATAGTGAAGTGGTCTTTGAAAATTGTGTAAGAAGAAGCTGATTGAATGAGGAGCTGTTGATTTATAGACAAATATCACAGAAGAATCTGGAAGCTTCAGGTACTAATTCAATTCTCGAATTCGGTTATGGTTGTTATGAGATTAGGGTGATTCTGTTAGGATTAGTTGGACTATGATTGTTGTAGTTTCTGTTGGATTTCTGTTAGCAATCGGTTAGGACTTATTTCTTTGGCTTTTTTTTGAATTGGTTATCTCAGTTAGAAACCTCTAATTATAATTTTTATGTACCAGATGAGGATAGGAAAGCGGCAGTTGTGACAACACTAAACCAGTGTCGGCGAGAAAAATACCGGAAGAGGAGTTCAGGGACCCAGTTACTGCAAGTGCAATGGAGGGAACACCAGTCAAGCTCTTGGACATAACAGGTCCTTCTCAGCTTAGGGACGAGGGTCATATATCACGGTACAGCTTAACAGCAAAGCCTGGTATGCAGGATTGTTTACACTAGCGTTCACCGGGTATTCCTGATACATGGAATGAAATGCTTTTTTACTCAAATCTAATCTGCACATCATAGTTTCAGGAGAGTATATATTTGGCCGTGAAAAGGTGAAAGCCATTCCTTGGCTAGGAGAAGATCACTTTTGCGGAGAACGCAGCCATAGGACTAAGCTATGTCCCGAGTTTGAATTATAGAGCTGATTGGTCTGAGATGCCACTCTGTCTTAAAAATATCTTTGTAAATTATTTACTTTCTTGGTATGGTCCTCTGTGCGCCCTTAGCTTAAATACTGCTCCCATTCTTTTTCCGGAAATTTGAAGTCTTTGCCTTGACTTATCGCTGTTATTCTGACTTGCTCTTTTGTTATTAATGTAAATTCGCTGATCTTGTGCAGGTTTTGGGGACGGTAAAACTCGGCAGTAACTCCCTTTCCTTTGAACTGAATCTCTAACTGAATTTCTTTTTTCATGATAATTATCTGTTGAAATTTTGGTTCTTTACATTGCAGGATATGATGAGGTTTTGTTGCGGTAAAGCTGGAAGTGAATTTGTTGGTGTGAGATTGTTTCCGATCCTGATGATAAATGATGCCAAGCTTAGAGATTTACCAAGGTTTTGGCGTGATGCTGAAGTGTATATAAGAAGACGGTTGAAAATTGCAGAGGATTGAGGGTAAGGCGTGAAAAGGATTCTTGGGAAATTCTATGAATCTATTATGATCCTGTTTTCGATTTGTGTTCGAATGAAAGTGCTGAAACAGGTTGAAGTTGTAGAGAGTTTGTAGATAATTAGAGAGATATTTGAGTTTTTTTTAGAGTAAGATTTTAGAGGAGGATGAAAAGCTTTTATGTATTGATCTTTTTCTTTTTTTCTAATTTTTCCTCTTTTCACTGACTCTGTTATATCTCTTCATCTATTGAATTCTAATAAGAATATAAAATAATAAAAAAAAGTATTTCTCCTCTCTAACTGTTTTTTTTTCTATTATATTTGAACAAGGGACTAATACGGGCTTTGGAAAATTGTTATCATTATTTTCTAATTTAATGAAGGGTAAATAACAAAATGGCCATTGGATCAAGGTGGTTTGACATCGATAATGACTTGTATTGATTCCGGGTAATAGAGTGAATCAAAGAATTCAAAAACAATCCTTAGTTAATGACTCGAGACAAATTAAATGGTTATTGAGAAACGAAATATCTTAATGATTGGATTCTCCAAAGAAAGAGGAATAGGACCTTATAAGCTAAATGTAAGATCGTGGACTTAAACCAAATGACCCAAAGATGGCCCATAATTTAGAAGTGAGTAAAAATGGAAATGGATCAAAACTAGATAGAAATTGGAAAGAACTTGGGAATAATGAGAAAAAACTGAAGTTTGAATTAGCAAATGGTTTTAAAATGAACTAAATGGTTTATTGGTGTCAAATAGAGGAAAAAAAGATGGAATTGAGCCCAAAAGTGGAATAGTGATTTATGAACATGCATTGGATGTTACACTTAAATTGTTTAGTGGGTATCAAAACGAACATAACGAAAATGGTACGGGTATGTACTGATGTTTGTATGATGACTTCCAAATAAGCCAAATAGTCGTGCATTCTCCTTTAATCTGAATCGAATCCTTCAACACAATCCACCTTTAGGAACTTCGATGCCATACTAAAATTCACACCATCTCGAATTATTATTCCACAAACAGATGAATTCAAACCAATATCCTAATATCCCCAACCTCCATCGGTGAAGTGCCCTTAATATCAAATCATGAACAAGAACTCCAGTTTCTCCTTGAGATATTCAATGATGAAGAATACAACTTGAGACGTTACGGAGAGCTAACACTCTAATTCAAACTGAATTTGATTGAACACCTCAATAATGGGTCAGATCTACTAGTGAATATTCTCCACCAGTTCAATCCTTGATAGATACAGATAAGGTACAAAACCCTAATTTCCCTGGGCCCTGATCTCATGCCTTATGAATCCATGAAATGCACTATTATGATATTAATGGACTGATGAGAAATACAGATGAATGCAAAATGATACGCCAATAGAGGGAATAAATATGAGGGCAAATTTTGAGGTATTACACTATGCAGCATTACCTTTCCTTCGGGATAAAAATGCCTAGCTGGCGACTCTTTTCTTTCTTTTGAGTTCACCCTTGTGTGTTCTCATCCCTCTCGCTGACCGTTCGCGTCTGTACCCCTCTTGACCCGGGTGTCATTTGGTGGGAGCGACAGCTTGGCGACTCTGCTGGGGACCCTTATACTGTAACCAGGGCTTCTGGTTCTTTTTGTGGGTTCCTCCTAGCGCTTGTTTGATTTGTGTTTACTGTGGTGTTATGTGCTAATTGTGTTAATTTATTTGCTTTATTTATTGCTTTATGTACAGCTTTATTTATTGCTTTCCTTTACAGTTTTTCATATTTCATACTGTCATTATCATTGCTGGATCTGGCTTCTGTTTTGGTGGGTGGGATTCCATTGAGAGTTTGAGGTCCTATACCTGGGATCTGAGTGACACCTAGGCTAGAGTGGTTCATGTTCTTTCCCATTCCATTTCGGTCTGGTGCGGGAATATGAAACACGGTTCAGATGTGGGTTTCTTCTTGAGAACTCTGTGCTACAGATTTCCTGTAGTGCTAGGGATATCTAGGAAGCCTGCTAAGTCTGGATGACCTTTATTATGACCTTCAGAAACTGAGGAGAATTAGAGGAGGATCTTTTATGGTTATTGTAAACACTGTGCCTCCGGGTTAGAAGTGTTTACACTTCTCATAACTGATCCAAGTCTGAGGATCCTTGTTCTAGAACACTACATGTGAGGGGGTTGGGCTGTTTACAGGTTTGCAGGTACCCTTGGCCACAGCATACCCTGTCTTTATTTTGTTTAAGAGTACTCCACTTTGAACAGTTCTTGTGATTAACCCTGGACATGTGACTCTTTATTTGAGTCCCCCACCTTGGTTACTGGATTCTTGGAACCTTCATCTGGACCTTATTTGAACATACATGGGCTTATATCAAGACAGTTAATCAGATCCAGCTTGATCACAAACCCTTGCATATCATTTGCATACATCATCATTGCATCATTTTAACATTTGTTTATTTGTTTTTCAGGGTATCCACATCATATCTGGTTTGGTTTTGACCCCTTATTTTACATATACCTTTGCTTCATCAGTTATCTGCTTCAGCTGTCTTCATCATCACCAACATTAGCCTGTCAGTGGCTCATTTCCAGCATCAGTCTGTGATCTTCATTAGTACTAATCTTCAGCAGCATTCATGACTACTCCCAGGAAGAGCAACATATCCTACCATTTCTTTGAGCATGTACTGACTGGTATCAGGCAGGTCCAGTCACTTATCACCCCTGACTACATCCCATTGTTTAGAGAGCATTATGGAGGTATCTTGGATATGGTTATGGACCTTGATCCTTCTCAGAGGAGCATGATCCACACCTGCTTGCAGTTTTATGACCCTCCTTTGAGATGCTCCACCTTCCCAGACTTTCAGTTAGGGCCTCTACTGGAAGAGTTTTCCTCATTGATTGGAGTACCTATCAGGGGTGGAGTCCCTTTCAAACCAGAAATGACTTTTCCCATCAATGGAGAAGTAGCAAAAGCACTGTACCTGGAGCCTGCTTTGATTGAGCAGAGTATGACAACAAAAGCTGGGGTCCCTTGTTTGCACTTAGACTTTTTGATTTCTCAGGCCATCCTGAAGGCCTCATTGGGAGAATGGAGGGCAGTCTGTGCACTGTTAGCCCTCAGCATATATGGGGCTATACTGTTTGCAGATGAGCCCAAGTTTGTCAGCAAGAATGCCATTCATCTGTTTCTTCTAAGGAACCCAGTGCCTACATTGCTGGGAGACTTTTATTATTCCATCCATCAGAGGAATGAGAAACAAAGGGGGAAGTTGGTAAGATGTTGTGCTCCTTTGTTCCACACCTGGCTGCTCAGACACCTGCCTAAGTCAGATACCTTCCTGAACACTCACCAACTGAAGAATTGGGCCAAGAGGCTCATTGCTTTGACTTCAGATGATATTAGATGGTGCACCCAGAGCACCAAGGGCAAAGACATTATCACCAGCTGTGGACAATACCCAAATGTACCTCTAATAGGAGTGAAGGGTTGCATCAACTACAATCCTTTGATGTTTAAGAGACAAATGGGCTATGCTTTGGTTCACCCTCCCAGGGTGCAAGATTTAGCTGAGACCCTGTATTGTGAAGTGAAGCCTAATTCAGCTGCTGTCAGACAGGCATCCTGGGCTTGGGACAACATCCAGACAAAAGGGATGGCTATTCTGGGGAGGTGTAATAATGTTGCTTCAGCTCATTACTATGATTGGTCCCGTACTAGAGCTCAGATTACTGGAATTCCTTTCACCTTGGAAGACATACTTGGACCATCTATAGTACAGCCTGCAGCAACTGTTAGCTTGGAAGAATTTGAGAAGCTGAAGGAAAGAAATGAGAACCGATCTCAAGCTTTGAAGAAGACTCTTTGGGAAAGGAGTGATGGTCGTCTGGACATTGAGAGGTTGGAGAAGCTTAGGGTGGAGCATCTTGCTAAAATTTAGAAGACAGAGGATTACATCAGGAAAGCAAGAGCTGGGGAACAAATATTGAAGAATGCCTGTAAAGAAGCCAAGATTCAGAAGGCTAGGACCGAGCTCTATCTGCAAGAGAGTCAGGCTAGGTGGGTCAAAATCACTGAAGCCCGTGCACAAGAAGACCAAAAAACTCAAGCCAAGATTGAACAGTTAGAGGCCAATGAGAAGAAGCAGCAGGAAGCTTTGTTGGCAGCCCAGAAGGAGATTTCAGAGTTGAAGCTCAGAGCAGGAGTGAAGAGATCAAAGGACCAGGACAGGCACAAGAAGCTGACCACTGCCATTGCCACTAGGAACCTCCTCATTAGGACCATTACAGAGCATCCAGCTGGTCCAGTGACTGAGGCACTCCTGAAGGAGGTCAGAGAAGATGAGTTTGGACTGGATGTCTGATTCTTTGTTTGTTGTTATTTCCATTTTGATGTACTTTTTCTTTTTTGATGCATTTTGACCCTCCATGGGCATATGTTGTAAAAAGACTATGTATTGTTCACCACTTGTAATATATTTCAATTTGTTTTCATCTGGGTTTTCTCTCAACAACATCAAGCATCTTCCTCGAGGTCTGGAAAGGTCAAAACCAAGAACCAAACCGGATACCTTGGAAAACAAATAAGCATACTGCATTGCATACTAACTTTTGTTTTGTTTTGTAGGTTTATTTTTATTATTTCTAACTTTGTTGTGATCTCAGGAAACATTGCTCGTCGCCGAGTGTTCCATGTCAACCGCGCGCACCGGTACCCGACTCGCAACAACCTTCCCGGTATTCAAATGGAACAAGTACAGCAGGATCTGACTGAAGTCAGAAATCAGATGGCTAATGAGAGAGTAGAGATGAGAAATCAGATGTCTCAATTCATGGCTGTGATGAATGGCTTAGCCCAAAGTCAGGAAAGGTTAAGAGAACTGGTGGAAAGACAAACTCCTGAAGAGCCTCATCTTGAAACAGGAGGAACTAGTAACAATGAACGGGGTCAGCCTCGTATTGATCCACCAGTATTTGGACCTCATCTGGATCCGGAAGCTAACATCCCGAGGAATGTGAAAGGTAATACTACTGGGGGAAGAATCTTGCAGGAAGATCCCCAAGAAGAACAATTTACTGTTATGGGAGCTGGAGATGAAGTTTATGACAAGAGATTGGACGAAATTGCTGAGAAGTTGAGATCTCTGGAGTCTCAAAATTCTTTGGGCTTCGATGTGATGGACATGGGGCTGGTGGATGGGGTGAGAATTCCCCACAAATTCAAACCCCCATGCTTTGAAAAGTACAACGGTACCTCCTGTCCTCGCACTCACTTGCAATCTTTCCTGGGAAGACTTAAAGCTTATACTATGGATGAGAAGCTGTGGATGTTCTACTTTGAAGACAGTTTGACTAGGGCTTCAAGGGAGTGGTATTCACATTTGTCCAGAGCCACCATAAGATGCTGGAAGGATTTCGCTGAGGCTTTCATCCGACAATATCAATACAATCTGGACATGGCTCCTAACAGGACCCTTCTGATGGGAATGTCTCAATCTTCCAGAGAGAGCTTCAGGGAATATGCCCAAAGGTGGAGACAGCTTGCTGCTGCTGTCCAACCACCCATGTCCGAAAGGGAAATGGATGACATGTTCATGAATACATTGCAAGGGACCTATATTGATAGATTGGCTGCTTTTTCCTCTACCAGTTTTGTTGATGTGGTCATAGCTGGTGAAAGGATTGAAAGCCTTTTGAAGATGGGCAAGATTTCCGACAGTGGTGCAAGTTCATCCAGTAATCCTAGAAAGCCTTTTGTGGGACCCCGAAGAGCTGGTGAGGCAAATTCCGTTCATACAAGCAGGGGCAGGCCTCAGTATATTCACCGGTCAGTAGCAGTTGTTACCATTCCAGCTCCGATTCCTTAACAATCATCACATCCTCAACAACAACAACCACAGTATCAACAACAAGTTCAGTATCCGCAACAGAGAACCTACAACAACAGCAATAACAACCAACAACAGCGTCCTTTCCAACAAAGACCATCACAAGCAAACAGGGTAATTGACCCAATCCCAATGCCATATGCTGCACTCTTACCATAACTCCTGAAGCTCAACCTAGTTGAGTTAAGGACATTGGCACCTCCAGATCCTCTTAATTTGCCAAAGAACTATGATGCCAATGCCAGGTGTGCATTCCACTCAAACGCACCGGGGCATAATACTGAGAAATGCAGGGCCTTACAGATGAAAGTCCAAGACCCGGTAGACTCAAAAGCTCTCAACTTTGCTCCTCCTCCGAATGTCACAAGGAATAAAATGCCTAGTCACAACGGGCCTAGGATCAATGCTATTGAGGAAGGCAAACCATCCACCTTGATCACCAGTGTTGCACAGATTCGAACACCTTTGGTTGAAATCAAAGCCCAGCTTTTAGAATGCCAAGTGTTCCCTGGTTGTGAGCTCGGCTGTGAGTATTGCAATATTGCAGTAAATGGGTGTGAAAGGCTGAGAAACGGCATAGATTGTCTTATTAAGGATGGTATCCTTCAGATTACGACAACGGTGCCTACAAATCCAGCAACTCCTTCACCGGCAATCACAGATACTCCTACAACGTCAGCAACCATTGTTCCAACGGATTCTACTACAACTCCAACAACCGCTCAATCAATCACTTCAATGGACACAAGTTCAGTCACCATTCCTGCTACAACTTCAACACCTATCCAGTCAATGGTACCTCCTACAACATCAGCAACAATTGATGAAAGCGTTTCAACAGTTACTATATACTATGACCCTGCAAGCATCCCTGCCAACAACCCACAAAATGTTACTCCTGCCAGAGCACCAGTCACCATATACTATGATCCACACACCATTGTGGTCCCTTCTGCAGCTGCTATCAGTCCAGTCACTATCACAGTGCCGGGACCAGTTCCTTACGAAAGCAATAGTGCCATCCCTTGGCATTATGGCTCAGATCTGTACTGCGAAGGGCAGAAAATCACTTTGGAATCATCAACTTCTTCACCTCAGATTGACAATGTGGGGGGAGGCGGAGGCTTCACTAGAAGCAGACGTCTCTTTGCCTCACAAATTCCAAGACCCGTTGCTGAAGCAGAAGCTGCTGCTAAGGCAAAAGGGAAGAGCATGGTGCAAGAAGAACAAGTTGTCAAAGAAGCTCTGAAGACTCCTTTTGATCAAGAGGTTGATGAATTCATGAGAATCATAAAGAAAAGTGATTACAAGGTGGTAGACCAGCTTCACCAAACACCTTCCAAGATCTCCATATTATCATTGCTAATGTGCTCCGAGGCTCATCGGAACGCTCTATTGAAAGTCCTGCACGCAGCTTATGTGCCGGAGGAGATTACCGTCAATCAGTTAGAGGCTATGGTTGGAAATGTCAACGCTAGTAATGGACTAGGATTTACCAACACTGATCTGACAACGGAAGGTCGCAATCACAATAAGGCTTTGCATATTACCTTGGAGTGTAAGGGTACAGTTCTTTCTCACGTACTGGTGGACACAGGGTCATCCCTTAATGTCTTACCCAAGAAAGCCCTTGTGAAGCTGGAGTATGATGGATTGGCACTACGCCCAAGTAACTTGGTAGTGAGAGCCTTTGACGGTTCTAAAAGATCAGTTCTGGGAGAGATAGAGTTACCAATAATGATTGGCCCACAGGTTTTCAAAACGACCTTCTTCGTGATGGATATACAGCCTGCCTACAGCTGTCTATTGGGTAGACCATGGATACACACCGTCGGCGCCGTGACGTCAACCCTTCACCAGAAGTTAAAATTCGAGTGGGAAGGCCAAGTCATTACTGTTTGTGGGGAGGAGGATATTTTTGTTAGCCAGCTGGCTACTTTCAAATACATCGAAATGGATGGGGAGATCCATGAAACCATGAGCCAAGGGTTTGAGGCCCTTAATATTAATGAAACATCTGTTGTGCTTGGGACCTCCATCACATCATATCAGCATGCCCGGAAGGTTGTTGAAGAGGGTACCGCCCAAGGCTGGGGCAAGCTGCTGCCTGTAGAGAAGAAAGAAGACCGATTTGGGTTGGGTTACAGACCAACTCAACAAGATCAATCAGAGGCTGCGAAAGAGCCCAAGTTCATTAGTGGGGGGATGCTCACCCCGAATGCTGTAAATAACTTGGAAGATGAGTCGGAAGACGAGCGCAACCTGGAAAGCTGGATACGTCCAAGGACCCCGGGGAGCCATGTCTCAAACTGGTCTTCCCAGGAAATTATAAGAGTTACTCCTGCAGAGTAATTATTATTTCCTGTATTTTAAAGCATGCATCAAGTCCTGCATCTTGCCCAAGATGTCAGGACTCATTTTGTAATCGGGCCATCTTGTATTTTGTGCAAAGATCAATTAATGAATATCAGGACATCTTTTGCAAATAAGTCTTTTCTTTTCCGCTCACTGTTTTTCATTTTTCACTTTTTGTACAAAAATAAAATGGCAATGTTTTTCAAAATAAATAACTTCATTTTCACTTTTTCTAAATAAGATAAAAAAACTGATCACTAAAATAAACCAATCTAAACCCTTGCAGAAAGTGCCCTCCAGACTGCACCGACAACAACACTGCTATGACTTCGTGTGACTTTGACAATCCAATCAATCAAGCTGATGAAGGGGTTGAATAGGATTATGAGCTACCTGAAGAGCTAGCCAGGTTGTTAAGGCAAGAGGAGAAGGTTATCACTCCTCATCAGGAGGAGGTTGAGACGGTTAATCTTGGTACAAAAGAAGACTTGAAAGAAGTTAAGATCGGGGCCTGCTTACAAGATTCAGTAAAAGAGCAACTGATTGACATGCTTCGGGAGTATGTGGATGTTTTCGCTTGGTCTTATCAGGATATGCCAGGGTTGGACACCGACATTGTCACGCACAAGCTGCCGCTGAAAGAAGACTGCCCACCAGTAAAACAGAAGTTGCGCCGTACTCGCCCAGATATGGCAATGAAGATAAAAGAAGAGGTACAAAAGAAGTGGGACGCCGGTTTCCTTGCTGTGACTAGCTACCCGCCGTGGGTTGCTAATATTGTACCTGTGCCTAAAAAGGATGGCAAAGTGAGGATGTGTGTGGATTATCGGGATCTGAACAGAGCCAGCCCGAAAGATGACTTCCTTTAACCTCACATTGATGTATTGGTCGACAATACGGCTCAGTTCTCGGTGTTCTCCTTCATGGATGGATTTTCAGGATACAATCAGATCAAAATGTCACCTGAAGACATGGAGAAGACAACTTTCATCACACCCTGGGGCACATTCTGTTATAAGGTGATGCCATTCGGACAGAAGAATGCTAGTGCCACTTATCAACGGGCTATGGTAACATTATTCCATGACATGATCCATAAAGAAATTGAATGTTATGTGGATGACATGATTGCCAAGTCCCTCACAGAAGAAGACCACCTGGTGAATCTATTGAAGCTATTCAAGCGTCTGAGAAAGTACCAATTGAAGTTAAACCCCAACAAATGCACATTTGGGGTGCGATCCGGCAAGCTGCTGGGATTTATCGTAGGTGAGAAAGGGATTGAAATTGACCCTGATAAAGTTAAAGCCATTCAAGAAATGCCTGCACCGAAGACTGAGAAAGAAGTTCGGGGGTTCTTAGGAAGATTGAACTACATTTCAAGGTTCATATCTCACCTTACTGCAACCTGCGAGCCTTTGTTCAAGTTGTTGAGAAAAGAACAAACAGTTAGGTGGAATGAAGATTGTCAAAGGGATTTTGACAAAATCAAGGAATACTTACAAGAGCCTTCGATCCTTATGCCTCCAGTTGAAGGAAGACCTCTAATCATGTACTTGACAGTATTAGAAGAGTCAATGGGGTATGTGCTGGGCCAGCATGACGAGTTTGGTCGAAAAGAGTATGCAATATACTACCTGAGCAAAAAGTTTACCGACTGTGAACAACGTTATTCACTGCTCGAGAAAACTTGTTGTGCTTTAGCGTGGGCTGCTCGCCGACTAAGGCAGTATGTGTTGACCCACACCACTTTATTTATCTCCAAGATGGATCTAGTCAAGTACATTTTTGAGAAGCCAGCTCTTACCGGACGGGTTGCAAGATGGAAAATGATTCTCACAGAATATGACATTCAATACACGTCTCAGAAAGCCATCAAGGGCAGTGTGTTGTCTGACTATCTTGCTGAGCAACCCATTGATGATTACCAGCCTATGAGATTTGACTTCCCCGATGAAGATATCATGTTCATAAAAGAAAAATATCATGAAGAGCCTATTCAAACTGAAGGGCCTGACCCGGAAGAAGAATGGACTATAATGTTTGATGGGGCTGTTAATATGAATGGTTACGGTGTTGGTGCAGTACTCATTACACCTAAGGGAGTTCACATGCCTTTCTCGGCAAAACTCACCTTTAACTGCACTAACAACGAAGCTGAATACGAAGCCTCTATTATGGGTCTTGAGGAAGCCATTGACCTCCGGATCAAGACTCTGACTGTGTTCGGAGATTCAGCTCTGGTAATTAATCAAACCAACGGCAAATGGTACACCCACCAAGATCATCTGATACCTTATCGGGATTATACAAGGAGATTACTGACTTTCTTCACAACAGTCAAGCTTGAGTATATCCCTCGAGATGAGAATCAATTTGCAGATGCTCTGGCTACCATTTCATCCATGATCAAAGTTCAAGCTGCCAACTTTGTGCCTCAGATTTCAGTATCCAGACTCAACAAACCAGCATACGTGTTCTCAGCAGATGTTGCCAAAGATGATAAGCCTTGGTTCCACGACATTAAGTGCTTCTTGGAGGATCAAACATACCCACCTGGCGCATCTTCCAATGATAAGAAGACATTAAGAAGGTTGGCTGGTAGTTTCTTCCTGAATGCTGATGGCTCCCTGTATAAGAGAAACTTTGATATGGTACTCCTCAGATGTGTTGATAAGGCAGAGGCAGACTTGTTGATGCACGAGGTGCACGAAGGATCTTTTGGTACCCATGCAGGAGGACATGCAATGGCTAAGAAGTTGTTGAGATCAGGCTATTACTGGATCACAATGGATACAAAATGTTGTGCGTATGCCAGAAAATGCCATAAATGTCAGATCTATGCAGATAAAGTGCATGTGCCTCCCAATCCTTTGAATGTGATGTCTTCACCCTGGCCCTTTGCCATGTGGGGCATTAATATGATAGGCAAGATTGAACTAACTGCTTCAAATGGCCACAGATTCATCCTGGTAGCCATTGACTATTTTACCAAGTGGGTTGAGGCAGCTTCGTATGCAAATGTCACCAGGCAAGTGGTAGCCCGATTCCTGAAGAGAGACATCATCTGTCGGTATGGAGTGCCCGAACGAATCATTACCGATAATGGTTCCAACTTGAACAACAAAATGATGGCAGAACTGTGTCGGGACTTCAAGATCCAACACCACAATTCTTCTCCTTACAGGCCAAAGATGAATGGCGCTGTAGAGGCAGCTAACAAGAATATCAAAAAGATTGTGCAGAAGATGGTGGTCACCTACAAAGATTGGCATGAAATGCTACCATTTGCTTTACATGGGTACCGAACGTCAATCAGAACATCCACTGGGGCAACACCGTATCAGCTTGTGTATGGTATGGAGGCAGTCCTACCTGTTGAAGTTGAATTACCCTCTTTACGGGTATTGATGGATGTTAAATTGAACAAAGCATAATGGGTCCGGTCCCGGTACGAACAACTGAATCTGATTGAAGAAAAGAGATTAGATGCAATCTGTCATGGGCAGTTATATCAGAAGAGAATGAAGAAAGCCTTCGATCAGAAAGTCAGGCTTCGAGAATACCAAGTAGGAGATCTTGTGCTGAAAAGACTCCTCCTTCCTCATACAGACCACAGGGGCAAGTGGACTCCGAATTATGATGGTCCATTCATATTAAAGAAAGTTTTCTCTGGTGGAGCGCTGATGCTCAGTACTATGGATGGTGAAGACTTCCTGTCCCCTGTGAATTCAGATGCAGTTAAAAAATACTTCGCATAAATGACCCGTTGGACATAAAAACAGAATGTGAGTCCAGGCAAAAATAGGGCGTCCCGGCGAGTCAAAAACAGAATAAAAGACTCGGGCAAAAATAAGGGAAAAATAAATAAATAAATGTACACCCGCTGAGTTGAAAAGCCGCATTGGACAGCTCAGGCAAAAAGGGGTATCACGGTGGATTGAAAACCCAAAAGGGCGATCCACGTAAAATAAGGGAATAAGCGAACAACTACATTCTAAATTCGTCTGTATCACTTACAACATGGTAAGCTTCGAAAGGTTCAAGCTTCGGTCTGAATCAGCTTTCTTCAAAAGCGGGATGAAAAGAACGTCAATGTCATACGAGTCATAGCAAAAGGGAAGCTCCTTGAAGCGTCATCAACATTGCCAGCATCTTTTTGTTTCTCAATTTGTAACAATCTCCACATTTCAGGGGATCTGTTTCTTTGATTGTATTTGCCCATTCAGATGCACATAAATTAACAAAATCAGATTTTATGTTACACCTTGTCTCGTGCATTTTATTTTCGTTTGCAAAAATGTCCAATGTCCTTATAATATTGATTGCATAAGTACAGATGCGTCTTTTCTAAAAATACATGCTTACAGGAAATATATTTGCTCCCGGGAGTGTCTAAACTCTTATGATGGAATCCAGTAAGGGATACCTCGGGATACTTGTACGTTTCTTTGTCATACAGGATTGCAGGTATTCAAAGTACGACCTGGGGCATGAGAACTTTTCCCCAGCAAGCTGTTAAATCATTATTTCCTCAACATGTCTCCCAAACAGTATCATAAGGGGCTCATTTCCCTAGCTGATTTCATAATCCTCAGCAGGATCCCCACAGAAACCTCTAGGGAGATTGTACAGTGATCATCCCTCCCCAGCCAAGTGTCATGCAGGGAACCATCTCCCCACAGAGCTCCAGCATCTACCCAGGAGAGCAATATCTGAAGATCTCACAACAAAGTGACGAAAGCTTCTACGGACCCCGGCTGGGTACCTCATCACCCAGGATGGGTCTATAAGTGACCTATTCCCCCATACAAAGTTATATATATCAGATCTACCAATGATCTCATCCCTAGCTGGGATACCACTTCAAGCAGATTAGCCGGAGATCTTCATAGCAACGGGATCCGAATCCCGGATCGGTACCTTTGCATAATCATAGCATTCGCATCATATTTTCCCCCAGAGCGTAGCATTCCGTCTAATACGGAGCATTACGGCAAAAATCAAACATATTGCATAATCATAAGCCGTGTTCTGAATCAAACAGCTGTGTATACCAACACTCCATTTGCAAATATACAATACCCCTCAAATTCCCCAGCAGAAAGCCAAAGCATCCTCTTTTCACTCATACAGATACATGCTCCTTTTGGCACTCGTCCGTGTCATCATTCCCCAGTAAAGTCGCCTGAACGTTCTCTACAAGACAAATACATATATATACAATTCCCTGACACCCGTCCGTGTCACCTTCCCCAGCATAGTTGCCTAAACACTTTGTAAACCCAAATACTTGTTTATTATACACTTCTTCCGACACCCGTCCGTGTCGTGCTCTCCACAGCAAGTTGGACACTCGTCTATGTCTCACTCATCACTTTTTACTCATACAGATACTCGCCCGTATCTTGTATACGCCACTTAAATCCCCTCAGAGTCGACACTCGTCCATGTTCTTTGTTACTAGTTGGTACTCGTCCGTATCATCATCTCTGAACATGCGTCAAGCGTTTGTTTCTATTGATACTCGTCCGTATCATAGTCTTAAGGATGCTCGTCCGCATCTTTAATCTATACACCGTGTCAGACACTTATGCCTTTGCTTTCTTGAAATCAGACACTCGTCTGTGTCTACCATTCCCCAGAAAGATTCCCGGCAAATCTTGATAAACTATTTCCTTCCTATATGACATTCGTCCTATGTCATGATACCTTCCGGAAGCCGTACCCTGCCAGGTGATCGTCCTTCACCTTTTTGATGATCGTCCTTCATCATCCCCAGCGGAGTCTCTATTCATTAGAACCCCTTCCTATCCGACATTCGTCCTATGTCGTGATATTTTCAGCAGCCGTCCCCTGCTAGGTGATCGTCCTTCACCTCTTGATGATCGTCCTTCATCATTTTATCCGATGGCCGTACCCATCGTTGATCTTGTTATCTGACATTCGTCCTATGTCGTGATATACCCCGAAAGCAGTCGTCCCCTGCTAGGTGATCGTCCTTCACCTCTTGATGATCGTCTTTCATCATGCCTATCCGATGGCCGTCCCCATCGTCGACCTTTTCTATCCGGCGTTCGTCCTATGTCGTGATACTTTCGGCAACCGTACCTTGCCAGGTGATCGTCCTTCACCTTAGATGACCGTCCCTCATCTTATCCCCAACAAAGTAGTCGTCCCCTGCTAGGTGATCGTCCTTCACCTTTGATGACCGTCCCTCATCATTTATTCCTTCAACCCGATGGTCGTCCCCATCATTTACCTTCAATCCCCAGAGAGTCTTGTTTCTTTACCTGATGGCCGTCCCCATCATAATCTTTTCATTTCCCCAGCATGTCGGCCGTCCCCGTCATTTCTTCATCCGCAGCAGTCGTCCTCTGCTCGACGGTCGTCTTCCGTTGCCCGCACTTTATAATCATACTTCCTTTTACAATCTATATCCCTTTTCTTCTTCATTCAGTGAGTGCAAATTTTGGACTGTCTTTGGTATTCAACCACAAGTTATCTTGTTTGCCTGTTAAGTCGCTGCTTACATCCTGCACAGCTAACTCATGTTTGAATAGGGGCAGCTGTAAACACCCAAAATTTTCCCTCACTCATTTCACCATGGCTTTTGTTTCTTTTCATTTGCATAAGTTCAATCATATCATCTCATAGTGCATTTTTGCTTCACTGCATTGATTCAAAATCATCTGCATCTAGGGTTTGTAATCTGAGCAGTCCAAGGGCTATCTGAGCCACTCCAAAGGGGTTCAATCATTTCAAAAGGGTCCATGTATGTTCAAGCATCATATTATATCCTCCCAAGATCAAGAAAGTCAGAGAATCACAAGAACTGAGGAAGACATGGAAGCAGAGCCAAGCTTAACTACACAGATGACCTAAAATTAGGGTTTTGGTTTCAGAGGCCATAACTCCAAAATTTTTGGTCATTCTTGTTTCTATTGGTCTCTATATGTTATATGGATCATGCATACCAATTTTCATGAAGAAATTCAATGGGGAAGGCATCTGATCAAGAGATGACTTCTTGAGCAAGTCAATACAAAATCAGGGCATCTGAGGCCCCCAACCATCCAACCAAGGGGTCTTCTCCATCATTTTGAATATTTATGATCTTTATTTGATCTTATAAGATGTTATAAGCTCACAAAGTTGAAGAATTTCAAGTCATTTGCAAAGTTGCCATTTTGGGAAAGTGACTTGTAATGTAAACTTGCCATTTTGGGAAAGTTTTTCAACCCCCTCTTTTTGATCCAAAAATGCTTCAAATGCAAAATATTTGGTCATGAAAGTTGTAGATTGGATCCTCCCATTTTCAAAAAGTACAAGAACTCATTCTAATTCATTTTAGAACAAAAGTTATGGCCTTGCAAAGTTGGACAAAATCACTAAATTTTCACTTTTGTGCCAAAGAGGAAACTTGCAAAAACACTTGCCAAAGCCAAATGTGACTTCAAATCAACTTCTAGTCATCACACAAACATCATTCATGGTCCATAATTCAGATTTTCCCAAGAAATTTCTCACTTTCATGCTTTGGATTCCAAGTTATCATAAGCCATTTTCCATAAAGTTCAAAAGGGGGAATTCTTGCAAAAAAGATTCCCAAGGGTTTGTGTGGTCTCTAACTGATCCCAAAGCATTACCATAACATCATGTAGCATCTCACAACAAGAATTCAGCAAGGAATGTCACATGTCCATGACCAAAAAACACAAAATGCAACAAGTTGCAAAATTGCAAAACATGTGACATCTCACCCTTCATACATTTCAGATCACATCAGAACATCCAAGGGCCTTCCTTGAAGTTGGCTGAGACAATCCAAGCACAGAAATCTTCTCTGCCATGGCCCATACCTATAGTACACAATTTTTGACTTTTTGGCCAATCATCCCATACCATTCCCACAGTGCATACCTGCCCTCCAGAATTGTTGGGATTGCTTATGGATTACCTAAGGGTCATAAAACAAGAAGGAAGAAGGCTCAGAACACACACACCACCAGCTTGCACAAAAACTGTCCAAAGTTTCATCTCTTCGAAACTCCCTCAAGACTTAACAAAAATCCAAAATTTCTTCACCAACAAATCACATATCACTCAGAGAACAAAACCCACCCCCTGAAACAGCTTGAATCACCACACACACAAACCTCCATTTCTGCTACACCAGAACCAAACAGCACCAACCAGCCATCCTCAAAGATTTCTAAGCTTCATATTATCTTCAGGAGGTTCAAAGGAGCAGGCTTGCATCAAGAGAGAACCCAGAAAGCTCAAAATCAGAGGGTCCCCATCTCAGGTAACAGGCTGAACTTTTTTCCCAGAAGCTAGCTTTTAAGTTCTTTTATGGTTCTATATGCTTCCCTGATCATGGGGATATGTTTACTTTTGAAAATGGTTGAGAAACCACCATGTATGTGATCTCTGAAACTTTTGTCCATTTTTACATTTTTCTTCGATTTATGTTCATGGTGTGAAATAAATGAGTTTTGGTTGGGGGTTTAGGTTTAGAATGATTGGGGGATCATTTTTGTGCAAGAAATTTGAAGTTTGATGACCTGAGAGAGAAGCTAGGGTTTGGGCTCGTCGGAGAAGACGACCGGAACACTGTTCCGGTCGCCTGAAAGTAATTTGCCCTAATCAGTGTAATTAGTGAGGTTTAAATGTGAGCCGTTGATCTTGCCTTCCCGCGCGCGAATGAACGACCAAGATTTGTCATTAAACCCTAATTCAGATTAATTAGTTTACTTAATTAGGTTTAATTTGAATTTAATCAGAATCAATCCCAGCCACTGAAACGCACGCCAGTCAACTCCCGCCCTCTAACTTTGAATTTCAGCCTCAGGATCCTCATACTTTTCCATTTTTATTTGTTTTATTTCATTTTATTTCTATTTAATTTCTACGAATTTTTAAAAATAGTAAAATACATCAAAAAATTCTGAAAATTTTTGTCAAATCTTTTATTAATTTTCAGAACCCAAAAATATTTTTATTTTTATTTTTTGAATTAAAAATTATTTTTAAATCATTTAAATGTTTATTTTTAATTAGTTAATGAAAATTAATTAATTAAAAATACATTTAGGTATTTAAAAATCACAAAAAAATTCACATTGCATTTTGAAACATTTAGGAACATTATCAAACTCTTCAAACAAATTTATTTTTGGTTCTTGACCCATTTTGACATTTTTCTTTGGAATTAAAGTTCTTAAAAGGCAATATTTTTGTTCTAACTTAGAAAAATTCATTCTGCCTAACCATGAAGAGTTTGATGATGGTTCTTCTTGCATTGCTCGTCTGTGTTGGATTTCTGGTATTCGTATATATCAATGGCTGATATTCGTCTATATCATCGCCTGAAGCGCTCGTCTGCGTTTATTAGATCATCGTCTGATATTCGTTTGTACCATTGACTTATGGCACTCGTCTGTGTTCTCTTGATGATCATCCAATACTCGTCTATGTTGAAAAGGTTTGAAGTCCTAACGGTGGGATTAAACGTCAAAATGGTCACCGGTCCTGGCGTAACAGGTTATTCGAAGGAGGTTCGTCTGTCTCAAACACCACTTATCTATGCAAGATTCGTGAAGAGGGTTCGTCCAATCCTAATGTCTCACCTGGCGTAACAATTTATCTGAAGAAGACTCGTTTGTCTTAGACTATATATCTATGGAGGATATATGAGAAGGGTTCGTCTATCCTGATTATGCATGTCTATCCCACAGACTTAAGTGCATCACCGGTCCTGTCGTAATGGGTTATCCTAAGGAGGTTCATTTGTCTCAAGTCATATATTTTTGTAAAATGTATGAAGAGGACTCGTCTGTCCATTCCTGGCGTAACAGGTTTACTTGAAGAGGGCTCGTATGTCCAGTTCCTGGTGTAACAGATTTGCTTGAAGAAGACTCGTCTGTCTAAGTTTTTCTTATCCAGCGTAACAATTCAATTTGGAAGGAGCCCGTCTGCTTCATCTTAATTTCAATTTCCTAGAGTGTTGGGTTTATTTCCCATTGCTTGCATTCTCCAGCAGAGTGCAAATTTCAGGTTTTCTTAGTATTCAACCACAGTTTATCTTGAACGATGGCCCGAGCTATCGTCCTTTTCAAATTAACAATTGCTTGAATAGGGGTAGTTGTAACACCCCAAATTATCCCTCTTCTTTCTAGCATCATCATCATATCATAAGCATCATAAGCATGTCATATCCTTAGCTTTTTTGCATAGAAAGATGAAGCATATCATTCTCATGTACTAGCATTGGGCATATGATCAATCATTGGTGCATTTGAAGCCTTACAAGTCAAATCAAGAATACAAGTGACCTTTCCCAAGTCCTATGAAGTGTCTACATGGCATATACAAACTCAAGATCCTTTGTAAGAGCCCAGAAGGTTTGGAGATCATCAGATGATCCAAGAAAGGGCAAGCTCCTACACAAATGGCATTCAAATTAGGGTTTCATTTTCAAGCAGGGATTCTTTGTGACTTTGGCCATTTCTTGTGGGCAAAGTCATCCATATGATATGTGAATGCTATGGATGAAATTTGGTGAGAAAACGCATTGAGGAAGGCAGTCAATTCACCAGTTGCTTGCATAAGAAGAAATTGGTCAAATTGATTATTTGAAAAGTCAACTGTGGCAATGCAAGGGTTCCAATCCTATTTTTCAAGCCAAGGGATGTTCTTAAGGTCATAAAAGAGGTTTGGCAAAGTCAAAATTCAAGAATCTAGGGTTTTTGCAAGGCTTTCTATTTTTGGAAGTATGGCATGTAACTAACTTTCCAAATTTAGTAACTTTTGCCCTAATCTTCAAGGCATTCTTTCATGACCAAGATGTCTTCAAATGGAATTTCTTTGAACATGAAAGTTGTAGGAAATTGTCTCCCATTTCTAAAAAGAACAAGAACATGATCATAGCCCTCATGGTTTGAAAGTTATGGCCAATGGAAGTTCACTTATTTTTAGGGTTTTACTTAAAATGCAATTTTCTACCAAGGTGCAAAAGCTTATGTATCTTGTCTCCAAGCTGTTTTATGGGTAAAGTAAGGTTATATTATCATAATGCATTGCACAAAAGTCATTTGGCTCAGGAAAGTTCATAAAATTCGTGCATGAGAAAGGATGAATTTCACAAGGTGCAAAAAGTGCAAAATCATTCAAAAGGTATGCTCTCCTTACTTTCAAAGGTGGAGATTGATCCAAGGGTGGACAATGAGTGAATTAGAATCAGATTGTGCACATAGGAGAGGGTTAGCACGCTTGGTTTACACAATCACACTTCTCATGCAACTTTGCATTTTCATTTGAATCACACACCTCATGCCAATATTACTCCTAAAACCCTAATCAGGTGTGAGTGCTAATCATATATAAGTTGTTTGTGCCCTGAATTTGTGACCACACACCCTCATTTTCTAGATTCAAAATCTCTTGCACACTTGCATTTTCTTTCGAAACTCTCTCCTCAATCTCTCATTTCCTAATTTCTTCACATAATCTTCATCCTTGAGCTCTAAGGATCACATTACACTCATTGATTCAAGCTAAGAGTGAAGAATACTTGAGGTGCCATTCAAGAGAAAAAGCATTCGAATTCCAAGATCCGGCTTCTCTCAAGCTCCATCTTGCATTTATTTTGCAAAAGGAGGTCAAAATACTTGGATAGGTTGCTGTAGGAGCATTTTCTTGGAGTTTTAGAGGATCATCAACCTCAGGATGGAAATCCAGGGAGCGACACCTTGCGCCAAGCATGTCAGGCACGACCCAACCGAGTGGGCACAAATCCGAGGCCCATAAGCCTATGGGCATGAGGGGCCCCTCCCGCATATGCTCTTCAGCCACTCAGTCAATTGCTTCCCCCATGAGAATCTCACTTCCTGGATTTTAGGAGCAGTTGGACCATGGTGAAAACCACATGTTAGGTCTTCCCTGCTTCTTCGCAGATCTTGACAGTCCTTATCGTGGGCCTAGATGATCCAGCCCACAATGAGGACTTTGGCCTAGCGCTAGGGGCACATTATAAATACTTTCTTTCACTAGAGGGTTATGTATTCTAACTCTTCTACCTTTTCTCTATACTTGTTCCCACTTCGTTCCTATTCTCACTTTGGCATCGGAGTACCTTGTAGATACACCCCCTCCTCTCTCCTCTAATAACTGAAGTTGTTTTAGTCCAGAAGGTCTATTCTGATTAGGTAAGAATGTACCTTCTGGACTATCACAACTTCAGTTGTTGGAGGGGAGAGGAGGGGGTGTACCTGTAACACCCCATTTTTCCCAATTTAGAAAATAACAGTTTAATACAAAAAATCAGAGTTTACACAAGTGGAATTCCAAATCGACAAAATAATCAACATAATTCTTTTATTAAAGCAGCAAAAAAATATAATTTGTTCAACTTAAGGCAACATGCCAACATCAACAATAATCCTCATATGACTTGTTTTATAAAGTTCCAACGACATAAATGCAATACGTAACAAAAGTAAAGTAACTAAAACAACAAAAATTCCTCATCCTATGTTACATATCAAAGCATTCATATGACTCGAACAAGCAACATGACTTCCATGCACACTCAGGTACCTAGATTATCTGTACTTCCAAAGAAGCATAGACACAACAACAACAACAAAGGGATGAGAAACGAATTTAAATATTAACGGTGCATAAAACACATCAATGGTAGTTCCTCACACAAATCAACATATACAACAACATCACACCAATAATTATGCAACAACAAAACAACAATAATTGTGCAATGTAACTCAACAACGACACAATGCATGTGGTACCCGTTTTGTTCATTCAATCGAACTCGGATAAATCACATACACCCACCCGACAATGATTATCCCACCATTCTCCATAATGGAGTACAGATGAATCACATACGCTCATCCGACAATGATTCATCCCAACAATAGTACTTCAATGTATGCATGACCATGAATATGCATATAACATGTATAACCACCATATTATACATCTACACGATCCATCTGATCACATATGCAACAATAATTCCACACAATTACCAATATAATCCTCACGCGACTAAATTGATTAATCGTCTAGTTAAATCCACCTGAGTTTCATCATTAATTAAAATCCCCACACCAATACTCGATTAAATAAGTCCTAAGGTCTACATCAATGCCTCAGATTAAGAAAATCGACAACGAATGTGAAATCGAGACAGAAATCGTGAAACAACATAATTTGCCCTATAGGCCTGGTCATACGTGTATTGCCTTGGGCCATACGCATATGGGCCAGCTTCTACGCATCTCCTACACCCACCATAGATGTATTACATCACCCTACGTCGCTCATTACGCGTATTACCACTGCATACGCGTATTGCTATGATTCCTCACACGTAGCCTACTAGAATGGGCAGAGAGCCCTAAAAATTCAATGTTCATATGCGTATTGACACAATGTTACGCGTAATACCCTGTTTTCAAGCCCATCCATACGCATAAGGGCATGTGTTACGCGTAATGACTGAGGCTGTTCAAATTACATGTTTTCTCATTCACTCTGCATTTGATTCCTATGATTCTTGTTCCTACACTTCATACCAGTCCTAAGAAGGGGTTTTACACAGATTTTACACTCTTAGTCATGTTATGCTTTCATCTATTGTTACTAAGTTCACTTCTACCAATTCCAAATCTAGATTTGTAACCATCATTTAGCAACAACAAAATTCTATACAAGATTATGCATATCATAGAACAACATCAACAATGTTCCAACAAGAATCAACAAGATCATATTCAAATTCGCAACAACAAACATACAATCACAGATTCATCACATGACATCATAAACAACGAAAATACTACGAGGGAAAGGACCCCTAACTACCCCATCATGTTATATCACCTAATGAGAATCCCTTTTTCCCCCTTACCTCGAATCTTGATGAATTTTCCTGCGAATTTCTACTATGAATGATGCCCTAATTGTTCTTCCTCTTCCTAGCTCTCTCTTGGTTCTCCCACAATGTTATGACTAATTCTCTTCTTAATTTTTTGATTAAACTAATTTTCCCTATTATTCTCATACTAATGGTCTTTACTAATTCAACCTTATTTTAATTAAAACTGAATAATAATAATAATAATATTTACTAATATTATGTTTATAATAATAATAATTATTATTATTATTATTATTATTAAAATAGTTATTAATTGGCCTTATTATTATTCTCGCACCCACTATTACTAATCGCATCATAATTCTACCCGTCCCACTAGGACACTACACCAACACAATAAGACACAAGCCTTAAACAAGGTCAATAATGCACCAAAAATACTCGACAAACAAATACTAAAAATGGGGTGTTATAGTACCTACAAGGTACTCTAATGCCAAAGTGAGAATAGGAACAAAGTGAGATCAAGTATAAATAAAAGGTAGAAGAGTTAGAATACTTGACCCTCTAGTGAAAGAGTGTATTTATAATGTGTCCCCAGCACTGGGCCAAGGTCCTCATTATGGGTTGTATCAGCTAGGCCCACGACGAGGACTATCAGGATCTACAAAGAAGCAGGGAATACCTAGCATGTGGTCTTCACCTTGGTCCAATTACTCCTAGAATTTTGGATGTGAGATTCTCAAGGGGGAAGCAATTGATTGAGTGGCTGAAGAGCACGTGGGGGAGGTGTCCCTCACGACCATCAACTTATGGGCCTTGGATTTGTGCCCACTAGGTTGGGACGTGCCCGACATGCCTGGCACAAGGCCCATTCCGAAACAAGAGCCCCCAAAGTCGCAACCCCAATGGGAGGTGATGACATAAAGGTGAGATGATGTCAGGTGAGCCCCTCTTTTGCAAAGAGGAACCAGGTTGTCAGGGTCATTCCTAAGGAGGCAAGATGATCACGAGCGCTCGTCAGTGTCAAATATGGACATACGACTGATGAATTTTATGTCGATGAGAGGAGCCTGCTCAAGACTCGTCGCGAGGTGTCATTTGGGTACCACATGCAAGCGTGGTGTCTGTCGCTTCTTCCTGATGATTTCTGGTTGTCAAGGAGGGGATGTGCTCAGTGCCTTGGGAAGTGGATGACCCTGACCTTTGGGGAACTCAACGGTGACACGTGTCCGCCTCTTTGTTTTCCATGTAATGATGGCAATTAATGCCAGACTCCTCACTTCTTGCGTGGTGGCACATTAATTGCCATCATTGCCTAGGAGAATCTGAAATTGATGGCCTAAGCATGCTTCCTGTGTGTGGGCTATAAGAGGAGCCTATGAGAGGACTCCCTTTCACTTCTCATTTATTGCTCTTAAAACTTCACAACCCTTTGCCGGAAGCTCTTTTCCCTCACCGAAAAACACTTTCCTATGTGTTGCTGCTACCATGAAATTCTTGTCGCCGTCGTATAACTCCAAAGTAAGTCTCGTTCCTTTATGTTTTATAGTGGTAGATTTTTCGTTTTCTGGTGGCCATTCACCGGTCTAGTTGGGGAGGTATCTCCTTAACATTTAGATATGAGTTTTCCGACGAATATGCTAGTCAGCGTATGAGTTTTCTGACAGTTATTCATCAGAGCTAATCGAGTAGGACTCTCTTCGAGGGCTCTCTTTTTAGTGGCCCTTAGTGGTTGTGACGAGGATAGGTCTCCTCGTACAGGCATGAAGTTCTTTAGGGACTCGGAAAGCTCCTCTATATATATGCGTTTAATCTTTCACTCATCGCGCAACTCCTTCTCTGACGCTGCTCCTCGCCCTTTCACTTGAACTGTGGTGGAATGGTGGATTTGATATGACGTTAAATTCATTATTCCCTTCTGCTTTTCAGGTAAAAATGGACCAGCATAGAGCGGATGATGAATTCCTGATGAAGACGTTCAAGATCCTCTGGTCACTGCCTACGCTGCGACTGATTTGTCTTGGGTCGGGGAGGAGCGATCGGAGACGGGTTCTCGTTTTGTGGAGTATCCCTGAGATGCCTATGACGTCCTGGAGGACTTGGCCCTAGGGGCTCCTAAGAATTGGGATTGTTACGCTCCCGTCCTTGCCAGCGAATCTGCTTAGTGTTTGGGGGAACCTAATTCCCTATGTATGAGTTTGCCTTCAAGAAGGCTAGGCTTCACATCCCTTTCAATGGATTCCAGGCGAGCGTCTTTAGATGGCCCGACTTAGCTCCTTCGCATTTTCACCCCAATGCCATCACATTCATCAGAGTGTTCGAACTACTTTGTCAACACCTCCAGGTTGTTTATATGCTACCCTTGTTCTTTCAGGTCTTTCACTTACAATGCTCATCTGTGCACGGGAGGCATAGTTGGGTTTTGTTCAAGCAGTCGAAAAGGCTATTCAAGACCTATGTTGACTCTGTCCGGAACTTCAAGGATAGGTGGTACACCGTGAAGCCTCTCACGCCCATGGATATTAAGAGTTTATATATGAAGCAACGAGATGCCAGCGGCGTGGAACGCCCTGTTTCGACCATGCCGCTCAAGTGGCAACGAAGGCATTTTAACCGTTTTACCGACCAGTTCCTCATGAAGCCCGAGAACTTGGAAGCGGATGATACATATACTTATAATAAATTGGTGGCCTTTGTCGAGGGCTTCACCATGGCCTTGTGCATGGTCGGGATGATAAGCCCATCTTGTCAGAGTCCGGGGATCCTACCTACAATGCTTTCCTAATTAATACTAAGGCATTTCTCAAGTGTGAGACTGACAAAGAGGCGCTTAGGCTCCTGGGTGAGTGTGTTCGACTCTCGCTTTTCTTATTGTCCAATTGCTAATTTGCTAACTGATTGTTTTTCTTTTGCAGTTGTGATGGCCACCGTCAAGAAGCGTGTGCTGAAACTTTCAAACAAGACTCAGAAGAAAGGGGCAAAAGGGAGGGTCGAGAAAGTGATCGTCGAGCATGAGGTGGGCGGTTTTTCGACTCCTTCTCCCCATACTCCTCCGGGCACCAGCTCCCTAGTGCCAGAGAGTCATCCACACAAGCGCAAGCATGATGACGACCCTTCAACTATCGATTAGACAACAACCAATGATTTGTTCATTCTACCGCCTTGCCACCTTTGCATGAGACTTTTTGACGAATAATGATTTGTGGTCATGCCCGATGCGGAAGCTAAGGCCATCCTGGGTCTAGATAAGGTGACCAAGAAGAAGAACTTGTCTCAAGACTTGGCTGTCGTGGTCAGGGTTATGGAGACGACCTTGGTTCTAAACGATGATGTTGGTTCGACTGCCGAGGTGGAGAGACTCCGGGAGAAGCTGAAGGTTGTGAGGGCCAAGAAAGACAAAGTCAAGAAAGATTTTGAAAATTATAAGGGTCGTCACTGTAACACCCTTTCTACCCCATTACAAAATAGGCAATTTAAATCATGTATCTAAGTACAACTCATTAAAAGGGCATCACATTACTTCTTAAATAAAAAATCATAACATCACATAGAGTCTTGTCATGTAACACAGGTTTATAAAATCATTAACAACACTATAAATCTTTTCTCAATAGTTATGCAGCGGGAAACATTAATAAGTCATAATTCCTCTTTTATAAAACAAAACTCATAAGTCATCACAAATATAATTTTATCAAAATACTTAAATAAAACCTAACATCTTAATCCAATTAAAACATGAACACTCAAGCGAAACCCATCCCAATGTTACTGGACACAGAGCAGGACTCCACTTCTAACTAACTCGATGACTCACTATCTCCGAATTAAGCACGTACTGAGTTAACCTTGATTATCTGCAGGATGGCATAATAGACCATCACTAGAAGGCAGGCAGGGTGAGTAAATTCACATTTAATAAAATAATATAGCGATGATAATTTAAAACATCATAACAACATCATTCCATCATCCCTAACTCAGTTATACTAATCATCATCTTATCACATCATAATAATATGCACATTGTCGCTCCCACCAAATGACACCTGGTCAAGAGGGGTACAGACGCGAACGGTCGGCGAGAGAAGAGAACACAAGGGTGAACTGAAAAGAGTCACCATCTAGGCATTTTTATCCCGAAGGAAAGGTAATGCTGCATAAACCTAAAGAAAAGATGGATAAGACGATCGCGAACCAGAGAAACTGAGATAGGGGGTTGGTTACAACCTGGGAAGGTATTAGCACCCAGATTGTCCGCCGTACTCGACGGGATCCACGCTTGAAAGATTTGTGTTTTAAAGGGGTAGTGTCAGTGCTATTTGTGTTCCAAAGCTGGAAAAAATGCAAGTGTCAGGGCAAAAGAAATATGAAGTGAAATAAAAGAGTTTCAGTGTAAGGAAAGGATGTGAAGCTCAAGACTATGAGGCTTAAAAGAACAATGCTGGAAGAGGGGGGAATATACAGAGACTTTTGTTCGATAACCGTTAAGTTATGCCTACGTATCCTCTCGTGCAATGGGGTAGTCAGAACACCGTAGTTCGACTCAAAGAGACTGAAAGATAAATTGACTGATGAACTGCTTGCTTGTCTATGCTCAAGTGTATGACTTGTCTGGCTCAGGTGCAAATTGTCTTGCATTAGACGGAAGAAGCAAGTTCTCGTTTGTGAGTGAAGATGATGAGAAAAGAATCCCGGAGGAGACGATTATTGTTTGTTTTTTATGTTTTCAATCTTTTATTGCTTTTTGTGGTTTGTCATAAGAAAATGAGCTTAAGCCTAAACCAAGGGTTAGTAAACTCATCACATCCTCCCTCTGATTAGGGGTAATGAGAATACCTTAAACATGAAGTAAACACCTCACACTTAATCACCATGATGTAGGATTAAGATCATTAACCTACTTGCATTTATTTAGATGTTTTTGGAGTTTTTGTTTAGTGTTAAGTAATGAGTTTAAGCCATAATCAAGGATTTAATGGACCCATTACACCATCCTAATAGAAGGATAATAGATGAGAACATTTAAGCTAAGGAAGGCTCCTAAACTTAATCCATGATTAGGGATTAACCTCATGACAAAACAAACCTTTATTAAAGTGGATTTTAGTTAATGGTGAGATTAAGAAGTGGCTTTTATGGTTTGTAAGACAACTTGAGGGGGACTTGTCCATTAACACTAGGGTTAGTCCTTCTTAACCAATTAAGGAAGAATTAGAACCCTAATACAAGGCCCAAGTTACAAGCTTGATGTCTTGATGATTATTAGGTGAATTGATTAAGGGGTTTAAACACATTAAGGGTTTAACACTTAGGATTAAAGTTATACACTCCATCCTAATAGAAGGATACATGCATAACCCTAATCACAAAGCCTTAAAACCTTTAAGGTTTAGTCCTTGATTATGAGATGAGAAGAGAAGACTCAAAGATGACACAAAGGCAAAACTAAATGGGGGACTAATCAAACCCTAATTATGATCATTCTTGGTTATTCCTAGGGTTTATGAGACTTGCAAGAAATCTTCAGGAGAAAAGCCACCAGGAAAGAAACAGATGAAAGGAGGAGAAGCAGAAGAAGCAAGACAACTTACTTCACTTAAGAAGATAAGTTGCTTGAAGAAAGAAAGAGGATAAGGAGCATGAATGAGCAAGATCACTCTAATTCACAAGTAAAAATGCAGCAATGATGCATAAAAGGGATGAGAAGAGGTTATGAGAAGTGAAGGAAAATTCACTTCTCAAACACTTACCACCTGAAAAGTTAGCAACAAGAAATGAAATGAAATGAAAATGGGATGAAATGCAGAGATGAAAACTAAAGTCAGAAGCATGTTCATGATGCTAATGATGCTATGGGATGATATAAAAGCATACCAAGAGATGTGGATGATCATACAAGTAATGAAGATGCAAATGAGACATGAAAGGAAGCAAGGAAGATCATGAATGCATATGACATCACATGAAAGCAAAAGCATGGTAAATAGATGATGCAATGATCAAACATGATTCTAATATGTCCTAGGATGTCTTAGAAGTCATGTGAATGTATAAAATGTCATGACAAGTTCATGTATACAAGCATATGAAGAATGAATGCAAATGAAGGCAAGGATTAGGGTTTTCATACAATATGCAATGCAAAATTCAAAATCAGAAGCAAAACATGAGATAAAAAATTGAAAATGGGATCAAAGGTACCCTAAACCTATACAAGTTCATTACCCAAAGGAGAAGGTCAGAAGCTAAACCCTAAAGAACTTATGATTTTCCTAAATTTCTAGGGTTTTAAGGGTGATCCTAAAGGGAAAATGCCAAACAAATGGAAAATGAAAGATAAAAATGAAACAAAATTTTTTTTAGATGCTTGAAAGAATGTATAACACAATGCAAAAAGAACCATTCACAAACTCAACTTGGATCAAAAGTTATGAATTTTTGAAGTTAGGGTTAAAAATATTCAAATTAAAGAACCCTAATTCAAATGAAAATTGTCAAAGTATGATCAAAACCAAAAAGAAATTTGCTTTGTGAGTTTTTAAATGTTTTAAAATGCTCTCTGAATTTTTTTGGGATTTTTAAATACCTAAATGTATTTTTAATTAATTAATTTCCATTAACTAATTAAAAATAAACATTTAAATGATTTAAAAATAAATTTTAATGCAAAAAATAAAATAAAATTTATTTTTGGGTTCTGAAAATTCATAAAAGATTTAATAAAAATTTTCAGAATTTTTTGATGTTTTTTACTATTTTTAATAAAATGTACAAATTAAATGACAAGAAAATGAAATAAAATCAATTTAAATGGAAAAGTAAACAGATCCAATGATCCAGATTTGAAGTTGGGGTTTCAGGGTTGACTGGCGCGTTTTTTAAGGGCTTAGATTCATTTTGATTTAATTAAACTAATTAAACTTAATTAATTTAATAAAACTGAATTAGGGTTAAGTGACTTAATCTGAACCATTCAAAAATTAACTTAATCTTCATCCAAGGGCCACGAAGCAATCTGGCAAATTAATTAGGGTTTAAGACTTAAACACTTTCAGGTGATCGGAGAGGAGCTCCGGTCATCTTCTCCGGCGGGACCAAAACCCTAAAACACTCTACAGGCCACCCCACACCAAATCAACCACCCAGAAATGATCCTCTACCCAAACTCCATTCAAATCAGCCCTCAAACATCATTTACAACTCAAGAACAAAGAGAATCGAATCAAACTATTTTCACGGGTGAAATTTCAGAGAGCCACAAAATAGTCATTTCTTCACCATTTTTAATTCTAAGAGTATCAGCGTGACCAGCATAGCATATATTTTCATTTTGTAACAAAAGAAACAAGCTCTGAAAAGTTTTGTTCTTGAGCTTACCTGAGACGATGAACTGCAAATGTGAGCTTTCCAGACCTCTCCTTTGTGCAAAGAGTCTCCTCTGAACCTCCTGAGACTAATGAAGTGCTTCAAAACCTTTGATGGTGGCTGATCTGGAAGTTTCAGTTCTGGTGTAGCAGGTTTTGAGGTTTGTGTATGTGATGCTTTTGGCTGTTTTAATGGTTGATTTTGGTTCTATGGAGGATGTGTGACTTGTTGGTGAAGAAAAAATTGAAGTGTGATGGTTGTGGAAGGAGTTTCGAAGAGATGAAGGTTTTTGCCAATTTTGTGAAATCTGATTGTGTGTATGTTCTGAGCTCATGTGAAGCTTGTTTTTATGATCCATAAACCAATCCTAAACTATTGGAAAAAGTCAGAGGAATTGACATGTACTGTGGGAATGACATGGGGCAATTGGCCAAAAAGTCAATGGTTGGTGTACCTCAAGCATGGGCTGTGACAGAAGCTATCTTAGGGCTGCTCTGAGTTCTGCTGGCTTTAAGGATGACCATGGGATGCTTTGGAATGATCAGAAGTGGATGAATGGTAAGATGTCACATGTTTTGCCTTTTTCACAATTTGTTGCATTTTGAAGTTTTGGTCATGGACATGTGACATTCCTTGGGCAATTTGCAGCAAAGTGGACCATATAATGTTGTTATGATACTTTGAGATTGATTAGAAACCAAACAAACCCCTAAGAATCCTTCTTGCAAGAATTTCCTCTTTGTGACTTTCATGATGAATGGCTTATGATACTTGTGATCCAAGGCATGAAACTTGGGAATTCTTTGGGCAATTCTGAATTATAGGTCATGTATGATGTTTGTGTAATGGTTAGAAGTCTATTAGAGGTCACAAATTGGTTTGACATGAGTTTTTGCAAGTTTCCCTCTTTGGTACATAAGTGAAATTTTGTGATTTTTTCCCAACTTTGCAAGGCCACAACTTGAGTTCTATGATGAATTAGATCAAGTTCTTGTACTTTTTGAAAATAGAATAATCCAATCTACAACTTTCATGACCAAGAATTTTTCATTTGAAGTATTTTTGAATCAAAAAGAGGAGGTTGAAAAACTTTCCCAAAATGGCAAGTTTGCATTATAAGTCACTTTCCCAAAATGGAAACTTTGCAAATGGCTTGAAATTCTTCAATTTTGTGAACTTCTAACTTCATATAAGATCAAATAAAGATCATATACACCAAAAATGATGGAGAAGACCCTTTGGTTGTGTGATTGGGGGCCTCAGATGCCCTGATTTTGCACTGACTTGTTCAAGAAGTCATCTATTGATCAGATGCCTTCCCCATTGAATTTATTCATGAAAATTGGTATGTATGATCCTTATAACATATAGAGACCAATAGAAACAAGAATGACCAAAAAATTTGGAGTCATGGCCTCTGAAACCAAAACCCTAATTTTAGGTCATCTGTGTAGTTAAGTCTGGCTCTGCTTCTATGCCTCCTCAGTTCTTGTGATTCTGTAGGCTTCCTTGATCTTGGGAGGATATAATATGATGATTTAACATACATGGACCCTCTTGAGATGATTGATGGCCTTTGGAGTGGCTCAGATAGACCATGGATTGCTCAGATCACAAACCCTAGATGCAGATGACTTAGAACCAATGCAGTGAAGCAAAAATGTAATGTGAGATGATATGATTGAACTTATGCAAATTAAAAGAATCACAAGCCATGGTGAAATGAGTGAGGGAAAATTTGGGGTGTTTACACACATACTCATTTATACATGTCATCAAGTACACCTCATAATTACACAAAATCAATGCAACTCATGTTATGTCATTTAGAATGATATGTAATCTCTTAATAATGCATGTGGTACTGAAACATCCTCGTGAATGGAAAATGAGCCATCAACCCTCCCCTAAGGGAGCACATCATAACATCATATCACTTAAATCCACATAATGGGATTGAAGCTACCAATGGACCGAAGTCCCCTCATAATTCAATGCCATGAATGCAAGACGCAAATTATACACATCATCCTCAAAACATCATAAACATCGCATCCACATTCATTTTACATCATTATTCCTCATACTCACTCATGTCATCATACATCATACAATCATACCTCATACTCAAAGAAAATTAATTTAATTCTTCATACTTCAATTAATTACTAATTCCACTCATACTTCACAACTCATATAAATCAAGATAATTTCATACATCATATAATACTAACCATATTCATCTTAGTCCTTAAAACATATTATACAATAACTTTATATCATCATAGCATCCTAGAACATACCACCTCAAAACAGTTTTTATAAAAAAAAGACATTTTTCAAATTTTTCCAGGGCTTGCTAAGCGAGACATCCTGCTCGCTAAACGCCCATCTCACTGACTCTTCTCGCTAAGCGAGCTTCGCGATTCTGCAGAATTTCTCTGTGATTTCCAACCTTCTCCCTCTGCGATAAAACCCTTCCAAAACATATAAATCGACAGCATTGCCTCAGAAAACATCATTGACATTAACATCCATCACAATATCATCAACCACATCACATACCTCATTAAATTTATCCAAATCATCATGAATTCATCATCAAAATTCAGTTCATCACAAAACCCCATACCCTAAAACCTATACCTCAAAAACCCCCAATTCCATTCCCACATTATAATATCGGAAGGAAAATACTCCCTATACCTTAATTTTCATAAGATTTTTCGAGAATCTCCCCGTAAAACCTCCTAACATTCAAGCCCTAGTTGTTCCTTTTCTCTAGAGCTCTTCTCCCAAAAGTGTGATCGTTCCAAATGATCGTACTCTCCAACTTTCCCTTCTTTTGTCACTCTTGCCCCTATGACCTCTTTTAGTCTTTCCCCATAAAATTCTCACTTATCCTCAACTAAAAGACCACAATACCCTTATCCTCTAATTCCTTTTATTTTATTCAATATAAACTCAAATAATGAAATAAACCGCTAAACTTAATATTTCAAATATTACTAATATATTAAGTTCCTCCTAAACTCCACAAAACATCAATAAACATCAAAATTCACAAGAAAACACATCAATTAAATTTAAAATAGACTTTAGGGGTGTTACAGTCATGGGCTTCAGATCGGGCTGATGACCGAGAATGGTGAGCTCAAGACTCATCTAGAGACAACAACTAAAGAGATCAAGAGCTTGATGCCGAAAGAGGTTGTGTTGGCTATGACTACCATTGAGGTTGAGACCCTCTGGGTGAGGGTGGTCGAGCTGGAGAGGTTGGTGGCTCTTATTGAGGAGGAGGGTGAAGAGGATGCAACCCTTCAGACTCAGTGTGATTTGATTGCTCGAATTCGGGTTCTAGAGCACAACTATGTGGAAACCCTTGAGTTGGGTTTTAACAATGTCGTGGAGAAGCTTCAGCTCGTCAATCCTGGGGTGGAGCTTGTGATCGAGGGGACCAGCTATAACCTCAAAGTCGTTGATGGCTAGATAGTCATTCAGACTGAGAATGATGAGGAGGAAGATGAAGATGACGAGGAATATGATAGTTTTTATGTTTTGTTGGCCTGTGTGTCATTGTTATATATCCTTAGGCATATTTTTCTTCTTCTTGGTTTCAGGCGCAATCCCCTTAGGCATAGTTTTTATGTTTTGTCAGCCTGTGTGTTGTTGTAATATTGCTTGAGTTTTTCAGCGTTCCATGGTCGAGCAAGTTCTTCACCATTCAATTTTTCGAGGTAGTAGGCCTCGCCACCCATTTTGGCCCAGACACGGTATGTACCTTCCCAGTTTGCAGTCAGGTTGCCTTCTCGTGGATTCTACTGGTTCCTTCGGAGTACTAGGTTGCCAACCTGGAATTGTCATTTGATGACTTTCGCGTCGTGGTGTAGAGTTATCTTTTGCTTTAATGATGCTTCGTGGAGTGTTGCCTCAAATCGTATCTCTTCGACGAGGTCGAGCTCTTCTCGGAGAGCTTCATCTTTCATTTTCTCGTCTAAGGGCACTTCTGTCTGTCGTGAGGGTTCTCTGATTTCCACTAGGATGGCCGCTTCAGTCCCGTAGGCCAGTCGAAAGGGATTTTCCTTAGTGGTCAAATGGAGGGTCATGCGGTATGCACAGAGCATGATGTGTAGCTCCTTCACCCAATATTTTTTCGCCTCACCCAGTCTACGTTTCAAACCCCTTAGGATCACCCTGTTAGTTAATTCTGCTTGCCCATTGGTCTGGGGGTGTTCCACGAATGAGAAATGTTGTTTTGTGCCTAGTTTGACGACGAAGTCTTGGAATTTCATGTCGGTGAACTGCGTCCCATTATCGGTGACGAGGGCTTGAGGTACATCGAAGAGGGCGAGGATGTTGCGTTTGTAGAAGTGGAGTATGTTCAGCGCCATGATTTTGGCAAATGCTTCGGCCTCGATCCACTACGTGAAGTAGCCTACTATGATGATTAGGTATTTATTCAGGTGAGATCCTATCGTGAAGGGTCCGAGGATGTCCATTATCCACCATGCGAAAGGCCATGGGAACAACAAGCTTTTAAGGTTGTTGGGGGGAGTTAAGTGCATTTCCCCGTGTCTCTGACACTTGTCGCACCTATTTATGTGCTCTTTTGCATCATGTTGTATTGTCGGCCAGTAATAGCCCGCTTGCAGGGACTTTTGCGCCAGGGACCTTCCCCCAAGGTGTTGGGCGTTGATTCCTTCTTGGATTTCCTTCAGGACGTCTGGGATCTTTGTCTCGTCGACACACTTTAGAAGGGGAATGGAAAATCCCCATTTGTAGAGCATGCCTTTGATCAAGACGTATGAGAAAGCCCTCCTTTTTGTCGCCAAGTCCTCCTTATGATCGATGGGTAGCTCGCCTATTGTGAGGTAGTTATAGGCCGAGGTCATCCAACAGTTGGAGTCACCAATGGCATTCACATTGAGAGGCACAATCGACTTTTTGATGCTTGGTCAAGGGAGGATTTCCTGGATGATGGACTTATTGCCACCCTTCTTTCGTATGCTTGCCAGTTTTGACGGTATGTCTGCTCGCATATTGTGCATGCAGGGGATGTGTTAGACTTCCTAGTAGTCAAATTTCTCCATCCTCTCTTTGATGAGAGCCAAGTACTCGATGAGGTTGTCGTTCTTGGCTTTGTAGTCCCCTCGTACTTGGGACGTGACGAGCTAAGAGTCTGTGAAGATCCTTACTTCCTTCACTATGAGGTCCTCGGCCAACCGTAATCCTGCTAGGAACGCTTCGTACTCTACTTGGTTGTTAGAGTTTGGGAAGGATAAGGCCAATGAGACTTAGATCAGGATGTCGTCTTTGTTTTCAAGGATGATTCCCGTCACAGTCCCTGTCGAGTTGGATGCCTCGTCCACGAAGATTGTCCATTTGTGGGCGCCTCTAGTCTAGATCGGCTGATGGGTCATTTCCGCGATGAAGTAGGCCCAGACTTGTGCTTTAAAGGCCTTTCTTCTCTCGTATTGGATGTCAATCTTTGATAGCTCTAAGGACCACTTGAGCATCCTTCCGACCATGTATGGGCGCCCGAGCAGCTGTTTCATGGGTTGATCCGTTCTCACCTTAATCGTATGGGCGAGGAAGTAGTGTCATAGTCTTCTGGATGCGTTGATTAGGGATAGCGCGACCTTCTAGATCTGCTGGCATTTAAGCCCGAATCCCTGTAGGATTTTTCTCGTGAAGTAATTGGGCTTCTATCCGTCGATTGTTTAGCGGATGAAGGTCGCGTTGACCTCCTCTATGGCCACTGACAGGTAAAGGTAAATTGTCTCCCTTTCCCAAGGTCGAGAGAGGACTGATGGCTTGGAGAGGGCCTTTTTGAGGCAGAGAAGGGCCTGCTCGCACTCCTCGGTCTAGTCGATGGTAGCTTCCTTGCGTAGTAACTTGAAGAATGGGAATACGTGTTGGGCCGATTTGGCGACGAAGCGAGATATCGAGGTGAGCATCTCGTTGAGGGATTAGATGGACTTTTTTGATTTGGGTGTTGGGAATTCAGAGAAAGCCCGACATTTGTTGGGGTTGGCTTCGATACCTCTTTCTATTAGGTAGAAGCCGATGAACTTTCCTGCTCGAACTCCGAAGGTGCACTTATTCGGGTTAAACCTCATTTTGAATTTCCTCGCCTGATCAAAAACGTTTCTGAGGTGGAGGGCATGGTCGGGTTCCTCGTGGGATTTCACGATCATGTCATCCATGTAAACCTCGAGCATGTCCCCGATCTCTGCTTGGAAAACTTTGTTCATCATATGCTGGTATTAGGCTCTAGCGTTCTTCAGGCCGAAAGGAATTACATTGTAGTAATAGTTTCCCGACTCATTCATGAAGGATGTGTGTCTCTTATCTGTCTCCGACATGGGAATTTGATTGTATCTGATGTAAGCGTCCATGAAGGAAAAAAGTTTGAAACCTGCAGAGTTATCTATCAATTTATTAATGTTAGGTAAAGGGTAAGCATCTTTAGGACATGTCCTATTAAGATCGGTGTAATCAATATACATTCAACATTTTCCATTATTTTTCTTAACAAGTACAAAATTAGATAGCCAGGTTGTGTACTGGGCTTTAGAAATAAAATTTGCCTCTAAGAGGTTTTTTACAACCTGTTTGAAAGCCTCTGCTTTCTTGGGAGACTTCTTATGCCTACAATGTGTTATTTCCCTAGTGACAAGATATATGACGAGCCCGTGGTAGGCGACCTCAGGGTCGAGCCCATACATTTTGGCAGTGTTCCATACGAATAAATCAACATTCTCTCTGAGGCAAGCTACGAGTTGCTCCTTCGGTGGTATTGGCAGTCTGGTGCCAATATTCACGCTTTTGTCGGGGTTGTCACCGAGAGGGATGAGCTCGAAGTCCTGTTTGGTATGGGTCGGGCGGGATGAACAAGTGCTTGTTTTCTAGTGGGAGTTTTGAGGGTTTCTTCCCTTGTGTCGTCTTTGCTGAGGCGGCAGTCGAGGTCGATTGAATTGATCCGGGGCGGTGGCCTCTGCTCTTCAACTCGAGCTTTCTTATTTTCTTTGGATGTTATGTTGACCATGGTTAGCCCTTTGACAGTCGTTTCAAAGCATCTTCTGGCCGCCTCGATGTCGCTGTGTAGTGTGACCACACAACATAGTTTGGTGTAGTACTTCATTTTCAGGTGGACCGTTGAGGGTACGACAGGAAACTCGGCCAATGTTGGTCGACCTATGATGCAATTGTACATAGATGGGCATTCTATCACCAAGAATTGGACTTTGACCTCTCTGGCGGTCTCGTTTCCCCCGAACGCGACGATGAGTTCTACAGAACCCCATGGCCTCGTTGTAGCTCTGTTGAAACCCTAGAGGTCGGACCCTACGTATGGTGAGAGGTTCTTCTCGTCGATCTTGAGGGTTTTGAACTGGTGGACATAAATGATGTCGATGGAGCTGCCCTGATCGACTAAGATGCGACGGACATCAAAGCGTGCCATCTTCGCCCTTGCCAGCAGATGGATGCTTAAGTTAGGGGATCCCCCTGGGAGATCTTCGAGGTCAAATGAGATGGGGTTGGATTTTCCTCTAGCTTTGGTCAACATCTCCAGCTGGTCGGGGCGGCCAGTAGGAGTTCGTCGAATTTCCTCTTTACCGAAACTGCGACATTCTCGCTGCTCATCCTGCCACTATAGATTACCATGGCTGTCGGGAAGTTTTTCCAAGGGTTGTGTGCCGCCAGGTAGGGGGTTTTGTGAGCTCCTCGGAGATGCAGAAGTCCCCTAGCCGGGACACACATAGAGCTATTGGAAAGGGGGAGTCTCCAAGCGGAGTGTATTCATGATCTCTCTTGGTGTCATGGTCGTCATGTCAGGGAGGCTCGCTCCTCTTGGTGTATTTCTTAAGGTGGCCTTCCTTTATGAGTATCTCAATTGCATCCTTGGACGTAGTCTTCCGTGATGTGCCAGTAACTCCTATGAAATCTCCAATACTTGGACTTGTCAGTGTTGGGTTTAGGGGTCATCGGTTTGGGGAAACGCACCCTACCCTGCTTGAATTATGAGTTGATGCATTCGACCAAGATACGCTCGCGAGAGTGGTAAGCATGATGTATTTAGAGAAAATCCCATCTGGTCCTCTGTCCTCGCAGGGTTCGCGGGGTCTGTCATTTTTTCTTCTTTCCCCGTCGCAGCGAGGAGCAGCATGTTCTTTGTATTTTGAAGCTTTAATCTCGTCTTGATTGTGGTAATTCCTGATGATGTAGGCGACCTGTTTCTCCTCGTACCTAATGTACACCTGTTCCTTGTGTAGAATTTCATCCAATGAATGGGGAGGCCCGATCTTGACCTCCCTATTAAATTCGCTGTCGAGGATTATTCCTTTCTCGAGGAGGTACTTATTCATTTAGTCTGATGTGTCCACCTCGACAACTTTTTGGTTGAACCTTTCAATGTAGGATCAGAGCGTTTCACCCTTTCCCTAGATGATGGCTTAGAATGTGGCCTCCGACTTTGGATGGCGCCGGGATACAATGAAATGCCTTATTAACGCCGCCCTTAGGTATCTCCAGGGAGTGATGGATTCCGGAGCCAGGTTTTTGTACCAGGTCATGGAGCCCTTTCTCAGGGCCGTGGAGAACAATTTGCATTTGACGGTGCACCTGACGTTACAATAGTCGAGCATGGTGTTAATGTTTTCAATGTGGTCATCTGAGTCAGTGGTTCCATCATAGGTTGAGAAGTTCAGGGGTTTCTCAATGCCCGCGGGGAGTTAGGTCTTTACGATGGCCCAAGATAGTGGGCAATGGGGTCATCTTCGTCGTTTCTCAGAGGCGATAGAGGGTCATCCCTGGGGCTTCTTCTATGACAGGGGGATCCTCTAGGTCGGCTAGTGGGTTGTTCGGGACACCCACTAGCTTTGTTCTTCTTGGGGTCCAAGGAGCGTCATCCCCGATGGGGAGGGGAACGACCGCGCTTCTTAGCAGCCTCGGGTTGAGTCCTCTCAAGTTGAGGTATGTGTCTACGATCGCAGGGAGACGGGCTACACGAACGTCGAGGCCTCTACTTAGGAGAGTCGGCGTGACAATGGGTTTCCAGCAGGGCGATTCTCTTGTGCTGTTGGAACAACATGAGGTTCGACCGATTGAGGGCGTGAACCATTGCTATCAACGTCGGGTCCCCCTTAACGGGCACTAGAATAGGCTCGAAAGTGGTTGTTGTATGTTGCTGGGTAGATTCGTTGGCAACTAGTTCGGGAGACAAGATAACCGTCTTCCCATCTCTGGAGTCGGCCTCATGGACAACCTAGAGCCCGTCGTCGTCATCATTGGCGTAGTTGACAAGGGTGCACTGTGGTTGTCGCCATGTTCGCAAGTCATGATGGTCGGTTGATAAAGAGAATGAAGCTTTGGTCCTTCGTTTCAATAAAGACGGGGGAGCAGTGAAATTCCCACAGATGGCGCCACTAATCTTACCTGATCAGTATGGACCTTCCTCTCCCCTCCAACAACTAAAGTTGTGCTAGTCCGGAAGGTCTATTCTGATCAGGTAAAATAAACATTCATCTTCTAACCCTTTCATTTCCTCCATATCATTAACACACTTAGGTTCAATATTATTAGAATATATTATTTCGAAAGAATGCTCCACAAATATATCCCCATCAACTGCCATTGCATTGAAGTATGAAGCAAAGTCGTATGCATCATCGTCATTTCTAATCATAATAAATCCATCTTGAATTTCTAATATTTTTGTCCATAACCTAAAACTACCCTCCTTATACCCTCACCCATTCACCAGCTTGCCAAAGATATCCATTGTTCAGTTCGCAACATGTAACCCAATTACAGTCGAATCAACCCCCTATGTAAATAATTTCATTCGAATTAACCCTAATAAATTCAAACCATGATGAAAAGTCACATTAAAAGGTTTAAATTCCTCTGAAGAAAGCATAACCAGTTATCAAAAACCCTAATAATTTCATTCAGATAACACAAATAACATACCGACTACCCTAATGCTAATTTTTAACCGTGAAGAAGTTTACAAATCAACATACCTGAGACATTACAAGCTTTGTCTTCGCCTTCGGTTATGACCTCATGAACAACCGTCTTCACCTTCTTCGTTTTCTCCTTCATCTTCTTTGCAGGATTATCGCCTTCATTGATGAGCTTCTTCGTATGAACCCTAACTATTGTAAGGGGGTATTTCAAAATTATATACCTAGTAAGCTTACAAGGAATAAACAAAAATACGATATGTGTAATTCAATTGATCACGTGGAAAACATATAAAGTAATAAGTGAATCTTCAATGACACTTGACATATGGGGATTGTTTGAGAGAATCTAAATAAGATGAAAGAGTGTTTAAAAAAAACTTTTAGAGGGGGATAAAATGAGAACTCACTAACATTATAGTTATAGAGAAATTGTCTATTTAACCCTAAATAATAATAGCTTAAGATTACTTACTAATAATTTAGAGATCAAATACGCGAGAGATTGATGGTTAAGAACTACATTATATAATACTCTTAAAGAATAATAGACCTTAAAGCCCAAATACTACTAAGAGCCAACTAACATTAACCATACAAATAAAGTAATATTTATATAAATTCTAAATAAAATCAATTAATATAATTATAAATCACTCTCTATCATTGCCGCGAAGTTCACTTGAACCTAGTCCTCAAGGTTCTATACTTACTCCTAGATCCCATTGCTTAAACTGAACAATCATAACAAACAATTTATCTTGAGTCACTGGTGGAACAATTTCCAAAATGCTAACACCTGCATCTTGAACAAATTTCCCAAAACCATGGCCTTTTGTAGCCTTATTTGTCTGTCCATCTAGATTTCCTACATTAGTTGTATCATTGCATGACTTTAAGCTACCTTGAACCTCATTGGAATCCTAATCGAATATTATTATGCGACAATAACCACAAAGTAGTGTAGCAATTCTTTCATCAATAAAGTATTTCTTCTACTGCATTGTTTGTTTAGAAGAATCATCAGAGCTTAAGTGCCCATAAGAGAAGGAATTTGAGGATTTGTTCAATGATGAGTTCCTCTAATGACAATCAATTATTTGTAATCCCCTCTTAAGACTTGCTTCCAAAGACTCGGTCGGACCTAGAAAAACCTTGCTTGATCTTAATGAGGACTGCATAAGTTCATCCTTTAGCTGTCAAATTTGATCAATCACATCATGCCACTATTGTGAAGCCATCCAATCACCGAACATGTTGAAAAGCGCGTGGGAATCGTATGTTTTAGAGAGAGGAACCTGAGAAACAATAGTTGCCACCAAAATGTTATCGAAACAAACAAAATTAATATTGAACCAACTAATTATGTTATGTTCTTTCTTCAACCTCTCCATTAAATGCTCACCAATGTCTTTCTCATCGGCATTGCATACAAATTTTACCTTGCCAGCTTCCCATATATGCACCAGCATATAAGTATTTGAATATTTGGTGAATTTACAAGGACTATTATTGAATCCAGGATTTGTCTGCGGTAACACTTCCTCACCACCATATTGCTCCTCTAATGTCCGTTTAGGGTCTTTGTTTGTCACCCTCACATCATCAAATTTGTGCCACTGATCGGAGAGAGTGGGCTTGATAAACACATAGTAATATCCACCGTGCACACCACCACAATGAACCAGAACACTATGAAGTGCGTAAAGATTGTGAACATTCCTACCAACATCAGGTGATAAATATATTCCATCTCAATCTAAATCAAGTTGCAATGGAAACTCATATCGATCATTAATATTTACCATAGTATCCCGCATAAAGTCATATTCAAATATTTTTAGTTGGGAATGCAAAACTGGAGGAAATTGATGAACATAACACCTTTCTTAGCATCCTGCAAACCATATTATTCAGCATGGTCTTTGTTGTCTCCCTCAAGACTTTCAACTTCAACATACTTGTCAAATGAACCATAAACATCCAAGTAGCCTTTGACATCAAGTTGAAGATAAAATATGACTCCTTTCGTGTTGATTTATAGTCCACATGGATACACTCAATATAGTTTATGTGATGCCCTGTGTCGCTCCCGGGATTTTCATCCTAGTACAAACGCGAAAGTGGCGTGGAAAAGGTAGAGTCGCCAGCCATACATTTTTATCCCGAATGAATGGGAAAGGTAATGTTGCATAAACCGAAGAGAAAGGAAAGGACAAGGTCCTGAGAACCAAAGATCTGGGTTTGGGAGTCAGTTACGACCTGAGAAGATATTAGCACCCCAGATCGTCCGTCGTACCCAACAAGATCCACACTTGCTTGAATTGTTTCAAAGGGTGATAAATAATATGATGCTGAACAAAAAACGCCACTGGAACTGGAATGAAAGAGGGAACTGGAAAAATAGAATGAAAAGAAAGGGGGAAAAGTAGGGAAAATAAAGAATATGCTCAAATAGGCCCAACCCCGCTGCCTACGTACCTCATCGTGAAAATGAGGATCAGAGTCGACGTAGTTCACCTAACTAAGGCGAGAACTTATTTGTGTTTTTTATGAATTGAACTTCTTATGCCTATGCTCAGGTGTTGCAGACTCGTCTGGTACGAGTGTGTTACCGTCTTGCAAAGGGACATGTCGAAGCGAGTTCTTTCGTTATTAGTGAGTGAGATGAGAAATGAATTCCCGCAGGAAAAGTCGTGTGTTGTCTATTTATTGTCTTTTGAAGAAGTGTTTTTGATTTTGTTGTTTGTGAGACAATCTCATTCTAAGACTTGTTCATCGTGGTATATGCCTTACACCTCGCCCCGAAATGGTACGTGTGCAAGTACCCCATGGCAAAGTCTCCTGGCGCACGAGAAAGCTCGATCTTTATTATGTGTTTTGTTGTTTTTCTTTGAGATGAGAAAGAGTGACTCAAGTTGAGAAAGGACAAAAACTAAGGGAATTAAGACTCACCCTAAGTTGTTTATTTCCTGGGATGTCCTATGGTTAGTGTGGTCTTCTAATCCTAAAGAAGAAAAGGAAAAGAAAAGGAAATTAAAAAGCAACTTACTTCTCTAAAGAAGTTAAGTTGTTTCTAAAGAGGGATTAACATGAAGTTGTACAAGACAAAGCCTAAAGGGATAAGACAACCACAATTTAAAAGCATAAATATGAGTAAAAGAAGTTGTATAAACAAGTTTACCTCAACCTCCCTACAAAACAAAGGTTAGCTTCATAATGTGTATTGAAAGCATAAACACAAGTAAATCTCAAACTAGCTAAGGGAAAAACACTAAGGCCTCCTAGGATTAAGACCTAAAACTAAAGGACCCTAAGTGATAATAAGCTTCTAAAGTCATTATCTAAACTATATTAAAGTGTTCTAAGATCCTAAGATCAAACACCTACAAACTATGCCCTAATGAGGTACTAAACCCTAAAGAAATTCAAGGTGAAGTTAGATGAAGAAAGTTGAATGAAAGTGCAAGGCAAACATAATTTGAAAGTATAAAGAGATAAAGTAAAGAATTATATGTATCTTACCTCAACCCCCCTACAAAACAAAGGTTAGTACCAAAATAATTTGCATATTGGAAACAAAAACAAAGCATAAAGGCAATTAAACCTTACACACATCCTAGAATGGAACTAGGGTTCAAAATAAGACCTAAGTATAAAGATGAAGGTATCTAAAGGTTATATGACTTATAAAGCTAGTAGATACATGCTATAGGTCCCTAAATATGCTAAGATACCTCACAAAATCAAACTATGTCAAACTATGTACAAAACGTTCACATAAGTTCACATGAATGCAAGTTAGGGTTCATGGATGAAATATGAGTGCATATGGCATACGAGCATGCATTAATACATGAAATGAGTATAAAATTCAGTATTGAATGCTTATTAATTAAGATTAATAAACATACCATCATGGATGCAATGGTTTAGTTCTATGGAGTAAGGAGAAGAAGATGTGAGTAGAAGTGAACATGGTGTCGCATAAGATCACAAATGATGCAAGTTAAGGATGAATGTCATGTGAATATTCATGATATGATTATGGATCAGTAGCATACAATATATTAGATGCAATTAGAATGCATGTATAGACATTTGTGCTTTACATTTAAGTTATGTTAACAATTGGAGGAGAAGAGAAACAAGTTTAGGTTAAACATGTTCAAGTAAGCATGCATTTCAAAGCACAAAATAAATCAAATGAAGATGGTTCAAAAAGTGACCTATAACTGTAATTAAGTACCTAAAAGTGACCTATAATTAACTCCTAAAGGTTTCCACAAAGTGTCTCAAGCCAATGACATGAATGCCTTCCTAACATCTAGGGTATGGAATAAGTAGACACACAAATGGACCTATAATCTAGGTGACATGAAAAATAGAAAAAAAAGACTTGAAAAATTATTAAATTAAATCCTTAGCATGGTGAAGTCAGTATCTTATATTGTATAAAAGGATTTCACAAAATTATTCACCAAAGTGCCAAAATAATTTACTTAACGGTCAAGGTAACAAGGCATGATCGCCGAAAAACAACTCCACAAAGTGGATAAAAAATGGCACTAAAAATTATGAAAAAATTCCAAAGTAGCATCAAAATGTCACAAATTCCAGTGGTTAATCATACACAAAAAATAGGTCTCATACCTATTGGAAAAAATTGTTTTCGGTCCTTTATGTCAAAACAATTCCTTTTGGGACAACTTGGAATGAAAAATCCAAATTAATTACAAAAACCATCCAAATATGGAATCAAAAAATATAACAAATTCATTGAGAGAATAAGGATCACTCATGAATTTTTCCATAGTTTTATCGCACCTGAAACTATTTTTAATTACTGCGACGAAACGGGAAAAAATGGTGATTTAAGGGAAAGTGCGGTAGAAGCGAATTTTATCGTTCGTAACCTAATCCCTAAGCTTCGATATTGTCACACATCAACATAAATCACAAATAAATCCAGTGCCTCATGTGGGAGGGCTCAATATGCACCTTATGTTATATGATCCTTAGTCACATACAACTAAAATGATGTATTAACGTGGAGAAAGTCGAGAGTTCTTACTTGATTGAAGTGCCGATTCTTCCTATAAAAGAAACCCAAAAACTTCATGCAAGGTCTTGTAATCTCTCATAAGAAAAATAAATTCTTATCTTCCATAATTTCTTTGTGAATGTCCACCATAATCGAAATCAATCCTTATCGATCAAAAACGCTCATGAACTTTAATCCAAAATTAGTTCACAACTATAATTAAAATTATCAACAAAATTCAATTAAAAATTAACAAGAAACTAATCAATGGATTGATCCACAAATATATTTTGACAATAAAATAACCAACATTTTTTAACAAAAAAAATTACTTAGCAATTTCTACAAAAATCATAATAATTTTCTAACAAAATAAACAAAACAGGGGAGGTGGATTAGTAAAATCAGAATGCAGGAAATAAAAATAATGGCCCAAGGCCCATATCCCTTACACATTCCGCAGAAGGGGGTGTGAAACTGAAATGCTGGTGATGAATAGAAATCCATGGCATGGTGGAAAAACATTTAAGCCCGATCCAAATTGATTTATGTGCAATAACCTAAACTAATATGTTATCTGGAGAACCACCATCGAAACCCTATCTTCTACCTACCGCCGCACGTCTCAAATTTCTCCCCATCGTCGCTGGTGCCATCGGACCTCCTTCACTCTCACAACATTTAATTGCCATCACCTCAGTCATCTGAAACTCCATGATTACACAACCCCGTCACTGCCTCGTCTTATCTCCTACGCCGTGTTCCTTCTTCGTCATCAACATTCATCCGCCGTTGATACCTCTTCTGTGAACAACAACTTTATCGGCGAACTCTTCCTTCTCAATAAACACATCACTGAAAAAAAAAAGATGCAACTTGTGTGAGAGCTTGACCTAGGTCGTAGATCCAAACACGCACGGGAGAAGAAATTGACATGAAACGAAGACGCGACTTCAGATTCGATCTTCACGATATTGCTCTCCCTTTTGTCGCAGTATCAATCTAGTTCTTATCCTCCTTTTACTTCATCTTCTTTCCCGCGATTATCGACTTCTTCCTCTTCTGAATTTATGTTGTTGCTATATTCTTGTGTAGGTTTTGTGAATCTTCTGAATCTTGTTCAATTCAGAGTATGGATTGAATTATGGATGTCTATTGTGCATGTTTCAAATCGATGAGGATGAAAAATGTTTGAAGATTGGAGGTGAAGCTCAATGAGGTTGATGATGAAGAATTTGACATGAAGAGGATGATGGTGTGTGAATAAAGTTGTTGCAGCAGTGTGAGTTTGAAGATGGGGATGAAGGTTTCGGATGTGAGAGTTGATGAAGATTGAGTAGGTATTCATGATTGATGAATAATGTTTGATAAGGGATTGATGAAGAGTTTTGGATTCAGATCGAAGAAGATTTAGGGATTGAAGGCTTTGTTGATGACTGAATGAAGATTGAAGGTGGTGATTGAAGAATGAAGAGGATGACGGTTCAAGATGATGATGAAGGTGATTCTGTGAAAAATTTCCTTCAAAATTTGTTGAGTTTTTTTTCTCCTGTAACTGATTGTAACTGAATTCTGATAAGTTAACCCCCTTCTCAATGCTGGTGTAAAAATTTGGTGTCCTCCCCCTTTTGAGTTTATGATGGTTGTTATATCAGTATTTTCTGTTGAGTTTTCTGGAAAAAGTTTATTCTGTAACTGATTCTTTGATTTTTTTGTTCACTTTTCTTTTTCTGCCTTTTGTTATCAATTTGCGTAACTGATTTGTAATTGCTTTCCCTCCCCCTGTTTTTCTGTTATTTTTGTAACTGTTATTGAATTTATGATAAATTATCCTCCCTCTTTTTTGTTGTAACTCTTTTTTATATTCATATGAGTTTCTTTTTGCTTTGTAACTGAGTTTCTTTTTGATGTGATGAATTTTTCGGCTATTGAGAGAGTGAAGTATTAGAGGTTTTGTTCAGTTTTTTTTGGGATCATAGTCATTTTTATGTCATCAACCTTTGACATTTTTCTGTTATACATTTTTTTTTGCTGATAATCCTCTCTTAAGTGACTCTTTTGCTAATGACTATAAACATAATAACTAATCATGGATATTGAAACACTTAAAAATGGTTTTAAAAAATGAAAAAAAATGGAATTTGGTTAAAAAAAATTGGATATGGGCTTAAAGGTCATGGGCTTTGAAATCTACAAAAATATGGACTTTAACCTAAACATTAACATAAGCTTGGCAAAAGAAATTGATATTTGTTTATGACAATGACAAGTGATTATTAAATTGAAATTTGAATAAAATGGATAATAGGATAAAAATCTTTAAAAGATGGATGAAGAATGGGTTAAGGAAAATAATTTGGATAATGAATGTGGTTTAGAATTTGGATTAGCAACAAAAAGTTTGTGGATATTTAGACAAGTGAAACTTGGTTAATCGGTTTGTTGGATATTTGAAGCAGGCATCCAAACACGGGCCTTTAAAATCAAAATGCGAAAGGTGGATAATAATGATGATCCTTAAATCCATAAAATCCGAGTTAATTTGCAAACCGTACCATAAATGACCAAATCAACTCTCAAAAGAATCCACAATTTCACATCATGCAACTCTAATCCTCTAAACCCTTTCCTTGATGGCTAATGATCTTTGATACGAAACCCTGATTGGCCCCGTATACACTAGAAATTCAATAACTTGCGCCTCCAGTAATAACCAAATCCCTTGAGTAATAATATTCACCGCTGGACAAACTTTCCGAAGGAAACCTTCTCGAGGACCACATGGTCAGGGAAATAAACCTAAACTAAATAGTAATAGTACAAGAAGACGATGTTATTGATGACCACCTAAAACCTTAGATTCATTTGATAACCATACATAAGGTGTAAAGCCCTAATTCCATAATCCGTGAAACAAACTCCAGTGGAGTAGAAACCACAAACTAATGGAAAAACGGGTTCTTCAAAGGGTGTTGATCCCATGCCTGAGGAGTTAATGAAATGCATGATTGCGAGTGTTATGACCTAATAAAAAATGAAGATGAATGCGAGGCAAAAATCTAGTTAAGGTAATAAATAAGAGGGAACATTTTGGGGTGTTACACCCTGTAAACAATTGTTGTATAGTTCCTTCAATAACAATTTCCTTCATTTTATCTTCTACAAAAACATTTTCTGCTTCAAGCCCATACAACACGTCATTTATCAAAGGCTCACTTTCAAAAATGGCGTGCACATGTGCTGCTTCCAGAGCCTGGAGCTTTCTCTTAAATCTTTCCGAAGCAATTGCCGCTTTATGTACCCTTATACCATAGTGGCCCCTGCCTCCAAAAGCTGGAATACGTTTGAGGTATCCAGCTAAAAGAATACAATCAACCTCTAATCTCCTTAGTGTAGCAACAAAGTCATTAGGACATAAGTCATCAGATTCGTTCTTTGCTTTAGGGAACAATATAACTAGTATATCATTATTTATGGCATACTCAACACCTCCACACTCGCTTTTATTCGTCACCAATACATTGACATCTCCAGGAAGTGATCCCCTTTTTGATGCCTTGTGAATGGCTTTCAAGTTTGATCCTCCACTAGACACAAATACGACTAACTTTTTCCTTCTCCCCGTGATGTGATCCGTGATATCCACACTACTGCTGCACCATACTGTCCTCATAGAGCTATAATATCCACCTTTTTTGCAATATTGATAGGGTAATAAGCTCCACGCAAAATGTTCGAACAAACATATGCATCAATATCCCAATTAGCAGGACTTGTATCTCTTTCTTCTGAATCAGGTTGAGGCACTTCATCAACTCCAATCACAGAATCAGACACATCGGAAACAACTTCCAGGGCATCAAGCTTTTCATCTAGAGTTTGAACCTCATCCATGTTAGAACCTACTTGTTGTTTTTGTTGTGAATCAATTTTGCAAACAAATGGTGGGTGTTTTTGGATAACCACCTTGTCGAGGCTGGTCTGATCGGAAACAGAGTTCCGAACAACTGCGGTGTTCTGTCCAATCCGTTTCCGAACAACTGCGGTGTTCATGGAAAATAACTGGAAGAGGTATTTTATCAAACATGTGGTGGGCATCATATGAAGATGCAACAGAAAGAGCAATATCACCAGTAATGCTAGCCGATAGGATTTGTGCAATAAAATCTTTGTTGGTAAAGCGAACGAGAAAACGATACTTCAGTGTGTTGTACTTGTTCTGATCCTGATTGATCAACCGAATCCGAGCGCGGTAACCGGTCTTACCCTTTCTCCTTCTCTTAAACTTTACTTGGTATCTCTTGAAGTAAGGCTTCGACTTTTGAGATTTCACAAAAACGATTGTTACAGAAGGTTAGGGGTAATTGTTGTAGTCATATGAATTGAGTTGTTGTTGTTGTCGGTAGTAGAAATTTGGATAACAATAAAGATTTGTGGGAGTTGAATATAATGAGTATGGGTATGGTGAATATGATTGTTGATGTGGCGTGTATCTGTGGTTATAGGAGAAATTTTGAGATGGGGTAGAAAATAGGATGTTGGTGGAATAATATGGAAGACTTTCCCATGCAAAAGAAGGGAACGAGGGAGTAACAATGATGATGTTGGGATGATAACATGGAGCAGTGAAATATGATAGAGGTAAATATGTCATATGAGGTATTAATGTTCAAAAATGAAAACACCAATTGTTAGGAAGCAAACAAACCCTAACAAATCTATTAGAGAAAAACTAATAAAACTATAAAGATAAATGAGAATAAAAAGATAACTTGATTTTTCATTGATTCCCAAACGTCTAATAAACCTTGAAACATAAATATCATTAACATTAACCATTTAATAAAGTACTACTTATATAAATTCTAAATAAATTCAAATAATATAATTATAAGCCCCCACATTGCTGTTTTTTCCATTTCCAAAACGAAATTCAAATTAGTAGATCGAAGTTCCAAGCTTTCGCGACTTCAACAATAATCTCCTTAGGAATCTTCCAATGGATGGCCAAACGCAGTCTAACAACAAGAAAAACGACGACGACCAATTTACTGAACAACCATCAGACCCTAAACCATCGGTCGCCGGAGCCGGTGGTGGAAATTGGGGTGGTTGGGGATTTTCTCCGCTTTCCATTCTCTCCGATCTTCAGAAGGCCGCTGCCGTCGCTGCTGAAGAGATCTCTCGCAATGTACATTTCTAGACGATACGATGCCGTTTTATGCATTTTTTTTTGTGGTTCAATGCATTCATTTAGATCTATTGATTAGTTTTTGATTTTGTGATCTCAGTTTAAGATTCAGTATTAATAATTATGTACTGCAAATTTGGCTGTGTTCATTAGGGTAATGGGTTTCTGTAATTAGAAATATCTTGTTTTTTTTTTCTTCTTTTCAATACTGTTTGATACTGATTTAGTTGATGGTATGTAAATTTTATTTATTAGAATGATAACAATGGAAGGGTTGTTCTTTGTACGTTTTAGCATATTAGGAACATTCAATTGATAGGAGGATAAATTTGGGACTTTTGGCTGTGAATTAATGGGGTGTTTCAAAATGCAGGCTGCTTCAGTCGCAGAGACAGCATCGAAGAGCATTGCAGAGTTGCAAATCACTGCTGAAGATTCAGAATCTCCCAAAGAGGATGTAGGGGAGGAAGAATCTGCAAAGGAAAGTGACGGTGAGAGTGATGCCGCCCCGTTGCGAAAGTCTGCTCTTGATAAATTGGAGAAAGCTAGTGAAGATTCACTACTTAGCCAGGCAAGCATCAAAGGAAACTTTTTATTTTTTATTTTATTTTTTGGGAAGGGGAGGGGAGAATTTGAGATTTAGATGTTAGATCTTCAATGCATTTCAAAATAAGATTAACTTAGCATCTCTGTGTATATTATGTAGGTTTGTTCTCATGTTTTTACTATGAAATAACAAATACGCCAGTTTCATGTTCACAATTGTTTTAATAATCTTTTTATGCCGATATCTTTTTTGCTGGGTGGCAATGAAAATAATACTTAATTGAGCTTCTAGCCTATGTTTTTATGGTATTCATGATTATCTTGACTTGTAGTTGTAGGAAATATTGTTTTTTAAGAGACAACAGATGGTTTATCGTCAATGCATAAATGCATCCGAGTAAAATATAATTTTGTATATATGGATGCAAGTTTTACTCTTTTTGCTAGCCTATAGTACCTTATCACTGAATATGAATTAGGATAGAACATTATGCTATTGTTTTTGTTTTGATAAACACATTATGCTATTGTTTGATTCATGTGGACAACCCGGAATAGTGGGGAAAATGTGTATCTTGTTCTTATCTAGTTTGTACTTTCTCCATCACTTATACTTGACTCCGTAATGTGTGTAGGGTTTGAAGGTTTTTGATAACTCTGTGGAGACTTTTGCTTCTGGAGCATGGAGTGCTTTAGGAAATGCGTGGAGAGGGGGCAGTGACTTAGTACACAAGTATGATTCATTGTTTTAATTTTTTAATTAATTTTTAATTATTATTATTTATGTTAACCTTCATGAAGATTGGATTGTTAGTTAGTTTAGTTCATGATCACTAGTATGGTGATTTCTTTATGTTTTGATGAAAATACACACCTATGTATTTTGTAACTAGTATATTATGCATTTTTTTAAGGGGAAGTAAGTTTAGACCAAGTGCTTCAGCTTTAGTAAAATCAACCAAAACCACTAGTATTTCCAATACTGTTACGAAGTGGATGATTAATTGCGCCTCTTTACATTAGGCAAGGCTCTATCATCTTTTTCTCTATAGATCCATCCTTACTTTCTAATGTATGCATTCTTAATTGCAGATTTTCTTATATGCTTATTCATCTACCACAATGTCCTAATCTATAACATTAAGCTTATGACTTCATATATGGAGTGATTTTATTAAAAAGAAAAATAGATGATTACAAAAACAGAGGATAAGACTACTAGAGTGTATTCTCTGGACTGTGTTTGGTTGTTTTCTTTATGTCTTGTTTATATTTACTGTATAGATATTACTGCTGTTGACTAAGAAGGTTTTTTTTCTTTTCTTTTTCAATCTTTTATTCAAAGTCATGGCTTTTCCATGCTTTCTTGCAAATTGTTCTGTATCTATATGCAATGGAAATATGTTACCTTTAATTTTCTGTACAAGCCACTGAACTTGGTTTAATATTAGTATGCTTTGTATTATACAACAATCTTATTTTTTTCCTTACACCTATTAACCTAAATATTTTCTCTAGGCTCGAGAATTCAGCTTCAAACCTTGCAGGAGCTGTACAACATGATGGACCAGGAGCTGCAGGTTCTAATGCAACTTCCCTATTAGAGGTTTGAAAAACTCGAGTCATTCTCAATATGATTTCTTTTATCTCTGGGTACATATATATGGTTATTTCTATTTATTATGTAACAGACCGGAAAAGCTTTTACTGCAAAAGGAATGCAAGTGCTTGAATATGTGGGTAAGGAGACAATTGACTTATTAATCAGTGAAACTGGAATTGAGGTTGAAAAGGCTAGAAAAGAAGGTGATGGAGATCAATTATCGGAAGATGTGACATTTGATCGATGTTTCTACATTTATGGAGGTCCGGAGCAGCTGGAGGTAACTTTCTCTTGAAGATATTTTAGGATATTATTTTTAAAATCATTATTATGTCATGCGGAATTTGTTAGCTTTGTTGGGGAGGGAGAAGTAGAGAGAAAAATAGATAAATCTTTTACTTTATTTTAAGAGAGTGCTTTTTATAGAATGATAAATGAATACTTTGTATAAATATATTTTTAATATCAAGAGTATTATAACTACATAGAATGAATTTAAAGATTTTATCTAAACCCTCTTCCAATACAATCCCCAAATTAGGAGGGTTTTCTATGATGAAGAAAAATAACCCCCCAAAGCCCTCCACTCTCTAAAACATTCAATTATTTTCAGTTCATCCTTCCAATTTTTTTAAAAGCCCTCTCCTCTCCTCCCCTCCAAACTCTCAAACAAAACCCTTGAGTGCAGGGACGGATCTACTTACACATCTAAGGGGGCAGATGCCCCACAAAGTTTCTAAAACATTTACATGCATGGATATAAAAAGTACCTACACCTGGATATTAAATTAAAATTTAGTCCAAAAACATACACTCCCTTACAACTTAACCTTTGACATCAGTCATTAATAATTTTTTTATAAAGTTTGTGAAGCCTAACAAATTATTATTGAATTAGTTTTAAAACTAATAAATATTGGCAAGTGTCTATTTCTATAGTCTTGGTTTTTAATGCCGGTCATTTTATATTTTAAATCAATAATATTTGTACAAATAAAATAAATGTAATATTTTTTGTCTATGAATATTTTCAAAAATTAAATGAAAAATTATACTATACATATATTATATTTTTAATATTATAAATTTGTCCCCCCAACTTAAAAGTTCTGGATCTGTCCATGCTTGAGTGTGTTTGTATGAATCCTTTTAACGAGGGAAAGTAATTTTTGGAAGGAATTTAAAATGACTTCACCAAAATTTATTGTTTGGATAAAAAACATGAATAATCGTTTAATTGATGTAAATTTTTGAAGTATTTTATTCAAGTTAGATTTAAGGAATTTCAAATGACACTGAAAAGTAAAGAATTTTAAATTGCTCATTCACTCTATATATGTGAAAGTTGAATTGTGTATTATTAATTTTCAAATTTTACAAGATGGTCCTCATATTTTATTAATAATTTTCAAAATTTATAAATTAGTCCCTTCAAATTTTAAAAAATTGTAAATTGTTCTCTATTTTTCATGTTTTCAAATTGACTAAAATTTATGAAAATGATAAATAAAATTAAAAAATGAATCATTTTAATACTCCATCCAAAAAAAAATTAAAAATTGAATCATTTGAATTATTTAAATTTTAAAATCTTTAAAAATTCTCAATTACCTCATCCAAACACACTTTTAGAGAATGCTTGGTTGTGAAAAGAATGAAAGAGATGAGAGTGTGAACAGAGAAATAAATGAGAAAGCATGTGAGAAAAGAGAAAGAGTTAAAAAGAGTGGACTTATTGCATTGTTTGGTATGTGGGAATCTCTCATGTTTTAACAACATGGCAGAGGTAAATATAATGATTCTACAAACATAGATTTTCAGGGATGTTTTAGTATATCTTGTTTGCACATTCACACGGAAAATGTCAACCTTTTCTCTATGGATCACCATCTTACTATCAACTTCACAACAAAAATAAAATGGAGGTGTGTCCTCTGTTTTAAAAATTGAAACAAACCTTCACATGCAAAATATCAAATTTTTAAAAGTCTAATTAATAATTTTTAAATAAATTTGTACAAACATATAGAATATTACACATCAAAAAAGAGATAAAGATATTGAGAAAGAAATAATGAAAACTTAATTGTCATTGATTTCGGTTACTCAAACACTTGACCAATCTTTCCCTTTCCAATTGCTCCTCATGTGTTGTACTAATGAAGAAATGGTGTGGTTCTATATATGTTTTTGTCGGTAGCAAATATTCCTTCTTTCAATTGATAATATAGGCCAATATTATAAGAAACTAAAAAAGAAAAATACATGATACTGAGTGTAATCGTTAATGTCATAAATTTCATTTATAATCAAATATCAAAAATAAAAATTAAAAACAATTCATTTATACATATTTTGGACAAATCTCACACAAATTTAAAATTGTTAAACATGTTTTTAAGCTATCTTATCAATAAAGAATTAAAGACATTAATTTTGATTAGAATATTAACTTTTTTTTAATCATAGATGGATAAATAAACCTCAAATACTCTCTTACATATAGTGGTATTGGTGTCCTATGTTTTAACATTATCCGTGTCGGAGTGTCTGTGTCTTGTCCCGGTGTCCGTGTCGTATCCTGGTGTCCGTGTCGGAGTGTCCGTGCTTGATAGGTAGAAGGAAATGAAATAAACATGATTGAGAAAGAGATGGATAGAGAAAAGAAATAAAATAGAGGAGTTATAGAGTAGTTATTGTTTACATAATAAAAGTAGTCTTTTTATCAATTGAATTAAAGATAATTATGGAATAAAACTAAGGGTGTATTTGGTTCGAATGAGGGGGAAGGGAGTTGAGGGATTTATTTTATTATATATATGTTTGGTTCAATAGGAAAGAAAGGAGGGAGGGGAGAAATTTTAATTAAAAATATGATTGGTTCATGAGGGGGAGGGGAGGAATTTTATTAATAATTTACATTTTTATCCTCATGGTATACCTGATATTATTTAAAGATGAAAAATTCATAAATAATTTTTTGATAATAAAATTTATAATATTGAGTGATTAAAAATGTCATAACATATCACTTAACATTAAAAAAAATTGAATATATTTGATTCGTATTATAACTACGACACAAATTAAACTTCTAAATACATAAAATCACTTATTATTAAACATTATATATATATATATATATATATATATATATATATATATATATATATATATATATATTAAAATTGTATATAAAAGATAATATGATAAAATACATAGCAAAATTAGAAAAAAAAATCTAACATAAATAAGTTTAAAAGTAAAAATTATAAAAAAAACAAAAAATTGTAGTGGTTATAATTTATATTAAATAAAAAAATGAAAATAAAATAATTTGTAGATGAATAATAATTATAATAAGATGATGGAAGCAATAAAGAAAAATCAAATACAAGAGAAGAGAAGTAAGAACACAAAAGAAAATAATAATTTTAATATATTAAAATAATATTGAAGATAATTTGGTAAATATAATCATTTATTAAATATTAAAAATCATTTTCCTTCCCTTCCAAATCCAAATTTGAGGGATGCAAAAAGTGTGATTTGGAGGGATTTTGTTCCCCTCCCATCCTAAAAATTGAACCAATCACATCTCCCCTCCCCTCCATCTACCTCGAACTTAACACACGGTATTATAGGAATAAAAATAAGTCACTCTAAAATCATATAAGTCACTCTAAAATCATATATTCCTTTTATATATAGTTATAGAAGATGATGGCGACGGCGACGATTATTATTATTATTATTATTATTATTAATAATAATAATAATAATAATAATGTTTTTTCTCCTGTTTCTTCTACACTGTAGTTTCAACAACGACGATTATTATTATTATTATTATTATTATTATTATTATTATTATTATTATTATTATTATTATTATTATTATTATTAATAATAATAATAATAATAATTTTTTTTCTTCTGTTTCTTCTACAATGTAAGTTTCAACAATTGCATTTGCACAGTATTTTAGATCTTTGGTGTTAACAAACTGTTTCATCTGGAATACTCAGGAACTGGAGGCTTTGTCTAGTCATTATGCCTTGTTGTTTAACAGGAGAAAAACAAAACTATCTGCAGAGCAAAAATCTTTATTTGAAGGGAAGCTTAAAGAGGTCCAACAAATTTTTGATTTGAGTACTGAAATTGATGTTGGTGCTGATTCTAACAAAGGAAAAACAATAAAGAGAGAGAATGGGGGAAGCAGTGATGAGATAAAGAATTTACATGATTCAAGTGTTGGCAAGGCTGCCGAAATGGCTGCTGGGTAATTTAGCTCATCTATACATAATTATCAATGTTTCATCCACACACTATTGCTTCCATAGTTTTGAGAGTTAAAGTGGCCCATTTCTGCTGTACTGATTATCATAATTCTCTTTCTAAGGGTGTCGAACTAGGGGTTTAAAAAATGTACATAATGTAGTAAATTTGAATCTTGGGTTGGATGCACGATAATAACATGGACAAAATGTGCTTGCACTCATAGGATGAGTAAACTAAAGCTGGAATGTGTTTGTTTTGATCACGTGACCAAAATATTCTTTTCATCTTCCATTTTGTGATCCTGTTCCAATCTGCAGCTATGGTCATTATATAAGTGTGATAATCATTTACCCTGATAGATTGAGGAAGCCATCTTCTCAAATATGTGACACATCTTATTTAATTTTTCAGTTTCACAAATGCCTTGGCTGGCCTAGCTGTTAATGATATAATTCAGAGAACTTCTGGAAGAATAGACTCTCTTCATTCTGAGGGAGTTCATGTACGAGAAAATATTCTTGCTATATTAATTTCTATTAATTATAAATTTATCCTCTTTCTTTACATCAACATGCAAGATTTGTTGTACAAGTGAGTGAAATAGCACTGCTTTACTTTGCAGAGACTGTCTGAAATGTGCTGTTTCGCGGTGTCACAACTTCTTACGTTAGGCAAATCTCTCATTTCTCTTGCCAACAAAACAGAGGATGAAGAAAGTGACGCTGATAAGGCTAACATAGAGTGGCCTGAAGATGTTTCTGCAAAAGCTAAGATCATAAGGATAAATACCCAGACAATGATTGGATATTTGGAAGCAGTTTCCAACAGCTTTATTACAGGTAGGTTGTCTATTGCTTCCATCTATGGTCATAATCATGTTTTACGGATATTTCCATCATGGTTGTGCTGTGGGCTGATGTGGTTAACCATGAAATAATGATGATTTTCTTACCCAAACCTGGAACAATCACTAAAAACAGTTTAATATAATTAAAATGAAAATATCAATAAATTGTTTTCATATAAACTGTAAATTATTATTTCTGGTGATTAGGCCTTTGAGGATGTTGGCATAGTCCCTTGTGCCTTTAAAAGTAGTTGGGAATTCTATAATCCTCACGTGGGTTATGCAATATAGAGTTTCATTCATTTGAAAGGAAATAGTTGTGCCGATAAACTAGCTTCTTTTGGCATTGCATATCCTACGCTGTAACGGATGCTCAGTGGGATGCCACTCCTGGTTGCTCGGTGGAATGCCACTCATGTATAGCTTTACTACGGATCCAGATTCACTGCTGTAATCTTTACACAATTTCACGCTACAGCCAATATCAACCGTTGATTTGAGATCAAGTGGGGTTTAATTTTAAATTTAGTTTGACATGGTAAAACAATCTTGACTAATGAGCTAAAATCCAACAGTTCATATCTATCTATTGCAGCAAGAAATCTAATTCCTTTATTATGGAGGATTTTTTTTTTTGTATAGGTGTGTTTATGGCCTCCCATGCTGTTGTGCTTTTGCTTATTTTTAACAAGGTTTTGGTGTGGTGCGGTTAATTAGTAGGCTTTAAGTTCTTAACTTAGTTGGGATTTTAGCCTCTATTCTATAGTGATGCTTTCGCATGTTAATCTAGTTCTAATAAAAAAACTGTTATGATGTTTTTTGCAAGCTATACTCGAGAGCATAATGAAACAAAGCGAAAAACACTGATATGTCACAACTCACAAGTTATTTCCATAAACACTTTCAGACATTACATAAATGTTTGTGGCATAAGATAATTCCAAATAAGTCATGAATAATCTCTTCTTAGCACATCCTGTATACCTTGAAGCAGCAATTACTGAGTTATGTTCATCCTTTGACATTTGACATTTTCAATGCATTTGTTTATCAGGCATATCTGATGTATCTGAGGCCTATCAAGCTGCCATTAAAGGTGTTACTGCTGAGTCTCCCACAGATGTTCCCAAGGCATCATCAGTTAAAGAAAAAGCCAATTCTTTCTCTGAACACCTTCAAGCTGATCAAACCACAGCAATAAGTAAAATCCAGGACGGGGTGCAATTTTTAGCACACGTTGTCCTTGCAACATCAATGAATGCTGCTTGAACACCAATGTTTCTATTTTGTAAATAGTTCAGGATTTAATTTCAAAAGTGATACCACTCAACTATGCTGGAGCAGATTTTTAGCTCATATTGATGAATGAGCGGTACGCATTCTTTAGTGTTTGAACAGGGACAGATCTGTCATGTAAAATTGGTTCGTGTAGTCCCTTTTTTCCCTTTATTTTCTCAAACCATCAAATCAGTTCTTATATTAGATATATGCAATTTTTATTTTATTGAGTTATTGTACCAGTCTAAAGAATTTGTTTAGAATATATTGGTATTAAATATTTTTTATATTGATAGTTTTATACATAAAAGGATATATTTCAGTTATAAATTCTTTATTTTCATTAATCTAACGACTTTAATAGATTCCTTAATCTAAAACCTATTAGATTAATGAAAATTGACTGTCAAAATTTGAAATTACTTTAAATTTATTATTGGAACAAAAATATCTCATATAAAATTTAGAGAAGAAAAATTGGTATTTCTCATCTTTCTCTAAAAATCATACTCATATTTATAAAAGTTTTATAAATTTTTAGAAAATCATGAGATTAATATTTATTTCTTTACATGTTTGAATTACTTTGTTTAGAAGAAGGGATAGAAAATCCTTTTGTTGTTAGGATGTACTTAGATATTAATGTTAGAATTAGTACTAAATGGAAGACCGTTAGATAAGATATAATATAATCCATCCATCCACCTTTAGAAGTCATAAAAATTGCCCTTTCTAAAGAAAACAGAGAAATAAAGGCTTTTTCCTTTAAATCAATTACCAATCTTATAGAATAGAGAAAATAAAAATAATATATATAATCAGATGAATTACTCAAACCAAATAATCAGATGAATTACTCAAACCAAATACTTCACACTATTTCCTAACAATTAGATAGAATAGAAAACTCTGTCATTCAACCTAAGGATGTTAAAATCTTTAAAATAGACCTATCTGACCTATTTATCATCACCAAACTCCTTCTATCTAAGAGTTAAAGGATATGAGTTTAGGCCGTGATGCTAACCATTAGATAGAACAATTAGTTGAAAAATTAATGACCTTACACACGGAAAATTCTTCAGGAGAGATAAATACTTTATCTTGGGAAGAAGAATTTGGTAATATGGTGAGTAAATTAGATGGAAGAGCCGCAAGACCTAAAACCCGAATCTACTATCCTAGACCGTCAATTGCTAATGTGCAACTTGAATGAAGAAGTAGTTTTGATGAAAATAGTTATTCAGGAGAGTCCATTATTGAATGGAACATCAATGGTGCTTCTGAAAAACAAGTGTTAGATACCATACAAAATATGAATGCTACAACTTTTAAACTTAAAGGAAATACAAACTAGCATACCAAATATATATTAGTTATGGGATTTACATAAAAGGATGGTGGGATAACCTCCTTAGTCCTGAAGACAAGACCCAAATTAACTTAGTTGTTAAAACAAAATCTAATGAAACTTTTTGTGTTAGAACTCTCTTGTATGCTATTACTAAGTTCTTTGTTGGAGAGCCTTTAAAGCCTTATATCAGACGATGTTGATGATTATTGAAATAAAGATTTATTAGTGGTTTATCCAGATTATTTATTGAGAAGGTTAAGCCAAATATTAAATAAAATTTCAACGGGATTATTCCTTATAAGTCCTTAACTGTGGGAGAATTATCCAAGTATGTTATTGAATTGGTATACAAATTTGTATTGATTACAAATTTCAAAATAAGATTAAAAATGAAAAAAGAGTAATAGGTGCAGAATGAGTTAATTTTACGAACAATATGAAACTTCTCCTTTACGAGCTCCTAATAACCCTAAGAATAAAAAAGTTGCTACTAAAAATAGGAAAAACTTCCGTTACCATGAAAAACAACCTTACGAAAATATTTTTGAATTTTACAAAGCCCCTTATAAAAAAGATTATGGTAAGAAACCTTACAAAAAAATCCTGCTAAATTCAAACCTAAAGACACAAATGTCAAATGTTATAAATATGGTTGTTTTGGTCATTATGGTAATATGTGTAAGATTCAAGAGAAAATTAATCAATTAGAAAATTTAGGCATTTCAGAGGAGTTAAAGGAAAATTTGCTATATACATTAAAAATATCTTGCTAAATTCTGAAGAATATAACTCTTCATCTTATGGAGAATATTCTTATGAAGAAATTCATCAAATTAATAATTAAGAGATATACTTTGATTATGATGAATGTTTAGGAATAGATTTTTGTAATTTTAATAATTGTAATAATAGAATTAATGTTCTCTCTAACCATCAAACGAATACCGTAATAGGAATATTAGATAAGATGGAAGAATATGAAAGTAAGAATATTTTGATGAGATAAACCAAAAACATTATTGACGAGAACGATATTTGTAAAAAGCACTTTAACAAAGTAGAATAAAGATGTTATGAATTTATTTAAAAAAATCACTTGAGAAAACTGTTTCTATTAATGACTTCAAGAAGAAATTAAGAGTTTAAAAAGTGAAACTCAAACCCTAAAATCCCGGGAAGATGAGATAGAACTTAAACTTTTAGAATTACAAGGTCACATAATTATTCAAAATTAAGCATGTTTGCTTATTCTAACTCTAGTAAAAAAAACATGAGGAAACTAATGGAGAAATTATTGTTTCAACCAATGAAGATCCCTATATCAATAAAATAGAAAATATGATCTCAAACATGGTATAGTAAAATAAATCTCCTTATTAAAGACATTTTATTTTTGAAAAAGTTGCTTTAATATACTCGTGGCAGATTTAAATTGCATTCAAGAGGAGTTAATCCCAACCCAATATTACGAGAAAATAAAAAAAAAATCCTTACGAGGAGGCAATGATAACAAATTATACGTATCTTATAAACTATCCAACACTAAGATCTACAAAGGTAAGGATTTAGGTCGTTGATAACCTAGCTATATAACTACTAATGCTTTAGGTAGTGAAGTTAAGTTTGAAGTTTTAGACAAACCTAAGATTAAAGATCTTAACTTTGTCTAGAGTAAATATATATCTTTTAATCTTATTAATAATAAAATAAAATATATTAATTGCATAAACAAAGAAATATATTTTAAAAGAATAGAAGAACAATTACAATCTTCTTGTGTTGAAGAAAAAAAATTAAAATTATGCAAAATAAGTTTACGAAAGATCTTGGTTCAAAATGACCTAATGCCTTATGGAAAAGAAAGATACACACTGTTTCTTTGTCTTACGAGTCTAATTTTAAAGAAAAAGATATTCCGACTAAAGTTAGACCTATATAGATGAATAAGCAGCATTTAGATTATTGTAAAAAACCGAGAAATATTTATGTTTTTCTAAATTTAACCTTAAATCTGAATATTATCAAATTCAATTAGAAGAAACCGATAAATATAAAATCGCTTTTTGTAGTACCCTTTGGGCATTGTGAATGAAATTTTTTTCCCTTATGGCTTAAAAACGCCCCCTTAAAATTTCAAAATATAATGACTTCTATTTTTAATAATTACTCCCACTTTACTATAGTCTACTTAGATGATATTCCAGTGTCCCCAGATTCTATTAATCAACATTTACAACACCTTAATCAGTTCTATTAAATAATTAAAGATAATGGTTTAGTTTTATCCGAAAAGAAATTAAACTTATTTCAAAGTAAAGTAAGATTTTTTATTTTGATATTAGTCAGGAGATGCACACCCCTATTAGTATGTATTTATAATTTTGATCGTTCATGGAGAACAAAATCTGAAGTGGGTCACAAACATTGATGATGCTCGGTCGTCGAGGAGAGAAGGGGTGTGTGTACCTTCAAGACACTCCGATTCCAAAGACATAGCAGAAGAATGAACAAATACGAGAAAGTGAGTTATGAGAGTGAATATTGGATACATGGCCCTCTCATATGAGAGGGTTTATATAATGCTCATAGCGCTTGGATATTGGTCCCTATATTGTGCCTGGATCGTGGATCCCCCATAAATAGGTAATTGCTAGAAAATAATCATTGTGACGAGCACACATGCTCGGATGTGATGCTAGCGGGGCAGAAGATGAACCGAGCAGGAGTTATCCTTGACTGAATCCGGGCGACTTCCCCTAGGTGTCGGGCAGAAGCCTGAAAGGAGTAGAGGAGTCCGACCACGAGTAACCTTGGTCGACGAGTCATCCTCAGCTAAGGGGCATAAAGCCAACGGGTCCTTTTGATATTGGGTTATAGTGTCGTCTTGGATGCAGGAGTGGATTGGGCCATGCCTAGTCATTTGGCTGGTCCGGAACATGAGCACCCCAAGTCGTTGCTTTTGGTCACAGAAGTGATGACTTAAGGGCAACTCGTCACTTATGGGATGAATCTTGAGTTTTGTAAGAGTTCTTCATCAGACTGAATAGGGACTTGTTCGACTAAGCCTAGGCGTTGCGACTTTGCTCGGCGGACGAGGAGGTCAACCGCTGAATGTTGTAGAAGGGTCGTTTCATGTGTGTGCCTTGTGAAGTGTGCGCATTTAATGCATAATGAAGGTCGTTTCATGCGTGTGCCTTGGGAAGTTCAACCGGAGTTTTGGGTTTCATTCAGTGAGGGCGCTGTGTTCGGCGTGAGTTGAGAGTTTTTTGTTCTCTAATTTCTCTCCTCGCGTGATCATCTAGCATACTTTTGAGAACGTATTCAAGAGTCACTTTGAATAAGGGCTTTGGTCGAGGACACTATCCCCGCTCCTCTGCACACCCTTTCACTTGATCATTAGTGGAAGGATGGATTTGATTTAAAGCATCAAATTCACGTTTTATTTCGCTGCTTTTCAGGTGCAAAGATGTCTGCCGAAGACTACGATTATATGTATGTGCAAGAGATTTCCGAGGATACTGCCTCGACTTCTAGTAGTTCTGAAGGAACCGCCTCTGAAGAAACTGCCTCTGCTCTTACCGAAGGTTATCCCCCCGAGGGAAACTCCATCGAGCAGGAGATTACTGTCGAAGACTGGGTTGTAGAGGAGTCATTGAATATTCAATATGTTTACTCCGTTCCTCAGGAAGGTCATGCCCCGATAGTTAGGTATCCTGCTGATAGGTATGTTTGGTACCCTGATGAAGGAGATAGAATCTTCTCACCGTACGGGCCCAACCGTTTCTCTATGTATGACTACATCTTCAAGGAGATCAAGTTTAGGCTCCCGTTCTCAACCTTCCAAACGTCTGTATTCGTTCACCTGGAACTGGCCCCTTCGCAACTCCATCCAAACTCTTTTGCGTTTCTGAAGGCCTTCGAGCTGACATGCAGTTACTTGAAGATTGGGGAAACTCTTCCCCTGTTTTCCCATGTCTTTCACCTTAAGAGGAAATTCGTCCAGGGACGATACGGCCGGGTCTTCTTCAACCTGAAAAGGAAGATTTTAACGCCTACTCTAAGTCGATCAGGACTTTCAAGGATAGGTACTACCTGGTGGAGCCGCCGTCAGACCGTGCTCGAGATTCCGTCTACTTCTGGGGGCATGATACCGACAATGAGGGGAGAAAATTTCTCGACGATCAGGGGAGGCCTGTTCCCCGTCCGATGTTGAAGTTCCAATTCTCATGGTCCCGTGAGCACTTTTTTCATGATACCGACGAGTATCTGACCGTCGCTTCCAAAATGAGTGACAAGGACGTGGCCAACTATGACGCCCTGATGAAGTTCGTTTCAGGATTTTATCTGATCCAGTATGTAGAAGAGCAGGGTCGTCCGATTCTGGATAAGAACGGGGGAGCACAGGTAGAATCCCATTTTATAGATGTGGATAAGCTCTTGCCTGTGAGATTGAAAATGAGGTGTCAACCTATCTTGGTAGTTTTAGAGTTTAACTGTGTACTCACTCTTTGTATATTTTGCTCGTATATGTTTATGTTCTAACTTGCTTCTTTTTCTCTTTTCAGAATCAATGTCGGATGTACAAGACAAGGTGATGACAAACGTTGCCAAAAGGAGAGGAAAGAAGCTGACCCGGATTGGGTTGGCTGATCATTTGGTAACGACTGGTTCGGGTTCAGGAAAATCCACCTCAACTCCACAGGGATCTCCGGGAACAGGATTCAAACTCGGAAAAAGGCAGAGGGACGAGGACATTATCAATCTTACTGGAACTCCTTCGAAACCTAAGTTCGAGCTTCCAACTTGCTTCCTCTGACCGAAGTTCTTCGAGGAGACTTCCCTCCAAGTTCATCGAGAAAAAACATTGCGCCTAGAGGAATTGGAAAAACTAGGAATGAGGCTGGCCCTAGCCTAGGATGTCAGTTCGGTGATGAGGGTCCTGCTGTTGACCTGGGCTGATCTGATTGCTAGGATCGACCAAGAGGATGAGGACCTCGAGAAGATGGCGACGATGGCCTTTTCAAATGCTGTGGCCTGACTGAGGGTAGTTAATCCCGGGGTAGAATTCATCGAGGAGGGGACGAACTGCCTGTACAAGGTGGTGGACGGGAAGATCTACGTGCCCGATTTCCTTGGTGACGAGGACCAGGGACATGTGGCCATCGAAGAAGATAATCCTGCCCAGGAGACCCCTATCGAGAACCAACCCTCCGACAATGCTACCTCCCGGGACATTGTTTGATAATTAGATAAGTATTTGTGAATTTAATGGTCGGCCTACGCGCACGTACCTTTTGTTTGTTGGGGGGGGGGGATATTCCCCTTTTTATGTAATATCTGAACAAGCCGGTCCTTGTGGCTGCGTTTGTAATATTTCCGACCAAGGTGGTTGTAACGCCCTAAAATTCATAATTTTAACTATTTATGAATATATGGCATGCTGTGATGTGTTTTGGTGTTGTTATGATGAAATTGTTGATTTATAAGATTAAATGGATATTTTGAGTTTATTTAGTTGAATATTATTATTTAATTAAATAAAAGGATAATTAGAAGTGTGAGGAGTGTAAGGGTCTTTTGTGGAGAATTCGTAAGGATATAATGGGGAAAACATATTTGGGGTCCTAGGGGTAAGATTGACAAAAAGGATGTGGAGGGTTTTGGAATACGATCAATTTTCACGATCGCATTTGGAAGAGAAGAGAGAAAGCTCTGAGGAACAAGAAGAGAGGCTAAGGTTTGAAGAATTTTCCGGAGTTTTTGAGAAAAGACCGTAGAAAAGCTTCATTCTACGGTATGAGGAGTATCGCCTTTCAATGTTCTTGATGTAGAGTTTAGGTAATGGGGATAGTTGGGGTTTTAGGGAAAAACCTAGGATATGATGAGTATAATTGAGGTATTATTGATGAATTGATGTGTGTTGTAAACGATGTATGTGTGTTAGTTATACATTATATTACCGAATTTGTGATTAAAAATGATGAAAAAACTAGTTTTTGAGTGAAAAATCGTAGCAGGAGTTTGCTATCATCGCAGAATTGGGATGTTGAAATCTGCCTTGCCCGCTTAGCGAGAAGATGCTCGCTTAACGAGCAATGAAAATTGTGAATTTTTCTAACCCGAAAGGAGGCCGCTTAGCAAGCAAGGGTGGTTGCTTAGCGAGCCCTGGAAGTGAAAAATTAATGATTTAATTGCAGAAAATTACCTAATGATGTGTAGACATGATGTATTGGTGTCGTGATGTATTATATTAGTTACCATGATTTATGTTGATGTTTTAGTGATCGTTTTAATGATATAAATAAAGTTAATATGTAGGTTGATTATATGTTGGTTATTAACATGAATGCCGATGCAAATGTTGAATTATGTTGATTATTGTACAGAAATAATCCGGACAGGTCCTCGTGGCCTTCAATTGGGATTGCGACGGTGCTTTTAGGAGAGGGGGTGGTGTACCTGTAAGGTACTCCGACACTCAAGTAAGTTTCAGTGTAAGACAAACTAAAGCGTAAGAAATTAGGTGATTATAATTCAATACCTGGCCCTCCAAGGGTGGAGGGTATTTATAAGGGAACATGCCCGTGGATTATAGGCGTGTAGCCTTTGACTGAGCGTAACAGTCTCCTGTAAATCTAGAGGGAAGTTGGCCGTGTGAAAGGCGTTACGGCACGTGAGGGGAGGTCCCCAACGGCTATATGACAACGACTCTTTCTTGCAACAGTCATATCTTAGCTAACCTCTTATTGGGCTTATGCCCAGACGAATACTGGATTGGGCCTCAATTTGGTGTAGGGAACTTGCAAGACCAGTTCAGAACAGGAGCCCCCCAAGTCGCTGTGCTCGAGCGAGAATAGTGACTTAAGGTGCCGAGGAACCTAGTCGACATAAATTTCTTGTAGATATTACATGCGCATGTTTCCTTTGGCCTTGGGTATCATGTCAAGCAGTTGTCCGTAGGAGGAAGACATACAGACATTGCAAAAAGATTCTCTATTTTTAGAAGGCAAAATGTTTATGGCATTAGTGACACATGTTGGGAAAAACCATAATTCATTTATGAAACCTGGGGTCTAGCCCTAGGTAGTTATTACTTGGCTTTTGTGATTCCCCACACGAGCTTAAGGAATTATAAAAAGGGGGAGAAATGATTCATTTGTTCATTTTGCACAAACTCTTCCTCTCACTGTAAAATCTTTTCTCTGAAACCTCTCGCCGGACATTCATCGTCGCCACCGTTAAATTCCCAGAATTCTGCCATGGATCAAGGTAATATTTATCCCCTTCCTTCTTTTCTGCAGTTTTAAATGATGGACATTCATCAATCTCTCATGAAGTTCATAGGATCTTCAACATTTTTGGGGATTCCAATGAATTTCTTGAAATTTTGATGAATGTTCATCAAATGCATATGAATCTCATGAAGAAATAGGGTAAGCTTTAGGATATAAATAGATTAATGTTAGATCCATGCTAGATTCTGGTTAGGATAACTTAGTGTTAATTGATCGGGTAATGGGTCGTTGTAGCTGGTGGTTAGTGTAGGGCTTATCCCCGACAGACTTTAGTTTGAAATTGGCAAGGCTGAGTTCAATATTTAGGCTACGTCCTTGTAGTATTTTCCTTGGTTAAGGGGCTGATCCGGGGCACATCCCCGATCCTTATCGAAGCCCTTTCACTTGATTTACAGTGGAAGGGTGGATTAGAGATCGTCGAATTCACTATGTTTCTTATGCTTTTCAGGTGAAATGAGTCAGAAAAATGCACATGGAGTCAAGGAGAACCCTGTTGCTGAAGTTGTAGACGTCCCCGCTGCTGACCGACTGTGGATTATGGTCGAGCGTATTGAGACGACATCTCAGTTTGCTGTACATGCCTCCGATGTGTGGGGAAAAATTGAGAAGAGGAAGAAAGGGGGACCTGTAAACTGACAGGCGTTACCTCCAAAACCCGATCAAAGGATTTGATCGCGTTATCATGCCCTTCGCTTCCTGATGTATGAGTTTGCATTTCGCGATGATGGGTACTGTTTACCCTTCACGGACTTCCAGGAAGCGGTTTTCACCCATCTCGAACTCGTACCCTCCTAGTTGCATTCAATCTCCCTGGTGTTCATAAGGGCCTTCGAGCTGGTGTATCGTTATCTAGAGGTACAAGCGACTGTTTACTTGTTCTTCAGGATCTTATATCTTCAGAGGAAGTCCCAAGATGGCCGACACAACTAGGTGTCGTTAAAACAAGCGAGTAGACTTTTTAAAGCCTATCTGGATTCTGTTCGTGATTTCAAATACCACTTCTACATTATTCAGCGAAGTTCGTAGGTGATCAGTGCATTTTAATGCACATTCTACCATGTTTGCACTTATTTCTTTGGTTTTCTTTGTTTATTTTTATATTTTAATTTGTTTTTCTAATTAACTTTATTTTTGGCTTAATTTAATTTTCGTACTTAATTTTCAGCTTTAACAGCTTTTACGGAAATGATTATAACTGGAGTTCCAGGAATCTGATTGAGGTGTTCTACCAGTCGACGAAAAGCTAAGAGAGAGAGATACAACTTTCGTGTTGGAGTCAAAGTCAGATTCGGAGTCATATTTTCCAGAATTTCGTTTGAAGCTGCTGCATTAGTTTTATTTAGTTTCGGGTCATTTAGAATTGGGCCTGGGTAATGTATTTGACCCAGTTGGGTTGTAAACAGGTTTTTTAGGTTTTTCTATTTAACCTAGCAGCCGCAGCTGCTCTTTTACACATTTTTTTTTACGAATTTTGTTTTGCTTTACGATTCATGGATAACTAATCCGAAGGCAAAATCCTGCCGATTACAGGTTCCATCATACTTTGAGGTTATTATAATTTTCAATCCAAATTCTATTCCTTTCAATGTTGTTATGTGATCATTGTTTGCTTAATTCGATTATCATATATTAGTGTTGATTTAATTTGATTGTTGTATGATCCTTGACCGTAGTCACGTTTGTGTTTGCTTAATTCGTTATCGTGTTTGATCAAATCGTGTTTGCTTAATTCACGAGAGCTTAAATATGTTTGCTTAATTCAAATAATAGGAACATACATCAAATAAAACCAGTTGCGCTTGTCAATGAGTTTTATAATCAAATAGGAATAGATAATCCGCTTAGGAGGTTGAAATTATAATAACCGATGATAAGTCGGAACCCAAATCAGTAGGATTAACCGTTTTACCTTATTCGATAATCATTTTTTATTTTAATTGTTTTTTCTTCCGTTTTGAATCAAAATCGAAAACACCCCATAAATCGTTACTATTGTTAGTTAATAATATCAAGAATCCTTGTGAGACTATTCGAGTCATTGTCGCTATACTACGTTTTCAAAAATTACTCGTTTTTGATCCGTGCGCGACACGCGGATCAAATTGGCGCCGTTGTCGGGGATTCTTGTTGTTATTAACCAATTTTGTAGTCTTAGGTGTAGTTTTCTTGTAAGTTTTTTTTCTTTTCTTTTTTGTTGTGTTTGTTGATTTTCAGGGTTGCAATACCAGTTGCAGTATAGGGATACGTTTTCCAGCCTTTCAAGTAAGTTGGAAGCTACTGTTTTTATTTGCTCCGATTTTTTTCCAGAAAATCAGAAATAAATCGAAGAACAATACTCTTTTAGAATAGAATTCTAAAAGATTTCGGCCCTCAAAATCGCAAATTTTGCGTTTTTCTATTTTATTTGATTTATTTTCTCTTTTCATATTTTCAAAAAAATCTGAAATTTTTTGTGCAAGCTTTATTTGATTTAATTAGATTTTTAGCGTTATTTTTATATATATTTTTTTATTTTAATCACTTTTTTTCTATTCTTTTTAAATCTGTAGTGATTTTATTTGATTATGTGTTGAAATTTATAATCATATCATGACTGATCAAAGAACTCTGAGAGAACTGGCTGCACTTGTGAATTATAATGCTTTATGTATTGAATATCCTGATGTTGTTGATGCACCTTTCGAATTGAAATTTGGTTTAACACACTTGTTGCCAAGTTTTAATGGTTTTGCAGGTGAGGATCCACATAAGCACATGAATGAATTTCAGGTTGTGTACTCTGCACCTTCCGAACCTTCACTAGAGGACCTTGTCAAGCAAATTGCTGCAAATAGTCTCCAGTTTCAGCAACAAACATATTATAGTCTTCAGGCTTTGCAAACACAGCTTGATCAACTTACCACTTCGGTGAATGCTATGCAACAAGATCAAGGATCAAACCAACAACCTTCGGAAGAACATTCTATTTTTCAAATAGAGTTGCCTTATAAAACTATTGATGATACCTTTGAGGTTACCTTGCAAGTTGATATTCTTACTGTAAATGAGGTTGCAAATGAAGTTGTTCATGTCAATGAAGCTCTCGACACCCCGACTTCTCGGAACAAACCATCCATCGAGAAATCTCCCTCTTTAGAGCTGAAGCCACTTCCTAATAATTTATTTGAATTTGTGCAGGAAGAGAAATCATTACAGGAACATAAGAAGGGAATTGGATGGACTTTGGTTGACACTTGTGATATTATCCCATCCATGAGTATGCATAGGATCTCAATTGAAGATGGAACAAAAGTAGTGAGGCAGCCCCTTAATCCTTTTATTCTTGAAGTTGTAGAAAAGGAGATCACTATCACCTGCACATTCAACACTTTTACTTATCGAAGATTCTTCTTTGATCCTGGAATAAAAGGCGAAGGCACTAATAAAAACTCAAAGATTAATGGATACTACCCAAAGTTATACTATGAGATCCCTAGGAAGAAGAGACTGTAGAAGAGCTCTATTTAGGAAATGTTGCTTATGTGATCACTTATCCACCTTGACTACTCGGGTGTGTTCTTTCCTTTCTCTCCCTCTTATTTTATATTTATGTCCTTTCATTGAGGACAATGCTTGTTTTAAGTGCGGGGGAGAGAATAATTTATTTTCTTTTTTTAAGTCGTCGAAGACAACCCGTTGGAATGGGTGGATGTTCATTTTCGGCTTCCCAACGAACATTACATTACTAAACCCGAGGATCTTGGCGTTGATGACACAACAGCGTATAACACACAGTTTAACTTCGTTGCTAGCTTCCGCCTTTCAGAACTTGTAGACTACAAAGGGCATGCAATCCTTAGGCGTGAAGGAAGGCCGGCCACTCAGACCAGGTTAATAAATGTGAAGTCATTTCTCAATTGTCCAAACGAGGAAGCGGCGATGCGACTCCTAGGTGGATTTTTAGCTTTTTCAATTTTTTATCCGAGAACTTGTTCGGTAACTAACTTGTTTCTTTGTTTTTGCAACACAAATGGCCGAGATGCATGAACGTCTGGTGAAGACTAATAAGGGTAACCTTAAGAAGGGCCCTAAGATCAGGGTTGAAACTATTAAGGATCAGGATACTCTTGACGGGTTCGTCGCTACCGACAATTCTACTTCGGGGAGCACCCTGCTGGGCACCTCTCTGCTAGGAAAGAGGCCTAGGGTCGAGGAACCCCCTTCTCCTCTAAAAGCTGATGCGAAACCTTTGGGCACGTTTGTTCTGCCCCAGTGTGTGACCTAAAGGTCACTGTTTGCTGAAGGGTCATCTGTCTGGGACCCCGATCTAGATGCGGCGGCCATCCTCTCCACTGATTTCAAAACTCTGAGAACTGAGATGTGTCAGAATGCGGCAGGGATGATACAGATCCTAAAGGCTGATCTTGCTTTCAATGATGCTAACCTGGTGCCCAGGAAGGACTTAGTTGCATCCAAAAAGAAGATAACCGACCTCGAGGAGGAAACTAAGGAGCTTTGCAACAAACTGAGTAAGCTCGAAAGGCACCTGGAGGCAAAGACGGATCTGCTGATCGTGTTAAGGGCCGAACAAGAGAAAGAGAAGGCAGCTATCACAAAGAATGAAGGGCTGAAGGAGAAGGTCCAGGAGTTGGAGAGTTCCTTGGATAGTGGCGAGGATGAGACCGATGAAGAGAGGGTGATCGTAAAATAACAAGTGTACTATTTTATTGATGTAGTAATAATAGGGGTTATCCCCAGTGTCGGTCTCTTGAGGACTGTGCAGTTAAAATAAGTTTGTGTGAAACGATTGAACAAAAAGTCCTTAGGTTGTTCAGTGTTGAAAATGTTTTAAATTAACACCTCCCGTTCTATTTCCCCCAATTATTCATCATCTTCAAGGATCGACAAACTTAACACTTTCTCCAAGGGAAGCCTGGATATATTTTCAACATTCTTTTTGTCATCTGCAGGATCAAGTATCTCAATGTTGCTACTAGTACCGATATCCTCTTTATGCTTCATGGTTTCACTAACATCAATCTTCAACTCCTCATCATAAACCTTTAAAGTTAAGGTTCCCCCTTCCATCTCTATCATCACTCTACCGGTCTCCAAGAAAGGTCTTCCTAGAATTAAAGGGATTTCTTCATCTTCTGGCATCTCTAATATCACAAAGTCCACCAGAAACACAAACTTGTCAACCTTCACAATGACATCTTGGATTACCCCATAAGGTCGCTTTATCGAATGATCCGCAAATTGGAGTGTCATTCTTGTGTCTTGTACAACACCTACACCCAACTTTTTGTAGATGGATAAAGGAATAAGGTTTATGCTTGCACCTAGATTAATAAGAGCTCTTTTGAATGATCGATCTCCAATAGTGCAAGGAATAGTCACGGCGCCTCGATCTTTCTTCTTCACTAGAATCTTCATACCCTGTAAAATAGCACTACAAGTTTTGGTTAGAATAATCGGTTCCGTGTTGGTTGTTCTCTTTTTGGAGATGATATCCTTCATGAACTTTGCATAAGTAGGAATTTTCTCCATTGCCTCCAAGAGTGGGATGTTCAATTCAAGCTTTTTAAACATCTTGAGGAACTTCTCGAAATTCTTCTCTTGTTGCCCCTTCTTTCTGTTCCTAAGAGGATACTGAAGCTTAATCACCGGTGTGGGTTCAACCACTTTCTCTTTCACCGCTGGTTCTGATGCCACCGATTCTTTCTCTACCACTTGGTTCTCTTTGATATCTAACTCAACTTCAATCACCTGATCATCCAATTCAACATTTTTTTTCAACTTCTTCATTAGCTTTACATCTCTTAGTCATAACCGCATTCACATGATGTTGATCTTTAGGATTAGTAACGGTTACGCTAGGAAGAGCTCCTGGTGCTTGAGAACCCGCAAGTTGTTGAGCTATCTGACTCATATGAACTTCAAGGTTCTTGATTGAAGAACCTGTGTTTCTAAGATTACTTCTTGTTTCTTCTTTGAATTGGGAGCTCTGAGCGACCAATTTTTCGATGGTGATCTCCCAATCCGATTTTCTCGGTGCTTGTTATTGCTGAGGTTATTGATATTGATAAGGTTGATATTGTTGTTGCTGAGGGGCTTGAACTTGCTTCTTAGGATTTCCTTATTGATCCTTCCATGAGAAATTTGGGTGATTCTTCCACCCAGGATTGTACGTGTTGGAATAGGGATTGTTCTGTCTCAGGAAGTTGATTACTTCAACTTGTTCTTGTGTTGCTACACAATGCATATCAAAATGAGGTCCTGCACAAATCTCACAAATAATAGGTTGGACCGGTTGTACCTGTGCTACAATCTGTGGTTCAAGATTCATCTTTTTCAGTCTTCTCTCAACCTCTGCAGCAATCTGATCTTCCATCTTCACAACCTGTTCGACAAGCTTTAAATCAATTTTGCCTTCAGGTTGAGTCACTGTTCTGTCATATAACTCCAGGTTTTCATTTGCAGCTATAGCTTCTATAATTTTCTTTATGCCAGTAGCTGTCGAGAAATTGGTGGAACCACCTGCAGCTGTGTCAATGAGCTGTTTTGTCTTAATTATAAGACCATTCATAAAGATCTGCATTTGCTTAGTCGCATCCATGTTATGAGTATGACATGCAGCTAAGAATCTCTTAAATCTCTTGTATGCATCTCCCAATGATTCACCTTCTTTCTGTTTGAAATTCATGATATCATATCTCTTATGAATGTAAGCAGATGCAGGGAAGTACTCATTAAGAAATGAAGTCTCCATCTCTTGCCAAGTAGTGATACTTGCACCCGGAAGTGAGTAAAACCACTCTTCGGTATCATCAGTCAGGGTAAAAGGGAACATGACCAGTCTTTTTGCTTCCTCATAATGACCCTCTATTTTCAAAGATGATGTGGTAGTGATAAATCTTTGGAGATGCTTGTTTGTGTCTTTATTGATTCTTCCTGAGAAAGGTTTTCTCTCCAACTGGTGGATAGTAGAAGGATGTAGTTGGAAATGAGCTACATTCACCGGTTGGTTCACAATGGTCATCCGATTCAGTGGAGCATTAGCTCCTCCATAGTCACCCAAAATCTCTCCGCATGGGATGGATTACTAGCCATGCCAACTCTGTCCGACTCTGCTTCACTCTCAGTGTCTATATCGCTTGACTCAGAATGCACCAGTATATTATTCTCTTTCTCTTGATACACAACTATAGGACCAAAACTAGTCCCCACTAGCCTTTCGAGTCTTTCTTTGTGGAGACTTTCGCGCAATGATCTTCCAGGTTCTGCGTCAAAGGAAAATTCATCTGAGACCTTACCTCGCATAAAAAGTTAGATACAGGTTAGCAAGGATAAAGAAAATAGAATAAAAATGAAAATAAAAATAAAAAGTACGATTAAAATAAAAATAAAAAGAATTTAGTCACAGAGCAACAAAATTTCAAACAAATTACACAAACTTAAATTTTGGCAGGCCCCGACAACGGCGCCAAAAACTTGATCGTAAAATAGCAAGTGTACTATTTTATCAATGTAGTAATAATAGGGGTTATCCCCAATGTCGGTCTCTTGAGGACTACGCAGTTAAAATAAGTTTATGTGAAATGATTGAACAAAAAGTCCTTAGGTTGTTTAGTGTTGAAAATGTTTTTAAATTAAAATTAATAAGGCAAAAATACTTAGTAAAATACGTTAAAATGACAAGTATGAGAATTACACTAGGGAGGTGTATAATTTGCACTATAATGACTCTTATAATTTCCACTCTAAAAAGGTATGTATAAAACTTTATCTTTCCGATGTTAAGGTTATTTTTCCAAAATTCCTTTAAAGAAAAACCTTTGATATTCTTCCTCGACCCTAATTCCTCAGTGGCCTAGGAAGAATATCAAGCAATAGTTATGACATAATTATGGTTATTACAGGGTATTCTAATTCCTCGGTAATATCTACCATGATAAAAAAGTATGCAACAAGGTTAGGGTGGTTAATGAGACCAAAACCTAACTACGATCAATTATCTAATTTTCCAAAGAGATAAACACATTGAGAATGTTACATATGATAAAGATTAAAATTGAACACACCATTTTATGAATTGAGAAACTCAAAAGTCATTACAATTCCAAATTAGGGACACCCCCTAGCATTGGGGGGTTTAGCCTCTCATGTTTATAATAGAAATCAAAACAAAGTATGAAAGGAAAATAAACATTACAATGGACTTAGGATTTCTTGGATCGTCAATTGCTTCCGCTCTTGATCTATCCTTGTTCTCCGAGAATCTCCACTCGTCAAAGCGTAAAATAATTAGATGAAAATCAAAAAGTCTCTTTTCCTTCTAATAATCAGCCTAATGTATCTAAACACAAACAAATAAGCGAAATTCCCTGAATACCCATGGAGGTTATTTGAATTAAATAAAAAATAATAATAAAATGTCGCCTTCAGGGGCCCTGACACGGGACGTGTCCCATGACACGGGCACCCGTGTCAGGCTTCTGACTCTTCTCTCTCGGCGCATCAACCATATATGTCCTGACACGGGCCGTGTCAGGCTTATGACTTGACTCTTTCCCTTCTTTTTCAAATGTTCCCTACATGTTCCCTAACACGGGCACCCATGTCAAGCTTCTGCATCTTCTCTAAAAGTTCAGTTTCTCGACCTGAAACTCCATTCCGCGCGTGTTCGATCATTGACTTGCTGTACTCCTGAAAACACAACATAAAACACCGAAATCAATGGTACCAATGCTATAAAACAATAAAAACACACACACACACACACGACTGACTCGACCAAATGAGAAAACTATGATGAAAACATAAGCAAAAGCTTCAATAACTGACAGAAACAAAGAAAACGACGGACTAAAAATAGTTTGGAATATACAACATAAAGCCACTGATCAGAGAGGTATGATATCCAGGGCAGATCTGATTGCTCGTATTCGTCTATTGGCATAGGATAACTTGGACATGGCCTCGTTTTGTTATTATAATGTTGTTGAACAACTTAAAGTGATCAACCCCGGAGTAGATCTAGCCGTAGGAGGTACCGGTCCTCTTCATCGCATGGAGAATGACATGGTTGTCCCTCCTGATGACTAGTAAAGTCTTTTGGCCCGTGTTTCATAATTATCTTGGTCTGTGTGCCCCCTTCTTGATGTACTTTTGTTGTACGAGGCTTAGTCCCCTTTTAATGTATATTATGAGAATGTCCGGCCTTGTGGTCGATATGTTTGATAATATTATGGTCCTTTTGCCTTGTTCATGCATTGTTACTTAAATTGTATGTATGCTTTTATAATTTTAAGTTAAAGAACTAGGTGGATGCTCGACGTGATAATGTTAAACTCGATAGTGTATGGAACTTGACGAGGGGCGAGATCTGCTCTCGTTAGAGGGGATCGAGGACGCGGTTGTGTCCTTTTTCCCATAAGGCTTAGACCTTTTCCATCGTGAGCTGGGGTTCTGCCACGTTGGTATGACAACGGAGGAGCTCGTTCGAGGTTTCCCCATTGGGCGATTTGTTTGACCGAATATTAGGCAAGTGTTCACTCACGTTTATATTAAGGGTTGTATCTATACCATGATACATCCCTGCGGCCAGGAACTTCTTCCCCCTTTGGTGGGATTGATTAGCCGACAGCTATTCTGCGCTATGGCTATACTTAGCTATAATATTGTTTCAGCGTTTCAGCGTTCCATGGTCGAGCAAATGGTTCCATATTCAGTTCTTCGAGGTAGTATGCTCCTGTGCCCGTTTTTGACTTAACGCGATATATGCCTTCCTATTTGGCCGCGAGCTTGCCTTCGTGCGAATCTTTCTGGTTTCTTTGCAGGACAAGGCTTCCTACTTGGAATTCTCGTTAGACGATCCAATTGTCATAGTGCAATAAGATTTTTTGTTTTAGGAACTCTTCGCGGAGAGCTGCCCTTGAACGAATTTCCTTGACCAAGTCGAGTTCCTCTTTTAGTGCCTCGTTGTTGAGTTCTTCCTCTAAAGGAGATTCTGTGCATCGAGAAGGTTCCCTGATTTCCACGGGGATGCCTGCTTCCGTCTCATACGTCATCTGAAAGGGAGTCTCCCCTGTGGTTGAATGTGGAGTGGTCCGGTAGGCCTAGAGTACGCTGTGGAGTTCCTCAACCACCTCTTCTTTGCCTCGCCAAGTCTTCGTCTTAGACCTCGTAAAATAACTCTGTTGGCAGCTTCGGCCTGCCCGTTTGTCTGGGGGTGCTCGACGGGCACAAAGTGTTGCTTGGTGCCTATATTGGCGACGAAGTCTTGAAAATTCCTGTCTGTGAACTGGGTACCATTGTCCATGATAAGGGATTGGGGTACACCAAATCTGGCTAGGATGTTCCTCTTATAAAATCGCAAAATGTTGAACGATGTGATTCTGGAGAGGGCCTCAACTTCTATCCATTTGGTAAAGTAGTCCACGACCACGACCAAATATTTATTTTGGAAAGAACCAATCGTGAAAGGTCTGAGGATGTCCATGCCCTATTATGCAAATGACCATGGTGATGACATTGTTTAAGCACGTTGGGGGGGGGGGGGGCGCGATGTGCATATTGTCTCCCCCGAGATTTTCATCCTAGTGCAAACACAAAAGTGGCGCAGAAAAGGTAGAGTCGCCAGCCAGACATTTTTATCCCGATTGAATAGGAAAGGTAATACTGTACAAACCTAAGGAAAAAGGAAAGGACAAGGTCCTACGAACCAGAGAACTGGGTTCGGGAGTAGGTTACGAACCGGGAAGGTATTAGCACCCCAGATCATTTGCCGTACCCGACGGGATCCACGCTTGTTTTTCTGTTTCAAAGGGTGAGAAATAAGACTGCTGCTGAATAAAAACTGCTAACTGGAACTGGAATGAGAGGGAACTGGAAAAGAGATTGAAAAGGTACGGGAAAAATGTAGGGAAAATAAAGAATGTGCTCGAATGGGCCCTACCCCACTGCCTACATATCTCATGGGAAATGAGAATCAGATTCGACGTAGTTTTCCTAACTAAGACAGAAACTTTGTTTGTATTTTTTATGAATTGAACTGCTTATGTCTATGCTCGGGTGTTGCAGGCTCGTTTGGTACGAGTGCGTTACCGTCTTGCAAAGAGACAAGTTGTAGCGAGTTCGCGTTTAGAGTGAATGAGGTGAGAAGAGAATTCCCGCAGGAAATACGTTTCTTGTTTGTTACTGTCTTTTAGAAGAAGTGTTTTGATTTTGTGGTTTGTGAGACATCCTCATGCTAAGACTTGTTCATCATGATAGATATCCTACACCTCATCCCGATATGGAATGTGTGCAAATACCCCATGGAAATGTCTCCTAACGCATGAGAAAGCTCAACCTTTATTAGGTATTTTGATTTTTCTTTTGAGATGAAAGAGGAATCAAATCGAAAAAAGGACAAAACTAGGGGGAACTAAGACTCACCCTAAGTTGTTTATTCAAGGGATGTCCTATGGTTAGTGTGGTTTTCTAATCCTAATGAAGAAAAAGGAAGCAAGTTACAACTCACTTCAATGAATTGAAGATGAGTTCAACTCTCAAGGGGAGTGAACAAAGTGAAATGTCGAAGAAGCCTCCAATGCTTATCGCAAACACAAGTTGAAATGTAAAAGAATAAGGAAGAAGGTGTATGTAGGATACCCTCCCACTTACATGGCTTACCATAACCCCCTATAAAATAAAGGTTAGTAAAATAAATCCAAAGTGATAAAAGGAAAGAGGTAATCAAGTACCACACATGTCCTATCACAACTATGACCTATACTAGACTCAATCCTAAGTCTAAGGACACCTAAAAGCTAGGCGAAGCCTAAAGTCAGCAGCTATTACAACTCTATAACGCACAATCAGCTATTAAATGCAACTAATAGTACACACGGCCTATTACAACTACCAAACAATATGAAAATGGGTGTAAAAAGAGCAAAACAGAATAATGCAACATGTCTTTTACAACTTCTGTTTCAAAATGCAGCAGTGAAACATGGCAGATTTTCAATTGTTTTTCAAATGCAAAAACATAGTGTTTTAATGCAAACAATGAAATGAAAAGATAATGCATGTTAATGAAACAACTTGAAATGAATCATCAACAATAGAATTCAACACATAAACAATCAACAATGGATGCAAACTATGTGATTTGTGCAGTTTTAACCAATATGCAACATTTCCAATTACACGCACAATCGACCAAAACATGAGCGGATTGCAAATGCAATGAAAAACAAAACTATAAACACTAATTAACGTGCTATTGATGATGATAAATCATTCAAACAACAATCACCACATGTTATGAACACATATTCAACATTTATGCCAAAAATCGGAACCTAACAAAAAGCATGTCGAAAGTTATCGAAACTAAACACACCTGCTCCTAAACAGCTCCTAAAAACTCCCTAAAATAATATCCTAAAGATCCATGATGATTGGAGGGGGAATGAATATCAAAAGTGCAAGAAAAAACAAGAAATTTTCATTCTGGTTCAGTGGTAAGCGGTTACTACCTATGCAGTAACCGGTTACCAGTTCAAAAACTGGGATTTTATGCAATTTTAACACAAGTAACTGGTTACTACCTATGTGGTAACCGGTTACTCTGCAACCAGGATTTTTGTTGTTGCATTTTCATGCAAAAACCAGTAGCAACTTATTCCAATAAGCTCAATTCTAATGTCTATCAACCTAGCACGAAAATCACACCTAGATGCAACATTCTAACTCCTATTAACACTATGATCACACTACAATTCTAGCTCCTATGATCAAACCAACCAAAGTATCAAAAAGCAAGAATACACGAAGAATGTGCGAAGTGAGATGAAGAGAAATAAGTTAAAATGATAAGTGATTATAGATGGACCAACCTACAAAGAGGAGGCTTGCTTTGGCAATTGTTGCGATGTCGAGCAATACGCGAAAGTAAAGAAAACCGGAGATCCGAAGCTTCGATCCGCGAATGCGCAAAATAAATGCGATTGGTGAGAATTATCCAAAACCGCTTCCGAATAGCAACTCCTTCGATTATCCGCTGAATTATGAAAATGATGGAGGCTTAGCTTCCGATTCTTCAAGTTTCAATGTAAAACTTGAAGAATCTTGATAATGATGAAGCTTTGGTGTAATTTTGGAAAATGGAGAGAAATGAGAGAATTGAGATTGTGAGAATGGTGAAATTTGTGAAATGTGGCTAATCCTTTTTTGGATTGATTAACAAGGTTTATATAGGGGTTAGCTTTGGTGTTAGGTTTAGGTTAGGCGCGAGGTTTGGACACTAGGCCCGAATCCTAAGCTAAGGGTTCGTTGGGAATATTCCTAGAATATTCCATTGACATATTCTTGGAATATTCCTTGGCATATTCTGGGAATATTCCTTTGGAAGAGTGTGGAATGTTCTAGAATTTGGTGGAAATATAAGGCAAAGTGAAAATGGAGAAGTGATGGAAACAACCAACTAATTTTTGATTTTTTTTGAAATTCTGTACGAAGTAACCGGTTATTACCTATGAGGTAACCGATTACCATTACAAAAACTGGCTTCTTTTTCCCGAATTTCAACAGGTAACCGGTTACTACCTATGAGGTAACTGGTTACTTCAAATAAAACTTGAATTTTTCTTCTTTTTGATGGGAAATCTTGGACATCTGGTCTTGGTCATAATTTCTGAGATTATTTTCATTTCGAGACCCGACGCTTGCCAAATAACCCTTGATCACATGCCCCACGCCTCAACCTATGATGTATGCTTTCTATTATTGTTTTTATTGTGCAATGTATGGACGAATATGCAGGATGACACGAAAACGAAGCATATGCTACTCGAAATCGGTGATAAATAAGAGGGAAAATTATAGGGTGTTACAACTGCCCTTATTCAATCACTGTAGACCTGAATGGATGATAGCAGTTGCTTTCATACATTTGAGGTATGCAGGGATTGAATACTAGAAACAACCAAAACATTTGCACTCTGATGGAAATGAAGAAAAGGGATATAAACCCAACCATATGAATTCTGGTTGGATGTAATTCTGATGCGGAGAATAGTAAACGGGGGATGCCTTCTATGGGATGCCCGAAGACTGTCGACTTGTCACACTGCGGGTGAGCTTCCAATAGGCTGCAACAGTGCCTTACTGATGTCTTTTGGATGAATTCACATGACTACTGACCTGCCACACTGCGGGAGGACTTTTTGATACTTTGTCATATTGCAGACGGACTTTCGCCAATCTGCGGTTGGAATTACTTTCGCCAATCTGCGGTTGGAATTACTTTCGCCAATCTGCGGTTGGGCTTTAAGAACTTTGCCATCCAGAGGGAGAACTTTCGCCAATCTTCGGTTTGACTTTAAGAACGTCTTGTAGATTAACGTCAGACGAAAACTGATTTACTACACTACAAGGGATTTTTGCCACACAACGGGGGCCTTTTGCCACACTACATGGGACTTTTACCACGCTACGGGGGACTTTTGCCACGCTATGGGGGACGTTTTGCCGCACTACGGGGGACTCTTTGACAATCTGCGGTTGGACTTTTTGCCACACTACGGGGGACTTTTTGCCAATCTGCGGTTGGAATTTTTGCCACACTATGGGGGACTTTTTGCCAATCTACGGTTTGACTTTAGAACATATCAAAGTTGGATTATGCTTAGCATGCATATGTTGAATTGCATGGCATGGTGCCCCACGTTGTCGCTCCCGACAGATGAGACTGGGCTCAAATATGGTACAGACGCGAACGGTCGACGAAAGGAGGATGTGAGAACACACAGGAGTGAACTCACAGGAGATGAAAAGAGTCGCCAGCTAGGCATTTTTATCCCGGAGGAAAGGTAATGCTGCATAGACCTAGAAAAAGATGGATAAGACGATTGCGAACCAGAGAGACTGAGAAAGGGGGTTGGTTACAACCTGGGAAGGTATTAGCACCCAGATTGTCCGCCGTATTCGACGGGATCCACGCTTAAAAGATTTGTGTTTTAAAGGGGTAGTGTTAGTGCAATTTGTGTATAAAAGAGCTGGAAAAGGATGTACAGGTGTCAGTGTAAAAAAAGTGTGAAGTGTAACATATACAGTGTCAGTGTAAGAATAAGAGTGAAATGCTCATGACTATGAGGCTTAAAGAATGGTGCTGGAAAGAGGGGGAATATACAGAGACTTTTGTTCGATAACTGTTAAGTTATGCCTACGTATCCTCTCGTGCAATGAGGAAGTCAGAACACCGTAGTTCGACCCAAAGAGACTGAAAGATGAATTGACTGGTGAACTGCTTGCTTGTCTATGCTCAAGTGTATGACCTGTCTGGCTCAGGTGCGAATTGTCTTGCATTAGACGGAAGAAGCAAGTTCTCGGTTGTGAGTGAATGAGATGAGAAAAGAATCCCGAAGGAGACGATTATTGTTTGTTTTTGAGTTTTCAATCTTTTATTGCTTTTGAGAGTTTGTCATAAGTTAATGAGCTTAAGCCTAAACCAATGGGTTTAGTAAACTCATCACATCTTCCCTCTGATTAGGGGTAATGAGAATACCTTAAGTGTGAAGTCAGAGTCTCACACTTAATCACCTTTTGATGTAGGATTAAGGTCATTAACCTACTTGTGATTATTTAGATGTTTTTGTTGTTTTTGTTTAGTGTTAAGTAATGAGGTTAAGCCATAATCAAAGATTAAACAGACTCATTACACCATCCTAATAGAAGGATAATAGATGAGAATGTTTAAGCTGAGGAAAACTCCTCAACTTAATCCATGATTAGGGATTAAACTCATGACAAAACAAGGCCTTTATTAAATGGATTTTACTTAATGATAAGATGATGAAGTGAGTTTTAGGGTTTGTAAGACAACTTGAGGGGGACTTGTCCATTAACACTAGGGTTAGTCCTTCTTAACCAGTTAAGGAAGAATTAGAACCCTAATGCAAGGTCCAAGTTACAAGTGTGATGTCTTGATGATTATTAAGATGGATTGATTAAAGGATTTGAACACATGAAGGGTTTAACACTTAGGATTAAAGTTATACACTCCATCCTAATAGAAGGATGCAAGCATAAGCTTAATCACAAAGCCTTAAAGCCTTTAGGGTTTAGCTCCTGATTATGAGATGAGAAGAGAAGACTCAAAGAGAAACAAAGGTAAAACTAAGAGAGGAGACTAATCAAAACCCTAATCATTGTCATGCTTGGTTGTTCCTAAGGTTTGTGAGGTTAACAATAAAGATCTTCAATGGAACCACCAGGAAGCAGATGAAAGGATCAGGAGAAGCAAAGTGACTTGCTTCATTTAAGAAGTCAAGTCACTTGAAGAAAGAAAGTAAGGAGAAGAAGAAAGAGCAAGCTCAATCTCAAACACATAACAAAATGCAGCAATGATGCATAAGAGAGATGAAAAGGAAATGTGAGAAGTGAAGGCAAATTCACTTCTCAAAGTTGCTTACCACCTGAAAAGTTAGTGAAAGGAATGCAATGCAATGCAAAAAATGGAATGAAATGGCATGATTCAAATCAAAACCAGAAGCAAATATGAGGTGATAATGATGCTATGAGATGATGCAAACATGAATCAAGGCATGAGAATGATCATACAAACATGTGGATGCAAATGGAACAAGTTTAGAACCATGAACATACATGAAAAGTTATGAGATGCAAATGACATACAACATGGAAAATACATGATGCAATGATCAAACATGCTTCTAATATGTCTTAAGATGCCCAATGAATCAAATGGATGCATAAAATGCAATGGCAAGTCAAGGTATGAATGCAAACACAAGATGAATGCAAAAAGAAGCCCAGATTAGGGTTTATGATCAATGCATCAAACAAAAACCAAAATCAGAAGCAAACATCAAGATAAAAAATTGAAAATGCACTCAAGGGGACCCTAATCCTATATTAACTCACTGCCCAAAGGAGGGGATCCAATTCTTAACCTAGTGAAAGTTATGAATTTCCTAAGATTTCTAGGGTTTTAGGGTACCTTAACAAGAAAAATGCCAAACAAATGGAAAATGAAAGATCAAATCATGCCAATTTAATCTCACAAACTACATGCTAAACAAAATGCAATGCAAAAAGAATCAAAGTCCAAATCTCAATGGTTAGGCAGAAATGATTTTTTGAAGTTTGGATCAAAATAATGCCTTGAAATGATTTTAATTCCACGAAAAATTCTCAAAAGACATCAAGATCAAAAAAGAAATTTGGTTTGAGGGTTGGACAATGTTTCTAAATGTTTTTAAAGGTTTCATGAATTTTTTGGTGATTTTTAAATACCTAAAAGTATTTTTAATTAATTAATTCTCATTAATTAATTAAAAATAAACTTTTAAATGATTTAAAAATATTTTTTTAATGCAAAGAATAAAAATAAAAATGTTTTTGGTTTCTGAAAATTAATAAAAGTGTGCATAAAAATTTTCAGAATTTTTAAAATGATTTTGCTATTTTTAATAAATATGAGAAAACAAATGAATTAATTGGAAAAATAAAATGAAATTAATCTGAAAAAAAGAAAAGTATGCGCATCCAAGGGTCCAGGGCTGACATTCAAATTCACTAATTAACTGATTAAACCCTAATCCATGCCCTAATCACTCTCAGGCGACCGGAACACTGTTCCGATCGTCTTCTCCGGCTAGGTCATCTCCCAATCTCTCTCAATACGCCATGAAATCATGCCAAACTCTCCAGATCAACTAAACTAACATCCCTAAACAATAATCCAGCAACAAAATCCATTTATTTCAACACAAAATCAAGATACGAATCAAACATCAAAAACTGCCAAAATTTCAGAAACACAATACAACCTCATTTCTCAATCTTTTTCAAAAGTAACAAGTTCAGTGAACTCAGGGAAGCATGCTTTATCATTTAGAAACAATAAATAGAGGTTCTGTAAAAATGAAATGCCATAGCTACCTGAATCGAAGCTTTCAAACCAGGAGCTTCTGGGCCAGTTTCTTGCTTCTAAACAGCTCCAATGACCTCTCCAAAGTGTTTGCCAGGCTTGTTTGAAGTTTATTTGGGCTGGTTTGTGAGATTGAACAAGTTCTGTTCAGTGAAGTGAGGAAATCGTGTTTTTGATATGGCTGTTTTTAGGGCAAGATGAAGGGTGGGAAATGATCAGGGAGTGATGGTGAGTTGTTCTATGAAGTTTGTTTGAAGGTTTGTGGCCTGTGTGATGAGTTTCGAATGCTTTTGCTCAAGAGGGTGAAAATGTGAGTGCTGTCTTGTGAAGTGTTTCAGGCTTGCTTCTTGTTGTGTTTGGCTTGCATTTTCTTTGTATAAACAAATGCCATTGGTCAGAAGAAGTGACATGTGCTTTATTGATTGGTATGGGTGCTTTTGCCAAAATGTCAAAGTTGTGTAAGAGAGGTATGGGCTACTTTCTAGCCAAGTACAAGGAGGGTGTGCTGCGCAGCATGATGTGAGGAAGGGCCTAGGATTGATCAGCAAGCTAGCCAGCAAGTGGATGAGAAGCTATGATGAGTTTTGCAACTTGCCTTGCCTTTGCTTTTCATGAAAAAGTCTTGCTCCATAGGCCACAAAAGTAAATGATCTCTTGGCCCATTCTGATTTTTAGGTGGTGTATGATCAAATGGTGAAGTTTTGAAGTGCATTTGACAGCCCAATTTGCCTTGACATATGAATTTGCAACTTTGCCTCTTTGGTGCATGACTTGAAAATTAGTGATTTTTGCCAACTTTGACAAGCCATAACTTTTGATCCAAAATGAATTAGGTCATGTTCTTGTACTTTTTGAAAAGGGAAAGATCTATTCTACAACTTTCATGACCAAAGTTTTTCCATTTGAAGCTTTTTTGAATCAAAAAGTAAAGGTTGAAAAAGTTGCCTAAAATGGCAATTTCATTAAAAGTCAAACTTGCCCAAAAAGTCAACTTTGCAAAAACTTGAAATTCTTGAATTTTGTAAACTTCCAACATCTTATATGATCAAATAAAGATCATATACAATCAAAATGATGAAGAACACCCCTTGGTTGGGTCATTGGGGGCCTCAGATGCCCTGATTTTGCACTGACTTGCTTGAAAAGTCAACTCTTGATCAGATGACTTCTCCATGGAATTTCTTCATGAAAATTGATATGCATACTCCTTATACCACATGGAGACCAATAGAAACAAGAATGACCAAAAAAATTGGAGTTATGGCCTCTGAAACCAAAATCCTAATTTTAGGTCAACTGTGCAGTCAAACCTGGCTCTGCCTCCACATCATTTCCAGTTCTTGTGATTCTTTAACATTATTGATTTTGATAGGGCATAATATGATACTTGAACACACATAGACCTCTTTGAAGTGATTGTTGAACTTTGGAGTGGCTCAAGAGGCTCTTGGATTGCTCAGATCACAAACCCTAGATGCAGATGACTTTGAACCAATGTAGTGAATCAAAAATGTGGTATGAGATGTTATGATTGTGTTTATGCATATGAAAATGATCACAAGCCATGGTGAATGGGTGAGGGAAAATTTGGGGTGTTTACATCTGCCCCTATTCAAACATGAGTTAGCTGTGCAGGATGTAAGCGACGGCTTATCAGGCAAACAAGATAACTTGTGGTTGAATACCAAAGACAGTCCAAAATTTGCACTCACAGAATGAAGAAGAAAAAGGATATAGATTGCAAAAAGAAAATGAAGTATATTGTAAAGTGTGGGCGACGGAGGACGACCGTCGAGCAGAGGACGACTGCTGGGTAAAGAGCAATGACGGGGACGACCGACATGCTGGGAAAAGTGCGGGAAATGAAGCAATGACGGGGACGACCTACATGCTGGGGATAAAAGAATTATGATGGGGACGGCCATCAAGTAAAGCTGTAAAATTCTCTGGGGATTAATGAAACATGACGGGGACGGCCATCAAGTTCACAAAGTAAAGTAACCAACGATGGGGACGGCCATCGGGCTAAGCTGATGAAGGACGATCATCAGGAAAAGGAAAAGGGACCACGACGGGGACGACCATCGGGTTAAAGAATAAATGAAATAAACAGATGATGAGGTACGGTCATCAAAGGTGAAGGACGATCACCTAGCAGGGGACGGCTGCTCTGTTGGGGGTAAGATGAGGGACGGTCATCTAAGGTGGAGGACGACCACCTGGCAGGGTACGGCTGCCGAAAATATCGCGACATAGGACGAATGCCGAATAAAAGGTCAACGATGGGGACGACCATCAGACGAGCATGATGAAGGACGATCATCAAGAGGTGGAGGACGACCACCTAGCAGGGGACGACTGCTCTCAAGGTTTGTCTTGACATAGGACGAATGTCAGATAACCAAAATCAACAATGGGGACGGCCATTGGATAAAATGATGAAGGACGATCATCAAAAGGTGGAGGACGACCACCTAGCAGGGGACGGCTGCTAAATATCACGACATAGGACGAATGTCGGATAGAAAATCAACGATGGGGACGGCCATCGGATGAGCATGATGAAGGACGATCATCAAGAGGTGGAGGACGACCACCTAGCAGGGTACGACTGCTCTCAAAGTTTATTATGACACAGGACGAGTGTCAGAAGAGAAAATTTTACTTCGTTGGTGATCTACTGGGGAATAGTAAACACGGACGAGTGTTTACATCCAGGAAACAAAAGGTATAAGTGTTTAGATGTTTGTGTATGGATTAAAGATGCGGACGAGCATCCCTAAGACTATGATACGGACGAGTATCGGGCAGAAACAAAAACTGGCACGTGTTTAGAGATGATGATACGGACGAGTATCAACTGGTTAACAGAGAACACGGACGAGTGTTGAATCTGAGGGGACTCTTCTGGGGTATAGTAGACACATACGAGTATCTAAATTCGAGAAAACAAGAGTGTTTGACACAGTGTATGGATTAAAGATGCGGACGAGCATCTTTAAGACTATGATACGGACGAGTATCAGGTAGAAACAAACGCTTGACGCATGTTCTGAGATGATGGTACGGACGAATACCATCTGGTTAACAAAGAACAAGGACTAGTGTTGAATCTGCGTGGATATTTAAATGGTGTATACAAGATACGGACGAGTATCTGTATGAGTAACATGAGTAGTAAGTATGAGTGATGTATAGACGAGTGTTCAATCTGCTGGTGAGGGTGACACAGACGAGTGTCAAAAGGAGAAGAGTATAGTATAAACAAGTATCCGATGTACAAAGTGTTTATGTTACTGCACTGGGGAAAATGACATGGACGAACGTCAAGGAATTGTATAAGTATATGTGAGTGCAAAGAGGATGTCTTTGGATTTCTGCTGGGGATATGACACGGACGGGCGCCACAAGGAGTATATACTGGTGTTTGGGAATGTAAGGCAACTGTGTTTGCCGGGGAATCTGGGAGGTATTCTGTATGTTGACGGATTGTCATTATTCACAAGTGTTTGATTCAGAACATGGCTTATGATTATGCAATATGTTTGCTTTTTGCCGTAATGCTCCGTATTAGACGGGATGCTACGCTTCGTGGGTGAATATGATGCAAATGCCATGATTATGCAAAGATACCAAACTGGGACTCGGATCCCGTTGCTGTGAAGATTTCAGGTCGATCTGTTTGAAGTGGACATCCCAGCTGGGAATGAGATCATTGGTAGATCCAATAAGATGTATCTGTTCGGGGGAAATAAGTCACTGATAGACCCATCCTGGTAATAAGGGACCCAACTGGGGTTTGTAGAAGCTTTCGTCACTCTGTTGTGATCCCTTCGTGCGTTGCTCTTCTGGATAGAGGCTGAAACTCTGTGGGGAGATGGTTCCCTGACTTTTGTACTCAACTGAGGGGGAAATAAGGTTGGCACCTCGGCTGGGGGGAGAAATAGCAAGTGGAAACTCAGCTGGGGAGAAGACACTTTGGGTGCTAAGGCTGAGTGTTGATTTGTCAGCTTGCTGGAGTGAAGCTTTCATGCCCCAAGTTGCGTTCTGGATACCTGCAATCCTGCAAAGATAGGGAAACGCACTAGTAATCCCGAGGTATCCTTTACTGGATTCCGTCATAGGAGTTTAGACACTTCTGAGAGTAAGTATATTTCCTGCAAGCATGTGACTTTTATTATATATTTTTTTTTTGAAGATAAGCATCTGTATTTATGCAATCAGTTTTTCTTAAGACATCAGACATCTTTTTGCAAATAAAAATGTACAAGACGAAACATGACTGAAAATCTGATCTTATTAGTTCAAATGCCCTGAATTGGCAAGGTACAGTCAAGGAAACATATCCCATAAAATGAGGAGATTGTTACAAATTGAGAAACAAAATGCTGGCAATGTTGACGACGCTTCGAGGAGCTTCCCTTTCGCTATGACTCGTATGACATTTGACGTCCTTCTCGTCTTGCTTTCTGAAGAGGGATGATTCTGAAAGAAGCTTGATCCTTTTGAAGCTTACCAAGTTGTAAACGATACAGACGAATTCAGAATGCAGTTGTTCGCTTATTCCCTTATTTTGCATGGATCGCCCTTTCGGGTTTTCAATCCATCGGGATACCCATTTTTGCCTGAGTTGTCCAATGCGGCTTTTCAACTCAGCGGGTGTACGTTTTTTGTGTGTGCTTATTTTCCCTTATTTTTGCCCGAGTCTTTTATTCTGTTTTTGACTCGCCGGGATGCCCTATTTTTTCCTGGACTTACATTCTGTTTTTGTGTCCAGCGGGTCATTTTTATGCGAAGTATTTTTTAACTGCATCTGAATTCACAGGGGACGGGAAGTCTTCACCATCCATAGTACTGAGCATGAGTGCTCCGCCGGAGAAAACTTTCTTTACTACAAACGGTCCTTCATAATTCGGAGTCCACTTGCCCCTGTGGTCTGTATGAGGAGGGAGGATTCTTTTCAGCACAAGATCCCCTACTTGGTACTCTCGGTGCCTGACTTTCTGATCGAAGGCTCTCTTATTTCTTTTCTGATACAACTGCCCATGACAGATTGCAACCAACCTCTTTTCTTCAATCAGACTCAGTTGTTCATATCGGGACCGGACCCATTCTGCTTCGTTCAGCTTAACATCCAACAATACCCGTAGGGAGGGTAATTCAACTTCAACAGGTAGGACCGCTTCCATACCATACACAAGATGATACGGTGTTGCCCCAGTGGATGTTCTGATTGACGTGCGGTACCTATGCAAGGCAAACGGTAGCATTTCATGCCAGTCCTTGTAGGTGATTACCATCTTCTGCACAATCTTCTTGATATTCTTATTAGCTGCCTCAACCGCGCCGTTCATCTTTGGCCGGTAAGGAGAAGAATTGTGGTGTTGAATTTTGAAGTCCCGGCATAGCTCTGCCATCATTTTATTGTTCAAGTTGGAACCATTATCAGTAATGATTCGCTCGGGAACTCCGTATCGACAGATGATATCTCTCTTCAGAAATCTGGCTACCACTTGCCTTGTAACGTTTGCATAGGAAGCCGCTTCGACCCACTTGGTGAAATAGTCAATGGCAACCAGGATGAATCGGTGGCCATTCGAAGCAGTTGGCTCAATCTTACCAATCATGTCGATGCCCCACATAGCAAAGGGCCAAGGTGAAGACATCACATTCAAAGGATTGGGCGGCACATGCACCTTATCCGCATAAATCTGGCATTTATGGCATTTTCTGGCATAGGTACAACAGTCGGCATCCATTGTGATCCAGTAATAGCTTGATCTTAGCAACTTCTTAGCCATGGCATGCCCTCCCGCATGGGTACCAAAGGATCCTTCGTGCACTTCATGCATTAACAAGTCTGCTTCTGTTCTATCAACGCATCTGAGGAGTACCATATCAAAGTTTCTCTTATATAGGGAACCATCAGTGTTCAGGAAGAAACTACCAACAAGCCTTCTCAAAGTCTTCTTATCATTGGAAGATGCCCCAGGTGGGTATGTCTGATCCTCCAAGAAGCACTTAATGTCATGAAACCAAGGCTTATCATCTTTGACAATGTCTGCTGCGAATACGTATGCTGGTCTGTTAAGTCTAGACACTAAAATTTGAGGTACGAAGTTGGCAGCTTGAACTTTGATCATTGATGAAATGGTAGCCAGAGCATCTGCAAACTGATTCTCGTCCCGAGGGATATACTCAAGCTTGACTGTTGTAAAGAAAGACAATAACCTCCTTGTATAATCCCTGTAAGGTATCAGATGATCCTGGTGTGTGTACCATTTGCCGTTGGTTTGATTGATTACCAGAGCTGAATCTCCGAATACGGTCAATGTCTTGATCCTGAGGTCAATGGCTTCCTCAAGACCCATAATGCAAGCTTCGTATTCAGCTTCGTTGAAATTTCTTCATGAAAATTGATATGCATACTCCCTATACCACATGGAGACCAATAGAAACAAGAATGACCAAAAAAATTGGAGTTATGGCCTCTGAAACCAAAATCCTAATTTTAGGTCAACTGTGCAGTCAAACCTGGCTCTGCCTCCACATCATTTCCAGTTCTTGTGATTCTTTAACATTCTTGATTTTGAGAGGGCATAATATGATACTTGAACACACATAGACCTCTTTGAAGTGATTGTTGACCTTTGGAGTGGCTCAAGAGGCTCTTGGATTGCTCAGATCACAAACCCTAGATGCAAATGACTTTGAACCAATGTAGTGAATCAAAAATGTGGTATGAGATGTTATGATTGTGTTTATGCATATGAAAATGATCACAAGCCATGGTGAATGGATGAGGGAAAATTTGGGGTGTTTACACACGTCTCTGTTGGAGAAGAGCATGAATAATCCGTCTGTCTCAAATTATCACCTTTGCCAAAAATAAATTGCAATTTAGATTTGAGGAACCTCCTATGAGATACTTCAACTAATGGATATTGCATCTCACCCATAAGACTCCGTTGGGTGACATGCAATTTTCCGGCTTAGCTGGGGAAAAGTCTTGTCAAGGCTTTGCTGAGGAGAACTCTCTGTCAACCTGATTTTTGAAACCTCTGTGGGGAAAGGCAGTATTCGACTAACTATCAGGAATACTTAGATTCTTGTAAGAAATACTTCATCACGGGAAGACGACTCTCTACTCGGGGATTATCAATCCTCCTTGCTCTACTGGTGCAAGGAAATCTCCCGAGATCTGTTAGGGAAGAGAAAAATTTGTCTGATATCTGCTGGGGGAACAAGGGTTGTCGCTCCCGATAAAAGGGAATGGCCCAAATAAAGGTACAGACGCGAACGGTCGGCGAAAGAGGGATGTGAGAACACACAGGAGTGAACTCACAGGGAATGAATAAAGTCGCCAGCTAGGCATTTTTAACCCGGAGGAAAGGTAATGCTGCATAGACCTAGAAAGATATGGATAAGACGGTTGCGAACCAGAGAGACTGAGAAAGGGGGTTGGTTACAACCAGGGAAGGTATTAGCACCCAGATTGTCCGCCGTACTCGACGGGATCCACGCTTAAAAGATTTGTGTTTTAAAGGGGTAGTGTCAGTGCAATTTGTGTATAAATGAGCTGGAAAAGGATGTACAAGTGTTAGTGTAAAAGAAGTATGAAGTGTAATATATACAGTGTCAGTGTGAGAATAGGAATAAGATGCTCAAGAATATGAGGCTAAAAGAATGAGGCTAGAAAGAGGGGGAATATACAAAGACTTTTGTTCGATAACTGTTAAGTTATGCCTACGTATCCTCTCGTGCAATGAGGAAGTCAGAACACCGTAGTTCGACCCAAAGAGACTGAAGGATGAATTGACTTGTGAACTGCTTACTTGTCTATGCTCAAGTGTATGACCTGTCTGGCTCAGGTGCAAACTGTCTTGCATTAGACAGAAGAAGCAAGCTCTCGTTTATGAGTGAAGGAGGTGAGAAAAGAATCCCGAAGGAGACGATTACTGTTTGTTTTTGAGTTTTCAGTCTTTTATTGCTTTTTGAAAGTTTTTCAAGTTAATGAGCTTAAGCCTAAACCAATGGATTTAGTAAACTCATCACATCTTCCCTCTGATTAGGGGTAATGAGAATACCTCAAGTGTGAAGTCAACTTCTCACACTTAATCACCTTTGGTGTAGGATTAAGATCATTAACCTATTTGTGATTATTTAGATGTTTTTGGTGTTTTTGTTTAGTGTTAAGTAATGAGGTTAAGCCATAATCAAGGATTAAACAAACTCATTACACCATCCTAATAGAAGGATAATAGATGAGAGTGTTTAAGCTGAGGAAAACTCCTCAACTTAATCCATGATTAGGGATTAAACTCATGACAAAACAAACCTCTGATTAAGTGGATTTTATTGAATGATAAGATGATGAAGTGATTTTTAGGGTTTGTAAGACAACTTGAGGGGGGACTTGTCCATTAACACTAGGGTTAGTCCTTCTTAACCAATTAAGGAAGAATTAGAACCCTAATGCAAGGACCAAGTTACAAGTGTGATGTCTTGATGATTATTAAGTGAATTGATTAAGAGATTTAAACACATTAAGGGTTTAACACTTAGGATTAAAGTTATACACTCCATCCTAATAGAAGGATGCAGGCATAAGCTTAATCACAAAGCCTTAAAGCCTTTAGGGTTTAGTCCCTGATTATGAGATGAGAAGAGAAGACTCAAAGAGACACAAAGGTAAAACTAAATGGGGAGACTAATCAAAACCCTAATCATTGTCATGCTTAGTTGTTCCTAAGGTTTGTGAGGTTAACAAGAGAAATCTTTAATGGAACCACCAGGAAGCAGATGAAAGGATCAGGAGAAGCAAAGTAACTTGCTTCATTTAAGAAGTCAAGTCACTTGAGGAAAAGAAGTGAGAAGAAGAAGAATGAGAAAGCTCAATCTCAAACACATAACAAAATGCAGCATGAGTGCATAAGAGGGATGAAAAGAAAATGTGAGAAGTGAAGGCAAATTCACTTCTCAAAGTTACTTACCACCTGAAAAGTTAGAAAAGAAATGTAATGCAATGCAAAATGAAATGAAATGTCATGATGTAAATCAAAACCAGGAACACATACATGATGTTAATGATGCTATGAGATGCTATAAACATGAAACAACACATGGGGATGATCATACAAGCTCATGGATGCAAATGACACAAGTTAAGAAGCATGAACATACATGAAAAGTTATGAAGTGCAAATGGCATACAACATGGAAAATGCATGGTGCAATGATCAAACATGATTTCAATATGTCTTAAGATGTTCAATGAATCAAATGGATGCAAAAAATGCTATGGCAAGTCATGTTATGCAAGCAAGTGCAAGATGGATGCATATGGAAGCCCAAATTAGGGTTTATGATCAAAGCATCAAACACAAACCAAAATCAGAAGCAAACATCAATATAAAAAATTGAAAATGCACACAAAGGATCCCTAAACCTATACTAACTCACTGCCCAAAGGAGAAGTTCCAACTCTTAACCTAATTCAAGTTATGATTTTCCTAAGTTTTCTAGGGTTTTAGGGTTCCTTAACAAGAAAAATGTCAAACAAATGGAAAATGAAAGATCAAATCAAGACCATTTAATCTCACAAACTACATGCTAAACACAATGCAATGCAAAAAGAATCAAGGTCCAACTCTTTATGGTTAGGCAGAAGTGATTTTTGGAAGCTTGGATCAAAATAATGCCTAAAAATGATTTTAATTCCATGGAAAATTCTCAAAATGCATCAAGATCAAAAATAAAATTTGGTTTGAGGGTTGGACAATGTTTCTAAATGTTTTTAAATGTTTCATGAATTTTTTGGTGATTTTTAAATACCTAAAAGTATTTTTAATTAATTAATTCTCATTAATTAATTAGAAATAAATTTTAAATATTTAAAAATATTTTTAAAATGCAAAAAATAAAAATAAAAATGTTTTCTGATTAAGAAAAATATTTGAAACAAAAATGCAAAGGGAAATATTTTTAGGATTTTTCTAACTATTTTAAAATAAATATGAAAGATAAATGAATAAAAATGAAATAAAAATGAAATTAAATGGAAAGTATGACAATCCAAAGGCTGAGATTTGAATGAAACATGTGCGAATTGACTAGCGCGTAAATGGAAGGCTCAGATCATTTCTGGCAAAATTCAAATTTAATCCCAATTAATTAATTTAATAAATCAGGATTAGGGTTTAATGAAAGATCTGGGCCATTGGTTCACGCGGGAGTCAACTAAAGTCAGCCAGATCAAGGGTCCAAATTCAAACCCTCATTAACTACGCTGGTTAACCCTAATCATTTTCAGGTGGCCGGAGAAGACCTCCGGTCGTCTTCTCCGGTGGGAACCCCACCTGAAAATTTCTAAACTCTTCAAAACTCCACTAAAATGAAATCTAATAAACCAGAAATCATTCCCACACCTCACTGAATCAAAACCCTAACTCAAAACTCATTTATTCTTCCTCAATCAAATGAATCGAAACAAAACATTTTTTTAGGGCAAGAGTTTCAGAACAAGATTAAACTCTCATTTCTCAACCATTTCAGAAAATAAAAGCACCAGAGTGATCAGTGAATCATGAAGAACAACTTAAGAACTTAAAAATCCATTTCTGGAAAAAATGTTCATGAAGCTACCTGAGTTTGAAGCTTTTCAGTTTACAACTTTCAGACCCCTTTTCTTTGTGCAATCCACTCCCTTTAGGCCCCTGATGAACTCCTGATGCTTAGAAAGAGTTTGTGATGGCTGGTTTGGAAGTTTGAACAAGTTCTGTTCAAGCTCAGGTGAGGATCGTATTTCTGATTCTTTGAGTTTCAGGCTGCTTTGAAGGTTGGTTTGGGTTCAGTGAAGCATGGTGAGAAGGTTTGTGAAGTTTGTTTATGAGTTTGTGGCTTGAGGAGAGTGTTTCGAAGAGTTTTGCTCAATGGAGTGAAAATGAGAATGTTGTGCTATGGCTGGTTTCAGGCTTTCTTGTTATGTGCTTTGGCTTGCCTTTTCTTTGTATAAACAAATGCTATTGGTCAGATGACATGACATGTCCTTTTGTGATAGGTATGGGTGCTTTTGCAAAATGTCAACTTTTGTGTAAGAAGGGCATGGGCTACTTGCTAGCTGAGTACAAGGGGCTTGTCTTGCGCAGCATGAGGTGAGGGAAAGCCTAGGACTGATCAGCCAACTAGCCAGCAAGTGGATATGGAGCCATGATGGTTTTTGCAACTTGGTTCACTTTGGTTCTTCATGAAAAATCTTGTTTCACAAACCCTAAAAATGTGCAATTCTTTGGTCCATTATGAACTTTAGGTGTTACATGATCATGTTATGTGGATTAGAAGTGCATTTGATAGCTCTAGAACACTTGATCAAGTCATTTTGCAAAATACCTCTTTGGTAGAAACTTTGAAATTTTGTGATTTTAGCCAACTTTGACAAGCCATAACTTTTGATCCATAATGAATTAAGTCATGTTCTTGTACTTTTTGAAAAGGGAAAGATCTATTCTACAACTTTCATGACCAAATTTTTTCCATTTGAAGCCTTTTTGAATCAAAAAGTAAGGGTTGAAAAGTTGCCTAAAATGACAAATTCATTAAAAGTCAAACTTGCCCAAAAAGTCAACTTTGCAAAAGACTTGAAATTTATCAATTTTGTGAACTTACAACTTCTTCCATGATCAAATAAAGATCATATACACTAAAAATGATGAAGAACACCCTTTGGTTGGGTCATTGGGGGCCTCAGATGCCCTGATTTTGCACTGACTTGCTTGAAAAGTCAACTCTTGATCAGATGACTTCCCCATGGAATTTCTTCATGAAAATTGATATGCATACTCCCTATACCATATAGAGATCAATAGAAACAAGAATGACCAAAAAATTTGGAGTTATGGCCTTTGAAACCAAAACCCTAATTTTAGGTCATCTGTGCAGCCAAGCCTGGCCCTGCTTCCATACCAATCCCAGTTCTTGTGATTTTTTGACATTATTGACTTTGAGAGGATATAATATGATACTTGAACACACATAGACCACTTTGAAGTGATTGATGGCCTTTGGAATGGCTCAAGAAGCTCTTGGATTGCTCAGATCACAAACCCTAGATGCAGATGACTTAGAACCAATGCAGTGGATCAAAAATGTGATATGAGAGGGTATGATTGAGTTCATGCATATGGAAAGATCACAAGCCATGGTGTGAATGGGTGAGGGCAAATTTGGGGTGTTTACAGCTACCCCTATTCAAACATGAGTTAGCGGTGCCGGTTGTAAGCGACGGCTTTAACAGGCAAACAAGATAACTTGTGGTTGAATACCAAAGACAGTCCAAAATTTGCACTCACAGAATGAAGAAGAAAAGGGATATAGATTGTAAAAGAGAACAAAGTATATTGTAAAGTGTGGGCGACGAAGGACGACCGTCGAGCAGAGGACGACTGCTGGGTAAAGAGCAATGACGGGGACGACCGACATGCAGGAAAAAGTGCGGAAAATAAAGCGATGACGGGGACGGCCGACATGTTGGGGATAAAAAGAAATATGATGGGGACGGCCATCAAGTAAAGCTGTACAATCTCTGGGGAATTAATGAAACATGACGGGGACGGCCATCAAGTTCATAAAGTAAAGTAACCAACGATGGGGACGGCCATCGGGCTAAACTGAAAGGAAAAGGGACCACGACGGGGACGGCCATCGGGTTAAAGAATAAATGAAATAAACAGATGATGAGGTACGGTCATCAAAGGTGAAGGACGATCACCTAGCAGGGGACGGATGCTCTGTTGGGGATAAGATGAGGAACGATCATCTAAGGTGGAGGACGACCACCTGGCAGGGTACGGCTGCCGAAAATATCGCGACATAGGACGAATGCCGGATAAAAGGTCAACGATGGGGACGGCCATCGGATGAGCATGATGGAGGACGACCATCAAGAGGTGGAGGACGACCACCTAGCAGGGGACGGCTGCTCTCGAGGTTTATCATGACATAGGACGAATGCCAGATAACCAAAATCAACAATGGGGACGGCCATTGGATAAAATGATGAAGGACGATCATCAAAAGGTGGAGGACGACCACCTAGCAGGGGACGGCTGCTAAATATCACGACATAGGACGAATGTCGGATAGAAAATCAACGATGGGGACGGCCATCGGATGAGCATGATGGAGGACGACCATCAAGAGGTGGAGGACGACCACCTAGCAGGGTACGGCTGCTCTCAGGGTTTATCATGACACAGGACGAATGTCAGATAAAAAGTAAATGCTTTGTTGGCGATCTACTGGGGAATAGTAAACACGGACGAGTGTTTACATCCAAGAAACAAAAGGTATAAGTGTTTAGATGTTTGTGTATAGATTAAAGATGCGGGCGAGCATCCTTAAGACTACGATACGGACGAGTATCGGGTAGAAACAAATACTGACACGTGTTCAGAGATAATGATACGGACGAGTATCAACTGGTTAACAAGGAACACGGACGAGTGTTGAATCTAAGGGGACTCTTCTGGGGAATAGTAGACACAGACAAGTGTCTAAATTCAAGAAGACAAAAATGTTTGACACGGTGTATGGATTAAAGATGCGGACGAGCATCCTTAAGATTATGATACGGACGAGTATCAGGTAGAAACAAACGCTGGACGCATGTTCTGAGATGATGGTACGGACGAGTACCAACTGGTTAACAAAGAACACGGACGAGTGTTGAATCCGCGGGGATACATGGTGTATACAAGATACAGACGAGTATCTATATAAGTGTGAGTGGTGTATAGATGAGTATTCAAACTGCTGGTGAGGGTGACACAGTCGAGTGTCAAAAGGAGATGAGTATAGTATAAACAAGTATCTGATGTACGAAGTGTTTAGGTTACTGTACTGGGGAGAATGACACGGACGAATGTCAGGGAAATGTATATGAGTATTTGTGAGTGCAAAGAGGATGTCTTTGGCTTTCTGCTGGGGATATGACACGGACGGGTGCCAAAGAGAGTATATACTGGTGTTTGTGAATGTAAGGCAACTGTTTTTGCTGGGGGAATCTCTGCTGGGGATTTTTTTGGGGGGGGGGGGTTTGTATGTTGGTGGGTTTTGATATTTACAAGTGTTTGTTTCAAAACGTGGCTTATGATTATGCTATATGTTTGATTTTTTCCATAATGCTCCGTATTAAACGGAATGCTACGCTTTGTGGGTGAATATGATGTGAATGCTATGATTATGCAAAGATACCAATCCGGGATTCGGATCCCGTTGCTGTGAAGATCTCCGGTCGATCTGCTTGAAATGGACATCCCAGCTGGGGATGAGATCATTGGTAGATCTGATGAGATGTATCTGCTTGGAGGAATAGGTCACTAATAGACCCGTTCTGGTAATAAGGGACCCAACTGGGGTTTGTAGAAGCTTTCTTTACTCTGTTGTGATTTCTTCATGCGTTGCTCTTCTGGATAGAGGCTGAAGCTCTGTGGGGAAGATGGTTCCCTGACTTTTGTATTCGGCTGAGGATGAAATGACAATTTGGCTGGGGAGAAAGAGGGATCGCTGAAAAGATCTCCCTAGAGATTCTGTTGAGGGGGGCTCTTTGACTCAGCCGGGGATATGTGTGCCTTCTGGTACTGCCCTGTTGGAGAGGTGATGCCTGGCAACTCTGATGGGGAGAAGTAACAAGTGGCAAATCAGCTGGGGAGAAGACACTTTGAGTGTTAAGACTGAGCGAGCATTGATCTGCCAGCTTGCTGGGACGAAGCTTACATGCCCCAAGTTGCATTCTGGATACCTGCAATCCGGCAAAGATATAGAAGCGTACAAATAATCCCGAGGTATCCCTTACCGGATTCCGTCATAGGAGTTTAGACACTTTCGAGAGTAAGTATATTCCCTGCAAGCACTTATCATTATTTTTCTAGAAAAGCATCTGTATTTATGCAATCGTTTTTTCTTAAGACACCAGACATTTTTGCAAATAAAAATGTACAAGACGAAACATGACTGAAAATCTGATTTTATTAATTCAAATGCCCTGAATTGGCAAGATACAGTCAAAGAAACATATCCCCTGAAATGAGGAGATTGTTACAAATTGAGAAACAAAATGTGTTGGCAATGTTGACGACGCTTTACGGAACTTCCCTTTGCTATGACTCGTATGACATTTGACGTTCTTCTCATCTTGCTTCCTGAAGAAGGCCGATTCTGAAAGAAGCTTGATCCATCCGAAGCTTACCAAGTTGTGAGTGATACAGACGAATTCAGAATGCCGTTGTTCGCTTACTCCCTTATTTTGCATGGATCGCCCTTTCGGGTTTTCAATCCATCGGGATACCCATTTTTGCCTGAGTTGTCCAATGCGGCTTTTCAACTCAGCGGGTGTACATTTTTGTTTATTTTCCCTTATTTTTGCCCGAGTCTTTATTCTATTTTTGACTCGCCGGGATGCCCTATTTTTGCCTGGACTTACATTCTGTTTTTATGTCCAGCGGGTCATTTTTATGCGAAGTATTTTTTAACTGCATCTGAATTCACAGGAGATGGGAAGTCTTCACCATCCATGGTGTTGAGCATCAGTGCTCCACCAGAGAAAACTTTCCTACGAATGGTCCTTCATAGTTCGAAGTCCATTTGCCCCTGTGGTCTGTATGAGGAGGGAGGATTCTTTTCAGCACAAGATCTCCTACTTGGTACTCTCGGTGCCTGACTTTCTGATCGAAGGCTTTCTTCATTCTCTTCTGATATAACTGCCCATGACAGATTGCAGCCAATCTTTTCTCTTCAATCAGACTCAGTTGTTCGTATCGGGACCGGACCCATTCTGCTTCGTTCAGCTTAACATCCATCAGTACCTGTAGGGAGGGTAATTCAACTTCAACCGGTAAGACTGCTTCCATACCATACACAAGTTGATATGGTGTTGCCTCAGTGGATGTTCTGATTGACGTGCGGTACCCATGCAAGGCAAACGGTAGCAGCTCATGCCAGTCTTTATATGTGACTACCATCTTCTGCACAATCTTCTTGATATTCTTATTAGCTGCCTCAACAACGCCATTCATCTTTGGCCTGTAAGGAGAAGAATTGTGGTGTTGAATTTTGAAGTCCCGACACAGCTTTGCCATCATTTTGTTGTTCAAGTTAGAACCATTATCAATAATGATTCGCTCGGGAACTCCGTATCGACAGATGATATCTCTCTTCAGAAATCTGGCTACCACTTGTCTTGTAACATTGGCATAGGAAGCTGCTTCGACCCACTTAGTGAAATAATCAATGGCAACCAAGATGAATCTGTGGCTATTCGAAGCAGTTGGCTCAATCTTGCCAATCATGTCAATGCCCCACATAGCAAAGGGCCAAGGTGAAGACATCACATTCAAAGGATTGGGAGGCACATGCACCTTATCCGCATAAATCTGACATTTATGGCATTTTCTGGCATAGGCACAACAGTCTGCATCCATTGTGATCCAGTAATAACCTGATCTTAGCAACTTTTTAGCCATGGCATGCCCTCCTGCGTGGGTACCAAAGGATCCTTCGTGCACCTCGTGCATCAACAAGTCTGCCTCTGTTCTATCAATGCATCTGAGGAGTACCATATCAAAGTTTCTCTTGTATAGGGAACCATCAGTGTTCAGGAAGAAACTACCAGCAAGCCTTCTTAAAGTCTTCTTATCATTGGAAGATGCCCCAGGTGGGTATGTTTGATCCTCCAAGAAGCACTTAATATCATGGAACCAAGGCTTATCATCTTTGACACCATCTGCTGCGAACACATATGCTGGTCTGTCAAGTCTGGATACTGAAATCTGAGGTACAAAGTTAGCAGCTTGAACTTTGATCATGGACGAAATGGTAGCAAGAGCATCTGCAAACTGATTCTCGTCCCGAGGGATATACTCAAGCTTGACTGTTGTAAAGAAAGTCAATAACCTCCTTGTATAATCCCTGTAAGGTATCAGATGATCTTGGTGGGTGTACCATTTGCCGTTGGTTTGATTAACTACCAGAGCTAAATCTCCGAATACAGTCAAAGTCTTGATCCTGAGGTCAATGGCTTCCTCAAGACCCATAATGCATGCTTCGTATTCAGCTTCGTTGTTAGTGCAGTTGAAAGTGAGTTTTGCCGAGAAAGGCATGTGAACTCCTTTAGGTGTAATGAGTACTGCACCAACACCACGACCATTCATATTAACAGCCCCATCAAACATCATAGTCCATTCTTCTTCCGGGTCGGGCCCTTCAGTGTGAACAGGCTCTTCATGATCTTTCGCTTTTATGAACATGATGTCTTCATCAGGGAAGTCAAATCTCATAGGCTGGTAATCATCAATGGGTTGCTCAGCAAGATATTCAGACAATACACTACCCTTGATGGCTTTTTGAGATGTGTACTGAATGTCATATTCTGTGAGAATCATTTGCCATCTTGCAACCCGTCCGGTAAGTGCCGGCTTCTCGAATATGTACTTAACTGGGTCCATTTTTGAAATCAGCAAGGTAGTGTGGGTCAACATATACTGTCTCAGTCGGCGAGCAGCCCACGCTAAAGCACAGCAAGTTTTCTCGAGCAGTGAATAACGTTGTTCACAGTCGGTAAACTTTTTGCTCAGGTAGTATATTGCATACTCTTTTCGACCAGACTCGTCATGCTGGCCCAGCACACACCCCATTGACTCTTCCAATACTGTCAAGTACATTATCAGAGGTCTTCCTTCAACTGGAGGCATAAGGATTGGAGGTTCTTGCAAGTATTCCTTGATCTTGTCAAAAGCCTTCTGGCAGTCTTCATTCCACCTGACCGTCTGTTCTTTTCTCAACAGCTTGAACAAGGGCTCACAGGTTGCTGTAAGGTGAGATATGAACCTTGAGATGTAGTTCAATCTACCTAGAAACCCTCGAACTTCTTTTTCTTTCTTCGGTGCAGGCATCTCTTGAATAGCTTTGACTTTATCAGGGTCAACTTCAATCCCTTTTTCGCTTACAATAAATCCCAGCAGCTTACCGGATCGCACCCCGAATGTGCACTTGTTGGGGTTTAACTTCAATTGGTACTTCCTCAGACGCTTGAACAGCTTTAACAGATTTACCAGGTGATCTTCTTCAGTAAGGGACTTGGCAATCATGTCATCCACATAACATTCTATTTCTTTATGGATCATGTCGTGGAATAATGTTACCATAGCCCGTTGATATGTTGCACCAGCATTCTTCAGTCCAAATGGCATCACCTTGTAACAGAACGTGCCCCAGGGTGTGATGAAGGTTGTCTTCTCCATGTCGACAGGTGACATCTTAATCTGATTATATCCTGAAAATCCATCCATGAAGGAGAATACCGAGAACTGAGCCGTATTATCTACCAATACATCAATGTGAGGTAGTGGGAAATCATCCTTTGGGCTGGCTCTGTTCAGATCCCGGTAGTCAACACACATCCTTACTTTACCGTCTTTCTTAGGCACAGGCACAATATTAGCAACCCACGGTGGATAGCTAGTTACAGCAAGGAACCCGGCGTCCCACTGCTTCTGTACCTCTTCTTTGATCTTTATTGCCATGTCTGGGCGAGTACGGCGCAACTTCTGTTTAACTGGTGGGCATTCTTCTCTTAAAGGCAGCTTGTGCACAACAATGTCGGTGTCCAACCCTGGCATATCTTGATAAGACCAAGCAAACACGTCCACATATTCTTGAAGCAGGTCAATTAGTTGTCTCTTTACTGAGTCTTATAAGCAGGCCCCGATTTTAACTTCTTTCACGTCTTCATCTGTACCAAGATTGATCGTTTCGACCTCCTCCTGATGAGGAGTGATAACCTTTTCCTCTTGTCTCAACATCCTGGCTAGCTTTTCAGGAAGCTCATATTCTTCTTCAACCCCTTCATCAGCTTGATTGATCGGATTGTCAAAGTCATACGAAACCATAACTGTGCTGTTGTCGGTGCAGTCTGGAAGGCACACTCTGCAAGGGTTCAGTTTGTTCATTTTAGTGATTGATTTTAATCTTGTTTAGAAAAGTGAAATAAAGTTGTCATTTTGAAAACACTGCCATTTATTTTTGTACAAAAAGAAAAATGGAAAAACAGTGAGAGGAAAAGAAAAAGACTCATTTGCAAAAGATGTCTGATATTTCATTGATTAATCTTGTTGCACAAAAATTACAGATGACCCGATTACAAAATGAGTCTTGTCATCTTGGGCAAGATGCAAGACTTGATGCATGCTATAAAAATACAGGAAATAATAATTACTCTGCATGAGTAACTCTTATAATTTCCTGGGAAGACCAGTTTGAGATACTGCTCCCCGGGATCTTTGGACGGATCCAACTTTCCAGGTTGCGGTCGCTTTCATCCTCGTCTTCCAAATTGTTGACAGCATCGGGGGTGAGCATTCCCCCACTAACAAAGTTGGGCTCCTTAGCAGCCTCTACTTGATCTTGTTGAGTTGGTTTGTAACCCAACCCAAATCTATCTTCTTTCTTCTCCACAGGTAACAATTTGCCCCAGCCTTGGGCAGTTCCTTCTTCAAAAACCTTCCGGGCTTGTTGGTACGATGTCATTGAGGTTCCAGGTACAGCAGATGTTTCATTTATGTTCAAGGCCTCAAACCCTTGACTCATCGTTTCGTGGATCTCCCCATCCATCTCAATGTATTTGTAAGTAGCCAGGTGGCTAACAAAAATATCCTCCTCTCCACAGATAGTAACGATTTGGCCCTCCCACTCGAATTTTAACTTCTGGTGAAGGGTTGAGGTCACGGCGCCAGCGGCGTGAATCCATGGCCTACCCAATAGACAGCTGTAGGCGGGCTGTATATCCATCACGTAGAAGGTCGTTTTGAAAGTTTGTGGGCCAATCGTTATAGGCAACTCAATTTCCCCCAGAACTGATCTCTTAGAGCCGTCAAAGGCTCTCACTACCAGGTTCCTGGGACGTAATGCCAATCCTTCATACTCTAGCTTCACAAGGGCTTTTTTAGGTAAGACATTGAGGGATGATCCTGTGTCTACCAGCACATGGGAAAGAACTGCACCTTTACATTCCATGGTAATGTGCAAAGCCTTGTTATGATTGCGGCCTTCCGTAGTCAAGTCAGTGTTGGTGAACCCTAGTCCATGACTAGCATTAACATTCCCAACCACAGCCTCCAACTGATTGACTGTGATCTCTTCTGGCACATAAGTTGCGTGCAAGACTTTTAGTAATGCGTTCCGATGAGCCTCGGAGCACATGAGCAATGATAGAATAGAGATCTTAGAAGGCGTCTGGTGAAGCTGGTCTACTATCTTGTAATCACTTTTCTTGATGATTCTCATGAATTCATCAACTTCTTGATCAAAAGGGGTTTTCAAAGCTTCTTTAACAAACTGCTCTTCCTGCACCAAGCTCTTCCCTTTTGCCTTGGCAGCAGCTTCTGCTTCGGCAGTGGGTCTTTGAATTTGTGGAGCAAAGAGACGTCCGCTTCGAGTGAAGCCTCCGCCTCCTCCCACATTGTCTATTTGTGGTGCAGGGGTTGATGATTCAAGAGTGATTTTCCTTCCTTCGCAGTATAGATCGGAGCCGTAATGCCAAGGGATGGCACTATTGCTTTCATAGGGTACTGGCCCAGGCACTGTGATAGTGACTGGGCTGATGGTAGCTGCAGAAGGGACCATGATAGTCTGTGGATCGTAGTATATTGTGACTGGTGCTCTGATAGGAGTGGCATTTTGTGAGTTGTAGGCGGAATCATTTTCAGGATCATAATAAATTGTAACCGTTGAGACATTTGCTGCTGAAGTTGTAGGAGACATTGTTGGAAGGATGGGTGTTGTTGTTGTAGGAGACTCTGAATGAAGTGGTGCTGAAGTTGTAGAAGGGATGTTTGCTGATATCTGGTCCGTTGAAGTAATAAATGAAGCAATTGTTGACGAGATTGAAGAGTTGCTTGGAACAATGGTTGTTGTATTTGTAGAAGACACGGGAATTGTTGCTGATGAGATTGCTGGATTGGTAGGAATTGATGTTGTGATTTGGAGCAGGCCACTCTGGATGAGACCATCTATGCCATCTCTCAAGTTATCACATCCATTCACTGAAATGTTGCAATAAGCACACCCTAGCTCACATCCCTGGAATATTTGACATTCGAGGAGTTGAGCTTTAATCTCTACCAACGGTGTCCGAATCTGACCCACACTAGTTATCAAGTAAGACGGCTTGTCTTCTTCAATAGCATTGTTTCTGGGACCTCCGTGGTTTGGCATAGGGTTCTTGTTAACATTTGGTGGTGGCGCAAAATTCAGAGCTTTAGAGTCTACCAAGTCTTGTACCTTCATGTGCAAAGCTCTGCACTTCTCTGTACTATGGCCAGGAGCATTTGAATGAAAAGCACATCTGGCGTTGGAGTCGTAATTTCTAGGCAAACTGGAAGGATCTGGAGGTGCCAACGTCCTTAGCTCAACCAGGTTGAGTTTCAGGAGTTGTGGCAGTAATGTGGCATATGGCATAGGGATCGGATCGATCACCCTATTGGCCTGAGAAGGTCTCTGTTGGAACGGTCTTTGCTGATTGTTGTTGTTGGTGTTGTTGTAGTTTCTTGGAGGATACTGAGTTTGTTGCTGGTAATTTTGTTGCTGTGGTTGATAAGTTGGTTGTGGATGAATTGGAGAGGGAATGGTGACTGCTGCCACAGACCTATGAACATATTGGGGTCTGCCCCTGTTGGTATGGATAGCATTGGTCTCACCAGTTCTTCTTGGACCCACAAAAGGCTTTCTTGTATTGCTGGATGAGCTGGCACCGTTGTCAGAAATCTTGCCCATCTTTAACAAGCTCTCAATTCTCTCTCCAGCTATAATGACATCTGCAAAGCTGGTAGAAGAGAAAGCAGCCAGCCTGTCAATGTATGTTCCTTGGAGGGTGTTCATAAACATATCTGCCATCTCCCTCTCTGACATAGGTGGCTGGACAGCAGCAGCCAGCTGCCTCCACCTCTGGGCGTACTCCCGAAAGCTTTCCCTGGATGACTGTGACATTCCCATCAGGAGGGTCCTGTTGGGTGCCATATCCAAATTATACTGGTATTGTCGGATAAAGGCCTCAGCCAGGTCTTTCCAACATCTGATGGTTGCTCTAGTCAGATGGGAGTACCATTCCCTTGAAGCTCCCGTTAAGCTATCCTCAAAATAAAACATCCATAGCTTCTCGTCCATGGTATATGCTTTCAACCTCCCCAGAAAGGATTGCAAGTGGGTCCGTGGGCAGGAAGTCCCGTTGTATTTTTCAAAACAAGGAGGCTTAAACTTATGGGGAATCCTGACCCCGTCCACCAAGCCCATGTCCATAACATCAAAGCCCAAAGAGTTTTGAGACTCCAAGGACCTTAATTTTTCAGCAATTTCATCCAGCCTTCTGTCATAGGCCTCATCCCCAGCACCCATTACTGTGAACTGATCCTCCTGGGGGTCTTCTTGCAGCACTCTGCCTGCAGTGGCAGTCCCTTGTACATTAGCAGGAATGTTGATCTCTGGATGAAGGTGGGGTCCAAATACAGGGGGGTTGACATGAGGTTGGACCCTCTCATTGTTGCTTGTCCCTGCAGTCCCTAGATGGGGATCCTCTTGATTCTGCCTTTCTACCATTGCTCTTAATCTCTCCTGGCTCTGAGCCATATTGTTCATCACCTCCATAAATTGTGTCATCTGAGCCCTCATTTCCAATCTCTCATTGGCCATTTGGTTCCTGACCTCTGTAAGGTCCTGCTGTACCTGGTCCATCTGTATGCCCGGAAGATTGTTACGGGTTGGATATCTGTGTGGACGGTTGAGTGGGAACACCCGTCGGCGAGCAATAGTTCCTGAATATCACAACAGAGTTAGCAACAAAAACAAAACAAACCTACAAAACAAACAAGGGTTAGCATGCAATGCAGTATGCTTATTTGTTTCCAAGGTATCCGGCTTGGCACTTGGTTTTGACCTTTCCAGACCCTTGAAGATGCTGTTGATGTTGCTTGAAAGAAACCCAGATGGAACAAACTGATACATATATTACAAAAAAGCAAGTGATACATAGTTTGTCTTTTACAAATCATGCCCTCTGAGGGGTCAAAATACAACATAAGAAAGAAAAAGTACATGAAATGAAAACAACAACAAGCAAAAGTCAAACACCAAGACCAAACTCACCCTCCTGAACTTCCTTGAGAAGTGCCTCAGTCACAGGATCAGCGGGACGCTCCGTAAGATTCTTGATAAGGAGATTCCTGGTAGCAACAGCTGCAGTTAGCTTCTTGTGTTGACCCTGGTCCTTTGACCTCTTCACTCCAGCTCTAATCTTCAACTCTGATATTTCTCTCTGGGCTGCTGCCAGAGCTTCCTGTTGCTCTTTTGCACTAGCTTCCAGCTGCTCAATCTTGTCCTGAGTCCTCTTATCTTCCAGAGTACGAGCTTCGGTGATCCTGACCCACCTAGCTTGACTCTCCTTCAGATACAAATCAGTCCTGGCTTTTTGGAACTGAACCTCCTTGCAGGCATTCTTCAAGATCTGCTCTCCGGCCCTAGACTTCTTGATGTAATCCTCAGACTTCTCAATTCTGGCCAAATGCTCCACTTTCAGCTTTTCTAACCTCTCAATATCCAACCTACCATCACTCCTCTCCCAGAGGGTCTTCTGTAGAGCCTGAGTCAACTTCTCATTTCTCTCTTTCAAATTCTCAAACTCCTCCAGACTGACAGTGATAGGAGGTGGTGCTGAAGATGGCCCAGGCATATCCTCCATGGTGAAGGGCATCCCAGAAAATTGAGCCCTGGCATGGGACCACTCATAGTACTGTGCTGATGCCACATTGTTGCACTTACCCAGAATGGTTACTCCTTTAGTTTGAACATTGTCCCAGGCCCAAGCTGCTTGCCTGACAATAGCCAGATTAGGCTTGTTCTCACAGTAAAGAGTCTCATCCAGATCTTGTACCTTAGGAGTGTGGACCAGTGCATAGCCCAGTTGCCTTTTGAATAGCAGAGGGTTGTAATTGATGCAACCCTTAACTCCTATCAGGGGTACATTGGGAAACTGCCCACAACTGGTAATGATATCCCTGCCTTTTGTGCTTTGAGTGCACCACCTGATATCAGCTGAAGTTAAAGCAGTGAGTCTTCTAGCACAGTTTCTTTGCTGGTGAGGGTTCAAGAATGCATCAGTCTTTGGAAAATGCTTGAGCAGCCAAGTATGGAACAAAGGAGCACAACACCTCACTAATCTTCCCCTTTGCTTTTCATTCCTCTGGTGGACAGAGTAGTAGAAATCTCCCAATAAAGTGGGTACTGGGTTTCTCAGGATGAAAAGATGGATTGCATTCTTACTAACAAATTTAGGCTCATCTGCAAATAATATGATCCCATATATGCTCAGGGCCAATAAAGCACAAACTGCTTTCCACTCTCCCAAAGAAGCCTTCAGGGTAGCTTGAGAGATCAAGAAATCCAGATGTAGACCAGAGATTCCAGCCTTAGTAGTCATATTTTGCCCAATCAGACAAGGTTCCAGATGCAATGCCCTTGCCACTTCCTCATTACTTGGAAAAGCCATCTCAGGGTTGAAAGGGACTCCACCCCTGATAGGTATACCAACTAATGATGAATACTCCTCTAATAAGGGCCCCAACTGAAAATCCTGAAAAGTGAAACACCTCAGAGGGGGATCATAGAACTGCAAGCAAGTATGAATCAGGCTCCTCTGTGAAGGGTCCAAATCCATAACCACATCAAGTATGCTTCCATAGTGTTCCCTGAACAGTGGTATATGGTCTGGAGTAATCAGGGTCTGAATCCTCCTGATGTCATCTAGCTCAGGCTGAAAGAAATGATAGGAGATATTACTCTTCTTAGGTGCCATGTTGTTGAAGAAGAGTTGAGACAGGTGCTGATGATAACACTGAAAAATGGGCCACTGACTGGCTGGTGCAGGTGACTGAAACAGGTAGCTGACAGCTGAAGTAGATGCTGATGAAGATAGGTCTATGCTGATGATGGGGTCAAAACCAAGCCAAAAATAAAGTATGGATACCCTGAAAAACAAATAAGCAAATGTTAAAATGATGCAATGATGATGTATGCAAATGATATGCAAGGGTTTGTGACTGAGCTGGATCTGATCAAGTGCTCTGATATAAGCCCAAGTATGTTCAAGAAATCCAGATGGAGGTCTATAAGTCCAGCAACCAAGGTGGGGGACTCAAATAAAGAGCCACATGTCCAGGGTTAAAATTATAATAAATGTTCTAGAATGGAGTACTCTTAACCAAAACAAAAGTAACAGGGTGTGCTGAGGTCAAGGGTACCTGCAAACCTGTAAACAGCCCAACCCCCTCACAGGTAGTGTTCTAAAACAAGGATCCTCAGACTTGGATCAGTTATGAGAAGTGTAAACACTTCTAACCCGGAGGTACAGTGTTTACAATAACCATAAAAGTTCCTCCTCTAATTCACCTCAGTTTCTGAAGGTCAATACTAAAGGTCATTCAGACTTAGCAGGCTTCTCAGATAGCCCTAGCATTGCAGGAAATCTGCAACACAGAGTTCTCAAGAAGAAACCCATATCTGAACCGTGTTTCATATTCCCGCACCAGACCGAGATGGAATGGGAAAGAATATGAACCACTCTAGCCTAGGTGTTACTCAGGTCCCAGGTGTAGGACCTCAACTCTCAATAGAACACCCACCCACCAAAGCAACAAGACAGATCCAGCCAGCACAGTATGACAATATGATATATGTAAAGCTATAAAGAAAGCAATAAAACAACTGTACATAAAGTAAAAATAAATCAAATATACAAACACAGATAGCACATAACACCCCAGTAAACACAAATCAAACAAGCGCTAGGAGGAACCCACAAAAAGAACCAGAAGCCCTGGTTGTAGTATAAGGGTCCCCAGCAGAGTCGCCAAGCTGTCGCTCCCGATAAAAGGGAATGGCCCAAATAAAGGTACAGACGCGAACGGTCGGCGAAAGAGGGATGTGAGAACACACAGGAGTGAACTCACAGGGAATGAATAGAGTCGCCAGCTAGGCATTTTTATCCCAGAGGAAAGGTAATGCTGCATAGACCTAGAAAGATATGGATAAGACGGTTGCGAACCAGAGAGACTGAGAAAGGGGGTTGGTTACAACCAGGGAAGGTATTAGCACCCATATTGTCCGCCGTACTCGACGGGATCCACGCTTAAAAGATTTGTGTTTTAAAGGGGTAGTGTCAGTGCAATTTGTGTATAAATGAGTTGGAAAAGGATGTACAGGTGTTAGTGTAAAAGAAGTATGAAGTGTAATATATACAGTGTCAGTGTGAGAATAGGAATAAGATGCTCAAGAATATGAGGCTAAAAGAATGAGGCTAGAAAGAGGGGGAATATACAGAGACTTTTGTTCGATAACTGTTAAGTTATGCCTACGTATCCTCTCGTGCAATGAGGAAGTCAGAACACCGTAGTTCGACCCAAAGAGACTGAAGGATGAATTGACTTGTGAACTGCTTACTTGTCTATGCTCAAGTGTATGACCTGTCTGGCTCAGGTGCAAACTGTCTTGCATTAGACAGAAGAAGCAAGCTCTCGTTTATGAGTGAAGGAGGTGAGAAAAGAATCCCGAAGGAGACGATTACTGTTTGTTTTTGAGTTTTCAGTCTTTTATTGCTTTTTGAAAGTTTGTCATAAGTTAATGAGCTTAAGCCTAAGCCAATGGATTTAGTAAACTCATCACATCTTCCCTCTGATTAGGGGTAATGAGAATACCTCAAGTGTTAAGTCAACTTCTCACACTTAATCACCTTTGGTGTAGGATTAAGATCATTAACCTATTTGTGATTATTTAGATGTTTTTGGTGTTTTTGTTTAGTGTTAAGTAATGAGGTTAAGCCATAATCAAGGATTAAACAAACTCATTACACCATCCTAATAGAAGGATAATAGATGAGAGTGTTTAAGCTGAGGAAAACTCCTCAACTTAATCCATGATTAGGGATTAAACTCATGACAAAACAAACCTCTGATTAAGTGGATTTTATTGAATGATAAGATGATGAAGTGATTTTTAGGGTTTGTAAGACAACTTGAGGGGGGACTTGTCCATTAACACTAGGGTTAGTCCTTCTTAACCAATTAAGGAAGAATTAGAACCCTAATGCAAGGCCCAAGTTACAAGTGTGATGTCTTGATGATTATTAAGTGAATTGATTAAGAGATTTAAACACATTAAGGGTTTAACACTTAGGATTAAAGTTATACACTCCATCCTAATAGAAGGATGCATGCATAAGCTTAATCACAAAGCCTTAAAGCCTTTAGGGTTTAGTCCCTGATTATGAGATGAGAAGAGAAGACTCAAAGAGACACAAAGGTAAAACTAAATGGGGAGACTAATCAAAACCCTAATCATTGTCATGCTTGGTTGTTCCTAAGGTTTGTGAGGTTAACAAGAGAAATCTTCAATGGAACCACCAGGAAGCAGATGAAAGGATCAGGAGAAGCAAAGTAACTTGCTTCATTTAAGAAGTCAAGTCACTTGAGGAAAAGAAGTGAGAATAAGAAGAATGAGCAAGCTCAATCTCAAACACATAATAAAATGCAGCATGAGTGCATAAGATGGATGAAAATAAAATGTGAGAAGTGAAGGCAAATTCACTTCTCAAAGTTACTTACCACCTGAAAAGTTAGAAAAGAAATGTAATGCAATGCAAAATGAAATGAAATGTCATGATGTAAATCAAAACCAGGAACACATACATGATGTTAATGATGCTATGAGATGCTATAAACATGAAACAACACATGGGGATGATCATACAAGCTCATGGATGCAAATGACACAAGTTAAGAAGCATGAACATACATGAAAAGTTATGAAGTGCAAATGGCATACAACATGGCAAATGCATGGTGCAATGATCAAACATGTTTTCAATATGTCTTAAGATGTTCAATGAATCAAATGGATGCAAAAAATGCTATGGCAAGTCATGTTATGCAAGCAAGTGCAAGATGGATGCATATGGAAGCCCAAATTAGGGTTTATGATCAAAGCATCAAACACAAACCAAAATCAGAAGCAAACATCAATATAAAAAATTGAAAATGCACACAAAGGATCCCTAAACCTATACTAACTCACTGCCCAAAGGAGAAGTTCCAACTCTTAACCTAATTCAAGTTATGATTTTCCTAAGTTTTCTAGGGTTTTAGGGTTCCTTAACAAGAAAAATGTCAAACAAATGGAAAATGAAAGATCAAATTATGACCATTTAATCTCACAAACTACATGCTAAACACAATGCAATGCAAAAAGAATCAAGGTCCAACTCTTTATGGTTAGGCAGAAGTGATTTTTGGAAGCTTGGATCAAAATAATGCCTAAAAATGATTTTAATTCCATGGAAAATTCTCAAAATGCATCAAGATCAAAAAAGAAATTTGGTTTGAGGGTTGGACAATGTTTCTAAATGTTTTTAAATGTTTCATGAATTTTTTGGTGATTTTTAAATACCTAAAAGTATTTTTAATTAATTAATTCTCATTAATTAATTAGAAATAAACTTTTAAATAATTAATTCTCATTAATTAATTAGAAATAAACTTTTAAATATTTAAAAATATTTTTAAAATGCAAAAAATAAAAATAAAAATGTTTTCTGATTAAGAAAAATATTTGAAACAAAAATGCAAAGGGAAATATTTTTAGGATTTTTCTAACTATTTTAAAATAAATATGAAAGATAAATGAATAAAAATGAAATTAAATGGAAAGTATGACAATCCAAAGGCTGAGATTTGAATGAAACATGCACGAATTGACTAGCGCGTAAATGGAAGGCTCAGATCATTTCTGGCAAAATTCAAATTTAATCCCAATTAATTAATTTAATAAATCAGGATTAGGGTTTAATGAAAGATCTGGGCCATTGGTTCACGCGGGAGTCAACTAAAGTCAGCCAGATCAAGGGTCCAAATTCAAACCCTCATTAATTACGCTGGTTAACCCTAATCATTTTCAGGTGGCCGGAGAAGACCTCCGGTCGTCTTCTCCGGTGGGAACCCCACCTGAAAATTTCTAAACTCTTCAAAACTCCACTAAAATGAAATCTAATAAACCAGAAATCATTCCCACACCTCACTAAATCAAAACCCTAACTCAAAACTCATTTATTCTTCCTCAATCAAATGAATCGAAACAAAACATTTTTTTAGGGCAAGAGTTTCAGAACAAGATTAAACTCTCATTTCTCAACCATTTCAGAAAATAAAAGCACCAGAGTGATCAGTGAATCATGAAGAACAACTTAAGAACTTAAAAATCCATTTCTGGAAAAAATGTTCATGAAGCTACCTGAGTTTGAAGCTTTTCAGTTTACAACTTTCAGACCCCTTTTCTTTGTGCAATCCACTCCCTTTAGGCCCCTGATGAACTCCTGATGCTTAGAAAGAGTTTGTGATGGCTGGTTTGGAAGTTTGAACAAGTTCTGTTCAAGCTCAGGTGAGGATCGTATTTCTGATTCTTTGAGTTTCAGGCTGCTTTGAAGGTTGGTTTGGGTTCAGTGAAGCATGGTGAGAAGGTTTGTGAAGTTTGTTTATGAGTTTGTGGCTTGAGGAGAGTGTTTCGAAGAGTTTTGCTCAATGGAGTGAAAATGAGAATGTTGTGCTATGGCTGTTTTCAGGCTTTCTTGTTATGTGCTTTGGCTTGCCTTTTCTTTGTATAAACAAATGCTATTGGTCAGATGACATGACATGTCCTTTTGTGATAGGTATGGGTGCTTTTGCAAAATGTCAACTTTTGTGTAAGAAGGGCATGGGCTACTTGCTAGCTGAGTACAAGGGGCTTGTCTTGCGCAGCATGAGGTGAGGGAAAGCCTAGGACTGATCAGCCAACTAGCCAGCAAGTGGATGAGGAGCCATGATGGTTTTTGCAACTTGGTTCACTTTGGTTCTTCATGAAAAATCTTGTTCCACAAACCCTAAAAATGTGCAATTCTTTGGTCCATTATGAACTTTAGGTGTTACATGATCATGTTATGTGGATTAGAAGTGCATTTGATAGCTCTAGAACACTTGATCAAGTCATTTTGCAAAATACCTCTTTGGTAGAAACTTTGAAATTTTGTGATTTTAGCCAACTTTGACAAGCCATAACTTTTGATCCATAATGAATTAAGTCATGTTCTTGTACTTTTTGAAAAGGGAAAGATCTATTCTACAACTTTCATGACCAAAGTTTTTCCATTTGAAGCCTTTTTGAATCAAAAAGTAAGGGTTGAAAAGTTGCCTAAAATGACAAATTCATTAAAAGTCAAACTTGCCCAAAAAGTCAACTTTGCAAAAGACTTGAAATTTATCAATTTTGTGAACTTCCAACTTCTTCCATGATCAAATAAAGATCATATACACTCAAAATGATGAAGAACACCCTTTGGTTGGGTCATTGGGGGCCTCAGATGCCCTGATTTTGCACTGACTTGCTTGAAAAGTCAACTCTTGATCAGATGACTTCCCCATGGAATTTCTTCATGAAAATTGATATGCATACTCCCTATACCATATAGAGACCAATAGAAACAAGAATGACCAAAAAATTTGGAGTTATGGCCTTTGAAACCAAAACCCTAATTTTAGGTCATCTGTGCAGCCAAGCCTGGCCCTGCTTCCATACCAATCCCAGTTCTTGTGATTTTTTGACATTCTTGACTTTGAAAGGATATAATATGATACTTGAACACACATAGACCACTTTGAAGTTATTGATGGCCTTTGGAATGGCTCAAGAAGCTCTTGGATTGCTCAGATCACAAACCCTAGATGCAGATGACTTAGAACCAATGCAGTGGATAAAAAATGTGATATGAGAGGGTATGATTGAGTTCATGCATATGGAAAGATCATAAGCCATGGTGTGAATGGGTGAGGGCAAATTTGGGGTGTTTACAAGGGTCACCCTAGATCTACTAAGGAACAAAATCAGGGGAACCCATTGAAGAGAAAAATTATGTGACTCCTTCTACTGGACATAACTTCCCTTCGTCTGTTGGGAATAACAACACCGAAACACATCCTGTTGGGGAGGAAAGATTTCAAGTAGTCTCATGCTGGGGATCATTTTCTTTCGCCCAATATTTACTTTAAGAGGATTTTACAAAAACTTGGTGTCTTTAAACTCTTAGGTAACGTAGTGATCATATGAGTTGGCATAATAACCTTGCCGGGTTGGTAGCCTTTGTCAACACAAATGAGCTCACAGATGTTGGAAATGCTGAACAAGAGAATTAGCTTGTCGAGCGACCGCTAGCTGGTAAGGGACTCAATCAGTAAAAGTTGCGACAAAAGGAAGACATAGAAACCCTTCATAAGTACAGATGCCTCTGATTATCTATCTTCTAAAGAGAGTAACCTCTAGTGCTCTTAGAGTGGCCTGCCCCAGTACGAGTCTTTGAGTAGTTTTTCCTAATTGCTCTTGGAGAGATTTTCATCTTGAGGTAATTTCCCCGGATTGGCTGATTTATGAGGAGATTGCTCGACATAAATTCCCCATATTGGCTGGCTCTTACCACAACTAGTTAGGAAAGTCCATACTCAATGGAGTTTCCTAGAAAAGTGTACCTCAATAGGATTGTCCTTAAGAAGTTTCAGACTTCTCAACATGGCAGGATTAAGCTTCTGGACTGACATTCCATACGTGAACTCCTATGATGCCCAACAAGTGTATGCAAACATAAAATATTTATTCTGAGAATGATTATTCTAATGCAGCACGCATGTTAATCTTGAAGTCCTTATTGAAAAGGTGTCACGAACCTTTTGTGAGAAAATCACTAGTTAAGACACAACATTATTTTTTATGAAAACATGTACATGCAATACCAACAAGGATCTTTTAGCCCAACTCATAGGAGTCAGGAACGCTGTCTCATGGTAGTACGGTCTCAAAATAACCCTGTTTTAGTTAGGACTTTTAAGGTTTGTATAGTGGCATGGTTCATAGTTATAAAAACAAAGGATATAGGCTCGAAGTTTATATATGCCTACCCCTCTTCATGATGTTCTCCATTCCTATGTTCAGCTAGCTCTCACAAGCACTTGCCTTTCAAAATGAGTTTTGTGATAATTGAGGAGCCATTGACACTAACGGTTCAATGAACACTGAGGTTGTCGTTTAGAGTCAATCACCCTTTTTGTCTCTCATGTCTGTATCACACGAATTTGTTCTTGTTTAGGGACATTTCTTGTGTAATCCTTTTCGTCTTTTGCTTTTGCATATTTTTTCTTATCCCTAACTTTTTCCTGGACTGATTCTTTTGAATCATTTTGCAATTAGGAGTCCAGCGGGATGCCCTAATTTTTGCCAAAGTCGCTTGTTTTAAAGTTTCAACTTAGCGTCTTTTCATTTCTTTTTTGACTCCCTCTTTTTTCTCTTTGAACAAATCGTGTGACACTGTTTGTCTTGATTGATTTGCGAGGGTTGTGACTGCCTCCTTCTTCAGTCGATGAAGAATAACCATTGTGGCTTCCAGTCTTTGGACCTCTTGGTTAGTATAACCATTGTGGTTGTCGCTCCCGATAAATGGGACTGGCCCAAATAAAGGTACAGACGCGAACGTTCGGCGAGAGGGACAATGAGAACACACAGCCGTGAACTCACTGGAGATGAATAGAGTCGCCAGCTAGGCATTTTTATCCCGGAGGAAAGGCAATGCTGCATAGACCTAGAAAGATATGGATAAGACGGTTGCGAACCAGAGAGACTGAGAAAGGGGGTTGGTTACAACCTGGGAAGGTATTAGCACCCAGATTGTCCGCCGTACTCGACGGGATCCACGCTTGGAAGATTTGTGTTTTAAAGGGGGAGTGTCAGTGAAATTTGTGTGCAAAAGAGCTGGAAAAGGATGTACAGGTGTCAGTGTAAAGTGTATAAATGATGTGAAGTATGAAAGTGTCAGTGTAAGAAAAGGAGTGGAATGCTCAAGATCATGAGGCTAAAGAATGAAGCTAGAAAGAGGGGGAACATACAGAGACTTTTGTTCGATAACTGTTAAGTTATGCCTACGTATCCTCTCGTGCAATAAGGAAGTCAGAACACCGTAGTTCGACCCAAAGAGACTGAAAGGTGAATTGACTTGTGAACTGCTTACTTGCCTATGCTCAAGTGTATGATCTGTCTGGCACATATGCAAACTGTCTTGCATTAGACGGAAGAAGCAAGTTCTCGGTTGTGAGTGAATGAGATGAGAAAAGAATCCCGGAGGAGACGATTATTGTTTGTTTTTGTATTTTCAGTCTTTTATTGTTTTTGGATTTTGTCATAAGTTGATGAGCTTAAGTCTGAACCAATGGGTTAGTAAACTCATCACATCTTCCCTCTGATTAGGGGTAATGAGAATACCTTAAGTGTGAAGTCAGATTCTCACACTTAATCACCATGGTGTAGGATTAAGATTATTAACCTACTTGTTGATTATTTAGATGTTTTTGGTGTTTTTGTTTAGTTTTAAGTAATGAGGTTAAGCCATAATCAGGGATTAAACAGACTCATTACACCATCCTAATAGAAGGATAATAGATGAGAATGTTTAAGCTGAGGAAAGCTCCTCAACTTAATCCATGATTAGGGATTAAACTCATGACAAAACAAGCCTTTGATTAAGTGGGTTTTAATTAGTGATATGATGATGAAGTGTTTTTTAGGGTTGGTAAGACAACTTGAGGGGGACTTGTCCATTAACACTAGGGTTAGTCCTTCTTAACCAATTAAGGAAGAATTAGAACCCTAATGCAAGGCCCAAGTTACAAGCTTGATGTCTTTATGATTATTAGATGAATTGATTAAAGGATTTAAACACATTAAGGGTTCAACACTTAGGATTAAAGTTATACACTCCATCCTAATAGAAGGATGCAGGCATAAGCTTAATCACAAAGCCTTAAAACCTTTAGGGTTTAGTCCTTGATTATGAGATGAGAAGAGAAGACTCAAAGAGACACAAAGGTAAAACTAAGTGGGGGACTAATCAAAACCATAATTATTGTCATGCTTGGTTGTTCCTAAGGTTTGTGAGGTTTACAAGAGAGATCTTCAGAGGAACCACCATGAAGCAGATGAGAGGAGCCAAAGAGAAGCAAAGTAACTTGCTTCATTCAAGAAGTCAAGTCACTTGAAGAAAGAAAGAGGGAAGAAGAAGAATGAGCAAGCTCAAACTCAAACACAAACAAAAATGCAGCAATGGATGCAAGAGAGATGAAAAGAAAAGTTATGAGAAGTGAAGGCAAATTCACTTCTCAAAGTTACTTACCACCTGAAAGGTTAGAAGAAAAATGCAATGCAATGCAAAATGGGATGAGATGACATGATGAGAAACAAAACCAGAAGCATTTACATGATGCTAATGATGCAATGAGATGCTACAAACATGAGGCAGCACATGGAAGTGATCATACAAGTTCATGAATGCAAATGAAGCAAGTTAAGAAACATGAACATACATGAAAAGTTATGAAGTGCACATGACATACAACATGGCAAATACATGATGCAATGATCAAACATGCTTTCAATATGTCTTATGATGTCAAATGAGTCAAAAGGATGCTTGAAATGTCATGGCAAGTCATGTTATGCAAGAGAATGCAAGAGGGATGCAAATGAAAGCCCAAATTAGGGTTTATGAACCAAACATCAAACAAGAACCAAAAACAGAAGCAAACCCTAAGATAAAAAATGGAAAATGCCACACAAAGGATCCCTAATCCTATACTAAACCAAATCCCAAAGGAGAGGTCTCAACTCCTAACCAATTTCAAGATATGATTTTTACAAGTTATTAGGGTTTTTTGGGTTCCTAAACAAGAAAATCATCAAACAAATTGAAAGTGAAAGATCAAATCATGGCCATTTAATCCTAGAAACTACATGCTAAACACAAAACAATGCAAGAAGAATCAATGTCCAACTCTTCATGAATAGGCAGAAATGATTTTTTTGAACTATGGATCAAAATAAGGCACAAAAATGACTTTAATTCAAAGGAAAATTCTCAAAATGCATCAAGATCCAAAAAGAAATTTGGTTTGAAGGTTGGACAATGTTTCTAAATGTCTTAGAACATTTCATGAATTTTTTGGTGATTTTTAAATACCTAAAAGTATTTTTAATAAATTAATTCCCATTAATCAATTAAAAATAATCTTTTAAATATTTAAAAATTCTTTTTTAATGATAAAAATAAAAATGAAAATATTTTTGTGTCTTAAAAATTAATAAAACTCATGAGAAAAAGTTTCATAATTTTTAAACATTTTTTACTATTTTAAATTAAATATGCAAGTTAAATAAAAAGAAATGAAAATAAATTAAAATAAAAAAGAGAAAGTCAAATAGATGGAAGGCTGGGATGAGCCCTGGATTTGAATGCGTTGACTGGCACCAGATCTAGTGGCCAGGATTGGTTCTGGGTTAATTAGTTTAATTACAATTAATTAAAACTAATAAAATGAATTAGGGATAATCAAGTGAATCTGGGCCATCCAAGCTAGCGGGAAGTCAACTGGTCAAAGGCATCCTACGCTCAGAATTCAAATGGGAATTAATGACTGTAATTAGGGCTAAGCGAACTCAGGTGACCGGAGAGAAGCTCCGGTCATCTTCTCCGGCACCCCAGAAACCCTAAAACACGATTCAGGCCACCATTCTCCAAATTAATGCCAGGGAAACGTTCCTCCACTCAAGCCTCGCACGAATCAACCCTCCAAATAAATTTCTCATGCTTAAACTAAAGGAATCGAAACCATGAAGTTTTACGGGCAAAATTTCAGAGCCCTGGTAAATCCTCATCTCTCACTCATTCTTAAATCTAAAACCATCCCCATGACCAGCAAAGCATACATAATCAATTTTTAACATAAAAACCAAGCTCTGAAAAGTTGTAAACCTGAAGCTACCTGAAGTGATGAACTGTGAATTTGAGCTCTCCTGTCCTTGCTCTAGTGTAGAATGCCTTCTCTGGACCCCCTGAAGCCAATGGAAGGCTTGGAATGAGCTTAGACAAGCTACTTTGAGAAATCCAGTTCTGGTGTAGCAGAAAATGGAGTTTGTGTGTGGGTGGTTTCAAGCTCTGTTAATGGTTGATTATTGCTCCTTTGGATGTTTCTGACTTGTTGGTCAAGAGAAATGGTGTGTTTGTTGGCTGGATAATGAGATTCGAAGGGGGAAGAGTTTTGGACAGTTTTGTGATATGATGAGTTCTGACCAGCTTCAATGCTCCATGCTTAGCTATATCATCTCCAACTTGTGTGGATAGACTGTGAGGCAGGTTAGTAGGGTGTCTGGGCACTGTGCCAAGAGTATGGGATCCTTTTGCAAAAAGGTCAAGTTTGTGTCCTTGAGAGCATGGGTCATGGCAGCAGCAGGTTCAAGTCTTGTCTTGCTCCAGCTGGAGTTGAGGAGAGCCCTTGGATTGTTTGTAGCTGACTGCAACATGTGGATGACAAGCTATGCTAGCTTTTGCAACTTGACAACTTGTGCTTTTCTCATGAGTTTATGCTAAGTACATGAAACAATGCTTGCTGAATTTTGTCACATGATGTCTCAATTGGTCATGGCAATGTTTAGAGATCAGCTAGTGATCACATAATTCCTTGAAGCATGAATTTACCAAGAATCCTCTTTTGCATACTCATGAAAATGCTTTATGGAATTTTGAGAATCAAGGCAAGCCATCCAAAATTCCTTGGTCCAAAACTGTTTTTGGGGTCATGTGTGATCATGTAATGCAACTTTGAAGTCATTTTGAAGTCACTAGAACACTTGGTTCATGAAAATGCAAGTTTTCCTTTTAGTGCATAACTTGAAAATTAATGATTTTTGCCAACTTTGTCACACCATAACTTTTGATCCAAGAAGAATTTGATCATGTTCTTGTACTTTTTGAAAAGGGAAAGATGTTTTCTACAACTTTCATGACCAAAGTTTTTCCATTTGAAGCATTTTTGGACCAAGAATCAAGGCTTGAAAAGTGACCTAAAATGACACATTCTTGAAAAGTCAACTATACCCTAAAAGTCAACATTTGCAAAAACTCCAAATTCTTGAATTTTGTGAACTTCAACCTTCTTCCATGATCAAATAAAGACCATATACACTCAAAATGATGAAGATCAACCATTGGTTGGGTCATTGGGGGCCTCAGATGCCCTGATTTTACACTGACTTGTCCAGAAAGTCAACCCTTGATCAGATGACTTCCCCATGGAATTTCTTCATGAAAATTGATATGCATACTCCCCATACCATATAGAGACTAATGGAAACAAGAATGACCAAAAAATTTGGAGTTATGGCCTCTGAAACCAAAACCCTAATTTTAGGTCAACTGTGCAGTCAAACTTGGCTCTGCCTCCATACCAAACCCAGTTCTTGTGATTCTTTTGCATTCTTGACTTTGAGGGGGTATAATATGATATAAGAACACACATGGATCCCTTTGAAGTGATTGGTGGCCTATGGAGTGGCTCAAAAAGCTCTGGGATTGCTCAGATCACAAACCCTAGATGCAGATGACTTAGAAACTATGCAGTGAATTAAAAATGAGATATGAGATGATATGATTGTGTTTATGCATATGAAATGACCACAAGCCATGGTGAAATGAGTGAGGGCAAATTTGGGGTGTTTACAGCTGCCCCTATTCAAACATGAGTTAGCTGTGTAGGATGTAAGCAACGGCTTAACAGGCAAGCGAGATAACTTGTGGTTGAATACTAAAGATAGTCCAAAATTTGCACTCACAGAATGAAGAAGAAAAGGGATATAGATTGTAAAGGAAAATAAAGTATATTGTAAAGTGTGGGCAACGGAGGACGACCGTCGAGCAGAGGACGACTGCTGGGTAAAGAGCAATGACGGGGACGACCGACATGTTGGGAAAAGTGCGGAAAATAAAGCAATAACGGGGACGGCCGACATGCTGGGGATAAAAGAATTATGACGGGAACGACCATCAAGATAAAGCTGTAAAATTCTCTGGGGATTAATGAAACATGACGGGGACGGCCATCAAGTTCATAAAGTAAAGTAACCAACGATGGGGACGGCCATCGGGCTAAACTGATGAAGGACGATCATCAGGAAAAAGAAAAAGGGACCACGACGGGGACGGCCATCGGGTTAAAGAATAAATGAAATAAACAGATGATGAGGTACGGTCATCAAAGGTGAAGGACGATCACCTAGCAGGGGACGGCTGCTCTGTTGGGGATAAGATGAGGGACGGTCATCTAAGGTGGAGGACGACCACCAGGCAGGGTACGGCTGCCGAAAATATCAACGATGGGGACGGCCATCGGATAAAAGGTCAACGATGGGGACGGCCATCGGATGAGCATGATGGAGGACGACCATCAAGAGGTGGAGGACGACCACCTAGCAGGGGACGGCTGCTCTCAGGGTCTATCATGACATAGGACGAATGCCAGATAACCAAAAATCAACAATGGGGACGGCCATTGGATAAAATGATGAAGGACGATCATCAAGAGGTGGAGGACGACCACCTAGCAGGGGACGGCTGCTAAATCAACGATGGGGACGGCCATCAGATGAGCATGATGGAGGACGACCATCAAGAGGTGGAGGACGACCACCTAGCAGGGTACGGCTGCTCTCAAGGTTTATCATGACACAGGACGAGTGTCATATAAAAGGGAAAAATTGTTTGTTGGTAATCTACTGGGGAAAAGTAAACACGGACGAGTGCTTACATCCAAGAAGCAAAGGTATAAGTGTTTGGTATTCGTGTATAGATTAGAGATGCGGACGAGCATCCTTAAGACTATGATACGGACGAGTATCATGTAGAAACAAAATACTGACACGTGTTCTAAGATGATGATACAGACGAGTATCAACTGGTTAACAGAGAACACGGACGAGTGTTGAATCTGAAGGGACTCTTCTGGGGAATAGTAGACACGGACGAGTGTCTATATTCAAGGAGACACAAGTGTTTGACACAGTGTATGGATTAAAAATGCGGACGAGCATCCTTAAGACTATGATACGGATGAGTATCATGTAGAAACGAACTCTTGACACATGCTCTGAGACGATGGTACGGGCGAGTACCAACAGGTTAACAAAGAACAAGGACCAAAGTCGAATCTGTGGGTATATAAGTGGTGTATGCAAAATACGGACGAGTATCTGTATGAGTGTAACATGAGTAGTGAGTATGAGTATTGTACAGATGAGTGTTTAATCTGCTGGGGAGAGTGACACGGACGAGTGTCAAGAGAAAAGTGTAATAATATCAACAAGTATCTGGGTCGTAAAAGTGTAAGTGATTGCGCTGGGGATATGACACGGACGGGTGTCAAGAAAATGAATATACAAGTGAGTGCAAAGAGGAAGTCTTTGGCTTTCTGCTGGGGTATAACACGGACAGGTGTCAAAATGAGTATATACTGGTGTTTGTGGTTGTGAGGCAGCTGCTTTTGCTGGGGACTCTGGTGGGGATTTTTTTTGTACGTTGATGAACTGTCGTTATTCACAAGTGTTGATTCATAACATGGCTCATGATTATGCTATGTGTTTGATTTTTTTGCCGCAATGCTCCGCACTAAAATGGAATGCTACGCTTTGTGGGTAAATATGATGCAAATGCTATGATTGTGCAAAGATACCAAACCGGGATCCGAGTCCCGTCGCTGCGAAGATCTTCGATTGATCTGTTTGAAATGGGCATCCCAGCTGGGGATGAGATCGTTGGTAGACCTGGTGAGATGTATCTGCTTGGGGATACAGGTCATTAATTGACATATCCTTGTAAATGAGAGACCCAGCTGGGGTTTGCAGAAGCTTTCTTCACTCTGTTGTGATCTTATATGCGTTGCTCTGCTGGATAGAGGCTGTAACTCTGTGGGGAAGATAGTTCCCTGGCTATTGTACTCGGCTGAGGGCGAGATGGCAACTCAGCTGGGGAGAAAGAGATCATTGAGAGACCTCCCTAGGGATTCTGTTGAAAAAGATCCTTGACTTAGCCGGGGATATAGGTGTCCTCTGTGATGCCTGGCAATTCTGATGGGGGCAAGTAGTAGGTGGCAACTCAGCTGGGGAGAAAGCACTTCGGGTGCCACAATTGAGTGTTGATTTGCCAGCTTGCTGGGATGAGGCTTACATGCCCCAAGTTGCGTTCTGGATACTTGCAATCCTGCAAAGATAAGGAAACTCACAAGTGATCCCGAGGTATCCCTTACTGGATTCCGTCATAGGAGTTAAGCACCTTTCGAGAGTAAGTATATTCCCTGCAAGCACGTGTTTTTATTTTCTTAGAGAGAAGCATCTGTACTCGTGTGATCAATGTTTTAGAGACATCAGACATTCTTTGCAAAAATAAAAATGTACAAAACGAAACATGACTGAAAAATCTGATTTTATTAATTCATGTGCCCTGAATTGGCAAGACACAGCCAAAGAAACAAATCCCCTGAAATGAGGAGATTGTTACAAATTGAGAAATAAAGTGCTGGCAATGTTGATGACGCTTTGAGGAGCTTCCTCTTCACTATGACCCGTATGACTTTTGACGTTCTTCTCATCTGGCTTTCTGAAGAATGTTGATTCTGATAGAAGCTTGATCCCTCCGAAGCTTACCAAGTTGTGAACGATACAGACGAATTCAGAATGCAGTTGTTCGCTTATTCCCTTATTTTGCATGGATCGCCCTTTCGGGTTTTCAATCCATCGGGATACCCATTTTTGCCTGAGCTGTCCAATGCGGCTTTTCAACTCAGCGGGTGTACATTTTTTTATTTATTTCCCTTATTTTTGCCCGAGTCTTTTATTCTGTTTTTGACTCGCCGGGATGCCCTATTTTTGCCTGGACTTACATTCTGTTTTTATGTCCAGCGGGTCATTTTTATGCGAAGTATTTTTTAACTGCATCTGAATTCACAGGGGACGGGAAATCTTCACCATCCATGGTGCTGAGCATCAGTGCTCCACCAGAGAAAACTTTCTTTACCACGAATGGTCCTTCATAGTTCGGAGTCCACTTGCCCCTGTGGTCTGTATGAGGAGGGAGGATTCTTTTCAGCACAAGATCCCCTACTTGGTACTCTCGGTGCCTGACTTTCTGATCGAAGGCCTTCTTCATTCTTTTCTGATACAACTGCCCATGACAAATTGCAGCCAATCTCTTCTCTTCGATCAGACTCAGTTGCTCGTATCGGGCCCGAACCCATTCTGCTTTGTTCAGCTTAACATCCATCAGTACTCGTAAGGAGGGTAATTCAACTTCGACAGGTAGGACTGCTTCCATACCATATACAAGCTGATACGGTGTTGCCCCAGTGGATGTTCTGATTGACGTGCGGTACCCATGCAAGGCAAATGGTAGCATCTCATGCCAGTCTTTGTAGGTGATTACCATCTTTTGCACAATCTTCTTGATGTTCTTATTAGCTGCCTCAACAGCGCCATTCATCTTTGGCCTGTAAGGAGAAGAATTGTGATGTTGAATTTTGAAGTCCCGGCACAGTTCTGCCATCATTTTGTTGTTTAGATTGGAACCATTATCAGTAATGATTCGCTCGGGCACTCCATATCGACAGATGATATCTCTTTTCAGAAATCTGGCTACCACTTGCCTTGTGACGTTTGCATATGAGGCTGCTTCAACCCACTTGGTGAAATAATCAATGGCAACCAGGATGAATCTGTGGCCGTTTGACGCAGTTGGCTCAATCTTGCCAATCATATCAATGCCCCACATGGCAAAGGGCCATGGTGAAGACATGATGTTCAAAGGATTGGGAGGTATATGCACCTTGTCTGCATAGATCTGGCATTTGTGGCATTTTCTGGCGTAGGCACAACAGTCGGCATCCATTGTGATCCAGTAATAGCCTGATCTTAACAACTTCTTAGCCATTGCATGTCCTCCAGCATGGGTACCAAAGGAGCCTTCGTGCACTTCATGCATCAGCAAATCTGCTTCCGTCTTGTCAACACATCTGAGGAGTACCATATCAAAGTTCCTCTTGTATAAAGACCCATCAGTATTCAGAAAGAAACTACCAGCAAGCCTTCTCAAAGTCTTCTTATCATTGGAAGATGCCCCAGGTGGGCATGTTTGATCCTCCAAGAAGCATTTAATGTCATGGAACCAAGGCTTATCATCTTTGACAACTTCTGCTGCGAATACATATGCTGGTCTATCAAGTCTGGACACTGAAATCTGAGGTACAAAGTTAGTAGCTTGAACTTTGATCATGGATGAAATGGTAGCAAGAGCATCTGCGAACTGATTCTCGTCCCGAGGGATATACTCAAGCTTGACTGTTGTGAAGAAAGTCAATAACCTCCTTGTATAATCCCTGTAAGGTATCAGATGATCCTGGTGGGTGTACCATTTCCCATTGGTTTGATTGATTACCAGAGCTGAATCCCCGAATACGGTCAATGTCTTGATCCTGAGGTCAATGGCTTCCTCAAGGCCCATAATGCAAGCTTCGTACTCAGCTTCGTTGTTAGTGCAGTTGAAAGTGAGCTTTGCCGAGAAAGGCATGTGAACTCCTTTAGGTGTAATGAGTACTGCACCAACGCCACGACCATTCATATTAACAGCCCCATCAAACATCATAGTCCATTCTTCTTCTGGGTCAGGCCCTTCAGTGTGAACAGGCTCTTCATGATCTTTTGATTTTATGAACATGATGTCTTCATCAGGGAAGTCAAATCTCATAGGCTGGTAACCATCAATGGGTTGCTCAGCAAGATATTCATACAATACACTGCCCTTGATGGCTTTCTGAGACGTGTACTGGATGTCATATTCCGTGAGAATCATTTGCCATCTTGCAACCCGTCCGGTAAGTGCTGGCTTCTCGAATATGTACTTAACCGGGTCCATCTTTGAGATCAATAGAGTAGTGTGGGTCAACATATACTGTCTCAGTCGGCGAGCAGCCCACACTAAAGCACAACAAGTTTTCTCGAGCAGTGAATAACGTTGTTCACAGTCGGTAAACTTTTTGCTCAGGTAGTATATTGCATACTCTTTTCGACCGGACTCGTCATGCTGGCCCAGCACACACCCCATTGACTCTTCTAATACTGTCAAGTACATTATCAGAGGTCTTCCTTCAACTGGAGGCATAAGGATTGGAGGTTCTTGTAAGTATTCTTTGATCTTGTCAAAAGCCCTTTGGCAGTCTTCATTCCACCTGACCGTCTGTTCTTTTCTTAACAGCTTGAATAAGGGTTCACAGGTCGCTGTAAGGTGAGATATGAACCTTGAGATGTAGTTCAATCGGCCTAAGAAACCTCGAACTTCCTTCTCTGTCTTCGGTGCAGGCATCTCTTGAATAGCCTTGACTTTATCAGGGTCAACTTCAATCCCTTTCTCGCTTACAATAAAACCCAGCAGCTTTCCAGATCTCACCCCGAATGTGCATTTGTTGGGGTTCAGCTTCAGTTGGTACTTCCTCAAACGTTTGAACAACTTTAGCAGATTTACCAGATGATCTTCTTCAGTAAGGGACTTGGCAATCATGTCATCCACATAACATTCGATTTCTTTATGGATCATATCGTGGAATAATGTTACCATAGCCCGTTGATATGTTGCACCAGCATTCTTGAGCCCAAATGGCATTACCTTGTAGCAGAACGTGCCCCAGGGTGTGATGAAGGTTGTCTTCTCCATGTCTTCAGGTGACATTTTAATCTGATTGTATCCTGAAAATCCGTCCATGAAGGAGAATACCAAGAACTGAGCCGTATTATCCACCAATACATCAATGTGAGGTAAAGGGAAATCATCTTTCGGGCTGGCTCTATTCAGATCCCGGTAATCAACACACATTCTTACTTTGCCGTCCTTCTTAGGCACAGGTACAATATTAGCAACCCACGGCGGATAACTAGTTACAGCAAGGAACCCGGCGTCCCATTGCTTTTGTACCTCTTCCTTGATCTTCATAGCCATGTCTGGACGAGTACGGCGCAACTTCTGTTTAACCGGCGGGCATTCTTCTCTCAAAGGCAGCTTGTGCATAACAATGTCGGTGTCCAACCCTGGCATATCTTGATAAGACCAAGCAAACACATCCACATATTCTTGAAGCAGATCAATCAATTGTCTCTTCACTGAGTCTTGCAGGCAGGCCCCGATTCTAACTTCCTTCACGTCTTCATCTGTACCAAGATTGATCACTTCAACCTCCTCCTGGTGAGGGGTAATAACCTTTTCCTCTTGTCTTAACAACCTGGCTAGCTCTTCAGGAAGCTCATATTCTTCTTCAACCCCTTCATCAGTTTGATTGATTGGATTGTCAAAGTCATACGAAGTCATAGCCGTGCTGTTGTCGGTGCTGTCAGGAAGGCACTCTCTGCAAGGGTTCAGTTTGTTCATTTTAGTGATTTGATTTTAATCTTGTTTTAGAAAAGTGAAATAAAGTTGTCATTTTGAAAACACTGCCATTTATTTTTTTTGTACAAAAAAGAAAAATGGAAAAACAGTGAACGGAAAAGAAAAAGAATCATTTGCAAAAAGATGTCTGATATTTCATTGATTAATCTTGTTTGCACAAAAAGTACAGATGGCCCGATTACAAAATGAGTCTTGTCATCTTTGGCAAGATGCAAGACTTTGATGCATGCTATAAAAATACAGGAAATAATAATTACTCTGCATGAGTAACTCTTATAATTTCCTGGGAAGACCAGTTTGAGATACTGCTCCCCGGGATCTTTGGACGAATCCAGCTTTCCAGGTTGCGTTCTTCTTCCAGCTCGTCTTCCAAACAGTTGATAGCATCAGGGGTGAGCATCCCCCCACTGACAAAACCGGGCTTCTCAGCAGCCTTCGCTTGATGTTGCTGAGTTGGTCTGTAACCCAACCCAAATTTGTCCTTCTTCTCCTCCACAACTAAAACCTTGCCCCAGCCTTGGGCAGTTCCTTCCTCAACAACCTTCCGGGCTTGTTGGTATGATGACATGGAGATTCCAGGTACAACAGATGTTTCGTTCACATTCAAGGCTTCGAACCCCTGGCTCATTGTTTCATGGATCTCCCCATCCATCTCAATGTACTTATAAGTAGCCAGGTGGCTGACAAAAATGTCCTCCTCTCTGCAGATTGTAACGATTTGGCCCTCCCACTCATATTTTAACTTCTGGTGAAGGGTAGAGGTCACGGAGCCAGCAGCGTGAATCCATGGCCTACCCAACAAACAGCTGTAGGCAGGCTGAATGTCCATCACATAGAAGATAGTTTTAAAGGCCTGCGGGCCAATCGTTATGGGCAACTCGATCTCTCCCAGAACCGATCTCTTTGAACCATCAAAGGCTCTCACCACCAGGTTGCTGGGTCTCAATGCCAATCCATCATATTCTAGCTTCACCAGGGCCTTTTTAGGTAGGACATTGAGGGATGACCCCGTGTCTACCAGCACATGGGAAAGGACAGCACCTTTGCATTCCATGGTTATGTGCAAGGCTTTGTTGTGGTTGCGGCCTTCCGTTGTCAAATCAGTATTGGTGAACCCTAGTCCGTGACTAGCATTAACATTTCCAACTACAGCTTCCAGCTGATTGACAGTAATCTCTTCAGGCACGTAAGCTGCGTGCAAGACTTTGAGTAGTGCATTCCGATGGGCCTCGGAGCACATAAGCAATGATAGGATTGAGATCTTGGAAGGCGTCTGATGAAGCTGATCCACTATTTTATAATCACTCTTTTTGATGATTCGCATGAACTCATCAACCTCTTGGTCAAAGGGTGTCTTCCAAGCTTCCTTAACAGCTTGATCTTCCTGCACAGGGCCCTTCCCTTTTGCCTTGGCAGCAGCTTCTGCTTCGGCAGTGGGTCTCTGAATTTGTGGGGCGAAGAGACGTCCGCTTCGGGTGAAGCCTCCGCCTCCTCCCACATTGTCCACTTGTAGTGCAGGGGTTGATGATTCAAAAGTGATCTTCTGTCCTTCACAGTACAGGTCAGAGCCGTAATGCCAGGGGATAGCATTACTGCTTTCATAAGGTACTGGTCCAGGCACCGTGATGGTGACTGGACCGATTGCAGCTTTTGAAGGAACTGTAATAGTCTGCGGATCATAATAAATTGTAACTGGTGCTCTGATGGGAGCAGCACCTTCTGCGTTGTAGGCAGAGTTGTTTTCAGGATCGTAGAATATGGTGACAGTAGAGACATCTTCATGATTTGTTGCTGGTGTTGTAGGAGACAATGGCGGAAGGATGGATGTTGTTGTTGTAGGAGTTTCATAATGGAGTGGTGCTGGAGTTGTAGAAGGAACATTCATTGATATCTGATCAGTTGAAATGACAGATGAAGTACTTGTTGATGAAACCGAAGAATTGTCAGGAACAATGGTTGTTGCAGTTGTAGGAGGTTCTGGAGATGTTGCTGATGAGATTGCTGGATTTGTTGGAAATGATGTGGTGATCTGAAGTTGGCCACTCTGAATAAGACCGTCTATGCCATTTCTCAGGTTATCGCACCCATTTACCGAAATATTGCAGTAAGCACAACCCAACTCACACCCCGGGAACATTTGACATTCGAGGAGTTGAGCCTTGATTTCTACCAACGGCGTCCGGATCTGACCCACACTGGTTATTAAATAAGACGGCTTGTCTTCTTCAATAGCGTTAATTCTGGGACCACCGTGGTTTGGCATTGGGTTCTTATTGACATTGGGTGGTGGTGCGAAATTCAGAGCTTTTGAGTCTACCAGGTCTTGTACCTTCATATGCAGAGCTCTGCACTTTTCTGTACTGTGGCCAGGTGCATTTGAATGGAAGGCACATCTGGCGTTGGAATCATAATTCCTGGGTAGACTGTTGGGATCTGGAGGTGCCAATGTCCTTAGCTCAACTAGGTTGAGTTTCAGGAGTTGTGGCAGCAATGTAGCATATGGCATAGGGATCGGATCGATTACCCTGTTGGCTTGAGAAGGCCTCTGTTGGAATGGCCTTTGCTGGTTATTGTTGTTGGTGTTGCTGTTGTTGTAATTTCTCGGAGGATACTGATTCTGTTGGTGGTACTGAGGTTGTGGTTGATAGCTTTGTTGCGGGGGTTGATAAGCTGGCTGAGGATGAGCTGGAGCGGGAATGGTGACTGCTGCCACTGATCTGTGAACATATTGGGGTCTGCCCCTGTTGGTGTGGATGGCATTGGTCTCGCCAGTTCTTCTCGGGCCTGCAAAAGGCTTTCTTGTACTACTGGACGAGCTTGCACCATTGTCAGAAATCTTACCCATTTTCAACAGGCTCTCAATTCTCTCCCCGGCTATGACAACATCCGCAAAGCTAGTGGAAGAGAAAGCAGCCAGCCTGTCAATATAAGTCCCCTGAAGGGTGTTCATGAACATATCTGCCATTTCCCTCTCAGACATAGGTGGTTGAACAACAGCAGCCAGTTGCCTCCATCTCTGGGCATATTCTCGGAAACTTTCCCTTGACGACTGTGACATTCCCATTAGGAGGGTCCTGTTGGGTGCCATGTCTAAATTGTACTGATACTGTCTGATAAAGGCCTCTGCCAGGTCCTTCCAGCATCTGATAGTTGCCCTTGTCAAGTGAGAGTACCATTCTCTTGAAGCTCCTGTCAAGCTGTCTTCGAAATAGAACATCCAGAGCTTCTCATCCATAGTGTAGGCCTTCAGCCTCCCCAGAAATGATTGTAAATGAGTCCGGGGGCATGAAGTCCCGTTGTATTTTTCAAAACAAGGAGGCTTGAACTTATGGGGAATCCTGACCCCGTCTACCAAGCCCATGTCCATGACGTCGAAACCCAGAGAGTTTTGAGACTCTAAGGACCTCAACTTCTCAGCTATCTCATCCAGCCTTCTATCATAAGCTTCTTCCCCAACACCCATTACCGTGAACTGGTCCTCTTGGGGGTCTTCTTGAAGTACCCTAGCTGCGGTGGCAGTCCCTTGAACATTTGCAGGAATATTGACCTCAGGATGGAGGTGTGGTCCAAATACAGGGGGATTTACATGAGGTTGGACCCTTTCATTGTTGCTGGTGCCGGCAGTCCCTATATGTGGATCCTCTTGATTCTGCCTTTCCACCATGGCCCTCAACCTTTCCTGGCTCTGAGCCATGTTGTTCATCACTTCCATAAACTGAGTCATTTGATTCCTCATCTCTAGCCTTTCATTTGCCATTTGATTTCTGACCTCAGTAAGGTCCTGCTGCATCTGATCCATTTGAATGCCCGGAAGGTTGCTACGGGTCGGATAACGGTGCGGACGGTTGAGGGGAAAAACTCGGCGCCGAGCAATAGTTCCTGAACATCACAACAGAGTTAGTGGCAGTAAAACAAAAACCTACAAAACAAACAAAGGGGTTAGCATGCAATGCAGTATGCTTATTTGTCCTCAAGGTATCCGGCTTGGCCTTCAGTTTTGACCCTTCCAGACCCTTGGAGATGCTGTTGGTGTTGCTTTTGAAGTAAACTTGGATGGAACAAACTAATACATATATTACAAAAGCAAAAGGGTACATAGTTTGTTTACAAATACAAGCCCTCTGAGGGGTCAAAATACATTACAGGAAAATAAAAGTACATGTAATGAAAGCAACAACAAACAAATGGTCAAACACCAAGACCAAACTCATCCTCACGAACTTCGGTCACAGGATCAGCCGGACGCTCAGTGAGATTCCTGATGAGGAGATTCCGGGTCGTAACAGCTGCTGTTAGCTTCCTGTGCTGGCTCTGGTCCTTTGACCTCTTTACTCCAGCTTTGATCTTCAACTCTGATATCTCCCTCTGGGCTGCTGCCAGGGCTTCTTGCTGTACTTTTGCACTAGCTTCCAGTTGCTCCATCTTGTCTTGAACTCTCTTGTCCTCCAGAGTACGGGCTTCGGTGATCCTGACCCACCGAGCTTGACTCTCCTTCAAATACAAGTCTGTCCTTGCTCTCTGGAACTGGGCTTCTTTGCAAGCATTCTTCAGAATTTGTTCTCCAGCCTTAGACTTTTTGATATAATCTCCAGACTTCTCAATCTTAACCAAATGCTCCACTCTCAACTTCTCCAATCTCTCAACCTCCCTCATACCATCACTCCTCTCCCGGAGGGTCTTCTGCAAAGCTTGAGTTAACTTCTCATTTCTTTCTTTCAAACTCTCAAACTCCTCCAAACTGACAGTGGCAGGTGGTGCTGATGATGATTCAGGCATATCTTCTATAGTAAAGGGCATCCCAGAGAATTGGGCCCTGGCACGGGACCATTCATAATATTGTGCTGATGCCACATTGTTGCACTTCCCCAAAATGGTTATTCCCTTGGTTTGAACATTATCCCAAGCCCAGGCTGCCTGCCTAACAATAGCCAGATTAATCTTGTTCTCACAATAAAGGGTTTCAACCAAGTCCTGTGCCTTAGGGGTGTGGACCAGGGCGTAGCCCAGTTGTCTTCTAAACAGCAGAGGGTTGTAATTGATACTACCCTTAACTCCTATTAGGGGCACATTGGGGAAATGCCCACAGCTGGTGATGATATCCCTACCCTTGGTGCTTTGAGTGCACCATCTGATATTGGCTGAAGTTAGAGCAGTGAGCCTCTTAGCCCAGTTACTCTGCTGATGAGGGTTCAAAAATGCATCTGTCCTGGGTAGATGCCTGAGAAGCCAAGTATGGAACAATGGAGCACAACACCTCACTAATCTTCCCCTCTGCTTTTCATTCCTCTGATGCACTGAATAGTAGAGATCCCCCAATAAAGTGGGCACTGGGTTCTTCAAGATGAACATATGGATTGCATTCTTGCTAATGAATCGAGGCTCATCTGCAAACAACACAATTCCATATATGCTCAAAGCCAACAAGGCACAAACAACTTTCCACTCTCCTAAAGAAGCTTTCAGGGTAGCTTGAGAGATCAGGAAATCCAGATGGAAGCCAGGGATTCCAGCTTTAGAAGTCATATGCTGCTCAATCAGGACAGGTTCCAGATGCAGAGCCTTTGCTACTTCTCCATTACCAGGAAAGACCATCTCAGGGTTGAAAGGGATTCCACCCCTGATTGGCATACCAACCAATGATGAGTATTCTTCTAATAGAGGACCCAACTGAAAGTCTTGGAAAGTGAAACATCTCAGTGGGGGATCATAAAACTGAATGCAAGTGTGGATCAGGCTTCTCTGTGATGGGTCCAGATCCATAACCAAATCAAGTATATCTCCATAGTTTTCCCTGAACAAGGATATGTGATCTGGAGTGATCAGGGTCTGAATCCTCCTGATGTCAGATAGCTCTGGCTGGAAAAAGTGATAGGTGATGTTGCTCTTTTTAGGAGCCATGATGCTGAAGATGAGCAGATGCTGATGATAATACTAAAGAACTGGCCACTGATTGGTTGGTGCAGGTGATAACTGAAGCAGATGCTGATAACTGATGCAGGTGCTGATGAAGATAGGTCAATACTGAAGATGGGGTCAAAACCAAAACCAAATGAAGATGGATACCCTGAAACACAAATAAGCAAATGTCAATATGATGCAATGGTTTATGTATGCAAATGATATGCAAGGGTCTGTGACTGAGCTGGATCTGATCAAATGCCCTGATATAGGTCCAAGTATGTTCAAGAATTCCAGATGGAGGTCTATAAATCTAGTAACCAAGGTGGGGGGCTCAAATAAAGAGCCACATGTCCAGGGTTTAGAATCACAAGAACTGTTCCAACATGGAGTATTCTTAATCAAATCAAAGTAACAGGGTATGTTGAGGCCAAGGGTACGTGCAAACCTGTAAACAGCCCATCCCCCTCACAGGTGGTGTTCTAAAACAAGGATCCTCAGACTTGGATCAGTTATTAGAAGTGTAAACACTTCTAACCCGGAGGTACAATGTTTACAATAACCATAAAAGTTCCTCCTCTAATTCACCTCAGTTTCTGAAGGTCAATACTAAAAGGTCATCCAGACTTAGCAGGCTTCCCAGATAGCCCTAGCATTGCAGGAAATCTGCAACACAGAGTTCTCAAGAAGAAACCCATATCTGAACCGTGTTTCATATTCCCGCACCAGACCGAGATGGAATGGGAAAGAATATGAACCACTCTAGCCTAGGTGTCACTCAGGTCCCAGGTATAGGACCTTAACTCTCAATAGAACCCCACCCCACCAAAGCAAACAACAGATCCAGCCAGCAGCACAGTATGACAATATGATAATATATGCATAAAGCTATAAAGAAAGCAATAAACAAAACTGTACATAAATACAAATACACAAACAAAAATAAGCATATAACACCCCAGTAAACACAAATAAATCAAGCGCTAGGAGGAACCCACAAAAAGAACCAGAAGCCCTGGTTACAGTATAAGGTTCCCCAGCAGAGTCGCCATGCTGTCGCTCCCGATAAATGGGACTGGCCCAAATAAAGGTACAGACGCGAACAATCGGCGAGAGGGACAATGAGAACACACAGCCGTGAACTCACTGGAGATGAATAGAGTCGCCAGCTAGGCATTTTTATCCCGGAGGAAAGGCAATGCTGCATAGACCTAGAAAGATATGGATAAGACGGTTGCGAACCAGAGAGACTGAGAAAGGGGGTTGGTTACAACCTGGGAAGGTATTAACACCCAGATTGTCCGCCGTACTCGACGGGATCCACGCTTGGAAGATTTGTGTTTTAAAGGGGGAGTGTCAGTGCAATTTGTGTGCAAAAGAGCTGGAAAAGGATGTACAGGTGTCAGTGTAAAGTGTATAAATGATGTGAAGTATGAAAGTGTCAGTGTAAGAAAAGGAGTGGAATGCTCAAGATCATGAGGCTAAAGAATGAAGCTAGAAAGAGGGGGAACATACAGAGACTTTTGTTCGATAACTGTTAAGTTATGCCTACGTATCCTCTCGTGCAATGAGGAAGTCAGAACACCGTAGTTCGACCCAAAGAGACTGAAAGGTGAATTGACTTGTGAACTGCTTACTTGCCTATGCTCAAGTGTATGATCTGTCTGGCACAGATGCAAACTGTCTTGCATTAGACGGAAGAAGCAAGTTCTCGGTTGTGAGTGAATGAGATGAGAAAAGAATCCCGGAGGAGACGATTATTGTTTGTTTTTGTATTTTTAGTCTTTTATTGTTTTTGGATTTTGTCATAAGTTGATGAGCTTAAGTCTGAACCAATGGGTTAGTAAACTCATCACATCTTCCCTCTGATTAGGGGTAATGAGAATACCTTAAGTGTGAAGTCAGATTCTCACACTTAATCACCATGGTGTAGGATTAAGATCATTAACCTACTTGTTGATTATTTAGACGTTTTTGGTGTTTTTGTTTAGTGTTAAGTAATGAGGTTAAGCCATAATCAGGGATTAAACAGACTCATTACACCATCCTAATAGAAGGATAATAGATGAGAATGTTTAAGCTGAGGAAAGCTCCTCAACTTAATCCATGATTAGGGATTAAACTCATGACAAAACAAGCCTTTGATTAAGTGGGTTTTAATTAGTGATATGATGATGAAGTGTTTTTTAGGGTTGGTAAGACAACTTGAGGGGGACTTGTCCATTAACACTAGGGTTAGTCCTTCTTAACCAATTAAGGAAGAATTAGAACCCTAATGCAAGGCCCAAGTTACAAGCTTGATGTCTTGATGATTATTAGATGAATTGATTAAAGGATTTAAACACATTAAGGGTTCAACACTTAGGATTAAAGTTATACACTCCATCCTAATAGAAGGATGCAGGCATAAGCTTAATCACAAAGCCTTAAAACCTTTAGGGTTTAGTCCTTGATTATGAGATGAGAAGAGAAGACTCAAAGAGACACAAAGGTAAAACTAAGTGGGGGACTAATCAAAACCATAATTATTGTCATGCTTGGTTGTTCCTAAGGTTTGTGAGGTTTACAAGAGAGATCTTCAGAGGAACCACCATGAAGCAGATGAGAGGAGCCAAAGAGAAGCAAAGTAACTTGCTTCATTCAAGAAGTCAAGTCACTTGAAGAAAGAAAGAGGGAAGAAGAAGAATGAGCAAGCTCAAACTCAAACACAAACAAAAATGCAGCAATGGATGCAAGAGAGATGAAAAGAAAAGTTATGAGAAGTGAAGGCAAATTCACTTCTCAAAGTTACTTACCACCTGAAAGGTTAGAAGAAAAATGCAATGCAATGCAAAATGGGATGAGATGACATGATGAGAAACAAAACCAGAAGCATTTACATGATGCTAATGATGCAATGAGATGCTACAAACATGAGGCAGCACATGGAAGTGATCATACAAGTTCATGAATGCAAATGAAGCAAGTTAAGAAACATGAACATACATGAAAAGTTATGAAGTGCACATGACATACAACATGGCAAATACATGATGCAATGATCAAACATGCTTTCAATATGTCTTATGATGTCAAATGAGTCAAAAGGATGCTTGAAATGTCATGGCAAGTCATGTTATGCAAGAGAATGCAAGAGGGATGCAAATGAAAGCCCAAATTAGGGTTTATGAACCAAACATCAAACAAGAACCAAAAACAGAAGCAAACCCTAAGATAAAAAATGGAAAATGCCACACAAAGGATCCCTAATCCTATACTAAACCAAAGCCCAAAGGAGAGGTCTCAACTCCTAACCAATTTCAAGATATGATTTTTACAAGTTATTAGGGTTTTTTGGGTTCCTAAACAAGAAAATCATCAAACAAATTGAAAGTGAAAGATCAAATCATGGCCATTTAATCCTAGAAACTACATGCTAAACACAAAACAATGCAAGAAGAATCAATGTCCAACTCTTCATGAATAGGCAGAAATGATTTTTTTGAACTATGGATCAAAATAAGGCACAAAAATGACTTTAATTCAAAGGAAAATTCTCAAAATGCATCAAGATCCAAAAATAAATTTGGTTTGAAGGTTGGACAATGTTTCTAAATGTCTTAGAACATTTCATGAATTTTTTGGTGATTTTTAAATACCTAAAAGTATTTTTAATAAATTAATTCCCATTAATCAATTAAAAATAATCTTTTAAATATTTAAAAATGCTTTTTTAATGATAAAAATAAAAATGAAAATATTTTTGTGTCTTAAAAATTAATAAAACTCATGAGAAAAAGTTTCATAATTTTTAAACATTTTTTACTATTTTAAATTAAATATGCAAGTTAAATGAAAAGAAATGAAAATAAATTAAAATAAAAAAGAGAAAGTCAAATAGATGGAAGGCTGGGATGAGCCCTGGATTTGAATGCGTTGACTGGCGCCAGATCTAGTGGCCAGGATTGGTTCTGGGTTAATTAGTTTAATTACAATTAATTAAAACTAATAAAATGAATTAGGGCTAATCAAGTGAATCTGGGCCATCCAAGCTAGCGGGAAGTCAACTGGTCAAAGGCATCCTACGCTCAGAATTCAAATGGGAATTAATGACTGTAATTAGGGCTAAGCGAACTCAGGTGACCGGAGAGAAGCTCCGGTCATCTTCTCCGGCACCCCAGAAACCCTAAAACACGATTCAGGCCACCATTCTCCAAATTAATGCCAGGGAAACGTTCCTCCACTCAAGCCTTGCACGAATCAACCCTCCAAATAAATTTCTCATGCTTAAACTAAAGGAATCGAAACCATGAAGTTTTACGGGCAAAATTTCAGAGCCCTGGTAAATCCTCATCTCTCACTCATTCTTAAATCTAAAACCATCCCCATGACCAGCAAAGCATACATAATCAATTTTTAACATAAAAACCAAGCTCTGAAAAGTTGTAAACCTGAAGCTACCTGAAGTGATGAACTGTGAATTTGAGCTCTCCTGTCCTTGCTCTAGTGCAGAATGCCTTCTCTGGACCCCCTGAAGTCAATGGAAGGCTTGGAATGAGCTTAGACAAGCTACTTTGAGAAATCCAGTTCTGGTGTAGCAGAAAATGGAGTTTGTGTGTGGGTGGTTTCAAGCTCTGTTAATGGTTGATTATTGCTCCTTTGGATGTTTCTGACTTGTTGGTCAAGAGAAATGGTGTGTTTGTTGGCTGGATAATGAGATTCGAAGGGGGAAGAGTTTTGGACAGTTTTGTGATATGATGAGTTCTGACCAGCTTCAATGCTCCATGCTTAGCTATATCATCTCCAACTTGTGTGGATAGACTGTGAGGCAGGTTAGTAGGGTGGCTGGGCACTGTGCCAAGAGTATGGGAGCCTTTTGCAAAAAGGTCAAGTTTGTGTCCTTGAGAGCATGGGTCATGGCAGCAGCAGGTTCAAGTCTTGTCTTGCTCCAGCTGGAGTTGAGGAGAGCCCTTGGATTGTTTGTAGCTGACTGCAACATGTGGATGACAAGCTATGCTAGCTTTTGCAACTTGACAACTTGTGCTTTTCTCATGAGTTTATGCTAAGTACATGAAACAATGCTTGCTGAATTTTGTCACATGATGTCTCAATTGGTCATGGCAATGTTTAGAGATCAGCTAGTGATCACATAATTCCTTGAAGCATGAATTTACCAAGAATCCTCTTTTGCATACTCATGAAAATGCTTTATGGAATTTTGAGAATCAAGGCAAGCCATCCAAAATTCCTTGGGCCAAAACTGTTTTTGGGGTCATGTGTGATCATGTAATGCAGCTTTGAAGTCATTTTGAAGTCACTAGAACACTTGGTTCATGAAAATGCAAGTTTTCCTTTTAGTGCATAACTTGAAAATTAATGATTTTTGCCAACTTTGTCACACCATAACTTTTGATCCAAGAAGAATTTGATCATGTTCTTGTACTTTTTGAAAAGGGAAAGATGTTTTCTACAACTTTCATGACCAAAGTTTTTCCATTTGAAGCATTTTTGGACCAAGAATCAAGGCTTGAAAAGTGACCTAAAATGACACATTCTTGAAAAGTCAACTATACCCTAAAAGTCAACATTTGCAAAAACTCCAAATTCTTGAATTTTGTGAACTTCAACCTTCTTCCATGATCAAATAAAGACCATATACACTCAAAATGATGAAGATCAACCATTGGTTGGGTCATTGGGGGCCTCAGATGCCCTGATTTTACACTGACTTGTCCAGAAAGTCAACCCTTGATCAGATGACTTCCCCATGGAATTTCTTCATGAAAATTGATATGCATACTCCCCATACCATATAGAGACTAATGGAAACAAGAATGACCAAAAAATTTGGAGTTATGGCCTCTGAAACCAAAACCCTAATTTTAGGTCAACTGTGCAGTCAAACTTGGCTCTGCCTCCATACCAAACCCAGTTCTTGTGATTCTTTTGCATTCTTGACTTTGAGGGGGTATAATATGATATAAGAACACACATGGATCCCTTTTAAGTGATTGGTGGCCTATGGAGTGGCTCAAAAAGCTCTGGGATTGCTCAGATCACAAACCCTAGATGCAGATGACTTAGAAACTATGCAGTGAATTAAAAATGAGATATGAGATGATATGATTGTGTTTATGCATATGAAATGACCAAAAGACATGGTGAAATGAGTGAGGGAAAATTTGGGGTGTTTACAGTGGTTTCTGGTTTTTGGACCTCTAGATGTGCTGGAATGAAAGGTAATGGGTTCTCGAATGCACACTCCTTTTGAAATTTGAACACTCGATCCAACTAGCTGACATCTACCCTGCCCTTGAATTAAACGAAAGGTTTTTCGTGCGAAAAGAAACTCCTACTTGAAGGCTCAAGTGGGTTAACAAGGGTCTATCTCCCTTATTCCTCCAGTGTTTGGGGATTTGAAACAATGCATGTACATCGTCAATAGGGTCTTTTTCAAAAGCACACCATTAGAAATTTTGCGTTTTCATTTCATCATCCTCCCTCAAGAGTTTAAGCACGACAATTGGTATTGCAATGCACACACAAAATTATAAGTGAATACATGTGAATTACTTCAAGAAAAACATGCATGTTTTATTATGATTAATATTCAAAAACAAACAAGTTTCATACATGTAGACAAGTGTTTAGCAAATAAAAGAAACTACAAATGAAAATGCAGTAAAGAAACTAAATCATTGACATCATCGAGGAGACTTGAATCCTTCTGGACTTATCAGTCTTGGATACTTTCAGTGATCAATGCTTTTTCAAGGGCTTGCAATCCTCAATTAAATGGACACATACCCAACATGGTAGTCATACCTCCTCTTCCAATTATTCTGTCCTTGTAGAGAGTAACGCTGAAAGTAAAGTTGACACATAATGTTGCTCACAAAGACCTGACGATCTTCTGCCTACGTATCTTCATTGATTCGAGACCAATGAAGAATCAGAGCGATGTAGTCCCCCTACTAGATATGAAAATGCATTGAAGAAAAACAAACACACAATTGCCATTATTGAGAGTATTGGGATACTTCTGGATTTATTGCTTCTACGGATACCCTTGCAAACCGGGTGATTAATCTGAAGACTTAAGCTTAAACATGGACCATCTGGGGTAATAACCTTTGTATCAGTCAAACCTTGCCCCTTCATTCAAAACATTCACTACGGCTCCGCCATGATTATGAATTGGATTCCAGAGTACATTTGGGGGAGGAGAAAAATTGATTGCCTTGGAATCAATTAGGTCTTGTACCTTATTCTGAAAATCCCAACATTTCTCAATTGTGTGCCCCTGGGCACCCAAATGGAATTCGCACCTGGCGTTTGCATCAAAATTTGGTGGTAGATTGTTAGCCGAAGGATCCCTCATGGTACGAAGTTCGATCATGTTCATTTTAAGCAACTCTGGAAGTAATACAGAATATGGAAATAAGATAGGGTCAATTTTGCGATCCCTCGCTCTTGTTCTTTGATGTGCTTGCTGAACCTGTGGCGTAGGAATAGTCACTACAACTGTTTGGTAGTATCCTTGAGAATGATCTCTGCCCCAGACCCTATACACAACATTGATCTTTCCTTCTCTTCTTCTTTGGCCGTTGGCAGCAAGCTTCCTTATGCCATAAGAACTAGCGCCACTTACATCATGGATCTTTCCCAACTTCAACATGTTTTATATCCTTTCTCCCGCGATGACAATGTCAGAAAAGCTGATGGACGGGAAAGCAACCAAACTATCCAAGAATGCACCCTACAAGGTGCCCATGAACATGTCTACCATTTCCCGGTCTAGCAACGATGGTTGATCTTGGGCAGCCAGCTCGCGCCACCTTTGGGCATACTCCTTAAAACTTTCTTTAGATCCTTGAGATAAGTTCTGCAACTGGGTGTGGTTTGGAGCCATATCAATATTATTTTGATATTACTTGAGAAAAGCTTAAGCTAAGTCTTTCCAGCTCCGAATAAAGACCCTACTTAGATTCATGTACCAGCTCAACGAAGCTCCAGATAAGCTATCTTGGAAGAAGTGCATCCACAACTTCTCGTCATCAGTGCGAGCTGAGATTCTTCCAAAATATGTCTGAATGTGAGTTCTAGGGCATGTACTGTCGTTGTACTTGTCGAATGAGGGAACATTGAACTTAGGAGGGATTCTGACACCAGGTACCAACCCCATATTGGTTACATCAATGCTGTGAGTGTTCTGACATTCCATGGCCTTAATCTTCTCTGCCAGTACTTCGTACCTTTGATTGTTAATCTCGTTCATGTTACCCATATCAGCATCCAGTAGAGTGAATTGGTCCTCTTGTGTGTCTTCTAAAACCATATTACGGGTCGTGGTCCCATTTGGATTTGGAGTTTCGTTACGGGCAGCGTTCAAATCCAAATTTTGAATAGATGTTCCATCATTAGCATTTACTCGTGGTTGCTCAACCATCAATCTGAGGCGCTCCTGGTTCTGGGCCATGCCAGTCATCAGTTCCATGAACTGATCTATCCTCTGTCGGAGCTTAGTGAGATCATTCTACATTTACTCAGCCATTCTTACTTGGTTTCTTCGAGTTGGATATCAATTAATGCGTTGACCATCTATACTGCTTGAAGTTGAATAAGTTAAGAGATCTGGATAACTTGTTAAAATACAAATATGAAATGTATGCAATGAATGCGTATGACATGTGATAACACTGAATTTCACCGTGTTTCTGACTCCGATTTCACATGCATTCTAAGTTTTTATTTCTATTTTTGTTATGTTATTTCTATGTTTTCCTTTGTTTTCTGGTTTTAACTCTAATCGGAGCCTCGACCGAGAAAAGGAACGGAAAAAGAGCTGAAAAAGGAAAAAATCAAGTAATTCAGCATTTTGCACGTGTGGCACCCACTGTGGCTGGCGCCATGGGGTCAGCCATGACGTGGACACGTCTCAAGAATCTCCCCAACTACCAATCCCCACGATCTCCACTACTCACACCATTTTGCACTCATGGCGGGCGCCATGAGGGTGTGGCGGGCGCCACAAGGAAAAATTGTTTCCCTCCATTTTTCGGTTACAAAGGGAATCCATGTCTTTTCTTATTATTAGTTTGCCTATAAATAAGACTTTAGATTTTCGTTTTTCTTGATCCAAACTTAGAATCTCTTAGGCATATATCAGCTATAAAGTAGTAACCACTTCACATCGGGGTGTTACTACAATCAAGTGATCGAGTCTGTATATGTCTGTGTGATCGAGTCTTGGAGTACTTTGGAAGGAAGTTAATCCTGCCGCCATTTTAATTCCAATCCGTATTTTACTTTCCACACTGCTTTACTTTTATTTAATTTCCCGCACTTCTTTACTTTATTTAATTTCCGCACTCGCACTACTTTATTTATTTTCCGCACTCGTACTACTTTCATTTATTTCCGCACTCGCACTACTTTATTTATTTTCCGCACTCGCACTACTTTTCTTTATTTCTGCACCGCCTTACTTTTATTTACTTTCTCGCACTCACACTTTACTTAATTTACTTTCCGCACTCGCACTAATTACCTTTTATGAAAAATATTAAAATGAACTTTTACTTTACCATGTCTAGCTAATTTTATAAAGGTTAGAATGTAAGGATCATAATTGAACCGATAATCTGTACAATTGTTTGTAGAAACACTTAAGGGCTATTTTGGCTTTCAATATAAGTTTTCATATTCTTTAAAGTTCTGTTGGGTAAGATCGAAAGCCGTCCAACGCCTATTTAAACTTAATTGTTCTTAACTATTTCAAAAACAGCCAACAATGCTTTGTTTAGTTCATTAGGAGTTTTTAGATTAAAAAGAAAAGAGATTTTAAAACTATTTTCGGACGCGTTAAGAAGTTTTGAGTCTGGTTCGTGAGAACCTCCTTTTGCTAGAAAATCCAGGTCAAAATACTTTTCAACTTAGTTAAGATACTATATTTCTTAAAAATAGGTTTACTACTCTAACGCAGTACGCACCTTTTTATCCGTGACAATAGGAGGGTTTGATTAGGGAGTACAACTTGGTTCTGAATACGCGAAAGCGACAATTCCCGTTAAATTAGTTCTTTTCAAAGTAGGAAACACTTCCCATAAGTAGTTCTATTAACAAATACTTGATTATCACTTGATTATGTGAATTGCATTCGAACCTGTCTTTATCAATTAATTAAAATTTATTATTTTTATCATTATGCACTCTTTAAAAACCATTATTTTCAGTTGCCTTAGATACACACCATAACAAAAGATAACGATAGATTGACACCTGGTCTCTGTGGATTCGACAATCTTTTATATTACTCTGACGTGTTCGTACACTTACGAAAAACACGCATCAAGTTTTTTGCGCCGTTGCCGGGGATCAATTTCGTCAAATTTCGTACCCTGTAGTTATACCGTTTAGACTAAGGTTGTTACCTGCCGGTCAATGCGAAAGACTCGAAGTACAGGAAGCTTAGTAGACCCTCTAGCTGAACCTAAACGTTACGCTCACACACGTTTATTTTTCCATAGAATTAGGAGAGCTATGGCCGAAGATCAAAACCGAAGACCCCTTAAGGATTTCTCCCAACCATCAAACGAGGAACCTAGTTCTAGTATAGTAAACCCCGTCATCCCAGCTAATAATTTTGAACTTAAACCATCCCTGCTGCAATTAGTACAATAGAGACAATTCGCAGGTCTTGCTACCGAGAACCCAAATCAACATTTAAGAAACTTTCTCCAGTTAGTAGACACCTTTAAAACCAATGGAGCCCCTCCTGAGGCAATCTGCTTAAGATTATTTCCTTTTTCCCTCAGAGATAAAGCCCTATCATGGTTAGATTCCCTTCCACCCAATTCCATAACAACTTGGGAAGCCCTTAGAAGAGTATTCCTTGCTAGATATTTCCCCCCGAGTAAGACCTCTGTTCTTCGAAACCAAATAACCAGATTTACCAAAAACCAAGGAGAATCGTTGTTCGAAGCCTGGGAGAGATATAAAGAGCTATTAAGAGCATGTCCACATCATGGTTTAGAAAATTGGCTAATCATTCAAACCTTCTATAATGGACTTCATTATAACACTAAGATGACCATCAACACCGCCGCAGGTGGCGCACCGATGAACAAACCTTACCCTGAAGCTAGCACCCTTATCGAAGATATGGCCCAAAACCATCAATCATGGGGAGTAGAAACATAAACAGTGGAAAAGAAGGAAGTCCAAGGAGGAATACATGAGTTAAGCTTTATAGACATGATGCAAGCTAAAATGGACGCGTTGGCCCTTAAATTTGAACATATGTATACAACCCCGAATACTATAGCTACAGTTTCGTCGAATTGTGAGATATGTGGGACGCAAGGACACCAATCCGCCGAATGAAGTCTGTTAAATGAGACCAGCTTTGAACAAGTGAACTACACCCAAGGGAACTCATTTTCAAACACATACAACCTAGGATGGAGGAATCACCCAAACTTCTCCTATAAAAATAATAACCCTATCCAAAATACCGCACCTCCAAGACAACAAGGTTACCAAGCCCCGAGATCAAATCAACCTATGCAACCTGTGCCCCTAAAACCGAGCCTTGAAAAAATTATGGAAAATTTTATCACTGCTCAAATACAACAAAACAAAGAATTCATGAACCAAAAAATTCATGTTAACGAATTGATTACCCAGTTAGGGAACAAGGTTGACCAAATAATCACTCACAATAAGATGCTTGAAACCCAAATCTCTCAGGTAGTTTTAAACCAAGCCCCCCAGACTACTGTAAACACCCCAAATTTTCCCTCTATTTTTCTCACACCTTGGCTTATGGTCTTTCATATTGCATTGCATAAGCATACTATCTCACACTGCATAGTTATTTCACTACATAAGTTGCATAGCTAAGGTTTGTGAACAGGTGAATCTTAGAAGTGGTTTGAGCTATCTCAGAGACCATGAAGCATGCCAAGAGGGTCCATGAGTGTTCTATGATCATATTATGCCTCCAAGGGTGTTTTGAAGTCACAAAATCTCAGAGGATTGCACAGTTGTCCAGGCAGGCTAGGAGCTCCTACACAAATGGCCAAAAATTAGGGTTTTGGGTTTGAGGCCCTTATACTCAAATTTTTTGTTCATTCTTGATTCTATTGGTCTATATATGTCATAAGGATCATGTGTATCAAATTTGAAGCAAAAATTCCTTGTGAAAGTCATCTGATCAGATGGTAACTTGTTGTGCAAGAAAAGTCAGAATTAGGGCATCTGAGGCCACCAACAAGGGTCCCAAAGGGCCATATTCATCAATTTGAGGTCCTATGATCTTTATTTGATCTTAGGAATGCTTGGAAGTTCACAAGATTGGAGAATTTTGAGCCATTTGAAAACTTTCTATTTTTGGGCACTACTTGTAATGAAAACTTTCCATTTTGGGAAAGATCTTCAACCTCCTCTTTCTTGATCAACAAGGTTTCAAATGAATTTTATTCAAACATGAAATTTGTAGATTTGATCTTCCCATTTTCAAAAAGTACAAGAACTCCTCTTAATTCATCCTAGAACTCAAGATATGGTAAGTCAAAGTTGGGAAAAATCTTGTAATTTTCAAGTTCATGTCAAAGAGGGAAATTTGCGAAATGGTATTTCAGGCCTTTGTGTGACCTCTAATCCACTCAAATACATCATGCCATGATCAAACAACTTCTAAATATCAGAATTGGTCCAAGAACCTAGGGTTTTCATGCCTTGCTTCTCAAGAAATGTTAAAGTTGTGAAAATGCAAAACCTTTGGAAACTCATGAATCAAGCCATACAGCTCATGAATTTCGATCCAAGGGTGCTCCTTGAACTCAGCTGAGGCAGCCCAAGACCTCAAATCACTTCTGCCATGGCCCATGCTTCAAGTACACAATTTTTGACTTTTTGGCCAATAGCACAATACCAATACCATAGTGTATATCCACTCCTCTGACTGATTTCATTTGTTTATAGAAACCCTAAGGATCATAAAACACAACACTTGAAGCCTTGAAGCAAGCCACACACTCAGATTGCAAAATTTCCCTCAAAGCTTCATCTCTTCGATTCTCTCAAACCAGCCATCAAACTTCCAAAATTCCTTCACCAATCAATCACATATCATCCATAGAACAAGAATCAACCATCAAAATGGCCTGAAACACCACATATCGATAACACGATTTCTGCTTCATCAGAACTGGACCTAAAAATCCAGCCACTTTCAAAGCATTCTAAGCACCCCACTAGCTTCATGAGGTCCAAAGAAGTCATTTTGCACAAGAGGGAGGTCCTGAAAGCTCCATTTTGAAGAAGCTCAGTTCAGGTATTCATCAAGAGCAAATTTTCCATAACTTCTTTTTCTTGTTATAAAATGATTCTATATGCTTAGCTGATCACTCTGATATGTTTAGAATTGAAAATGGTTGAGAAATGAGCATGTATGGTTGTTCTGAAAGTTTGCCCGTAAAAATGTTTTGCTTCGATTCTCTTGATTTATGAAGTTTAAATGATGTTTGATGATTGATTTTGATTGTATGATGTTTGGGGATCATTTCTGGGCATGTTTTATGCGTTTTAGTAGCTTGTAGGTGAAGTTGGGGTGAAGGGCTTGCCGAAGAAGATGACCGGAGCTTATCCCCGGTCACCTGAGATTAATTAGGGTTTTGATTGCCAAGATTGAATGAGGACCCTTGGATTGTGTTTAGTTTAAGCAATGAACGACTCAGATAATTCATTAAACCCTAATTCTGATTAATTAACTAAAACCTAATTAATTAACTCAGTTTAAACCCTGACCATTGGATCACACGCAAAACATAAATTTAAACCACATCCTTAGGATCTTCATACTCCTGGTCAAGCTAACCTTTCATCCTGGCCCTTGATCTCTCTCTCACGCAATCCTGACCCTTCTTTGTAATTACTTTTCAATTTCTTTTATTTATTTTTGCATTTGTTTCCTTTAATTATTTAAAATAGTAAAACTTTTTATAAAATTCCAATTTTTTGCATTTTTACTTTAAATAATTTTCAGAACCCAAAAATATTTTTTTTTTAATTTTTTCATTAAAAGAAATATTTTTAAATCATTTAATTGTATTATTTAATTAATTAATTAATTATAATTAATTAAAAATACTTTTAGGTATTTAAAAATCACCAAAAAAATCATGAAGCATTCTTACACATTTAGAACAATTTACAATCTCATCTTACAAATTTCTTTTAGGGTTTGATCACATTTTGACAATTAACCATGAATTAGGGTTTCTAAATTTCCTATTTTTCTAACCCTAACTTCAAAAATTCATTTTTGAACAACCAAGATGAGTTTGTGTATGGTTCTTTTTGAATTCTTTCACACATTGCATATAGTATCTAGGGCATTTACCTCATATTTTTGAATTTCATTTTCTATTTGTTTGGCATTTTTCATGAAGAAGTACCCAAAACCCTAGCCCAACTTAGAAAAACCATAACTTGACTTTGGTTTAGCTTCTGACTTCCATATTTGGGGAGTGATCTTATGTGTGTTTAGGGTTCACTTGGTTGAAATTTCATTTTTGTATCATGTGTTTTGCTTCTGTTTTGATCACATACATCTCATACTTTCTTAAAACCCTAATTTGCCATGCTCATTTGCATTCATCTTTGCATACCTTCATCATGTGCACTTGTCATGATATCTCATGCATTTGTATGTCATCTTAGATGCCTTAGGACATGTGTGAACATTGGTTGATCATTGTTGCATTCATTTGGTATGTTTTGCATCCATTACATCTTATGTATGTTCATGTGTTCTTAAGCTTCTAACATGCTTGTTTTTGCATCCATCACTTGTATGACCATACATAGGAATTGTATGTGACTTTGCATCTCTCCATAACACTTGTGCATCATGTATTCACTTCTGGTTGGCATCATTGCATCTTCATCTTTGCTTCATTGCATCTTGTTTCCCCTTATGCATTCATACTAACCATTTCAGGAGCTTCAGGTAAGTTGTTTGGGATGTGGATTTGCCTCCACATCCAACCTCTTCTTATCTCTTCATTTTTCATCTTTGTTTGTCTTTGAAGTAAGTTTGACTCACTTATGCTCTCTCTTTCTCCTTTTCTTTCTCTTAGGTTACTTCACTTCTTCAGGAAGTAAGTAACCTATTCTCCTTTCTCTTCTCTTTTCATTTGCTTCTTCTTCCTTGGTGGCCATCTGAAGACTTTCTGAAGATCTTTCTCTAAGCCTCATAAACCATAGGAATATCCAAGCATGATAACTTTAGGGATGTACATAGTCTCCACTAGTTTTTACCTTTGAGTCTCCTTGAGTCTCTGCTTCTCATCTTATAATCAAGGCTAAACAGTTAAAGTGTATTAGGGTTACACCTGTATCCTTATCTTAGGATGAAGTGTATAGATTTAATACTTATTGTTAAACCTTTAAGTTGTTTACACCTCCTAGTCAAATCACCTAATAATCATTAAGACTTAAGCTTGTAACTTGGGCCTTATATTAGGGTTACATCTCTGCCTATTGGTTCAGAGGGACTAACCATAGTGTTTAATGGACAAGTCCCCCTCAGGTTTAGTCTTACAAACATAAAATCCATTTCTTAATCCCACCTTTAATTAAAATCCACTTTAATAAAGGCTTGTTATATAATGATTTTAATCCCTAACCATGGATTAAGTTGGGGTATCTTCCTCATCTTAAGTGTTCTCATCTATTATCCTTCTCTTAGGATGGTGTAATGAGTTCACTAATCCCTGATTAGAGATTAAACTCATTACTTAACACAAAACAAAAATCCAAAAAACACTTAATAATCATAAGTAGGTTAATGATCTTAATCCTGTATCATTAGGGTATTTAAGTTGAGATATTTATCTCATACTTAAGTAGACTCATTATCTCTAATCAGGGGTGATATAATGAGTTTGCAAACCCTTGATTAAGGCTTAAGCTCATTATCCTATGCAAAACACCAAAAAATAATAAAAAACTGAAAACACAAAAACAAACAATAAACGTCTCCTCCGGGATTCTTTTCTCATCATATTCACTTTGAAAACGAGAACTCGCTTCTTCCGTCTAATGCAAGACATTTAGCACTCGAGCCAGACGAGTCATACACTTGAGCATAGACAAGCAAGCAGTTCACAACCAAAACACTAAGCCTCTTTGAGTCGAACTATGATGTTCTGACTTCCTCATTGCACGAGAGGATACGTAGGCATAACTTAACAGTTATTGAACAAAATTCTCTTTGTCTTCCCCCATCTCATTCTCCCATTTCTCTTTCCTTAGCCTCAGTTTTGAGCACTCACTTTCTTTTTGCACTGACACTCTGTACATCCTTTTCTCCCTAGCTTTTTATGCACAATTTAGCACATAAACTATCCCCTTTTAAACAAAATCAAGTAAGCGTGGATCCCGTCGAGTACGACGGACGATCTGGGTGCTAATACCTTCCCAGGTCGTAACCTACCCCCTTACTCAGTATATTTGGTTCACAACTGTCTTATCCATACCTTTCTAGGTTTATGCATCATTACCTTTCCTTCGGGATAAAAATGCCTAGCTGGCGACTCTATTCAACCTCAACCTCCAACATCGCCGACAGTTCGCGTTTGCACCGGGATGAAAATCCCGGGGAGCGAAAACTACACCTGGAGGACAATTCCCTGGACAACCTCAACAGAAACCGAAAGGGCAAGCAAATGCCATTACTCTAAGAGGTGGGACCTCTTATGAGGAACCCTCTAACCCAAGATTAAGAGAGCCCGAAACTTCTAAGAGAAATGAAGAGAAGGAACCCGAGGAATCTGAAAACCAAGGAAGTCAAGAAAAAGGAGAAGAACAAAAAAAAACCTATGTACCACCCCCGCCATACAAACCACCGATACCATACCCGCAAAGACTAAAAAAAACCCAGATCAATAACCAATATCAGAAATTCGTTAAGGTTATAGAAAAACTTAACGTAGAAATCCCCTTTACAGAAACCATCACCCAAATACCTTCTTACGCAAAATTTCTCAAAGACATACTTAACAATAAACGTAGACTCGAGGATCCGAAACCCTTGAAATATAATTCTATTTCCGAGAATAAGTTAGCAAAGAAAGATAAAGATCCCGGAAAATTTTCCATTCCTTGTATTTTGGGGAATCATGTCATCGAAAAAGCCTTTCTAGACTTAGGAGCTAGTGTGAGCTTATTGCCTTTAGCAGTTTGTGAAAGGTTAAACTTAGGAGAATTACAACCTACTAAGATGTCACTTCAGTTAGCCGATAGATCCATTAAATACCCTATAGGCATACTTGAAGACGTCCCTGTTAGGATAGATCAGCTGTTTATTCCTACTGACTTTGTTGTCATGGACATTAAAGAAGATGACGACATACCAATCCTCCTAGGTAGACCGTTCTTATCAACCGCTGGAGCCATAATAGATGTCAAAAAAGGGAAATTAACCTTTGAGGTAGGTAACGAGAAGATAGAATTTGTACTCTCGAAATTTCTTATGGCACCTGTAATAGGAGATGCATGTTATGCCTTAGATATCATTGATGAATGCATTAGAGAATTAGAACAAGAAGAAGTAACTAAAAAAATTAAGTTGCCATCGACTCTTATTTGGGAAGATGATAATTATAAAAAGCCATAAATTGATGATAACCTTCACGAATGTTTATCTCTTACCCCAGATCCTATGCCTTTTGCCATGAAACCAACCGTAAAACTTAAGGAACTGCCTAAGAACCTGAGATATGAGTTTCTTGATGAAGAAATAGACTGTCCAATTATAGTCAGTGCTACCTTGAACCAAGAGGAAACAAACACATTGTTAGATGTTTTACGAAGGTACCCCTTAGCCTTAGGATATAATATCTCATATCTAAAAGGAATAAGCCCATCCGTATACATGCATCGGATTTTGCTCGAAGAAGATTCAAAACCCTCTAGAGAACACCAGAGAAGAATAAATCCTATGATGAGTGATGTAGTTAAGACCAAAGTTCTTAAGTTACTAGAGGCAGGTATAATATATCATATCTTGGACAGTAAATGGGTAAGCCCTGTGCATGTAGTACCTAAAAAGGGAGGCATCACAGTCGTGCAAAACAAGAAAGGAGAACCTGTAGCAAAAAGAACTGATGGAGGGTGGCGTATGTGCATAGACTATAGAAAATTAAATAAAGCAACCAGGAAGGATCATTTCCCTTTGCCATTCATAGATCAAATGTTGGAGAGCCTAGCCAGACACTCTTACTTTTGTTACCTAGATGGATATTCAGGATTCTTCCAAATACCTATTCACCCCGAAGATCAAGAAAAACTACCTTTATATGCCCTGTTGGAACTTTTGCCTACAGACGAATGCCTTTTGGACTTTGTAATGCCCCAGCTACTTTCCAACGCTGCATGATGTCTATCTTTGCAAACTATATGGATGGAATCATGGAAGTATTTATGGACGATTTCTCAGTTTGTGGATTTGATTTCAAAAATTATCTTATCAACCTTGAGAAAATCCTAGAAAGATGTGTGGAGGTAAACCTTGTGCTAAATTGGGAAAAGTGTCATTTCATGGTTACCGAAGGGATTGTTTTATGACATATAGTTTCCGAAAAATGAATAGAGGTAGACAAAGCTAAAATAGAAGTCATAGAGAATCTAAAACCACCGAAGACTATCAGGGAAATAAGAAGTTTTCTTGGACATGCCGGATTCTATCGATGTTTTATCAAGGACTTCTCCAAAATAACAAAACCTTTAACTGGCCTTTTAATGAAAGATGTTGAATTCATCTTCGATGAAAAATGTAATGAAGCATTTAATCTCTTGAAGCAAGCTTTGATTTCAGCACCTATAATGAAACCCCCTGATTGGTCAGAACCGTTTGAGATAATGTGTGACTCTAGTGACTATACTGTTGGAGCCGTTCTAGGTCAGAGAAAAGATAAAAAGTTACACGTAATATATTATGCCAGTAGAACCCTAGACGCTTCCAAGCTCAACTACATAACAACTGAAAAATAACTCCTAGCTGTAGTTTTCGCTATAGACAAATTTAGATCTTATCTAGTAGGAGCCAAAATTATAGTCTACACCGACCATGCTGCCATCCGTTACCTGCTAAGTAAAAATGATGCCAAACCCAGGTTACTTCGATGAATTCTATTACTTCAAGAATTTGATTTAGATATCCGTGATAAGAAAGGCACTGAGAATGTAGTAGCTGACTATCTTTCTAGGCTAGAATACCTGAAGCCTGACTCAGTACCCATAAATGACGATTTTGCCTATGATAGACTGATAGCCAAACTAGAGACTATTGAAGATGATAACCCAGACCCACATGATCATTCTAAAGAATCCTTAGCTGTAAGTAACGTACCTTGGTATGCAGACTTTGTTAATTACCTAGCCGCTGACATCGTACCCCCGATCTAAATTACCACCGGAAGAAGAAGTTCTATAGTGATGTAAGAAACTTCTATTGGGACGAACCATTTATTTTCAAGAGAGGTAAAGATGGCATTTTCCGCCATTGCATCCCAGAAGAGGAGGTACATAATATAATTGAGCATTGTCACTCTACACCCTTTGGTGGACATGAAAGCACCTCTAAGACCTACGCCAAGATTCTTCAAGGTGGCCTATTCTAGCCTACCATGTGGCATGATTTCCATGCTTTCATTGTCAAATGTGACAGATGCCAACGTACCAGAAATATTTCACGATGTAATGAAATGCCTTTAAGAAATATCCAAGAAGTATAACTCTTTGACGTTTGGGGCATAGATTTTATAGGACCATTTCCACCATCTTTAGGAAAACAATATATCTTAGTAGTTGTTGACTACGTGTCTAAGTGGATTGAAGCTATTGCCGCACCCACAAATGACACCAGAGTAGTCATTAAATTATTTAAAAATTATATATTCCCCAGATTCGGAAAACCCCGTTTAATCATAAGTGATGGAGGATCACACTTCTTATCAACAATATTTGATAAAATTTTAAGCAAGTATGGAGTTAAGCATAGAGTAACAACACCATACCACCCACAAACTAATGGACAAGTGGAAGTATCTGATAGGGAGATTAAACAAATTCTTGAGAAGACTGTCTCTATATCTAGAAAAGATTGGTCGCAGAAACTTCAAGAAGCGTTATGGGCCTACAGAACTGCTTTCAAAACCTCTATAGGAACAACCCCCTATCAACTAGTCTATGGAAAATCATGTCACTTATCTTTTGAGTTAGAGCATAAAGCCTATTGGGCCATTAAAACTTTGAATTTGGATTACCTAACTGCTAGTGAAAAATGTATCCTTGATATCCACAAATTGGAAGAACTCAGACAATCAGCCTACGAAAATTCTGTTATATACAAAGAAAGAACAAAAGCTTGGCATGACAAAAGAATCATAAGAAAAGACTTAAAAATAGGCGATCCTTTTCTCCTGTTCGATTCTAGGTTACGACTTTTTCTAGGGAAGCTTCGTTCGAGATGGACTGGCCCTTTCGAAGTATCTAAGATTCTAAGATCCGGAGCTATTGAAATCAAGAACCAGACATGTAAACCGTTCATTGTCAATGGACAGAGACTGAAGCCCTACGAAGGAGGAGACATTCCTACTACATACTCCAACCATACCCTAAGTGATCCACCAAATCCTTCGAATGATGTATAAAATTTGGTCGTCGAGCTAACGGCGTTAAACAAGCGCTGCATGGGAGGCAACCCATGGGTTTTCTTATCTTATTTACCTTTATTTACTCTTATTTTATTTTATTTTGTTTTCTTTATTATTCTGTCAGGACTAACATTTGAATGTTTTTGTGATTTCAGGACCTTTTGCTAACCCTGTGCAGGATGCAGAATCTCGATGACATGCACGTGGCCTTCAGAGACGACACCCAGAGGGAGTGTTACTATGTCCACATGAGGCGCCCTATGGCACCTACGAAGTACCCAGACCAGGATTGCATGGATGCTTTGGGGATTGAGCCAAGTGTCAGATTCTTATGCCACCAACTCCAATGGGACCAATTCGACGACATGAACAACACTTACAAGAACTTGACTCTAGAGTTTCTCAGCTCGTTTGATTATGACCCCTGGGCTGGACCCGATGGACATGCTATTTTCAGGTTGTTCGGGACTGAGTACTCTTTCTCTCACAAAGATTTTGGTGATTTACTAGGTTTTCAGACTACCCCTGATGCTATTCTAGAGACGCCGATGGGATACTTTATGAGCAGAGAAGTGGAGAAGTTTTGGAGTGATATCTCAGGTGGAGGGAGCCAGGATCCTTCCACACAGTTATCCCAGGTTATTCACAACCCTGCACTTAGGTACTTCCAGATGATCCTAGCATAATATTTGCTCAGTTTGCTAGATACTAAGACTTTGCTTAGTGAGGATGAGATTTTCCTGCTGTTTTGTGCGACCTAGTCACGCCCTGTTGCATGTGACAACTTTTTGCAGAAAGGCCTTGCCAGTGTCGCTAGGTCATCTGTAGGCATTATACATGTCGGTGGGATTGTTACTCATATCACTACTGCATTGGGTCTGTCTCGCAAGTTATTGCATCTCAAGACCTTCTGCAGCTATACCACCATAGATGTCGACTTTTGCCTAGATAGAGGGTTGATGAGGAGAGCCTCTTTTGATCCCAACATGTTCAGACTACTGATCGACAGCGAGGTGATACATTACTTCACACTACCTGACCCGCTGATGACCAATGTCCACGACCCGACTAATTGGAGTTATGCTTTAGAGGGTCATGGAGAGACTGTTGAGGAACCAAAATCACCTCCTGTTGTTGAGTATACTCCTACACCTCATTCTCCCAGAGTCACTGTTATGTCTAACAATCTGTCTTTGCAGCCGCCTGATTTACAGACCCAGATTTATGAGCTCCGTAGAGAGACTGCCAGGCTCAAACAGGAAGTAGCAGACTTGGCTTTACAGATTGAGGTATCCGATCTCACCCACGCCACAGAGGCAGACACTCTATATCAGGAGATTGGAGAGCTTCGGAGGGAGATCGCTCAGATTTGTGGATCGGACCAGGCAAGGAAGCCTACTACATGATCGTGTTACCCTGACATTATTGCTCTAGTATTTAATATTTTATGCTTTATCTTATTTCTCGCATCTCCACACATATTTTATATTATCACATATGCTACATTTTCCATGTACTTTGGTTGAAAATCTTTTATATATATATATATATATATATATATATATATATATATATATATATGTATATATATATATATATGTTCTATTATATGCATAATTATTTATTTATATATATGTCTAATAACAAAAAAAAAATAATACAAAAAAAAAGATTTTCTTTTTATGTTTAATATTTATTAAAGGTTGTGCAAGTCTTGTGCCTAAGACGAAGGAAGCAAACACTATTTGGACCCCCAAAGACAAAAAGGTATGCAAAGCCCACTTGGATTTTCAAAAAATTGGGCCCAGCCACGAAATGGTCTTGTGGCGCCCGCCGTGGAAGCATGGCGCCCGCCATGACGTCCCACTAAAATCGGGGCAGGTTCATCTCCCCCACCATTTTTGAACCTTCAAACTTCCAAAACCCATTTTTTCCATCTTCCAAAACTCCATTGAACCCCATTAAAGCCCCCACCTTTATCATTCATTCACCATCCATTAAACCTTTCCAAATTCCATTTTTATTTCCATTCATTACAAACCATAAAAATCCCACCTTTACCATTTTCTATTTAAACCATTCTTCACCACCTTCAACTCATCAAGGAGCAAGAACAATGGAGTTCAACGGATTTATTCTTCGCGAAGGAAAGCCCGGGGATAGGCAAAGAAGGATCATTCAAAAGCTTTAGAGTCGAGAAATTCTCCCGACTAGGTACGTGGATGATAACCGTCTGTATTCTTTGGGTCTGTATCATAGTGTTTATCATTTATTATATTTTTTAGGCTTGCACAATATCTTTATGAATCAAGAACCTACCTTTGAGAGGCTGACAATTGAGTTTTTGAGTTCTTTAATATATACTGTCAGTCCCAACACTACTAGCACAACCGGTACTGTTAATTTTAGAATGTTTGGAATTGAATACGAATATAGTACCAGCGAACTAACAGGCTTGTTAGGAATCCCTCATTGGGAAGGTGCTATATGTGAGGCCCCTTTGGATTCAGAATGGTTGGCCGATGTATTTTCCTTCTGGCAGAGACTGTCAAATACTTCAATAAATTCTTTTGAAGGAATACTCGCATCGACCATCCATAACCCGACCATCAGAGTTTTCAGATATCTGTTGGCATGTACTATTTTTGGCCGGGAGAATCCAAATAAGGTAAATGCTAAAGAGCTTTTATTTTTGCAAGGAAGCTTGACAAATATTCATATCAATCCGGTCCCGTTTATGCTCACACACATGGCTTTAACTATTAATAAAACATGACAGATTGTTTTTGGATGACTTGTTACATCTATTGCTCGGGCCCTTAACCTGAACAATGAGATAGCCACACTTGAACCCCTACCTCCTTGCACAGTTAACTTAAAATTTCTAAAAGACATGAAATTGTGCCGAGTGAGAAGAGCAGGTGGTTATGAATTGATGGTTCATGGTGTAGCTATCCCATCTGTTCCTTTACCTTGCAGTAGACGTACCAATGTACGTAATGAAAGGAATTGGACCTATGATTTAAATGCTCCACCTGTTTTAGGTCCACTTCCTCCTAATATTCCTGATGGGAAGGGACATGACACTGATGAAGAATATGATCAGAGAGAGTAATCTCCCATACCTCACGTGTCCCCCCATCATCCTTCACATCCACACACCGCACCATCTTCCTCTAACCCTGTTGCATGTGCTACTCCTGGATTTTATATCACCGAGGAGATGTGGCGTGAAATGACAGCTAGAGAAGAAAGGCGAGACAACCTACTCTCTACCATTTCAAAATAACTGGCGGACAACATGAGCTATATGGAACAATCGCAATTGGTTTCGGATCGTGCCTACGGGAACGTTTGCCTCACCTTGACCGATATCATAGCAGAATAGTCCTGTCAGCGAGAAGTCAACCGCCGAAATTACCAGCTTATGGAGGCCACTCAGGGTTCCATCCTAGGTAACCTTCAAGAGGTCAAAGATGCCCAGGCTGCCTTATCGGCCCGACTATACCGGAGAGACCAACAACGCAGCAGATCCCGTCGTTCCAGGCATCCTCCGCAGGACGGTGAGGGCACCAGTGGTTCTCCGCAGTAGTTTCATAGGTTACTCTCCGTATCTTATTTCGAAACATTAGGGACAATGTTCAATTTAAGTGTGGGAGGGGATTTTATTGCTTTTATTACTTTCTGTCTTTTCCTTTTCTTAGTTATTTATTTGCTTTATGTTTTCCTTCTTTTTAGTTAGTTATTAAGTTTAAGTTTTTCTTAGATAATGCATGAGTCTGACGAGTCACCAGTACAGTGTATCTTTAGTGCACCCTCATTTTCCCCATTTCTTTAGCCTTACCAAAAAAATTTCAAAAGAAAACAATGTTGTTCCACATGTTTTTTGGACTTTAAGCAAGGTTTGGATTAGGATGTGGTGACTTAGGTGAACTTTTTGAAACATCAGTATCGTTTTAGCACCATAGACTTCATGAATATAGGAATCACTCCTAAACCCCGCATACCATGGCCTTTATTATCATTCAAAAAATTGTCCTAAGTAGTTTATTCTAGCAGTCAGCTCCGGCCTAAGCATGCTCTACGTAGGGGACCGATGAACATAAGTGAATGATACAGTGCTAATAAAAAAAAGAGAAAAAAATGCAAAACTCTGGGATAGGTGACCCTCACAAAGTCATTTAAACCAAAAAGAGACAAAAAATTCTTGCCACAAAAAGAAAAAAATTGCAGTCACCTATTGTTAGTTGGTTCAGAGGTATCTGGCACCGAACTTGGTAGGGAGAATTACGATCCGATCCCCCACAACTGCGTTTGGGTCAAATAAAAAGGGTTTACACATGCTTATGTGCCAGAAACCCTATGTTTTGGATCCGAATCACTAACCGGTCACTCTACTATGAAGCAGGTACAAATAACAAGCTTAATATGATTGCGCCTGAATGAAAGGGACCCAAAAAGAGATGAAAAGTAAGGCCTAGGTATTGTAGGATGATATGGGTTGGTTAATATAGGATTGAAGTTTATGTCCATGTCATTAGGATACCCTTGGTTCACTTAGTTAGTACTTGTCACTGCATCCAGGCTTGAACTTAGAAGCCCTTTTAGCCCAAATCACGCGTTGACACTAGTTTTCTTTCTTTGAGCTTTAAATGTTTTGCTTGAGGATAAGCAAAGGTCTAAGTGTGGGAGGATTTGATAACACTGAATTTCACCGCGTTTCTGACTCCGATTTCGCATGCATTCTAAGTTTTTATTGCTATTTTGTTATGTTATTTCTATGTTTTCCTTTGTTTTTAGGTTTTTACTTTAATCGGAGCCTCGACCGAGAAAAGGAACGGAAAAAGAGCTGAAAAAGGCAAAAATCAAGTAATTCAACATTTTGCACGTGTGGCACCCACTGTGGCTGGCGCCATGGGGTCAACCATGACGTGGACACGTCTCAAGACTCTCCCCAACTGCCAATCCCTGTGATCTCCACTACTCACACCATTTTGCACTCATGGCGGGCGCCATGAGGGTGTGACGGGCGCCACAAGGCAAAATGGTTTCCCTCCATTTTTCGGTTACAAAGGGCATCCATGTTTTTTTACCCTAATTTTTGCCCTAAGTTTTCTTTGCATTTTCATCTGCATCTTGCATACAAACAAGATCGCACTGGTTGCTCGGTTCTTCTCGGGTTAGGTTTATGCCTCGCGGGGGATCACCATTGTCTTTAATTACTTTATTTGTTTATGTTTACTAACCATTAATCAAAATTCAAAAATATTTTGTTTCCTTTTGCTAACCTTTTTCAGGAAGAGGAACCATGTGAAAATGCCAAAAATAGCAGTCCTGCAGCTCGAGCAAAATTTCACATAAAAAGTCGAAGTTGATCCGCAAATAATTCAAATTTTTATCTGATCAAGGATTTCCCAAGTTAATTGATTCATTCAAATGATTTCCAAGGTTCATGTGTTCATTTCTTTGACGCACAATAAGAATCGGGCCGAAATAATCAAGCAACCATGTTTGAATAAAAAATTCAAATTTCAGCTTGGTTAACCGGTTAACCAAATGGTTAACCAGTTAACTAGTGCGAAATTTGAATTTTTTATTCAAATTCAGCACCCTTAGATCATTGATATAATTGGAATATTCTAGATCCATTGGTTTCTGATTTCTCTACATCACTTTGATCATTTCCTACCATAAACCCTCATTAATCACCACTCTTTTCCATTTCCCACCAAAATTCCAATTACCAAACCTAAATTCAAATTACCAAAGCAAGCTCCATTCCACCAAATTTCCATACATAATGCCTTTAAATAGGACCACAATTTCATTCATTCCACAAGCTTTTGATAGCCACAAAACCTCTTTGAAAATACTCCCCTAACACCAAAATTCTCAAAAGCTCACTTTCTTTCTTTTGAAGTTATCAAGAAGTCACATTGAATTCTTGATTAACTTGGGCTAAACCTTCATCCTTTCATTCTTCTGTTCATCAATTTCAGTAGATCTAAGCTTGTGTTGCTCCAATTTGAAGAAAAGCTTTTGGTAATTCATCTTCCTCCATAAACCCATATTCACCATCAACATTCAAGATGTAGATCCTTGATACGTTTGTTTCTAGATCCTTTGGATCTTTATTTGTAGTTTGATTGCATGGATTCCACTGTATTTTGGTTTTAAAATTCGTGCAAATTCAGATCATGATCATCCAATGTTTGAGAAAAGGTTTCAAAATGGATCATGCTGAATTTTTCTGCATTTTTCAACTTCTGGTACAGTGTTAACCGGTTAACCATCTTAAAAATAGCGCAGATTATTCAAAATTTGCTTGCGTTAACCGGTTAACCAAATGGTTAGTCGGTTAACCAAATGGTTAACCGGTTAACACAAGTCAGAATGGTGTTTTTGGCTTGTTTCAAGCCCCTTTTTGGTTCCTCTTTCTTCTTCTTCTTCTTCCTTTTTATTTTTACCTTGGGAAGCACTTTTGGGAGTGATTTCTCCTTAATTTCAATGAACTTTGGGTGTATATTAGAGTAGTTAATGTTCATTAATTCAAAACTACCTTTAAGTGGATTATTCAATTCATTTAAGGTACTTTGCATTAGCGATACATTTTAATGCTTGAATCCACCAAGATGAGTGATTGAACTTAAGGATGGAAGAATACCATAAGTGAGGCTCAATTTGGTATTCACCTTTAGTTTTGTGTGGTATCGCGTCCGGATAACGATTTACATATCGTTTATCTCGCATGCATTAGCACTGACATTATGCACCTTAATTGGTGGTGGCCGGCCTCATTTGTAGGGTAATTACTTCGTAAATTACTCGGCGATTGCTTAACATAGACCTAAATATGTCCCAACGTCGGATCAAAAATCTAATTGGGTACTTGCACTTTTGTGGACCGGATCTCTTGTTGATCGCGTAATCCAAAGTGGTTAATCATATTGCATTAAGAATCGAGACTTATGAATGTTTGATGCGTAGGTGCTTTGGGTCTTCCAATTTCCTTTCAAATTTCATTGAATTTGGTTCGACTTGCCTTAATTAATCGCTATAGTGTAAGATGATAAGCGAATCTGGCTGCCTTTCTATTTTGGTTACTCTTTTGGTTGTGGTTGATTAAGTTCACCATACCATTATTATGTAAATATTATTATACTACTTATACTATTATTATATTAGATTCTTGCACTTTAATTTCTTTTTGTTACTAACATTTAATTTCTTTCACTTTTATTGCCTTTATTCTATTTTGCTTTATTCATCCATATCATGTTTATTATTTGTTCTTATTATTTTAATTGTTGATTTCCCTTTTGTCCATTTGGACACCAAAAAATATTAATAAAGGATTAAACTTCTAAAAGACTTGTGACTTTAACTTGTGGACTTTTGGTTACGATCCTTGGCATTGGAATGGAGATTTTTTGGACTTAGATTTTAGGAACCCTTCCCCTTGCTTTGATATTCATGAAGTTGGATTTAGCCTTTATTTGGCCATTTGCTAGCTTATAAGGATGAAACTCTTTTTCTCATAATTTGGAATGTCATCAAGTTTGGTTAGATCTTTCTTCCCTTATCTCCTTATTTTCTTTTTTTTAGGATAGTCCCTTCATCTCCTCCCATTCTTTAATTCTCAAAACCTTCTCCCTTTTTCAAAGGATTCCTTCTTTTTAAATCATCACCTCTTTAATAAACAAAAACCTTTACTTTTGTCAAGTGGCTTTTACTCTTTTTATTTTCTTTTAAAATCAATGAATCTAATCATGTTGACCTTAATTCAAAAAAAAGAATCATACTCATTCAATTTGTTTTGTGCCTTTGTGCACTTTTGTTTATTCTCTTTTAAAGAGTGCCGATTATGAGTCATTATTCTTTAGTCGGGTGCAAGTCTCTCAATCTCCATGGTTGTAGTTTGATGTAATTGAGTGTCTTGTCATTTGTGGGGGTTTAGTGGCATACTCGTCGATTTTATCCGAGTTGGCGCCCTCCCCATAATGATGTATGAGTCCATGCCTTCATTCTCATGGTAGATTTGTTTGGCCATCCACTTGAAGATGACAAATTCTCTTCACTTAATAAAATGAATCATAACCCACCCTTTTCACTAATTGTACCACGAACTACGGGGTTTTGATCTTGCATTGCACTTTGTGGGTACGTAGGCATGAGGTGGTAAACCTCTCAAAACACAAAAATATTAAAAAATAATTCTTTTCTCATCTCCCCACTCTCATTTAACAAACCTTTTTCAAACCAAAAGCAGTAAATTTTTCAAAGGGCTCCCGTGGAGTACCATAAACATTTTGGGTGCGTAAAACCTTCCCATTGTGTAACCTATCCCCTTACCTGTTTCTCTGTTGTGTTTCTTTAGCTTTTTTCTTTTAGATTCATTAGGATTTATTCGCTCTTTTTTCCTTTTCCTCTTGGAATAAAATAAAAGCGCGGTGGCGACTCTGTTTACTTTGAGTTAAGTTAACTAATAGCTTACACTCATGTTTTTACCACTACAAAAAAGTGGCGACTCTGCTGGGGAGTAATCTCTAAGTGGATTCAGCCTATTTTGATTTATTCATTGCTTTGGTTTGGTTTGATTTATTTGTTATTTGTTTGTTCTGTTTCGGTTTTGGTGATCCTCTGTGAGTCAGATAGATTCTAACCCGGATCTAAGTTGAACTTATGATAGGACGGAGATATTCGAAGCAATAAGTGATGGAGTAGTCCAAAGTTATATCAATTTGATAATCTCCACTCGGTTAGGCTCTTTGTGATTATCAATGTCATGATGAGTAATCATACGTGGCATTATTTTGCGACCTTGAGCTGATCATACTGAGGACCGTAGAACCCTTAACCCATCCAAGCCAATTTAGGAACGTAGTGCGGAAACTATCTGGGTGTAAACCTAAGGTGGTTGTCACGCGATACTACACTCGGACGAGGTCTATTTTAAGAATGTTATTGGTTGGGGAGTAATCCAACGTACCGATAATATTATAAATATGGCCGTTAACTCCGGGCACCTCTGTTAGCACCCTTTTTGTTTTCTGCAGGTACAATGAAGACAAAACTTTAGTACTTACCTGTGTGGGTTGGTGTTCTGTTACCTTGACTTCATGCTCGTGACTCGGAACCTTAACCCGTGTGCTTTGTGTGATCTTGTTTGTGGTTGTTGTATACATGACATCATACATTCATGAGCATTGTTTTTGAGATTTCAAGGGACTCATAAGGAACTTTTGCAAAAATTCAGATGTCTATGGTTATGAATTTTGAAAGGAGGAACACAAAGAAGTACATCTTCAAGAATCCTAATATAGTAGAGCTGAAAAAGCTAGGAGCATTGGTGGTTGACACCCAAGAGTTCCGGAAATGTTTTGGAAAGCTCTTGTTTATTTTGGATACCGATGTACCAGAGGGGATTCTCCCTACCTTAGCTCAGTTTTATGATCCGTTGCATCATTGTTTCACCTTTTCGGATTATTAGCTTGTGCCGACTTTGGAGGAGTACTCTCATTGGATGGGTCTACCTATTTTGGACAAGGAATTTCTTTTTAGTGGTTTAGAGAAGGAGCTTACGACCAAAGTCATCGCCAAAGCCCTTTTTCTCAAGGAGTCCGATCTTAATGGAAAGTTTCTTCCAAAAGGGAGTGTCCGTGGTATTAATGCTAAGTTTTTGATGGGAAATGCTTCTACTTCACTTACTTTGGGTCACAAGGATGAATTTGAGGCTATTATTGCTTTGCTCATTTATGGGATCGTCTTGTTTCCTAACGTAGATGGTATTGTGGATGAGAATGCCATTCAGATTTTCTTGAAGAAGAATCTGGTACCTACTTTGCTTGGAGACATGTATCATGCCTTTCATTATAGGACCTCCAAAGGTGATGGAGAGATTGTGTGTTGTGCGCCTCTTCTCTATAGGTGGTTTATTTCGCACCTACCAAAGTCCGACGTCTTCAAGGATAATAGAGAGAAGCGAAGATGGTCTCAAAGGATTATGTCTCTTTCTCACAAGGATATGACTTGGTATTGTTCCCATTATGATACTGGAGTGCTTATTGACAGTTGTGGAGAATTTCCTAACGTACATCTTTTTGGTACATGTGGGGGAATTAGTTACAACCCTATTCTTGCTAGGCGACAGTTGGGATATCGTTTGAAGGACATACCAAACAACCTTTCCTTATCCCGTTTCTTCTTTCTTAATGGTGCAGATCATATAGAAATGAAGAAAATGATTGCTCATTCTTGGCATGCGGTTCATCAGAAAGAGAAGAGTCAATTGGGAAGACAACACCTTGCTCCCTCCGAGTGTTACATCCAGTGGGTTCGATCTAGGGCTTCTAAGCTCAAGATGCCTTATCCAACCGAGGAGCCTTTATTTCCTATACTACCATTGTCCGCTTTTCTTCCTCCCATTGATGAGAAGGTTGCTCTTCAAGAAAAATTGGACAAGATGAAGAAAGAGAAAGAAGAATGGCTACTTGAGAAGACGACGATGCAAGAGAAACTGAAAGAGAAGGATGATCTCATTGAGTTACTTGAGCGGCGTGTTACAAAGAGGCCAAGAGAGGAGTTATCTTCCTCTTGTACTCCATTTACCATTCCTCCTACATCTGGAGCTTGGATGGCCATTGTTGACCAGTTGGTGAAGGATAAGGAAGACATGGAGAATTGGTATCAGAAAGAGATTAAGAGGATTCACATTAAGTAACAGCCTTGATTCGGATCTTCTTCGGATGTGATCCCCTAGGCCTAGTTTACTTTTTCTCTCATGTATTAGGATTGTTGAAGCTTGTACTTCACTTGTAATCCTTACTTTGATTTTAATGAGAATGAGTCTTTAATTACTTCAAAAAGTGTTTCTTTATAAATATTGCAATTTATCTTATAGTCCTTTGAAATATTTTCATTTTCATACGCATACCATGCATCATACCCGCATTTGTCTTGCTTTTTTTTAGTGTTGTCCAGGGATCTTATGTTGTTTCTTGGTCTTCATTCAGTTCTCCTGTCAAGCTAACTCACAAAGTTGATACTCGGGCTAATCGGAAGAAGATTTCGGAAACCTTACAACAAGAGAATCGCGAACTGCGCGAGGAAGTTACATATCTGAGGGAAAGCTTGGAAAGAGTTACTGCCATGATGGAAAGCCTGGTGGCTGCTAAGAATCAGCCACCTCCTCCTAATTCTCCCGTTCAGAATACAGTCATCTCTGAGATTGTCACTGCATCAATTCCTGCTGAAACAATTCTTTCTCCTCACTATCGCATGACTGCTAGTACATCGTGGGGCATGCCGGTTGATTTCATTCTTGCTGGTTATCACCCCCTCCTCCTGAGACTGCTGCATTTAATACTCTTCAACCAGTAATGACTACTGCACCGCCTCTGATGTACACTATTCCGCACCATGATGAAGTGATTTACCATGATGAGCCCAGTGAGGGCGCTAGTGTGATTGAAAGACTTGATGATTTTCAAGGTTGTTTTGCTGAAATACAGAAGGAGATGAGAGCCTTGAAGCATAAGGATTTGTTCGAAAAAGATGCTTATGATCTCTATTTGGTCCCTAATGTCAAAGTTCCGTACAAGTTCAGGTTGCCTGAGTTTGAGAAGTATAAAGGCAATACTTGTCCTCTGAGTCATTTGACTATGTATGCTAGGAAGATGTCTGCTCAAACAAACAATGATCAACTGCTGATTCATTTTTTCCAGGATAGTTTGTATGGTGCAGCCATGAGATGGTACATGAGTTTGGATAATAGCCGAATCAAGACTTTCAATGAATTGGGAGAGGCTTTTGTTAGGCAATATAAGTATAATGTTTACATGGCACCAGACAGAGATTAGCTTCGCGCTATGTCCCAGAAGGACAAAGAGACTTTCAAAGAGTACGCACAGAGATGGCGCAAGCTAGCAGCTCAAATTGTTCCTCCTCTGGAAGAGAAAGATATGACAAAGATCTTTTTGAAGACCTTAAGTTCTTTCTACTATGAGAAGATGATAGCAAGTGCTCCTTCTGATTTCACTGATATGATGAGTATGGGGATGCGTCTAGTAGAAGGTGTACGTGAAGGATGATTAAGCCTTGATAGTGGTAATGGCTCGAGTTCTAGGAGGTTCAACTTTGGTAAAAAGAAAGAAGGTGAGACTAATGATGTGTCTCGTGAAAGTTACAGAAGACCTCGTGGTCGTGAGAACCATCATCAGCAGCATGTAGCTTCTGTAACTCCGGTGATTAATATGACTCCAACTGTGCCAGTAGCTCCAAAGTATCAGTCTCGTTATCAACAACCTTATGTGCAACAAGGTGGTAATCAACAGGTTCGCGCTAAGCCAAGTTTTGATCCCATTCCAATGTTATATGCGGATTTGCTTCCTTCTTTGATTGCGAAGAATCTTGTGCAAACACGTTCTCCACCTCCAGTTCCAGAGTCTATCCCATGGTGGTATAAGCCAGAGGCTCATTGTGCTTTTCATCAAGGTGCCCCGGGGCACGATGTTGAGAATTGTTATCCATTGAAGTTTGAAGTGCAAAAATTGATAAGGAGCAATGTTCTGTTCTTCAATGATGTTAATCCAAATGTGAAGACAAATCCGCTTCCGAAGCATGGTAATACGTCTGTGAATATGGTTGATGGTTATCCTGGTTTATTCAAGATTTATGAGGTCCGCCACATTCGAAGGTCTTTGGTTGAGATGCATGCTTTCTTAAGTGAATATCATGATATTGATCATGATTATGCTGGTTGTTGCATTTGCTTTGTGAACCCTCGTGGTTGCGTGATTGTTAAGAGAGACATTCAAAAGATAATGGATGATAAGTTGATTGAAGTGACAGCAAAAAGAGATGAGTATGAAAATTAAGTGAACGTTATTGTGCCTCAGTTCAATATTCCTGAGAAGGTGGTTATTTCTTTTGATAGCCGTAAATATGCTATTACTCCCTTGGTGATCAATTTGCCTGGTCTAATGCCATATGAGTCTGATAAAGCTATTCCATACCGGTATAATGCTACAATGATAGAAAATGGTAAGGAAGTTCCTATTCCTTATCCAAGGTCTGTGGTTAGCATTGCTGATGTGACAAAGGTTACTCGAAGTGGTAGAGTTTATGCTTCGGATCCTCCGAAGAGAGTTGAAGGTACAAGTGAGAGTAAACAAGTTATGGATGTTGTTGCCCGATCAGGCCAATTTGGTGATAGTGAAGATGAGGTGTTAAAATTGATAAAGAAAAGCGAGTACAACGTTACTGAGCAGTTGTTGCATACTCCATCAAAGATATCAGTTTTATCACTCTTGATGTGCTCTGAGGCTCATAGGCAGTCTTTGCAGAAGATTCTTGATCAAGCTTATGTTGACCATGATGTGATTGTTGATCAATTTGATAGTATTGTGGCTAATATCACATCATGCAACAATTTGAGTTTCTGTGATGATGATTTTCCTGAAGAAGGAAGGAATCATAACTTGGCTTTGCATATTTCAGTGAACTGTCAGGAAGATGCTATGTCTAAGGTGCTGGTTGATACTAGGTCTTCTCTGAATGTGATGCCGAAGTCGACTTTGTCAAGGCTAGCGTACCAAGGTGCTCCCATGAGGCTTAGTGGGATTATTGTGAAAGCTTTTGACGGATCAAAGAAGACAGTGATTGGTGAAGTTGGTCTTCCTATTCTGATTGGTCCATTTATATTCCAAATTACTTTTCAAGTAATGGATATACGTCCCTCTTACAGTTGTCTCCTTGGAAGACCCTGGATTCATGAGGCAGGAGCTATGACATCTACTTTCCATCAGAAGCTGAAGTTTGTGAAAGATGGGAAATTAGTGACTATTGGCGGTGAAAAGGCGATGCTAGTGAGCAATTTGTCATCTTTCTCCTATATTGATGCTGAAGAAGAGGTGGGAACTTCATTTCAGGCTCTTTTTGTTGTTGATAATGCTGCTAAGAAGAATGTCATGCCCATGTCTTCTCTCAAGGATGCTCTGCGCGTACTCGAAACTAGTCGATATGACGGTTGGGGATGAGTTATTGATGTTGTTGACAACAAAGAAGGATTCAGTATTGGTTTTACACCAGGTGTGGCTCTCAATGACCCGAAGACGATTCAAGAAGGATTTTGAAGTGCTGGGTTTATCAACGATCATTCCGTTGCTGCCATCATTGAAGATGATGAAGATGAATAAATGCCTAACTTTGTTACGCACAGAAAGATTTGCAAGAATTGGATTGCTGTTGATGTTCCTTCTATTGTTCATGCTTCAAAAGAATTTGTTTTATTTTCTTTCAAAAAATCCTTTCACTCTGCCCAAGGTGAAAGTGATGTTTGTCGGGCTTTGTTTCAAATTTTATCATCATCAATAAAATGTTATTTTGTTATTTCCATATGTGTTTTTTCCTTTTTGCTTTATTATGAAAAATGGTAACATAAAAAAGCCAAAAATAAAAATAATAACTGTTTATCTGCATAATGTTTGCATTTTTTTCATACTCTAAAATAAAAATAAAATCATTGTGTTTGAAGCTGAGGAAGAGGATGTTGAAGAGATTCCTGATGAGATTTCTCGGTTGCTTGAGCACGAGGAGAAGGTTATTGAGCCTCATGGAGAGTCTATAGAGATAGTCAACTTGGGTTCTGAAGATGATAAGAAAGAAGTCAAAGTTGGAGCATTGCTTGGTCCTGATGTTAAGAAGAGGATTGTAGAGCTTCTTAGAGAGTATGTTGATGTATTTGCATGGTCTTATCAAGATATGCCAGGTCTTGGTACTGATATTGTGGAACATAGATTGCCGCTGAAGCCCGAATGTCCACCTGTGAAGCAAAAGTTGAGAATAACTCATCTTGATATGGCAGTAAAGATCAAAGAGGAGGTTCAAAAGCAGATTGATGCAGGTTTTCTTGTGACATCTAATTATCCTTAATGGGTGGCCAATATTATGCCTGTTCCAAAGAAAGACAGAAAAGTACGAATGTGTGTTGATTATAGAGATTTGAATAAAGCTAGTCCAAAATATGATTTTCCATTGCCACACATTGATGTGTTGGTAGATAATACAGATAAGTTTGATGTGTTCTCTTTTATGGACGAATTTTACGGTTATAATCAAATAAAGATGACACCCGAGGACATGGAAAATACCACATTTATTACACCATGGGGAACATTCTGCTACAGAGTGATGCCCTTTGGATTGAAGACTACTGGTGCAACATACCAAAGATCTATGACCACACTTTTCCATGATATGATGCACAAAGAAATTGAGGTATATGTTGATGATATGATCGCTAACTTGAGGACTGAAGAAGATCATGTTGAACATTTTCTGAAGTTGTTTCAGAGATTAAGGAATTTTAAGCTTCGTTTGAATCCGAACATGTGCACATTTGGTGTACGTTCTGGAAAGTTTTTAGGTTTCATTGTCAGCCAAAGATGCATTGAAGTTGATCCTGATAAAGTGAAAGCTATTCAGGAAATGCCTGCTCCAAGAACTGAAAAGCAAGTAAAAGGATTCTTGGGCCGTTTGAATTATATTTCGTGGTTTATCTCTCACATGACTGCCACATGTGCTCCGATCTTTAAATTGCTTCGGAAAGACAAAGGTTGCGTCTGGAAAGATGATTGTCAGAAAGCGTTTGAAAGTATCAAAGAATATCTGCTTGAACCTCCTATTTTATCTCCTCCGGTGGAAGGTAGACCGTTGATCATGTACTTAACTGTGTTGGAAGATTCCATGGGTTGTGTGCTTGGTCAGCAAGATGAATCTGGAAGAAAAGAATATGTAATTTACTACTTGAGCAAGAAATTCACTGATTGTGAGTCCCGATACTCCATGCTTGAAAAAACATGTTGTGCCTTAGCTTGGGCTGCAAAGCGTCTTCGCCAGTATATGTTGAATAATACAACTTGGTTGATCTCTAAAATGGATCCGATCAAGTATATATTTGAAAAGCCTGCTTTGATTGGGAGGATTGCTTGTTGGCAAATGTTGTTGTCAGAATATGATATCAAATACCGAGCTCAAAAATCTATAAAAGGTAGTATCTTGGCTGACCATTTGGCACATTAACGATTGATGATTACCAACCAATCAAGTTTGATTTTCCATATGAGGATGTGATGTATTTGAAAATGAAAGATTGTGATGAACCTTTGATTGAAGAAGGGCCGGAGCCTGGATCTCGATAGGGTTTAGTTTTTGATGGTGCTGTGAATGCACGCGGAAGCGGAATTGGGGCAATGATCATTACTCCCCATGGTTCAAATATTCCTTTTGCTGCGAGGTTGACTTTTCCTTGTACCAATAATGAAGCTGAGTATGAAGCCTGTATTATGGGTCTTGAGGAAGCTATTGATATGAAGATTAAGCATCTTGATGTGTATGGAGATTCTGCCTTGGTAATCAATCAGATCAAGGGTAAGTGGGTAACTCATCAACCCCACTTGATCCCTTATAGAGATTATGCCAGGAGGATATCGACTTTCTTCACTAAAGTTAAGTTTCATTATGTGCCTCGTGATGAAAATCAGATGACAGATGCTTTGGCAACTATAGCTTCTATGATAAAGGTGCACCAGTGGAATGATGTTCCCATGATCAAAGTAATGCGACTTGAGATACTAGCTCATGTGTTTGCAGATGAAGAGGTCCATGATGACAAGCCTTGGTATCATGATATTAAATGTTTTTTCCAGAGTCATGAATACCCAATTGGGGCATCCAATAAAGAGAAGAAGACTTTGAGGAGATTGGCAGGCAATTTCTTCCTGAATGAAAATGTGCTTTATAAGAGGAATTTTGACATGGTATTGCTCAGATGCGTGGATAGACATGAAGCAGACATGTTAATAAAAGAAATTCATGAAGGATCTTTTGGTACTCATGCTAATGGGCATGCAATGGCTAAAAAGATGTTGAGAGCAGGTTACTATTGGCTGACAATGGAATCTGATTGTTGCAAGTATATGAAAAAGTGCCATAAGTGCCAAGTGTATGCTGATAAGATTCATGTGCCACCAATTCATCTCAATGTGATTTCTTCTCTGTGGCCTTTCTCTATGTGGGGAATTGATATGATTGGTATGATTGAACCCAAGGCTTTGAATGGACATCATTTTATTCTTATGGCAATTGATTACTTCACTAAGTGGGTGGAAGCGGCATCGTATCCTAATGTGACCAAGCAAATTGTGGTTCGGTTTATCAAGAATAACATTATCTGCAGATATTGGATTCTGAATAGAATCATTACTGATAATGGTTCGAACTTGAATAATAAGATGATGAAAGAGCTTTGTGAAGAATTCAAGATTCAAAACCATAATTCTTCTCCTTATAGACCGAAGATGAATGGGGCTGTTGAAGCTGCGAATAAGAACATTAAGAAGATCATTCAGAAGATGGTTGTGACATACAAGGACTGGCATGTGATGCTCCCTTTTGCTTTGCATGGGTATCCTACATCTGTCCGCACCTCAATAGGGGAAACCCCTTTCTCACTTGTTTATGGTACATAAGCAGTGCTCCCTGTCGAGGTTGAGATCCCATCAATGAGAGTTCTGATGGAAGCCAAGTTAACTGAGGCTGAATGGTGTCAGAGTAGATTTGATCAGTTGAATTTGATTGAAGAAAGAGAGAATAACAACTTTGTGTCATGGTCGGTTGTACCAGCAAAGAATGAAGAAAGCTTTTGACAAGAAGTTCAAACCTCGTGTATTCAGAGAAGGCAACCTCGTGCTCAAAAAGATCCAGTCTCTCATTACAGATTATCGGGGTAAGTGGACTCCGAATTGTGATGGCCCATATGTTGTCAAGAAAGCCTTCTCTGGTGGTTCATTAATTCTTGCAACTATGGATGGTGAGGAGATCACTCATCCTGTGAATTCGGATGCAGTCAAGAAATACTTCGCCTAAAAAAATAAAAGAACAACTCGCTAAGTTGAAAACCCGAAGGGGCGGCTTAGGCAAAAATGAGCGTCTCGGTGGATTGAAAACCCGAAAGGGCGATCCAGGAAAAAATTAGAGACAAAAACAGAAATATTATCCCGGTAGATTGAAAACCCGAAAGGGAAATCTAGGCAAAAGTTAGGGATCATGGCAAGTAACTGCATCGACGGACTGGATCACTTGTAATGACCGAGGATTTCAGATTCTATCCCTCAGAAGAATTGTCCATCAAAGATTCTTATTCACTTATCCTTGACTGAAGTTTTGGACACAGTGGAGTTCAAAGTTGATAGGGAGAATAGTGATCATTGTATTTCAATGTAGCCGTTTTCCATGTATTTACCATTTTTCAAACTTGTAATGATCTATGGAGTCCCGCCATTTGCTAACTACCATTCTATTAATAAATTTGAGCTTTTATCCAATTGTTTGAAACTCTTTATATTGTTTATGTTTACAAAATTTCAATTTATTGTTGATGATGATTTTTGAAACAAATTTAATAAATTTAATCTTTGAAGATTATAAAAACATTTTCGTTTGATTTATGAACAAAGAAATGATATCAATAGTGATTCCAGGGATGGTAAAGTTCGGATGTGTGTAACTTGTCTCTCCCAAAGCAGGGTTTGATCCGTTTGTGTCTTTAAGGAATTTTTGATTGGTCCTGGCATGTCGATGTTAATGATGTTTTGTTCCCCAGCAACCAGCATGAGCAAGGATTGTAAATACTCTTAATTTTGTTCCTTTCCCCCGGAAGAGTTGTTGGAAGATATATCCTAGAAAATCCCCAGCTGAGTTTTGATCTCCTCCTCAGTAGTTTACCCTTGACTTGAAAAGTCTTGGAAGCCCCCGGCCGAGCCTTTGCTCCTTAGCATAAGTTGGTTGCATTCCTCAGCAGAAGTATGGGTATACCTCATAATTGTGATTTGCTATGATGTTAACCTCTGGTATCCCCCCGTGGGTCGAAAGGTCCAAATGTTCAGTGATGAAAGATCTTCATAGATCCCCAGTAAGTCTTCGTGTGATGGTTTCCAGCAGATCTCTATTTTTGATCTTTGGCAAGTTTTGCACTCTTTCCCTAAGTAGAGTGAGAGTGGTATAACTCTTTCCCCGAATGGATCAGAAGCAGTATGATGATTATTCCCTGCAGAAATTTGTTTAAGAACATTTCTGTCCCTAACATGGATCGTGGAAGTTCTTCCCATCCTCGGCAGATCATTACCTTTCCTCAATAGGTTAGTATCCCTATGCAGAGTTGATGATTGATGTTTGATACTCTAGCAGGCTTTGCTTTATTTGCATCATTGGTAGATCTTTATTTCGATTCCTTATCAGAGTTATGCAGATATTTGTCCCCATTAGAGTTTAACAAGGACATGTCCCTCTTTCCAGAGTATGGAAGATTTTGTGTTGTTGAGGTATTTCCGACGCGTTATCCTCCCAGAAAGGAATTTCTGATGATATCATTTTATGGATTCTGGAAGAATGCTTGGTGGATTGGATACCTAGCAGTTGTTTTCCCCAATATGAGTTTTGCCTTGTAGTAGGATTTTATTCCTTTGATGGCTTTTGATGTTCCTCTGCAGGATTTCGAACCGAATCTCCAGCATGGTCCCCGACCTTATTGCCCTGGTTAGCCGAGTATCCGGTTGTTGTGGTGTTTATGTCGTCAGCATATTCATACGCATGAGCATAGCATCTTTTGCTTGCATTCTTGCATTTATCTTTGTTCCCCGCTCTTTGGTGTGTTTTTATCCCCACATAGTGTGTGTGTTGTCTTCCTCTCAAGTTTAGAGTGTCAACCCTTAATTAGAAAATGTTTATCCTTTCTATTTCCCCACTGAGTTTGTTTCTCGTGGATGATTTTGATTCAGTTTCCTCCCCAGTTTATTATTTGGATGGAACTTCCCCAGTTGAGATATTTCCTCCTCGGGATGAGTTTTGTTTGACCGTTTCTCTCCAATTTGTTATTGGATTGAATTTTGGCCCCCTTTGTGAGTAATGTTTGCTTTGGAATTAAGCTATCATTGTTTGATAGTGGGAAATATTTTCTCCAGCTTGAGTATATTACTTTGGAATTAAGGTATCAATTTTTCGATAGTGGGTAATATTACCAAATTAATCAAGCTCTTTTGCTTGTACTCCTACCCAGTAAATCCGGTAGTTGAGAGTTCTTCTTTCTACCCAATAAAAATATAATAGAAGTTGTTCCCCTTTGTTGTGATCCTACCCAGTAAATCAGGTAGTTGAGGTTTTTCTACCCAGTAAAAGGTAGTGGAGGTTATCCCTCTTTGTTTTGCTCCTATCCAGTAAATCGATAGTTGAGTCCATTATTCCCATATCTTCTACCCAGTAAACCGGTAGTTGATGATTCAGTTCCGACTCGGTATTTCTCCATTTTTGGACTCGAATACTTTGATTGGTTGTCATTCCCTGGAAGAGTGTTTACTCTTTCCAGTTGAACCCTGTTACCTTGATTGTATCATATTTTCTTTTCCCCATGTGGAGTCGGTTTTCCAGTGATTTATTTTCCTGGTATTTCTTTTGGTGTCTTTTGTTTTCCCCGGCGGGATATTTCTTCTTGCCACAAAAAGAAAAAAATTGCAGTCACCTATTGTTAGTTGGTTCAGAGGTATCTAGCACTGATCTTGGTAGGGCGAATTATGATCCGATCCCCCACAACTGCATTTGGGTCAAATAAAAAGGGTTTACACATGCTTATGTGCCAGAAACCCTATGTTTTGGATCATAATCACTAATTGGTCACTCTACTATGAAGCAGGTACAGATAACGGGCTTAATGTGATTGTGCCTGAATGAAAGGGACCCAAAAAGAGATGAAAAGATAGGCCTAGGTATTGTGGGATGATATGGGTTGGTTAATACAAGATTGAAGTTTATGTCCATGTCATTATGATACCCTTGGTTCACTTAGTTAGTACCTGTTGTCGCTCCCGCCTGATGACACAGGGCCAAGAGGGGTACAGACGCGAACGGTCGGCGAAAAGGAGAGAACACACAAGGGTGAACTGAAAAGAAAAGAGTCGCCAGCTAGGCATTTTTATCCCGAAGGAAAGGCAATGCTACATAGACCTAGAAAGATATGGATAAGACGGTCGCGAACCAGAGAAACTGAGAAAGGGGGTTGGTTACAACCTGGGAAGGTATTAGCACCCAGATTGTCCGCCGTACTCGACGGGATCCACGCTTAAAAGATTTGTGTTTAAAGGGGTAGTATCAGTGCTATTTGTGTATCAAAGCTGGAAAGAATGCAAGTGTCAGTGTAGAAGAAATGTGAAGTGGAAAATGAGAGTGTCAGTGCAAGAAAAGAGTGTGAAGCTCAAGACTATGAGGCTTAAAGAATAATGCTAGAAGGAGGGGGAATATACAGAGACCTTTGTTCGATAACTGTTAAGTTATGCCTACGTATCCTCTCGTGCAATGAGGAAGTCAGAACTCCGTAGTTCGACTCAAAGAGACTGAAAGATAAATTGACTTGTGAACTGCTTACTTGTCTATGCTCAAGTGTATGACCTGTCTGGCTCAGGTGCAAACTGTCTTGCATTAGACGGAAGAAGCAAGTTCTCGTTTGTGAGTGAATGAGGTGAGAAGAGAATCCCGGAGGAGACGATTATTGTTTGTTTTTGTATTTTCAGTCTTTTATTGCTTTTTGTGTTTGTCATAAGAAAATGAGCTTAATCCTAAACCAAGGGTTAGTAAACTCATCACATCCTCCCTCTGATTAGGGGTAATGAGAATACCTTAAGTATGAAGTAAACACCTCACACTTAATCACCATGATGTAGGATTAAGATCATTAACCTACTTGTGATTATTTAGATGTTTTTGGAATTTTTTTTAGTGTTAAGTGATGAATTTAAGCCATAATCAAATATTTAATGGACCCATTACACCATCCTAATAGAAGGATGATAGATGAGAGCATTTAAACTGAGGAAGGCTCCTCAACTTAATCCATGATTAGGGATTAACCTCATGACAAAACAAAGCCTTTGTTAAGTGGATTTTAGTTAATGATATGGCTAAGAAGTGAATTTTATGGTTTGTAAGACAACTTGAGGGGGACTTGTCCATTAACACTAGGGTTAGTCCTTCTTGACCATTTAAGGAAGAATTAGAACCCTAATGCAAGGCCCAAGTTACAAGCTTTATGTCTTAGTGATTATTAGCTAGATTGATTAGAGGAATTAAACACATTAAGGGTTTAACACTGAGGATTAAAGTTATACACTCCATCCTAATAGAAGGATGCAGGCATAAGCTTAATCACAAAGCCTTAAAACCTTTAAGGTTTAGTCCTTGATTATGAGATAAGAAGAGAAGACTCAAAGATGACACAAAGGTAAAACTAATGGGGAACTAATCAAACCCTAATTGGGATCATGCTTGGTTGTTCCCAGGGTTTATGAGGCTTGCAAAAGATCTTCAAGAGGAAAGCCACCAAGGAAGAAGCAGATGAAAGGAGGAAAAAGCAAAAGAAGCAAGACAACTTGCTTCACTTAAGAAGACAAGTTGCTTGAAGAAAGAAGTAGGAGAAAGAGCATGAATGAGCAAGCTCACTATAATTCATAAGAAAAATGCAGCAATGAATGCATAAGAGAGATGAGAAGGGATTATGAGAAGTGAAGGCAAATTCACTTGTCAATGACTTACCACCTGAAAAGTTAGTAACAAGAAATGAAATGAGATGAAATGCAATGATGCACACCAAAGTCAGAAGCATAAACATGATGTCAATTATGCTAAGAGATAATGCAATCACAAGACAAGAGGTGTGGATGACCATACAAAGATGAGGATGCCAATGAAGCATGTTTTGAACCATGAAAGTTCATGAAAGTTTATGAAATGGAATGAATGCACAACATGGCAAATTAAAGATTAAATGATCAAACATGATTCTAATATGTCCTAAGATGTCTTATATGTCATGTTGGTGCACAAAATGTCATGGCAAGTTCATGAATGCAAGCATATGGAAGATGGATGCAAATGAAGGCAAAAATTAGGGTTTATGCACAAGATTCAAAGCAAAATTCAAAATCAGAAGCAAATGACATGATAAAAAATTGAAAATGGGATCAAAGGAAACCCTAACCCTACACAAGTTCACTGCCCAAAGGAGGGGACCTAACTCTTAACCTAATGGAGGTTAAGAATTTTCTAAGTTACCTAGGGTTTTAAGGCACTTCAAAAGGAAAAATGCACATAAAATTGAAAATGAAAGATAAATTCAAATCAATTTTACCCTAGAAACTACATGATATGAAGAATGCAATGCAAAAAGAACCAACATCAAACTCTTCATGGTTAGGCAGAATGAATTTTTCTAAGTTAGAACAAAAATATTGCCTTTTAAGAACTTTAATTCCAAAGAAAAATGTCAAAATATGTCAAGAACCAAAAAGAAATTTGTTTGAAGAGTTTGATAATGTTTCTAATGTATCTAAATGCAATGTGAATTTTTTTGTGATTTTTAAATACCTAAATGTATTTTTAATTAATTAATTCTCATTAACCACTTAAAAATAAACATTTAAATGATTTAAAATATGAAAATTATGCAAAAAAATAAAATAAAAATTGTTTTTGGGTGGGGAAAAATATTTGAAATAAAAATGCAGAAGGAAATATTTTTATAATATTTCTAAGTATTTTAAATTAAATGACAAAGAAAATGGCAAATCTTGATTAATTAAACTAATTAATCTGAATTAGGGTTTAATGACAAATCTTGATCGCTCATTCGCGCGCGGGAAACCAAATCAAAGGCCCACATTCAAACTAAGCCCTAATCCAGATTAATGCATTAATGACTCTCAGGTGGCCGGAAATGACCTCCGGTCATCTTCTCCGGCCACCTCTCCCCTGAGATTTCTCTAAAATACTCCCTAGGTCAAATCAACCCCCCCAAATCTCCAGAAATGATCCCCAAACCCCATAGAACAAGAATCCAGCATCAAACTTCATTTATTTTCCATCAACAACAAGATTCGAACAAAAAACCTAAAACTGAACAAAATTTCAGAACATGCATACACACTCAAAACTCAACCATTTTTCACCATTCAAGGTTCATTGTGACCAGTGGAACACACTCTACCATTCTATAACTAAAGAAACAAGCTCTTGAAAAAAGTTTCAAGAAGATACCTGAGATGGAGCTTTTACTTTTGGAGCTTTCTGGCCAGTTCCTTGCTTCCAATCACCTCTACTGACTTCCCTCAAGAGTTTGCAAAGCTTATTTGGAGTTTCTTATGGCTTATTTGTGAGATTGATTCAGTTTAGTTCAAAGGGGAGAAAAATCGTATTTGGTGTGTGGTGACTTTTAAAGAAAAGTAAAGGGTGGTTTGTGATCAGTGATGCATTTGGGGATGAATGGTGGAAGAAGTTTTGAGAATGGGTGACTGAGCTATGAGATTCGATAGAAAATGCAAAAGAGGGATTTTTGTGGTTGCTGCCTTGTGGGAGAGCTAAGGCTATGTTCTCATGTCAAATGGCTTGTGTTTGGTCCATGTATCAAGATGTGATAGGCCTGTGGAGTTGGTGTGGTCTATGCTGATTGGTATGGCTTGTTTTGCAAAAAGTCAAGGCTATGTGTCCTTTGAGGTATGGGCTGTTTCAGGCCTAGGACAAAGGCATGTCTGCTGTAGCTTGATTCAAGGAGTGTTATGAAATCAAATTTTGTGAGCTGTGGCAAGTGGATGAGAAGCTTTGGATCATTTTGCAAATTCATGGAGTTTTGGCCCCTTTTGGATTTCTTAATGATCAAGGCATGAAAATGAATGATTCTTTGGGCCATTCTGAGTTTTAGGTCATGTGTTATGTTTATGTAATGCTTAGAAGTCATTTTGAAGTCATAGAAATGCTTGGCATGAGAATTTGCAAGTTTCCCTCTTTGGTGCATAAGTGAAATTTATGTGATTTTTCCCAACTTTGACAAGCCATAACTTTTGTTCTAAAATGAATTAGAATGAGTTCTTGTACTTTTTGAAAATGGGAGGATCCAATCTACAACTTTCATGACCAAAGATTTTTCATTTGAAGCATTTTTGGATCAAAAAGAGGAGGTTGAAAAACTTTCCCAAAATGGCAAATTTACATTACAAGTCACTTTCCTAAAATAGCAATTTTGCAAATGGCTTGAAATTCTTCAATTTTGTGAAATTCTAACATCTTATAAGATCAAATAAAGATCATACACATTCAAAATGATGGAGAAACCCCTTTGGTTGGATGATTGGGGGCCTCAGATGCCCTGATTTTGCACTGACTTGCTCAAGAAGTCATCCATTGATCAGATGCCTTCCCCATTGAATTTATTCATGAAAATTGATATGAATGATCCTCATAGAATATAGAGACCAATAGAAAGAATAATGGACAAAAAATTTGGGGTTATGGCCTCTGAAACCAAAACCCTAATTTCAGGTCATCTGTGTAGTTAAACCTGGCTCTGCTTCCATGCCTTCCTCAGTTATTGTGATTCTTTGACTTCCTTGATCTTGAGAGGATATAACATGGTGCTTGAACATACATGGACCCTCTTGAGATGATTGAAGACCTTTGGAGTGGCTCAGATAGCTCATGGATTGCTCAGATCACAAACCCTAGATGCAGATGACTTAGAACCAATGCAGTGAGGCAAAAATGCAATATGAGATGCTATGATTGAAACTATGAAAATGAAAAGAATCACAAGCCATAGTGAAATGAGTGAGGGAAAATTTGGGGTGTTTACAGCTGCCCCTATTCAAACATGAGTTAGCTGTGCAGGATGTAAGTGACAGCTTAACAGGCAAACAAGATAACTTGTGGTTGAATACCAAAGACAGTCCAAAATTTGCACTCACTGAATGAAGAAGAAAAGGGATATAGATTGTAAAAGAAAATAAAGTATGATTATAAGGTGCGGGTGACGGAGGACGACCGTCGAGCAGAGGACGACTGCTGAGGATGAAGCAATGACGGGGACGACTGACATGCTGGGGAAATAAAGCGATCATGATGGGGATGACCATCAAGCAAAGAAACAATACTCTCTGGGGATTGAAGGTAAATGATGGGGACGACCATCGGGTTGAAGAAATAAATGATGAGGAACGGTCATTAGAGGTGAAGGACGATCACCTAGCAGGGGACGGCTTCTCTGTTGGGGGATAAGGATGAGGGACGGTCATCCAAGGTGAAGGACGATCACCTGGCAGGGTACGGCTGCTGAAAGTATCTCGACATAGGACGAATGCCGGATTGAAAAGGTCGACGATGGGGACGGCCATCGGATAAGTATGATAAAGGACGATCATCAAGAGGTGAAGGACGATCACCTAGCAGGGTACGGCTGCTCTCAGGGTTTATCATGACATAGGACAAATGTCAGATAGCAAGATCAACGATGGGGACGACCATCGGATAAGATGATGAAGGACGATCATCAAAAAGGTGAAGGAAGATCACCTAGCAGGGGACAGCTGCTCAAACATCACGACATAGGACGAATGCCGGATAGAAAGGGGTTCTAATTAATAGAGACTCCACTGGGGATGATGAAGGACGATCATCAAAAACGGTGAAGGACGATCACCTGGCAGGGTACGGCTGCCGAAAATATCATGACATAAGACGAATGTCAGATAGAAAGGAAATAGTTTATCAAGATTTTTCGGGAATTCCTCTGGGGAATGGTAGACACAGATTAGTGTCTAATTTCAAGGAGGCAAAGACATAAGTGTCTGACACGGTGCACAAATGAAAGATGCGGACGAGCATCCTTAGGACTATGGTACGGACGAGTATCAGTAGAAACAAACGCTTGACGCATGTTCTAAGATGATGATACGGACGAGTACCAACTAGTTAACAAAGAACACGGACGAGTGTCGACTCCGAGGGGATTTAAGTGGTGTATACAAGATACGGACGAGTATCTGTATGAGTAAAAAGTGATGAATGAGACATAGACAAGTGTTTCACTTGCTGGAGAGAGCACGACACGGACGTGCGTCGGAAGGAGTGTATTATAAACAAGTATTTGGTTTACAAAGTGTTTAGGCAACTATGCTGGGGAATGGTGACACAGACGAGTGCCAAAAGGAGCATGTATCTGTATTTGTGAGTGCAAAGAGGACGTTTTGGCTTTCCGTTGGGGAGTTTGGGAAGTATTTTGTATATTGTTGATGGAATGTCAGTATTTACAAGTGTTTGGTTCGACACATGGCTTATGATTATGCAATATGTTTGATTTTGGCCGTAATGTTCCGTATTAGACGGAATGCTACGCTCTGGGAGAAAATGATGCGAATGCTATGATTATGCAAAGATACCGATCCGGGATTCAGATCCCGTTGCGGTGGAGATCTCCGGCTGATCTGTTTGAAGTGATATCCCAGCTGGGGATGAGATCATTGGTAGATCTGATATATATGACTCTGCATGGGGAAGTAGATCACTGATAGACCTATCTTGGTAATGAGGGACCCAGCTGGCGTCTGTGGGAGCTTCCGTCACTTTGTTGTGAGATCTTGAGGCATTGCTCTTCTAGATAGAGGCTGGAACTCTGCGGGGAGATGATTTCCTGTCTGACACCTGGCTGGGGAGGAATGATCACTGGACGATCTTCCTAGAGATTTCTGTGGGGGATCCTGTTGAGGATGATGAATTCAGCTGAGGAACTGAGCCCCTCTGATGCTGTTTGGATAGAGTGCTGGGTAAATAGTGATTTGGTAGCTTGCTGGGGAGAAGCTTTCATGCCCCCATGTTGCACTTTGAATACCTGCAATCATGTAAAGACAAAGAAACGTACAAGTACCCCGAGGTGTCCCTTACTGGATTCCATTATAGGAATTTAGACACTCCTGGAGCGAATATATTTCCTGTAAGCAAGTATTCTTCAGAAAAGACGCATTTGTATTTATGCAATCATTATTTTAAGGATATCAGACATTTTTGCAAACGAAAACAAAATGTACGAGACAAAGTGTGACTGAAAATCTGATTTTATTAATTTCTGTGCCCTGAATTGGCAAATATAGTCAAGGAAACAGATCCCCTGAAATGAGGAGATTGTTACAAATTGAGAAACAAAAAGATGCTAGAAATGTTGATGATGCTTCAAGGAGCTTCCCTTTTGCTATGACTTGTATGACATTAACGTTCTTCTCATCCTGCTTTTGAAGAAAGCTGATTTTGACCGACGCTCGAACCTTTCGAAGTTTACCATGTTGTAAGTGATACATACGAATTCAGAATGCAGTTGTTCTCTTATTCCCTTATTTTGCGTGGATCGCCCTTTCGGGTTTTCAATCCACCGGGATACCCATTTTTGCCTGAGTTGTCCAATGCGGCTTTTCAACTCAGCGGGTGTACATTTTATTTATTTATTTTTCCCTTATTTTTGCCCGAGTCTTTTATTCTGTTTTTGACTCGCCGGGATGCCCTATTTTTGCCTGGACTTACATTCTGTTTTTATGTCCAGCGGGTCATTTTATGCGAAGTATTTTTTAACTGCATCTGAATTCACAGGGGAAAGGAAGTCTTCACCATCCATAGTACTGAGCATCAGTGCTCTACCAGAGAAAACTTTCTTTACTATGAACGGACCATCATAATTCGGAGTCCACTTGCCCCTGTGGTCTGTATGAGGAGGGAGGAGTCGTTTCATCATAAGATCTCCTACTTGGTATTCTCGAAGCCTGACTTTCTGATCGAAGGCTTTCTTCATTCTCTTCTGATATAACTACCCATGATAGATCGCAGTTAATCTCTTTTCTTCAATCAGATTCAGTTGTTCATACCGGGATCGGACCCATTCTGCTTCATTCAACTTAACATCCATCAATACCCATAAAGAGGGTAACTCAACTTCAACAGGTAGGACTGCCTCCATACCTTACACAAGCTGATACGGTGTTGCCCCAGTGGATGTTCTGATTGACGTTCGGTATCCATGTAAAGCAAATGGTAGCATTTCATGCTAGTCTTTGTAGGTGACTACCATCTTTTGTACAATCTTCTTGATATTCTTGTTAGCCGCCTCTACAACACCATTCATCTTTGGCCTGTAAGGAGAAGAATTGTGGTGTTGGATCTTGAAGTCCCGGCATAGTTCGGCCATCATTTTGTTGTTCAAGTTGGAACCATTATCAGTAATGATTCGCTCGGGAACTCCATACCGACAGATGATGTCTCTCTTCAGAAATCGGGCTACCACTTGCCTTGTAACATTTGCATAAGAAGCTGCTTCAACCCACTTGGTAAAATAGTCAATGGCTACCAGGATGAATCTGTGGCCATTTGAAGCAGTCGGTTCAATCTTACCGATCATATCAATGCCCCACATGGCAAAGGGCCAGGGTGAAGACATCACATTCAAAGGATTGGGAGGCACATGCACTTTATCTGCATAAATCTGGCATTTATGGCATTTTCTGGCATAGGCACAACAGTCTGCATCCATTGTGATCCAGTAATAGCCTGACCTTAACAACTTTTTTTTAGCCATAGCATGCCCTCCAGCATGGGTACCAAAAGATCCTTCATGCACCTCGTGCATTAATAAGTCTGCTTCTGCCCTGTCAACACATCTGAGGAGCACCATATCAAAGTTTCTCTTGTACAAGGAACCATCAACATTCAAGAAGAAACTACCAGCCAGCCTTCTTAATGTCTTATTATCATTGGAAGATGCCCCAGGTGGGTATGTTTGATCCTCCAAGAAGCATTTGATGTCATGGAACCAAGGCTTATCATCTTTAACAACATCTGCTGAGAACACATATGCTGGCCTGTCAAGTCTAGATACTTAAATTCGCGGCACAAAGTTGGCAGCTTGAACTTTGATCATGGATGAAATGGTAGCCAGAGCATCTGCAAACTGATTTTCATCTCGAGGGATATACTCAAGCTTGACTGTTGTGAAGAAAGTCAATAACCTCCTTGTATAATCCCGATAAGGTATCAGATGATCTTGGTGGGTGTACCATTTGCCATTGGTTTGATTAATTACCAGAGCTGAATCTCCGAACACAGTCAAAGTCTTGATCCTGAGGTCAATGGCTTCCTCAAGACCCATAATACAAGCTTCGTATTCAGCTTCGTTGTTAGTGCAGTTAAAGGTGAGTTTTGCCGAGAAAGGCATGTGAACTCCTTTAGGTGTAATGAGTACTGCACCAACACCACGTCCATTCATATTAACAGCCCCATCAAACATCATGGTCCATTCTTCTTCTGGGTCAGGCCCTTCAGTGTGAATAGGCTCTTCATGATCTTTTGCTTTTATGAACATGATGTCTTCATTAGGGAAGTCAAATCTCATAGGCTGATAATCATCAATGGGTTGCTCAGCAAGATAATCAGACAATAAACTGCCTTTGATGGCTTTTTGAGATGTGTACTGAATGTCATACTCTGTGAGGATCATTTGCCATCTTGCAACCCGTCCGGTAAGTGCTGGCTTCTCAAAAATGTACTTAACTGGGTCCATCTTGGAAATCAATAAAGTGGTGTGGGTCAACATATATTGTCTCAGTCGGCGAGCAGCCCACGCTAAAGCACAACAAGTTTTCTCGAGCAGTGAATAACATTGTTCACAGTCGGTAAACTTTTTGCTTAGGTAGTATATTGCATACTCTTTTCGACCAGACTCGTCATGCTGGCCCAACACATACCCCATCGACTCTTCTAATACTGTCAAGTACATGATTAGAGGTCTTCCTTCAACTGGAGGCATAAGGATTGGAGGCTCTTGTAGGTATTCCTTGATTTTGTCAAAAGCCTTCTGGCAGTCTTCGTTCCACCTGACCGTTTGTTCTTTTCTTAACAGCTTGAACAAGGGCTCACAGGTTGCTGTAAGGTGAGATATGAACCGTGAAATGTAGCTCAATCTACCTAGAAACCCCCGAACTTCTTTTTCGGTCTTTGGCGCAGGCATTTCTTGAATGGCTTTGACTTTTTCGGGGTCAACTTCAATCCCTTTCTCACTTACAATAAATCCTAGCAGCTTACCGGATCGCACCCCGAATGTGCATTTGTTGGGGTTTAACTTCAATTGGTACTTCCTCAGACGCTTGAATAACTTCAACAGATTCACCAGGTGGTCTTCTTCTGTAAAGGACTTGGCAATCATGTCATCCATATAACATTCAATTTCCTTGTGGATCATGTCATGGAAAAATGTTACCATAGCCTGTTGATAAGTGGCACCCGCATTCTTCAATCCAAATGGCATCACCTTATAACAAAATGTGCCCCAGGGTGTGATGAAAGTTGTCTTCTCCATGTCTTCAGGTGACATTTTGATCTGATTGTATCCTGAAAATCCATCCATGAAGGAGAACACCGAGAACTGAGCCGTATTGTCGACCAATACATCAATGTGAGGTAAAGGGAAGTCATCTTTCGGGTTGGCTCTGTTCAGATCCCGGTAATCCACACACATCCTCACCTTGCCATCCTTCTTAGGCACAGGTACAATATTAGCAACCCACGGCGGATAACTAGTCACAGCAAGGAAACCGGCGTCCCACTGTTTTTTTACCTCTTCTTTTATCTTCATTGCCATATCTGGGCGAGTACGTCGCAACTTCTGTTTTACTGGTGGGCAGTCTTCTTTTAGAGGTAGCTTGTGCATGACAATGTCGGTGTCCAACCCTGGCATATCCTGATAAGACCAAGCAAAAACATCCACATATTCCCGAAGCATGTCAATCAGTTGCTCTTTCACTGAATCTTGCAAGCAGGCCCCGATCCTAACTTCTTTCAAGTCTTCTTCTGTACCAAGATTAACCGTTTCGACCTCCTCCTGATGAGGAGTGATAACCTTCTCCTCTTGTCTCAACAACCTAGCTAGCTCTTCAGGTAGCACATAATCTTCTTCAACCCCTTCATCAGCGTGATTGATTGGATTGTCAAAGTCATACGAAGTCATAGCAGTGTTGTTGTCGGTGCAGCCTGGAGGGCACGTTCTGCAAGGGTTTAGATTTGTTCATTTTAGTGATCAGTTTTATCTTGCTTAGAAAAAGTGAAAATGAAGTTATTTATTTTGAAAAGTATTGCCATTTTATTTTTGTACAAAAAGTGAAAAATGAAAAACAGTGAGCGGAAAAGAAAAGACTCATTTGCAAAGGATGTCCTGATATTCATTAATTGATCTTTGCACAAAATACAAGATGGCCCGATTACAAAATGAGTCCTGACATCTTGGGCAAGATGCAGGACTTGATGCATGATTTAAAATACAGGAAATAATAATTACTCTGCAGGAGTAACTCTTATAATTTCCTGGGAAGACCAGTTCGAGACATGGCTCCCCGGGATCCTTGGACGTATCCAGCTTTCCAGGTTGCGCTCATCTTCTGACTCATCTGCCAAGCTATTCACAACATCTGAGGTGAGCATCCCCCCGCTAATAAACTTGGGCTCCTTTGCAGCCTCTGGTTGATCTTGTCGATTTGGTCTGTAACCCAACCCGAATCGGTCTTTTTTCTTCTCCACGGGCAGCAGCTTGCCCCAGCCTTGGGCGGCACCCTCTTCAACAATCTTCCGGGCTTGCTGATATGATATGATGGAGGTCCCAAGCACAGCAGATGTTTCATTAATATTAAGGGCCTCAAACCCTTGGCTCATGGTTTCATGAATCTCCCCATCCATCTCAATATATTTGAAAGTAGCCAGCTGGCTAACAAAAATATCCTCCTCCCCACAAATGGTAATGACTTGGCCTTCCCACTCAAATTTTAACTTCTGGTGAAGGGTTGACGTCACGGCGCCAGCGGCGTGTATCCATGGTCTACCCAATAGACAGCTGTAGGCAGGCTGTATATCCATCACAAAGAAGGTCGTTTTGAAAACTTGTGGGCCAATCATTATGGGTAATTCTATCTCTCCCAGAACTGATCTTTTAGAACCGTCAAAGGCTCTTACTACCAAGTTACTTGGGCGTAGTGCCAATCCATCGTACTCCAGCTTCACGAGGGCTTTCTTAGGCAGGACATTGAGGGATGACCCTGTGTCCACCAACACATGAGAAAGAACTGCACCCTTACACTCCAAGGTAATGTGCAAAGCCTTATTGTGATTGCGACCTTCCGTTGTCAAATCAGTGTTAGTAAATCCTAGTCCATGACTAGCGTTAACATTTCCAACCACAGCCTCTAACTGATTGACAGTAATCTCCTCCGGCATATAAGCTGTGTGCAGGACCTTCAAAAGTGCGTTCCGATGAGCCTCAGAGCACATTAGCAATGATAATATGGAGATCTTGGAAGGTGTTTGGTGAAGCTGGTCTACCACCTTGTAATCACTTTTCTTTATGATTCTCATGAATTCATCAACCTCTTGGTCAAAAGGAGTCTTCAAAGCTTCTTTGACAACTTGTTCTTCTTGCACCATGCTCTTCCCTTTTGTCTTAGCAGCAGCTTCTGCTTCAGTAATAGGTCTTGGTATTTGTGAGGCAAAAAGACGTCCGCTTCTAGTGAAACCTCCGCCTCCCCCCACATTGTCTATCTGAGGTGAAGAAGTTGATGATTCAAAAGTGATTTTTTGCCCCTCGCAGTACAGATCTGAGCCATAATGCCAAGGGATGGCATTATTGCTTTCGTAAGGAACTGGCCCAGGCACTGTGATAGTGACTGGACTGATAGCAGCTGCAGAGGGGACCACAATGGTGTGTGGATCATTGTATATGGTAACTGGTGCTCTGACAGGAGTGGCATTTTGTGAATTGTTGGCAGGAACATTGGCAGGGTCATAGTATATGGTAACCGTTGAGACGCTTTCATCAATTGTTGTTGATGTTGTAGAAGACACTATTGACTGGATGGGTGTTGAAGTTGTAGCAGGAATGGTGACTGAACTTGTATCCGTTGAAGTGATTGATTGAGCAGTTCTTGGAGTTGTAGTAGAATCCGTTGGAACAATGGTTGCTGACGTTGTAGGAGTACCTGTGAATGCTGATGAAGGAACTGTTGGAGTTGTAGTTGTTGTTGTCGTAATCTGAAGAATACCATCCTTAATAAGACCATCTATGCCATCTCTCAGCATTTCGCACCCATTGACTGCGATATTGCAATACCCACAGCCGAGCTCACACCCAGGGAACACTTGGCATTCTAAAAGCTGAGCTTTGATTTCAACCAAAGGTGTTCGAATCTGTGCAACACTGGTGATTAAGGTGGATGGTTTTCCTTCCTCAATAGCATTAATCCTAGGCCCGTTGTGACTAGGCATTGGATTTCTTGTGACATTTGGAGGAGGTGCAAAGTTGAGAGCTTTTGAGTCCACCAGGTCTTGGACTTTCATCTGTAAGGCCCTGCATTTTTCAGTATTATGCCCCGGTGCGTTAGAGTGGAATGCACACCTGGCATTGGCATCATAGTTCTTTGGGAGATTGAGGGGATCTGGAGGTGCCAATGTCCTTAACTCAACTAGGTTGAGCTTCAGGAGTTGTGGCAAGAGTGCAACATACGACATTGGGATTGGGTCAATTACTCTGTTCGCCTGTGATGGTCTTTGCTGGAAAGGACGTTGCTGTTGGTTGTTGTTGCTGTTATTGTAGGTTCTCTGTTGCGGATACTGAACTTGTTGTTGGTACTGTGGTTGTTGTTGTTGAGGATATGCTGATTGTTGAGGAATCGGAGCTGGAATAGTAACTGCTGCTACTGACCGGTGAACATACTGAGGTCTACCCCTGCTTGTATGAATGAAATTGGTCTCACCGGCTCTTCGGGGTCCCACAAAAGGCTTTCTGGGATTTCTAGATGAACTTGCACCACTGTCGGAGATTTTGCCCATCTTTAAAAGGCTTTCAATCCTTTCACCAGCTATGACCACATCAGCAAAACTGGTAGAGGAGAAGGCAGCCAATCTATCAATGTAGGTCCCTTGCAATGTGTTCATGAACATGTTAGCCATTTCTCTTTCTGACATGGGTGGTTGGACAGCAGCAGCAAGCTGTCTCCACCTTTGGGCATATTCCCTGAAGCTTTCTCTGGAAGATTGAGACATTCCCATCAGAAGGGTCCTGTTAGGAGCCATGTCCAGATTGTATTGATATTGTCGGATGAAAGCTTCAGCCAAATCCTTCCAGCATCTTATGGTGGCTCTAGACAAGTGTGAATACCACTCCCTCGAAGCCCCAGTCAGATTGTCTTCAAAGTAGAACATCCACAGTTTCTCATCCATAGTATAAGCTTTAAGTCTTCCCAGGAAAGACTGCAGATGAGTGAGAGGACAAGAGGTACCATTGTACTTCTCAATGCATGGAGGTTTGAATTTGTGGGGAATTCTCACCCCATCCACTAGCCCCATGTCCATCACATCGAAGACCAAAGAATTCTGAGACTCCAAAGATCTCAACTTCTCAGCAATTTCGTCCAATCTCCTGTCATAAACTTCATCTCCAGCTCCCATAACAGTAAACTGCTCTTCTTGGGGATCCTCTTGCAAGATTCTCCCTCCAGCAGTATTACCTTGCACATTCCTTGGGATGTTGGCTTCTGGATCTAGATGAGGTCCAAATACTGGTGGATCAACACGGGGCTGGCCCCGTTCATTGTTACTAGTTCCTCCTGTTCCAAGATGAGGCTCCTCAAGAGTTTGTCTTTCCACCAGCTCTCTTAACCTTTCTTGACTCTGGGCCAAGCCAGTCATTACAGCCATGAATTGAGACATCTGATTTCTCATCTCTACTCTCTCATTAGCCATCTGATTTCTGACTTCAGTCAGATCCTGCTGTACTTGTTCCATTTGAATACCGGGAAGGTTGTTACGAGTCGGGTACCGGTGTGCGCGGTTGACAGGGAACACTCGGCGACGAGCAATGTTTCCTGAGATCACAACAAAGTTAGAAACAATAAATAATAGAACCTACAAAACAAAACAAAAGTTAGTATGCAATGCAATATGCTTATTTGTTTTCCAAGGTATCCGGTTTGGTTCTTGGTTTTGACCTTTCCAGACCTCGAGGAAGATGCTTGATGTTGCTGAGAAAAGAAGCCCAAATGAAAGCAAACTAATATATTACAAATGATGAACAATACATAGTCTGTTTTACAATACATGCCCATGGAGGGTCAAAATACATCAAAAAGAAAAAGTACATCAAATGGAAACAACAACAAACAAAGAGTCAGACATCCAGTCCAAACTCATCCTCTTTGACCTCCTTCAGAAGTGCATCAGTCACTGGACCAACTGGGTGCTCTGTAATGGTCCTAATGAGGAGGTTCCTGGTGGTAATGGAAGTGGTCAGCTTTTTATGCCTGTCCTGGTCCTTTGATATTTTCAATCCTGCTCTGGACTTCAACTCTGAAATCTCCTTCTGGGCTGCCAACAAAGCTTCCTGCTGCTTCTTCTCATTGGCCTCTAACTATTCAATCTTGGCTTGAGTTTTCTGGTCTTCTTGTGTACGGGCTTCAGTGATCCTGACCCACCTAGCCTGACTTTCTTGCAGATAGAGCTCAGTCCTAGCCTTCTGAATCTTGGCTTTTTTACAGACATTCTTCAATATTTGTTCCCCAACCCTTGCTTTCCTTATGTAATCCTCTGTCTTCTCAATTTTGGTAAGATGCTCCACTCTAAGCTTCTCCAACCTCTCAATGTCCAGACGACCATCACTCCTTTCCCAAAGAGTCTTCTTCAAAGCTTGAGATAGCTGCTCATTCCTTTTCCTTCAGCTTCTCAAATTCTTCTAGGCTGACAGTTGCTGCAGGTTGTGCTGTAGAGGGTCCAGGTATGTCCTCCAAGGTGAAAGGCATTCTAGTAATCTGAGCTCTTGTACGGGACCAGTCATAGTACTGAGCTGAAGCAACATTATTACATCTTCCAAGAATGGCCATCCCTTTTGTCTGGATATTGTCCCAAGCCCAGGATGCTTGTCTGACAGCAGCTGAATTAGGTTTTACTTCACAATACAGGGTCTCAGCCAAATCTTGCACTCTGGGAGGGTGAATCAAAGCATAGCCCAGTTGTCTCTTAAAAAGCAAAGGATTGTAATTGATGCAACCCTTTACTCCTATCAGAAGCACATTTGGATATTGTCCACAGCTGGTGATAATGGCCTTGCCCTTGGTGCTCTGGGTGCACCATCTAATATCATCTGAAGTCAAAGCAATGAGCCTCTTGGACCAATTCTTCTGCTGATGAGGGTTCAGGAAAGCATCTGACTTAGGTAGGTGTCTGAGTAGCCAGGTGTAAAACAAAGGAGCACAACATCTCACCAACTTCCCCCTTTGTTTCTCATTCCTCTGATGAATGGAGTAGTAAAAGTCTCCTAGAAATGTGGGCACTGGGTTCTTCAGGAGAAACAGATGGATGGCATTCTTGCTGAAAAATTTGGGCTCATCTGCAAACAATATAGCCCCATATATGATGAGGGCTAACAGTGCACAGACTGCCCTCCATTCTCCCAATGAGGCTTTTAGGATGGCCTGAGAAATTAAGAAGTCCGAGTGCAAATCAGGGATCCCAGCTTTTGTTGTCATATTTTGCTCAATCAATGCAGGCTCCAAGTACAGTGATTTTGCTACCTCTCCATTGCTGGGAGCTGGCATTTCTGGGTTGAAGGGGATTCCACCTCTGACAGGTACTCCAATCAATGAAGAAAACTCTTCCAGCATAGGCACTAGCTGAAAGTCTGGAAAGGTGAAGCATCTCAAAGGTGGGTCATAAAACTGTAGGCAGGTGTGAATCATGCTCCTCTGAGAAGGGTCAAGGTCCATAACCATATCCAGGATACCTCCATAGTGTTCTCTAAACAATGGGATGTGGTCAGGTGTGATAAGTGACTGGACCTGTCTGATGCCAGTCAACACAGGCTCAAAGAAATAGTATGATATGTTGCTCTTCCTGGGAGTAGCCATGAATGCTGCTGAAGAAACTGAAGATAGGTGCTGATGAAGATCACAGACTGGTGCTGGAAATGAGCCACTGATAGGCTGATGCTGGTGATGATGAGGATAGTTAAAGCAGATAACTGATGAAGCAGAGGTCTATGCAGAAGAAGGGGTCAAAACCAAACCAGATATGATGTGGATACCCTGAAAAACAAATAAACAAATGTTAAATGATGCAAATGATGACATATGCAAATGATATGCAAGGGTTTGTGATCAAGCTGGATCTGATTATCTGTCTTGATATAAGTCCATGTATGTTCAAAGAAAGTCCAGATGGAGGCTTAGAAATCCAGTAACCAAGGTGGGGGACTCAAATAAAGAGTCACATGTCCCGGGTTAATCACAAGAACTGTCCAAAATAAGGTACTCTTAAGCAAAACATAAACAGGGTATGATGTGGCCAAGGGTACCTGCAAACCTATAAACAGCCCAACCCCCTCACAGGTGGTGTTCTAGAACAAGGATCCTCAGACTTGGATCAGTTATGAGAAGTGTAAACACTTCTAACCCGGAGGTACAATGTTTACAATAACCATAAAAGATCCTCCTCTAATTCACCCCAGTTTCTGAAGGTCATAATAAAGGTACCCATACTTAGCAGGCTTCCCAGATAGCCCTAGCACTACAGGAAATCTGTAGCACAGAGTTCTCAAGAAGAAACCCATATCTGAACCGTGTTTCATATTCCCGCACCAGACCGAAATGGAATGGGAAAGAACATGAACCACTCTAGCCTAGGTGTCACTCAGGTCCCAGGTATAGGACCTCAAACTCTCAATGGAACCCCACCCACTAAAACAGAAGCCAGATCCAGCAATGATAATGACAGTATGAAATATGAAAAATTGTAAAGAAAGCAATAAATAAAGTTGTACATAAAGCAGTAAATAAAGCATATAAACAAACACAATTAGCACATAACACCCCAGTAAACACAAATCAAGCAAACGCTAGGAGGAACCCACAAAAAGAACCAGAAACCCTGGTTACAGTATAAGGTTCCCCAGCAGAGACGCCAAGCTGTCGCTCCCGCCTGATGACACAGGGCCAAGAGGGGTACAGACGCGAACGGTCGGCGAAAAGGAGAGAACACACAAGGGTGAAATGAAAATAAAAGAGTCGCCAGCTAGGCATTTTTATCCCGAAGGAAAGGCAATGCTGCATAGACCTAGAAAGATATGGATAAGACGGTCGCGAACCAGAGAAACTGAGAAAGGGGGTTGGTTACAACCTGGGAAGGTATTATACCCAGATTGTCCGCCGTACTCGACGGGATCCACGCTTAAAAGATTTGTGTTTAAAGGGGTAGTGTCAGTGCTATTTGTGTATCAAAGCTGGAAAGAATGCAAGTGTCAGTGTAAAAGAAATGTGAAGTGGAATATGAGAGTGTCAGTGCAAGAAAAGAGTGTAAACGCTCAAGATTATGAGGCTTAAAGAATAATGCTAGAAGGAGGGGGAATATACAGAGACCTTTGTTCGATAACTGTTAAGTTATGCCTACGTATCCTCTCGTGCAATGAGGAAGTCAGAACACCGTAGTTCGACTCAAAGAGACTGAAAGATAAATTGACTTGTGAACTGCTTACTTGTCTATGCTCAAGTGTATGACCTGTCTGGCTCAGGTGCAAACTGTCTTGCATTAGACGGAAGAAGCAAGTTCTCGTTTGTGAGTGAATGAGGTGAGAAGAGAATCCCGGAGGAGACGATTATTGTTTGTTTTTGTATTTTCAGTCTTTTATTGCTTTTTGTGTTTGTCATAAGAAAATGAGCTTAAGCCTAAACCAAGGGTTAGTAAACTCATCACATCCTCCCTCTGATTAGGGGTAATGAGAATACCTTAAGTATGAAGGTAACACCTCACACTTAATCACCATGATGTAGGATTAAGATCATTAACCTACTTGTGATTATTTAGATGTTTTTGGAATTTTTGTTTAGTGTTAAGTGATGAATTTAAGCCATAATCAAAGATTTAATGGACCCATTACACCATCCTAATAGAAGGATGATAAATGAGAGCATTTAAACTGAGGAAGGCTCCTTAACTTAATCCATGATTAGGGATTAACCTCATGACAAAACAAAGCCTTTGTTAAGTGGATTTTAGTTAATGATATGGCTAAGAAGTGAATTTTATGGTTTGTAAGACAACTTGAGGGGGACTTGTCCATTAACACTAGGGTTAGTCCTTCTTAACCATTTAAGGAAAAATTAGAACCCTAATGCAAGGCCCAAGTTAAAAGCTTGATGTCTTAGTGATTATTATCTAGATTGATTAGAGGAATTAAACACATTAAGGGTTTAACACTTAGGATTAAAGTTATACACTCCATCCTAATAGAAGGATGCAGGCATAAGCTTAATCACAAAGCCTTAAAACCTTTAAGGTTTAGTCCTTGATTATGAGATGAGAAGAGAAGACTCAAAGATGACACAAAGGTAAAACTAATGGGGAACTAATCAAACCCTAATTGTGATCATGCTTGGTTGTTCCTAGGGTTTATGAGGCTTGCAAAAGAACTTCAAGAGGAAAGCCACCAAGGAAGAAGCAGATGAAAGGAGGAAGAAGCAAAAGACAACTTGCTTCACTTAAGAAGACAAGTTGCTTGAAGAAAGAAGGAGGAGAAAGAGCATGAATGAGAAAGCTCACTCTAATTCACAAGAAAAATGCAGCAATGAATGCATAAGAGAGATGAGAAGGGATTATGAGAAGTGAAGGCAAATTCACTTCTCAATGACTTACCACCTGAAAAGTTAGTAACAAGAAATGAAATGAGATGAAAATGAGATGAAATGCAATGATGCACACCAAAGTCAGAAGCATAAACATGATGTCAATTATGCTAAGAGATAATGCAATCACAAGACAAGAGGTGTGGATGACCATACAAAGATGAGGATGCCAATGAAGCATGTTTTGAACCATGAAAGTTTATGAAATGGAATAAATGCACAACATGGAAAATGAAAGATGAAATGATCAAACATGATTCTAATATGTCCTAAGATGTCTTATATGTCATGTTGGTGCACAAAATGTCATGGCAAGTTCATGAATGCAAGCATATGGAAGATGGATGCAAATGAAGGCAAAAATTAGGGTTTATGCACAAGATTCAAAGCAAAATTCAAAATCAGAAGCAAATGACATGATAAAAAATTGAAAATGGGATCAAAGGAAACCCTAACCCTACACAAGTTCACTTCCCAAAGGAGGGGACCTAACTCTTAACCTAATGGAGGTTAAGAATTTTCTAAGTTACCTAGGGTTTTAAGGCACTTCAAAAAGAAAAATGCACATCAAATTGAAAATGAAAGATAAATTCAAATCTATTTTACCCTAGAAACTACATGATATGAAGAATGCAATGCAAAAAGAACCAACATCAAACTCTTCATGGTTAGGCAGAATGAATTTTTCTAATTAGAACAAAAATATTGCCTTTTAAGAACTTTAATTCCAAAGAAAAATGTCAAAATATGTCAAGAACCAAAAAGAAATTTGTTTGAAGAGTTTGATAATGTTTCTAAATGTATCTAAATGCAATGTGAATTTTTTTGTGATTTTTAAATACCTAAATGTATTTTTAATTAATTAATTCTCATTAACCAATTAAAAATAAACATTTAAATGATTTAAAATATGAAAATTATGCAAAAAAATAAAATAAAAATTGTTTTTGGGTGGGGAAAAATATTTGAAATAAAAATGCAGAAGGAAATATTTTTATAATTTTTCTAAGTATTTTAAATTAAATGACAAAGAAAATGGGATTAAAATGAAATTTAAATTGATTTGAATGGGAAATATGCTGATCTGAGGGCCATAATTCAAAGATTTTTGGAGGGAGTTGACTTGGCGCGGGTTTCAGTGGCTAGGATTGATTCTGGAAATTTGAATTTTAAACCTAATTAATTAAACTAATTAATCTGAATTAGGGTTTAATGACAAATCTTGATCGTTCATTCGCGCGCAGGAAACCAAATCAAAGGCCCACATTCAAACTGAGCCCTAATCCAGATTAATGCATTAATGACTCTCAGGTGGCCAAAAATGACCTCCGGTCATCTTCTCCGGCCACCTCTCCCATGAGATTTCTCTAAAATACTCCCTAGGTCAAATCAGCCCCCCCCCCAAATCTCCAGAAATGATCCCCAAACCCCATAGAACAAGAATCCAGCATCAAACTTCATTTATTTTCCATCAACAACAAGATTCGAACAAAAAACCTAAAACTGAACAAAATTTCAGAACATGCATACACACTCAAAATTCAACCATTTTTCACCATTCAAGGTTCATTGTGACCAGTGGAACACACTCTACCATTCTATAACTAAAGAAACAAGCTCTGGAAAAAAGTTTCAAGAAGATACCTGAGATGGAGCTTTTACTTTTGGAGCTTTCTGGCCAGTTCCTTGCTTCCAATCACCTCTACTGACTTCCCTCAAGAGTTTGCAAAGCTTATTTGGAGTTTCTTATGGCTTATTTGTGAGATTGATTCAGTTCAGTTCAAAGGGGAGAAAAATCGTATTTGGTGTGTGGTGACTTTTAAAGAAAAGTAAAGGGTGGTTTGTGATCAGTGATGCATTTGGGGATGAATGGTGGAAGAAGTTTTGAGAATGGGTGACTGAGCTATGAGATTCGATAGAAAATGCAAAAGAGGGATTTTTGTGGTTGCTGCCTTGTGGGAGAGCTCAGGCTATGTTCTCATGTCAAATGGCTTGTGTTTGGTCCATGTATCAAGATGTGATAGGCCTGTGGAGTTGGTGTGGTCTATGCTGATTGGTATGGCTTGTTTTGCAAAAAGTCAAGGCTATGTGTCCTTTGAGGTATGGGATGTTTTAGGCCTAGGACAAAGGCATGTCTGCTGTAGCTTGATTCAAGGAGTGTCATGAAATCAGACTTTGTGAGCTGTGGCAAGTGGATGAGAAGCTTTGGATCATTTTGCAAATTCATGGAGTTTTGGCCCCTTTTGGATTTCTTAATGATCAAGGCATGAAAATGAATGATTCTTTGGGCCATTCTGAGTTTTAGGTCATGTGTTATGTTTATGTAATGCTTAGAAGTCATTTTGAAGTCATAGAAATGCTTGGCATGAGAATTTGCAAGTTTCCCTCTTTGGTGCATAAGTGAAATTTATGTGATTTTTCCCAACTTTGACAAGCCATAACTTTTGTTCTAAAATGAATTAGAATGAGTTCTTGTACTTTTTTAAAATGGGAGGATCCAATCTACAACTTTCATGACCAAAGATTTTTCATTTGAAGCATTTTTGGATCAAAAAGAGGAGGTTGAAAAACTTTCCCAAAATGGCAAATTTACATTACAAGTCACTTTCCTAAAATAGCAATTTTGCAAATGGCTTGAAATTCTTCAATTTTGTGAACTTCTAACATCTTCTAAGATCAAATAAAGATCATACACATTCAAAATGATGGAGAAACCCCTTTGGTTGGATGATTGGGGGCCTCAGATGCCCTGATTTTGCACTGACTTGCTCAAGAAGTCATCCATTGATCAGATGCCTTCCCCATTGAATTTATTCATGAAAATTGATATGAATGATCCTCATAGCATATAGAGACCAATAGAAAGAATAATGGAAAAAGAATTTGGGGTTATGGCCTCTGAAACCAAAACCCTAATTTCAGGTCATCTGTGCAGTTAAACCTGGCTCTGCTTCCATGCCTTCCTCAGTTCTTGTGATTCTTTGACTTCCTTGATCTTGAGAGGATATAACATGGTGCTTGAACATACATGGACCCTCTTGAGATGATTGAAGACATTTGGATAACTCATGGATTGCTCAGATCACAAACCCTAGATGCAGATGACTTAGAACCAATGCAGTGAGGCAAAAATGCAATATGAGATGCTATGATTGAAACTATGCAAATGAAAAGAATCACAAGCCATGGTTAAATGAGTGAGGGCAAATTTGGGGTGTTTACACCTGTCACTGCATCCTGGCTTAAACTTAGAAGCCCTTTTAGCCCAAATCACGCACACTATGCCAAACAAGACCTTAGACAGCGCTTTTTTTAGCCTTAGACAGCGCTTTAAAACGCTGTCTAAACCTCCGCTGCTAAAGGTTTAGACAGCGCTTTTTTAAATCTTAAAAGCGTTGTCTAAGAGCTGTCTAAGGTACCCTTAGACAGCGCTTTTAGGAATACCTTAGACAGCGCTTTTGATAAAAGCGCTTTCTAAGCCCCTATACCTTAGACATCGCTTTTGGTAAAAGCACTGTCTAATCCCCTCCTATTTTAATTTTTTTAGGTATACCTTAGACAACGCTTTTCAAAAGCGCTGTCTAAGCCCCCCCTTAGACAGCGCTTTTGCCAAAAGCGCTTTCTAAGCCCCCCCTTAGACAGCGCTTTTGTGTAAAGCGCTGTCTAAGGTATACGAAATTTTTTGCAGCTTTTGTTTTAAACCACATTTTTTCCAGGTTTATAAACCAGAATTTCTACCTGTTTTCAACCAAATTTTGGCAGACAAATATCACATTTTATATATGCCATTTCAAACCATTTTGGCCTTTTTTCTACCAATTTTTGGCTAACAAATATATATATATATACCAATTCAAACCAATTTTTCCTTAAATGTATCAAAATATATACAAATTTATGTACAAATTTACAAGTCATTACATATACTACAAATGTACAATATAATTACACATATTATCTAATCCATCCAAATTAAGCATTGCTCCAAATTTATACATAGGTCCTTGTAAACACCCCAAATTTGCCCTCACCCATTCACACCATGGCTTGTGATCATTTCATATGCATAAACACAATCATAACATCTCATATCTCAATTTTGAGTCATTGCATTGCTTCTAAGTCATCTGCATCTAGGGTTTGTGATCTGAGCAATCCAGGAGCCTCTTGAGCCACTTCAAAGGAAACCAATCACTTCAAAGGGGTCCATATGTGTTCTTGTATCATATTCCATCCTTTCAAAGTCAAGATTTCAAAAGAATCACAAGAACTGAGGTTTGCATGGAAACAGGGCCAGGCTAGACTGCACAGTTGACCTAAAATTAGGGTTTTGGTTTCAGAGGCCATAACTCCAAATTTTTTGGTCATTCTTGTTTCCATTGGTCTCTATATGGTATAGGGAGTATGCATATCAATTTTCATGAAGAAATTCCATGGGGAAGTCATCTGATCAAGAGTTGACTTTCTGGATAAGTCAGTGCAAAATCAGGGCATCTGAGGCCCCCAATGACCCAACCAATGGGTATTCTTCATCATTTTGAGTGTATATGATCTTTATTTGATCATAGAAGAAGGTTGAAGTTCACAAAAATCAAGAATTTGGAGTTTTTGCAAGTGTTGACTTTTTGGGCATAGTTGACTTTTCAAGAATGCTTCATTTTAGGTCATTTTTCAAGCCTTGATTCTTGATCCAAAAATGCTTCAAATGGAAAAACTTTGGTCATGAAAGTTGTAGAATACATTTTTCCCTTTTCAAAAAGTACAAGAACATGATCAAATTCTTCTTGGATCAAAAATTATGGTTTGACAAAGTTGGCAAAAATCATTGATTTTCAAGACATGCTTCAAATGTGAATTTTGCAAAATCATGCACCAAGGCTGGTTGTAGCTTCTAGTTAGCATCAAACCAATATACAAACATTCCATGAGACCTAAAAATCAGAATTGGACCAAAGATCACATGTTTATGGTTTGTGTAACAAGGCATTTTTCATGAAGCTTCAAAAGGTAACAACTTGCAAAACCACTCATCACACTTCCTACAACTTGCAACATTGGATGCTGACTTTGGCTAGCCTTTCCCCTCACCCTTGCTGCGCAGCCCCATGCTTTGTACTAGCCTAGAACCAAGCCATACTTCTCTTACACAAAGAGTGGACTTTTGGCAAAAGCAAACATCCCAATCACCACAGGCCATGTCACATCCTCTGGCCACTTGGAATTGTTTATTATATCCTTTGGCAAGCTAAACATATCAAGAAGCCAAGCAAAAACAGACCACACCATCACATTCCAAAAACCACCTCATTTTTGCAAAACTCTTCGAATCTGCTTGCACAACTCACAAACACTAAAACAAATTCCTCTAATCATCTCACCTTGCCTCATTGAGTAGAAACCACCAAGAGTCAGGCCTGATTTGAGCAAGAACACCCCTTCACCATTTCTCATCCTCAAAACCAGAACTCTTCGAATCCCTTTATCCAACCATCAAACACATCATTCTCCTTCACCAACAAGTCAAGCACATCACAAGGAGTCAAATCCACCCTTCACATTGACCTGAAACAGCCTAAACACTAACTGCATTTTCTGCTACACCAGAAATGGATTGCTCAAGGCAGCTTGTCTAAGCTCATTTCAAGCCTTCCATTAGCACCAGGAGAGTCAAGGGAGTCCATTTGCACGCAAAAGAGGCCCTGGAAGCTCAGCTTTGAAGCTTTCCAGCTCAGGTATGAACATGAACACTTTCTTCCAAAGCTTGCGTTTTAAGTTCTAATATGATTGCTCATGTCTTGCTGATCATGGGGATGGTTTCAGAATCAAAAATAAGTGAGAAATGAGTTTGTATGATCCCTCTAAAATTTTGCCCGTGGATTTTGTTTTCTTCGATTCATTTGATTCATGGTGTTTAAATGATGTTTGAGCATAGATTCGTGTCCTAGGATGTTAGAGGATCATTTAGGTATGTTTAATTTGTGAAATGGATGCTTGAATCATGTTCTAGGGTTTGGATACCACCGGAGAAGATGACCGGAGCTTCTCTCCGGTCACCTGAAGTTGATTAGCCCTAATCTCAGGTCATTAGTGCCATTTGAATTTCGTGCGTTGGATGGCTTGACTTTGTTGACTTCCCGCGTGCATGAATGGTCCAGATTCAGTCATTTGCCCTAATCTTGTTTAATTAAGATAATCATAATTAATTAACTCAGAAGCCATCTGGACCCTCCATTCATGCGCCAGTCAACGCATTCAAACCCCAGATTCGATCCCTGCCCTCCATTTGTTTGACTTTCCTTTTATTTTAATTTATTTTCATTTCTTTTTCATTTAACTTGCACAATTTATTAAAAATAGTAAAAAATGTCTAAAAATTATGAAACTTTTTCTCATGAGTTTTATTAATTTTTAAGACACAAAAATATTTTCATTTTTATTTTTATCATTAAAAAAGTATTTTTAAATATTTAAAAGATTATTTTTAATTGATTAATGAGAATTAATTTATTAAAAATACTTTTAGGTATTTAAAAATCACCAAAAAATTCATGAAATGTTCTAAGACATTTAGAAACATTGTCCAACCTTCAAACCAAATTTCTTTTTTGATCTTGATGCATTTTGAGAATTTTTCATTGAATAAAAATCATTTTTGTGCATTATTTTGATCCTAAGTTCAAAAAATCATTTCTGCCTATCTATGAAGAGTTGGACATTGATTCTTCTTGCATTGCATTGTGTTTAGCATGTAGTTTGTAAGATTAAATGGCCATGATTTGATCTTTCATTTTCAATTTGTTTGGCATTTCTTTTGTTTAGGAACCCTAAAACACTAAAAAACTTGTGAAAATCATAACTTGAGATTGGTTGAGAGTTGAGACCTCCCTTTTGGACATTGGTTTAGTATAGGATGAGGGGTCCTTTGGGTGGCATTTTCCATTTTTTATCTTAGGGTTTGCTTCTGTTTTTGGTTTTTGTTTGATGTTTGATTCATAAACCCTAATTTGGGCTTTCATTTGCATCCATCTTGCATTCTCTTGCATAATATGACTTGCCATGACATTTCAAGCATCCATTTGTTTCATTTGACATAATAAGACATATTGAAAGCATGTTTGATCATTGCATCATGTATTTGCCATGTTGTATGCCATGTGCACTTCATAACTTTTCATGTATGTCCATGGTTCCTAACTTGCTTCATTTGCATTCATGAACTTGTATGATCATTTCCATGTGCTGCCTCATGTTTGCATCATCTCTTAGCATCATTAGCATCATGTATATGCTTCTGGTTTTGTTTCTCATCATGTCATCTCATCCCATTTTGCATTGCATTGCATTTCTTTTCTAACCTTTCAGGTGGTAAGTGACTTTGAGAAGTGAATTTGCCTTCACTTCTCATGACTTTTCTTTTCATCTCTCTTGCATCCATTGCTGCATTTTTCTTTGTGTTTGAGATTGAGCTTGCTCATTCTTCCTCTTCCCACTTTCTTTCTTCAAGTGACTCGACTTCTTGAATGAAGCAAGTCACTTTGCTTCTCTTGATCCTGTTCATTTGCATCCTGGTGGTTCTCTTTGAAGATCTTCTCTTGAAAACCTCATAAACCTTAGGAACGACCAAGCATGACAATGATTAGGGTTTTGATTAGTCTCCCCTTTTAGTTTTACCTTTGTGTCTCTCTTGAGTCTTCTCTTCTCACCTAATAATCAGGGACTAAACCCTAAAGGCTTTAAGGCTTTGTGATTAAGCTTATGCCTGCATCCTTCTCTTAGGATGGAGTGTATAACTTTAATCCTAAGTGTTAAACCCTTAATGTGTTTAAATCTCTTAATCAATCCATCTAATAATCATCAAGACATCACACTTGTAACTTGGGCCTTGCATTAGGGTTCTAATTCTTCCTTAATTGGTTAAGAAGGACTAACCCTAGTGTTAATGGACAAGTCCCCCTCAAGTTGTCTTACAAATCCTAAAACTCACTTCATCATCATACCATTAAATAAAATCCACTTAATCAAAGGCTTGTTTTGTCATGAGTTTAATCCCTAATCATGGATTAAGTTGAGGAGTTTTCCTCAGCTTAAACATTCTCATCTATCATCCTTCTATTAGGATGGTGTAATGAGTCTGTTTAATCCCTGATTATGGCTTAACCTCATTACTCAACACTAAACAAAAACACCAAAAACATCTAAATAATCACAAATAGGTTAATGATCTTAATCCTATACCAAAGGTGATTAAGTGTGAGAATCTGACTTCACACTTAAGGTATTCTCATTACCCCTAATCAGAGGGAAGATGTGATGAGTTTACTAACCCATTGGTTTAGGCTTAAGCTCATTAACTTATGACAAACTTTCACAAGCAATAAAAGACTGAAAACTCGAAAACAAACAATAATCGTCTCCTTCGGGATTCTTTTCTCATCATCTTCATTCACAAACGAGAACTTGCTTCTTCCGTCTAATGCAAGACAGTTCGCACCTGAGCCAGACAGGTCAGACACTTGAGCATAGACAAGTAAGCAGTTCACAAGTCAATTCATCTTTCAGTCTCTTTGGGTCGAACTACGGTGTTCTGACTTCCTCATTGCACGAGAGGATACGTAGGCATAACTTAACTGTTATCGAACAAAAGTCTCTGTATATTCCCCCTCTTTCCAGCTTCATTCTTTTAGCCTCATTATCTTGAGCATATTCTCATTCCTGCACTGACACTGTATATTTCATCACACTTCACTTCTCTTACACTGACACCTGTACATCTCTTTCTAGCTCTTTTTCACACAAATTGCACTGACACTACCCCTTTAAAACACAAATCTTTCGAGCGTGGATCCCGTCGAGTACGACGGACAATCTGGGTGCTAATACCTTCCCAGGTTGTAACCAACCCCCTTTCTCAGTCTCTCTGGTTCGCAACCGTCTTATCCATCCTTTCTAGGTCTATGCAGCATTACCTTTCCTCCGGGATAAAAATGCCTAGCTGGCGACTCTATTCATCTCCAGTGAGTTCACGGCTGTGTGTTCTCATTGTCCCTCTCGCCGACCGTTCGCGTCTGTACCTTTATTTGGGCCCGGTCCCATTCATCGGGAGCGACAGTCCTGAAACAACACAAAGATTGTAATTCAATTAATAAACAATATTATAGAAATTACAACGTTACACATATCTAAATTCTCAACAATTAAAGTAAGACTACAATATTATACCTCATAAAACATTGAGCTCTATAATGAATTGACACCATTCCTCTTTGATTTCGTCCACTTGATCTTTTGTATAATATCGACACTTGAATTCATCAAAGTACTACATAATAATAACATAGTTTGATTTAATTTCAACTATTTAATTATATGAGATATGTGTAAATATAAAAATAACTCATAAGTTAGAAATACATACATCGGTGGGAATCTCTAATCGGCCCAAAACAAGAGTATCTCGCATAAACCTCAACATGAAATACCCGCAATCTATTTGATTACGTTGTTGAGGACACTACATATGAAAAAAAGGATAAATCCTAAGTTTTATCAAGTGTCATCACTAATATAATAAAAAATGTGATAATTAAAAATATACCGCCACTCGAATCCATGTAATGGAGTTGGCGCCCCTCTTTGATGTTTGGATATCTCGTTGGGCTCGAAAAGCTTGTAGGATGCTAATAAAATAAAAATGAAGTAATTATAACAATTCACATAAACTAAGAAATACACACAAGAAAATTTTGAACATTCTCACTTACGTGTCAATTATGACCTTCATATCCGGGTATGTTGTCCAATCATTTCCTAACGAGTCAAGATAATAAATGATTTCTCTGATAGGATTGATTGCGAGCAACAACCAATGTCCACTGTAATGATTAAGCAAATGTTAGATGTCAACTTGGAAAAAGTTATAATAGATGAATTTAGAATGAAATTCTAACCCGGTATTAAACGGTATAAAGAACAACTTCTCCGCATCTTTGTTGGCCATGAGGATCCTAAGAACGTACTCCGTCACGGTATCCGGTCTACTTAAGATTGAACTTAACTTGACGGTCGCGGGTGCTAAGAATCCAAATGACACGTCCAAACCATTGGGGCGAATCAATTTGTCATACAAAAAACTTATATAAAAACATCATTAACATTATACACCTCTTTTGAAACATAAAGTAAATAAGTTGTTCAATTAATATAACAAAGTAGACCGAATTTACCTGATATATGTATTGACAATAGTGACGTCGATTTCTTCACTTTTAAAAACTTGCATGAAGTCTTCATTACCAATCATTTGGTCGTGATCAAAGCCGAAAATACCTACCTCCATATGCACAAGACAAACACCTCCGGTCGGTATATCGGTCATCTCTAGAAATATCTGGAGGCACGACCTATACTTGGTGGTAGGTTTTTTCCTAGCTACGGTCTTCTTAGCACTAGCACTTTTTACCTGCGCGGAGGCGTTGCTAACCTCCTTTTTTTGTTGTGCGGAGCCGTTGCTAACCTCCTTTTCTTGAAGCTACATATCATATAAATAGTTAGATCAAATTAAGAATGTAACAACTTCCATGAATATATGCCATATAATTGTATTGTACCTATTTTCTTGAAACCACGGACTCGGTATGCCGCGGAATAGCATTATCTTTTGATTTGGATTTTGTGGGAGTCTATTTAACATAACCAAGGAAAATATGTACGTAAAATGCCCGTAAAAACTTTGAATATACACATTAAAGTTAACATAGGTTTTAGGCATACCTCATATCCTACGCATATGAGGTTTGTCGGCCATGCAACAAACGAACCTACTGCTTCGTCCACCGTTGTTGCATCCGAACCATCGTTAGGATATGGTAATGATGCATTCGGCTCAACTGCAATATCAACCGATACTTTCAAACATCCAGCAGGGAGCTCTCTAGTGTGGAGTAATACTCCGCTAACGTTATGCACTTTTCCCTTGCCAACCATCCGATAGTATGGTGACGACAAATATAGCTGACAATGGGAAATGCCCTAAAACCAATAATAACAAGAAATTGTTAATGTGTATATATGTCAAATACATAATTTAAGCAAATAGTTCAATTTAAGACAATTATATGTAATTACCTCTGGAATGTTCGGCTGAAAGGTACAGTTGATATTGTCTTTGTCCGAACCATCTTTGAAACATGCTGAGGCGCTAGCCTCTCTTTCTCTCCTGAATGCATCAAGCTTAGCTTGCATGGCTTCCAATTTTGCATGAAGCTCCCGATTACTAGGAGCCTTTCCTTTTTTAACGATCAGGGAGGTCGGAGTGACTCCAAATCCCTTACCCCTCACCCGACCAGAATACTCAGGGACATCTAATGCCCAACTAAGTATGCTCCTAGTATCATCGGGAGATAAAGACTGAGATAGCGCCTCCTGAAAAATCAGATGAATACCGTATACTTGTCAAATATTTGTGTATAAAAATGTTATTCAATTAATGAAAAAATGTTATACTTACACATTTCTGGTATACGTGTAAAACGTCTTCTTGAGGAACTCCAGATTTGCCCACACGGGCTTCCTTCCACAAAACATGTGCAGGAAGAGATGTTTCTGAACTTTTCTCCTTCTGCAGCTACACATTAAGTCATATAATTTGATCAGATAAAACTAATATATGATGAACAAATTTGTTATCGCAATTTATAAATACTTACCATGGATTATTCTAAGCGTCCATATCCGACACGTCCTTTTCGGTACAGATATGCGGGACTTGATGCTCTTTCCCGATTTGTGGCACTTATTCTTTTAAAAATCGGGTCTTGTCGTTTGGATTTGAAAGCTTCCCATTCTTCAGCTGATATCAAACTTTCATATTTTTTAGGAAGCTCCGCATCCACATAATTACCATCCGCATCCCTAAGGAACTTGGATGATAAAAATGTTCGAAACCCTCTTAAAAGCTTTCCGGCCAATTTCATACAGAAACCCCTTCTTTCTTCTTCGATGTTAAAACATCGCTAAGAAAAACATACAGATTGATAGTTAGTACCGGTAATTGAAAAAACATAATTGATACCGTATAATTAAGGGCCAAATGATTGTACCTTTATCTCACTCCAAATTATTTCTTTGGAGTCATTCAGCTCTTTGTTTCTCCAATCATCACAGGTAATGGGAATTTCATTCCTTACTAGTGCACCGATAAAACTAGTTAAGGTATGCCCATTAGGTTCTACAAGCTGTCCCTGGTGGCTCCAATGCACATCTAGTATGATGCCTCGAGATCTTCCTTGAACCACCCTTCTCATTACTGTTATGCCTCTTCGAATCTCTTCTTCTGCGGATACTTTTTTACCAACTTCCTCACGTGTCGAATGCTCGTGATCATCATGTTAGTTATCAGCCATGTCTAACCTGTAATAAACCAAGGAAACCATCAAATATCAAATATAACTTATAATCAAAGCAATTAAAAACAAAAACATAAAGAAATCATGCATTATCAGATATAACTTATAATCAAATCAATTGAAAACAAAAAAAATAAAGAAACCATGCATTATCAAATATAACTTATAATCAAAGCAATTGAAAACAAAAATATAACGAAATCATGCATTATCAGATATAACTTATAATCAAAGCAATTGAAAACAAAAAAAATAAAGAAACCATGCATAATTTACCTCAGTCACTAACATCTCTTTCTTTTCTTTGTTGGAATATTAATCACTTGTTTCTTAGCAATGCGTACGGATGAATTGATCCAAATTCCCTCATTATGATCGTTTCTTATATATGACTCATCCGTTATAAGATCCTCAACTTCATCATTTTTATTCAACTCATTCCGTCTAATGCATGACTCATTCTCAACATCAATATCACATTGATCGACACCGCTATCATCAGTCACTTTGTTAGAGAAAAACACTATAGACCATTTTGTACTCTTCGGTTCATTCACATAGAACACTTGTTTAGCTTGAGATGCTAGAATAAAAGGTTCCGCAACCCCACTCTCGTACTTACTTAAGTAACAAAAAACCTAAAACTGAACAAAATTTCAGAACATGCATACACACTCAAAATTCAACCATTTTTCACCATTCAAGGTTCATTGTGACCAGTGGAACACACTCTACCATTCTATAACTAAAGAAACAAGCTCTGGAAAAAAGTTTTAAGAAGATACCTGAGATGGAGCTTTTACTTTTGGAGCTTTCTGGCCAGTTCCTTGCTTCCAATCACCTCTACTGACTTCCCTCAAGAGTTTGCAAAGCTTATTTGGAGTTTCTTATGGCTGATTTGTGAGATTGATTCAGTTCAGTTCAAAGGGGAGAAAAATCGTATTTGGTGTGTGGTGACTTTTAAAGCAAAGTAAAGGGTGGTTTGTGATCAGTGATGCATTTGGGGATGAATGGTGGAAGAAGTTTTGAGAATGGGTGACTGAGCTATGAGATTCGATAGAAAATGCAAAAGAGGGATTTTTGTGGTTGCTGCCTTGTGGGAGAGCTCAGGCTATGTTCTCATGTCAAATGGCTTGTGTTTGGTCCATGTATCAAGATGTGATAGGCCTGTGGAGTTGGTGTGGGCTATGCTGATTGGTATGGCTTGTTTTGCAAAAAGTCAAGGCTATGTGTCCTTTGAGGTATGGGCTGTTTCAGGCCTAGGACAAAGGCATGTCTGCTGTAGCTTGATTCAAGGAGTGTCATGAAATCAGACTTTGTGAGCTGTGGCAAGTGGATGAGAAGCTTTGGATCATTTTGCAAATTCATGGAGTTTTGGCCCCTTTTGGATTTCTTAATGATCAAGGCATGAAAATGAATGATTCTTTGGGCCATTCTGAGTTTTAGGTCATGTGTTATGTTTATGTAATGCTTAGAAGTCATTTTGAAGTCATAGAAATGCTTGGCATGAGAATTTGCAAGTTTCCCTCTTTGGTGCATAAGTGAAATTTATGTGATTTTTCCCAACTTTGACAACCATAACTTTTGTTCTAAAATGAATTAGAATGAGTTCTTGTACTTTTTGAAAATGGGAGGATCCAATCTACAACTTTCATGACCAAAGATTTTTCATTTGAAGCATTTTTGGATCAAAAAGAGGAGGTTGAAAAACTTTCCCAAAATGGCAAATTTACATTACAAGTCACTTTCCTAAAATAGCAATTTTGCAAATGGCTTGAAATTCTTCAATTTTGTGAACTTATAACATCTTCTAAGATCAAATAAAGATCATACACATTCAAAATGATGGAGAAACCCCTTTGGTTGGATGATTGGGGGCCTCAGATGCCCTGATTTTGCACTGACTTGCTCAAGAAGTCATCCATTGATCAGATGCCTTCCCCATTGAATTTATTCATGAAAATTGATATGAATGATCCTCATAGCATATAGAGACCAATAGAAAGAAGAATGGAAAAAGAATTTGGGGTTATGGCCTCTGAAACCAAAACCCTAATTTCAGGTCATCTGTGCAGTTAAACCTGGCTCTGCTTCCATGCCTTCCTCAGTTCTTGTGATTCTTTGACTTCCTTGATCTTGAGAGGATATAACATGGTGCTTGAACATACATGGACCCTCTTGAGATGATTGAAGACATTTGGAGTGGCTCAGATAACTCATGGATTGCTCAGATCACAAACCCTAGATGCAGATGACTTAGAACCAATGCAGTGAGGCAAAAATGCAATATGAGATGCTATGATTGAAACTATGAAAATGAAAAGATCACAAGCCATGGTTAAATGAGTGAGGGCAAATTTGGGGTGTTTACACCTGTCACTGCATCCTGGCTTAAACTTAGAAGCCCTTTTAGCCCAAATCACGAACACTATGCCAAATAAGACCTTAGACAGCGCTTTTTTTAGCCTTAGACAACGCTTTAAAGCGCTGTCTAAACCTCCGCTGCTAAAGGTTTAGACAACGCTTTTTTAAATCTTAAAAGCGCTGTCTAAGAGCTGTCTAAGGTACCCTTAGACAGCGCTTTTAGGAATACCTTAGACAACGCTTTTGATAAAAGCGCTTTCTAAGCCCCTATACCTTAGACATCGCTTTTGGTGAAAGCGTTGTCTAATCCCCTCCTATTTTAATTTTTTTAGGTATACCTTAGACAACGCTTTTCAAAAGCGCTGTCTAAGCCCCCCCCCTTAGACAGCGCTTTTGCCAAAAGCGCTTTCTAAGCCCCCCCTTAGACAGCGCTTTTGTGTAAAGCGTTGTCTGAGGTATACGAAATTTTTTGCAGCTTTTGTTTTAAACCACATTTTTTCCAGGTTTATAAACCAGAATTTCTACCTGTTTTCAACCAAATTTTGGCAGACAAATATCACATTTTATATATGCCATTTCAAACCATTTTGGCCTTTTTTCTACCAATTTTTGGCTAACAAATATATATATATATATATATATATATATATATATATATATATATATATATATATACCAATTCAAACCAATTTTTCCTTAAATGTATCAAAATATATACAAATTTATGTACAAATTTACAAGTCATTACATATACTACAAATGTACAATATAATTACACATATTATCTAATCCATCCAAATTAAGCATTGCTCCAAATTTATACATAGGTCCTGAAACAACACAAAGATTGTAATTCAATTAATAAACAATATTATAGAAATTACAACGTTACACATATCTAAATTCTCAACAATTAAAGTAAGACTACAATATTATACCTCATAAAACATTGAGCTCTATAATGAATTGACACCATTCCTCTTTGATTTCGTCCACTTGATCTTTTGTATAATATCGACACTTGAATTCATCAAAGTACTACATAATAATAACATAGTTTGATTTAATTTCAACTATTTAATTATATGAGATATGTGTAAATATAAAAATAACTCATACTTTAGAAATACATACATCGGTGGGAATCTCTAATCGGCCCAAAACAAGAGTATCTCGCATAAACCTCAACATGAAATACCCGCAATCTATTTGATTACGTTGTTGAGGACACTACATATGAAAAAAAAGGATAAATCCTAAGTTTTATCAAGTGTCATCACTAATATAATAAAAAATGTGATAATTAAAAATATACCGCCACTCGAATCCATGTAATGGAGTTGGCGCCCCTCTTTGATGTTTGGATATCTCGTTGGGCTCGAAAAGCTTGTAGGATGCTGATAAAATAAAAATGAAGTAATTATAACAATTCACATAAACTAAGAAATATACACAAGAAAATTTTGAACATTCTCACTTACGTGTCAATTATGACCTTCATATCCGGGTATGTTGTCCAATCATTTCCTAACGAGTCAAGATAATAAATGATTTCTCTGATAGGATTGATTGCGAGCAACAACCAATGTCCACTGTAATGATTAAGCAAATGTTAGATGTCAACTTGGAAAAAATTATAATAGATGAATTTAGAATGAAATTCTAACCCGGTATTAAACGGTATAAAGAACAACTTCTCCGCATCTTTATTGGCCATGAGGATCCTAAGAACGTACTCCGTCACAGTATCCGGTCTACTTAAGATTGAACTTAACTTGACGGTCGCGGGTGCTAAGAATCCAAATGACACGTCCAAACCATTGGGGCGAATCAATTTGTCATACAAAAAACTTATATAAAAACATCATTAACATTATACACCTCTTTTGAAACATAAAGTAAATAAGTTGTTCAATTAATATAACAAAGTAGACCGAATTTACCTGATATATGTATTGACAATAGTGACGTCGATTTCTTCACTTTTAAAAACTTGCATGAAGTCTTCATTACCAATCATTTGGTCGTGATCAAAGCCGAAAATACCTACCTCCATATGCACAAGACAAACACCTCCGGTCGGTATATCGGTCATCTCTAGAAATATCTGGAGGCACGACCTATACTTGGTGGTAGGTTTTTTCCTAGCTACGGTCTTCTTAGCACTAGCACTTTTTACCTGCGCGGAGGCGTTGCTAACCTCCTTTTTTTGTTGTGCGGAGCCGTTGCTAACCTCCTTTTCTTGAAGCTACATATCATATAAATAGTTAGATCAAATTAAGAATGTAACAACTTCCATGAATATATGCCATATAATTGTATTGTACCTATTTTCTTGAAACCACGGACTCGGTATGCCGCGGAATAGCATTATCTTTTGATTTGGATTTTGTGGGAGTCTATTTAACATAACCAAGGAAAATATGTACGTAAAATGCCCGTAAAAACTTTGAATATACACATTAAAGTTAACATAGGTTTTAGGCATACCTCATATCCTACGCATATGAGGTTTGTCGGCCATGCAACAAACGAACCTACTGCTTCGTCCACCGTTGTTGCATCCGAACCATCGTTAGGATATGGTAATGATGCATTCGGCTCAACTGCAATATCAACCGATACTTTCAAACATCCAGCAGGGAGCTCTCTAGTGTGGAGTAATACTCCGCTAACGTTATGCACTTTTCCCTTGCCAACCATCCGATAGTATGGTGACGACAAATATAGCTGACAATGGGAAATGCCCTAAAACCAATAATAACAAGAAATTGTTAATGTGTATATATGTCAAATACATAATTTAAGCAAATAGTTAAATTTAAGACAATTATATGTAATTACCTCTGGAATGTTCGGCTGAAAGGTACAGTTGATATTGTCTTTGTCCGAACCATCTTTGAAACATGCTGAGGCGCTAGCCTCTCTTTCTCTCCTGAATGCATCAAGCTTAGCTTGCATGGCTTCCAATTTTGCATGAAGCTCCCGATTACTAGGAGCCTTTCCTTTTTTAACGCTCAGGGAGGTCGGAGTGACTCCAAATCCCTTACCCCTCACCCGACCAGAATACTCAGGGACATCTAATGCCCGACTAAGTATGCTCCTAGTATCATCGGGAGATAAAGACTGAGATAGCGCCTCCTGAAAAATCAGATGAATACCGTATACTTGTCAAATATTTGTGTATAAAAATGTTATTCAATTAATGAAAAAATGTTATACTTACACATTTCTGGTATACGTGTAAAACGTCTTCTTGAGGAACTCCAGATTTGCCCACACGGGCTTCCTTCCACAAAACATGTGCAGGAAGAGATGTTTCTGAACTTTTCTCCTTCTGCAGCTACACATTAAGTCATATAATTTGATCAGATAAAACTAATATATGATGAACAAATTTGTTATCGCAATTTATAAATACTTACCATGGATTATTCTAAGCGTCCATATCCGACACGTCCTTTTCGGTACAGATATGCGGGACTTGATGCTCTTTCCCGATTTGTGGCACTTATTCTTTTAAAAATCGGGTCTTGTCGTTTGGATTTGAAAGCTTCCCATTCTTCAGCTGATATCAAACTTTCATATTTTTTAGGAAGCTCCGCATCCACATAATTACCATCCGCATCCCTAAGGAACTTGGATGATAAAAATGTTCGAAACCCTCTTAAAAGCTTTCCGGCCAATTTCATACAGAAACCCCTTCTTTCTTCTTCGATGTTAAAACATCGCTAAGAAAAACATACAGATTGATAGTTAGTACCGGTAATTGAAAAAACATAATTGATACCGTATAATTAAGGGCCAAATGATTGTACCTTTATCTCACTCCAAATTATTTCTTTGGAGTCATTCAGCTCTTTGTTTCTCCAATCATCACAGGTAATGGGAATTTCATTCCTTACTAGTGCACCGATAAAACTAGTTAAGGTATGCCCATTAGGTTCTACAAGCTGTCCCTGGTGGCTCGAATGCACATCTAGTATGATGCCTCGAGATCTTCCTTGAACCACCCTTCTCATTACTGTTATGCCTCTTCGAATCTCTTCTTCTGCGGATACTTTTTTACCAACTTCCTCACGTGTCGAATGCTCGTGATCATCATGTTAGTTATCAGCCATGTCTAACCTGTAATAAACCAAGGAAACCATCAAATATCAAATATAACTTATAATCAAAGCAATTAAAAACAAAAACATAAAGAAATCATGCATTATCAGATATAACTTATAATCAAATCAATTGAAAACAAAAAAAATAAAGAAACCATGCATTATCAAATATAACTTATAATCAAAGCAATTGAAAACAAAAATATAACGAAATCATGCATTATCAGATATAACTTATAATCAAAGCAATTGAAAACAAAAAAAATAAAGAAACCATGCATAATTTACCTCAGTCACTAACATCTCTTTCTTTTCTTTGTTGGAATATTAATCACTTGTTTCTTAGCAATGCGTACGGATGAATTGATCCAAATTCCCTCATTATGATCGTTTCTTATATATGACTCATCCGTTATAAGATCCTCAACTTCATCATTTTTATTCAACTCATTCCGTCTAATGCATGACTCATTCTCAACATCAATATCACATTGATCGACACCGCTATCATCAGTCACTTTGTTAGAGAAAAACACTATAGACCATTTTGTACTCTTCGGTTCATTCACATAGAACACTTGTTTAGCTTGAGATGCTAGAATAAAAGGTTCCGCAACCCCACTCTCGTACTTACTTAAGTAACAAAAAACCTAAAACTGAACAAAATTTCAGAACATGCATACACACTCAAAATTCAACCATTTTTCACCATTCAAGGTTCATTGTGACCAGTGGAACACACTCTACCATTCTATAACTAAAGAAACAAGCTCTGGAAAAAAGTTTTTAGAAGATACCTGAGATGGAGCTTTTACTTTTGGAGCTTTCTGGCCAGTTCCTTGCTTCCAATCACCTCTACTGACTTCCCTCAAGAGTTTGCAAAGCTTATTTGGAGTTTCTTATGGCTGATTTGTGAGATTGATTCAGTTCAGTTCAAAGGGGAGAAAAATCGTATTTGGTGTGTGGTGACTTTTAAAGCAAAGTAAAGGGTGGTTTGTGATCAGTGATGCATTTGGGGATGAATGGTGGAAGAAGTTTTGAGAATGGGTGACTGAGCTATGAGATTCGATAGAAAATGCAAAAGAGGGATTTTTGTGGTTGCTGCCTTGTGGGAGAGCTCAGGCTATGTTCTCATGTCAAATGGCTTGTGTTTGGTCCATGTATCAAGATGTGATAGGCCTGTGGAGTTGGTGTGGGCTATGCTGATTGGTATGGCTTGTTTTGCAAAAAGTCAAGGCTATGTGTCCTTTGAGGTATGGGCTGTTTCAGGCCTAGGACAAAGGCATGTCTGCTGTAGCTTGATTCAAGGAGTGTCATGAAATCAGACTTTGTGAGCTGTGGCAAGTGGATGAGAAGCTTTGGATCATTTTGCAAATTCATGGAGTTTTGGCCCCTTTTGGATTTCTTAATGATCAAGGCATGAAAATGAATGATTCTTTGGGCCATTCTGAGTTTTAGGTCATGTGTTATGTTTATGTAATGCTTAGAAGTCATTTTGAAGTCATAGAAATGCTTGGCATGAGAATTTGCAAGTTTCCCTCTTTGGTGCATAAGTGAAATTTATGTGATTTTTCCCAACTTTGACAAGCCATAACTTTTGTTCTAAAATGAATTAGAATGAGTTCTTGTACTTTTTGAAAATGGGAGGATCCAATCTACAACTTTCATGACCAAAGATTTTTCATTTGAAGCATTTTTGGATCAAAAAGAGGAGGTTGAAAAACTTTCCCAAAATGGCAAATTTACATTACAAGTCACTTTCCTAAAATAGCAATTTTGCAAATGGCTTGAAATTCTTCAATTTTGTGAACTTATAACATCTTCTAAGATCAAATAAAGATCATACACATTCAAAATTATGGAGAAACCCCTTTGGTTGGATGATTGGGGGCCTCAGATGCCCTGATTTTGCACTGACTTGCTCAAGAAGTCATCCATTGATCAGATGCCTTCCCCATTGAATTTATTCATGAAAATTGATATGAATGATCCTCATAGCATATAGAGACCAATAGAAAGAAGAATGGAAAAAGAATTTGGGGTTATGGCCTCTGAAACCAAAACCCTAATTTCAGGTCATCTGTGCAGTTAAACCTGGCTCTGCTTCAATGCCTTCCTCAGTTCTTGTGATTCTTTGACTTCCTTGATCTTGAGAGGATATAACATGGTGCTTGAACATACATGGACCCTCTTGAGATGATTGAAGACATTTGGAGTGGCTCAGATAGCTCATGGATTGCTCAGATCACAAACCCTAGATGCAGATGACTTAGAACCAATGCAGTGAGGCAAAAATGCAATATGAGATGCTATGATTGAAACTATGCAAATGAAAAGAATCACAAGCCATGGTTAAATGAGTGAGGGCAAATTTGGGGTGTTTACACCTGTCACTGCATCCTGGCTTAAACTTAGAAGCCCTTTTAGCCCAAATCACGAACACTATGCCAAATAAGACCTTAGACAGCGCTTTTTTTAGCCTTAGACAGCGCTTTAAAGCGCTGTCTAAACCTCCGCTGCTAAAGGTTTAGACAACACTTTTTTAAATCTTAAAAGCGCTGTCTAAGAGCTGTCTAAGGTACCCTTAGACAGCGCTTTTAGGAATACCTTAGACAACGCTTTTGATAAAAGCGCTTTCTAAGCCCCTATACCTTAGACATCGCTTTTGGTGAAAGCGTTGTCTAATCCCCTCCTATTTTAATTTTTTTAGGTATACCTTAGACAACGCTTTTCAAAAGCGCTATCTAAGCCCCCCCCCCCTTAGACAACGCTTTTGCCAAAAGCGCTTTCTAAGCCCCCCCTTAGACAGCGCTTTTGTGTAAAGCGCTGTCTAAGGTATACGAAATTTTTTGCAGCTTTTGTTTTAAACCACATTTTTTCCAGGTTTATAAACCAGAATTTCTACCTGTTTTCAACCAAATTTTGGCAGACAAATATCACATTTTATATATGCCATTTCAAACCATTTTGGCCTTTTTTCTACCAATTTTTGGCTAACAAATATATATATATATATATATATATATATATATATATATATATATATATATATATATACCAATTCAAACCAATTTTTCCTTAAATGTATCAAAATATATACAAATTTATGTACAAATTTACAAGTCATTACATATACTACAAATGTACAATATAATTACACATATTATCTAATCCATCCAAATTAAGCATTGCTCCAAATTTATACATAGGTCCTGAAACAACACAAAGATTGTAATTCAATTAATAAACAATATTATAGAAATTACAACGTTACACATATCTAAATTCTCAACAATTAAAGTAAGACTACAATATTATACCTCATAAAACATTGAGCTCTATAATGAATTGACACCATTCCTCTTTGATTTCGTCCACTTGATCTTTTGTATAATATCGACACTTGAATTCATCAAAGTACTACATAATAATAACATAGTTTGATTTAATTTCAACTATTTAATTATATGAGATATGTGTAAATATAAAAATAACTCATAAGTTAGAAATACATACATCGGTGGGAATCTCTAATCGGCCCAAAACAAGAGTATCTCGCATAAACCTCAACATGAAATACCCGCAATCTATTTGATTACGTTGTTGAGGACACTACATATGAAAAAAAAGGATAAATCCTAAGTTTTATCAAGTGTCATCACTAATATAATAAAAAATGTGATAATTAAAAATATACCGCCACTCGAATCCATGTAATGGAGTTGGCGCCCCTCTTTGATGTTTGGATATCTCGTTGGGCTCGAAAAGCTTGTAGGATGCTGATAAAATAAAAATGAAGTAATTATAACAATTCACATAAACTAAGAAATATACACAAGAAAATTTTGAACATTCTCACTTACGTGTCAATTATGACCTTCATATCCGGGTATGTTGTCCAATCATTTCCTAACGAGTCAAGATAATAAATGATTTCTCTGATAGGATTGATTGCGAGCAACAACCAATGTCCACTGTAATGATTAAGCAAATGTTAGATGTCAACTTGGAAAAAATTATAATAGATGAATTTAGAATGAAATTCTAACCCGGTATTAAACGGTATAAAGAACAACTTCTCCGCATCTTTGTTGGCCATGAGGAACCTAAGAACGTACTCCGTCACGGTATCCGGTCTACTTAAGATTGAACTTAACTTGACGGTCGCGGGTGCTAAGAATCCAAATGACACGTCCAAACCATTGGGGCGAATCAATTTGTCATACAAAAAACTTATATAAAAACATCATTAACATTATACACCTCTTTTGAAACATAAAGTAAATAAGTTGTTCAATTAATATAACAAAGTAGACCGAATTTACCTGATATATGTATTGACAATAGTGACGTCGATTTCTTCACTTTTAAAAACTTGCATGAAGTCTTCATTACCAATCATTTGGTCGTGATCAAAGCCGAAAATACCTACCTCCATATGCACAAGACAAACACCTCCGGTCGGTATATCGGTCATTTCTAGAAATATCTGGAGGCACGACCTATTCTTGGTGGTAGGTTTTTTCCTAGCTACGGTCTTCTTAGCACTAGCACTTTTTACCTGCGCGGAGGCGTTGCTAACCTCCTTTTTTTGTTGTGCGGAGCCGTTGCTAACCTCCTTTTCTTGAAGCTACATATCATATAAATAGTTAGATCAAATTAAGAATGTAACAACTTCCATGAATATATGCCATATAATTGTATTGTACCTATTTTCTTGAAACCACGGACTCGGTATGCCGCGGAATAGCATTATCTTTTGATTTGGATTTTGTGGGAGTCTATTTAACATAACCAAGGAAAATATGTATGTAAAATGCCCGTAAAAACTTTGAATATACACATTAAAGTTAACATAGGTTTTAGGCATACCTCATATCCTACGCATATGAGGTTTGTCGGCCATGCAACAAACGAACCTACTGCTTCGTCCACCGTTGTTGCATCTGAACCATCGTTAGGATATGGTAATGATGCATTCGGCTCAACTGCAATATCAACCGATACTTTCAAACATCCAGCAGGGAGCTCTCTAGTGTGGAGTAATACTCCGCTAACGTTATGCACTTTTCCCTTGCCAACCATCCGATAGTATGGTGACGACAAATATAGCTGACAATGGGAAATGCCCTAAAACCAATAATAACAAGAAATTGTTAATGTGTATATATGTCAAATACATAATTTAAGCAAATAGTTCAATTTAAGACAATTATATGTAATTACCTCTGGAATGTTCGGCTGAAAGGTACAGTTGATATTGTCTTTGTCCGAACCATCTTTGAAACATGCTGAGGCGCTAGCCTCTCTTTCTCTCCTGAATGCATCAAGCTTAGCTTGCATGGCTTCCAATTTTGCATGAAGCTCCCGATTACTAGGAGCCTTTCCTTTTTTAACGCTCAGGGAGGTCGGAGTGACTCCAAATCCCTTACCCCTCACCCGACCAGAATACTCAGGGACATCTAATGCCCGACTAAGTATGCTCCTAGTATCATCGGGAGATAAAGACTGAGATAGCGCCTCCTGAAAAATCAGATGAATACCGTATACTTGTCAAATATTTGTGTATAAAAATGTTATTCAATTAATGAAAAAATGTTATACTTACACATTTCTGGTATACGTGTAAAACGTCTTCTTGAGGAACTCCAGATTTGCCCACACGGGCTTCCTTCCACAAAACATGTGCAGGAAGAGATGTTTCTGAACTTTTCTCCTTCTGCAGCTACACATTAAGTCATATAATTTGATCAGATAAAACTAATATATGATGAACAAATTTGTTATCGCAATTTATAAATACTTACCATGGATTATTCTAAGCGTCCATATCCGACACGTCCTTTTCGGTACAGATATGCGGGACTTGATGCTCTTTCCCGATTTGTGGCACTTATTCTTTTAAAAATCGGGTCTTGTCGTTTGGATTTGAAAGCTTCCCATTCTTCAGCTGATATCAAACTTTCATATTTTTTAGGAAGCTCCGCATCCACATAATTACCATCCGCATCCCTAAGGAACTTGGATGATAAAAATGTTCGAAACCCTCTTAAAAGCTTTCCGGCCAATTTCATACAGAAACCCCTTCTTTCTTCTTCGATGTTAAAACATCGCTAAGAAAAACATACAGATTGATAGTTAGTACCGGTAATTGAAAAAACATAATTGATACCGTATAATTAAGGGCCAAATGATTGTACCTTTATCTCACTCCAAATTATTTCTTTGGAGTCATTCAGCTCTTTGTTTCTCCAATCATCACAGGTAATGGGAATTTCATTCCTTACTAGTGCACCGATAAAACTAGTTAAGGTATGCCCATTAGGTTCTACAAGCTGTCCCTGGTGGCTCCAATGCACATCTAGTATGATGCCTCGAGATCTTCCTTGAACCACCCTTCTCATTACTGTTATGCCTCTTCGAATCTCTTCTTCTGCGGATACTTTTTTACTAACTTCCTCACGTGTCGAATGCTCGTGATCATCATGTTAGTTATCAGCCATGTCTAACCTGTAATAAACCAAGGAAACCATCAAATATCAAATATAACTTATAATCAAAGCAATTAAAAACAAAAACATAAAGAAATCATGCATTATCAGATATAACTTATAATCAAATCAATTGAAAACAAAAAAAATAAAGAAACCATGCATTATCAAATATAACTTATAATCAAAGCAATTGAAAACAAAAATATAACGAAATCATGCATTATCAGATATAACTTATAATCAAAGCAATTGAAAACAAAAAAAATAAAGAAACCATGCATAATTTACCTCAGTCACTAACATCTCTTTCTTTTCTTTGTTGGAATATTAATCACTTGTTTCTTAGCAATGCATACGGATGAATTGATCCAAATTCCCTCATTATGATCGTTTCTTATATATGACTCATCCGTTATAAGATCCTCAACTTCATCATTTTTATTCAACTCATTCCGTCTAATGCATGACTCATTCTCAACATCAATATCACATTGATCGACACCGCTATCATCAGTCACTTTGTTAGAGAAAAACACTATAGACCATTTTGTACTCTTCGGTTCATTCACATAGAACACTTGTTTAGCTTGAGATGCTAGAATAAAAGGTTCCGCAACCCCACTCTCGTACTTACTTAAGTAACAAAAAACCTAAAACTGAACAAAATTTCAGAACATGCATACACACTCAAAATTCAACCATTTTTCACCATTCAAGGTTCATTGTGACCTGTGGAACACACTCTACCATTCTATAACTAAAGAAACAAGCTCTGGAAAAAAGTTTCAAGAAGATACCTGAGATGGAGCTTTTACTTTTGGAGCTTTCTGGCCAGTTCCTTGCTTCCAATCACCTCTACTGACTTCCCTCAAGAGTTTGCAAAGCTTATTTGGAGTTTCTTATGGCTGATTTGTGAGATTGATTCAGTTCAGTTCAAAGGGGAGAAAAATCGTATTTGGTGTGTGGTGACTTTTAAATCAAAGTAAAGGGTGATTTGTGATCAGTGATGCATTTGGGGATGAATGGTGGAAGAAGTTTTGAGAATGGGTGACTGAGCTATGAGATTCGATAGAAAATGCAAAAGAGGGATTTTTGTGGTTGCTGCCTTGTGGGAGAGCTCAGGCTATGTTCTCATGTCAAATGGCTTGTGTTTGGTCCATGTATCAAGATGTGATAGGCCTGTGGAGTTGGTGTGGGCTATGCTGATTGGTATGGCTTGTTTTGCAAAAAGTCAAGGCTATGTGTCCTTTGAGGTATGGGCTGTTTCAGGCCTAGGACAAAGGCATGTCTGTTGTAGCTTGATTCAAGGAGTGTCATGAAATCAGACTTTGTGAGCTGTGGCAAGTGGATGAGAAGCTTTGGATCATTTTGCAAATTCATGGAGTTTTGGCCCCTTTTGGATTTCTTAATGATCAAGGCATGAAAATGAATAATTCTTTGGGCCATTCTGAGTTTTAGGCCATGTGTTATGTTTATGTAATGCTTAGAAGTCATTTTGAAGTCATAGAAATGCTTGGCATGAGAATTTGCAAGTTTCCCTCTTTGGTGCATAAGTGAAATTTATGTGATTTTTCCCAACTTTGACAACCATAACTTTTGTTCTAAAATGAATTAGAATGAGTTCTTGTACTTTTTGAAAATGGGAGGATCCAATCTACAACTTTCATGACCAAAGATTTTTCATTTGAAGCATTTTTGGATCAAAAAGAGGAGGTTGAAAAACTTTCCCAAAATGGCAAATTTACATTACAAGTCACTTTCCTAAAATAGCAATTTTGCAAATGGCTTGAAATTCTTCAATTTTGTGAACTTATAACATCTTCTAAGATCAAATAAAGATCATACACATTCAAAATGATGGAGAAACCCCTTTGGTTGGATGATTGGGGGCCTCAGATGCCCTGATTTTGCACTGACTTGCTCAAGAAGTCATCCATTGATCAGATGCCTTCCCCATTGAATTTATTCATGAAAATTGATATGAATGATCCTCATAGCATATAGAGACCAATAGAAAGAAGAATGGAAAAAGAATTTGGGGTTATGGCCTCTGAAACCAAAACCCTAATTTCAGGTCATCTGTGCAGTTAAACCTGGCTCTGCTTCCATGCCTTCCTCAGTTCTTGTGATTCTTTGACTTCCTTGATCTTGAGAGGATATAACATGGTGCTTGAACATACATGGACCCTCTTGAGATGATTGAAGACATTTGGAGTGGCTCAGATAACTCATGGATTGCTCAGATCACAAACCCTAGATGCAGATGACTTAGAACCAATGCAGTGAGGCAAAAATGCAATATGAGATGCTATGATTGAAACTATGCAAATGAAAAGAATCACAAGCCATGGTTAAATGAGTGAGGGCAAATTTGGGGTGTTTACACCTGTCACTGCATCCTGGCTTAAACTTAGAAGCCCTTTTAGCCCAAATCACGAACACTATGCCAAATAAGACCTTAGACAGCGCTTTTTTTAGCCTTAGACAACGCTTTAAAGCGCTGTCTAAACCTCCGCTGCTAAAGGTTTAGACAATGCTTTTTTAAATCTTAAAAGCGCTGTCTAAGAGCTGTCTAAGGTACCCTTAGACAGCGCTTTTAGGAATACCTTAGACAACGCTTTTGATAAAAGCGCTTTCTAAGCCCCTATACCTTAGACATCGCTTTTGGTGAAAGCGTTGTCTAATCCCCTCCTATTTTAATTTTTTTAGGTATACCTTAGACAACGCTTTTCAAAAGCGCTGTCTAAGCCCCCCCCCCCCCCCTTAGACAACGCTTTTGCCAAAAGCGCTTTCTAAGCCCCCCCTTAGACAGCGCTTTTGTGTAAAACGCTGTCTAAGGTATACGAAATTTTTTGCAGCTTTTGTTTTAAACCACATTTTTTCCAGGTTTATAAACCAGAATTTCTACCTGTTTTCAACCAAATTTTGGCAGACAAATATCACATTTTATATATGCCATTTCAAACCATTTTGGCCTTTTTTCTACCAATTTTTGGCTAACAAATATATATATATATATATATATATATATATATATATATATATATATACCAATTCAAACCAATTTTTCCTTAAATGTATCAAAATATATACAAATTTATGTACAAATTTACAAGTCATTACATATACTACAAATGTACAATATAATTACACATATTATCTAATCCATCCAAATTAAGCATTGCTCCAAATTTATACATAGGTCCTGAAACAACACAAAGATTGTAATTCAATTAATAAACAATATTATAGAAATTACAACGTTACACATATCTAAATTCTCAACAATTAAAGTAAGACTACAATATTATACCTCATAAAACATTGAGCTCTATAATGAATTGACACCATTCCTCTTTGATTTCGTCCACTTGATCTTTTGTATAATATCGACACTTGAATTCATCAAAGTACTACATAATAATAACATAGTTTGATTTAATTTCAACTATTTAATTATATGAGATATGTGTAAATATAAAAATAACTCATAAGTTAGAAATACATACATCGGTGGGAATCTCTAATCGGCCCAAAACAAGAGTATCTCGCATAAACCTCAACATGAAATACCCGCAATCTATTTGATTACGTTGTTGAGGACACTACATATGAAAAAAAAGGATAAATCCTAAGTTTTATCAAGTGTCATCACTAATATAATAAAAAATGTGATAATTAAAAATATACCGCCACTCGAATCCATGTAATGGAGTTGGCGCCCCTCTTTGATGTTTGGATATCTCGTTGGGCTCGAAAAGCTTGTAGTATGCTGATAAAATAAAAATGAAGTAATTATAACAATTCACATAAACTAAGAAATATACACAAGAAAATTTTGAACATTCTCACTTACGTGTCAATTATGACCTTCATATCCGGGTATGTTGTCCAATCATTTCCTAACGAGTCAAGATAATAAATGATTTCTCTGATAGGATTGATTGCGAGCAACAACCAATGTCCACTGTAATGATTAAGCAAATGTTAGATGTCAACTTGGAAAAAATTATAATAGATGAATTTAGAATGAAATTCTAACCCGGTATTAAACGGTATAAAGAACAACTTCTCCGCATCTTTATTGGCCATGAGGATCCTAAGAACGTACTCCGTCACAGTATCCGGTCTACTTAAGATTGAACTTAACTTGACGGTCGCGGGTGCTAAGAATCCAAATGACACGTCCAAACCATTGGGGCGAATCAATTTGTCATACAAAAAACTTATATAAAAACATCATTAACATTATACACCTCTTTTGAAACATAAAGTAAATAAGTTGTTCAATTAATATAACAAAGTAGACCGAATTTACCTGATATATGTATTGACAATAGTGACGTCGATTTCTTCACTTTTAAAAACTTGCATGAAGTCTTCATTACCAATCATTTGGTCGTGATCAAAGCCGAAAATACCTACCTCCATATGCACAAGACAAACACCTCCGGTCGGTATATCGGTCATCTCTAGAAATATCTGGAGGCACGACCTATACTTGGTGGTAGGTTTTTTCCTAGCTACGGTCTTCTTAGCACTAGCACTTTTTACCTGCGCGGAGGCGTTGCTAACCTCCGTTTTTTGTTGTGCGGAGCCGTTGCTAACCTCCTTTTCTTGAAGCTACATATCATATAAATAGTTAGATCAAATTAAGAATGTAACAACTTCCATGAATATATGCCATATAATTGTATTGTACCTATTTTCTTGAAACCACGGACTCGGTATGCCGCGGAATAGCATTATCTTTTGATTTGGATTTTGTGGGAGTCTATTTAACATAACCAAGGAAAATATGTACGTAAAATGCCCGTAAAAACTTTGAATATACACATTAAAGTTAACATAGGTTTTAGGCATACCTCATATCCTACGCATATGAGGTTTGTCGGCCATGCAACAAACGAACCTACTGCTTCGTCCACCGTTGTTGCATCCGAACCATCGTTAGGATATGGTAATGATGCATTCGGCTCAACTGCAATATCAACCGATACTTTCAAACATCCAGCAGGGAGCTCTCTAGTGTGGAGTAATACTCCGCTAACGTTATGCACTTTTCCCTTGCCAACCATCCGATAGTATGGTGACGACAAATATAGCTGACAATGGGAAATGCCCTAAAACCAATAATAACAAGAAATTGTTAATGTGTATATATGTCAAATACATAATTTAAGCAAATAGTTCAATTTAAGACAATTATATGTAATTACCTCTGGAATGTTCGGCTGAAAGGTACAGTTGATATTGTCTTTGTCCGAACCATCTTTGAAACATGCTGAGGCGCTAGCCTCTCTTTCTCTCCTGAATGCATCAAGCTTAGCTTGCATGGCTTCCAATTTTGCATGAAGCTCCCGATTACTAGGAGCCTTTCCTTTTTTAACGCTCAGGGAGGTCGGAGTGACTCCAAATCCCTTACCCCTCACCCGACCAGAATACTCAGGGACATCTAATGCCCGACTAAGTATGCTCCTAGTATCATCGGGAGATAAAGACTGAGATAGCGCCTCCTGAAAAATCAGATGAATACCGTATACTTGTCAAATATTTGTGTATAAAAATGTTATTCAATTAATGAAAAAATGTTATACTTATACATTTCTGGTATACGTGTAAAACGTCTTCTTGAGGAACTCCAGATTTGCCCACACGGGCTTCCTTCCACAAAACATGTGCAGGAAGAGATGTTTCTGAACTTTTCTCCTTCTGCAGCTACACATTAAGTCATATAATTTGATCAGATAAAACTAATATATGATGAACAAATTTGTTATCGCAATTTAGAAATACTTACCATGGATTATTCTAAGCGTCCATATCCGACACGTCCTTTTCGGTACAGATATGCGGGACTTGATGCTCTTTCCCGATTTGTGGCACTTATTCTTTTAAAAATCGGGTCTTGTCGTTTGGATTTGAAAGCTTCCCATTCTTCAGCTGATATCAAACTTTCATATTTTTTAGGAAGCTCCGCATCCACATAATTACCATCCGCATCCCTAAGGAACTTGGATGATAAAAATGTTCGAAACCCTCTTAAAAGCTTTCCGGCCAATTTCATACAGAAACCCCTTCTTTCTTCTTCGATGTTAAAACATCGCTAAGAAAAACATACAGATTGATAGTTAGTACCGGTAATTGAAAAAACATAATTGATACCGTATAATTAAGGGCCAAATGATTGTACCTTTATCTCACTCCAAATTATTTCTTTGGAGTCATTCAGCTCTTTGTTTCTCCAATCATCACAGGTAATGGGAATTTCATTCCTTACTAGTGCACCGATAAAACTAGTTAAGGTATGCCCATTAGGTTCTACAAGCTGTCCCTGGTGGCTCCAATGCACATCTAGTATGATGCCTCGAGATCTTCCTTGAACCACCCTTCTCATTACTGTTATGCCTCTTCGAATCTCTTCTTCTGCGGATACTTTTTTACTAACTTACTCACGTGTCGAATGCTCGTGATCATCATGTTAGTTATCAGCCATGTCTAACCTGTAATAAACCAAGGAAACCATCAAATATCAAATATAACTTATAATCAAAGCAATTAAAAACAAAAACATAAAGAAATCATGCATTATCAGATATAACTTATAATCAAATCAATTGAAAACAAAAAAAATAAAGAAACCATGCATTATCAAATATAACTTATAATCAAAGCAATTGAAAACAAAAATATAACGAAATCATGCATTATCAGATATAACTTATAATCAAAGCAATTGAAAACAAAAAAAATAAAGAAACCATGCATAATTTACCTCAGTCACTAACATCTCTTTCTTTTCTTTGTTGGAATATTAATCACTTGTTTCTTAGCAATGCGTACGGATGAATTGATCCAAATTCCCTCATTATGATCGTTTCTTATATATGACTCATCCGTTATAAGATCCTCAACTTCATCATTTTTATTCAACTCATTCCGTCTAATGCATGACTCATTCTCAACATCAATATCACATTGATCGACACCACTATCATCAGTCACTTTGTTAGAGAAAAACACTATAGACCATTTTGTACTCTTCGGTTCATTCACATAGAACACTTGTTTAGCTTGAGATGCTAGAATAAAAGGTTCCACAACCCCACTCTCGTACTCTTTGGTCATTCGATCGGCACAGATCCATGTTTTATCCATGGTTTTCCTACTTATTAAGGTAAACAATCAATCTAGACAAAAATACATAACTAAGGTAGTATCTTTGAATATTCTAACAATTTTAAAGTTCAATTCATTTTATCACATTTAACAGAAATTTACAACTTTGAAGTTGAAAATAGAGTTTCGTATAATAACAACAATATTAGTATCCTAAATGTTTTAAACAAAAATTTCGTATACTAAATGTTTTAAACAAAAATTCCGTATCCTTAATGGTTTTCCTACTTATACGTATTTTAATCGTATCGTACCTCAGTGTTAATATTTAGCTAAACTCAGTGTTAATCCTAACACAGTGTATATATAATCTCAGTGTATATTTTAATCCTAACTCAGTGTATATTTTAACACAGTGTATATATAAACACAGTGTATATTTTAATCCTAACTCAATGTTAATATTTAGCTAAACTCATTGTATATATAAGAAAAAGAAGAATATCCATCAAATGAACAAGAACAAGAACAATATCCATCAATCCTCATTATGTTCATATTGTATCTACATTGTAACTAACACAGTTTATATACATTATTCTGGAACTTTTCAACAAAAAACAAGCAAGAACAAGAACACCATGAACAAACAGTAGGGCAATCAATGGAGAACACATACCTTTTTGAACGAAACCGACGGTTGAAGACAGAGGTTGCCGGAGGATGACGGAAGGACGAAGGCGAGCTGGACGGCGGTGGGGTTTTATGGACGACGGTGGCAAAATCAGTGGTAGGGCAACAATGGCGATTTCACGGTCGCGTCTGATACTGAGAGGGAAAGGAAGAAATGAAAATAGTAACTGTATAATTTTAATATAATAAGACCTTAGACAGCGCTTTTGATAAAAGCGCTTTCTAAGGTAGGCCTTAGACAACGCTTTTTAAAAGCGCTGTCTAAGCCCCCCCTTAGACAACGCTTTTGGTTTTAATTTTTTTTAAAATTAAAAGACTTTAGACAGCACTTTTGAAAAAGCGTTGTCTAAGGCATACCTTAGAAAGCACTTTCTAAAAGCGCTGTCTAAGGCCTACCTTAGAAAGCGCTTTTTCAAAAGCGCTGTCTAAAGTGGGACTTTAGACAGCGCTTTTTGATTATTTTTGAACAGCTTCCGTGTTTTGATTTTAATTTTAACCTTAGACAGCGCTTTCTTTTAAAAGCATTGTCTAAGATACGCTATTAAAAGTCATTTTTGGCGTAGTGGCGTTGACACTAGTTTTCTTTCTTTGAGCTTTAAATGTTTTTCTTGAGGACAAGCAAATGTCTAAGTGTGGGAGGATTTGATAACACTGAATTTCACCGCATTTCTGACTCCGATTTTGCATGCATTCTAAGTTTTTATTGCTATTTTGTTATGTTATTTCTATGTTTTCCTTTGTTTTCAGATTTTACTTTAATTGGAGCCTCGACCGAGAAAAGGAACTGAAAAAGAGATGACAAAGACAAAAATCAAGTAATTCAGCATTTTGCACGTGTGGCACCCACTGTGGCTGGCGCCATGGGGTCAGCCATGACGTGGACACGTCTCAAGACTCTCCCCAACTGCCAATCCCTGTGATCTCCACTACTCACACCATTTTGCACTCATGGTGGGCCCCATGAGGGTGTGGCGGGCGCCACAAGGCAAAATGGTTTCCCTCCATTTTTCGGTTACAAAGGGCATCCATGTTTTTGCATCCTAATATTTGCCTTAAGTTTTCTTTGCATTTTCATCTGCATCTTGCATACAAACAAGATCGCACTGGTTGCTCGGTTCTTCTCGGGTTAGGTTTATGCCTCGCGGGGGATCACCGTTGTCTTTAATTACTTTATTTGTTTATGTTTACTAACCATTAATAAAAATTCAAAAATATTTTGTTTCCTTTTGCTAACCTTTTTCAGGAAGAGCAACCATGTGAAAATGCCAAAAATAGCAGTTCTGCAGCTTGAGCGAAATTTTACAGAAAAAGTCGAAGTTGATCCACAAATAATTCAAATTTTTATCTGATACAGGATTTCCCAAGTTAATTGATTCATTCAAAGGATTTCCAAGGTTTATGTGTTCATTTCTTCGACGCACAACAAGAATCGGGCCGAAACAACCAAGCAACCATGTTTGAATAAAAAATTCAAATTTCAGCTTGGTTAACCGGTTAACCAAATGGTTAACCGGTTAACCAAATGGTTAACCTAGTTAACCAGTGCGAAATTTGAATTTTTTATTCAAATTCAGCACCCTTAGATCATTGATTTAATTGGAATATTCTAGATCCATTGGTTTCTGATTTCTCTACATCACTTTGATCATTTCCTACCATAAACCCTCATTAATCACCACTCTTTTCCATTTCCCACCAAAATTCCAATTACCAAACCTAAATTCAAATTACCAAAGCAAGCTCCATTACACCAAATTTCCATACCTAAGGCCTTTAAATAGGACCACAATTTCATTCATTCCACAAGCTTTTGATAGCCACAAAACCTCTTGCAAAATACTCCCCCAACACCAAAATTCTCAAAAGCTCACTTTCTTTCTTTTGAAGTTATCAAGAATTCACATTGAATTCTTGATTAACTTGAGCTAAACCTTCATCCTTTCATTCTTTTGTTCATCAATTTCAGTAGATCTAAGCTTGTGTTGGTCCAATTTGAAGAAAAGCTTTTGGTAATTCATCTTCCTCCATAAACCCATATTCACCATCAACATTCAAGATGTAAATCCTTGATACTTTTGTTTCTAGATCCTTTGGATCTTTATTTGTTGTTTAATTGCAGGGATTCCACTGTATTTTGGTTTTAAAATTTGTCCAAATTCAAATCATGATCATCCAATGATCATCCACTGCTTGCGTTAACCGGTTAACCAATTGGTTAACCGGTTAACACAAGTTAGAATGGTGTTTTTGGCTTGTTTCAAGCCCCTTTTTGGTTCCTCTTTCTTCTTCTTCTTCTTCCTCCTTTTTATTTTTACCTTGGGAAGCACTTTTGGGAGTTATTTCTCCTTAATTTCAATGAACTTTAGGTGTAGATTATAGTAGTTAATGTTCATTAATTCAAAACTTCCTTTAAGTGTATTATTCAATTCATTTAAGGTACTTTGCATTAGCGATACATTTTCATGCTTGAATCCACCAAGATGAGTGATTGAACTTAAGGATGGAAGAATACCATAAGTGAGGCTCAATTTGGTATTCACCTTTAGTTTTGTGCGGTATCGCATTCGGATAACGATTTACATATCGTTTGTCTCGCATGCATTAGCACTAATATTATGCACCTTAATTGGTGGTGTCCGGCCTCATTTGTAGGGTAATTACTTCGTAAATTACTCGACGATTGCTTAACATAGACCTAAATATGTCCCGACGTCGGAACAAAAATCTAATTGGGTACTTGCACTTTTGTGGACCGGATCTCTTGTTGATCGCGTAATCCTAAAGTGGTTAATCATAATGCATTAAGAATCGATACTTATGAATGTTTGATGCGTAGGTGCTTTGGGTCTCCCAATCACCTTTCAAATTTCATTGAATTCGATTCGACTTGCCTTGATTAATCGCTATAGTGTAAGATGCTAAGCGGATCCGGTTGCCTTTCGATTTTGGTTACTCTTTTGGTTGTGGTTGATTAAGTTCACCATACCATTATTATGTAAATATTATTATACTACTAATACTATTATTATTTTAGATTCTTGCACTTTAATTTCTTTTTGTTACTAACATTTAATTTCTTGCACTTTTATTGCCTTTATTCTATTTTGCTTTATTCATCCATATCATGATTATTATTTGTTCTTATTATTTTAATTGTTGATTTCCCTTTTGTCCATTTGGACACCAAAAAATATTAATAAAGGATTAAACTTCTAAAAGACTTGTGACTTTAACTTGTGGACTTTTGGTTACTATTCTTGGCATTGGAATGGAGATTTTTTGGACTTAGATTTTAGGATCCCTTCCCCTTGCTTTGATCTTCATGAAGTTGGATTTAGCCTTTATTTGGCCATTTGCTAGCTTATAAGGATGAAACTCTTTTGCTCATAATTTGGAATGTCATCAAGTTTGGTTAGATCTTTCTTCCCTTATCTCTTTATTTTCTTTTTTTTAGGAAAGTCCCTTCATCTCCTCCCATTCTTTAATTCTCAAAACCTTCTCCCTTTTTCAAAGGATTCCTTCTTTTTAAATCATCACCTCTTTAATAAATAAAAACCTTTACTTTTGTCAAGTGGCTTTTACTCTTTTTCTTTTCTTTTAAAATCAATGAATCTAATCATGTTGACCTTAATTAAAAAAAATAAAATAAAAAGAATCAAACTCATTCAATTTGTTTTGTGCCTTTGTGCACTTTTGTTTATTTTCTTTTAAAAAGTGCCGGTTATGAGTCATTATTTTTTAGTCGGGTGCAAGTCTCTCAATCTCCATGGTTGTAGTTTGATGTAATTGAGTCTCTTGTAATTTGTGGGGGTTTAGTGGCATACTCGTCGAATTTATCCGAGTTGGAGCCCTCCCCATAATGATGTATGAGTCCATACATCCATTCTCATGGTATATTTGTTTGGCCATCCACTTGAAGATGACAAATTCTCTTCACTTAATAAAATGAATCATAACCCACCCTTTTCACTATTTGTACCACAAACTACGGGGTTTTGATCTTGCATTGCACTTTGTGGGTACGTAGGCATGAGGTGGTAAACCTCTCCAAACACAAAAATATTAAAACATAATTCTTTTCTCATCTCTCCACTCTCATTTAACAAACCTTTTTCAAACCAAAAGAAGTAAATCTTTCAAAGGGCTTTCGTGGAGTACCACATACATTTTGGGTGCGTAAAACCTTCCCATTGTGTAACCTATCCCCTTACATGTTTCTCTGTTGTGTTTCTTTAACTTTTGGCTTTTAGATTCATTAGGATTTATTCGCTCTTTTTTTCCTTTTCCTCTTGGAATAAAATAAAAGCGCGGTGGCGACTCTGTTTACTTTGAGTTAAGTTAACTAATAGCTGTAACACCCCAAATTTGCCCTCTCCTGTTTAGCATCATCATCATACCATATTCATCATCAACATGTCATTTCATTAGCATGTTGCATAGAAAAATGAGGCATAGCACTTGCATGTTCCAGTATAAGGCATATGGTCAATCATCAGGGAAATTTAGAGCTCATAGGGCATGTTACAAGGTTGAGATCATGGTCAAGACATTAGAAAGGGTTGAGGATCAAAATCAGATCAAAACGGTTGGCACCGACTTATTCTTGAAGGTTCCCACCAAAAGGAGGGAAATTTCAAAATTCACTGGCGTTAACCGGTTAACGGATTGGTTAACCGGTTAACGACCACAAATTTTGAATTTCCAGCAGCATTTCAGCATGTGTGATTTTTATCCAATTTTAATTTTCTGATTTTATTCATTTTGAATTAAAATGAAATTAAAAGGAAGGATCTAGAGCACTTGTCCAAGCCTAATCCCATTGCTACATCCTAATCACACTACCCAAACCATAATTTTGGATCCCAAGCCTAATTTTTGGGCCCCAAACCTAAACCATATTTAATCATTTTTCTCCAAACCAAGGGGAGCTCTCCCTCATTTTTCACTCTCATTTTCTGAATTTTCACTCCTCTCACTCACAATTCTCTCACTTTTCTCTCCCAATTTTCCAAATCACTCAAAGTTCCTCTTTGAAGATCACACAACCTTGCCTTGAGGTGTGTAGATATTGGAACTAGACCTCCATCCATAGCTTCATTGCATCTTTTTGCTGGTTTTAGTGATGATTCAGATCTGGTTTGGGATCTAGAAGTGCTTTTGGATCCAAAATTCTGCATTAAGAGCTTGTTCTTGCATTTATTTTGCACGGAGAGTGAAGCTTAGCACCGGATCTTTAAAGTTTTACGTGAGATCTATCGTTTTCAGCTCGATCAACAATTACCAAAGCATACCTCATCTTTGTAGGTTGGTTAATTTCAGATCTAACTCTGTTTTAGCTTATTTGCATGCTTGCGCTTTAGATCCGCCATGTGTTTACGTATTTGCTTGTGTTGATTGAATTGATTGATTGATTTGTGACCGGATCCATGTATTAAGGTTCATATGCTTGCTGGACTGGTATGAGATTGTTTGGAATAAGCTGGTTGTGAGCTGATTTTTGCAGGTTTTTGCTGCTGTCTTAACAGCGTTAACCGGTTAACGGATTGGTTAACCGGTTAACGCACCTGATTTGTGCTGTTTTATGCAGGTTTTGACTGGTTAACCGGTTAACGCTTTGGTTAACTGGTTAACACTAAAGCAGTGAGCCATTTTTGCCTTATTTCAAGCATGTTTGATCCCCTTACTTATTTTAAATGCCATGGATCATTATATGATCATTGAATATGTTTGTTTAGGGTGATTTTCTTGCTAATTGACGCATGCTTCCGTGTTATCGACACGTAAATGCTTGAGCGTGCAATGTTTGGCATGATTTTTTTGATCTTGGTTGGTGTGAACTTTGAGCATGTCATTGCCATGATTTTACTGATGAACAACTTGCTGGAATTTTGCTAACATTTCAGGGGCTTATGGTAAGAGAAGTGTGGATGTTCATCCACATTTCAACTCTTCATCCTTCTCTCTTTTTAAGTGCTTTCTCTTTGTGTTTTGATGTGCCTTATGCCATCATGTAATTCAACTCCTTTCTTCCCCTCTAGGAGCAACTTATCTCCTTTAGAGGAGTAAGTTGCTTGCTAGCTCTTGCTTCCTCTCCTTCTTGTTCCTTTTTTCTTCTTCATTAGGATAGTTGAAACCTCACTAACCTTAGGACCACTTTTGCATGCTAACAATAGGATTAGTCTTTCCCCATTTTAGACTTTTACCCTTTTGCTCCTTTGGTTTCCTTCTCTTCTCATCTCAAAACAAAACCTAAAAAAAATTAATAAAAAGAAGTGACTTCTTGTGTAATAGCCTTATGCCATGGGGCATATGTATTCATTCCATCTTAGAATAGTGCATATGTCTAGCATGATGCATGAGTCGGATCATGAAGTCATCCTCATCAAGAAAAACCCTAAAAAACACTTCTTCATTTTAATCACTAAAACACTTAATAAATTCAACAAGTCAATGAAATTAGGCCCTTGCCTTTGGAAACAAGTCTTGGATACGTTCTCCTTGCTTGGTGTGCTTGTCTTATTATTCCATCTTGGAATGTAGTAGCAAGTACACATTCCATAGAAAAGAGCTTGAGTTCATTCTCTTGTGCCACACCAAATAAAAAGCTCTAATAAACACAAACTAACAATAATCGTCTTTCCTTCGGGAATTATTTTCTCATATCATTCGTTTCGTCCGTGAACTTGCTTCTTCTTGTCATTTTGCAAGACGGTAACACACTCGTCGTCCGAGCCTGCAACACCTGAGCATTGACATAGGCAGTTCAAGTCTTAAGGCACAAGCAATATTTTCCACCCCTGGTTAGGGGAACTACGACGTCTTTGATCCTCATTCTCCCGATGAGGTACGTAGGCAACGGGGTAGGGCCCGTTCGAGCACAATCTTTATTTTCTCTACATTTTTCCTTTTCATTTCTTTTATCATTTCCCCATTTATTTTCTTTTTCCAGTTCATTTTCAGTTTTGCAGCAGCTTTCATCCCCTCACCCTTTGAAACAGATTTCTTTGCAAGCGTGGATCCCGTCGGGTATGGCGGACGATCTGGGGTGCTAATACCTTCCCAGATCGTAACCGACTCCCGAGCTCAGTTTCTTTGGTTCGCAGGACCTGTGTCCTTCCATTTCGTTTTCTTCTGGTTTGTGCAGCATTACCATTCCCGTTCCTTCGGGATAAAAATGCCTGGTTGGCAACTTTTTTCTTTTCTGCGCCACTCTCGCGTTTGTACCAGGATGGAAATCCGGGGAGCGACAGCTGGCGACTCTGCTGGGGACTTCCTAACCAGAGTACTCTGGTTCCCCTGAGAGTCTATCCTAGCGCTTGCGTGCTTCTGTTTCGTTGGGTGTTGATTGTTTGCTATTACGTTTTTATTTTACTGTTGTTTATTTATAGTTTTATTTACAACTTTATTTACAATTTTCAATATTTATTTTCATGCATCATATATATTATACTGGACTGTCTGGCTGTGCTGGTTTTCTTTTTTCTGTGGGATCGGGAATTTTTAATGAGAGATGAGCTCGTAACCGGGGCTCGAGTGCACCATAGGACTTAGAGTGGACAGTCACTTTGGCTTCATGACATTTTTCTATGTTGGTAGTAGTAAGTTCCACACCGATCATTGAGAACCTTTGTGGAAACATCCCTCTCCTGTGGTGACAATGGCAGACCATATTTTGTGGCGAACCCATTCGCACCTGAGGGCCCACTTTGGAACTTATATAGGATGGCCTGGTTCTTTTATAGGGACTCAGTCAAAGCATCTGGTCGTATGACGATAGTATTGTACCCTTCGGGATGAATGTACTATTGTTTCTCGATTCCAGCGCTTGAAGCTGGGAAGTTATAAAGGATGCTTGTTTTTCCCGGACGCACGCTGAGGCCTCCATGAGTAGTACATAATGCCAAACCGATTCCCTGATTTGGTCATGAGCCATTTCTCGGAAATGGTGAACGTATTATTGTTATTCGGCTTTGAGAGTCCGTGATGTTTGACCCAGAGCACACCCGTGAGATTGGGAGGGGTTTACAGGTTTGCAGGAACCCTCGACCTCATCATACCTCATTGCCTGTACAGTTCCATGATTTGATAAGGCTACATGGATTTGGGATCTTTGGTTTTAGGACTTATGTGAGACTGAATTCTCGTTCATGGGGCTTTATTCAAAGGATCTTGGTTCTTGGTCACTTAGGTCCCATGTTCCGTATCCAGACAGTCCCAGTGGTTGATCACATGCCTGCATTGCATTTGCATCGCATCATACTGCATTAACTGTTTGTGTTTCCATTACAGGTTATTCTTCATCTCCGTACCCAGTTCTGGTATTCATTGTTCCTCCAGATGACAGAAATCCAAGAGATACCTAAAAAAAGGAATGATCATTATACTTTCCCGCAACCCGAAATCGAGAGTATTCAGAAACTAGTAGACTTGATGAGTGACAAGGTTTCAGATGATTTCAGAAGCCTGTATGGGAAGATCTTGGGTTACATGAACAAACGTACTGTCGATTAGAGAGATAGTCTTCATTCTGTGTTGCAGTTCTATGACCCTCAGTTGAGAATTTTCGTGTTTGCTAACTTCGTCTTGGCTCCCACAATGGAAGAGATCTCTGACACCCTGGAGATTTCTATCAAGAATGGTGCTCCCTACTATGCTGCAGAGAGGTGTCCTCCGTACAAGGACATTGCAGGTGCTTGCCATTTGAGTATGCTTCGAGTGAAGATGGAGTTAGAGGCCAGTAAAGGGAAGGGATTCAACCTGGATTTTCTTATCACATAAGCCCATGTGTTTGCTTTGGGAGGAAAATGGTTAGAGTTCAGTGTGCTGTTAGCATTAATGGTCTACGGGATGAGTCTGTTCCCAGGAGAGAAAGGATGGGTAAGCTTGGATGCTATCACCCTGTTCATTAAAAGAAACCCGGTGCCTACGTTGTTGGATGACTTTTATTTCGGTGTCCACCACAAAAATGAGAAGAGAAAAGGGTACGTGAATTGTTGCGCTCCCGTGTTTGCTGAGTCGTTTGCCAAGAAGCTTCCAATGTCGGGACCATTCAAAGATCTTAAGCAAGATTGGAAATGGGTTAGAAGATTGATGGGGTTGACATCGGATGACATAGCCTGGGGATGTAGCAGAAACTTGGTAGGAAGAGAGATTATTACAAGGTGTGGTGAGTTTCCCTATGTGCCGCTGCTAGGAAGGAAAGGAGTGATAAGTCATAACCCTGTGCTGTCCAGAAAGCAATTTGGTTATCCGCTGAAGGATCCTCCATCAGATGAAGAAATAGCTAAGACTTTGTAATTTTCGGCTGAAGGTAATGAGCTGTTGGCTATTCAAGCATCCCAAGCTTAGGAAACGAAGGTCAGAGAGGGTAAGAAATAATTCGGAAAGGTAGACCCTAAGACTTATCCCCCTTTTGCAGCTTGGATACAGAGGAGGGTCGATACCTTTTTCTTGCCGTTTTTAGTGGAGGCTCCGCTATATCCAAAGGAGGTACCGGTACAAACCCCTATTTCTCTTGAAGATTACAAGAAGTTGGAAGCTCAGTTGCACGCGATTCGGGTAGAGAATTCTAAAATGGCTAGTTTATATCACCGAGCCAACCATGCTAAGCAAGAAGCAGAAGAAAAGCTGCAAATGATGCAGGTTACCTTAGAAGCTAGAGAAAAGGAGTTTGCTGGAAGAGAAGCTCATTTTCAGAGATTGGGTTTAGCGGAGTCGAAGAGAGAAGCAGAGCATAAGAAAATTGTGAAGACTCTCAGAGAAGCTCGTCAATCCATTGCTTGGTTACAGGGCCAAAGAGAACAGGAGCAAAAGAAGTACAAAGAAAAGGAAGAGTTATTTGAGGCGCAGATGGCATTCAAGAAGGAAGAGGTCGAACGAGCCCACAAGATACGAGAGGAAAAGACTCAGCAATTGGAACAAATCCAGTTAGCCTTGAAAGAAGCGATGAAGGAGATTGCAGATCTTAAGCTGAGAATAGGCGTCAAGAAGATCCGAGCAGAGGTGGTGGCTGCAGAAGAGGAGCATGGATCTTCCTTTTAGCTTAGGGTTTTAGTTTATTGATATTTGTATTCAGACTACCTACAAGCTTGTTGTAGGAGTCTTGCTTTATCTTTCTGTCATTTGTACTGAATTGTAACCCTTTGGGGAATGTTGTTCATGTTTATGACTCTGATTGTCGGTAATTTGTTCATGCTATGCAATGATACTTTCCAGTTACCGTTCCTGAATGAGCAAAGTTGGTTGTCCTAAGCCACCAGGATCTGAATACTCCTCGAAAGAGTTTGAAGAAAAAGTCAGTTTCCAAAAGGTCATCTGGAGTATTTTCTGTCAAAATACCAGAACTGGGGTATGTTAATGCCTAGAAATGGAAGCATGAATAGTTACATTGCATGCATATAACGTGTTTGTTGTTTTGCAGGTGTTTCTCTAGTGTTCTAATGTTCATGTCACTTTCAGGAACTATAGCTCCCAAGAAGGTTCAGAGACACTCAACGGTGCACAGATACCCTACAAAGGTGAACAGAGAAAGAGCAATGGAACAGATGCAAGCGGATCTGGCTGATTTAAGGACAAGAATGGACAACTTCATAACCCTCATGGATGGGATGGGTCAAACTCAAGAGAGCCTGCGTGAGATGTTAGAGAACAATCAAGTCAGGAACAATGGAACAACAAAGGGAGGTAATCGTAACGGGGCTGGCGCCCGTCATGTTGAAATCCCTGTAGTGCAACCAGGGGTCACTATTGTCAATGATGGAGTGAATAACCTGCAGATGGATGGGTAGGATGAGCAGTTCACTTTGCTGGACGAGGCAGAAGGCCAAGGGGTCGACATGAATAGAAGGTTCGAAGAAATGACTGAGCAGATTCGTGCCATTCAATCTCAGAGCTCTCTGGGGTTTGACATCACTTATTTGGGCTTGGTGCCAGGGGTGAGAATTCCCTTCAAGTTCAAAGTTCCCACTTTTGATAAGTACAACGGCACGGCATGCCCGAAAACTCATCTACAGTCGTTTGTGGGAAGGATTGCTGCACATACGGATGACGAAAATCTATGGATGTATTACTTCCAGGATAGTTTTGTAGGAGCTTCCTTGGAATAGTACATGAAGTTGAGCAGAGTCAATATCTGAAGCTAGAAGGATTAAGCTGAGGCATTCGTGAAGCAGTATCAGTATAATTTGGATATGGCTCCAAATCGTACTTAATTGCAGACAATGTCTCAGAATGCTAAGGATGGGTTCAAAGAGTACGCCCAGAGGTGGCGTCAGCTTGCTTCTAGAGTGCAACCTCCCTTGCTAGAGAATGAAATGGGAGATATGTTTATGGGAATGTTACAGGGGGTGTTTATTGAAAGACTGACGTCTTGTTCGGCAACGAAGTTCAACGACATTGTGATAGCGGGAGAGAGGGTCGAAACTCTTTTGAAGATGGGGAAAATTCAAGACACTAGTGCAAGTAGCTCAGGCGGTGTGAGAAAGGCTTTCAGTGGACCTCCAAGAAGAAGGGAGGGAAAGACTAATGTTGTGTACGGTCGAGGCCGGGGCCGCGAATATAGAGGATCTTATGAGCAGGTGGTCGCCGTCACCATCCCCATGGGTCCTGTGCAACAACAACAACAACAACAACAGCCGCAGCGTAACAATTATCAGCAAAGGCCTTATCAGCAAAGGCAAGCTCGTCCAGCTAACAGGGTGCTCGAAGCCATCCCAATGACGTACACGACACTACTTCAGAGATTGTTGGAGTTGAATTTGGTTCAGTTGAGGACGTTAGCGCCACTTCCACCTAGAGAGCTTCCAGTGGGGTATGATGCTAATGCAAGATGCGCATTTCATTCAGGAGCTCCCGGGCACTCAATGGAGAAGTGCAGGGCATTGTAGCATAAGGTTCAAGACCTGATTGACTCGAAGGCGATCAACTTCGCACCGCCTCCAAATGTTACAACAAACCCCATTCCAAATCATGGAGGGGCCAAGATAAATGCCGTTGACAGTGGAGAGAGTTCTAATTTAATATTGAACATGGAAGAGGTGAAGACTTCGCTGTTAGTCGTGAAAGCCCAATTGCTGAAAGGGGAGGTTTTCCCAGGGTGTGATTACGACTGCGAGGGTTGTTTGAGTTCAGTTAATGGTTGTGGGGATTTGAAGGTTGGGATGCAATGTTTGATCGATGCAGGGTCTCTACAGTTTGACAAAGTTGCTAACAAAAATGGCTGTGTGTCTACAATGATAATCTACTTTGATCCTGCCGAAGTTCCTATTTGGAGAGAGCCAGTGACCATTTATGTCCCCGAAGTGAATCCAGTGACCATTACTATTCCGGGACCGGTTCCTTATGCTGATGACAAGGCCATCCCATGGCACCATGGTTCGGATGTGTACGTAGAAGGTTAGGAAGTGGAGAGTCAAGCGGTGACAAGTGACCCGACTGTGGTGAATGTCGGAGGAGTTGGGGGATTTACGCGAAGTGGGCGTCTTTTTGCTCCTCAAGCTCTTAGAGGGGATCCTAAAGCTGAAGCTGCTGCAAAGGCTAAAGGCAAATAGATAGCCACCAAAGAGGTGACAACTCCTGCTGCCGGTCAGGGCACTTTTGAAAAGGAAGTCGAAGAATTCATGAGAATAATTAAGAGAAGTGACTATAAGGTGGTTGAACAACTGAATCAGACTCCGTCCAAGATATCCATTCTGTAGTTGCTGATGTGTTCCTAAGCTCATCGAGAGGCTTTGCTGAAAGTTTTGCAAATGGCGTACGTACCACAAGAGATAATTGTCAACCAGTTGGAGGCTGTGGTAGGCAGCATAAACGCCAGCCATGGATTGGGTTTCACAGATAGAGATCTCCCTCCTGAAGGACGCAATCACAACAAAGCCTTGCATATCACCATGGAGTGAAAGGGGGCTGTTCTATCACATGTCCTGGTAGATACAGGATCTTCTCTCAATGTGCTCCCTAAGAAGGCCCTTATGAAGCTGAACGTTGATGGCATCGTCTTGCGACCTAGTGATTTGATTGTGAAAGCTTTTGATGGGTCCCGAAGATCTGTGTTTGGGGAAGTGGAGCTACCGATGAAGATTGGGTCCCAGGTATTCAAAAGCACATTCTATGTCATGGATATTCAACCCGCTTATAGTTGTTTGCTGGGACGTCCCTGGATTCATGCTGCTGGCACAATGATATCCACGTTGCATCAGAAGTTGAAGTATGTGGTAGACGACCAGGTTATCACTGTGTACGGAGAAGAAGACATTTTCGTAAGCCATCTGTCAACCTTCAAGTATGTAGAAATGGATGGGGAGACCCATGAGACACTTTGCCAAGCTTTTGAGACGGTCAATGTCAGTAATTTGTCTCCAACGGTTCAGAGCAACGAGAAGGGAGAGACTCCTATCTACTCCTACAAGCAAACTAAGGAGGTAGTTCGATCGGGAAATGCCCAAGGCTGGGGCAAGTTGCTGGAAATGGAAAAGAAAGACGAAAAGTTCGGTCTCAGATATCAACCTGGTCAGTCCATCTGGTCTCATGGCGGGAAGCCCATAGCATTCACTAGCACTGGAATGTTAGACTACATCAATGTTTGTGCAACAGATGCCGATAGGGATAGTGACTGCAACTTGGATGACTGGATTCACCCATGTGTACCTGGGGAGGAGCTCCGGAACTGGTCTGCTGAAGATTTTGTTCAAATTACTTGGCAGTCAAAGTAATTTTCTTTGCTTCCATTTTTATCATACTGCATGTCAAATCCTGTACTCTGTCCAAGGTGCATGGATCCATTTGTATGGCCACCATGTTTAATGCATTATATTTTTCCCATGAAATAAAGGACATTTTTCAAGAAAATTGTGTTATCTTTCTTTCGTTTTAAAATGTTTTCACAAAGCAAATAAAATGGCAATGTTTTTCTTTCTTGTGCTTTTGTATGTTTGCGTCTCCTTCAGTTTCTGAAACAAGCACATCTTGTGCAGTGTTGATCATTCGGATTCCCGTGATAACATTCCTGCTATGACTGAGCATGACTTCGACAATCCTATCTACCAAGATGATGAAGGGGTTGAGGAAGACTGTGAACTCCCGGAAGAATTGGTCAGATTGTTGAAACAAGAGGAAAGGGTCATTCAGCCTCATCAGGAAGAAATCGAGATCATCAACATCGGGACTGAAGACGTGAAGAGAGAGATAAATATTGGGGCCAATCTGCAGGCCGAGGTAAAGAAGGAGTTGATTAGTATGCTGCGTGAATATGTGGATATCTTCGCCTAGTCGTATCAGGATATGCCAGGACTGGACACCGACATCGTTGAGCATAAGCTGCCATTGAGGGAAGACTGTCCTCCCGTGAAACAAAAGCTGAAAAGAACTAGCCCAAATATGGCTATGAAGATCAAGGAGGAGATTCAGAAGCAGTAGGATGCCGGGTTCCTGGCTGTGACTAGTTACCCAACTTGGGTAGCTAACATTGTGCCTGTACCGAAGAAAGATGGCAAGGTCTGGATGTGCGTCGATTATCGAGATCTAAACAGAGCAAGTCCAAAGGATGATTTTCCGTTATCTCACATCGATGTGTTGGTAGATAACACCGCTCAGTTCTCGGTATTTTCTTTCATGGATGGCTTCTCTGGGTATAATGAGATCAAGATGGCACCGGAGGACATGGAGAAAACGACGTTCATTACCCCGTGGGGTACATTCTACTATAAGGTTATGCCCTTTGGATTGAAGAACGCCGGGGCAACGTATCAACTGGCTATGGTAACTCTGTTCCACGACATGATACATAAAGAAATTGAATGCTATGTGGATGACATGATTGCCAAGTCTCGGGACGAATAAGAGCATCTGGTCAATCTCAAAAAGCTGTTTGATAGATTGATAAAGTATAAATTAAGGTTGAATCCAAACAAGTGCACATTCGGAGTACGGTCCGGTAAATTGCTGGGTTTCATTTTTAGCTAGAGGGGGATCGAGGTAGATTTTTCATGCAAAAGTAAAAGCAATACAAGATATGCCTGCACCGAAAACGGAAAAAGAAGTGCGTGGGTTTTTAGGGAGATTGAACTACATTTCTCGGTTTATATCTCATCTAACTACCACATGCGAGCCAATATTCAAATTGTTAAGAAAAGAGCAAACGGTCAGGTGGAATGAGGACTATCAAAGAGCCTTTGAAAAGATAAAAGAATATCTGCAGGAGCCTCCGATTCTAATGCATCCAGTTCCAGGACTGCCGCTTATCATGTACTTGACTGTGTTAGAAGGGTCGATGGGGTGTGTTCTAGGCCAACATGACGAGTCTGGTCGAAAAGAGTATGCTATTTACTACCTTAGCAAAAAGTTTACCGACAGTGATCCCGTTATTCACTGCTCGAGAAAACTTGTTGCGCTTTGGTATAGGCTGCTCACCGACTGAGGCAGTACATGTTGTCCCATACCACATTGCTGATCTCTAAAATGGACCCCGTCAAGTATATTTTCAAGAAACCAACATTAACCAGAAGGGTTGCAAGGTGGCAAATGATCTTAACAGAGTATGACATACAATATACTTCCCAGAAAGCCATCAAAGGAAGTGTATTGTCGGCTTATCTCGCACATCAACCACTTGAAGATGACTATCAGCTGATGAAGTTTGATTTCCCTGATGAGGACATCGTGTACCTCTAGACGAGAGATTGTGAGAAACCTCTTCTGGAGGAGGGGCCAGATCCTGAATCCAAATGGAAGCTGATGTTTGATGGGGCAGTCAATATCAATGGACGTGGAGTTGGTGCTATTCTTATCACTCTTGAAGGTGTTCATTTTCCTTTCGCTTCCATAATCACTTTTAGCTGCACCAACAATGAAGCGGAATACGAGGTGTGCATAATGGGAATAGAGGATGATATTAATCTTCGGATTAAGACGCTCGATATATTCGGAGATTCAACCCTCGTTATCAATCAGATTACTGGCAAGTGGTATACACATCAAGAACACTTAATTCCTTACAGGGATTATGCTAGAAGACTGTTGACGTTCTTCACAACAGTTAAGCTTCAGTACATACCACGAGATGAGAATCAATTTGCCGATGCATTGGCTACTCTTTCCTCGTCCATCAAAGTTTTGTGTTGGAACTACGTGCCCAGGATCGACATTTCCAAGCTTGACACACCAGCTTATGCTTTCTCCGTAGACGCAATGTCTGATGAGAAACCTTGGTACTTTGATATCAAGCTTTTCCTAGAAAACCAAGAGTACCCGGCTGGGGCATCATTCAATGACAAGAAGAGCTTGAGATGACTCGCTGCTAGCTTCTTCTTGAATACAGATGGGGTTTTGTATAAGAGGAACTTTGACATGGTTTTGCTCAGATGCGTGGATAGACACGAAGCAGGCCTGTTAATGCAATAAGTCCACGAGGGATCTTTCGTTACTCATGCAGGAGGGCATGCAATGGCTAAGAAATTGTTGAGATCAGGGTATTATTGGCTAACAATAGATGCAGAGTTTTGTTCGTACGCCCGTAAGTGCCATAAGTTCCAGATAAATGCAGACAAAGTGCATGTTCCTCCTAGCCCGCTCAACGTCATGTCATCTCCTTGGCCCTTTTCTATGTGGGGCATTGACATGATCGGGAAGATAGAGCCTACCGCTTCAAACGGTAATCGTTTCATCTTGGTTGCGATTGATTACTTCACCAAGTGGATTGAAGCAGCATCTTATGCCAATGTCACTCGTCAAATGGTAGCCAGGTTTCTAAAATGAGAGATCATTTGCAGATACGGAGTGCCCGAACGAATCATTACCGACAATGGTTCCAACTTAAACAACAAGATGATGGCATAACTGTGTCGGGACTTCAAGATCCAGCATCACAATTCTTCTCCTTACCGGCCAAAGATGAATGGCGCGGTAGAGGCAGCTAACAAGAATATTAAGAAGATTGTGCAGAAAATGGTTGTTATTTACAAAGATTGGCATGAGATGTTACCATTCGCACTGCATGGGTACCGAACGTCAGTCAGGACGTCGACCGGGGCAACTCCTTTTTCATTGGTGTATGGCATGGAGGCAGTCTTGCCGGTTGAGGTAGAAATTCCTTCATTACGTGTGATGATGGACGTAAAGCTTGATGAGGCTGAGTGGGTACGTGCTCGATACAATCAGTTGTGCCTAATTAAGGTAAAGTGATTAGTGGCTATCTGTCATGGTCAGCTTTATCAGAGGAGAATGAAGCGAGCATTCGACCAACGAGTACATACTCGGGAGTATCAAGTAGGCGAACTTGTACTCAAGAGGATTGTTCCTCCAGGTTTAGATCACAGGGGCAAGTGGACCCCAAACTACGAAGGCCCATTCATAGTGAAGAAAGTTTTCTCAGGTGGAGCGCTGATGCTCACCACTATGGATGGAGAAGATTTCTAGTCTCCTGTTAACTCGGACGCAGTTAAAAAATACTTCGCATAAAAAGACCCGCTGGACACAAAAACAAAATTAAAAATCCAGGCAAGTAAAGGGCATCCCGGCGAGCTAAAAACAAAATAAAAAGCTCGGGCAAAATTTAGGGAAATAAATATAAAAAATGTACACCCGCTGAGCTGAAAAGCCACATCGGACAACTCAGGAAAAAAAGGGTATCCCGGTGGATTGAAAACCCGAAAGGGCGATCCACACAAAACAAGGGAAAAAGCGAACAACTGCGGTCCGGGTAAGCTGAACCAAATCACCGTTTCATGCAGTCTAACAGTATCAGAAGGATAGGAATCAGTCCCCTCATCTTCTTTGGAAAGCAAAGGCAAGAAAAGAAAGTCGTGAAGACATGCTGGTCATAGCAGGAAGGAAACTCATTGGAATGCCGTGTGCATTGCCATTAGGATAGTTTCTTTTCTCATTTTTTAGTAGCTACCTCTTTCCAGGTAGTTTCTTCCTGATGTAAAGCTTTTCCTATTCAGAGGCCATCCAATAAAAAAGTATTCAGTCAAAAGCCGTGTTGTGTTTCTTTTTTTGCAAAAATGTCCTGCGTTTTTGGCAAAAGAACATTGCATATGAAACATGTTGATTTTTTTGAAAACAAATTGACATGGCAGGGAAACAATTTTAAATATATCTTTGAGTGCCGGGTGACAATGAATGAACAGATCATACCATGCAAGTCCCCGGGGCACATGTGTGTATACTGTTGTTGCAGGTTTTGCAGGGCGATATTGCGCTTCCCCAAGCAGAGAGTGCTCCCCGGCAGAGCCGTGGACATGAGAATCCCTAGCGGAATTTCAAATCTAATCAAAGATGATGCCCTCCCTAAGTGGTGGTTGTTCTTTACAAGAAAGACATGGTTTCCTAGTAAAGTTCAGATGGAATCCTCCCCAGTTGAGCTAGAGCAAGTGGGATCCTCAGCGGAGTTTTAAGCCCAACCGAAGAGAGTTATGGATGTCAGAAGATGATTTGACCTGATATTCCCCATCCGGGTTAGGAGGTCGTCTCTTTCTCAGAGTTCATGAGTGGTACGCAACCATCATTGAAGTATCCCCAACAAGTCCACCAATTTATTTTTTGGCCAGTGTGATAGAGTACTGCAGACATTTGCTCATCAGTCAAGTTTTGGCCAAGAGATCTTGATTACTTCCCCAGCGGAGCTTCAAGGTTAATCGAACAGTTATTTCTCCAAGCGAGTTATTTTCCACAGTGAATTCCTAGTAGGCATCTGAAGGCCTTACTTCCCCACAGAGTTAGAATTGTCAGAATTCTCTCTCCAGCAAGGGTTATTTAACCAAGCAGTTTCCCCAGTGAGAAACTGAATGCTTGTTTCCCCATTGAAGTCCCCAGCTAGGGTCTGACCAAGCATCATCCTCAGCCGGGTCAGAAGATGGCTATTCCCCGCAGAGTCATAATCGAGATTCGCTCCCGTCGTTGGAGTATTCCCCGGAGAAGCTGTCAGTCTATGTTGGCCATGTGATAATACCAAGCCGTCCCTTAGTCAGATTTAGGCATCATCAAAGCCTTTGACCAGAGCTCCCCTGCAGAGTCGGGATTATTTGTTGCCAATCAGGGCATTTCGAAGTGTGCTCGTCTGCATCTCTTAGCACTCGTCTGTGCTGAATCTCCTTCTTGAGGCTCGTATGCATCCCCTGGCACTCGTATGTGTTGGGTATCCGTTTTGTGCTCCTCCGCACTCTTCAGCACTCGTCTGTGTTTGACATCTGTTTGTTGCTCGTCTGCATCTCCAGCACTCACTCGTCTGTGTTTATCATCTGTTTGTTGCTCGTCCGCATTGTCCCAACACTCGTATGTGTTTGAAATCCGTTTGTTGCTCATTCGCATTGCCTCCAACGCTCGTCCGTGCTTGCATTCTACTCGTTGCTCGTATGAATTCCCCAGCACTCGTCTGTGTTTGATATTTAACGATTGCTTGTCTTCTTCTCATATTCTCTCCCCATCACTCCCCCGTTTGTGAGTTTTATCCCCGGCAGAGTCATGTTCATTACTGGGACCTCATTGCTCGTTTGCTTTCCCCAGCAGTCGCCTATGGTTGGTAAATACTGATGCTCGTCCGCACCCCCCCAGCACTCGTCTGTGTGTGATATCTGTTTACTGCTCGTCTGCATTCCTCAACACTCGTCTGTGCGTAACCTCTGTTTGATGCTCGTCTGTGTTTGAAAATTGGGTTGGTTGCCCGTATTGCTACCCCAAACACTCGTTTGTGTTGACTTATATCCGTATAAATGCCGATTTGATAGTTTCTTTGGTACTCGTCTGTACCGCTTCTCCAAACGCTTGTCTGTGTTGGATTTCTGGTATTCGTCTGTATCAATGGCTGATATTCGTCTATATCATTGCCAGAAGTGCTCGTCTGTGTTTCTCGGATCATCGGATGATATTCGCTTGTATCATTGACTTCTGGCACTCGTCTATATTATCTTGATGATCATCCGATACTCGTTTGTATTAAAGAGGTTTGAAGTCCTGACAGTGGGATTAAACGTCAAAATGGTTACTGGTCCTGGCGTAACAGGTATATCCGAAGGAGGTTCGTCTGTCTCAAGCACCACTTATCTACGCAAGATTTGTGAAGAGGGTTCGTTAAGTCCTAATGTTACATCCTGGCGTAACAGGTTTGCTCAAAAGAAGACTCATCTGTCTTAGACCATATATCCACGAATAATATATGAGGAGGATTCGTCTATCCTAATTATGCATGTCTATCCCACAGACTTAAGTGCATCACCGATCCTGGCGTAACAGGTTTATCCGAAGGAGGTTCGTATATCCATATCCTGGCGTAGCAAGTTTGGTTGAAGAGGGCTCGTATGTCCAACACCTGGCGTAACAGGTTTGTTCGAAGAAGACTCGTCTGTCTAAGTTTTTTCTATCCAAAGTAACAATTCAGGTTGGAAGGAGCTCGTCTGCTTTCTCCCCACTTCAGTCGCCAAAGCGTCATTGGTTGGGTTTATTTCCCATTGCTTTCATTCTCCAACAGAGTGAAAATTTCAGGTCTTCTTGGTATTCAACCACAGTTTATCTCGAATGGTCGATAGCCATGCTACCGTCCTTTTCAGATTAACAGTTGCTTGAATAGGGGCAGCTGTAACACCCCAAATTTTCCCTCTCCTATTTAACATCATCATCATACCATATTCATCATCAACATGTCATGTCCTTAGCATGTTGCATAGAAAAATGAGGCATATCACTTGCATGTTCCAGCATAAGGCATATGGTCAATCATCAGGGAAATTCAGAGCTCATAGGGCATGTTACAAGGTTGACATCATGGTCAAGACATTAGAAAGGGTTGAGGATCAAAATCAGATCAAAACGGTTGGCACCGGCTTATTCTTGAAGGTTTCCACCAAAAGGAGGGAAATTTCAAAATTCACTGGCGTTAACCGGTTAACAGATTGTTTAACCGGTTAACGACCACAAATTTTGAATTTCCAGCAGCATTTCAGCATGTGTGATTTTTGTTCCAATTTTAATTTTCTGATTTTATTCATTTTGAATTAATTGGAAATTAAAAGGAAGGATCTAGAGCACTTGTCCAAGCCTAATCCCATTACTACATCCTAATCACACTACCGAAACCATAATTTTGGATCCCAAGCCTAATTTTTGGGCCCCAAACCTAAACCATATTTAATCATTTTTCTCCAAACTAAGGGGAGCTCTCCCTCATTTTTCACTATCATTTTCTGAATTTTCACTCCTCTCACTCACAATTCTCTCACTTTTCTCCCAATTTTCCAAATCACTCAAAGTTCCTCTTTGAAGATCACACAACCTTGCCTTGAGGTGTGTAGATCTTGGAACTAGACCTCCATCCATAGCTTCATTGCATCTTTTTGCTGGTTTTAGTGATGATTCAGATCTGGTTTGGGATCTAGAAGTGCTTTTGGATCCAAAATTCTGCATCAAGAGCTTGTTTTTGCATTTATTTTGCACGGAGAGTGAAGCTTAGCACCAGATGTTTAAAGTTTTGCACGAGATCTATCGTTTTCAGCTCGATCAACAATTACCAAAGCATACCTCAACTTTATAGGTTGGTTAATTTCAGATCTAGATCTGTTTTAGCTTATTTGCATGCTTGCGCTTTAGATCCGCCATGTGTTTGCGTATTTGCTTGTGTTGATTGAATTGATTGATTGATTTGTGACCGGATCCATGTATTAAGGTTCATAGGCTTGATGAAGCCATTTATTGTGAATTGATACATTATTTTCATGTTCATATGCTTGCTAGACTGGTATGAGATTGTTTGGAATAAGCTGGTTGTGAGCTGATGTTTGCAGGTTTTTGCTGTTGTCTTAACAGCGTTAACCGGTTAACGGATTGGTTAACCGGTTAACGCACCTGATTTGTGTTGTTTTATGCAGGTTTTTGACTGGTTAACCGGTTAACGCTTTGGTTAACCGGTTAACACTGAAGCAGTGAGCCATTTTTTCCTTATTTCAAGCATGTTTGATCCCCTTACTTGTTTTAAATGCCATGGATCATTATATGATAATTGAATATGTTTGTTTGGGGTGATTTTCTTGCTGATTGACGCATGCTTCCGTGTTCTCAACACGTAAATGCTTGAACGTGCAATGTTTGGCATGATTGTTTGATCTTGGTTGGTGTGAACTTTGAGCATGTCATTGCCATGATTTTACTGATGAACAACTTGCTGGAATTTTGCTAACATTTCAGGGGCTCATGGTAAGAGAAGTGTGGATGTTCATCCACATTTCAACTCTTCATCCTTCTCTCATTTTAAGTGCTTTCTCTTTGTGTTTTGATGTGCCTTATGCCATCATGTAATTCAACTCTTTTCTTCCCCTTTAGGAGCAACTTATCTCCTTTAGAGGAGTAAGTTGCTTGCTAGCTCTTGCTTCCTCTCCTTCTTGTTCCTTATTTCTTCTTCATTAGGATAGATGAAACCTCACTAACATTAGAACCTCTTTTGCATGCTAACATTAGGATTAGTCTTTCCCCATTTTAGACTTTTATCTTTTTGCTCCTTTGGTTTCCTTCTCTTCTCATCTCAAAACAAAACCTAAAAAACATTAATTAAAAGAAGTGACTTCTTGTGTAATAGCCTTATTCCATGGGGGCATATGTATTCATTCCATCTTGGAATAATGCATTTGTCTAGCATGATGCACGAGTCGGATCATGAAGTCATCTTCATCAAGAAAAACCTTAAAAACACTTCTTCTTTTCAATCACTAAAACACTTAATAAATTCAACAAGTCAATGAAATTAGGCCCTTGCCTTTGGAAACAAGTCTTGGATACGTTCTCCTTGCTTGGTGTGCTTGTCCTATTATTCCATCTTGGAATGTAGTAGCAAGTACACCTTCCATAGAAAAGAGCTTGAGTCCATTCTTTTGTGCCACACCAAATAAAAAGCTCTAATAAACACAAACAAACAATAATCGTCTTTCCTTCGGGAATTCTTTTCTCATCTCCTTCGCTCCGTCCGCGAACTTGCTTCTTCTTGTCATTTTGCAAGACAGTAACACACTCGTCGTCCGAGCCTGCAACACCTGAGCATTGACATAGGCAGTTCAAGCCTTAAGGCACAAGCAATCTTTTCCACCCCTGGTTAGGGGAACTACGGTGTCTCTGATCCTCATTCTCTCGATGAGGTACGTAGTCAGCGGGGTAGGGCCCGTTCGAGCACAATCTTTATTTTCCCTACATTTTTCCTTTTCATTTCTTTTATCATTTCCCCTTTTCTTTTCTTTTTCCAGTTCATTTTCAGTTTTGCAGCAGCTTTCATCCCCTCACCCTTTGAAACAGATTTCTTTGCAAGCGTGGATCCCGTCGGGTACGGCGGACGATCTGGGGTGCTAATACCTTCCTAGGTCGTAACCGACTCCCGAGCTCTGTTTCTTTGGTTCGCAGGACCTGTGTCCTTCCTTTTTCGTTTTCTTCTGGTTTGTGCAGCATTACAATTCCCGTTCCTTCGGGATAAAAATGCCTGGCTGGCGACTCTTCTCTTTTCCGCGCCAGTCTCGCGTTTGTACCAGGATGGAAATCCGGGGAGCGACAGCTGGCGACTCTGCAGGGGTCTTCCTAACCAGAGTATCTCTGGTTCCCTTGAGATTCTATCCTAGCGCTTGTGTGCTTCTGTTTCGTTGGGTGTTGATTGTTTGTTGTTACGTGTTTATTTTACTGTTGTTTATTTACAGTTTTATTTACAACTTTATTTGCAGTTTTCAGTATTTATTTCCATGCATCATATATATTATACTGGACTGTCTGGATGTGCTGGTTTTCTTTTTTCTGTGGGATCGGGAATTGTTACTGAGAGATGAGCTCGTAACCGGGGCTCGAGTGCACCATAGGACTTAGAGTGGACAGTCACTTTGGCTTCATGTCATTTTATTATGTTGGTAGTAGTGAGTTCCACACCCAGACTTGCGATCGTCTTGGAAGTGTATTATGCCGGAATTTTTCTGGGGTAATACACAACCTCGATAGTTATGTGCATCTGGGGACTGATCATTGAGGACCTTTGTGGAAACATCCCTCTCCAGTGGTGACAATGGCAGACCACATTTTGTGGTAAACCCATTCGCACCTGAGGGCCCACTTTGGAACTCGCATAGGATGGCCTGGTTCTTTTATAGGAACTTAGTCAAAGCATCTGGTCGTATGACGATAGTATTGTACCCTTCGGGATGAATGTACTATTGTTTCTCGATTCCAGCGCTTGAAACTGGGAATTTATAAAGGATGCTTGTTTTTCCCGGACTCACGCCGAGGCCTCCCTGAGTAGTACATAATGCCAAACCGATTCCCTGATTTGGTCATGAGCCATTTTTCGGAAATGGTGAACGTATTATTGTTATTCGGCTTTGAGAGTCCGTGATGTTTGACCCGGAGCACACCCGTGAGATTGGCAGGGGTTTATAGGTTTGCAGGAACCCTCGACTTCATCATACCTCATTGACAGTACAGTTCCATGATTTGATAAGGCTACATGGATTTGGGATCTTTGGTTTTAGGACTTATGTGAGACTGAATTCTCATTCATGGGGCTTTATTCAAAGGATCTTGGTTCTTGGTCACTTACGTCCCGTGTTCCGCATCTAGACAGTCCCAGTGGTTGATCACATGCCTGCATTGCATTTGCATCGCATCATACTTGCATTAACTGTTTGTGTTTCCATTACAGGTTATTCTTCATCTCCGTACCCAGTTCTGGTATTCATTGTTCCTCCAGATGACAGAAATTCAAGAGATACCTAGAAAAAGGAATGTTCATTATACTTTCCCGCAACCCGAAATCGAGAGTATTCAGAAACTGGTAGACTTGATGAGTGACAAGGTTTCAGATGATTTCAGAAGCCTGTATGGGAAGATCTTTGGTTACATGAACAAACCTACTATCGATAAGAGAGATAGTCTTCATTCTTTGTTGCAGTTCTATGACCCTCAGTTGAGAATTTTCGTGTTTGCTGTCTTCGTCTTGGCTCCCACAATGGAAGAGATTTCTGACATCCTGAAGATTACTATCAAGAATGGTGCTCCCTACTATGCTGCGGAGAGGTGTCCTCCGTACAAGGACATTGCAGGTGCTTGCCATTTGAGTATGCTTCGAGTGAAGATGGAGTTAGGTGCTTGTCATTTTAATCACTAAAACACTTACTAAATTCAACAAGTCAATGAAATTAGGCCCTTGCCTTTGGAAACAAGTCTTGGATACGTTCTCCTTGCTTGGTGTGCTTGTCCTATTATTCCATCTTGGAATGTAGTAGCAAGTACACATTCCATAGAAAAGAGCTTGAGTTCATTCTCTTGTGCCACACCAAATAAAAAGCTCTAAAAAACACAAACAAACAATAATCGTCTTTCCTTCGGGAATTCTTTTCTCATCTCCTTCACTCCGTCCGCGAACTTTCTTCTTCTTGTCATTTTGCAAGACGATAACACACTCGTCGTCCGAGCCTGCAACACCTGAGCATTGACATAGGCAGTTCAAGCCTTAAGGCACAAGCAATCTTTTCCACCCCTGGTTAGGGGAACTACGGCGTCTCTGATCCTCATTCTCTCTATGAGGTACGTAGGCAGCGGGGTAGGGCCCATTTGAGCACAATCTTTATTTTCCCTACATTTTTCCTTTTCATTTCTTTTATCATTTCCCCTTTTCTTTTCTTTTTCCAGTTCATTTTCAGTTTTGCAGCAGCTTTCATCCCCTCACCCTTTGAAACAGATTTCTTTGCAAGCGTGGATCCCGTCGGGTACAACGGACGATCTGGGTGTAAACACCCCAAATTTTCCCTCACCCATTCACACCATGGCTTGTGATCACCTCATATGCATAAACACAATCATATCACCTCATATCTCATTTTTGATTCACTGCATAGATTCAAAGTCATCTGCATCTAGGGTTTGTGATCTGAACAATCCAAGAGCTTCTTGAGCCACTCCAAAGGTCAACAATCACTTAAAAGGGGTCCATGTGTGTTCTTATATCATATTACATCCCCTCAAAGTCAAAAATGCAAAAGGATCACAAGAACTGGGATTGGTGTGGATGCAGAGCCAAGTTTGACTACACAGATGACCTAAAATTAGGGTTTTGGTTTCAAAGGCCATAACTCCAAATTTTTTGGTCATTCTTGTTTCTATTGGTCTCTATATGGTATAGGGAGTATTCATATCAATTTTCATGAAGAAATTCCATGGGAAAGTCATCTGATCAAGAGTTGACTTTTCAAGCAAGTCAGTGCAAAATTAGGGCATCTGAGGCCCCCAATGACCCAACCAAAGGGTGTTCTTCATCATTTTGAATGCATATGATCTTTATTTGATCATGGGAGAAGGTTGAAGTTCACAAAATTCAAGAATTACAAGTTTTTGCAAAGTTGACTTTTTAGGGCATGGTTGACTTTTCAAGAATATGTCACTTTAGGTCACTTTTCAAACCTTACTTTTTGATCCAAAAATGCTTCAAATGGAAAAACTTTGGTCATGAAAGTTGTAGAATACATTTTTCCCTTTTCAAAAAGTACAAGAACATGACCTAATTCATTTTGGATCAAAAGTTATGGTGTGTCAAATTTGGCAAAAATCACTAATTTTCAAGATGTGCACCAAATGAGAAACTTGCAAGAACTTTGTACCAAGGCATTTGCAACCTCTAATTCATGTCTAACCACTACATAAACATTCTATGTGACCTAAAAATCAGATTTGAACCAAAGTTTCTCATGTTTCATGGCTTGTGTAGCAAGATAGTTACATGTGAACCAAAGTTGATCAAGTTGCAAAAACATCATGACACCTCCTACCACTTGCTACATTGGATGCTGAACCATGCTAGCCTTCCACACACACCTTGCTGCGCATCCCATGCCTCTTGTACCAAGCTAGAACTTAGCCCATACCCTCCTTACAACAAAGTGGACTTTTTGCAAAAGTGAACATCCCAATCACAGCAGGCCAGGTCACATCATCTGACTAATAAGAGTCTTTTATGCAAAGCAAATGCTAGCCATTTCATACATCAAGCCAGCCTGAAGCAAGCCCTAGCACACCATTCACAAAAACACTCCCTCAAGCATTTCTCTTCGAATCTCTCTACACAACACACAAACACAAAAACCATTTTCATAGATCAACTCACCTTGCTTCACTGAGCAAAAACCAGCAAGACTTAGGCCTGAACCAGGCAAGAACATCATTCTTCCATTTTTCACTCTCAAAGCCAAAGCTTTCGAAACTCATTCCACAGGCCACAAACACTTGAACAAACTCCACAAACCTTCTCAAAACATCACCCTGATCACAAAGAACCACTCACATTGGCCTGAAACAGCCTGAATCACCATCACCATTTTCAACTGAGCTTGAGCAGAAGCTGTTCAAACTCCTTAACCAGCCAACATAAACTCCTCCTAAGCATTCAAGGATCATCAGGGGACCAAGTAAAGTGGATTGCATCAAAGGGAGAGGTCAGAAAGTTGCTGGAGTGAAAGCTTCGAAACTCAGGTAGCTCAAGAACTTTTTTTCCAGAAATGGATTTTTAAGTTCTAAAGTTGTTCTCCATGCTTCACTGATTGCTCTGATACCTTTAGTTTTGAAAATGGTGGAGGGATGAGAGTTTAATTTGTTTCTGAAAGTTCTGCCCTAAAATATTCTTGGTTTCGATTCATGAGTTTTGGGAAAAATAAATGGTTTCTAGCTTAGGGTTTTGATTCAGTGGGTTATGGGGATCATTTCTGTGTGATTGGATTTCATTTTGGTTGCGTTTTGTGGATTTTGGGGATTTTCAGGTGGGGTTCCCACCGGAGAAGACGACCGGAGGTCTTCTCCGGCCACCTGAAAATCATTAGGGCATAATCCCAGTCATTAAGTGCATTTGAATCTGGAACGTTGGATGCGTTGAAAAAGTTGACTTCGCGCGCGTGTGTATGGCTGAGATGCAGTCATTAAACCTTAATCATCATTATTTATTTAATTAATTGAGATTAAATCAGTTTGAATATGGGCCATCAGATGGCGCGCGCAGTCAACATTTTCAAACCCAGACTCAATCCTGGCCCTCCATCCTGCATACTTCAGTTTATTTTAGTTTTTATTTCATTTCTTTTCATTTAATTTGCACAATTTATTTAAAATAGTAAAAATTGTTTAAAAATTATGAAACTTTTTCTCAAGAGTTCCATTAATTTTTATGACACAAAAATATTTTTATTTTTATTTTTAGCATTAAAAAAGTATTTTTAAATATTTAAAAGTTTATTTTTAATTGATTAATGGAAATTAATTTATTAAAAATACTTTTAAGTATTTAAAAATCACCAAAAAATTCATGAAATGTTCTAAGACATTTAGAAACATTGCCCAACCTTCAAACCAAATTTATTTTTTGATCTTGATGCATTTTGAGAATTTTTCATTGATTTAAAATCATTTTTATGCATTAATTTGATCCAAAGTTCAAAAAATCATTTCTGCCTATCCATGAAGAGTTTGACATTGATTCTTCTTGCATTGCATTGTGTTTAGCATGTAGTTTTTGAGTTTAAATGGCCATGATTTGATCTTTCATTTTCAATTTGTTTGGCATTTCTTTTGTTTGGAAACCCTAAAACCCTAGAAAACTTTGGAAAATCATAACTTGAAATTGGTTAAGAGTTGAAACCTCTCCTTTGGACATTGGTTTAGTATAGGATTAGGGGTCCTTTTAGTGGAATTTTCAATTTTTTATCTTATGTTTTTCTTCTGATTTTGATTTTTATTTGATGTATGGTTCATAAACCCTAATTTGGGCTTCCATGTGCATCCATCTTACATTCTCTTGCATAACATGACTTGCCATGACATTTCAAGCATCCATTTGATTCATTTTACATCATAAGACATATTGAAAGCATGTTTGATCATTGCATCATGTATTTGCCTTGTTGTATGCCATGTGCACTTCATAACTTTTCATGTATGTTCATGGTTCCTAACTTGCTTCATTTGCATTCATGAGCTTGTATGATCATGTCCATGTGCTGCCTCATGTTTGTAGCATCTCATAGCATCATTAGCATCATGTGAATGCTTCTGGTTTTGTTTCTCATCATGTCATCTCATCCCATTTTGCATTGCATTGCATTCCTTTTCTAACCTTTCAGGTGGTCAGTGACTTTGAGAAATGAATTTGCCTTCACTTCTCATAACTTTTCTTTTCATCTCTCTTGCATCCATGTTGCATTTTTTATATGTGTTTGAGTTTGAGCTTGCTCATTCTTCTTCTTCCCACTTTCTTTCTTCAAGTGACTTGACTTCTTGAATGAAGCAAGTTGCTTTGTTTCTCTTGATCCTTTCATCTGCTTCCTGGTGGTTCCTTTGAAGACTTCTCTTGTAAATCTCACAAACCTTAGGGACAACCAAGCATGACAATGATTAGGGTTTTTATTAGTCTCCCCTCTTAGTTTTACCTTTGTGTCTCTTTTGAGTCTTCTCTTCTCACCTTATAATCAGGGACTAAACCCTAAAGGCTTTAAGGCTTTGTGGTTAAGCTTGTGCCTGCATCCTTCTCTTAGGATGGAGTGTATAACTTTAATCCTAAGTGTTAAACCCTTAATGTGTTTAACTCCTTTAATCAATCCATCTAATAATAATCAAGACATCACACTTGTAACTTGGGCCTTGCATTAGGGTTCTAATTCTTCCTTAATTGGTTAAGAAGGACTAACCCTAGTGTTAATGGACAAGTCCCCCTCAAGTTGTCTTACAAATCATAAAATTCATTTCATCATCATACCATTAAATAAAATCCACTTAATCAAAGGCTTGTTTTGTCATGAGTTTAATCCCTAATCATGGATTAAGCTGAGGAGCTTTCCTCAGCTTAAACATTCTCATCTATTATCCTTCTATTAGGATGGTGTAATGAGTCTGTTAAATCCCTGATTATGGCTTAACCTCATTACTCAACACTAAACAAAAAACCACAAAAACATCTAAATAATCACAAATAGGTTAATGATCTTAATCCTATACCAAAGGTGATTAAGTGTGAGAATCTGACTTCACACTTAAAGTATCCTCATTACCCCCAATCAGAGGGAAGATGTGATGAGTTTACTAAATCCATTGGTTTAGACTTAAGCTCATTAACTTATGACAAAATCCAAAAAAACAATAAAAGACTGAAAACACAAAAACAAACAATAATCGTCTCCTCCGGGATTCTTTTCTCATCTCATTCACTCACAAACGAGAACTTGCTTCTTCCGTCTAATGCAAGACAGTTTGCATCTGTGCCAGACAGATCATACACTTGAGCATAGGCAAGTAAGCGGTTCACAAGTCAATTCACCTTTCAGTCTCTTTGGGTCGAACTACGGTGTTCTGACTTCCTCATAGCACGAGAGGATACGTAGGCATAACTTAACAATTATCGAACAAAAGTCTCTGTATATTCCCCCTCTTTCCAGCTTTATTCTTTAAGCCTCATACTCCTGAGCATTTCACTCTTGTTCTTACACTGACACATCATTTATACACTTCACACTTCTTTTACACTGACACCTATACATCCTTTTCCAGCTCTTTTACACAGATTGCACTGACACTACCCCTTTAAAACACAAATCTTTCAAGCGTGGATCCCGTCGAGTACGGCGGACAATCTGGGTGCTAATACCTTCCCAGGTTGTAACCAACCCCCTTTCTCAGTCTCTCTGGTTCGCAACCGTCTTATCCATGTCTTTCTAGGTCTATGCAGCATTGCCTTTCCTCCGGGATAAAAATGCCTAGCTGGCGACTCTATTCATCTCCAGTGAGTTCACGACTGTGTGTTCTCATTGTCCCTCTCTCCGACCGTTTGCGTCTGTACCTTTATCTGGGCCTACGTCCCACTTATCGGGAGCGACAGCTTGGCGACTCTACTGGGGACCCTTATACTGCAACCAGGGCTTCTGGTTCTTTTTGTGGGTTCCTCCTAGCGCTTGTTTGATTTGTGTTTACTGGGGTGTTATGTGCTTATTTGTGTTTGTATATTTGTATTTATTTTTGCTTTATGTACAGTTTTGTTTATTGCTTTCTTTATAGCTTTATGCATATATTATCATATTGTCATACTGTGCTGCTGGCTGGATCTGTTGTTTGCTTTGGTGGGTGGGTGTTCCATTGAGAGTTAAGGTCCTATACCTGGGACCTGAGTGACACCTAGGCTAGAGTGAATCATATTCTTTCCCATTCCATCTCGGTCTGGTGCGGGAATATGAAACACGGTTCAGATATGGGTTTCTTCTTGAGAACTCTGTGTTGCAGATTTCCTGCAATTCTAGGGCTATCTGGGAAGCCTGCTAAGTCTGGATGACCTTTTAGTATTGACCTTCAGAAACTGAGGTGAATTATAGGAGGAACTTTTATGGTTACTGTAAACACTGTACCTCCGGGTTAGAAGTGTTTACACTTCTCATAACTGATCCAAGTCTGAGGATCCTTGTTCTAGAACACCACCTGTGAGGGGGTTGGGCTGTGTACAGGTTTGCAGGTACCTTGACCTCAGAATACCCTGTTACCTTGATTTGATTAAGAATACTCCATGTTGGGACAGTTCTTGTGATTCTAAAACCCTGGACATGTGGCTCTTTATTTGAGTCCCCCACCTTGGTTACTGGACTTATAGACCTCCATCTGGATTTCTTACACACATGGACTTATATCAGAGCTTTTGATCAGATCCGGCTCAGTCACAAACCCTTGCATATCATTTGCATACATAATCATTGCATCATATTGACATTTGCTTATTTGTGTTTCAGGGTATCCATCTTCATTTGGTTTTGGTTTTGACCCCATCTTCAGCATTGACCCATCTTCATCAGCATCTGCTTCAGCTATCACCTGCACCAGCCAATCAGTGGCCATTTCTTCAGTATTATCATCAGCACCTGTCTCTACTCAGCCTCAGCATCATGGCACCTAAAAAGAGCAACATCACCTATCACTTCTTCCAGCCAGAGCTATCTGACATCAGGAGGATTCAAACCCTGATCACTCCAGATCACATACCATTGTTCAGGGAACACTATGGAGATATACTTGATATGGTTATGGATCTGGACCCTTCACAGAGAAGCCTGATCCACACCTGCCTTCAGTTTTATGATCCCCCACTAAGATGTTTCACTTTTCAAGACTTTCAGCTGGGCCCCTTATTGGAAGAATACTCATCATTAATTGGTATACCTATCAGAGGTAGAGTCCCTTTCAACCCTGAGATGGTCTTTCCTGGTAATGGAGAAGTAGCAAAGGCTTTGCATCTGGAACCTGTTCTGATTGAGCAGCATATGACTTCTAAAGCTGGAATCCCTGGCTTTCATCTGGATTTCTTGATCTCTCAAGCTACCCTGAAAGCCTCTTTAGGAGAGTGGAAAGCTGTCTGTTCTTTATTGGCCTTGAGCATATATGGAATTGTATTGTTTGCAGATGAGCCTCGATTCATTAGCAAGAATGCAATCCATCTTTTCATCCTGAAGAACCCAGTGCCCACTTTGTTGGGGGACCTTTACTATTCAGTGCATCAGAGGAATGAAAAGCAGAGGGGAAGATTAGTGAGGTGTTGTGCTCCATTGTTCCATACTTGGCTTCTCAGGCATCTACCCAGGACAGATGCATTTTTGAATCCTCATCAGCAGAGAAACTGGGCTAAGAGACTCACTGCACTAACTTCAGCTGATATCAGGTGGTGCACCCAAAGCACCAAGGGCAGGGATATCATCACCAGCTGTGGGCATTTTCCCAATGTGCCCCTAATAGGAGTTAAGGGTAGTATTAATTACAACCCTCTGCTGTTCAAAAGACAATTGGGCTATGCACTGGTCCACACTCCTAAGGCACAGGACTTGGTTGAGACTCTTTATTGTGAGAACATGCCTAATCTGGCTATTGTTAGGCAGGCTGCTTGGGCCTGGGGTAATGTTCAAACCAAGGGAATAACCATTTTGGGGAAGTGCAACAATGTGGCATCAGCATAATATTATGAGTGGTCCCATGCCAGGGCTCAATTCTCTGGAATGCCCTTTACCATAGAAGATATGCCTGAATCATCTTCAGCACCACCCCCCGCCACTATCAGTTTGGGGGAGTTTGAGAGCTTGAAGGAGAGAAATGAGAAGTTAACCCAGGCTTTGCAGAAGACCCTCCGGGAGAGGAGTGATGGTAGGATAGAGATTGAGAGGTTAGAGAAGATGAGAGTGGATCATCAGGCTAAGATTGAGAAGTCTGGGGATTATATCAAGAAGTCTAAGGCTGGAGAACAAATTCTGAAGAATGCTTGCAAGGAAGCCCAGTTCCAGAGAGCAAGGACAGACTTGTATCTGAAGGAGAGTCAGGCTAGGTGGGTCAGGATCACCGAAGCTCGTACTCTGGAGGACAAGAGAGTTCAAGACAAGATGGAGCAACTGGAAGCTAGTGCCAAAGAACAGCAGGAAGCCCTGGCAGCAGCCCAGAGGGAGATATCAGAGCTGAAGATCAAAGCCGGAGTGAAGAGGTCAAAGGACCAAAGACAGCACAAGAAGCTAACTGCGGCTGTTACTACCCGGAACCTCCTTATCAGGAATCTCACGGAGCGTCCGGCTGATCCTGTGACCGAAGCACTCCTCAAGGAAGTTCGTGAGGATGAGTTTGGTCTGGGTGTTTGACCATTTGTTTGTTGTTGCTTTCATTCCGTGTATTTTTCATTTTTCTTGTAATGTATTTTGACCCCTCCGAGGGCTTGCATTTGTAAAACAAACTATGTACCATTTGCCTTTTGTAATATATGTATTAGTTTGTTCCATCCAAGTTTCACTTCAAAAGCAACATCAACAGCATCTCCAAGGGTCTGGAAGGGTCAAAACTGAATGCCAAGCCGGATACCTTGAAAACAAATAAGCATACTGCATTGCATGCTAACCCTTTTGTTTGTTTTGTAGGCTTTTGTTTTAATCTTGCTAACTCTGTTGTGATGCTCAGGAACTATTGCTCGACGCCGGGTATTTCCCCTCAACCGTCCGCACCGTTATCCAACCCGTAACAACCTTCCAGGCATACAAATGGATCAAATGCAGCAGGACCTTACGGAGGTCAGGAACCAAATGACCAACGAGAGGTTGGAAATGAGGAACCAGATGACTCAGTTTATGGAAGTGATGAACAACTTGGCTCAGAGCCAGGAAAGATTGAGGGCCATGGTGGAAAGGCAGAATCAAGAAGATCCACATATAGGAACTGCTGGCACAAGCAATAACGAGAGGGTCCAACCTCATGTCAATCCCCCAGTCTTTGGACCACACCTCCATCCTGAGGTCAACATCCCTGCAAATGTTCAAGGGACTGCCACTGCAGCCAGGGTACTACAAGAAGACCCCCAAGAGGATCAATTCACAGTAATGGGTGCTGGGGAAGAAGCCTATGATAGAAGGCTGGATGAGATAGCTGAGAAATTGAGGTCTTTAGAGTCTCAAAACTCGTTGGGTTTCGATGTCATGGACATGGGCTTGGTAGACGGGGTCATGATTCCCCACAAGTTTAAGCCCCCATGTTTTGAAAAATACAACGGGACTTCATGCCCCCGGACTCATTTACAATCATTTCTGGGAAGGCTGAAGGCCTATACTATGGATGAGAAGCTCTGGATGTTCTATTTCGAGGATAGCTTAACTAGAGCGTCAAGAGAATGGTACTCTCACCTAACAAGGGCAACTATCAGGTGTTGGAAGGACCTGGCAGAGGCCTTCATCAGACAGTATCAGTACAATTTAGATATGGCACCCAACAGGACCCTCCTAATGGGAATGTCACAGTCGTCAAGGGAAAGTTTCCGAGAATATGCCCAGAGATGGAGGCAACTGGCTGCTGCTGTTCAGCCACCTATGTCTGAAAGGGAAATGGCAGATATGTTTATGAACACCCTTCAGGGGACATATATTGACAGGCTGGCTGCTTTCTCTTCCACTAGCTTTGCGGATGTTGTCATAGCTGGGGAGAGAATTGAGAGCCTGTTAAAGATGGGCAAGATTTCTGATAATGGTGCCAGCTCGTCCGGCAATACAAGGAAGCCTTTTGCAGGCCCAAGAAGAACTGGCGAGACCAATGCCATCCACACCAACAGGGGCAGACCTCAATATGTCCATAGATCTGTGGCAGCAGTCACCATTCCCGCTCCAGCTCATCCTCAACCAGCTTATCAACCTCCGCAGCAAAACTATCAGCGACAACCTCAGTATCATCAACAGAATCAGTATCCTCCGAGAAATTACAACAACAACAACACCAACAACAACAATCAGCAAAGGCCATTCCAACAGAGGCCTTCTCAAGCCAATAGGGTGATCGATCCGATCCCTATGCCATATGCTACATTGCTGCCACAACTCCTGAAACTCAACCTAGTTGAGCTAAGGACATTGGCACCTCCTGATCCCAACAGTCTACCTAGGAATTATGACTCCAACGCCAGATGTGCCTTTCATTCAAATGCACCTGGCCACAGTACAGAAAAGTGCAGAGCCTTGCACATGAAGGTACAAGACCTGGTAGACTCAAAAGCTCTGAATTTCGCACCACCACCTAATGTCAACAAAAATCCGATGCCAAACCACGGGGGTCCCAGAATTAACGCTATTGAAGAAGACAAGCCGTCTTATTTAATAACCAGTGTGGGTCAGATCCGGACACCGTTGGTGGAAATTAAGGCTCAGCTCCTCGAATGTCAAATGTTCCCGGGGTGTGAGTTGGGGTGTGCTTACTGCAATATCTCAGTCAATGGGTGCGATAACCTGAGGAATGGCATAGATGGTCTCATTCAGAGTGTCCAGCTTCAGATCACCACATCATTTCCTACAAATCCAGCAATCTCATCAGCAACAACTCCAGAACCTCCTACAACTGCAACAACCATTGTTCCTGACAATTCTTCGGTTTCATCAGCAAGTACTTCATCTATCATTTCAACTGACCGGATATCAACAAATGTTCCTTCTACAACTCCAGCACCACTCCATTTTGAAACTCCTACAACAACAACATCCATTCTCCCAACAATGTCTCCTACAACACCAGCAACAAATCATGAAGACGTCTCAACTGTCACAATATTTTATGATCCTGAAAACAACTCTGTCTACAATTCAGAAAGCGCTGCTCCCATCAGAGCACCGGTCACAATTTATTATGATCCGCAAACTATCACAACTCCTTCCGCAGCTGCAATCAGTCCAGTCACTATCACGGTGCCTGGACCAGTACCTTATGAAAGTAGTAATGCCATCCCCTGGCATTACGGCTCTGACCTGTACTGCGAAGGACAAAGAATCACTTTTGAATCATCAAGCCCTGCACCACAAATTGACAATGTGGGAGGAGGCGGAGGCTTCACTCAAAGCGGACGTCTTTTCGCTCCACAAATTCAGAGACCCACTGCCGAAGCAGAAGCTGCTGCTAAAGCAAAAGGAAAAAGCTTGGTGCAGGAAGAGCAGACTGTTAAAGAAGCCTTGAAAACACCCTTTGACCAAGAGGTTGATGAGTTCATGCGAATCATCAAGAAAAGTGATTACAAAATAGTGGATCAGCTTCATCAAACGCCTTCCAAGATCTCAATCCTATCATTGCTTATGTGCTCCGAAGCCCATCGGAACGCACTACTCAAAGTCTTGCACGCAGCTTACGTGCCTGAAGAGATCACTGTCAATCAGCTGGAAGCTGTAGTTGGAAATGTTAATGCTAGTCATGGACTAGGGTTCACCAACACTGATTTGATAACGGAAGGCCGCAATCATAACAAGGCATTGTACATAACCATGGAATGTAAAGGTGCAGTCCTTTCCGATGTGCTGGTGGACACGGGGTCATCCCTCAATGTCTTACCTAAAAAGGCCCTGGTGAAGCTAGAATATGACGGATTGGCGTTAAGACCCAGCAACCTGGTGGTGAGAGCCTTTGACGGTTCAAAGAGATCGGTTCTGGGAGAGATTGAGTTGCCCATAACGATTGGCCCGCAAACTTTCAAAACGACCTTCTACGTGATGGATATACAGCCTGCCTACAGCTGTCTATTGGGTAGGCCATGGATTCACGCCGCTGGCGCCGTGACCTCAACCCTTCACCAGAAGTTAAAATATGAGTGGGAGGGTCAAATCGTTACAATCTGTGGAGAGGAGGATATTTTCGTCAGCCACCTGGCTACCTATAAGTATATTGAGATGGATGGGGAGATCCATGAAACAATGAGCCAGGGTTTTGAAGCTTTGAATGTCAATGAAACATCTGCTGTGCCTGGTACTTAAATATCATCATACCAACAAGCCCGAAAGGTTGTTGAAGAAGGGACTGCCCAAGGCTGGGGCAAATTGTTACCTGTGGAGAAGAAAGAGGATAGATTTGGGTTGGGTTACAAACCAACTCAACAAGATCAAGCAGAGGCTGCAAAGGAGCCCAACTTTGTGAATGGGGGGATGCTCACCCCTGATGCTGTCAACTGTTTGGAAGACGAGCTGGAAGAAGAACGCAACCTGGAAAGCTGGATTCGTCCAAAGATCCCGGGGAGCAGTATCTCAAACTGGTCTTCCCAGGAAATTATAAGAGTTACTCATGCAGAGTAATTATTATTTCCTGTATTTTTATAGCATGCATCAAAGTCTTGCATCTTGCCCAAGATGACAAGACTCATTTTGTAATCGGGCCATCTGTACTTTTTGTGCAACAAGATTAATCAATGAAATATCAGACATCTTTTTGCAAATGAGTCTTTTCCTTTTCCGTTCACTGTTTTTCCATTTTTCTTTTTGTACAAAAAATAAATGGCAGTGTTTTCAAAATGACAACTTTATTTCACTTTTCTAAAACAAGATTAAAATCAAATCACTAAAACGAACAAACTGAACCCTTGCAGAGTGTGCCTTCCAGACAGCACCGACAACAGCACGGCTATGACTTCGTATGACTTTGACAATCCAATCAATCAAGCTGATGAAGGGGTTGAAGAAGAATATGAGCTTCCTGAGGAGCTAGCCAGGTTGTTAAGACAAGAGGAAAGGGTTATTACTCCTCACCAGGAGGAGGTTGAAGTGATCAATCTTGGTACAGATGAAGACGTGAGAGAAGTTAAAATCGGGGCCTGCCTGCAAGACTCAGTGAAGAGACAACTGATTGACCTGCTTCGAGAGTATGTAGATGTGTTTGCTTGGTCTTATCAAGACATGCCAGGTTTGGACACCGACATTGTTGTACACAAGCTGCCTTTAAGAGAAGAATGCCCACCGGTTAAACAGAAACTGCGTCGTACTCGTTCGGACATGGCAATGAAAATCAAGGAGGAGGTACAAAAGCAATGGGACGCAGGGTTCCTTGCTGTAACTAGCTATCCACCGTGGGTCGCTAACATAGTACCTGTGCCTAAGAAAGACGGCAAAGTAAGAATGTGTGTCGACTACCGGGATCTGAACAGAGCCAGCCCGAAAGATGACTTCCCTTTACCTCACATTGACGTATTGGTGGATAACACGGCTCAGTTCTCGGTATTCTCCTTCATGGACGGATTTTCAGGATACAATCAGATTAAAATGTCACCTGAAGACATGGAGAAGACAACCTTCATCACACCCTGGGGCACGTTCTGCTACAAGGTAATGCCATTTGGGCTCAAGAATGCCGGTGCGATATATCAACGGGCTATGGTAACATTATTCCACGATATGATTCATAAAGAGATAGAATGTTATGTGGATGACATGATTTCCAAGTCCCTTACTGAAGAGGATCACCTGGTAAATCTACTGAAGCTATTCAAGCGTCTGAGGAAGTACCAACTGAAGTTGAACCCAAACAAATGCACATTCGGGGTGCGATCCGGTAAGCTGCTGGGATTTATTGTAAGCGAGAAAGGGATTGAGGTTGACCCTGATAAAGTCAAAGCCATCCAAGAAATTCCTACACCAAAGACAGAGAAAGAAGTTCGAGGGTTCTTAGGTCGATTGAACTACATCTCGCGGTTCATATCTCACCTTACAGCAACTTGTGAACCCTTGTTCAAGCTGTTAAGAAAAGAACAGACGGTCAGGTGGAATGAAGACTGCCAGAAGGCATTTGACAAGATCAAGAAATACTTACAAGAACCTCCAATCCTTATGCCACCAGTTGAAGGAAGACCTCTGATAATCTACTTGACAGTATTAGAAGAGTCAATGGGGTGTGTGCTGGGCCAACATGACGAGTCTGGTCGAAAAGAGTATGCAATATACTACCTGAGCAAAAAGTTTACCGACTGTGAACAACGTTATTCACTGCTCGAGAAAACTTGCTGTGCTTTAGCGTGGGCTGCTCGCCGACTGAGACAGTATATGTTGACCCACACTACTTTGTTGATCTCAAAGATGGACCCAGTTAAGTACATATTTGAGAAGCCAGCTCTTACCGGACGGGTTGCAAGATGGCAAATGATCCTTACTGAATATGACATCCAGTACACATCTCAGAAAGCCATCAAGGGCAGTGTATTGTCTGAATATCTTGCTGAGCAACCCATTGATGACTACCAACCTATGAGATTTGACTTCCCTGATGAAGACATCATGTTCATAAAAGCAAAAGATCATGAAGAGCCTGTTCACACTGAAGGGCCTGACCCGGAAGAAGAATGGACTATGATGTTTGACGGGGCTGTTAACATGAATGGTCGTGGTGTTGGTGCAGTACTCGTTACACCTAAAGGAGTTCACATGCCGTTCTCGGCAAAGCTCACTTTCAACTGCACTAACAACGAAGCTGAATACGAAGCTTGCATTATGGGTCTTGAGGAAGCCATCGACCTCAGGATCAAGACATTGACCGTATTCGGAGATTCAGCTTTGGTAATCAATCAAACTAATGGCAAATGGTACACCCACCAGGATCATCTGATACCTTACAGGGATTATACAAGGAGGTTATTGACTTTCTTTACGACGTTCAAGCTTGAGTATATCCCTCGAGACGAGAATCAGTTTGCAGATGCTCTTGCCACCATTTCATCCATGATCAAAGTTCAAGCTGCCAACTTCGTACCTCAGATCTCAGTGTCCAGACTTGACAGACCAGCATATGTGTTCGCAGCAGATGTTGTTAAAGATAATAAGCCTTGGTTCCATGACATTAAGCGCTTCTTGGAGGACCAAACATACCCGCCTGGGGCATCTTCCAATGATAAGAAGACTTTGAGAAGGCTTGCTGGTAGTTTCTTCTTGAACACTGATGGTTCCCTATACAAAAGGAACTTTGATATGGTACTCCTCAGATGTGTGGATAAGACAGAAGCAGACTTGTTGATGCATGAAGTGCACGAAGGATCCTTTGGTACCCACGCTGGAGGGCATGCCATGGCTAAGAAATTGTTAAGATCAGGTTATTACTGGATCACAATGGATGCCGACTGTTGTGCCTACGCCAGAAAATGCCATAAATGCCAGATTTATGCAGACAAGGTGCATGTGCCTCCCAATCCTTTGAATGTGATGTCTTCACCCTGGCCCTTTGCTATGTGGGGCATTGACATGATTGGTAAGATTGAGCCAACTGCTTCGAATGGCCACAGATTCATCTTGGTCGCCATTGACTATTTCACCAAATGGGTTGAAGCAGCCTCATATGCCAATGTTACAAGGCAGGTGGTAGCCCGATTTCTGAAGAGAGATATCATATGTCGATACGGAGTTCCAGAGAGAATCATTACTGATAATGGTTCCAACTTAAACAACAAAATGATGGCAGAGTTGTGCCGGGACTTCAAGATCCAACACCACAATTCTTCTCCTTACAGGCCAAAGATGAATGGCGCAGTCGAGGCAGCTAACAAGAATATCAAGAAGATTGTGCAGAAGATGGTAGTCACTTACAAAGACTGGCATGAAATGTTACCGTTTGCCTTGCATGGGTACCGCACATCAATCAGAACATCCACTGGGGCAACACCGTATCAGCTTGTGTATGGTATGGAAGCAGTCCTACCTGTCGAAGTTGAATTACCCTCTCTCCGGGTACTGATGGATGTTAAGCTGAACGAAGCAGAGTGGGCCCGATCCCGATTCGAACAACTGAGTCTGATCGAAGAGAAGAGATTGGCTGCAATCTGTCATGGGCAGTTATATCAGAAAAGAATGAAGAAAGCCTTCGATCAGAAAGTCAGGCACCGAGAGTACCAAGTAGGAGATCTTGTGCTGAAAAGAACCCTCCCTCCTCATACAGACCACAGGGGCAAATGGACTCCAAATTATGAAGGACCGTTCGTGGTAAAGAAAGTTTTCTCTGGTGGAGCACTGATGCTCAGTACCATGGATGGTGAAGATTTCCCGTCCCCTGTGAATTCAGATGCAGTTAAAAAATACTTCGCATAAATGACCCGCTGGACATAAAAACAGAATGTAAGTCCAGGCAAAAATAGGGCATCCCGGCGAGCCAAAAAACAGAATAAAAGACTCGGGCAAAAGTAAGGGAAAATAAATAAAAAATGTACACCCGCTGAGTTGAAGAGCCACATTGGACAGCTCAGGCAAAAATGGGTATCCCGATGGATTGAAAACCCGAAAGGGCGATCCATGCAAAATAAGGGAATAAGCGAACAACTGCACTCTGAATTCGCCTGTATCACTTACAACTTGGTAAGCTTCGAAAGGATCAAGCTTCAATCAGAGTCAACATTCTTCAGAAAGCAAGATGAGAAGAACGTCAAAAGTCATACGAGTCATAGTGAAGGGGAAGCTCCTCAAAGCGTCATCAACATTGCCAGCATTTTGTTTCTCAATTTGTAGCAATCTCCTCATTTCAGGGGATTTGTTTCTTTGATTGTATCTCGCCAATTCACGGCATATGAATTAATAAAATCAGATTTTCAGTCATGTCTCGTTTTGTACGTTTTATTTGCAAAAAATGTCTAGTGTCTAAAAGAAACACTGATTGCATAAGAATACAGATGCTTATCTTCAAATAAAAACATGCTTGCAGGAAATATGCTTACTCTCAGAAGTATCTAAACTCCTATGACGGAATCCAGTAAAGGATACCTCGGGATTATCTTGTGCGCTTCTCTATCTTTTTCAGGATTGCAGGTATCCAGAACGCAACTTGGGGCATGAAAACTTTATCCCAGCAAGCTGGCAAATCCACACTCAATTTTAGCACCCGAAGTGCTCTCTCCCCAGCTGAGTTGCCTCTCATGACTTCCCCCAGCTGATTTGCCTCTCATGACTTCCCCCAGCTGAGTTGCCACTTAGTGCTTATCCCCATCAGAGTTGCCAGGCATCACAGGAGATGCCCATATCCCCGGCTGAGTCAAGAAGCTACCGTAACAGAACTTCTAGGGAGGTCTTTCAGTGATTCCTCTCTTTCTCCCCAGCCGAGTTGCCATTTCATCCTCGGCTGGAGCACAAAAGTCAGGGAACCATCCCCCCACAGAGCTCCAGCCTCTATCCAGAAGAGCAACGCACGAAGGAATCACAACAGAGTGAAGAAAGCTTCTATAAACCCCAGCTGGGTCTCTCATTTATAAGGATAGGTCTATCAATGACCTATATCCCCAAGCAGATATCATATCATCAGATCTACCAATGATCTCACCCCCAGCTGGGATGTCCATTTCAAACAAGATCGATCGAAGATCTTCGCAGCAACGGGACCCGGATCCCGGTTTGGTATCTTTGCACAATCATAGCATTCGCATCATGTTCACCCACAAAGCGTAGCATTTCGTTTTAACACGGAGCATTACGATAGAAATCAAACACATAGCATAATCATAAGCCATGTTTTAAATCAGCACTTGTGAATAACGACAGTTCATCAACGTACAGAAAAATCCCCACCAGAATCCCCAGCAAAAAACAGCTGCCTCTCAATCAACAACACCAGTATATACTCATTTTGACACCCGTCCGTGCCATTTTTCCCCAGTAAAGTCACCTGAACACTCTTTACGAACAAGATCACCCGTATTACAGATACGTCCTAACACCCGTCCGTGTCATACCCCAGCAGAAAGCCAAAGACATCCTCTTTGCACTCACATGTACCTATATACACTTTCTTGACACCCGTCAGTGTCGTATCCCCAGCGCAGTTGCCTACGCTTTTACAACCCATATACTTGTTGATATTATTATACTTTTCTCTTGACACTCGTCCGTGTCACCCTCCCCAGCAGGTAAACACTCATCCATACGATGCTCATACTCACTACTCATGTTACACTCATACAGATACTCGTCCGTATCTTGTATATACCATTCATATCCCCACAGATTCGACATTGGTCCATGTTCTTTGTTAACCAGTTGGTACTCGTCCGTATCATCATCTTAGAACATGCGTCGAGCGTTTGTTTCTACTTGATACTCGTCCGTATCATAGTCTTAAAGATGCTCGTCCGCATCTTTAATCCATACACCGTGTCAAACACTTTTGTCTTCTTGGATATAGATACTCGCCTGTGTCTACTATTCCCCAGGGGAATCCTCTCAGATTCAACACTCGTCCGTGTTCTCTGTTAACCAGTTGATACTCGTCCGTATCATCATCTTTGAACACGCGCCAGTATTTGTTTCTGCCCGATACTCGTCCGTATCGTAGTCTTAGGGATGCTCGTCCGCATCTTTAATCTATACACAACATCTAAACACTTATACCTTCTGTTTCTTGGATGTAAATACTCGTCCGTGTTTACTATTCCCCGGTACATCACCAACTAACAAATTTCTTTTTATCTAACACTCGTCCTGTGTTATGATAAAACCTGAGAGCAGCCGTACCCTGCTAGGTGGTCGTCCTCCACCTCTTGATGGTCGTCCTCCATCATGCTCATCCGATGGTCGTCCCCATCGTTGATATTTAGCAGCCGTCCCCTGCTAGGTGGTCGTCCTCCACCTCTTGATGATCGTCCTTCATCAATTTTATCCAATGGTCGTCCCCATTGCTGATTTTGGTTATCTGGCATTCGTCCTATGCCATGATAAACCCTGAGAGCAGTCGTCCCCTGCTAGGTGGTCGTCCTCCACCTCTTGATGGTCGTCCTCCATCATGCTCATCCGATGGCCGTCCCCATCATTGATATTTTCGGCAGCCGTACCCTGCCAGGTGGTCGTCCTCCACCTTAGATGACCGTCCCTCATCTTACCCCCAACAGAGCAGCCGTCCCCTGCTAGGTGATCGTCCTTCACCTTTGATGGCCGTACCCCATCATCTGTATATTTCATTTATTCTTTAACCCGATGGCCGTCCCCGTCGTGGTCCCTTTTCTTTTCTAGCCCGATGGCCGTCCCCATCGTTGGTTACTTTGCTTTTAAACTTGATGGCCGTCCCCATCATGTTTTCCCCAGAGAATTTTACAACTTTATCTTGATGGCCGTCCCCATCATAATCTTATTTTTCCCAGCTAGTCGGCCGTCCCCGTCTTGGCTTTACCTTTTATCCCCAGCATGTCGGTCGTCCCCGTCATTGCTATTTACCCAGCAGTCGTCCTCTGCTCGACGGTCGTCCTCCGTCGCCCACACTTTACAATATACTTTATATTTATTTTCTTTTACAATCTATATCCCTTTTCTTCTTCATTCTGTGAGTGCAAATTTTGGACTGTCTTTGGTATTCAACCACAAGTTATCTTGTTTGCCTTTTAAGCCATTGCTTACATCCTGCACAGCTAACTCATGTTTGAATAGGGGCAGCTATAAACACGCCAAATTTGCCCTCACCCATTCACACCATGGCTTGTGATCACCTCATATGCATAAACACAATCATATCACCTCATATCTCATTTTTGATTCACTGCATAGATTCAAAGTCATCTGCATCTAGGGTTTGTGATCTGAACAATCCAAGAACTTCTTGAGCCACTCCAAAGGTCAACAATCACTTCAAAGGGGTCCATGTGTGTTCTTATATCATATTACATCCCCTCAAAGTCAAAAATGCAAAAGGATCACAAGAACTGGGATTGGTGTGGATGCAGAGCCAAGTTTGACTGCACAAATGACCTAAAATTAGGGTTTTGGTTTCAAAGGCCCTAACTCCAAATTTTTTGGTCATTCTTGTTTCTATTGGTCTCTATATGGTATAGGGAGTATGCATATCAATTTTCATGAAGAAATTCCATGGGAAAGTCATCTGATCAAGAGTTGACTTTTCAAGCAAGTCAGTGCAAAATCAGGGCATCTGAGGCCCCCAATGACCCAACCAAAGGGTGTTCTTCATCATTTTGAATGCATATGATCTTTATTTGATCATGGGAGAAGGTTGAAGTTCACAAAATTCAAGAATTACAAGTTTTTGCAAAGTTGACTTTTTAGGGCATGGTTGACTTTTCAAGAATATGTCACTTTAGGTCACTTTTCAAACCTTACTTTTTGATCCAAAAATGCTTCAAATGGAAAAACTTTGGTCATGAAAGTTGTAGAATACATTTTTCCCTTTTCAAAAAGTACAAGAACATGACCTAATTCATTTTGGATCAAAAGTTATGGTGTGTCAAAATTGGCAAAAATCACTAATTTTCAAGATGTGCACCAAATGAGAAACTTGCAAGAACTTTGTACCAAGGCATTTGCAACCTCTAATTCATGTCTAACCACTACATAAACATTCTATGTGACCTAAAAATCAGATTTGAACCAAAGCTTCTCATGTTTCATGGCTTGTGTAGCAAGATAGTTACATGTGAACCAAAGTTGATCAAGTTGCAAAAACATCATGACACCTCCTACCACTTGCTACATTGGATGCTGAACCATGCTAGCCTTCCACACACACCTTGCTGCGCAGCCCATGCCTCTTGTACCAAGCTAGAACTTAGCCCATACCCTCCTTACAACAAAGTGGACTTTTTGCAAAAGTGAACATCCCAATCACAGCAGGCCAGGTCACATCATCTGACCAATAGGAGTCTTTTATGCAAAGCAAATGCTAGACATTTCATACATCAAGCCAGCCTGAAGCAAGCCCTAGCACACCATTCACAAAAACACTCCCTCAAGCATTTCTATTCGAATCTCTCTACACAACACACAAACACAAAAACCATTTTCATAGATCAACTCACCTTGCTTCACTGAGCAAAAACCAGCAAGACTTAGGCCTGAACCAGGCAAGAACATCATTCTTCCATTTTTCACTCTCAAAGCCAAAGCTTTCGAAACTCATTCCACAGGCCACAAACACTTGAACAAACTCCACAAACCTTCTCAAAACATCACCCTGATCACAAAGAACCACTCACATTGGCCTGAAACAGCCTGAATCACCATCACCATTTTCAACTGAGCTTGAGCAGAAGCTGTTCAAACTCCTTAACCAGCCAACATAAACTCCTCCTAAGCATTCAAGGATCATCAGGGGACCAAGTAAAGTGGATTGCATCAAAGGGAGAGGTCAGAAAGTTGCTGGAGTGAAAGCTTCGAAACTCAGGTAGCTCAAGAACTTTTTTTCCAGAAATGGATTTTTAAGTTCTAAAGTTGTTCTCCATGCTTCACTGATTGCTCTGATACCTTTAGTTTTGAAAATGGTGGAGGGATGAGAGTTTAATTTGTTTCTGAAAGTTCTGCCCTAAAATATTCTTGGTTTCGATTCATGAGTTTTGGGAAAAATAAATGGTTTCTAGCTTAGGGTTTTGATTCAGTGGGTTATGGGGATCATTTCTGTGTGATTGGATTTCATTTTGGTTGCGTTTTGTGGATTTTGGGGATTTTCAGGTGGGGTTCCCACCGGAGAAGACGACCGGAGGTCTTCTCCGGCCACCTGAAAATCATTAGGGCATAATCTCAGTCATTAAGTGCATTTGAATCTGGAACGTTGGATGCGTTGAAAAAGTTGACTTCGCGCGCGTGTGTATGGCTGAGATGCAGTCATTAAACCCTAATCATCATTATTTATTTAATTAATTGAGATTAAATCAGTTTGAATATGGGCCATCAGATGGCGCGCGCAGTCAACATTTTCAAACCCAGACTCAATCCTGGCCCTCCATCCTGCATACTTCAGTTTATTTTAGTTTTTATTTCATTTCTTTTCATTTAATTTGCACAATTTATTTAAAATAGTAAAAATTGTTTAAAAATTATGAAACTTTTTCTCAAGAGTTCCATTAATTTTTATGACACAAAAATATTTTTATTTTTATTTTTAGCATTAAAAAAGTATTTTTAAATATTTAAAAGTTTATTTTTAATTGATTAATGGAAATTAATTTATTAAAAATACTTTTAAGTATTTAAAAATCACCAAAAAATTCATGAAATGTTCTAAGACATTTAGAAACATTGCCCAACCTTCAAACCAAATTTATTTTTTGATCTTGATGCATTTTGAGAATTTTTCATTGATTTAAAATCATTTTTATGCATTAATTTGATCCAAAGTTCAAAAAATCATTTCTGCCTATCCATGAAGAGTTTGACATTGATTCTTCTTGCATTGCATTGTGTTTAGCATGTAGTTTTTGAGTTTAAATGGCCATGATTTGATCTTTCATTTTCAATTTGTTTGGCATTTCTTTTGTTTGGAAACCCTAAAACCCTAGAAAACTTAGGAAAATCATAACTTGAAATTGGTTAAGAGTTGAAACCTCTCCTTTGGACATTGGTTTAGTATATGATTAGGGGTCCTTTGAGTGGAATTTTCAATTTTTTATCTTATGTTTTGCTTCTGATTTTGATTTTTGTTTGATGTATGGTTCATAAACCCTAATTTGGGCTTCCATGTGCATCCATCTTACATTCTCTTGCATAACATGACTTGCCATGACATTTCAAGCATCCATTTGATTCATTTTACATCATAATACATATTGAAAGCATGTTTGATCATTGCATCATGTATTTTCCTTGTTGTATGCCATGTGCACTTCATAACTTTTCATGTATGTTCATGGTTCCTAACTTGCTTCATTTGCATTCATGAGCTTGTATGATCATATCCATGTGCTGCCTCATGTTTGTAGCATCTCATAGCATCATTAGCATCATGTGAATGCTTCTGGTTTTGTTTCTCATCATGTCATCTCATCCCATTTTGCATTGCATTGCATTCCTTTTCTAACCTTTCAGGTGGTCAGTGACTTTGAGAAATGAATTTGCCTTCACTTCTCATAACTTTTCTTTTCATCTCTATTGCATCCATGTTGCATTTTTTATATGTGTTTGAGTTTGAGCTTGATCATTCTTCTTCTTCCCACTTTCTTTCTTCAAGTGACTTGACTTCTTGAATGAAGCAAGTTGCTTTGTTTCTCTTGATCCTTTCATCTGCTTCCTGGTGGTTCCTTTGAAGACTTCTCTTGTAAACCTCACAAACCTTAGGGACAACCAAGCATGACAATGATTAGGGTTTTTATTAGTCTCCCCTCTTAGTTTTACCTTTGTGTCACTTTTGAGTCTTCTCTTCTCACCTTATAATCAGGGACTAAACCCTAAAGGCTTTAAGGCTTTGTGGTTAAGCTTGTGCCTGCATCCTTCTCTTAGGATGGAGTGTATAACTTTAATCCTAAGTGTTAAACCCTTAATGTGTTTAACTCCTTTAATCAATCCATCTAATAATCATCAAGACATCACACTTGTAACTTGGGCCTTGCATTAGGGTTCTAATTCTTCCTTAATTGGTTAAGAAGGACTAACCCTAGTGTTAATGGACAAGTCCCCCTCAAGTTGTCTTACAAATCATAAAATTCATTTCATCATCATACCATTAAATAAAATCCACTTAATCAAAGGCTTGTTTTGTCATGAGTTTAATCCCTAATCATGGATTAAGCTGAGGAGCTTTCCTCAGCTTAAACATTCTCATCTATTATCCTTCTATTAGGATGGTGTAATGAGTCTGTTAAATCCCTGATTATGGCTTAACCTCATTACTCAACACTAAACAAAAAACCACAAAAACATCTAAATAATCACAAATAGGTTAATGATCTTAATCCTATACCAAAGGTGATTAAGTGTGAGAATCTGACTTCACACTTAAAGTATCCTCATTACCCCCAATCAGAGGGAAGATGTGATGAGTTTACTAAATCCATTGGTTTAGACTTAAGCTCATTAACTTATGACAAAATCCAAAAAAACAATAAAAGACTGAAAACACAAAAACAAACAATAATCGTCTCCTCCGGGATTCTTTTCTCATCTCATTCACTCACAAACGAGAACTTGCTTCTTCCGTCTAATGCAAGACAGTTTGCATCTGTGCCAGACAGATCATTCACTTGAGCATAGGCAAGTAAGCGGTTCACAAGTCAATTCACCTTTCAGTCTCTTTGGGTCGAACTACGGTGTTCTTACTTCCTCATTGCACGAGAGGATACGTAGGCATAACTTAACAGTTATCGAACAAAAGTCTCTGTATATTCCCCCTCTTTCCAGCTTTATTCTTTAAGCCTCATACTCCTGAGCATTTCACTCTTGTTCTTACACTGACACATCATTTATACACTTCACACTTCTTTTACACTGACACCTGTACATCCTTTTCCAGCTCTTTTACACAGATTGCACTGACACTACCCCTTTAAAACACAAATCTTTCAAGCGTGGATCCCGTCGAGTACGGCGGACAATCTGGGTGCTAATACCTTCCCAGGTTGTAACCAACCCCCTTTCTCAGTCTCTCTGGTTCGCAACCGTCTTATCCATGTCTTTCTAGGTCTATGCAGCATTGCCTTTCCTCCGGGATAAAAATGCCTAGCTGGCGACTCTATTCATCTCCAGTGAGTTCACGGCTGTGTGTTCTCATTGTCCCTCTTGCCGACCGTTTGCGTCTGTACCTTTATCTGGGCCTATGTCCCACTTATCGGGAGCGACACTGGGGTGCTAATACCTTCCTAGGTCGTAACCGACTCCCGAGCTCTGTTTCTTTGGTTCGCAGGACCTGTGTCCTTCCTTTTCGTTTTCTTCTGGTTTGTGCAGCATTACAATTCCCATTCCTTCGGGATAAAAATGCCTGTATGGCGACTCTTTTCTTTTCCGCGCCACTCTCGCGTTTGTACCAGGATGGAAATCCAAGGAGCGACAGCTGGCGACTCTGCAGGGGACTTCCTAACCAGAGTATCTCTGGTTCCCCTGAGAGTCTATCCTAGCGCTTGCATGCTTCTGTTTATTTTACTGTTGTTTATTTACAGCTTTATTTACAGTTTTTAGTATTTATTTTCATGCATCATATATATTATACTAGACTGTCAGCCTGTGCTGGTTTTCTTTTTTCTATGGGATCGAGAATTGTTACTGAGAGATGAGCTCGTAACCGGGGCTCGAGTGCACCATAGGACTTAGAGTGGACAGTCACTTTGGCTTCATGTCATTTTGCTATGTTGGTTGTAGTGAGTTCCACACCCAGACTTGCGATCATCTTGGAAGTGTATTATGCAGGAATTTTTCTGGGGTAATACACAACCTCGATAGTTATGTGAATCTGGGGACTGATCATTGAGGACCTTTGGGGAAACATCCCTCTCCAGTGGTGACAATGGCAGACCACATTTTGTGGCAAACCCATTCACACCTGAGGGCCCACTTTGGAACTCGCATAGGATGGCCTGGTTCTTTTATAGGAACTCAGTCAAAGCATCTGGTCGTATGACGATAGTATTGTACCCTTCGGGATGAATGTACTATTGTTTCTCGATTCCAGCGCTTGAAACTGGGAATTTATAAAGGATGTTTGTTTTTCCCGGACTCACGCTGAGGCTTCCCTGAGTAGTACATAATGCCAAACCGATTCCCTGATTTGGTCATGAGCCATTTCTCGGAAATGGTGAACGTATTATTGTTATTCGGCTTTGAGAGTCCGTGATGTTTGACCCGGAGCACACCCGTGAGATTGGGAGGGGTTTATAGGTTTACAGGAACCCTCGACTTCATCATACCTCATTGCCAGTACAGTTCCATGATTTGATAAGGCTACATGGATTTGGGATCTTTGGTTTTAGGACTTATGTGAGACTGAATTCTCATTCATGGGGCTTTATTCAAAGGATCTTGGTTCTTGGTCACTTAGGTCCCGTGTTCCGTATCTAGACAGTCCCAGTGGTTTATCACATGCCTGCATTGCATTTTCATCGCATCATACTTGCATTAACTGTTTGTGTTTCCATTACAGGTTATTCCTCATCTCCGTACCCAGTTCTTGTATTCATTGTTCCTCCAGATGACAGAAATCCAAGAGATACCTAGAAAAAGGAATGTTCATTATACTTTCCCGCAACCCGAAATCGAGAGTATTCAGAAACTGGTAGACTTGATGAGTGACAAGGTTTCAGATGATTTCAGAAGCCTGTATGGGAAGATCTTGGGTTACATGAACAAACCTACTATCGATCAGAGAGATAGTCTTCATTCTTTGTTGCAGTTCTATGACCCTCAGTTGAGAATTTTCGTGTTTGTTGACTTCGTCTTGGCTCCCACAATGGAAGAGATTTCTGACATCCTGAAGATTACTATGAAGAATGGTGCTCCCTACTATTCTGCGGAGAGGTGTCCTCCGTACAAGGACATTGCAGGTGCTTGCCATTTGAGTATGCTTCGAGTGAAGATGGAGTTAGGTGCTTGTCATTTTAATCACTAAAACACTAAATAAATTCAACAAGTCAATGAAATTAGGTCCTTGCCTTTGGAAACAAGTCTTGGATATGTTCTCCTTGCTTTGTGTGCTTGTCCTATTATTCCATCTTGGAATGTAGTAGCAAGTACACATTCCAAAGAAAAGAGCTTGAGTTCATTCTCTTGTGCCACACCAAATAAAAAGCTCTAAAAAACACAAACAAACAATAATCGTCTTTCCTTCGGGAATTCTTTTCTCATCTCCTTCACTCCGTCCGCGAACTTTCTTCTTCTTGTCATTTTGCAAGACGGTAACACACTCGTCGTCTGAGCCTGCAACACCTGAGCATTGACATAGGCAGTTCAAGCCTTAAGGCACAAGCAATCTTTTCCACCCCTGGTTAGGGGAACTACGACATTTCTGATCCTCATTCTCTCTATGAGGTACGTAGGCAGCGGGGTAGGGCCCATTTGAGCATAATCTTTATTTTCCCTACATTTTTCCTTTTCATTTCTTTTATCATTTCCCCTTTTCTTTTCTTTTTCCAGTTCATTTTCAGTTTTGCAGCAGCTTTCATCCCCTCACCCTTTGAAACAGATTTCTTTGCAAGCGTGGATCCCGTCGGGTACAGCGGACGATCTGGGGTGCTAATACCTTCCTAGGTCGTAACCGACTCCCGAGCTCTGTTTCTTTGGTTCGCAGGACATGTGTCCTTCCTTTTCGTTTTCTTCTGGTTTGGGCAGCATTACAATTCCCGTTCCTTCGGGATAAAAATGCCTGGCTGGCGACTCTTTTCTTTTCCGCGCCACTCTCGCGTTTGTACCAGGATGGAAATCCGGGGAGCGACAGCTGGTGACTCTGCAGGGGACTTCCTAACCAGAGTTTCTCTGGTTCCCCTGAGAGTCTATCCTAGCGCTTGCGTGCTTCTGTTTCGTTGGGTGTTGATTGTTTGATGTTACGTGTTTATTTTACTGTTGTTTATTTACAGCTTTATTTACAGTTTTTAGTTTTTATTTTCATGCATCATATATATTATACTGGACTGTCTGGCTGTGCTGGTTTTCTTTTTTCTGTGGGATCGAGAATTGTTACTGAGAGATGAGCTCGTAACCGGGGCTCGAGTGCACCATAGGACTTAGAGTGGACAGTCACTTTGGCTTTATGTCATTTTGCTATGTTGGTAGTAGTGAGTTCCACACCCAGACTTGCGATCGTCTTTGAAGTGTATTATGCCGGAATTTTTCTGGGTTAATACACAACCTCGATAGTTATGTGCATCTGGGGACTGATCATTGAGGACCTTTGTGGAAACATCCCTCTCCGGTGGTGACAATGGCAGACCACATTTTGTGGCAAACCCATTCGCACCTGAGGGCCCACTTTGGAACTCGCATAGGATGGCCTGGTTCTTTTATAGGAACTCAGTCAAAGCATCTGGTCGTATGACGATAGTATTGTACCCTTCGGGATGAATGTACTATTGTTTCTCGATTCCAGCGCTTGAAACTGGGAATTTATAAAGGATGCTTGTTTTTCCCGGACTCACGCTGAGGCCTCCCTGAGTAGTACATAATGCCAAACCGATTCCCTGATTTGGTCATGAGCCATTTCTCGGAAATGGTGAACGTATTATTGTTATTCGGCTTTGAGAGTCCGTGATGTTTGACCCGGAGCACACCCGTGAGATTGGGAGGGGTTTATAGGTTTGCAGGAACCCTCGACTTCATCATACCTCATTGCCAGTACAGTTCCATGATTTGATAAGGCTACATGGATTTGGGATCTTTGGTTTTAGAACTTATGTGAGACTGAATTCTCATTCATGGGGCTTTATTCAAAGGATCTTGGTTATTGGTCACTTAGGTCCCGTGTTCCGTATCTTGACAGTCCCAGTGGTTGATCACATGCCCGCATTGCATTTGCATCGCATCATACTTGCATTAACTGTTTGTTTTTCCATTACAGTTTATTCTTCATCTCCGTACCCAGTTCTGGTATTCATTGTTCCTCCAGATGACAGAAATCTAAGAGATACCTAGAAAAAGGAATGTTCATTATACTTTCCCGCAACTCGAAATTGAGAGTATTCAGAAACTGGTAGACTTGATGAGTGACAAGGTTTCAGATGATTTCAGAAGCCTGTATGGGAAGATCTTGGGTTACATGAACAAACCTACTATCGATCAGAGAGATAATCTTCATTCTTTGTTGCAGTTCTATGACCCTCAGTTGAGAATTTTCGTGTTTGCTGACTTCGTCTTGGCTCCCACAATGGAAGAGATTTCTGACATCCTGAAGATTACTATCAAGAATGGTGCTCCCTACTATGCTGCGGAGAGGTGTCCTCCGTACAAGGACATTGCAGATGCTTTCCATTTGAGTATGCTTCGAGTGAAGATGGAGTTAGGTGCTTGTCATTTTAATCACTAAAACACTTAATAAATTCAACAAGTCAATGAAATTAGGCCCTTACCTTTGGAAACAAGTCTTGGATATGTTCTCCTTGCTTGGTGTGCTTGTCCTATTATTCCATCTTGGAATGTAGTAGCAAGTACACATTCCAAAGAAAAGAGCTTGAGTTCATTCTCTTGTGTCACACCAAATAAAAAGCTATAAAAAACACAAACAAACAATAATCGTCTTTCCTTCGGGAATTCTTTTCTCATCTCCTTCACTCCGTCCGCGAACTTTCTTCTTCTTGTCATTTTGCAAGACGGTAACACACTCGTCGTCCGATCCTGCAACACCTGAGCATTGACATAGGCAGTTCAAGCCTTAAGGCACAAGCAATCTTTTCCACCCCTGGTTAGGGGAACTACGGCGTCTCTGATCCTCATTCTCTCTATGAGGTACGTAGGCAGCGGGGTAGGGCCCATTTGAGCACAATCTTTATTTTCCCTACATTTTTCCTTTTCATTTCTTTTATCATTTCCCCTTTTCTTTTCTTTTTCCAGTTCATTTTCAGTTTTGCAGCAGCTTTCATCCCCTCACCCTTTGAAACAGATTTCTTTGCAAGCGTGGATCCCGTCTGGTACAGCGGACGATCTGGGGTGCTAATACCTTCCTAGGTCGTAACCGACTCCCGAGCTCTGTTTCTTTGGTTCGCAGGACCTGTGTCCTTCCTTTTCGTTTTCTTCTGGTTTGGGCAGCATTACAATTCCCGTTCCTTCGGGATAAAAATGCCTGGATGGCGACTCTTTTCTTTTCCGCGCCACTCTCGCGTTTGTACCAGGATGGAAATCCAAGGAGCGACAGCTGGCGACTCTGCAGGGGACTTCCTAACCAGAGTATCTCTGGTTCCCCTGAGAGTCTATCCTAGCGCTTGCATGCTTCTGTTTCGTTGGGTGTTGATTGTTTGTTGTTACGTGTTTATTTTACTGTTGTTTATTTACAGCTTTATTTACAGTTTTTAGTATTTATATTCATGCATCACATATATTATACTAGACTGTCTGCCTGTGCTGGTTTTCTTTTTTCTATGGGATCGAGAATTGTTACTGAGATATGAGCTCGTAACCGGGGCTCGAGTGCACCATAGGACTTAGAGTGGACAGTCACTTTGGCTTCATGTCATTTTGCTATGTTGGTAGTAGTGAGTTCCACACCCAGACTTGCGATCGTCTTGGAAGTGTATTATGCCGGAATTTTTCTGGGGTAATACACAACCTCGATAGTTATGTGCATCTGGGGACTGATCATTGAGGACCTTTGTGGAAACATCCCTCTCCAGTGGTGACAATGGCATACCACATTTTGTGGCAAACCCATTCACACCTGAGGGCCCACTTTGGAACTCGCATAGGATGGCCTGGTTCTTTTATAGGAACTCAGTCAAAGCATTTGGTCGTATGACGATAGTATTGTACCCTTCGGGATGAATGTACTATTGTTTCTCGATTCCAGCGCTTGAAACTGGGAATTTATAAAGGATGTTTGTTTTTCCCGGACTCACGCTGAGGCTTCCCTGAGTAGTACATAATGCCAAACCGATTCCCTGATTTGGTCATGAGCCATTTCTCGGAAATGGTGAACGTATTATTGTTATTCGGCTTTGAGAGTCCGTGATGTTTGACCCGGAGCACACCCGTGAGATTGGGAGGGGTTTATAGGTTTACAGGAACCCTCGACTTCATCATACCTCATTGCCAGTACAGTTCCATGATTTGATAAGGCTACATGGATTTGGGATCTTTGGTTTTAGGACTTATGTGAGACTGAATTCTCATTCATGGGGCTTTATTCAAAGGATCTTGGTTCTTGGTCACTTAGGTCTCGTGTTCCGTATCTAGACAGTCCCAGTGGTTTATTACATGCCTGCATTGCATTTGCATCGCATCATACTTGCATTAACTGTTCGTGCTTCCATTACAGGTTATTCCTCATCTCCGTACCCAGTTCTTGTATTCATTGTTCCTCCAGATGACAGAAATCCAAGAGATACCTAGAAAAAGGAATGTTCATTATACTTTCCCGCAACCCGAAATCGAGAGTATTCAGAAACTGTTAGACTTGATGAGTGACAAGGTTTCAGATGATTTCAGAAGCCTGTATGGGAGGATCTTAGGTTACATGAACAAACCTACTATCGATCAGAGAGATAGTCTTCATTCTTTGTTGCAGTTCTATGAACCTCAGTTGAGAATTTTCGTGTTTGCTGACTTCGTCTTGGCTCCCACAATGGAAGAGATTTCTGACATCCTGAAGATTACTATGAAGAATGGTGCTCCCTACTATTCTGCGGAGAGGTGTCCTCCGTACAAGGACATTGCAGGTGCTTGCCATTTGAGTATGCTTCGAGTGAAGATGGAGTTAGGTGCTTGTCATTTTAATAACTAAAACACTTAATAAATTCAACAAGTCAATGAAATTAGGTCCTTGCCTTTGGAAACAAGTCTTGGATACGTTCTCCTTGCTTGGTGTGCTTGTCCTATTATTCCATCTTGGAATGTAGTAGCAAGTACACATTCCAAAGAAAAGAGCTTGAGTTCATTCTCTTGTGCCACACCAAATAAAAAGCTCTAAAAAACACAAACAAACAATAATCGTCTTTCCTTCGGGAATTCTTTTCTCATCTCCTTCACTCCGTCCGCGAACTTTCTTCTTCTTGTCATTTTGCAAGACGGTAACACACTCGTCGTCCGATCCTGCAACACCTGAGCATTGACATAGGCAGTTCAAGCCTTAAGGCACAAGCAATCTTTTCCACCCCTAGTTAGGGGAACTACGGCGTCTCTGATCCTCATTCTCTCTATGAGGTACGTAGGCAGCGGGGTAGGGCCCATTTGAGCACAATCTTTATTTTCCCTACATTTTTCCTTTTCATTTCTTTTATCATTTCCCCTTTTCTTTTCTTTTTCCAGTTCATTTTCAGTTTTGCAGCAGCTTTCATCCCCTCACCCTTTGAAATAGATTTCTTTGCAAGCGTGGATCCCGTCTGGTACAGCGGACGATCTGGGGTGCTAATACCTTCCTAGGTCGTAACCGACTCCCGAGCTCTGTTTCTTTGGTTCGCAGGACCTGTGTCCTTCCTTTTCGTTTTCTTCTGGTTTGGGCAGCATTACAATTCCCGTTCCTTCGGGATAAAAATGCCTGGCTGGCGACTCTTTTCTTTTCCGCGCCACTCTCGCGTTTGTACCAGGATGGAAATCCGGGGAGCGACAGCTGGTGACTCTGCAGGGGACTTCCTAACCAGAGTTTCTCTGGTTCCCCTGAGAGTCTATCCTAGCGCTTGCGTGCTTCTGTTTCGTTGGGTGTTGATTGTTTGCTGTTACGTGTTTATTTTACTGTTGTTTATATACAGCTTTATTTACAGTTTTTAGTTTTTATTTTCATGCATCATATATATTATACTGGACTGTCTGGCTGTGCTGGTTTTCTTTTTTCTGTGGGATCGAGAATTGTTACTGAGAGATGAGCTCGTAACCGGGGCTCGAGTGCACCATAGGACTTAGAGTGGACAAACACTTTGGCTTTATGTCATTTTTCTATGTTGGTAGTAGTGAGTTCCACACCCAGACTTGCGATCGTCTTTGAAGTGTATTATGCCGGAATTTTTCTGGGTTAATACACAACCTCGATAGTTATGTGCATCTGGGGACTGATCATTGAGGACCTTTGTGGAAACATACCTCTCCAGTGGTGACAATGGCAGACCACATTTTGTGGCAAACCCATTCGCACCTGAGGGCCCACTTTGGAACTCGCATAGGATGGCCTGGTTCTTTTATAGGAACTCAGTCAAAGCATCTGGTCGTATGACGATAGTATTGTACCCTTCGGGATGAATGTACTATTGTTTCTCGATTCCAGCGCTTGAAACTGGGAATTTATAAAGGATGCTTGTTTTTCCCGGACTCACGCTGAGGCCTCCCTGAGTAGTACATAATGCCAAACCGATTCCCTGATTTGGTCATGAGCCATTTCTCGGAAATGGTGAACGTATTATTGTTATTCGGCTTTGAGAGTCCGTGATGTTTGACCCGGAGCACACCCGTGAGATTGGGAGGGGTTTATAGGTTTGCAGGAACCCTCGACTTCATCATACCTCATTGCCAGTACAGTTCCATGATTTGATAAGGCTACATGGATTTGGGATCTTTGGTTTTAGGACTTATGTGAGACTGAATTCTCATTCATGGGGCTTTATTCAAAGGATCTTGGTTATTGGTCACTTAGGTCCCGTGTTCCGTATCAAGACAGTCCCAGTGGTTGATCACATGCCCGCATTGCATTTGCATCGCATCATACTTGCATTAACTGTTTGTGTTTCCATTACAGGTTATTCTTCATCTCCGTACCCAGTTCTGGTATTTATTGTTCCTCCAGATGACAGAAATCTAAGAGATACCTAGAAAAAGGAATGTTCATTATACTTTCCCGCAACTCGAAATTGAGAGTATTCAGAAACTGGTAGACTTGATGAGTGACAAGGTTTCAGATGATTTCAGAAGCCTGTATGGGAAGATCTTGGGTTACATGAACAAACCTACTATCAATCAGAGAGATAATCTTCATTCTTTGTTGCAGTTCTATGACCCTCAGTTGAGAATTTTCGTGTTTGCTGACTTCGTCTTGGCTCCCACAATGGAAGAGATTTCTGACATCCTGAAGATTACTATCAAGAATGGTGCTCCCTACTATGCTGCGGAGAGGTGTCCTCCGTACAAGGACATTGCAGGTGCTTGCCATTTGAGTATGCTTCGAGTGAAGATGGAGTTAGGTGCTTGTCATTTTAATCACTAAAACACTTAATAAATTCAACAAGTCAATGAAATTAGGCCCTTGCCTTTGGAAACAAGTCTTGGATACGTTCTCCTTGCTTGGTGTGCTTGTCCTATTATTCCATCTTGGAATGTAGTAGCAAGTACACATTCCATAGAAAAGAGCTTGAGTTCATTCTCTTGTGCCACACCAAATAAAAAGCTCTAAAAAACACAAACAAACAATAATCGTCTTTCCTTCGGGAATTCTTTTCTCATCTCCTTCACTCCGTCCGCGAACTTTCTTCTTCTTGTTATTTTGCAAGACGGTAACACACTCGTCGTCCGAGCCTGCAACACCTGAGCATTGACATAGGCAGTTCAAGCCTTAAGGCACAAGCAATCTTTTCCACCCCTGGTTAGGGAAACTACGGCGTCTCTGATCCTCATTCTCTCTATGAGGTATGTAGGCAGCGGGGTAGGTCCCATTTGAGCACAATCTTTATTTTCCCTACATTTTTCCTTTTCATTTCTTTTATCATTTCCCCTTTTCTTTTCTTTTTCCAGTTCATTTTCAGTTTTGCAGCAGCTTTCATCCCCTCACCCTTTGAAACAGATTTCTTTGCAAGCGTGGATCCCGTCTGGTACAGCGGACGATCTGGGGTGCTAATACCTTCCTAGGTCATAACCGACTCCCGAGCTCTGTTTCTTTGGTTCGCAGGACCTGTGTCCTTCCTTTTCGTTTTCTTCTGGTTTGGGCAGCATTACAATTCCCGTTCCTTCGGGATAAAAATGCCTGGCTGGCGACTCTTTTCTTTTCCGCGCCACTCTCGCGTTTGTACCAGGATGGAAATCCGGGGAGCGACAGCTGGTGACTCTGCAGGGGACTTCCTAACCAGAGTTTCTCTGGTTCCCCTGAGAGTCTATCCTAGCGCTTGCGTGCTTCTGTTTCGTTGGGTGTTGATTGTTTGCTGTTACGTGTTTATTTTACTGTTGTTTATATACAGCTTTATTTACAGTTTTTAGTTTTTATTTTCATGCATCATATATATTATACTGGACTGTCTGGCTGTGCTGGTTTTCTTTTTTCTGTGGGATCGAGAATTGTTACTGAGAGATGAGCTCGTAACCGGGGCTCGAGTGCACCATAGGACTTAGAGTGGACAGTCACTTTGGCTTTATGTCATTTTGCTATGTTGGTAGTAGTGAGTTCCACACCCAGACTTGCGATCGTCTTTGAAGTGTATTATGCCGGAATTTTTCTGGGTTAATACACAACCTCGATAGTTGTGTGCATCTGGGGACTGATCATTGAGGACCTTTGTGGAAACATCCCTCTCCAGTGGTGACAATGGCAGACCACATTTTGTGGCAAACCCATTCGCACCTGAGGGCCCACTTTGGAACTCGCATAGGATGGCCTGGTTCTTTTATAGGAACTCAGTCAAAGCATCTGGTCGTATGACGATAGTATTGTACCCTTCGGGATGAATGTACTATTGTTTCTCGATTCCAGCGCTTGAAACTGGGAATTTATAAAGGATGCTTGTTTTTCCCGGACTCATGCTGAGGCCTCCCTGAGTAGTACATAATGCCAAACCGATTCCCTGATTTGGTCATGAGCCATTTCTCGGAAATGGTGAACGTATTATTGTTATTCGGCTTTGAGAGTCCGTGATGTTTGACCCGGAGCACACCCGTGAGATTGGGAGGGGTTTATAGGTTTGCAGGAACCCTCGACTTCATCATACCTCATTGCCAGTACAGTTCCATGATTTGATAAGGCTACATGGATTTGGGATCTTTGGTTTTAGGACTTATGTGAGACTGAATTCTCATTCATGGGGCTTTATTCAAAGGATCTTGGTTATTGGTCACTTAGGTCCCGTGTTCCGTATCTAGACAGTCCCAGTGGTTGATCACATGCCCGCATTGCATTTGCATCGCATCATACTTGCATTAACTGTTTGTGTTTCCATTACAGGTTATTCTTCATCTCCGTACCCAGTTCTGGTATTCATTGTTCCTCCAGATGACAGAAATCTAAGAGATACCTAGAAAAAGGAATGTTCATTATACTTTCCCGCAACTCGAAATCGAGAGTATTCAAAAACTGGTAGACTTGATGAGTTACAAGGTTTCAGATGATTTCAGAAGCCTGTATGGGAAGATCTTGGGTTACATGAACAAACCTACCATCGATCAGAGAGATAGTCTTCATTCTTTGTTGCAGTTCTATGACCCTCAGTTGAGAATTTTCGTGTTTGCTGACTTTGTCTTGGCTCCCACAATGGAAGAGATTTCTGACATCCTGAAGATTACTATCAAGAATGGTGCTCCCTACTATGCTGCGGAGAGGTGTCCTCCGTACAAGGACATTGCAGGTGCTTGCCATTTGAGTATGCTTCGAGTGAAGATGGAGTTTGGTGCTTGTCATTTTAATCACTAAAACACTTAATAAATTCAACAAGTCAATGCAATTAGGCCCTTGCCTTTGGAAACAAGTCTTGGATACGTTCTCCTTGCTTGGTGTGCTTGTCCTATTATTCCATCTTGGAATGTAGTAGCAAGTACACATTCCATAGAAAAGAGCTTGAGTTCATTCTCTTGCGCCACACCAAATAAAAAGCTCTAAAAAACATAAACAAACAATAATCGTCTTTCCTTCGGGAATTCTTTTCTCATTTCCTTCACTCCGTCCGCGAACTTTCTTCTTCTTGTCATTTTGCAAGACGGTAACACACTCGTCGTCCGAGCCTGCAACACCTGAGCATTGACATAGGCAGTTCAAGCCTTAAGGCACAAGCAATCTTTTCCACCCCTGGTTAGGGGAACTACGGCGTCTCTGATCCTCATTCTCTCTATGAGGTACGTAGGCAGCGGGGTAGGGCCCATTTGAGCACAATCTTTATTTTCCCTACATTTTTCCTTTTCATTTATTTTATCATTTCCTCTTTTCTTTTCTTTTTCCAGTTCATTTTCAGTTTTGCAGCAGCTTTCATCCCCTCACCCTTTGAAACAGATTTCTTTGCAAGCGTGGATCCCGTCGGGTACAACGGACGATCTGGGGTGCTAATACCTTCCTAGGTCGTAACCGACTCCCGAGCTCTGTTTCTTTGGTTCGCAGGACCTGTGTCCTTCCTTTTCGTTTTCTTCTGGTTTGTGCAGCATTACAATTCCCATTCCTTCGGGATAAAAATGCCTGGATGGCGACTCTTTTCTTTTCCGCGCCACTCTCGCGTTTGTACCAGGATGGAAATCCGGGGACCGACAGCTGGCGACTCTGCAGGGGACTTCCTAACCAGAGTATCTCTGGTTCCCCTGAGAGTTTATCCTAGCGCTTGCGTGCTTCTGTTTCGTTGGGTGTTGATTGTTTGTTGTTACGTGTATATTTTACTGTTGTTTATTTACAGCTTTATTTACAGTTTTAGGTATTTATTTTCATGCATCATATATATTATACTGGACTGTCTGGCTGTGCTTGGTTTCTTTTTTCTGTGGGATCGAGAATTGTTACTGAGAGATGAGCTCGTAACCGGAGCTCGAGTGCACCATAGGACTTAGAGTGGACAGTCACTTTGGCTTCATGTCATTTTGCTATGTTGGTAGTAGTGAGTTCCACACCCATACTTGCGATCGTCTTGGGAGTGTATTATGCCGGAATTTTTCTGGGGTAATACACAACCTCGATAGTTATGTGCATCTGGGGACTGATCATTGAGGACCTTTGTGGAAACATCCCTCTCCAGTGGTGACAATGGCAGACCACATTTTGTGGCAAACCCATTCGCACCTGAGGGCCCACTTTGGAACTCGCATAGGATGGCCTGGTTCTTTTATAGGAACTCAGTCAAAGCATCTGGTCGTATGACGATAGTATTGTACCCTTCGGGATGAATGTACTATTGTTTCTCGATTCCAGCGCTTGAAACTGGGAATTTATAAAGGATGCTTGTTTTTCCCGGACTCACGCTGAGGCCTCCCTAAGTAGTACATAATGCCAAACCGATTCCCTGATTTGGTCATGAGCCATTTCTCGGAAATGGTGAATGTATTATTGTTATTCGGCTTTGAGAGTCCGTGATGTTTGACCCGAAGCACACCCGTGAGATTGGGAGGGGTTTATAGGTTTGCAGGAACCCTCGACTTCATCATACCTCATTGCCAGTACAGTTCCATGATTTGATAAGGCTACATGGATTTGGGATCTTTGGTTTTAGGACTTATGTGAGACTGAATTCTCATTCATGGGGATTTATTCAAAGGATCTTGGTTATTGGTCACTTAGGTCCCGTGTTCCGTATCTAGACAGTCCCAGTGGTTGATCACATGCCCGCATTGCATTTGCATCGCATCATACTTGCATTAACTGTTTGTGTTTCCATTACAGGTTATTCTTCATCTCCGTACCCAGTTCTGGTATTCATTGTTCCTCCAGATGACAGAAATCTAAGAGATACCTAGAAAAAGGAATGTTCATTATACTTTCCCGCAACTCGAAATCGAGAGTATTCAAAAACTGGTAGACTTGATGAGTTACAAGGTTTCAGATGATTTCAGAAGCCTGTATGGGAAGATCTTGGGTTACATGAACAAACCTACTATCGATCAGAGAGATAGTCTTCATTCTTTGTTGCAGTTCTATGACCCTCAGTTGAGAATTTTCGTGTTTGCTGACTTCGTCTTGGCTCCCACAATGGAAGAGATTTCTGACAACCTGAAGATTACTATCAAGAATGGTGCTCCCTACTATGCTGCGGAGAGGTGTCCTCCGTACAAGGAGATTGTAGGTGCTTTCCATTTGAGTATGCTTCGAGTGAAGATGGAGTTAGGTGCTTGTCATTTTAATCACTAAAACACTTAATAAATTCAACAAGTCAATGCAATTAGGCCCTTGCCTTTGGAAACAAGTCTTGGATATGTTCTCCTTGCTTGGTGTGCTTATCCTTTTATTCCATCTTGGAATGTAGTAGCAAGTACACATTCCATAGAAAAGAGCTTGAGTTCATTCTCTTGTGCCACACCAAATAAAAAGCTCTAAAAAACACAAACAAACAATAATCGTCTTTCCTTCGGGAATTCTTTTCTCATCTCCTTCACTCCGTCCGCGAACTTTCTTCTTCTTGTCATTTTGCAAGACGGTAACACACTCGTCGTCCGAGCCTGCAACACCTGAGCATTGACATAGGCAGTTCAAGCCTTAAGTCACAAGCAATCTTTTCCACCCCTGGTTAGGGGAACTACGACATCTCTGATCCTCATTCTCCCGATTAGGTACGTAGGCAGCGGGGTAGGGCCCATTCGAGCATAATCTTTATTTTCCCTACATTTTTCCTTTTCATTTCTTTTATCATTTCCCCTTTTCTTTTTTTTTTTCCAGTTCATTTTCAGTTTTGCAGCAGCTTTCATCCCCTCACCCTTTGAAACAGATTTCTTTGCAAGCGTGGATCCCGTCAGGTACGGCGGACGATCTGGGGTGCTAATACCTTCCCAGGTCGTAACCGACTCCCGAGCTCATTTTCTTTGGTTCGCAGGATTTGTGTTCTTCCTTTTCGTTTTCTTCTGGTTTGTGCAGCATTACCATTCCCGTTCCTTCGGGATAAAAATGCCTGGCTGGCGACTCTTTTCTTTTCCGCGCCACTCTCGCGTTTGTACTAGGATGGAAATCCGGGGAGCGACGATAACTTACACTCATGTTTTTACCGCTACAGAAAAGTGGCGACTCTACTGGGGAGTAATCTCTAAGTGGATTCGGCCTAATTTGATTTATTTATTGCTTTGGTTTGATTTGTTTGTTATTAGTTTGTTTTGTTTCGGTTTTGGTAATCCTTTGTGAGTGAGATAGATTCTAACCTGGATCTGAGTTGAACTTATGATAGGGCGGCGATATTCGAAGCGATAAGCGATAGAGTAGTCCATAGCTATATCAATTTGATAATCTCCACTCGGTTAGGCTCTATGGGATTATCAATGTCATGACGAGTAATCATACGTGGCATTATTTTCCGACCTTGAGCTGATCATACTGAGGACCTTATAACCCTTAACCCATCCAAGCCAATTTAGGAACGTAGTGCGGAAACTATTTGGGTGTAAACCTAAGGTGGTTCTCACGTGATACTACACTCGGAAGAGGTTTATTTTAAGAATGTTATCGGTTGGGGAGTAATCCAACGTACCGATAATATTCTAAAGATGGTTGTTAACTCCGAGCACCTCTGTTAGCACCCTTTTGGTTTTCTGCAGGTAAAATGAAGACAAAACTTTAGTACTTATCTGTGTGGGTTGGTGTTCTGTTACCTTGACTTCATGCTCGTGACTTGGAACCTTAACCCATGTACTTTGTGTGATCTTGTTTGTGGTTGTTGCATACATGCCATCATACATTCATGAGCATTGGTTTTGAGATTTCAAGGGACTCATAAGGAACTTTTGCAAAAATTCAGATGTCTATGGTTATGAATTTTGAAAGGAGGAACACAAAGAAGTACACCTTCAAGAATCCTAATATAGTAGAGCTGAGAAAGCTAGGAGCATTGGTGGTTGACACCCAGGAGTTCCGGAAATGTTTTGGAAAGCTCTTGTTTATTTTGGATACCGATGTACCAGAGGGGATTCTGCTACCTTAGCTCAATTTTATGATCCGTTGCATCATTGTTTCACCTTTCCGGATTATCAGCTTGTGCCGACTTTGGAGGAGTACTCTCATTGGATGGGTCTACCTATTTTGGACAAGGAATTTCTTTTTAGTGGTTTAGAGAAGGAGCTTACGACCAAAGTCATCGCCAAAGCCCTTTTCTCAAGGAGTCCGATCTTAATGGGAAGTTTCTTCCAAAAGGAAGTGTCTGTGGTATTAATGTTAAGTTTTTGATGGGAAAAGCTTCTACTTCACTTACTTTGGGTCACAAGGATGCATTTGAGGTTATTCTTGCTTTGCTCATTTATGGTATCGTCTTGTTTCCTAACTTAGATGGTATTTTGGATGAGAATGCCATTCAGATTTTCTTGAAGAAGAATCCGGTACCTACTTTTCTTGGAGACATGTATCATGCCTTTCATTATAGGACCTCCAAAGGTGATGGAGAGATTGTGTGTTGTGCGCCTCTTCTCTATAGGTGGTTTATTTCGCACCTACCAAAGTCCGACGTCTTCAAGGATAATAGAGAGAAGCGAAGATGGTCTCAAAGGATTATGTCTCTTTCTCACAAGGATATGACTTGGTATTGTTCCCATTATGATACTGGAGTGCTTATTGACAGTTATGGAGAATTTCCTAATGTACTTCTTCTTGGTACACGTGGGGGAATTAGTTACAACCCTATTCTTGCTAGGCGACAGTTGGGATATTGTTTGAAGGACATACCAAACAACCTTTCGTTATCTCATTTCTTCTTTCTTAATGGTACAGATCTTGTAGAAGTGAAGAAAAGGATTGCTCATTCTTGGCATGCGGTTCATCAGAAAGAGAAGAGTCAATTGGGAAGACAACACCTTGCTCCCTCCGAGTGTTACATCCAGTGGGTTCGATCTAGGGCTTCTAAGCTCAAGATGCCTTATCCACTCGAGGAGCCTTTGTTTCCTATACTACCATTGTCCGCTTTTCTTCCTCCCATTGATGAGAAGGTTGCTCTTCAAGAAGAATTAGTCAAGACGAATAAAGAGAAAGAAGAATGGCTACTTGAGAAGACGACGATGCAAGAAAAACTGAAAGAGAAGGATCATCTCATTGAGTTACTTGAGCAGCGTGTTACGAAGAGGCCAAGAGAGGAGTTATCTTCCTCTAGTACTCCATTTACTATTCCTCCTACATCCGGCGCTTGGAAGGCCATTGTTGACCAGTTGGTGAAGGATAAGGAAGACATGGAGAATCGGTACCAGAAAGAGATTAAGAGGATTCACATTAAGTACCATCCAGGATTCGGATCTTCTTCGGATGTGATCCCCTAGGCCTAGTTTACTTTTTCTCTCATGTATTAGGATTGTTGAAGCTTGTACTTCGCTTGTAATCCTTACTTTGATTTTAAGGAGAATGAGTCTTTAAGTACTTAAAAAAGTGTTTCTTTATAAATATTGCAATTTATCTTATAGTCCTTTGAAATCTATGCATTTGCATACGCATACCATGCATCATACCCGCATTTGTCTTGCTTTTTTTTAGTGTTGTCCGGGGATCTTATGTTGTTTCTTGGTCTTCATTCAATTCTCCTGTCAAGCTGACTCACAAATTTGATACTCGGGCTAATAGAAATAAGATGTCGGAAACCTTACAACAAGAGAATCGCGAGCTGCGTGAGGAAGTTACATATCTGAAGGAAAGCTTGGAAAGAGTTACTGCCATGATGGAAAGCCTGGTGGCTGCTCAGAATCAACCACCTCCTCCTAATTCTCCCGTTCAGAATACAGTCATCTCTGAGATTGTCACTACATCAATTCCTGCTGAAACAATTCTTTCTCCTCGCTATCGCATGCCTGCTAGTACACCGTGGGGCATGCCGGTTGATTTCATTCTTGCTGGTTATCATCCCCCTCCTCCTGAGACTGCTGCACTTAATACTCTTCAACCAGTAATGACTATAGCACCGCCTGTGATGCACACTATTCCGCACCATGATGAAGTGATTTACCATGCTGAGCCCAGTGAGGGCGCTAGTGTGATTGAAAGACTTGATGATTTTTAAGATCGTTTTGCTGAAATACAGAAGGAGATGAGAGCATTGAAGCATAAGGATTTGTTCGGAAAAGATGCTTATGATCTCTATTTGATCCCTAATGTCAAAGTTCCGTATAAGTTCTGGTTTCCTGAGTTTGAGAAGTATAAAGGAAATACTTGTCCTCTGAGTCATTTGACTATGTATGATAGGAAGATGTCTGCTCAGACAAACAATGACCAGCTGCTGATTCATTATTTCCAGGATAGTTTGTCTGGTGCAGCCATGAGATGGTACATGAGTTTGGATAATAGCCAAATCAAGACTTTCAATGAATTGGGAGAGGCTTTTGTTAGGAAATACAAGTATAATGTTGACATGGCACCAGACAAAGATCAGTTTCGCGCTATGTCCCAGAAGGACAAAGAGACTTTCAAAGAGTATGCACAGAGATGGCGCGAGCTAGCAGCTCAGATTGTTCCTCCTATAGAAGAGAAAGAGATGACAAAGATCTTTTTGAAGACCTTAAGTTCTTTCTACTATGATAAGATGATAGCAAGTGCTCCTTCTGATTTCACTGAAATGGTGAGTATGGGGATGCGTCTAGAAGAAGGTGTTCGTGAAGGACGGTTAAGCCAAGAGAGTGGTAATGGCTCGAGCTCTAGGAGGTTCAACTTTGGTAAAAAGAAAGAAGGTGAAACTAATGATGTGTCTCGTGAAACTTACAGAAGACCTCGTGTTCGTGAGAACCGTCATCAGCAGCATGTAGCTTCTGTAACTCCGGTGATTAATGTGACTCCAACTGTGCCAGTAGCTCCAAAGTATCAGTCTCGTTATCAACAACCTTCTGTGCAACAAGGTGGTAATCAACAGGTTCGCGCTAAGCCAAGTTTTGATCCCATTCCAATGTTATATGCAGATTTTCTTCCTTCTTTGATTGCGAAGAATCTTGTGCAAACACGTTCTCCACCTCCAGTTCCAGAGTCTATCCCATGGTGGTATAAGCCAGAGGCTCATTGTGCTTTTCATCAAGGTGCCCCGGAGCACGATGTTGAGAATTGTTATCCATTGAAGTTTGAAGTGCAAAAATTGATAAGGAGCAATGTTCTATTCTTCAATGATGTTAATCCAAATGTGAAGACAAACCCGCTTCCGAAGCATGGTAATATGTCTGTGAATATGGTTGATGGTTGTCCTGGTTTATTCAAGATTTATGAGGTCCTCCATATTCGAAAGTCTTTGGTTGAGATGCATGCTTTCTTAAGTGAATATCATGATATTAATCATGATTATGATGGTTGTTGAATTTGCTCGGTGAACCCTCGTGGTTACGTGATTGTTAAGAGAGAAATTCAAAAGATGATGGATGATAAGTTGATTGAAGTGACAACAAAAAGAGATGAGTATGAAAATGAAGTGAACGTTATTGTGCCTCAGTTCAATATTCTTGAGAAGGTTGTTCTTGAGAAGGTGGTTATTTATTTTGATAGCCGTAAATATGCTATTACTCCCTTGGTGATCAATTTGCCTGGTCCAATGCCATATAAGTCTGATAAAGCTATTCTGTACCGGTATAATGCTACGATGATAGAAAATGGTAAGGAAGTTCCTATTCCTTCTCCAAGGTCTGTGGTTAGCATTGCTGATGTGACAAAGGTTACTCGAAGTGGTAGAGTTTATGCTTCGGATCCTCCAAAGAGAGTTGAAGATACAAGTGCGAGTAAACAGATTATGGATGTTGTTGCCCGATCAGGCCAATTTGGTGATAGTGAAGATGAGGTGTTAAAATTGATAAATAAAAGCGAGTACAATGTTACTGAGCAGTTGTTGCATACTCCGTCGAAGATATCAGTTTTATCACTCTTGATGTGCTCTGAGGCTCATAGGAAGTCTTTGCAGAAGATTCTTGATCAAGCTTATGTTGACCATGATGTGACTGTTGATCAATTTGATAGTATTGTGGCTAATATCACATCGTGCAACAATCTGAGTTTCTGTGATGATGATTTTCCTGAAGAAGGAATGAATCATAACTTGGCTTTGCATATTGTCGCTCCCAAAGATTTGCATCCCGGTACAAGCGCGAACGGTCGGTGAAAGGAGAAAATGAAATGAAGTGAAAAGAGTCGCCAACTAGGCATTTTTATCCCGAAGGAAATGTAATGCTTCATAAACCTGGAAAGAAATGGATAAGACGGTCGCGAACCAGAGAAACTAAGAAAGGGGGTTGGTTACAACCTGGGAAGGTATTAGCACCCAGATTGTCCGTCGTACTCGACGGGATCCACGCTTGAAAGTTTGTGTTTAAAGGGGTAAGTGTCAGTGCTGTCTGTGTGAAAAAGCTGGAAAAGAATACAAGTGTCAGTGCAAAAGAAGTGTGAAGTGAATGAAAGGAGTGTCAGTGTAAGAAAAGAGTGCAAGTCAAATTAATATGAGGCTAAAAAGAATAAGGCTAGAAGAGGGGGAATATACAGAGACTTTTGTTCGATAACTGTTAAGTTATGCCTACGTATCCTCTCGTGCAATGAGGAAGTCAGAACACCGTAGTTCGACTCAAAGAGACTGAAAGATAAATTGACTTGTGAACTGCTTATTTATCTATGCTCAAGTGTATGACCTGTCTGGCTCAGGTGCTAACTGTCTTGCATTAGACGGAGGAAGCAAGTTCTCGTTTGTGAGTGAAGATGACGAGAAAAGAATCCCAGAGGAGACGATTATTGTTTGTTTTTGTGTTTTCAATCTTTTATTGCTTTTTGGAGTTTGTCATAAGAAAATGAGCTTAAGCCTAAACCAAGGGTTAGTAAACTCATCACATCCTCCCTCTGATTAGGGGTAATGAGAATACCTTAAGTATGAAGTAAACACCTCAAACTTAATTACCATGATGTAGGATTAAGATCATTAACCTACTTGTGATTATTTAGATGTTTTTGGTGTTTTTTTTAGTGTTAAGTAATGAGTTTAAGCCTTAATCAAGGATTTAATGGACCCATTGCACCATCCTAAGAGAAGGATGATAGATGAAAACATTTAAGCTGAGGAAGATACCTCAACTTAATCCATGATTAGGGATTAACCTAATGACAACAAAAAAAACCTTTATTAGAGTGGATTTCAGTTAATAATAAGATTAAGAAGTGAATTTTATGGTTTGTAAGAAAACTTGAGGGGGACTTGTCCATTAACACTAGGGTTAGTCCTTCTTAACCAATTAAGGAAGAATTAGAACCCTAATGCAAGGCCCAAGTTACAAGCTTGATGTCTTAATGATTATTATATGAATGGATTAAGAGATTTAAACACATTAAGGGTTTAACACTTAGGATTAAAGTTATACACTCCATCCTAAGAGAAGGATGCAGGCATAACCTTAATCACAAAGCCTTAAAACCTTGAAGGTTTAGTCTCTGATTATGAGATGAGAGGAGAGACACAAAAGATGACACAAAGGTAAAACTAATGGGGGAATAATAAAAACCCTAATTTTTATCATGCTTGGGTGTTCCTAGGGTTTATGAGGCTTGCAAGAGATCTTCAAGAAAAGCCACCAAAGAGAAGGAAAGATGGAAGGAGGAGAAGCAGAAGAAGCAAGTCAACTTACTTCACTTAAGAAGATAAGTTGCTTGAAGAAAGAAAGTGAAGGAGGGACAAGAATGAGCAAGCTCACTCTAAAACATATACAAAATGCAGCAATGAATGCATAAGAGAGATGAGAAGAGATTGTGAGAAGTAAAGGCAAATTCACTTCCCAAATACTTACCACCTGAAAAGTTAGCAAAAAGAAATGAAATGAAAAGAAAAAGAAATGAATGCAAGGATGCAAACCAAAACCAGAAGCATGTTCATGATGCAAATGATGCTAAGAGATGATGCAAATGTATGTCAAGAGTTGTGAATGATCATACAAGAGGAGAATGCAAATGAAGCATGAAAGGAGCATGAAAGTTCATGAAAGCACATGAAATGAAATGAATGCATAACATGGAAAATGGATGAAGCAATGATCAAGCATGATTCTAATGTGTCCTAGGATGTCTTATATGTCATGTGGATGCAAGAAATGTCATGGCAAGTTCTTATATGAATGCTTATGCAAGATGTATGCAAAGGAAGATGAGAAATTAGGGTTTCCATGCAACATGAGATGCAAAACTCAAAAACAGAAGCAAATGACAAGATACAAAAATTGAAAATGCAATCAAAAGAAACCTAACCCCATATGATTTCACACCCCAAAGGAGAAGACCTAACTCTTAACCCTAAGGAAGTTATGATTTTTCTAAGTTATCTAGGGTTTTAAGGTACCTAAAGGGAAAAAATGCCAATCAATTCAAAAAGGCAGAAGAAATTTGTGACAAAATTATGCTAGAAACTACATGTCAAATTAAGATTAATGCAAAAAGAACCATTGTCATACCATTCTTGGTTAGGCAGAAAAGAATTCTTGAAGTTAGGGTTCTAAAATGTGAATTTTATGAACCCTAAATTCAAGAAAATTATCAAAATTGGTTCAAAACCAAAAAGAAATTTGTATGGATGGTATGACAATGTCTCTAAATGTTTAAAGATGCAATATGATTTTTTTTGGGATTTTTAGAAACCTAAATGATATTTTAATTAATTAATTTTCATTAATTAATTAAAATAAACATTTAAATGTTTAAAAAATGATTTTTGTATGTGAAAAATAAAAAATAATAATATTTTTGGGTTAAGAAAATTATTTGAAACAAAAATGCAGAATAAAAATATTTTTGGAAATTTTTAGCTATTTTTTATAAATGATACAAAATTAAATGAAAAAAATGAATTTATGGGCTGGTCAACTGATCCTGTGGCTCACATTCAAATCTGGAGATGGAGGGAAGACTTGGCGCGTGATCTAAGGGTCAACATTCAAATCCTATTAAACCTAATTAATTAATTTTTTAATCCAGATTAATAACTAATGAACTAATCTGGTCCATTCAACGCGCGCGGGAGATGAAGATCCAAGGGTCCTAATTTAAACAGAAGCCCTGACCCTAATTACACATTAATGACTTTCAGGTCACCGGAGAAGAGCTCTGGTCGTCTTCTCCGGTGACACCCTTGCCTGAAAAACCCTAACTTCTTCCCTAGGTTATTTCTGGAGCTCTAAAGCTCCAGATTAACTCCTCTTACTTCCTTGAATCCAAATCCACACTCAAATCTCATTTCTTTACAATCAAACTCATGATTCGAAGAGAAAACTCAAACATGGTGAAACTTTCAGAAGTTCATAAAATACTCAAATCACAACCAATTTCAAAAATAAAAGTATCAGCATGATCAGCACAACAAGAGGAACGATTCTATAACCTAAAATCACATTTCTGGAAAAATGTTTGAAGAAGTTACCTGAGCTTGAGCTTCCTCAGTTTGGAGCTTTCAGGCTGCTTCTCCTATGCAAACTGACTCCAATGACCTTCTTGAAGAAGCTTTAAGGATGGCTGGTTTGTGAGTTTGCAACCCAACTGGTCAGAAATCGTGTTTGGTGTATGGAGTGATTTTGGCTGTTTCAATGGTTGGTTTGTGATCAGTGAGTGATTTAGAGATGAATGGTGGAATTTGTTTTGAGTTTGAGTAAGTGTGCTATCAGTTTCGAAGGAAAATTCAAGAGGGAGAGTTTTTGTGAACTTGATGATTCTGAGCATTCAGGATGGCTTGTTGTGTGTTATGGCTATGGTTTGATCCACATAACATGTTGTGATAGGCCAGAGAGTGGGTGGTGGACTGTGGTGATTGGTATGGGTGTTTTTGCATAAAGTCAACATTTCTTGTACTTGAGGTATGGGCAAGTGGCAGGCTTGGATTTGGGCATGTCCTGGTTCAGCTGAGATCAAGGAATGTTTGTGAATCAGATTTTATGAGTTGTAGCAAGTGGATGAGAGGTTTTGTGCCATTTTGCAAATTCATGAAGTTTTGGCCCCTTTTGGATTTCTTGATGTGCAAGACATGGAATAACATGATTCTTTGGCCAATTCTAAGTTTTAGGCAATGTACAATGTTTGTATGATGTTTAGAAGTGTGTTTGAAGTCACAAAATAGCTTGGCAAGTGGTTTTGCAAAAATCCCTCTTTGGTGCATTCTTGAAAATTATGTGATTTTTGCCAACTTTGAAAGATCATAACTTGAGTTCCATAATGAATTAGAACTTGTTCTTGTACTTTTTGAAAATGGAATGATCCAATCTACAACTTTCATGACCAAAATTTTTTCATTTGAAGCATTTTTGGTTGAGATAGAGGAGGTTGAAAAACTTTCCCAAAATGGAAAGTTTACATTACAAGTCATTTCCATTTTTGGAAACTTTTAGTTTAGCCCACTTTTCTTAAATTTTGTGAACTTCTAAGCACTTCAATGATCAAATAAAGATCATATAACTTCAATTTGATGATAAATCCACTTTGGTTCCATGTTGGGGGGCCTCAGATGCCCTGATTTTGCTCTGACTTGCTCAAGAAGTTACCCAGTGAACAAATGACTTCCACAATGAATTTTTTCATCAAACTTGGTATGCATGATCCTTATAACATATTGAGACCAATAGAAACAAGAATGACCAAAAAATTTGGAGTTATGGCCTCTGAAACTAAAACCCTAATTTTAGGTCATCTGTGTAGTTAAACCCTGACTCTGCTTCCATGCTTTGCCAGTTCTTGTGATTCTTTGGCTTCCTTGATCTTTGGAGGATAAAATATGATGATTGAACATACATGGACCCTCTTGAGATGATTGAAGATCTTTGGAGTGGCTCAGATGGATCCTGGATTGCTCAGATCACAAACCCTAGATGCAGATGAACTTAAACCAATGCAGTGAAGCAAAAATGCAATATAAGATGAAATGCTTAAACTAATGCAAAGATGAAAGATCACAAGCCATGGTGTGAACTTAGTGAGGGCAAATTTGGGGTGTTTACACATATTTCAGTGAATTGTCAGGAAGATTCTTTGACTAAGATGCTGGTTGATACTGGGTCTTCTCTGAATGTGATGCCGAAGTCGACTTTGTCAAGGCTAGCGTACCAAGGTGCTCCCATGAGGAATAGTGGGATTATTGTGAAAGCTATTGACGGATCAAAGAAGACAGTGATTGGTGAAGTTGGTCTTCCTATTTTGATTGGGCCGTTTATATTCCAAATTACTTTTCAAGTAATGGATATATGTCCCGCTTACAGTTGTCTCCTTGGAAGACCCTGGATTCATGAGGTAGGAGCTGTGACATCTACTTTCCATCAGAAGATGAAGTTTGTGAAAGATGGGAAATTAATGACTATTGGCGGTGAAAAGGCGGTGCTAGTGAGCAATTTGTCATCTTTCTCCTATATTGATGCTGAAGAAGAGGTGGGAACTTCATTTCAGGCTCTTTCTGTTGTTGATAATGCTGCTAAGAAGAATGACATGCCTATGTCTTCTCTCAAGGATGCTCTGCGCATACTCGAAATTGGTCGATCTGACGGTTGGGGACGAGTTATTGATGTTGTTGACAACAAAGAAGGATTCGGTATTGGTTTTACACCAGGTGTGGCTCTCAATGAACCGAAGACGATTCAGGAAGGATTTTGAAATGCTGGGTTTATCAACGATCATTCTGTTGCTGCCATCATTGAAGATGATGAAGATGAATAAATGCCTAACTTTGATACGCACGGAAAGATTTGCAAGAATTGGATTGCTGTTGATGTTCCTTTTATTGTTCATGCTTCAAAATAATTTGTTTTATTTTCTTTCAAAAAATCCTTTCACTCTGCCCAAGGTGAAAGTGATGTTTGTCGGGCTTTGTTTCAAATTTTATCATCATCATTAAAATGTTATTTTGTTATTTCCATATGTGTTTTTTCCTTTTTGCTTTATTCTGAAAAATGGTAACATAAAAAACCAAAAATAAAATAATAACTGTTAATCTGCATAATGTTTGCATTATTTTTCATACTCTAAAATAAAAATAAAATCATTGTGCAGATTGATTGATAAACCCATTGAAAACAATGATCCTATGCCCACTCCCAACTTTGAATTCCCTGTGTTCGAAGCTGAGGAAGAGGATGTTGAAGAGATTCCTAATGAGATTTCTCGGTTGCTTGAGCACGAGGAGAAGGTTATTGATCCTCATGGAGAGTCTATAGAGATAGTCAACTTGGGTTCTGAAGATGATAAGAAAGAAGTCAAAGTTGGAGCATTGCTTGGTCCTGATGTTAAGAAGAGGATTATAGAGCTTCTTAGAGAGTATGTTGATGTATTTTCATGGTCTTATCAAGATATGCCAGGTCTTGATACTAATATTGTGGAGCATAGATTGCCGCTGAAGCCCGAATGTCCACCTGTGAAGCAAAAGTTGAGAAGAACTCATCCTGATATGGAAGTAAAGATCAAAGAGGAGGTTCAAAAGAATATTGATGCAGGTTTTCTTGTGACATCTAATTATCCTCAATGGGTGGCAAATATTGTGCCTGTTCCAAAGAAAGACGGAAAAGTCTGAATGTGTGTGATTACAGAGATTTGAATAAAGCCAGTCCAAAAGATGATTTTCCATTGCCACACATTGATGTGTTGGTAGATAATACGACTAAGTTTGATGTGTTCTCCTTTATGGACAGATTTTCCGGTTATAATCAAATAAAGATGGCACCCGGGGACATGTAAAAGACCACATTTATTACACCATGGGGAACATTCTGCTACAGAGTGATGCCCTTTGGATTGAAGAATGCTGGTGCGACATACCAAAGAGCTATGACCACACTTTCCCATGATATGATGCACAAATAAATTTAGGTATATGTTGATGATATGATCGCTAAGTCGAGGACTGAAGAAGATCATGTTGAACATTTGCTGAAGTTGTTTCAGAGATTAAGGAAGTTTAAGCTTCGTTTGAATCCGAACAAGTGCACATTTGGTGTACGTTCTGGAAAGTTATTAGGTTTCATTGTCACCCAGATAGGCATTGAAGTTGATCCTGATAAAGTGAAATCTATTCAGGAAATTCCTGCTCCAAGAACTGAAAAGCAAGTAAGAGGATTCTTGGGCCGTTTGAATTATATTTCGAGGTTTATCTCTCACATGACTGCCACATGTGCTCCGATCTTTAAATTGCTTCGGAAAGACAAAGGTTGTGTCTGGACAGATGATTGTCAGAAAGCGTTTGAAAGTATCAAAGAATATCTGCTTGAACCTCTTATTTTGTCTCCTCCGGTGGAAGGTAGATCGTTGATCATGTACTTGACTGTGTTGGAAGATTCCATGGGCTGTGTGCTTGGTCAGCAAGATGAATTTGGAAGAAAAGAATATGCAATTTACTACTTGATTAAGAAATTCACTGATTGTGAGTCCCGGTACTCCATGCTTGAAAAAACTTGTTGTGCCTTACCTTGGGCTGCAAAGCGTCTTCGCAAGTATATGCTGAATCATACAACTTGGTTGATCTCTAAAATGGATCCGATCAAGTATATATTTGAAAAGCCTGCTTTGACTGGGAGGATTGCTCGTTGGCAAATATTGTTGTCAGAATATGATATCAAATACCGAGCTCAAAAATCTATAAAAGGTAGTATCTTGGCTGACCATTTGGCACATCAACGATTGATGATTACCAGCCAATCAAGTTTGATTTTCCATATGAGGATGTGATGTATTTGAAAATGAAATATTGTGATGAACCTTTGATTAAAGAAGGGCCGAAGCCTGGATCTCGGTAGGGTTTAGTTTTTGATGGTGCTGTGAATGCATGCGGAAGTGGAATTGGGGCAATGATCATTACTCCCCATGGTTCAAATATTCTTTTTGCTGCAAGGTTGACTTTTCCTTGTACCAATAATGAAGATGAGTATGAAGCTTGTATTATGGGTCTTGAGGAAGCTATTGATCTGAGGATTAAGCATCTTGATGTGTATGGAGATTCTGCCTTGGTAATCAATCATATCAAGGGTAAGTGGGTAACTCATCAATCCCACTTGATCCCTTATAGAGATTATGCCAGGAGGATATCGACTTTCTTCACTAAAGTTGAGTTTCATTATGTGCCTCGTGATGAAAATCAGATGGCAGATGCTTTGGCAACTATAGCTTCTATGATAAAGGTGCACCAGTGGAATGATGTTCCCATGATCAAGGTAATGCGACTTGAGAGACCAGCTCATGTGTTTGTAGATGAAGAGGTCCATGATGACAAGTCTTGGTATCATGATATTAAATGTTTTCTCCAGAGTCAGGAATACCCACTTGGGGCATCCGATAAAGACAAGAAGACTTTGAGGAGATTGGCAGGCAATTTCTTCCTGAATGGAAATGTGCTTTATAAGAGGAATTTTGACATGGTATTGCTCAGATGCGTGGATAGACACGAAGCAGACATGTTAATGAAAGAAATTCATGAAGGATCTTTTGGTATTCATGCTAATGGGCATGCAATGGCTAAAAAGATGTTGAGAGCAGGTTACTATTGGCTGACAATGGAATCTGATTGTTGCAAGTATGTGAAAAAGTTCCATAAGTGCCAAGTGTATGCTGATAAGATTTATGTGCCACCAATTCATCTCAATGTGATTTCTTCCCCGTGGCCTTTCTCTATGTGGGGAATTGATATGATTGGTATGATTGAATCCAAGGCTTCAAATGGACATCGTTTTATTCTTGTGAAAATTGATTACTTCACTAAGTGGGTGGAAGCGGCATCATATGCTAATGTGACCAAGCAAGTTGTGGTTCGGTTTATCAAGAATAACATTATCTGCAGATATGGTGTTCCGAATAGAATCATTACTAATAATGGTTCGAACTTGAATAATAAGATGATGAAAGAGCTTTGTGAAGAATTCAAGATTCAACACCATAATTCTTCTCCTTATAGACCGAAGATGAATGGGGTTATTGAAGCTACGAATAAGAACATTAAGAAGATCATTCAGAAGATGGTTGTGACATACAAGGACTGGCATGAGATGCTCCCTTTTACTTTGCATGGGTATCGTACATCTGTCCGTACCTCAACAGGGGCAACCCTTTTCTCACTTGTTTATGGTACAGAAGCAGTGCTCCCCGTCGAGGTTGAGATCCCATCAATGAGAGTTCTGATGGAAGCCAAGTTAACTGAGGCTGAATGGTGTCATAGTAGATTTGATCAGTTGAATTTGATTGAAGAAAAAAGAATAACAACTTTGTGTCATGGTCGGTTGTACTAACAAAGAATGAAGAAAGCTTTTGACAAGAAGGTCAAACATCGTGTATTCAGAGAAGGTGACCTCGTGCTCAAAAAGATCTAGTCTTTCATTAAAGATTATCGGGGCAAGTGGACTCCGAACTATGATGGCCCATATGTTGTCAAGAAAGCCTTCTCTGACGATTCATTAATTCTTGCAACTATGGATGGTGAGGAGATCACTCGTCCTATGAATGCGGATGCAGTCAAGAAATACTTCGCCTAAAAAAATAAAAGAACAGCTCGCTAAGTTGAAAACCCAAAGGGGCGGCTTAGGAAAAAATGAGCGTCTCGGTGGATTGAAAACCCGAAAGGGAGATCCAGGCAAAAATTAGAGACAAAAACAGAAAAATTATCCCGGTAGATTGAAAACCCGAAAGGGAAATCTAGGCAAAAGTTAGGGATCATGGCAAGTAACTGCATCGATAGACTGGATCACTTGTAACGACCGAGGATTTCAGGTTCTATCCCTTAGAAGAATTGTCCATCAACGATTCTTATTCACTTATCCTTGATTGAAGATTTGGATACAGTGGAGTTCAAAGTTGATAGGGAGAATAGAGATCATTGTATTTCAATGTAGCCTTTTTCCATGTATTTACCATTTTTCAAACTTGTAATGATCTATGGAGTCCCGCCATTTGCTAACTACCATTCTATTAATAAATTTGAGCTTTTATCCAATTGTTTGAAACTCTTTATATTGTTTCTGTTTACAAAATTTCAATTTATTATTGATGATGATTTTTGAAACAAATTTAATAAATTTAATATTTGAAGATTATAAAAACATTTTCTCTTGATTTGTGAACAAAGAAAGGATATCAATAGTGATTCTAGGGATGGTAAAGTCCGGATGTGTGTAACTTGTCTCTCCCAAAGCAGGATTTGATCCGTTTGTGTCCTTAAGGAATTTTTTATTGGTCCTGGCATGTCGATGTTAATGATGTTTTGTTCCCCAGCAACCAACATGAGCAAGGATTGTAAATACTCTTAATTTTGTTCCTTTTCCCTGGAAGATTTGTTGGAAGATATATCCTAGAAAATCCCTAGCTTAGTTTTGATCTCCTCCTCAGTAGTTTATCCTTGACTTGAAAAGTCTTGGAAGCCCCCGACCGATTCTTTGCTCCTCATCGTAAGTTGGTTGCATCCCTCAACAGAAGTATGGGTATATCAATAAGTTTAGAGGTTTTCTTTCACCTGTTGGTGATTATTGATTTAAAATACCTTGTAATTGTGATTTGTTATGATGTTAACCTCTGGTATCCCCCCGTGGGTTGAAAGGTCCAAATGTTCAGTGATGAAAGATCTTCATAGATCCCCAGTAAGTCTGCGTGTGATGGTTTCCAGCAGATCTCTATTTTTGATCTTTGGCAAGTTTTTCACTCTTTCTCTAAGCAAAGTGAGAGTGATATAAATCTTTCCCCGAATGGAGCAAAAGCAGTATGATGATTATTCTCTGCAGGAATTTGTTTAAGAACATTTATGTCCCTAACATGGATCGTGGAAGTTCTTCCCATCCTCGGCAGATCATTACCTTTCCTCAGTAGGTTAGTATCCCTATGCAGAGTTGATGATTGATGTTTGATACTCCAGCAGGCTTTGCTTTATTTGCATCATTAGTAGATCTTTATTTCGGTTCCTCATCAGAGTTATGCAGATATTCGTCCCCATTAGAGTTTAACAAGGACATGTCCCTCTTTCCAGAGTATGGAAGATTTTGTGTTGTTGAGGTATTTCCGACGCGTTATCCTTTCAAAAAGGAATTTCTTATGATATCCTTTTATGGATTATGGAAGAATGCTTGGTGGATTGGATCCCTAGCAGTTGTTTTCCCCAATTTGAGTTTTACCTTGTAGTAGGATTTTATTCCTTTGATGGCTTTTGATGTTCCTCTGCATGATTTCGAATTGAATCTCCAGCATGGTCCCCGACCTTGTTGCCCTGGTTAGCCGAGTATCCGGTGGTTGTGGTGTTTATGTCACCCATTGCTTATCTTTATGTCTATTTTGTCAGCATATTCATACGCATGAGCATAACATCTTTTGCTTGCATTCTTGTATTTATCTTTGTTTCCCGCTCTTTTGTGTGTTTTTTCCCCACATAGTGTGTGTGTTGTCTTCCTCCAAGTTTAGAGTGTCAACCCTTAAGTAGAAAATGTTTATCCTTTCTATTTCCCCATTGAGTTTGTTTCTCGTGGATGATATTGATTCAGTTTCCTCCCCAATTTATTATCTGGATGGAACTTCCTCAGTTGAGATATTTCCTCCTCAGGATGAGTTTTGTTTGGCCGTTGTCGCACCTCGAAAAAATACGACATCGCGATAAAAAATACCGCGGATGAAAATTAAAACAACAGAGTCGCCACCAAACTTATTTTATTCCAATTAAGGAAAAGGAAAATATCGAGAAACCTTTTGAAAACAAAACGGATAGAACATGGTCTTTGAAACCAGATTCTAGGTTCGGGAGTCGATTCCATAAGGGGAAGGTATTAGCACCCCTTACGTCCGTTGTACTCAACGGGAACCTCTTAGTTTAACTTGCGATTTAATGTTGAATTATGCTTTCTGTTTTCTTCGAATAATAAAAAGTAAATGTGAACGATTCTAATATAAGGTTACAGGGGAAATGGGTGGTTTTATTCCTAGGGTGCTCGGCAAGGAGTAAGATCTGTGTGCCTACGTATTCCCTTGTGCAATGGGAAACTTAGAGCCTCGTAGTTCGTGATACTACAGTTTGGGTTAGTTGATTTATTTTAGTGAACGATTATTTAGACCGCATTCTAGGAGGAGGAAGCGCTAACTTGTTTGCGAGATATAAAGGATTTAAACAATGTTCATTTAAAAAATGTTTGAGTCGATTAATGTTTTAGGAACAAAAGGGCGAATCAACCACGTCCCGTGGGGCGGGCCTCAGGAGCGTTCATTCAAGAATTCGAGGAATGCTAGACTCTAGAATTCAATTCTTTCGTTATTTGATGTGTAGATTAAACGTTTTTATTACGGAAAGTCGAATGAACCACATCCCGTGGGGCGAGCCTCGGGAGTGTTCATTCAAGAATTCGAGGAATGCTGGACTCCAGAACTCAGTTTTTCCGTTATTTAATTATAAAAAATATTTGAATATTCGACTTTGGAAAGGTTTGGTGGCGAGGCACGGTGCGCTCGGCTTACATGGTTTGCGAATCGATTAAAGAGATAAAATGCAGCAAAATAAGTTAAAGGCAACAATTCGGAGGCGTTGGACCTTTTATTCGGACGCGTCGAAATATAATTTGTTTACTTCCTTAGAGTCGATTTAAAATTGAAATCGTTCTATAAGGAGTCGAGCGTTTTCGTTGGAATGCGATAAAATAAATTAAATTAATCGAACTAAATTGCAGACATTAAATCGGAATAGAAATATAAATGCAAATAATAAAATAAATTGATAATGTGGCGAATACTTGAAATAATATAATAAATAAACTAAATTAAATTAGATTTTTTTTGTAAAAATAAAATAATAAAATAAAAACCTAACTAAACGGCCTCATGTTGATTAAATTTCCCGATTTAATGAAATCAGAAATAATTTAATCGTTTGACATATCATTGGCCCTTAACAAAAGAGAAATAAAATTCATATGGACAAAGAAATGATTAACAATATAATTAAACATAAATCAAGGTCAAAATAAAATTAAAATATTTAAAAATGACTAGGAGATTTTTTTTAAAAAAAGAGAAAAATAGAATGAAAACAAGGATTAAAACAAATTAACTTAATACTTCAAAAATAAAACATAATAATAAAACAGAGACCCATGTCACAAAATTTGACACAAAAATAAGATGCGCAGTGTAGTGTTGTAAGTAGTAGTTGATTTATTGGGCTCCTAAGGGACCCAAATCAAATTATCAGAAAAATAATATAAAATAGAATAAATAAGATAAAAACAAAAATAAAGTCAAAGGAGAAAGGTCAAAAAAATATAAAAAAAACGCAAAGTATTATCCCTACCCTCAAACTTGTTTTCAGAGAAAAAAAGGAAGAAACCTACCCTCCAAAATCAAATCCGCTACAATCAACTCGAAAACCCACGATCTCACTCTCTGTCTCTCGTAATTGCGTTTGTCTCTCAGGATATGTCTCTCTCTCACGCTCAAACACCCGGTTTCATCTCAGTTGGGAGTTGACGGTCCGCGGTTTGCTCAGGTGGTTTTGCAAAGGTTTTCTCTCGATCAGTTTATGGCGTTCGCGGTTTTGAGAAGGGATGCTATGTTTTGGTTCTGCAGTGGCTCACCCCTCGGTATCTCTCTCGCTCTTTTCGGATTTGTATTTCGGTTTGGAAGGTATGGTTTTTTTATAGCTTTTTTACTGGTTCTGTGGTTTCAGAGTGTTCAAGTGATTTGGTCTCTCTTCATCTCATCCTCTCTCAATTTCAGGTTTAAGTGATAGTGGTGGTATGTATCGATTGATGAATGTTTCTGGCTTTTTTTTGTTTTTTTTTATTTCTCTGTGTTGTGTTGAAGGGTTGAAGAAGGTAAGGTCTGTGTTATAAAAAGAAAAGGTGAAAATTTGTGATTTTAGTATTTTTTGTGATGCTTTTTTTAAACTTGGATACAAATTTTTTTGCAGAGATTCTAAGGTTATCCAAGCTCTTTTTTTTTAGAGTGAGAGTGAAGATTTGTTAAATATCAGAGTCAGAGGGTATTGTTGGCAAACTTGGGGGAAAAGATTTGGTGAGATATGCTATGAGTTGTGAAGATTTTGTTGTTGATTGTTTGTTGTAGTGGGATGGATATTGGGATTGTATTGTGATGATATTTGCAACAACTAACAAAAAAAATGGGATTGTACGGTGTATTTCTAGTCACTGATGCTGGGAAAATTGGTTGAGAAAAAAGTGGATTGAGAAAAGATATTAAACCTTATAATAATAATAATAATAATAATAATAATAATAAGTATGATAATAATAAAGTATAATAATGCTAAAGATAATAATAATAGATTAGTAATAATAAAAAGCTAATAATAACAAAAAGAATAATAATACTAATAAGGACACTAAATAGTCATAAGAATAACAAATATAATAATGATAATAACCATAATAACCATAATAATAATAATAATAATAATAATAATAATAATAATAATAATAATAAAACGAAAATAATAAATGTAGCAATAATAAAAAAAGAAAAAAGAAAATGATTGTTTTTGTAATTTTGTGTAAATGAAGAAAATGAGCTAATGGGTTTATGGGAAATGATTTTTAATAGAAATAAAAATAGATTTTTTATTTTATTTTTGGATAATGAACTAAGTAATAAAAATAGAATAAAAAAACTTGTGATAAAACAGAGAACTTTGAATTTTTTAGATAAATGCATTTTTTTGGATTTTTTTTAATAAAGGTGAAAACGAAAATAAAACAATATGACAAAATTGAGGTATAATAGCATGTGTTGTGCTGGTAGAAAAATAAAGAAAGTGATAGAAAAATAACTATATGGAATTAATAATAATAATAATAATAATAATAAAAATAAAAAAATAATAGAAATAATAATAACACTAAGAAAAGAGATAATAAACTAGTAATAGTAATAAAAAGATTTTTTTTTGTGATCTTGTTTAAATAATAGTAAATGGATTTAAGAAGAGAGATAATGAGCTTATGAGATATTTACAAATGAGGTCTGATAAAATATTGTAACACGTGAAATTTTTGTGATGGTTGTATTGGTTAGGTAGTGGTGTTGAAAAAAATAAGAAACGTATGGAGGTGGGGTCTTGGTTGTAGAAAGTGAGAGCTGTGAAATTGTGATGCTATAATAATAACCGAAAATAATAATAAATATAATATAAAAAAATAATTTAAAAAAAAAGTAATACTAATGATAATAATAAAATAGTAACAATAGGTAGAGTATTTTAATAAAATGTGGTAGTATGAAAAATGATAATAATAATAATAATAATATGTGATGAATTTTAAAAGTAATGGTTAAAATGGATTAAAAATGGATAGTAAGTATTTAAAATAGTGAATAAAATAAAAAGGGATTAGAATTTTTTATTTTAAAAAGAAATAAATGCATTTTTCTTTTTGGGATTTTTGGTAATTGATTTTTTTTGAATAAAATATAAAAGGATATTGGATATGGATGAAATTAGATAATGGACAAAATCAGGTATAAAAATAAAATAAAAACAAGTGACATATTTTGGATTTTTGAATATCTGTTGGACAGTAAAATAAAATGGTACGGATAGGACAAATTTGAGGTATAACAGTTGCCCCTATCGAATTGGCTTAGACCGAGTAAGATGAGTTGGCTTGCGTTCAAACTTTCAAGGTATAAGACAATTAGATATTAACAGACTCCGAATTTGTCCGACAAAAGAAAATGTGTAATGATAAAAGCTAAAGATTGAAAACTGAAAAAATGGGTGACACCGAAAGGAAACAAGTTGACTGAAGTAAATAAATCGCTATCACCAAATGGATGATAAGGCGACCCCAGCACTCGAACTAGGTCGATATGGATGCCGAGTGACAGAAAATTAAATAATCGCTACCACCAAAAGGATGATAAAGTGACATCGACACCAAAAGGATGTTGAGTAACAGAAAAGTAAATAATCGCTAACACCAAAAGGATGATAAAGCGACCCCGACACCTAAAGGATGCCGAGTGACCGAAAAATAAATAATCGTTATCACCAAAAGGATGATAAAGCGATCCCGACACCAAAAGGATACTGAGTAACAGAAAAGTAAATAATCGCTAACACCAAAAGGATGATAAAGCGACCCCGACACCAAAAGGATGTCGAGTGACCGAAAAATAAATAATCGCTATCACCAAAAGGATGATAAAGCAACCCCAACACCAAAAGGAAGATGAGTAACATAAAATTAAATAATTGTTATCACCAAAAGGATGATAAAGTGACTCCAACACCAAAAGGATGTTGAGTGACAGAAAAGTAAATAATCGTTAACACCAAAAGGATGATAAAGCGACCCCGACACCAAAAGGATGACAAGTGACAGAAAATTAAATAATCGCTAACACCAAAAGGATGATAAAGCAACCATGACACCAAAAGGATGCTGAGTAACAAAAAATTAAATAATTGCTATCACCAAAAGGATGATAAAGCGACCCCGACACCAAAAGGATACTGAGTAATAGAAAATTAAATAATCGCTATCACCAAAAGGATGATAAAGCGACTCCAACACCAAAAGGACGTTGAGTAATAGAAAATTAAATAATCGCTATCACCAAAAGGATGATAAATAGACCCCGACACCAAAAGGATGCTCAGTAATAGAAAATTAAATAATCGCTATCACCAACAAGATGATAAAGCGACCCCGACACCAAAAGGATGCTGAGTAACAGAAAATTAAATAATCGCTATCCACCGCAAGGATGATAATGCGACCCCAACACTCGATGCTAGGTCGATGCTGATTAACAGAAAATTAAATAATCGCTTACCACCGCAAGGATGATAATGCGACCCCAACACTCGATGCTAGGTCGGTGCTGAGTAACAGAAAAATTAAATAATCTAGAAGAGAAATATCCAATGGGGACGTCCACTGAATAACACCTAGGATAATATTTGGAATCTTCAATCGACCATGGATCCTGACTTCTGTTGGGGAAAGGCCTGGAATCTTGGGTTGATCCTCGATCCTGAATTATGCAACTATGCTTGTTTGTTTTTTTAAATGGTATTTCATAATAATGGAGATACGATGCAAGTGTTTATGCACTGCTGAAAGTTAAAATGTTGGGAGTATGAAAAGTTAATTTATTTAGGTATGCATATGATGCACATGCTGTAAATGATGGATGTAAATGATGCATATGAGGTGATCAGAATTATAAAAGCGCCAGCCTGGTGGTCTTTTGGTCTGGTAGTTGCCAATAATGATTGGAATTTGGGTGAGTGGAAGGTTTGATTCCCCGACACTTGATCTTCGACGATGTATGGTCAGAGGATGGATCTGAATGCTCCAAGTTCGGTTATTTGCTGATGAGCGTAGCGTCTTAATTAACACATGAAGATTGCTTTGCTTTGAATGGTTGCAAACATCTAGCAAGGACTGCTTGTTCAGCTAGGGAGTAGAGATAGGAATATTTGCTCCTTGTTTGGTTGCCCCTACCTGTAGGGTATTTGAAATAAATCTGGTGGGGAGCTTTGAGAACGACCATGACATGATTTTCCCCTGTATCTGCATTTGGTAGGCGTCTGCCCCTGGTTGAGTTGTTTGAAGATGATTTGCCCCTGATTGGGCCGTTGAGAATAATTTTGCCCCTGATTAATGGACTTTGAGATAAATTGCCCCTGATTGGGCTGTTGAAGATGCTTTGCCCCTGATTGGACTATTGAGGTAGTCTTGATTCATGTTGGCACCAATGAAGTTCAAATTTCTCTTTTGATTGCCCCTTGTTGGGATGTCTTGATGTCAAGCACTATTTTTTGCAATTAAATTGTTCATACACAAATGGTAATGTTAATGCAACGTTCATGTAAGTTTTGAAAAAGTCAATTTATTTGAATGCTATTAAAGTGTGACGAATGGACCGTTAGTCCAAACGAGGTGCTGATTTAGAAAGTGCGTGAAAGATGCAACAAGAATAATGTGCAATCGAGATTGAAGATTATCAAATATATTAGAGTCAATTTACACAACCTTGTTGGTAGCGTGCTTTCAGAATAAACCTGCCTCAATTAGGTCTTTTGAGGGTTGTAACGTGGCCTGGTTCATGGTCTGAGAAACAAAAGATATAAGGCTGTCTGAGAAACAAAAGATATAAGGCTCAAAGTTTGATTTGTACCCACCCATTCTTCGTAATGTTCTCCAGTCCTACATTCAGTTAACTCTACACATGCATTTATTTTGACGTAAGAGCGAAAATGAAGCCTCAAAGTTTGCTTGAAGTGGCAGTCATCTTATTTTGCTGGTGACCCTTTGATTCTTGATTTGGTGGTCACTGATATTTGTTTTGCTTTTGCCGAGGATTTGAGTTCATTTTTTGTTTTCTTTTTTCTTGACTAAGTCTCCCTTCGAGTTCTCAACTTAGTGGTTTTTCTTTTCTTTTCTTTTTGTTTGAATGTTGTGACTGCCAAGTCATTTGCTGATTGGTCCTTCGACGAGATGTCTCATCTTGCGATTCGAAGGTGTAGCCAGGCTAAATGAACAACTACCCTGCCTCGGGTTAGATGTAAGGGTTGTATCCGAAAGAAAACACATACTTCTAGGCTCGAAGTGGTTGACTAGGGATTAACTCCTTATATCTCTAGTGTTTGGGGATTTGGAAAAAAGAATGCCTGTACATTGTTGACGAGGTTTTATCTGAAAGCATACCGCAACAATTATGGGTATTTCGTTTTCATCATCCTCCCTCGAATATTTGCTAAAGTGAAGTGAGGGAAATATTTTTGTGATTTTGTGATAAATGATAAATAATGAGCGAATGCGAATAGAATGATTCAAAACATGTGTAAACATAATATTAACACAACCAAGTACAAATAACAATGTTCAATGGCAAATAATACTTAAACAAACAATACAAAATAACAAGAATGCGGAAAGATAAATGGTGACAACTGCCTTGATTTGAGGAATGAATTTCTCTTGATTGAATGCTTCAAAGTTGGAGACTACTCAGCTTGGTCTTCAACATCCCCTTCAAATGCTTTCACTTGTGGGCCCTGTGCGACGGCATTGGATTATTCTGGACATTTGGATTCTTCTGAGTGAAGGTGAGATCCTTAGAATCGACCAGGTATTGAACCTTATGCTTGAAAGCTTTGCAGTTCTCGATTGTGTGACCTGGAGTGCCTTTGTGATACTCACAACGAGCATTGGCATCATAGTCTCGGGCGATACCAGTCTGAGGTGGCAGGTCTTTCAAAACAAGAGTTACCTTCGCCATCAGCCCATTAAAAATTTCTCCATATGACATGGGCAGTGGATCAAAGTTTCTTTCAGGCCTTCTTTGCTGATACGATGGGCGCTGTTGAGGAGCGCATTGCTGTTGTGGATAAGCCGGTTTCTGGTATGGTCAAGGTGCATATTGCGCAGCTACAACTAGAAGATAATGACGTGGTTGATAAAGCATCTGAGGCGGAAATGGAGCTTGGATTGCTGGCTGATAAGGCATTGGAGGAATTGATTGATATGGCACATGAGCGTATTGTGCAGCAGCAAAATACAGGTACTGATAGTAGGTGATTGAAGTAGGCGCACTCTGTTGAGGAATCCCACTTGCGGTAGAAATGGCGTTGGTTTCACCCTTCTTGTACCTATTGAAAGGCTTTTTGACACTGGCTTGGCTGCTAGAACCTCCTTGAATTTTTCCACTTTTCAGACCTTCTTCGATTCTTTCTCCAACAATCACCATGTCTGAGAATCCAGAAGACACGCCACTGATCAGCTTTTCGTAGTATTGCCCTTGAAAAGTACCCATGAAGATATCAATCAGTTCACGGCCAACCAAAGGTGGATGCACTCTGGCAGCTAACTCCCTCCAGCGTTGAGCGTACTCCTTAAAGGATTCGTTCTCCTTTTGAGTCATACTCTGAAGTTGAGTGCGATTCAGAGTTAAGTCAGTGTTGTACTTGTATTGCTTTTTGAATGCATTGGATAGATAAAGCCAAGTACGAACATTATTGCGTTCGAGCTGCATGTACCATTCTAGAGATGCTCCAGACAGGCTGTCTTGGAAGCAATGGATCATGAGTCTGTCGTCTTTGGCATGAATGGCCATTTTTCTGCAGTACATTCTCAAATGGAGCTCAGGACAACTGAGGCCTTTGTATTTTTCGAATTCTGGCAGTTTGAACTTAGCAGGGATCATAACATCTGGAACTAAACATATGTATAAAGCACTCAGGGAAGTTGAGTTGTGTCCTTCCATGATTTGGAGTTTTTCAGCTAACTCGAGACACATCTTCATAGCTTCGGATTCTTGGACAACATGGGGGTTGGTGATTGGAACAACAGTATGCATCTCGTACTCAACTTGTTGATCCTCTTCAGCATGAGGAAACTGGACTTGGGTTGGAATAGGTTGAGCTTGAGGAATAGCACCAACAGTAACACCAGAGGTAGGTATTGGCTGGGAAGTGACTTCTTCAACAGCAGGAGTGAATCCTGGAGGCAAACCAGACCAAAGAATTTGGAACATGAACTGAGTGCGTCGTGTGCGAGGTAGATCCTTGCACGAGAACATTGTTCCTAGCAGCAGCAACTTCACGACGTTCTTCCATTCTGGCCAAAGTTTGTAAAGTCTCAAAAATCTGGTCGATCTTGCTTTTAACTGAGTCAATTTCTTCCCTCATAGCAGCTTGCTCATCTTGAATCACATCCATAAGTCTTCTAGTGTTGGCTCGAGTTAGGTACGGGCGTCGAGAATGATACGGGCGTCGGGAAACCAGCTTGATTTACTGAAGATGAAGGAACATGCAATGAGTTTACGGCTTTGAAATGCAAGATGAACAATAAATGCAAATGAAATTAATATGCGCATGAATGCAACGCAAGATCCATGATCACGAGTATAATCTGCTTTGAGGTGAACCATAGTAACGAGTAAATAACCATTATCTCTTGATAAAAGTAAACTTAACATGTAGACTCTTATAGGATTGTTCTAAGTTCTTTACCCGTAAAACCACTCACAGGATAGTTTCTACGGTTATGGATAAGATACTCAAGGTCATGGATGCTAATCGTACTAACGTCCTGCCACAAGCTAGCTGTATTATGACGATAATAACGATAAGATCTACCTTGAGTGGAGTTCTCATGTTAGCCGTATGAGGAGCGGGTCCTCGGAGACTAACACTACGCAACTACCAACATTGAAACTGGTTATAAAAGTGGGTCCCAGAGTCACAACACTTTCATGAATCAAGTCATGCAACATGCTGGCTGCGTTATGACAAGATCTATGAATAAGTCTACTTTCTGGGGGGATCTTTCATGCTAGGCTTGCAAGGAGAGAGTCCTTGGAGACTAACACTAATAACTTCCAATTCTAAACTGGGTGTTCCCTCTTCTTTTTTGAAAACTCAGGTGTCATCCCAGGATTCAACAAGCAAGTATGATAATGATCATAATAAGAAGAGCGAATAAACAAGCATAAATAAAAAGCATGAAGAAAACAGATAAGCAATGTAAACATTGATCGCAAAATAAACTAAGTTAGGCTTGACTCTCTGAATTCCCCAGCAGAGTCGTCATCTGTCGCACCTCGAAAAAATACGACATCGCGATAAAAAATACCGCAGATGAAAATTAAAACAACAGAGTCGCCACCGAACTTATTTTATTCCAATTAAGGAAAAGGAAAATATCGAGAAACCTTTTGAAAACAAAACGGATAGAACATGGTCTTTGAAACCAGATTATAGGTTTGGGAGTCAATTCCGTAAGGGGAAGGTATTAACACCCCTTACGTCCGTTGTACTCAACGAGAACCTCTTAGTTTAACTTGCGATTTAATGTTGACTTATGCTTTCTGTTTTCTTCGAATAATAAAAAGTAAATGTGAATGATTCTAATATAAGGTTACGAGGGAAATGGGTGGTTTTATTCCTAGGGTGCTCGGCAAGGAGTAAGATCCGTGTGCCTACGTATTCCCTTGTGCAATGGGAAAGTCAGAGCCCCATAGTTCATGATACTACAATTTGGGTTAGTTGATTTGTTTTAGTGAACGAATATTTAGACCACATTCTAACTGCTAAGTGTTGGCTTGTCTGCTCGTTATAGGAGGCGGAATCGCTAGCTTGTTTGCGAGATAGAAAGGATTTAAACAATGTTCATTTAAAATTTTTTGAGTCGATTAATGTTTTAGGAACGAAAGGGCGAATGAGCCACGTCCCGTGGGGCAGGCCTCGGGAGCGTTCATTCAAGAATTTGAGGAATGCTAGTTGTAACACCTCAAATTTGCCCTTTTCATTTTAAGCATCATATCATAGCATATTCATCATACTCATATCATTTTCTCAACATCATATCATGGAAAGAGGAAGCATAACATCCCTCATGTCCTAGCATCAAACATATGGTCATCTGTGGAGTTCCCGGAAGCCTTGCAAGCCATGACAAAGGTCCCAATGAGTTTTTACAAGTTCTATGGTGATTTTATACTCCATTTACAAGATCAGGTCCCTTGGCAAAAATTCAGAAGATTGCACGATCATCAGAGATCTTAGGACAAGTCAAAGCTCCTATGCAGTGCACCCAAATTAGGGTTTGAGAGTCGAGCACCAAAACCTCACAACTTTGGCCATTTCTTGTGGTCCAAGTCTTCTACATGTTAAGAGGATCCCATGTGTCAAATTTCATGAGAAAATTCCATGTGGAAGTCAGACAGTGCCTTAGTTGCTTGCAGATGAAGCAGAAAGTCAACATAGCCTTGAAAAAGTCAACTGTGCAATTTCAAGGGGTTCAACCCAATTTTTTTGGCCAAGAGGGGTCCTTACAATGTTATAAGAGGTTTGTAATGCCTAAAGTTCAAGAATCATGGAGATTTTAAGGGTTTTGCAAAAATGGTACAAAGTTGGGTTTTGAAATTTTGCAAATTTGGCAACTTTGGCCCTAATCTTCAAGTGGCCTTAACATGCTCAAAAATTCTCCGACTGGACCAAAGTAAAACATGAAAGTTGGAGAGTAAGGGCTGCCATTTTTTAAAAGTATAAGTGCTTTTTCACCGGATTTACCAATCTCCTTGTAGGCCATTCGAAAATTCCTCTCATCTAGGCCAAAACTCACTTTTCCAAAAGTGCATCATGTGCAAGAAGGCTCCAATCTTGATTTTTGTGAATTGGTTTAGGCCCAAACTTGTTTCTAACTTGAAATACATTGCATAAGGACCATTTTGCTCCAAAAAAATAGTCATTTTCATACACTTTTGAAAACTCCCTCCAAAACACTCCAATTTGCAAAATTCATGAAACAAGTGTGAGAGTTTGATCTAAGGGCCAGGAGTTAATGGATCTGGATCAAGGGTGGAGAATGCAACTCACACATGCTGAGAATCCCAAGGAAGCATGAGGGAATCATGCATATCTCACTTTGTGCACAATTTGTATAATCACACTTTTCTCATTCAATTTTCGTGCACTTTTCATCACACCTTCAGCACTCACTCTAAAGATCATTCTAAGGAAATTGAGCAAAGAACCAGATCTGAATCTCTCTCATTCTCTCATTCTCAACCTTCTTGCATTTTTGCATTTTGCTTCATATCTCTCCATTCCTTCACATTCTCCACAAATCTCTTCCATATTCTTGATCATTGAATCATTTAGATCAAGAATCATCCACTCATTCAAGCTTAGATCACAGAATTGGAGGTTCACCATTTCAAAGCCTCTTGTGTTAAGATCTCGGATCCAAGCTATTGCAAGACCTTAGATGCATTTATTTTTAATCTAAGGAGTAAGAGGAGTCATTTGCATGGATTATTTAGCTTTCTATTTCAACATTTCGAGATCTCCATCTCAGGTATGGCTTGAAACTTTTTGTTCTGGAAATGGAATTTTTATGGTTGATATGTGTTCCTTGTGCTTCCCTGATCATGTTGCACTTTGTAGATTTAATTTTGGGGCATTATATCATGAGTTATGTGCATTTAAAGTTTGATGATCAATGTTGTTTTGCGTCGATCCGGCCGATCCTTTGAGTTTTAGCTATTTTTGATGTCATATTTGGATTCAGTGATGTCGAGTTAGTCAATTTGGACTATTGGTTTGCATTATTTGAAGAATTTTTGCTTCCGATTTGGTCTCCGGTCGCCGGAATTTGTTTTGTAAGTTCCATTGGAGAAGATGAACAGTAGCCATCGGATCTTCAATCTGGCCGTCCACAGCGCGCCACGTGTCCCATAATGCTTCTATTTTTATGTTCTTTTATTTCATTTATTTCTTTTTCTTCAACTTAATTTCTTTCAATTCAGTTCCATTTAAATTTTGTGTAAAATACTAAAAATCATATAAAATTCCGAAAAAAATCCTGAACATTCTTTTATGTCTCTAATATTTTGTCATATTTTTTTTTATTTTTTTCATTGATCCACGTGCCAGAAATAATTCACCATTGCACCTAGCTTCTTTTACTTCATTTCTTGACCAGTCTGCCTTGTTTATTTTCCATAGCCTTCAATATTTGGAGTTTTGATCCCATTATTTTTGCTTTGTACTCCTAATTCATTATACATTTCATGTGATTTTTATCTGAATTTATAGAAATTTATTTCTTGAGTCTTGGTCTGGAAACTTGTGATGTAAGTTTTTTGTCTTAGCTTGTGTTCTTGCCTCCATTTGACTTAGTTCCTTTCTGAATCTTTGCAAATCATTTTGTCTACTTGATATAACATGTTTAAGGACCAATTTTTTTCAGTTGTGGAATTTTTAGATGGTTGGTTGATTATTTGTGGATTTTATCTTGAACCTTGTCCCGTTTTGCTTCCTTTGAACCTCTAAGCCTCTCATAAGCCTAAAAAACCACTTGTGCCCATTTCTTCTTCTCATTTGGGGTTCCTTTGGGGTGTGGGTACCTTCCTGGTCCTAGGATAGGTCTTGTGTCTTCTGAATTTTTGAGTTAGCTTCTTCTTTAAGTCTTTTGTTTCTTTAAGTGTTTTAACTCCATCTTTTGATTCCGTTGCTTCCATTTTGGTATTGTTTGGTCTTATATCTCCTCTCTCTTCATCTTGATGGCTTCTTAATCCATTATTCACCTCATTTTGATTCTGGTTGTGAGTCTTGGGTTTTTATTTTGTGCATTTTGCATTGCATATTTCATAAGTGTGCATTGGTTTTCATATGTATTCATGTTGCATCCTTTTGAGTCATAAGTCTCTTCTCCTCATTTCTTTGAGTTGCATTTGCATTGTGAATTTGTTCATATCATGTCACTTCTGATTGTTTGATGTTAGCATGTTATCTTGCTCATTTTGTTTCATGTATATGCATACTAACCTTGCAGGGGCTATGGTAAGTGTGAGATGTGGGAATTGAGTTCCACATCTCCAATTCTCATCTTTCCCTCTTATGTTTGTGTGAACTAACCCTTTGTTGTTGGGCTTAGGCCTTTCTCATCCCTTCTTCTATCTTCTTCTTTCCTTCTTCATTAGGATAGAAACTTCACTAACCCTTAGGACATCCAAACAAACAATAAGTGTCTTTCCTTCGGAAATTCTTTTCTCACCTCATTCGCTCTGTCCGCGAACTTGCTCCTACTTGTTACTTTGCAAGACGGTTACGCACTCGTCGTCCGAGTCTGCAACACCTGAGCAATGACATAGGCAGTTCAAGCTTTAATTCACAAGCAATCTTCCTTTTAGTACCCCTAGTTAGGGGAACTACGGAGTCTCTGATCCTCATTATCCTGATGAGGTACGTAGGCAGCGGGGTAGGGCCCGTTCGAGCACAATCTTTATTTTCCCTACATTTTTCCTTTTCTTTTCTTATTTCAGTTCTTTTCCAGTTCCAGTTTCTTTTCATTTTCATTTCTTTTGCTGCAGTTTTCATACCCTCACCCTTTGAAACAGTTTCTTTTGCAAGCGTGGATCCCGTCGGGTACGACGGACGATCTGGGTGCTAATACCTTCCCAGGTCGTAACCGACTCCCGAACCCAGTCTCTTTGGTTCGCAGGACCTGTGTCCTTCTTCTTTGTTCTTCTGGTTTGTGCAACATTACCATTCCCTTTCTTCAGGATAAAAATGCCTGGCTGGCGACTCTATTCTTTTTCCGCGCCACTTTCGCATTTGTACCAGGATGGAAATCCGGGGAGCGACAGCTGGCAACTCTGCTGGGGAACGAACCCAGAATCTCTGGTTCCCCTGTGAGTCTCTCCTAGCGTTTGTGTGTTGCTGTTTCATTGGGTGATGTTTGTTTGCTGTGGCTTGTTGTATATTATTGTTGTTTATTTACAACTTTATTTACAGCTTTATTTACAGTTTTCAGTATTTATTTTCTGCATCATATATATCATACTGGACTGTCTGGACTGGTTTTTCTGTTTGGTGGGCTCGGGTGATACTGTTTCTGAGAGATAAGCCAAGTACCCGGCTTGAGTGCACCCTAGGATTAGAGTGGACATATTGTACTCGCATGTGACATGATGAGTGGCGATGTGTTTCACGCCCAAATTGCGACTGTCTTGGAAATATCTTGTGTGGGGATTTGCTCCACTTCAGGATAGGACCTTGATAGTTATGTGCATCTGGGGACCGATCATTGAGAACCTTTGTGGAAACACCCCTCTCCAGTGGTGACAGTGGCAGACCACATTTTGTGGCAAACCCATTCGCACCCGAGGGTCCACTGGGGACTCGCATAGGATGGTCTGGTTCTCTTATAGGAACTCAGTCAAAGCATCTGGTCGTATGACATTAGTACTGTATCCTACGGGCTGAATGTACTATTGTTTCTCGATTTCAGCGCTTGAATCTGGGGACTTATAAGGGATGCTTGTTTTTCCCGGACTCAGCTGAGGCCTCCATGCGTAGTACATAATGCCTAACTGATTCCCTGATTTGGTCATGAGCCATTTCTCGGAAATGGTGAAAGTATTATTGCTATTCGTCTTTGAGAGTCCGTGATGTTTGACCCGGAGCACACCTGTGAGATTGGGAATGGGTTTACAGGTTTGCAGGAACCCTTTACCTCATCATACCCTTGTTACAAGTACAGTTCATGTTATGATTCAGTTACTATGGTTCCAAAATTCTGGTTTTCTTGTTTTGGTATTCTTGATACTATGGTCCTGAGATCTTCTTCAAGGAGTTGTGATTATCAGAGAGTGTGACTCAGTGGACTTTCAGTTTGCCAGTTATTCAGAGGGGCCCTTGTCAGTGTCCAGATTCCAGACAGTCCCAGATGACCATATGTCTTTGCATTTGCATCTGCATTGCATCATTGCATCATTAATCATTGTTTGGTTTTTCATTCACAGGTTCATATATCTGCTTCCGGTTCCGGTATCCTCTTCAAAGATGGAAGATCCTCGCAAGCAGAATATTCACTTCAAGTTCTTTGACATCAAGGTTGGCCTGTTGAAAAAGATGGTAAAGCTGATTACACCCAACCAGGTGGAGATATTCAGAAAAGCTTATGGGAGTATTCTTGATGTGGTGGTAGAGCTAGATCCTTCCGAGAGGAGTGCCATTCATACATTGCTTCAGTATTTTGACCCTCAGCTCCGTTGCTTCACCTTTCCTGATTTTTAGTTAGGCCCTATGCTGGAGGAGTATGCTCTGATCCTGGGTGTGCCGGTTCGAGACCAGGTTCCTTTCAATTCTGAGATGAGTAGACCGGCACCTGAGGCTATTGCTAAGGCTCTTTATTTGAGCCCTTCTGCTGTGAAGTCTTTGACCATCATTAAAGGAGGTGTGTCTGGGTTTTCTTTGGAGGCTCTGGTGAAGAAGGCGGAAGAATTGGCTGTTGAAGAAGAATGGGACGCTGTCTGTGCTATCTTGGCTCTTTCTATCTATGGCATTATCTTGTTTGCTGATATGGAGAAGTTCATAGATATAAATGCCATACATCTCTTTTTGCTGAAGAATCCTGTGCCTACCTTGCTTGGGGATTTGTATTACTAAGTTCATTACAAAACTGAGAAGAAGAGGGGAGGTTTGGTCTGTTGTTGCGCTCTGTTATTTCACATGTGGTTCATGAGGCATTTGCCTAGTACGGGAGTGTTTAGTGACCACACCTTGGTATGGGCTCAGAAGCTGGAAAAGTTGCTCGCCAAGGATGTCAGGTGGATTAATCAAAGGCTGCAAGGTGCACGTTTCATCACTAGCTGCGGGAGTTATCATAGTGTGCCTTTGTTGGGAATAACTGGAGGGATTAATTACAATCCAATCCTGTTAAGAAGACAATTGGGATACGCTTTGAGAGAGGTGCCTGAAGATTTGAAGTTGACCCCTATTTTCTACTTCTCAGTGAAAGATAATATGCCCTTAGTGAGGAAGGTTGCTGGAGCATGGAAGTGCATTAGGGGAGAAGGGATAGCTAGCTTTGGAAAGTGCAACAATCAGACATTCCCAGAGTACGAAGCTTGGTTGAAAGACAGAGCCAGAAGAGTTTTGTTGCCATTCTCACCACCAGTTCCTCCAGTTGCCGAGTCCATTGATACTGTGTCTTTGGAGGATTTCAAGAAGTTGGAAGCCCAGCTACATGCAGTTAGAGTTGAAAATACTGAGATGGTAAGCCTGTACCACCAAGCCAACAGGGCCAAGATTGAAGCTGAAGAGAAGTTGCAGAAGCTCCAAGCATCTTTGGAGGCTAAGGAGAAGGACTTTGCAGGTAGAGAAGCCCATTTCCGCAGGTTAGGGATGATGGAAGCCCAAAGAGAAGCTGAGCGCAAGAAGAATTCAAAGACCCTCAAAGATTCTCGTCAGTCTATTGTCTGGTTGCGGGAACAAAGAGAGCAAGAGCTGAAGCAATATAAGGAAAAAGAAGAGTTCTTTGAAGTCCATATGGCTTACAAAAAAGAAGAGGTGGAGCAGGTCCACAAGATCCGCAGAGAGAAGACCCAGCAGCTAGAAGATAGTCAACAAGCCCTCGAAGCAGCACTTAAAGAGATTGAAGACCTCAAGTTGATGGTGGGAGTCAAGAAGGTCAGGTCTGATGTGGGGTTTAGTGAAGGAGCTTCAGGGTCCTCAGGCAGTGGTTTTGCTTCTTAGTTTGTTTTCTTTGTATCTGGATTACCTACAGGCATGTTGTTGGAGTCCTGGTTGTTTGTTTTTCCTTTGTAAGAGCTTGTACCCTACGGGGAATTCTGTTTTATTTGCCTATTTGGCTGATTTATGTTATGGCTTTTTCCATTATTCCTTGGTGTGCTTGCTGTTATGGTTTGAATGTGGTTTCTCGCAAAGGTTTCTGAAAGTCGAGGATCAGTGCCCATCTGGTTTTCTTTGCTAAATACCAGAACCGGGGCATAAATGAATTGTGATTGAAAACATAAACAACTGCATTGCATCCATATAACCTGTTTGTTGTTTTGTAGGTAGTGTCTCAGTTACTAACATGTTTTGTGTTACAGGCACTATAGCTCCCCGTAAAGTTCGGGAACAACCGGTAGCGCATCGGTATCCGACAAAGATTAACAGAGAACGAGCCATGGACCAGATGCAAGCGGACTTGGCAGATCTGAGACTAAGAATGGATAACTTTATGACGTTAATGGCCGGCATGGGGCAAAACCAAGAGCGTCTGAGGGAGATGATTAAGAACAGTCAACCCAGGAACACTGCTGCTGCTGCTACTGCTGATAATCGTACCGGTGCGGGTGCACGTCAGGTTGAACCTCCTGTTACACAGCCAGGAGTGACAATAATAAATGATGGGTTGAATAAAATTCAGATGGATAATCATGATGACCAGTTCACTCTACTTGATGAAGCTGAAGGCCAAGGAGCAGAGATGAACAAGAGGTTCGAAGAGATGGTTGAGCAAATCAGAGCTATTCAGTCCCAGAGCTCCTTGGGATTTGACATAATCGATTTGGGCTTGGTTCCTGGGGTCAAGATCCCGTACAAGTTCAAAGTTCCAACCTTTGAGAAGTATAATGGCACCGCTTGCCCGAAAACCCATCTTCAATCATTTGTTGGGAGAATTTCCGCTCACACAGATGATGAGAAACTCTGGATGTATTATTTTCAAGACAGTTTGGTGGGAGCTTCTCTTGAATGGTACATGAAGCTCAGTAGGGTCAATATCAAGAGTTGGAAGGATCTAGCTGAAGCCTTTGTGAGACAATATCAATATAACTTGGACATGGCTCCGAACCGCACGCAGTTGCAGCACATGGCTCAGACGGCAAAGGAAGGTTTCAAAGAATATGCACAGAGGTGGCGCCAGCTTGCCGCCAGGATGCAACCACCGCTGCTAGAGAACGAAATGGCTGACATGTTTATGGGTACTCTGCAGGGTGTTTTTCTTGAAAGACTGGCGTCTAGTTCTGCTACTAAATTCAACGATATTGTTATTGCTAGAGAAAGAGTTGAAACATTGCTGAAGATGGGGAAGATACAAGATCCTAATGCTAGCAGCTCTAATGGTGCGAGGAAAGCTTTCAGTGGACCTCCTAGAAGAAGAGAAGGCGGAAAAAACGCTGTATTTGGCCGAGGCCGTGGTTATAGAAGACCTTATGAACATGTGGCTGCTGTCACAATTCCTGCAGCTCCAGTAAAACAGATGCTACCTCCTCCACAACAACATCAACAACAACAACAACCTCGTACCAACTATCAACAGAGACCATATCAGCCGAGGCAGACTCGCCCGACTAATAGGGTGATTGAGGCTATCCCTATGACGTATGCTGCCTTACTTCCAAGACTGTTGGACTTGAACCTAATTCAACTGAGGACTTTAGCAATACCACCTCCTGGAGAGCTTCCAGTTGGTTATGATGTCAATGCACGATGCGCTTTCCACTCTGGAGCATCCGGGAACTCGACTGAGAAGTGCAGGGCTTTGCATCACAGGGTTCAGGATCTTGTAGATTCTAAAGCAATCAACTTTGCGCCACCGCCGAATGTTAACTCGAACCCTATGCCTAATCATGGAGGGGCAAGAGTCAATGTTGTTGAGGGTGATGACAAGTTGAGTTTGGTGCTGAGTATCGATGAAGTCAAGACACCTTTGAGGGTGGTGAAGGAGAGACTGTTGAAGGGTTTGGTGTTTCCAGGTTGTTGTTTTGATTGTGAAGACTGTATAAATGCTGAGAATGGCTGTGAGAAATTGAAGATAGGTTTGCAGGGTTTGATTGATGCTGGATCCCTGCAGTTCAGTAAGGTTGGCAATGAAGAGGTTGATGATGTGTCAACCATTACTATTTTCTACGATGAAGCTGATATGCCCGTCAGATGAGAGCCGGTTACAATATATGCTCCTCTGATTAGTCCCGTAACTATTACTGTACCTGGGCCAGTGTCATACACAGATGATAGAGCCATTCCCTGGCATTATGGCTCCGATGTTTATGTAGCTGGACAGAAGATTGAGATCAGATCTGCTGATATGGACCCGACTGTAGAGAATGTCGGAGGTGTTGGTGGTTTCACTCGAAGTGGTAGGTTATTTGCTCCCCCTGTGCTGAGAGGGGATCCTGAGGCCGAGGCTTCGTCCAAGGTTAAGGGTAAGCAAGCTGTGAATGATGAGTCAGGTACTCCTGTGGCTGGGCAGGGTACATTTGAAAAAGAAGTCGAGGAATTCATGAGGATCATCAAAAAGAGTGACTACAAGGTGGTTGATCAACTGAACCAAACGCCTTCAAAGATTTCTATCTTGTCACTGCTGATGTGCTCTCCCGCACACCGAGAGGCCCTACTGAAAGTACTCCAAATGGCCTACGTTCCTCAGGAGATCACTGTTAACCAACTTGAGGCTGTCGTAGGAAGTGTCAACGCAAGCCATGGCTTAGGCTTTACTGACAGAGACCTCACGTCGGAGGGCAAAAACCACAACAAAGCACTACACATCACGATGGAGTGCAATGGCGCCGTGCTGTCTCATGTTCTTGTAGATACAGGCTCTTCTTTGAATGTGCTTCCGAAGAAGGCACTGATGAAGCTTAATATTGATGGGATTGTCCTGACGCCGAGTGATCTGGTTGTTAAAGCTTTTGATGGATCGAGAAGATCAATTTTTGGAGAGGTTGAGCTGCCCGTCAAGATAGGCTCTCAAGTATTCAAAAGCATTTTCTATGTTATGGACATCCAGCCTGCATATAGCTGTTTGTTGGGAAGGCCGTGGATACATGTTGTTGGAGCCGTCACTTCAACCCTGCATCAGAAGCTTAAATACGTGGTGGACGGCCAGTTCATCATAGTTTGTGGGGAGGAGGACATATTTGTCAATCACCAGTCGACATTCAAGTACGTAGAAATGGATGGTGAAATCCATGAGAATTTATGCCAGGCCTTTGAAGCAGTCAACGTCAGTATCCTGACTCCTGCGGAGAAGAGCAATGAGAAAGAGGGCACATCCATCCATTCCTACAGAGAAGCGAAAGAGGTTGTGCAATCAGGCAGTGCCCAAGGCTGGGGCAAGCTGTTGGAGATGGAAAAGAAAGATGATAAGTTTGGCCTAGGGTATCAGCCTAGTGGTTCTACTCAGAGTGGTAAGGCTATCACGTTCACAAGTTCTGGGTTGCTCGACCACAGCCAGATCTGTACCGCAAGTCAAGATGGGGAGAGTGACGGAGACTGGGACAATTGGATCCACCCGTGTGCGCCCGACGAGGAGCTAGGAAATTGGTCTGCAGAAGACATTGTTCAAGTCACTTGGCTCCCAGAGTAATTATTTTGTTTCCTTTTATTAGCATATTGCATTGTCAAATCCAGCATTCTGCCCAAGATGCTTGGATCCATTGTATTGGGCCACCATGTTTTGTATTGCATCGTTATTTTGCTATGAAATAAAAGGACATTTTCAGACAAACTGTGTTCTCTTTCTTTGTTTTTAAACTTTTTCACAAAAAATATAAAAAAAATGGCAATGTGTTTTTCCTTTTTGTTTTTGTGTTAGCATCTCTTTTTCAAAATAAGCAGATTCTGAATAAGCACATCATATGTGCAGTGTTGATCATCAGGATTCCACGGATAAAGTTCCTGCTATGACTATGCATGACTTTGATAATCCAGTCTACCAAACTGATGAAGGGGTTGAGGAAGACTGTGACCTCCCTAAAGAATTGGTTAGATTGTTGAAACAAGAGGAACGAGTTATTCAGCCTCATCACGAAGATATTGAGATCATCAACATTGGCAGTGAAGATGCAAAGAAGGAAATCAAAATCGGGGCCAGTCTGCAGGACGACGTCAAGAAAGAGCTGATCAGTATGCTGAGAGAGTATGTGGATATCTTTGCTTGGTCATATCAAGATATGCCGGGTTTAGATACCGACATCGTGATGCATAAGCTACCTCTGAGAGAAGATTGTCCTCCTGTAAAGCAGAAATTGAGAAGAACTCGCCCGGATATGGCGATGAAGATTAAAGAGGAGGTTCAGAAGCAGTGGGATGCCGAGTTCCTTGCCGTGACTAGTTACCCACCTTGGGTAGCTAACATTGTTCCTGTACCTAAGAAGGACGGCAAGGTCCGGATGTGCGTTGACTATCGGGATTTGAACAGAGCAAGCCCAAAAGATGATTTTTCGTTGCCACACATTGATGTGTTGGTGGACAATACTGCTCAATTCTCGGTGTTCTCCTTCATGGATGGCTTCTCCGGTTTTAACCAGATCAAGATGGCGCCGGAAGACATGGAGAAGACAACGTTCATTACCCCATGGGGTACATTCTGCTATAAGGTCATGCCCTTTGGTTTGAAGAACGCCGGGGCAACTTATCAACGGGCGATGGTCATATTGTTCCATGACATGATCCACAAGGAGATTGAATGTTATGTGGACGATATGATTGCAAAGTCCCGAGACGAAGAGGAGCATCTGGTCAACCTGAAGAAGCTTTTTGGTAGACTGATCAAGTACAAGCTGAGGTTGAATCCTAGCAAGTGCACTTTCGGAGTGTGTTTCGGGAAACTGCTGGGTTTCATTGTAAGTCAAAGAGGAATTGAGGTAGATCCTGCTAAAGTAAAGGCTATTCAAGATATTCCTGCACCGAGGACAGAAAAGGAGGTGCGCGGGTTTTTAGGGAGGTTGAACTACATTTCTCGATTCATATCTCACCTAACGGCCACGTGCGAACCGATATTTAAATTGCTAAGAAAAGAGCAAACGGTCATGTGGAACGATGACTGCCAAAGAGCTTTCGATAAAATAAAAGAATATTTGTAAGAGCCTCCAATTCTAATGCCTCTAGTGGAAGGAAGACCATTAATCATGTACTTGACCGTGCTAGAAGGGTCAATGGGGTGTGTTCTAGGCCAACATGACGAGTCTGGTCGAAAAGAGTACGCCATTTATTACCTTAGCAAAAAGTTTACCGACTGTGAATCCCGATACTCACTGCTCGAGAAAACTTGCTGCGCTTTGGTATGGGTTGCTCGCCGACTGAGGTAGTATATGTTGACTCATACCACATTGCTCATTTCCAAAATGGATCCTGTCAAGTACATCTTTGAGAAACCAGCGTTGACCGGAAGGGTTGCTAGGTGGCAGATGATTTTAACTGAATACGACATCCAGTATACTTCTCAGAAAGCCATCTAGGGAAGTGTATTGTCAGATTACCTTGCCCAGCAACCTCTTGAGGATGATTATCAACCAATGAAGTTTGATTTCCCTGATGAGGACATCATGTACCTCAAAACAAACGATTATGAGGAACCACTTCCGGAGGAGGGGCCTGACCCTGAATCCAAATGGAAGTTGATGTTTGATGGGGCCGTCAATATCAATGGTCGTGGAGTTGGTGCCGTACTCATTACTCCCGAAGGTGTTCATTTACCCTTCGCTGCCAGAATCACTTTTGGTTGCACCAACAATGAAGCGGAATACGAGGCGTGTATAATGGGAATAGAGGAGGCAATTGATCTTCGGATTAAGAACCTCGACATATTCGGAGATTCAGCCCTCGTCATTAACCAGGTTACCGGCAAGTGGTATACGCATCAAGAGCATCTAATCCCATACAGGGATTACACTAGAAAACTGTTGACATTCTTCACAACAGTTAAACTTCAATTCATACCACGCGATGAAAATCAGTTTGTCGATGCATTGGCCACTCTCTCTTCGTCAATCAAAGTATTGTGTTGGAATTATGTGCCTAGAATTGATATATCCAGGCTTGACGCTCCAGCTTATGCCTTCTTTGTAGACGCCGTGTCTGATGAGAAACCTTGGTATTTTGATATCAAGTTATTCCTGGAAAAGCAAGAATACCCAACTGGGGCATCTTCCAATGACAAGAAGACCTTGAGGCGACTTGCTGCTAGCTTCTTCTTGAACACAGACGGGGTTTTGTACAAGAGAAACTTCGACATGGTCTTGCTCAGATGCGTGGATAGACACGAAGCAAGCCTGTTGGTGCAGGAAGTCCACGAAGGATCTTTCGGTACCCATGCAGGAGGGCATGCTATGGCAAAGAAATTGCTGAGATCAGGGTATTACTGGATGACAATGGATGCAGACTGTTGTTCATTCGCTCGTAAATGCCACAAGTGCCAAATATATGCCGATAAAGTGCATGTTCCTCCTAGCCCGCTCAACGTCATGTCGTCTCCTTAGCCCTTTTCTATGTGGGGCATTGACATGATCGGGAAGATCGAGCCAACTGCTTCGAATGGTCATCGCTTCATCCTAGTCGCGATTGATTACTTCACCAAATGGGTAGAAGCAGCATCTTATGCCAACGTCACTCGTCAAGTGGTGGCAAGATTTCTGAAAAGGGATATCATATGCAGATACGGAGTGCCCGAAAGGATCATTACTGACAATGGTTCTAATCTCAACAACAAGATGATGGCAGACTTGTGTCGGGACTTCAAAATACAGCATCACAATTCTACTCCTTAACGATCAAAGATGAATGGTGCGGTAGAGGCAGCTAACAAGAATATCAAAAAGATTGTGCAGAAAATGGTTGTCACCTACAAAGATTGGCATGAGATGTTACCGTTTGCTTTGCATGGGTACCGAACGTCAGTTAGGACGTCAACAGGGGAAACTCCCTTCTCTCTAGTGTATGGCATGGAAGCAGTCCTGCCTGTTGAAGTAGAGATTCCTTCACTGCGCGTGATGATGGATGTCGAGCTGGATGAGGCTGAATGGGTGCGTGCTCATTATAATCAGCTATGTCTAATTGAGGAAAAGAGATTAGCGGCTATCTGTCATGGTCAGCTTTATCAAAGGAGAATGAAGCGTGCATTTGAACAACGAGTACGTACTCGAGAATATCAAGTGGGAGAGCTTGTGTTGAAGAGGATCGTTCCTCCAGGTTCAGATCACCGGGGCAAGTGGACCCCAAACTACGAAGGACCATTCATAGTGAAGAAAGTCTTTTCAGGAGGAGCACTGATGCTCACCACTATGGATTGAGATGACTTCTAATCCCCTGTTAACTCGGACGCAGTTAAAAAATACTTCGCATAAAGAGACCCGCTGGACACAAAAACAGAATTATAGTCCAGGCAAGAAAAGGGCATCCCGACGAGCTAAAAATAGAATAAAAAGCTCGAGCAAAAGTTAGGGAAATAAATAAAAATGTACACCCGCTGAGTTGAAAAACCACATTGGACAACTCAGGCAAAAAAGGGTATCCCGGTGGATTGAAAACCCGAAAGGGCGATCCACGCAAAACAAGGGAATAAGCGAACAACTGCGATCCGAGTTATCTGAACCACATCGTCTTTTCGTACAACTTGACAATATCAGAAGGATAGGAAACAGTCCCCTCATCCTCGCAGACAGCCAAAGCAGAATGGAGAGTCTCGAAGACATGCAGGTCATAGCAGAAATGGAACTCCTTGGAATGCCGTGTACATTGCCATTAGGATAGTGTTCTTTTTCTCAATTTTACAGTAGCTACCTCTTTCCAGGTGGTTGCTTCCTGATGTAAATCTTTTCCTATTCAGGGGCCATTCAATAAAAATAATATTCAGTCAAAAAGTTGTGTGTGTTTATTTTTGTTTGCAAAATGTCCTGAATTTTTGGCAAAAATAGCATTGCATCTAAACATGGTGATAATTTTGAAAAGAAAACTGACATGTAGGGAAATTGTAACCGTCTTTGAGTGTCGGGTGATGATGAATGAACAGATCATTCCATGCAAATCCCCGGGGCACACGTGTGTTTTCTGTTGTTGCAGGTTGCAGGATGGCGTCACATTCTCTCAAGCAATTTACTCTTCCCCAGTAGAGTATCTCCCTAAGCAGAGATTTCTCCCAGCAAGTATCTGAAAGCCTGACCTTTCTAGCAGAAATTTCCTCCAACCAAGCCTTGGCAGTAACCCAAGCAGGTTCTTCTTCCCCAGTGAAGTAGCAGTGCATGTCTCCCCAGCGGAGTATGCCCAGCGGGTATCTGAAAGCCTGAAGTTATCAGAATTCTATCCTCAGCAAGAGTCCTTGCCTAGCAGGTACCTGAAAGCATGATATCCCCTCAGAGTCTTGAATCAGCATATGCTCTCCTCAGCCAGAGTATGGTCCAAGCAGCTTCCCCAGCCAAGTTTGAAGATGATCCTGTCCCCACAGAGTTCATATTTGATTTCCACCTCTGTCCGTGAAATATTTCCCATCAAGGTTGCCATACTTTTGGGTATTTGATGATACAGCCAGGTATTCATCACCTCAGTCAGAGTTGAGTGTCCAGACCTCTTGACTTGTCTTCCCCTGCAGAGTTGTATCTCTTGCTGCCAATCAAGCATTTGTCTACCGCTCGTCTGCGTTTGTCAACACTCGTCTGTGTTATCCCTAAACGGAGGTCTCCCCAGCATTGGTATTACTGCTTTATTGCTGCTCGTCTTCATCTTTCAACACCCGTCTGTGGTGGCTCTGTGGTATTGCTCGTCTGCTTTCCCCCAGCATTGGCTTATGATTACCTTGATATTGCTCGTCTGCAATTTTCCAACACTCTTCTGTGTTTGGTTATGATAGTTATTGTTGCTCTTCCGCAACTCCTCAACACTCGTCTGTGTTCTGATATGATATTTGTTGTTGCTCGTCTGCAACCTCCCAACACTCGTCTGTGTTTGGTATTGGATCCTTTGTTGCACTCGTCTGTGCCTTGATATGTATTCTCTGTTGTTGCTCGTCTGCAACTGTCCAGCACTCGTCTGTGTTTGTTTGAAGCTCGTCTGCTTTTATCCCCCAGAAGTCTTCTGTGTTCTGAAGCTCATTTTCTTTGCTTGGATACTCGTCTGTATCATCCCCAACACTCGTCTGTGCTAGCTTACATCTGTATGTGAGGATTTGTTGTTTACCCTGGTATTTCTATATTACTACTTCAAATGCTCGTTTGTGTTTGAATTTCTGGTATTCGTCTGTACCAGTGGATGATACTCGTCTGTATCACTGCCCGAAGCGCTCGTCTGTGTTTCCAAGATCATCGTCTGATACTCGTCTATATCATTGACCTATAACACTCGCCTATGTTATCTTGATGATCATCCAATACTCGTCTGTATTGAAGAGGTTTCAAATCCTGACAGTGGGAATTAATGTCAAAATGGTTACCGGTCCTGGCGTAACAGGTAAATCCGAAAGAGGCTCGTCTGTCTCAAGCACTAATTATTGTTGTTGCACCTGGCGTAACAGGTTTGCTAAGAAGACTCGTCTGTCTTGTATCATATATCCGCGGATAATATATGAAGAAGGTTCGTCTACCTTGATTGCATGTCTATCCCACAGACTTAAGTGCATTACCGGTCCGGGCGTAACAGGTAAATCCAAAGGGGACTCGTCTGTCTCATGCTATATGCAGTGTTTGAGGACTCGTATGTCCAGTTCCTGGCGTCACAGGATTTTCTGGAGACTCGTCTGTCTCAGTTTATGTTCTTGAAGTGTTTTGAGGGTTCGTATTTCCAGCTCCTGGCGTCACAGGATGGTTTGAAGACTCGTCTGTCAACATGTCCTTATTCCAAATATCAGTTTCAACTTGGAAGAAGCTCGTATGCTTCTTTCTCCCCCGCAGTCCCCAGAGCGTCATCTGGTTGGGTTTATTTCCCGGTGTTGCATTCTTCGTCGGAGTGCAAATTTCTGGTCTTCTTGGTATTCAACCACAGTTTATCTTGAATGGTCGATAGCCCGTACTATCGTCCTTTTCAGATTAACTGATGATTGAATAGGGGCAACTGTAACACCTCAAATTTTCCCTTTTCATTTTAAGCATCATATCATAGCATATTCATCATACTCATATCATTTTCTCAACATCATATCATGGAAAGATGAAGCATAACATCCCTCATGTCCTAGCATCAAACATATGGTCATCTGTGGAGTTCCCGGAAGCCTTGCAAGCCATGACAAAGGTCCCAATGAGTTTGTAAAAGTTCTATGGTGATTTTATACTCCATTTACAAGATCAGGTCCCTTGGCAAAAATTCAGAAGATTGCACGATCATCAGAGATCTCAGGACAAGTCAAAGCTCCTATGCAGTGCACCCAAATTAGGGTTTGAGAGTCGAGCACCAAAACCTCACAACTTTGGCCATTTCTTGTGGGACAAGTCTTCTACATGCTAAGAGGATCCTATGTGTCAAATTTCATGAGAAAATTCCATGTGGAAGTCAGACAATGCCTTAGTTGCTTGCAGATGAAGCAGAAAGTCAACAGAGCCTTGAAAAATTCAACTGTGCAATTTCAAGGGGTTCAACCCAATTTTTTTGGCCAAGAGGGGTCCTTACAATGTTATAAGAGGTTTGGAATGCCTAAAGTTCAAGGATCATGGAGATTTGAAGGGTTTTGCAAAAATGGTACAAAGTTGGTTTTTGAAATTTTGCAAATTTGGCAACTTTGGCCCTAATCTTCAAGTGGCCTTAACATGATCAAAAATTCTCCGAATGGACCAAAGTCAAACATGAAAGTTGGAGAGTAAGGGCTGCCATTTTTAAAAATTACAAGTTCTTTTTCACCGGATTTACCAATCTCCTTGTAGGCCATTCGAAAATTCCTCTCATCTAGGCAGAAACTCACTTTTCCAAAAGTGCATCATGTGCAAGAAGGCTCCAATCTTGATTTTTGTGAATTGGTTCAGGCCCAAACTTGTTTCTGACTTGAAATACATTGCATAAGGACCATTTTGCTCCAAAAAAATAGTCATTTTCATACACTTTTGAAAACTCCCTCCAAAACACTCCAATTTGCAAAATTCATGAAACAAGTGTGAGAGTTTGATCTAAGGGCCAGGAGTTAATGGATCTGGATCAAGGGTGGAGAATGCAACTCACACATGCTGAGAAGCCCAAGGAAGCATGAGGGAAGCATTCATATCTCACTTTGTGCACAATTTGTATAATCACACTTTTCTCATTCAATTTTCGTGCACTTTTCATCACACCTTCAGCACTCACTCTAAAGATCATTCTAAGGAAATTGAGCAAAGAACCAGATCTGAATCTCTCTCATTCTCTCATTCTCAACCTTCTTTCATTTTTGCATTTTGCTTCATATCTCTCCATTCCTTCACATTCTCCACAAATCTCTTTCATATTCTTGATCATTGAATCATTTAGATCAAGAATCATCCACTCATTCAAGCTTAGATCACAGAATTGGAGGTTCACCATTTCAAAGCCTCTTGTGTTGAGATCTCGGATCCAAGCTATTGCAAGACCTTAGATGCATTTATTTTGCATCTAAGGAGTAAGAGGAGTCATTTGCACGGATTATTTGGCTTTCTATTTCAACATTTCGAGATCTCCATCTCAGGTATGGCTTGAAACTTTTTGTTCTGGAAATGGAATTTATGGTTGATATGTGTTCCTTGTGCTTCCCTGATCATGCTGCACTTTGTAGATTTGATTTTGGTGCATTATATCATGAGTTATGTGCATTTAAAGTTTGATGATCAATATTGTTTTGCGTCGATCCGGCCGATCCTTTGAGTTTTAGCTATTTTTGATGTCATATTTGGATTCAGTGATGTCGAGTTAGTCAATTTGGACTATTGGTTTGCATTATTTGATGAATTTTTGCTTCCGATTTGGTCTCCGGTCGCCGGAATTTGTTTTGTAAGTTCCATTGGAGAAGATGAACAGTAGCCATCGGATCTTCAATCTGGCCATCCACAGCGCGCCACGTATCCCATAATGCTTCTATTTTTATGTTCTTTTATTTCATTTATTTCTTTTTCTTCAACTTAATTTCTTTCAATTCAGTTCCATTTAAATTCGTGTAAAATACTAAAATTCATATAAAAATTCCGAAAAACATCCTGAACATTCTTTTATGTCTCTAATATTTTTCCATATTTTTATTTTATTTTTTTCATTGATCCACGTGCCAGAAATAATTCACCATTGCACCTAGCTTCTTTTACTTCATTTCTTGACCAGTCTGCCTTGTTTATTTTCCATAGCCTTCAATATTTGGAGTTTTGATCCCATTCTTTTTCTCTGAATTTATAGAAATTTATTTCTTGAGTCTTGGTCTGGAAACTTGTGATGTAAGTTTTCTGTCTTAGCTTGTGTTCTTGCCTCCATTTGACTTAGTTCCTTTCTGAATCTTTGCAAATCATTTTGGCTAGTTGATATAACATGTTTGAGGACCAATTTGTTTCAGTTGTGGAATTTTTAGATGGTTGGTTGATTATTTGTGGATTTTATCTTGAACCTTGTCCCGTTTTGCTTCCTTTGAACCTCTAAGCCTCTCATAAGCCTAAAAAACCACTTGTGCCCATTTCTTCTTCTCATTTGGGGTTCCTTTGGGGTGTGGGTACCTTCCTGGTCCTAGTATAGGTCTTGTGTCTTCTGAATTTTTGAGTTAGCTTCTTCTTTAAGTCTTTTGTTTCTTTAAGTGTTTTAACTCCATCTTTTGATTCCGTTGCTTCCATTTTTTTATTGTTTGGTCTTGTATCTCCTCTCTCTTCATCTTTCTAGCTTCCTAATCCATTATTCACCTCATTTTGATTCTGGTTGTGAGTCTTGGGTTTTTATTTTGTGCATTTTGCATTGCATATTTCATAAGTGTGCATTGGTTTTCATATGTATTCATGTTGCATCCTTTTGAGTCATAAGTCTCTTCTCCTCATTTCTTTGAGTTGAATTTGCATTGTGCATTTGTTCATATCATGTCACTTCTGATTGTTTGATGTTAGCATGTTATCTTGCTCATTTTGTTTCATGTATATGCATATTAACCTTGCAGGGGCTATGGTAAGTGTGAGATGTGGGAATTGAGTTCCACATCTCCAATTCTCATCTTTCCCTCTTATGTTTGTGTGAACTAACCCTTTGTTGTTGGGCTTAGGCCTTTCTCATCCCTTCTTCTATCTTCTTCTTTCCTTCTTCATTAGGATAGAAACTTCACTAACCCTTAGGATATCCATGCATGTTAACACTTAGGATTGTTTTAGTCCCCCTTTAGAATTTTTCCTTTGAGATCCTTTGGTGCTCTCTCTTCTCATCTTAAAACTTAATTCTAATTAACTTAATAAAGGTTGAGTACTTTCATGTGACATGAGACTTTACTATGAGATGCTTACACGCGTTCCGTTTCGGGGCGAGGTGTGAGTCATCACTCGTGGTGGACAGGTCTTAGCATGAGTACCTCACAAAGAAAAGCTAAAAAACACTTCTTAACCAAAAAACCACAAAAATACTTAATAATGGTAATAGGCCAGTGTGCTTAAGCCTTCACTTGTGGGACTAGCTTTGGGGATTTCCTCCATAGATAGGTGTGCCTCTTGCACATTCCATTTCGGGATGATGTGAGATGTACACATCCCATTGAGTAAGACTTAGGTACACTTACCTATGCAAACTTTCACTCATAAAAGCTTCTAAAAAACACCAAACAAACAATAAGCGTCTTTCCTTCGGGAATTCTTTTTTCACCTCATTCGCTCCGTCTGCGAACTTGCTCCTACTTGTCACTTTGCAAGACGGTTACACACTCGTCGTCCGAGTCTGCAACACCTGAGCAATGGCATAGGCAGTTCAAGCTTTAATTCACAAGCAATCTTCCTTTTAGTACCCCTAGTTAGGGGAACTACGGCGTCTTTGATCCTCATTATCCTGATGAGGTACGTAGGCAGCGGGGTAGGGCCCATTCGAGCACAATCTTTATTTTCCCTACATTTTTCCTTTTCTTTTCTTATTTCAGTTCTTTTCCAGTTCCAGTTTCTTTTCATTTTCATTTCTTTTGCTGCAGTTTTCATACCCTCACCCTTTGAAACAATTTCTTTTGCAAGCGTGGATCCCGTCGGGTACGGCGAACGATCTGGGTGCTAATACCTTCCCAGGTCGTAACCGACTCCCGAACCCAGTCTCTTTGGTTCGCAGGACCTGTGTCATTCCTCTTCGTTCTTCTGGTTTGTGCAGCATTACCATTCCCTTTCTTCGGGATAAAAAGGCTTGGCTGGCGACTCTATTCTTTTTCCGCGCCACTTTCGCGTTTGTACCAGGATGGAAATCCGGGGAGCGACACTAGTGTAACACCCATATAATATATATATATATATATATATATATATATATAGAATAATATCATACAGTGTTAATTTTTGGTACTGACACCATCATAAATACCTACTAGTATAATTCACATTCTCGTCCAATTCTAAAACTATACAAATATGGCACAAGATATGAAAATCATACTAAAATAAAAACTAAGAACAATACAATATCCATTATTGTACAAAGATACATAATACACAGCGGAAGACTAAACTAAGCTTCACTTGAAACATCTCGAGCATAGCTCCACTCGTAAATCAAACCTGCAAATGAACCTGAAAAGCAACAACAATAGTGGAGTGAGATAACAACATCTTAGTGGGTTCCCTATCTTAGAGTTCTCTCAGTTCTAAGGGTTCTATCAAACCTAACTCAAGTCTTTGGCAAGGAAAACGACCTTGAGCTCATATGCCTCACTCTCGCTGGAACCACATCCAAGAGTTCTGCAAATCCTACTATCACTAGCTAGGATATTACCTTTTTACTTCCTTTGGGACTCAGTGTAACAACCATCTCAAGCCTAAGGTCACTTCTCTATAAGAAAACAAAACAAGATGGAATATCCATATAACATTCTCGACACTTCACGTGGGACTCAATGTAATACCCACCTCAAGCGTAAACCATGTTTCCCGTGGGACTCAGTGTAATACCCACCTCAAGACTTATCATTTGCTTCCCATGGGACTCAGTGTAATACCCACCTCAAGACTTATCATTTGCTTCCCATGGGACTCAGTGTAATACCCACCTCAAGACTTATCATTTGCTTCCCATGGGACTCAGTGTAATACCCACCTCAATACTTATCATTTGCTTCCCGTGGCACTCAGTGTAATACCCACCTCAAGACTTATCATTTTCTTCCCATGGGACTCAGTGTAATAGCCACCTCAAGACTTATCATTTGCTTCCCGTGGGACTCAGGGTAATACGCACCTCAAGACTTATCATTTTCTTCCTGGGGGACACAGTGTAATACCCACCTCAAGACTTATCATTGCTTCCCGTGGGACTCAGTGTAATACCCACCTCAAGACCTATCATTACTAACGGTACCTCAAGCCTTTACGGATGCTTCCGTGGGACTCGGTGTAATACCCACCTCAATACTTACCTAAGACTTATCAGAGGATACCGCGTATAACGCATCATGGATTCGCAACAACCTAGGATGAACCTAAGCATCGCACAAGTCATACCATCTAACAATTTCTAGTTACAATACTAGGCCGCACTATTGGTTTATGGTAAGATTTCCTAACTCTTCCTTCATCCTTGATACTTTTGGTTATAGAGTTTACAAACATATAACTCTAACATTCTAGTATAATTATCATCATTAAACTAATCTCATTGTCTCTATTTCCATTCAATTCTCACGATTATCGCATATTTCCACAACTTGCACATCTATCATAATTACCACAATTCCTTAGCTAACATAATTACGGTTAATCGGAAAACTTGGGTAAAAGTCATGTAAAAATAACATTTTTCGGTATCGAAGGATAGTTCATGTTTTTAGCTTCGAATCGATATGTGGAACGCTAAAAACGGATACCCGGATCAAAGGTTATGAATTAAATACCAAAATTGAAACCTACAGGTCTCGCTGAGCGAGCTCCTTCTCGCTGAGCGAAAATCGCCCTGGAACTTTCGCTGAGCGAGGTCTGCTTGCTGAGCGAGCTACACCAGTTCAGGAAGTTCCAGCCTTACGGGAAAACACTTCTCCCACACCAAATCTCTCCCAAAAATCAACCAATGCAGAAAAACATAATCAAACATGTTTATATTCATAGTGTGGGTGTTTTAATCGAGTTTTAATCGAGTTTAAACCATTTAATCTTTCAATTTCCAAGATTTCTACAAAACCCTAAAACTCAATATCTCTACCAAAACTCAAATGAAAAGTTTCTAACTAAGAACCCACCTTGCAATCGACGAGGAGGTTGGGGAAGATGGAGATTTGACGAAGAAATGGCGATGATCTGAGCATTTTCCTCTCTTAGGGTTTCTTCCCATTCTTCTCTTCTCTTATCCCTTTCTTTCCCTTCTTTTTCCTTCATTCTCTTTTCTTTTTCTTACCAACTTTCTTTCCTTTCTTTTCTTTTTATAATACATAACTTGTTTCTCTTTCTCTTAAAAACCAAACAATGTATATCATACCAATACACGATAGTTAGTATACTAACGGGTTCACTTTGAGAATATTCAGAAAATATCTCTGAGTCAGATAATACTTAATTAATCCTAATTAATATTATCCAGGGCATTTAATTAAATACGGGGTATTACATCCTCCCCTCCTTGAATTGAAATTCGTCCTCGAATTTCCTTTACTAATCCACAACGACAGTTTACATCACTATCTTGGATCCATACTTATCTTTAATTCTCTTACATAGACATACTCAAATTCCAATTTGACTTCGCGGCTCAAATCCTCGTTTCACAATAAAATCAAACCTCGCGTCCTTACTCATACGCTTATTTCCAATATTGGGTTAACTTTCAATTTATTATTTCCGCAACTTATCTGTTGCTTCATGCAAAACACTAAGTCTCATTTCTCCCTCAGAGAAACACACCATGCAAATTCTTCTCATTGCATCACAATACAAAACATAACACTACGGCTTACCTCGACAAGGTTCCACAAGGTATCTTGGCGAGATCCTTTCCTTGTACAATTTCCCAACAAAAGCATCATATTAAGATCCTCCAATTACTAACGCTATAACAAAAGTTGTCAAAGACTCCCTCACCAATTTCCCCTAGTTTTACGCCTAAACAATAACTATTTGCATCGGGCGTTTCATTTCATCGGTATCTTACCATAGACAATCCACTTAGAATAAAATTCTCTTACTTCGACACTTATAATTAATCTCTCCAACTTCTCATAACCTGACTGAACTCTTTTATCTGTCTCCCCCCACTATGCTTCCAAAGCCTAACAGTGGAGAATACCATGAATTCTCAAGCAATACCAAATAGTTGGTATTCTGCGGAGAACTCTCGTATCCACTGGAGCTCTCACCAACCAATAGAATAAGAACTTGCAAACCTGTAATGATAGAACAATTCACTTGTCTACTACACAATGACAACATTGGTCCAAACCCCCCAATAACAAAGATGCAGGGTTGTACTACTGCAAACGCAACCAATACCATTCCAATTCCATTCGAAAACTCGAAACCATCTATCCAATTAGACTTAACCAATCAGACCATGATTACAATGCTTCATATCAATTCTCTTTACAAAATTCTATTCAGTCAAGATTTCTGCTGACACAAGGGCTCCATCAATAACAATGCAGTCACGCCACAGAACTTACAATAACTAGTGAGTCACCAATACCAAACTCAAATCATCCTTAGTACACTTGCGGGTTTCCACAACACTTGCCTTTTTCATACAATATTCTACTCACTCACCTTTTAGGATCACACAAAACCTATCATTCAAATCCACCTCTCTCAAAGGTCTCGTTTCTTAGACAATCCAATTACATGCTTAACTTTGGGACATTCACCTTTCACTCTTACCTGGAAGGTAACTTAAGGATCCATATCCTTGAGTACGACTCAACTGTGCACATCTGGTATTACTCTCATGGAGTCTATAACTGATGTTAACGATACTAAAACTGACCAATTGTTCATCTCTGATCCACTCAAAATTCAGATCATTTACTGTCCACCAAAAATCATGCTCAAAAGAAAAGTTCAACACTTTGTTCACTGACGTTTGACACGGAAACTAAAACGGACTTACAGTCCAGAAAGAACGATTCTCTAAATTCTCCACAAAAGTCGTGTGTTAATCGATTACCTGTCCCAGGCTAAACGATCGAACACAACTAAACTCGTTCCTCTTGCTAGCAAGTAATCCAACTCAAAATTAGCAATCTAGTCCATACTGACTTGTAATATGATTCTCACTCGCGGTCTCTAAATAGGTGCAACAATCGTTCAGCATCCACAACCCAAGATAACACAAATGGGCACAACATGCAGATTATACTCTCTAACAAACGACGAAGTAGAAATACCATTCTGTTATGGTCACAATACGAATACTCAACGGAATAGTCTGATACCATTCTTACAATGACACTAGTAGGAATTGACCAGGACAACATCAAAGGGTTTTAGTTACAAGCTAATGTTTGGTTCGTCCATAAACAAAATCCAGTACATAGTCCTTATCGGGTAAAACAAAGCAAAACAAAGGAGATCTTATTTCTAGTATACAACCTTGTCCTCTCTCTCTCTATAATTCCTTGTAAGAATTAATATCAACAATAACATTCTTAATCTCGCCAGGGGCATAATCCAATTACTTTGATTATTCACAAACACAGAGGTTTTCCCTTACTCTTGAAGAATGAGGCAAAGCACTCTTCTGGAGAACCTTACTGTCTACGCTTACATAACAACTGAGTTTCCTTTACCCCCTAATGGTCATCGTATAGAAAGTCTCCACAACTTCCCATTGGTAACAAGAACGCTCCACCCGGACACTCAAGTCAAAATGTATGCATCTTAGAAAAATCCAATTTTCCAAAACTTAACAACGGTAACCGGTCACTACCAGGAGGGTAACGGATCACTCAGTACGATCTTGCACTTCTAGTAGTTGTAAGAGGTTTAGAAACACAACTTGGTAACTGGGCACTATCCAGAGGACAATCTGATTACTCAACGCAGAAGCAAACTTCTGGTCTTCATTGGTACCCAAACCTCTCAAACTTATTCCAATCACATCCAAAAGTTACAACCATACTAAACGACGATTCCACACAAAAGTAATCATACCACCAGAGCCTTAATGAGAGAACCATCGCTGTTTACACTTCTCAACCTTAGTCTTAAAAATAACTTAACAATTCCACTATACACTTGTCTAAAATACCTTCCTCTATCACTGTCTCATATTGTGCTGCTAAGACCGTTTCCATACCATATCAACTTCACGCTCTGCGGTAATCTCCTTACACCCAAACATAATTCATCTTACTAGATTTCTCCCGAAACCAAGGTGCTTACTCTAACACTTAACATAACTTCATCCGGTCCATACCAAATGCTCCTCACGATACTGAATAAGGCTTACTCTCTCTCCTGCATTATACCTTATACCATTCCTTAGGTAATTCAACATTTCTGAAATCGTCCCTTACTAAAATATAACATCTTGATGTATTACTCTAAACTTGTAACTTCCGTCATAGCCGGATATACAACTCTAGTCTTCTATCTTTCATTCGGGGTATACTTGTCTCCCTTGAAACGTGTAATCACATCCCTGTGTTTCTTCCCACGTTTTGCCACATCTTTAGGTTCCCAAAATAAAATGAACATTTTTTACTCGTAACTCCTATCCATTTGCAAGGTATTATCCAAATACATTCCTTGAAGTACCCTCACTCATCCAAGATGCCACTACGATCTTAGGTCCAAAACACTAACAATTAACTCATTCCAGAACCTTAAGTCACACGTTCCATAAACATCTTCTCTTCTCGTGAAATGAAACTCCTCAACACTTTTATCTGTACCACTGACCAACATTGATCCACCAGTGACTTCACTTATTCCATGGGACACCGACCACTCCTCCTATGGATACTTGTAACTTTCAGTCACTATCCATTCCAAAGGATTTTTCGAACAGCATACTACTCTGCAACTCCATGTTACAGGAAGTAGGGCTCTTATGAAGACTCCAACTGAGCTGACCAAAGCCCCCTTTGCTAACTCTTGGCTTGAATCTACTCTCACGGCACAAGTTACGACAACACTTCAGAGTCCTCATGGTCGCACAACCATGATCCTACTTATCATATAAATAGCATTGGGCTGATCAGACCCAATACTACATAGTATGATATTAAGAACCATGCCGGCCAGACACACTTAAGAGGCAGGAAAGATTTACTTATGATGTTTCAAGGCTAGGTCGAGGATACGACCTGCTTTGATACCAGCTGATCAGACCCAATACTACATAGTATGATATTAAGAACCATGCCGGCCATACACAATTAAGAGGCAGGAAAGATTTAGTTATGATGTTTCAAATCTAGGTCGAGGATACGACCTGCTCTGATACCAACTGTAACACCCATATAATATATATCTAGAATAATATCATACAGTGTTAATTTTTGGTACTGACACCATCATAAATACCTACTAGTATAATTCACATTCTCGTCCAATTCTAAAACTATACAAATATGGCACAAGATATGGAAATCATACTAAAATAAAAACTAAGAACAATACAATATCCATTATTGTACAAAGATACATAATACACAGCGAAAGACTAAACTAATCTTCACTTGAAACATCTCGAGCATAGCTTCACTCGTAAATCAAAACTGCAAATGAACATGAAAAGTAACAACAATAGAGGGGTGAGATAACAACATCTCAGTGGTTCCCTATCTTACAGTTCTCTCGGTTCTAAGGGTTCTATCAAACCTAACTCAAGTCTTTGGCAAGGAAAACGACCTTGAGCTCATACGCCCCACTCTCACTGGAACCACATCCAAGAGTTCTACAAATCCTACTATCACTAGCTAGGATATTACCATTTTACTTCCCATGGGACTCGGTGTAACACCCATCAAAAGCCTAAGGTCACTTCTCTATAAGAAAACAAAAGAAGATGGAATATCCATATAACATTCTCGACACTTCACATGGTACTCAATGTAATACCCACCTCAAGCGTAAACCATGCTTCCTATGGGACTCAGTGTAATACCCACCTCAAGACTTATCATTTGCTTCCCGTGGGACTCAGTGTAATACCCACCTCAAGACTTATCATTTGCTTCCCGTGGGACTCAGTGTAATACCCACCTTAAGAATTATCATTTGCTTCCCGTGGGACTCAATGTAATACCCACCTCAAGACTTATCATTTGCTTCCCGTGGGACTCAATGTAATACCCACCTCAAGACTTATCATTTACTTCCCGTGGGACTCAATGTAATACCCACCTCAAGACTTATCATTTGCTTCCCGTGGGACTCAGTGTAATACCCACCTCAAGACTTATCATTACTAACGGTACCTCAAGCCTTTACGGATGCTTCCGTGGGACTCAGTGTAATACCCACCTCAATACTTACCTAAGACTTATCGGAGGATACCGCGTATAACGCATCATGGATTTGCAACAACCTAGGATGAACCTAAGCATCTCACAAGTCATACCATCTAACAATTTCTAGTTACAATACTAGGCCGCACTATTGGTTTATGGTAAGATTTCCTAACTCTTCCTTCATCCTTGATACTTTTGGTTATATAGTTTTCAAACATATAATGCTAATATTCTAGTCTAATTATCATCATTAAACTAATCTCATTGTCTCTATTTTCATTCAATTCTCACGATTATCGCATATTTCCACAACTTGCACAACTAACATAATTACCACAATTCCTTATCTAACATAATGACGGTTAATCGGAAAAGTCGGGTAAAAGTCAGGTAAAAATAACATTTTTCGGTATCAAAGGATAGTTCATGTTTTTAGCTTCGAATCGATATGTGGAACGCTAAAAACGGATACCCGGATCAAAAGTTATGAATTAAATACCAAAATTGAAACCTATAGGTCTCGCTGAGCGAGCTCCTTCTCGCTGAGCGAAAATCGCCCTGGAACTTTCGCTAAGCGAGGTATGCTCGCTGAGCGAGCTACACCAGTTCAGGAAGTTCCAGCCTTAAGGGAAAACACTTCACCCACACCAAATCTCTCCCAAACATTAACCAATGCAGAAAAACATAATCAAACATGTTTATATTCATAGTGTGGGTGTTTTAGTCGAGTTTTAACCGTTTAATCTTTCAATTTCCAAGATTTCTACAAAACCCTAAAACTCAATATCTCTACCAAAACTCAAAAGAAAAGTTTCTAACTAAGAACCCATCTTGCAATCGACGAGGAGGTTGGTGAAGATGGAGATTTGACGAAGAAATGGCGATGATCCGATCATTTTCCTCTCTTAGGGTTTCTTCCCCTTCTTCTCTTCTCTTATCCCTTTCTTTCCCTTCTTTTTTCTTCTTTCTCTTTTCTTTTTCTTACCAACTTTCTTTCCTTTCTTTTCTTTTTATAATATATAACTTGTTTCTCTTTCTCTTAAAAACCAAACAATGTATATCATACCAATACACGATAGTTAGTATACTAACGAGTTCAATTTGAGAATATTCAGAAAATATCTATGAGTCAGATAATACTTAATTAATCCTAATTAATATTATCCAGGCAATTTAATTAAATACGGGGTATTACAGCTAGCCTCCAGAATTCAATTCTTTCGTTATTTAATGTATAAATTTAACGTTTTTATTACGGGAATTCGAATGAACCACGTCCCGTGGGGCGATCCTCGGGAGCGTTCATTCAAGAATTTGAGGAATACTGGACTCCTGAACTCAGTTTTTCCGTTATTTAATTATAAAAAAGATTTGAATATTCGAGTTTGGAAAGGTTTGGTGGTGAGGCACGGTGCGCTCGGCTTACATGGTTTGCGAATCGATTAAAGCGATAAAATCCAGCAAAATAAGTTACGGGAAACTATTCGGAGGCGTTGGAACTTTTATTCGGACGCGTCGAAATATAATTTGTTTACTTCCTTAGAGTCGAATTAAAATTGAAATCGTTCTATGAGGAGACAAGCGTTTTTGTTGGAATGCGATAAATAAATTAAATTAATCGAACTAAATTGCAGACATTAAATCGGAATAGAAATATAAATGAAAATAATTAAATATATTGATAATGTGGAGAATACTTGAAATAATATAATAAATAAACTAAATTAAATTAGATGTTTTTTGTCAAAATAAAATAATAAAATAAAAACCTAACTAAATGGCCTCATGGTGATTAAATTTCCCGATTTAATGAAATCGGAAATAATTTAACCGTTTGACATATTCATGGCCCTTAACAAAAGAGAAATAAAATTCATATGGACAAAGAAATGATTAACAATATTATTAAACATAAATCAAGGTCAAAATAAAATTAAAATATTTAAAAATGACTAGGAGATTTTAAAAAAAAGAGAGAAAAATAGAATGAAAACAAGGTTTAAAACAAAATAACTTAATACTTCAAAAATGAAAAATAAAAATAAAACAGAGACCCATGTCACAAAATTTGACACAAAAATAAGATGCGCAGTGTAGTGTTGTAAGTAGTAGTTGATTTATTGGGCTCCCAAGAGACCCAAATCAAATTATCAGAAAAATAATATAAAATAGAATAAATAAGATAAAAACAAAAGTAAAGTTAAAGGAGAAAGGTCAGAAAAATATAAAAAAAAAACGCAAAGTATTATCCCTACCCTCAAACGCGATTTCAGAGAAAAAAAGGAAGAAACCCGCCCTCCAAAATCAAATCTGCTACAATCAACTCGAAAACCCACGATCTCACTCTTTGTCTCTCGTAATCGCGTTTGTCTCTCAGGATCTTTCTCTCTCTCACGCTCAAACACCCGGTTTCATCTCAGTTGGGTGTTGACGGTTCGCGGTTTGCTCAGGTGGTTTTGCGAAGGTTTTCTCTCGATCGGTTTATGGCGTTCGCGGTTTTGAGAAGGGATGCAATGTTTTGGTTTTGCAGTGGCTCACCCCTCGGTATCTCTCTCGCTCTTTTCGACTTCGTATTTCGGTTTAGAAGGTATGGTTTTTTTATAGCTTTTTTTGGTTCTGCGGTTTTAGAGTGTTCAAGTGATTTGGTCTCTCTTCATCTCATCCTCTCTAAATTTCAGGTTTAAGTGATGGTGGTGGTATGTATCGATTGATGAATGCTTCTGGCTTTTTTTTTGTTTTTTTTTATTTCTCTGTGTTGTGTTGAAGGGTTGAAGAAGGTAAGGTCTGTGTTATAAAAAGAAAAGGTGAAAATTTGTGATTTTAGTATTTTTTGTGATGCCTTTTTTTTTAAACTTGGATATAGATTTTTTTGCAGAGATTCTAAGGTTATCCAAGCTCTTTTTTTTAGAGTGAGAGTGAAGATTTGTTAAATATCAGAGTCAGAGGGTATTGTTGGCAAACTTGGGGGAAAAGATTGGGTGAGATATGCTATGAGCTGTGAAGATTTTGTTGTTGATTGTTTGTTGTAGTGGGATGGATATTGGGATTGTATTGTGATGATATTTGCAACAACTAACAAAAAAAATGGGATTGTACCGTGTATTTCTAGTCACTGATGCTGGGAAAGTTGGTTGAGAAAAAAGTGGATTGGGAAAAGATATTAAACCTTATAATAATAATAATAATAATAATAAAAATAATAGTAATAATAAGTATGATAATAATAAAAGTATAATAATGCTAAAGATAATAATAATAGATTAGTAATAATAAAAAGCTAATAATAACAAAAAGAATAATAATACTAATAAGGACACTTAATAGTCATAAGAATAACAAATATAATAATGATAATAACCATAATAATAATAATAATAATAATAATAAAACGAAATAATAAATGTAGCAATAATAAAAAAAGAAAATAGAAAATGATTTTTTTTGTAATTTTGTGTAAATGAAGAAAATGGGCTAATGGGTTTATGGGAAATGGTTTTTAATAGAAATAAAAATAGATTTTTTTTATATTTTTGGATAATGAACTAAGTAATAAAAATAGAATAAAAAAACTTGTGATAAAACAGAGAACTTTGAATTTTTTAGATAAATGCATTTTTTTGGATTTTTTTTAATAAAGTTGAAAACGGAAATAAAACAATATGACAAAATTGAGGTATAATAGCATGTGTTGTGCTGACAGAAAAATAAAGAAAGTGATAGAAAAATAACTATATGGAATTAATAATAATAATAATAATAATAATAAATAAATAAAATAATAGAAATAATAATAACACTAAGAAAAGAGATAATAAACTAGTAATAGTAATAAAGAGATTTTTTTGTGATCTTGTTTAAATAATAGTAAATGGATTTAAGAAGAGAGATAATGAGCTTATGAGATATTTACAAATGGGGCCTGATAAAATATTGTAACACGTGAAATTTTTGTGATGGTTGTATTGGTTAGGTAGTGGTGTTGAAAAAAATAAGAAACGTATGGAGGTGGGTGTAAACACCCCAAATTTGCACTCACTCATTTCACCATGGCTTGTGATTCTTTTCATTTGCATAAGTTTAATCATATTATCTCATATTGCATTTTTGCTTCATTGCATTGGTTCTAAGTCATCTGCATCTAGGGTTTGTGATCTGAGCCATCCAAGAGCCCTCTGAGCCACTCCAAAGGGTCTCCAATCATTCCAAGAGGGTCCATGTATGTTCAATAATCCTATTTTATCCTCCCAAGATCAAGAAAGTCAGAAAATCACAAGAACTGAGAAAGGCATGGAAGCAGAGCCAAGCTTAACTGCACAGATGACCTAAAATTAGGGTTTTGGCTTCAAAGGCCATAACTCCAAATTTTTTGGTCATTCTTTTTTCTATTGGTCTCTATATGATATAAGGATCATGAATACCAATTTTCATGAAGAAATTCAATGGGGAAGGCATCTGATCAATAGATGACTTCTTGAACAAGTCAGTGCAAAATCAGGGCATCTGAGGCCCCCAATCATCCAACCAAAGGGTCTTCTACATCATTTTGGGTGCATATGATCTTTAATTGGTCTTAGAAGTAGTTAGAAGTTCACAAAATTGAGGAATTTCAAGCCATTTGCAAAGTTGCCATTTTGGGAAAGTGACTTGTAATTCAAACTTGCCATTTTGGGAAAAATTTTCAACCTCCTCTTTTTGATTCAAAAATGCCTCAAATAAAAAATTCTTGGTCATGAAAGTTGTAGATTGGATCATTCCCTTTTCAAAAAGTACAAAAACTTGATCTAATTCATCATAGAACTCAAGTTATGGCCTTGCAAAGTTGGGGAAAATCACAAAATTTCACTTATGTACCAAAGAGGGAAACTTGCAAAAAACTCATACCAAGGCAATTTGTGATCTCTAATTGACTTCTAACCATTACACAAACATCATACATGACCTATAATTCAGAATTGGCCCAAGAATTTCAAAGTTTCATGCCTTGATCATCAAGTGTTTCAAAAGGGGCCAAAACTTCACATAATTGCAAAATACCCCATAACTTCATTCCCACACGCTGAATTGCCTCAAGATTGAATTTGTGGACATCCATGAAGTCAGCTGAGCATGGACATGCCCAAAGGCCAACTGCACAAGTGCCCATACCTCAAGTACAAAACTTTTGACTTTTTGGCAAGAAGCCCATACCAATCAGCTGCAGCCACCACCCACTCTCTGGCCTATCACTGCTTGTTATGTGGATCAAACCCAAGTTATAACACACAACATTGTAGCCTAACACTTCAGACTGCTCAGCATACACAAAATCACTCCAACTTGCAAAAGCTTTCGAATTTCATAACTCAGCCAACAATTCTCTAAACTTTTTCCACCATTCAACTCCACATTCATCACTGGTCATTTCCCACCCTTCATTTTGCCTTGAAACACTTCAAATCAAAAATACGATTTTCACCATCCTTGAACTGAACTTCATCAAACTTCACATAGAGGCCATATAAACTCCAACCAAGCTTTGCAAACTCTTGAGGAAGGTCATTGAGGGTGATTGGAAGCAAGGAACTGGCCAGAAAGCTCCAAAGGTGAAAGCTCTAGTTCAGGTATCACCAAGAACAATTTTTCCAGAACTTGTATTTCTTGTTATAGAGTTGTTCTCCATGCTTCACTGATCATGCTGCTCTTTTTATTTTTGAAAATAGTTGAGAAATGAACATGTTGTGACTCTCTGAAACTATGTCCAGTTTTTTGTTCTTCTTCGATTCTCCATGTATGCTTGTTATAAATTATGTTTGGATGGTGGTTTGAGTTCGTTTTGAGTGGGGGATCATTTCTGGGCAGTTAATTTGGGGTGGGTTGGCTTGTAGAGAGAGTTAGTGATTTGGCCTCGCCGGAGAAGACGACCGGAACCACTGTTTCGGTTGTTTGAGAGTAATTAGGGTTAATTAGGGTTTTAGGTCAGTTTGAATAATAGCCCTTGGATTGAGCTTTCGCGTGTGCAGTGAATGGCTCAGATTGCTTCATTAAGCCCTAATCTTAATTAATTAGATTAATTAGGATTAATTAATTCAAAAAATCCAGTTTGAATTCTAACCACTAGATCACGCGCGCAGTCAATTCCCTCACCCTAGGTTTGAATCCTGGCCTTCAGATCATCCTACTTTTGTTTTTAATCCATTTTAATTCATATGTTCTTTACTTATTTTGCATATTTATTTTAAAATAGCTAGAAGCTTTTAAAAAATTTCATTTTTTGCATCATGACTTTAAATATTTTTCTCATTCTGAAAATAATTTTTATTTTATTTTTTGCATAAAATTTGTATTTTTAAAACATTTAAATGTTTATTTTAATTAATTAATGGAAATTAATTAATTAAAATACCATTTATGTTTCTAAAAATCACCAAAAAAATCACATTGCATCTTGACACATTTAGAGACATTATCAAACCATTCATGCAAATTTCTTTTTGGTTCTTGATCTATTTTGACATTTTCTTTTGATTTAGGGTTCTTAAAAATTCAATATTTTGACCCTAACTTAGAAAAATCTTTTCTGCCTAACAATGAAGGGTTTGATAGTGATTCTTTTTGCATTGCATCCCACATATCATGTAGTTTCTAGGATAAAATTGGCATGAATTTATCTTTCATTTTTTATTTGTTTTGCATTTTTCCTTGTGAAGTACCTTAAAACCCTAGCAAACTTAGAAAAATCATAAGTCCTTTAGGGTTTAGCTTCTGAGCTTCCCCTTTGGCCATTGAAATTATATGGGGTTAGGGTTCCTTTGATCCCATTTTGAATTTTTTATCTTGTCATTTGCTTCTGATTTTGAATTTTGCATTGCATCTTGTACATAAACCCTAATTTTTGCCTTCATTTGCATTCATTCTTCATATGCTTGCATACATGAACTTGCCATGACATTTTGTGCCTTCACATGACATATAAGACATCTTAGGACATAGTGAAATCATGTTTGATCATTTCATCATCCATTTTCCATGTTATGCATCCATTGCATTTCATAAGTTTTCATGAACTTTCATGCATCCTTTCATGTCTCATTTGCATCTTCATTGCTTGTATGATCATCCACATCTCATAACATCCATTTGTATCATCTCTTAGCATCATTTACATCTTGATTTGCTTCTGACTTTGGTTTTCATCTTTGCATTTCATCTCATTTTCATGTCATTTCATTTCCTTTTGCTAACTTTTCAGGTGGTAAGTGTTTGAGAAGTGAATTTGACTTCACTTCTCATAACCTCTTCTCATCCCTTTTATGTATCATTGCTGCATTTTGCTTATGTATTAGAGTGAGCTTGCTCATTCATGCTCCTTCCTCACTTTCTTTCTTCAAGCAACTTATCTTCTTAAGTGAAGTAAGTTGACTTGCTTCTTTTGCTTCTCTTCCTTTCATCTGTTTCTTCCTTGGTGGCTCTCTTGAAGATCTTCTTGAGAGCCTCACAAACCCTAGGAACACTCAAGCATGATCACAATTAGGGTTTGATTAGTCCCCCCATTAGTTTTACCTTTGTGTCATCTTTGAGTCTTCCCTTCTCATCTCTTAATCAAGGACTAAACCTTCAGGGTGTTAAGGCTTTGTGATTAAGCTTATGTCTGCATCCTTCTATTAGGATAGAGTGTATAACTTTAATCTTAAGTGTTAAACCCTTAATGTGTTTAAATCCTTTAATCAATCCATCTAATAAATCACTAAGACATCAAGCTTGTAACTTGGGCCTTGCATTAGGGTTCTAATTCTTCCTTAATTGGTTAAGAAGGACTAACCCTAGTGTTAATGGACAAGTCCCCCTCAAGCTGTCTTACAAACCATAAAATCCATTTCTTAACCTTACAATTAACTAAAATCCACTCTAATAAAGGCTTTGTTTTGTCATGAGGTTAATCCCTAATCATGGATTAAGTTGAGGAGCCTTCCTCAGCTTGAATGTTCTCATCTATTATCCTTATATCAGGATGGTGTAATGGGTCCATTAAATCCTTGATTATGGCTTAAACTCATTACTTAACACTAAACAAAAACTCCAAAAACATCTAAATAAATGAAAATAGGTTAATGATCTTAATCATACATCATGGTGGTTAAGTGTGAGGTGTTTATCTCATACTTAAGGTATTCTCATTACCCCTAATCAGAGAGAGGATGTGATGAGTTTACTAACCCTTGGTTCAGGATTAAGCTCATTTTCTTATGACAAACACAAAAAGGCAATAAAAGATTGAAAAACATAAAAAACAAACAATAATCGTCTCCTCCGGGATTCTTTTCTCATCTCATTCACTCACAAACGAGAACTTGCTTCTTCCGTCTAATGCAAGACAGTTAGCACCTGAGCCAGACAGGTCATACACTTGAGCATGGATAAGTAAGCAGTTCACTATCTTTCAGTCTCTTTGAGTTGAACTACAGTGTTCTGACTTCCTCATTGCACGAGAGGATACGTAGGCATAACTTAACAGTTATCGAACAAAAGTCTCTGTCCATCCCCCCTCTTCCAGCATAATTCTTAAAGCCTTATAGTCTTGAGCTTTGCATTCTTTTCTTACACTGACACTCCTATTCTTCACTTCACACTTCTTCTACACTAACACCTGTATTCTTTTCTAGCTTTTGCATACAAAATAGCACTGACACTACCCCTTTAAGCAAAAAATTTCAAGCTTGGATCCCATCGAGTACGGCGGACAATTTGGGTGCTAATACCTTCCCAGGTTGTAACCAACCCCCTTTCTCAGTTTCTCTGGTTCGCAACTGTCTTGTCCATATCTTCCCTAGGTCTATGCAGCATTACCTTTCCTTTGGGATAAAAATGCCTAGCTGGCGACTCTTTTCAGTTCACCCTTGTGTTCTCCTTTCACCGACCATTCACGCTTGTACCAGGATGCAAATCCTTGGGAGCGACAGCTTGGCGACTCTGCTAGGGACCCTTATACTGTAACCAGGGCTTCTGGTTCTTTTTGTGGGTTCCTCATAGCGCTTGTTTGATTTGTGTTTACTGGGGAGTTATGTGCTATGAGTGTTTATTTATTTTGCTTTATTTACTGCTTTATGTATAGCTTTATTTATTGCTTTCTTTACAGTTTTGCATATTTCATACTGTCATTTGCTGGATCTGGTTTGCTGTTTTGGTGGGTGGGGTTCCATTGAGAGCTTAAGGTCCTATACCTGGGACCTGAGTGACACCTAGGCTAGAGTGATTCATGTTCTTTCCCATTCCATTTCGGTCTGGTGCGGGATTATGAAACACGGTTCAGATGTGGGTTTCTTCTTGAGAACTATGTCCTACAGATTTCCTGTAGTGCTAGGGCTATCTGGGAAGCCTGCTAAGTCTGGACGACCTTTATTATGACCTTCAGAAGCTGAGGTGAATTAGAGGAGGGTTTGTTATGGTTATTTTAAACACTGTACATCCTGCTTAGAAGTGCTTACACTTCTCATAACTGATCCAAGTCTGAGGATCCTTGTTCTAGAACATTACCTGTAAGGGGGTTGGGTTGTTTACAGGTTTGTAGGAGCCCTTGGCCACATCATACCTGTTACTGTTTTGTTTAAGAGTACTCCACTTTGGGCAGTTCTTGTGATTAACCCGGGACATGTGACTCTTTATTTGAGTCCCCCACCCTGGTTACTGGATTTCTAAACCTTCATCTGGACTTTTGAACATACATGGGCCTTATATCAAGACAGATAATCAGATCTAGCTTGATCATAAACCCTTGCATATCATTTGCATATATCATCATTGCATCATTTAACATTTGTTTATTTACTTTTCATGGTATCCATTTCATTGTATCTTGGTTTTGGTTTTGACCCCTTCTTCTGCATAGACCTGTGCTTCAGCTGTCTTCATCAGTTTTCTGCTTCAGTTATCTCCATCCTTACCAGCATCAGTCTGTCAGTGGTTCACTTCCAGCATCAGTCTGTGATCTTCACCAGCATTTGTCTTCAGTTTCTTCAGCAGCATTCATGACTACTCCCAGAAAGAGCAACATATCCTACCACTTTTTTGAGCCTGTGTTGACTGGTATCAGGCAGGTCCAGTCACTCATCACACCTGACCACATCCCACTGTTTAGAGAGCACTATGGAGGTATCCTGGATATGGTTATGGACCTTGACCCTTCTTAGAGGAGCATGATCCACACATGCTTGCAGTTTTATGACCCTCCATTGAGATGTTTCACCTTCCCAGACTTTCATTTAGGGCCTCTGTTGGAAGAGTTCTCTTTATTGATTGGAGTACCTATTAGAGGTGGAATCCCTTTCAACCCAGAGATGAGTGCTCCCAGAAATGAAGAGATAGCAAGGGCACTGTACTTGGAGCCTGCCCTTATTGAGCAAAGTATGACAACAAAAGCTGGAATTCCTGGTTTGCATTTGGACTTCTTGATTTCTCAGGCCATCCTGAAGGCTTCATTGGGAGAGTGGAGGGCAGTCTGTGCACTGTTAGCCCTCAGCATATATGGGGCTATACTGTTTGCAGATGAGCCCAAATTTGTCAGCAAGAATGCCATCCATCTGTTTCTTCTGAAGAACCCAGTACCTACATTGCTAGGAGATTTTTACTACTCCATTCATCAGAGGAATGAGAAACAGAGGGGGAAATTGGTGAGATGTTGTGCTCCTTTGTTTTATACCTGGCTGCTCAGACACCTGCCTAAGTCAGATACTTTCTTGAATCCCCACCAACAGAAGAATTGGGCCAAGAGGTTCATTGCTTTGACTTCAGATGATATCAGATGGTGCACCCAGAGCACCAAGGGCAAGGACATTATCACCAGTTGTGGACAATACCCAAATGTGCCTCTGGTAGGAGTGAAGGGTTGCATCAACTACAATCCTTTACTATTTAAGAGACAACTAGGTTATGCCTTGGTTCACCCTCCCAGAGGACAGGATTTAGCTGAAACCCTGTATTGTGAAGTACAACCTAATTCAGTTGTTGTCAGAAAAGCATCCTGGGCTTGGGACAACACCCAGACAAAAGGGATAGCTATTCTTGGAAGATGTAACAACGTTGCTTCAGCTCAGTACTCAGACTGGTCCCGTACTAGAGCTCAGATTACCAGAATGCCTTTCACCTTGGAAGACATACCTGGACCATCTACAGTACAGCCTACAGCAACAGTTAGCCTAGAGGAATTTGAAAAGTTGAAAGAAAGGAATGAGCAGCTATCTCAAGCCTTGAAGAAGACTCTTTGGGAAAGAAGTGACGGTCTTCTGGACATTGAGAGACTGGAAAAGCTCAGGGTGGAGCATCTTGCCAAAATTGAGAAGACAGAAGACTACATAAGGAAAGCAATGGCTGGGGAACAAATATTGAAGAATGCCTGCAAGGAGGCCAAGATTCAGAAAGCTAGGGCTGAGCACTATCTGCAAGAGAGTTAGGCTAGGTGGGTCAGGATCACCGAAGCCCGTACACAAGAAGACCAGAAGACTCAATCCAAGATTGAGCAGTTAGAAGCCAATGAGAGGAAGCAGCAGGAAGCTCTGTTGGCTGCATAGAAAGAGATATCAGAGTTGAAGCTCAGAGCAGGATTGAAGAGATCCAAGGGTCAGGATAAGCACAAGAAGTTGACCACTGCCATTGCTACCAGGAACCTCCTCATTAGGACCATTACAGAGCACCCAACTGGTCCAGTAACTGAAGCACTCCTGAAGGAGGTCAGAGAGGATGAGTTTGGACTAGATGTCTGATTCTTTGCTTGTTGTTTGTTTCCATTGGATGTACTTTTCCTTTTATTGTATTTTGACCCTCCATGGGCATTGTATTGTAAAACAAACTATGTATTATTCACCATTTGTAATATATTTTAGTTTGTTTTCATTTGGGTTTTCTCTCAACAACATCAAGCATCTTCCTCGAGGTCTGGAAAGGTCAAAACCAAGAACCAAACCGGATACCTTGGAAAACAAATAAGCATATTGCATTGCATACTAACTTTGTCTTTGTTTTTTAGCTTTTGTTATTATTGTTTCTAACTTTGTTGTGATCTCAGGAAACATTGCACGTCGCCGAGTGTTCCCTGTCAACCGCACGCACCGGTACCTGACTCGTAACAACCTTCCCGACATTCGAATGGAACAAGTACAGTAGGATCTGACTGAAGTCAGAAATCAGATGGCCAATGAGAGAGTAGAGATGAGAATCAGATGTCTCAGTTCATGGCAGTGATGACTGGCTTAGCCCAGAGTCAAGAAAGGTTAAGAGAACTGGTGGAAAGACAAACTCCTGAGGAGCCTCATCTTGGAACAGGAGGAACTAGCAACAATGAAGAGGGCCAGCCTCGTATTAACCCACCAGTATATGGACCTCATCTGGATCCAGAAGTTAACATCCCGAGGAATGGTCAAGGTAATGCTGCTGGGGGCCAAATCTTGCAGGAGGATCCCTAGGGAGAACAGTTTACTGTCATTGGGGCTGGAGATGAGATATACGGCAGAAGATTGGACGAGATTGTTGAAAAGTTAAGATCTTCGGAATCTCAGAATTCTTTGGGCTTCGATGTGATGGATATGGGACTAGTGGATGGGGTGAGAATTCCCCACAAATTTAAATCCCCATGCTTTGAAAAGTACAATGGTACCTCCTGTCCTCGCACTCATCTGCAATCTTTCTTGGGAAGACTCAAAGCTTATACCATGGATGAAAAGTTATGGATGTTCTACTTTGAGGACATTCTGACTGGAGCTTCGAGAGAATGGTATTCGCATTTGTCTAGGGCCACCATAAGATGCTGGAAGGATTTGGCTGAGGCTTTCATCCGTCAATATCAATACAACCTGGATATGGCTCCCAATAGAACTCTTCTAATGGGCATGTCTCAGTCTTCTAGAGAGAGCTTCCGGGATTATGCTCAGAGGTGGAGACAGCTTGCTGCTACTATCCAACCACCCATGTCAGAAAGGGAAATGGCTGAAATGTTCATGAACACATTGCAAGGGACCTATATTGATAGATTGGATGCTTTCTCCTCTACTAGTTTTGCTGATGTGGTCATAGCTGGTGAGAGGATTGAAAGTCTCTTGAAGATGGGTAAAATCTCCGACAGTGGTGCAGGTTCCTCCAGCAATCCCAGAAAACCTTTTGCGGGACCCCGAAGGGCAGGTGAAACAAATTCCATTCATACAAGCAGGGGCAGGCCTCAATATGCTCACCAGTCAGTAGCAGTTGTTACCATCCCAGCTCCGATTCCACAACAATCATCATATCCTCAACAACAACAACCACAATATCAACAACAAGCTCATTATCCGCAACAAAGGTCGTACAACAACAGCAATAGCAACCAACAGCAACGTCCCTTCCAACAGAGGCCATCACAAGCAAACAGGGTAATTGACCCAATCCCAATGCCGTATGTTGCACTCTTGCCACAACTCCTAAAGCTCATCCTAGTTGAGTTAAGGACGATGGCACCTCCAGATCCTCTTAATTTGCCAAAGAACTATGATGCAAATGCCAGGTGTGCATTCCACTCAAACGCACCGGGGCATAATACTGAAAAATGCAGGGCCCTACAGATGAAAGTCCAGGATTTGGTGGACTCAAAAGCTCTCAATTTTGCACCTCCTCCGAACGTCATAAGAAATCCAATGCCTAGTCACAACGGGCCTAGGATTAATGCTATTGAGGAGGGCAAACCATCCACATTAATCAACAGTGTTGCACAAATCTGAACACCCTTGGTTGAAATCAAAGCTCAGCTGTTAGAATGCCAAGTGTTCCCCGGATGTGAGGTCGGCTGTGGATATTGCAACATTTCCGTTAATGGATGTGAGAGACTGAGAAACGGCATAGATGGCCTCATGAGAGATAGCATTCTTCAGATTACAACAACAGCGACTACAACTCCAACAATTCCTTCATTAACAATCACAGATACTCCTACAACATCAGCAACAATTGTTCCAACAGATTCTGCTACAACTCCAACAAACATTCAATCAATCACTTCAACAAATACAGATTCAATCACAGTTCCTGCTACAACTTCAACACCCGTCCAGTCAACGGTACCATCTACAACATCAGCAACATCTAATGAAAGCGTCTCAACAGTTACGATATACTACGATCCCGCAAATGTTCCTTCCAACAACTCACAACAAAATGTTACTCCTATCAGAGCTCCGGTTACCATATATTATGATCCACACACCATTGTGGTCCCCTCTGCAGCTGCTATCAGTCCGGTCACTATTACAGTGCTTGGGCCAGTTCCTTACGAAAGCAATAATGCCATCCCTTGGCATTATGGCTCAGATCTATACTGCGAGGGGCAGAAAATCACTTTAGATTCATCAACTTCTTCACCTCAGATAGACAATTTGGGGGGAGGCGGAGGCTTCACTAGAAGCGGACGTCTCTTTGCCTTGCAAATGCCAAGACCCATTGCTGAAGTAGAAGCTGCTGCTAAGGCAAAAGGGAAGAGCGTGGTGCAAGAATAACCAGTTGCTAAAGAAACTTTGAAGACTCCTTTTGATCAAGAGGTTGATGAATTCATGCGAATAATCAAAAAGAGTGATTATAAGGTGGTGGACCAGCTTCACCAGACACCTTCCAAAATCTCCATACTATCATTGCTAATGTGCTTCGAGGCTCATCGGAACGCACTATTAAAAGTCCTGCACGCAGCTTATGTGCCGGAGGAGATTACTGTCAATCAGTTAGAGGTTGTGGTTGGAAATGTCAACGCTAGTCATGGACTAGGATTTACCAACGCTGATCTGACAACGGAAGGTCACAACTACAACAAGGCTTTGCACATTACCTTGGAGTGTAAGGGTGCAGTTCTTTCTCACGTATTGGTGGACACAGGGTCATCACTCAATGTCCTACTCAAGAAAGCCCTTATGAAGCTGGAGTATGATGGATTGGCACTACGCCCAAGCAACTTGGTAGTGAGAGCCTTTGACGGTTCTAAGAGATCATTTCTGGGAGAGATAGAGTTACCAATAATGATTGGCCCACAGGTTTTCAAAACGACCTTCTTTGTGATGGATATACAACCTGCCTATAGCTGTCTATTGGGTAGACCATGGATACACGCCGCTGGCTCCGTGACGTCAACCCTTCACCAGAAGTTAAAATTTGAGTGGGAGGGCCAAGTCATTACCATTTGTGGGGAGGAGGATATCTTCGTTAGCCAACTGGATACTTTTAAGTACATAGAAATGGATGGGGAGATCCATGAGACCATGAGTCAAGGGTTTGAGGCCCTTAACATCAATGAAGCATCTGCTGTGTCTAGGACTTCCATCACATCATATCAACAAGCCCGAAAGGTTGTTGAGGAGGGTACCGCTCAAGGCTGCGGCAAGCTGCTGCCAGTTGAAAAGAAAGAAGACCGATTCGGGTTGGGTTACAGACCAAATCGACAAGATCAACCAGAGGCTGCAATGGAGCCCAAGTTTGTCAGCGGGGGGATGCTCACCCCGGATGCTGTGAATAGCTTGGAAGATGAGTCAGAAGACGAGCGCAACCTGGAAAGCTGGATACGTCCAAGGATCCCAGGGAACCATGTCTCAAATTGGTCTTCCCAGGAAATTATAAGAGTTACTCCTGCAGAGTAATTATTATTTCCTGTCTTTAAAGCATGCATCAAGTCCTGCATCTTGCCCAAGATGTCAGGGCTCATTTTGTAATCGGGCCATCTTGTATTTTTGTGCAAACGATCAATTAATGAATATCAGGACATCTTTTACAAATGAGTCTTTTTCTTTTCTGTTCACTGTTTTTCATTTTTCATTTTTTGTACAAAAATAAAATGGCAATGTTTTTCAAAATAATAACTTCATTTTCACTTTTTTCTAAACAAGATAAAACTGATCACTAAAATGAACAAATCTAAACCCTTGCAGAGAGTGCCCTCCAGACTGCACCGACAACAACACTGCTATGACTTCTTCGTATGACTTCGACAATCCGATTAATCAAGCTGATGAAGAGGTTGAAGAAGATTATGAGCTACCTGAAGAGCTAGCCAGGTTGTTGAGACAAGAGGAGAAGGTTATCACTCCTCATCAAGAGGAAGTTGAGACGGTTAATCTTGGTACAGAAGAAGACTTGAAAGAAGTGAAAATCGGGGCCTGCCTGCAAGATTCAGTAAAGGAGCAACTTATTGACATGCTTCGGGAGTATGTGGATGTTTTTGCTTGGTCTTATCAGGATATGCCAGGGTTGGACACCGACATTGTTATGCATAAACTGCCTCTGAAAGAAGATTGTCCGCCAGTAAAACAGAAGTTGCGCCGTACTCACCCAGACATGGAAATGAAGATAAAAAAAGAGGTACAAAAACAGTGGGATGCTGGTTTCCTTGTTGTGACCAGTTACCCGTCGTGGGTTGCTAACATTGTACCCGTGCCTAAGAAGGATGGCAAGGTGAGGATGTGTGTGGATTACCGGCATCTGAACAGAGCCAGCCCGAAATATCAGTTCTCGGTGTTCTCCTTCATGGATGGATTTTCAGGATATAATCAGATCAAGATGTCACCTGAAGACATGGAGAAGACAACTTTCATCACACCCTGGGGCACATTCTATTATAAGGTGATGCCATTCAGACTGAAGAATGCTAGTGCCACTTATCAACGGGCTATGGTAACATTATTTCATGACATGATCCACAAAGAAATTAAATGATGACATGATTGCCAAGTCCCTCACAGAAGAAGACCACCTGGTAAATCTGTTGAAGTTATTCAAGCGTCTGAGGAAATACCAACTGAAGCTAAACCCCAACAAGTGCACATTCGGGGTGCGATCTGGTAAGCTGCTGGGATTTATTGTAAGTGAGAAAGGGATTGAAGTTGACCCTGATAAAGTCAAAGCCATTCAAGAAATGCCTGCACCAAAGACTGAAAAAGAAGTTCGAGGGTTCCTAGGTAGATTGAACTACATTTCACGGTTCATATCTCACCTTACAGCAACCTGTGAACCCTTGTTCAAGTTGTTGAGAAAAGAACAAACGGTCAGGTGGAATGAAGACTGCCAAAGAGCTTTTGACAAAATCAAGGAGTACTTACAAGAGCCTCCAATCCTTATGCCTCCAGTTGAAGGAAGACCTCTAATAATGTACTTGACAGTATTAGAAGAGTCAATGGGGTGTGTGTTGGGCCAGCATGACGAGTCTGGTCGAAAAGATTATGCAATTTACTACCTAAGCAAAAAGTTTACCGACTGTGAACAACGTTATTACTGCTCGAGAAAACTTGTTGTGCTTTAGCGTGGGCTGCTCGCAGACTGAGACAGTATATGTTGACCCACACTACTTTATTGATCTCAAAGATGGACCCAGTCAAGTATATATTTGAGAAGCCAACACTTATCGGACGGGTTGCAAGATGGCAAATGATTCTCACAGAATATGACATTAAGTACACATCTCAGAAGGCCATCAAAGGCAGTGTATTGTCTGATTATCTTGCTGAGCAACCCATTGATGATTACCATCCTATGAGATTTGACTTCCCTGATGAAGACATCATGTTCATAAAAGAAAAAGATCATGAAGAGCCTATTCACACTGAAGGGCCTGGCCGAGAAGAAGAATGGACTATGATGTTTGATGGGGCTTTTAATATGAATGGTCGTGGTGTTGGTGCAGTACTCATTACACCTAAGGGAGTTCACATGCCTTTCTCGGCAAAACTCACTTTTAATTGCACTAACAACGAAGCTGAATATGAAGCTTGTATTATGGGTCTTGAGGAAGCCATTGACCTCAGGATCAAGACTTTAACTATGTTCGGAGATTCAGCTCTGGTAATCAATCAAACCAACGGCAAATGGTATACTCACCAGGAGCATCTGATACCTTACCGGGATTATATAAGGAGGTTGCTTACATTCTTCACAACAGTCAAGCTTGAGTATATCCCTCGAGATGAAAATCAGTTTGCAGATGCTCTGGCTACCATTTCATCCATGATCAAAGTTCAAGTTGCCAACTTTGTGCCTCGGATTTCAGTGTCCAGACTTGACAGACCAACATACGTATTCTTTGCAGACCTTGCTAAAGATGATAAGCCTTGGTTCCATGACATCAAATACTTCTTGGAGGATCAAACATACCCACCTGGGGCATCTTCCAATGAGAAGAAGACATTAAGAAGGCTGGATGGTAGTTTCTTCCTGAATGCTGATGGTTCCTTGTACAAGAGAAACTTTGATATGGTACTCCTCAGATGTGTTGATAAGGCAGAGGCAGACTTGCTGATGCACGAGGTGCAGAAAGGATCTTTTGGTACCCATGCTGGAGGACATGCAATGGCTAAAAAGTTGTTAAGATCAGGCTACTACTGGATCACAATGGATGCAGACTGTTGTGCTTATGCCAGAAAGTATCATAAATGCCAGATTTATGCAGATAAAGTGCATGTGCCTCCGAATCCTTTGAATGTGATGTCTTCACCTTGGCCCTTTGCCATGTGGGGAATTGATATGATTGGGAAGATCGAACCGACTGCTTCAAATGGCCACAGATTCATCCTGGTTGTCATTGACTATTTTACCAAGTGGGTTGAAGCAGCTTCATATGAAAATGTCACCAGGCAAGTGGTAGCCCGATTTCTGAAGAGGGACATCATCTGTCGGTATGGAGTGCCCGAGCGAATCATTAGTGATAATGGTTCCAACTTGAACAATAAAATGATGGCAGAACTATGTCGGGACTTCAAGATCCAACAACACAATTCTTCTCCTTACAGGCCAAAGATGAATGGCGCTGTAGAGGCAGCTAACAAGAATGCCAAGAAGATTGTGCAGAAGATGGTGGTCACCTATAAAGACTGGCATTAAATGCTACCGTTTGCCTTGCATGGGTACCGTACGTCAATCAGAACATCCATTGGGGCAACACCGTATCAGCTTGTTTATGGTATGGAGGCAGTCCTACCTGTTGAAGTTGAATTACCCTCCTTGCGGGTACTAATGGATGTCAAATTGAATGAAGCAGAATGGGTCCGATCCCGGTACGAACAGTTGAATCTGATCGAAGAAAAGAGATTAGCTGCAATCTGCCATGGGCAGCTGTACCAGAAAAGAATGAAGAAAGCCTTCGATCAGAAGGTCAGGCTTCGGGAATACCAAGTAGGAGATCTTGTGCTGAAAAGACTCCTCCCTCCTCATACAGACCACAGGGGCAAGTGGACTCCGAATTACGATGGTCCATTCATAGTAAAGAAAGTCTTCTCTGGTGGAGCACTGATGCTCAGTACTATGGATGGTGAAGACTTCCTGTCCCCTGTGAATTCAGATGCAGTTAAAAAATACTTCGCATAAAATGACCCGTTGGACATAAAAACAGAATGTAAGTCTAGGCAAAAATAGGGCATCCCGGCGAGTCAAAAACAGAATAAAAGACTCGGGATAAAAATAAGGGAAAATAAATAAAAAATGTACAGCCGCTAAGTTGAAAAGCCACGTTGGACAGCTCAGGCAAAAATGGGTATCCCGGTGGATTGAAAACCCGAAAGGGCGATCCATGCAAAATAAGGGATTAAGCGAACAACTGCATTCTGAATCCGTCTGTATCACTTACAACATGGAAAGCTGCGAAAGGTTCGAGCATCGTTCAGAATCAACCTTCTTCAAGAGCAAGATGAGAAGAACGTCAATGTCATACGGGTCATAGCAAAGGGAAGCACACTGAAGCGTCATCAGCATTGCCAGTACCCTTTTGTTTCTCAATTTGTAACAATCTCCTCATTTTAGGGGATTCGTTTCTTTGATTGTACTTGCCAATTCAGGGCACACAAATTAATAAAATCATATTTTCAGTCATATTTCATCTCATACATTTTATTTTCATTTGCAAAAATGTCCGATGTCCTTGTAAAATTGATTGCATAAATACAGATACACCTTTTCTAATCACATGCTTACAGGAAATATATTACTCCCGGGAGTGTCTAAACTCCTATGATGGAATCCAGTAAGGGATACCTCGGGATACTTGTACGTTTCTTTGTCAGAACAGGATTGCAAGTATTCAAAGTGCGACACGGGGCATGAAAGCTTTTCCCCAGCAAGCTTCCAAATCATTATTTACTCAGCACATCTCCCAAATAGCACCAGAGATGCTTTCTCTCCAGCTGAGTTATCAAAACATCATCATCCTCAGCAGGATCCCCACAGAAATCTCAAGGAGGATCGTTCATTGATCATTCCTCCCCAGCCAAGTATCAGACAGGGAACCATCTCCCCATAGAGTTTCAGCCTCTATCCAGAAGAGCAATGTCTGAATATCTCACAACAAAGTGACGAAAGCTTCCACAGTCCCCAGTTGGGCTCCTCATTACCAAGATAGGTCTATCAGTGACCTATTTTCCCCAAGCAAAGTCATATCAGATCTACCAATGATCTTTTCCCCCAGCTGGGACTTTCTTTCAAAGCAGATCAGCCAGAGATCTTCACAACAACGGGATCCGAATCCCGGATTGGTATCTTTGCATAAACATAGCATTCACATCATATTTCCCCTCAGAGCGTAGCATTCCGTCTAATATGGAGCATTACGACAAAAATCAAACATATTGCATAATCACAAGTCAGGTTCGAATCAGTCACCTGTAAATATCAACAATACCACATCAGTAATATACAAAATACCTCTCAATTTCCCCGGCAGAAGACCAAAGTGTCCCCTTTGCACTCTCAAAAACAGATATATGCTCCTTTGGCACTCGTTCGTGTCATCATTCCCCAGTAAAGTCGCTCGAACGTTCTTTACAGACAGATATCCATACACTCTCTAGACACTCGTCCGTGTCACCATTCCCCAGCATGTTTGCCTAAACACTTATTGTAAACCAAACACTTGTTTTTAACACACTTCTTCTGACACTCGTCTGTGTTATCCCCACAGATCTTCAGAATATCTTTTTACACATTTCCTCTTATGGTACTCGTCTGTATCATACTTTCCCCAGTAAATTGAACACTCGTCTGTGTCTCACTCATACGTTTTACTCATACAGATACTCGTCAGTATCTCGTATACACCACGTATCTCTCCTCAGATTCAACACTCGTCTGTGTTCTTTGTTAACCAGGTGGTACTCGTCCGTACCATCATCTCTGAACATGCGTCAACGTTTGTTTCCACCGATACTCGTTTGTATCATAGTCTTAAGGATGCTCGTCCGCATCTTTAATCTATACACAGCGTCAAACACTTATACCTTTTATTTCTTGAATTAGACACTCGTCTGTGTCTACCATTCCCCAGAAGAGTTCCCAGCAAGTCCCGATAAATTATTTCCTTTCTATCTGACATTCGTCCTATGTCATGATACTTCCGGCAGTCGTACCCTGCCAGGTGATCGTCCTTCACCTTTTGATGATCGTCCTTCATCATTCCCCCAGCGGAGTTTCCATTATTTGAACCCTTTCCTATCCGACATTCGTCCTATGTCGTGATATTTTTAGCAGTTGTCCCCTGCTAGGTGATCGTCCTTCACCTTTTTTGATGACCGTCCTTCGTCATTTTATCCGATGGCCATCTCCATTGTTGATCTTGTTATCTGACATTCGTCCTATGTCATGATAAACCCCGAGAGCAGCCGTACCCTGCTAGGTGATCGTCCTTCACGTCTTGATGATCGTCCTTCACCTCTTGATGATCGTCTTTCATCATGCTTATCCGATGGTCGTCCCCATCGTCGACTCTTTCTATTTGACATTCATCCTATGTCATGATAATTTCGGTAGCCGTACCCTGCCAGGTGATCGTCCTTCGCCTTGGATGACCGTTCCTCATCCTTATCCCCAACAGAGCAGCCGCCCCCTGCTAGGTGATCGTCCTTCACCTTTGATGACCGTCCCTCGTCATTTTAGTTCTCCAATCCGATAGTCGTCCCCATCATTCCCTTTACCTTTAATCCCTGGAGGATCTTGTTACTTTACCTAATGGTCATCCCCATCATAATTTCTTCATTTTCCCAGCATGTCGGTCGTCCCCGTCATTATTTCATCCCCAGCAGTCGTCCCCTGCTCGAAGGTCGTCCTCCGTCGCCCGCACTTTATAATCATATTTTACTCCCTTTTACAATCTATATCCCTTTCCTTCTTCATTCAGTGAGTGCAAATTTTGGACTGTCTTTGGTATTCAACAACAAGCTATCTTGTTTGTCTGTTAAGCCAGGCGCTTACATCCTACACAGCTAACTCATGTTTGAATAGGGGCAGCTGTAAGCACCCCAAATTTTCCCTCACTCATTTCACCATGGCTTGTGATTCTTTTCATTTGCATAAGTTTAATCATATCATCTCATATTGCATTTTTGCTTCATTGCATTGGTTCTAAGTCATCTGCATCTAGGGTTTGTGATCTGAGCCATCCAAGAGCCCTCTGAGCCACTCCAAAGGGTCTCCAATCATTCCAAGAGGGTCCATGTAGGTTCAATCATATTATTTTATCCTCCCAAGATCAAGAAAGTCAGAAAATCACAAGAACTGAGAAAGGCATGGAAGCAGAGCCAAGCTTAACTGCACAGATGACCTAAAATTAGGGTTTTGGCTTCAAAGGCCATAACTCCAAATTTTTTGGTCATTCTTGTTTCTATTGGTCTCTATATGATATAAGGATCATGCATACCAATTTTCATGAAGAAATTCAATGGGGAAGGCATATGATCAATAGATGACTTCTTGAACAAGTCAGTGCAAAATCAGGGCATCTGAGGCCCCCAATCATCCAACCAAAGGGTCTTATCCATCATTTTGGGTGTATATGATCTTTATTTGGTCTTAGAAGAAGTTAGAAGTTCACAAAATTGAGGAATTTCAAGCCATTTGCAAAGTTGCCATTTTGGGAAAGTGACTTGTAATGCAAACTTGCCATTTTGGGAAAAATTTTCAACCTCCTCTTTTTGATTCAAAAATGCCTCAAATGAAAAATTCCTGGTCATGAAAGTTGTAGATTGGATCATTCTCTTTTCAAAAAGTGCAAAAACTTGATCTAATTCATCATAGAACTCAAGTTATGGCCTTGCAAAGTTGGGGAAAATCATAAAATTTCACTTATGTACCAAAGAGGGAAACTTGCAAAAAACTCATACCAAGGCAATTTGTGATCTCTAATTGACTTCTAACCATTACACAAACATCATACATGACCTATAATTCAGAATTGGCCCAAGAATTTCAAAGTTTCATGCCTTGATCATCAAGTGTTTCAAAAGGGGCCAAAACTTCACATAATTGCAAAACACCCCATAACTTCATTCCTACATACTGAATTGCCTCAAGATTGAATTTGTGGACATCCATGAAGTCAGCTGAGCATGGACATGCCCAAAGGCCAGCTGCACAAGTGCCCATACCTCAAGTAAAAAACTTTTGACTTTTTGGCAAGAAGTCCATACCAATCAGCTGCAGCCACCACCCACTCTCTGGCCTATCACTGCTTGTTATGTGGATCAAACCCAAGCTATAACACACAACATTACAGCCTAACACTTCAGATTGCTCAGCATACACAAAATCACTCCAACTTGCAAAAGCTTTCGAATTTCATAACTTAGCCAGCAAATCTCCAAACTTTTTCCACCATTCAACTCCACATTCATCACTGATCATTTCCCACCCTTCATTTTGCCTTGAAACACTTCAAATCAAAAACACGATTTTCACCATCCTTGAACTGAACTTCAGCAAACTTCACATAGAGGCCATAAAAACTCCAACCAAGCTTTGCAAACTCTTGAGGAAGGTCATTGAGGGTGATTGGAAGCAAGGAACTGGCCAGAAAGCTCCAAAGGTGAAAGCTCCAGTTCAGGTATCACCAAGAACAATTTTTCCAGAACTTGTATTTCTTGTTATAGAGTTGTTCTCCATGCTTCACTGATCATGCTGCTCTTTTTATTTTTGAAAATAGTTGAGAAATGAACATGTTATGACTCTCTGAAACTCTGTCCAGTTTTTTGTTCTTCTTCGATTCTCCATGTATGCTTGTTATAAATTATGTTTGGATGGTGGTTTGAGTTCGTTTTGAGTGGGGGATCATTTATGGGCAGTTAATTTGGGGTGGGTTGGCTTGTAGAGAGAGTTAGGGATTTGGCCTCGCCGGAGAAGACGACCGGAACCACTGTTCCGGTCGTCTGAGAGTAATTAGGGTTAATTAGGGTTTTAGGTCGGTTTGAATAATAGCCCTTGGATTGAGCTTTCGAGCGCGCAGTGAATGGCTCAGATTGCTTCATTAAGCCCTACTCTTACTTAATTAGATTAATTAGGATTAATTAATTCAAAAAATCCAGTTTGAATTCTGACCACTAGATCACGCGCGCAGTCAATTCCCGCCCCATAGGTTTGAATCCTGGCCTTCAGATCATCCTACTTTTGTTTTTAATCCATTTTAATTCATATGTTCTTTACTTATTTTGCATATTTATTTTAAAATATCTAGAAGCTTTCAAAAATTTTCATTTTTTGCATCATGACTTTAAATATTTTTCTCATTCTGAAAATAATTTTTATTTTATGTTTTGCATAAAATTTGTATTTTTAAAATATTTAAATGTTTATTTTAATTAATTAATGGAAATTAATTAATTAAAATACCATTTAAGTTTCTAAAAATCACCAAAAAAATCACATTGCATCTTGACACATTTAGAGACATTATCGAACCATTCATACAAATTTCTTTTTGGTTCTTGATCTATTTTGACATTTTCTTTAGATTTAGGGTTCTTAAAAAATCAATATTTTGACCCTAACTTAGAAAAATCTTTTCTTCCTAACCATGAAGGGTTTGATAGTGATTCTTTTTGAATTGCATCCCACATATCATTTAGTTTCTAGGATAAAATTGGCATGAATTTATCTTTCATTTTTTATTTGTTTTGCATTTTTCCTTGTGAGGTACCTTAAAACCCTAGAAAATTTAGAAAAATCATAAGTCCTTTAGGGTTTAGCTTCTGACCTTCCCCTTTGGGCAGTGAACTTGTATGGGGTTAGGGTTCCTTTGATCCCATTTTGAATTTTTTATCTTGTCATTTGCTTCTGATTTTGAATTTTGCATTGCATCTTGTACATAAACCCTAATTTTTGCCTTCATTTGCATTCATTCTTCATATGATTGCATACATGAACTTGCCATGACATTTTGTGCCTTCACATGACATATAAGACAGTTTAGGACATAGTGAAATCATGTTTGATCATTGCATCATCCATTTTCCATGTTATGCATCCATTGCATTTCATAAGTTTTCATGAACTTTCATGTCTCATTTGCATCTTCATTGCTTGTATGATCATCCACATCTCATAACATCCATTTGTATCATCTCTTAGCATCATTTACATCTTGTTTTGCTTCTGACTTTGGTTTTCATCTTTGCATTTCATCTCATTTTCATGTCATTTCATTTCCTTTTGCTAACTTTTCAGGTGCTAAGTGTTTGAGAAGTGAATTTGCCTTCACTTCTCATAACCTCTTCTCATCCCTTTTATGTATCATTGCTGCATTTTGCTTGTGTATTAGAGTGAGCTTGCTCATTCATTCTCCTTCCTCACTTTCTTTCTTCAAGCAACTTATCTTCTTAAGTGAAGTAAGTTGACTTGCTTCTTTTGCTTCTCTTCCTTTCATCTGTTTCTTCCTTGGTGGCTCTCTTGAAGATCTTCTTGCAAGCCTCACAAACCCTAGGAACACCCAAGCATGATCACAATTAGGGTTTTATTAGTCCCCCCATTAGTTTTACCTTTGTGTCATCTTTGAGTCTTCCCTTCTCATCTCTTACTCAAGGACTAAACCTTCAGGGTGTTAAGGCTTTGTGATTAAGCTTATGCCTTCATCCTTCTATTAGGATGGAGTGTATAACTTTAATCTTAAGTGTTAAACCTTTAATGTGTTTAAATCCTTTAATCAATCCATCTAATAAATCACTAAGACATCAAGCTTGTAACTTGGGCCTTGCATTAGGGTTCTAATTCTTCCTTAATTGGTTAAGAAGGACTAACCCTAGTGTTAATGGACAAGTCCCCCTCAAGCTGTCTTACAAACCATAAAATCCATTTCTTAACCTTACCATTAACTAAAATCCACTCTAATAAAGGCTTTGTTTTGTCATGAGGTTAATCCCTAATCATGGATTAAGTTGAGGAGCCTTCCTCAGCTTGAATGTTCTCATCTATTATCCTTCTATCAGGATGGTTTAATGGGTCCATTAAATCCTTGATTATGGATTAAACTCATTACTTAACACTAAACAAAAACTCCAAAAACATCTAAATAAATTCAAATAGGTTAATGATCTTAATCCTACATCATGGTGATTAAGTGTGAGGTGTTTACCTCATACTTAAGGTATTCCCATTACCCCTAATCAGAGGGAGGATGTGATGAGTTTACTAACCCTTGGTTCAGGATTAAGCTCATTTTCTTATGACAAACACAAAAAGGCAATAAAAGATTGAAAACATCAAAAACAAACAATAATCGTCTCCTCCGGGATTCTTTTCTCATCTCATTCACTCACAAACGAGAACTTGCTTCTTCCGTCTAATGCAAGACAGTTAGCACCTGAGCCAGACAGGTCATACACTTGAGCATGGATAAGTAAGCAGTTCACAAGTCAATTTATCTTTTAGTCTCTTTGAGTCGAACTACGGTGTTCTGACTTCCTCATTGCACGAGAGGATACGTAGGCATAACTTAACAGTTATCGAACAAAAGTCTCTGTCAGTCTCCCCCTCTTCCAACATAATTCTTAAAGCCTCATAGTCTTGAGCTTTGCATTCTTTTCTTACACTGACACTCCTTTTCTTCACTTCACACTTCTTCTACATTGACACCTGTATTCTTTTCTAGCTTTTGCACACAAAATAGCACTGACACTACCCCATTAAGCACAAACTTTCAAGCGTGGATCCCGTCGAGTACGGCGGACAATCTGGGTGCTAATACCTTCCCAGGTTGTAACCAACCCCCTTTCTCAGTTTCTATGGTTCACAACCGTCTTGTCCATATCTTTCCTAGGTCTATGCAACATTACCTTTCCTTCGGGATAAAAATGCCTAGTTGGCGACTCTTTTCAGTTCACCCTTGTGTTCTCCTTTCGCCGACCGTTCGCGCTTGTACCAAGATGCAAATCCTTGGGAGCGACAATGGGGTCTTGGTTGTAGAAAGTGTGAGCTGTGAAATTGTGATGCTATAATAATAACTGAAAATAATAATAAATATAATATAAAAAAATAATTAAAATAAAAAAAAGTAGGTATAATTATATAAAACCCCCCTGTCATTAGGGCGGGTTTTGGTTTTACCCCCTTTAAGATATTTTTTAATTGACGCCCCCTCATAAAATGAAAACTCAGATTGTACCACCCCCTTTTACTGCCTTGCTGATGTGGACAAGGATGACTGGGCAATTGTGTGTGACTGGACAATTGTGTAACCTTGTTATACTATTTGAAATTCCTCCCCGTCAGTTAGGGTTCCCAATTTGAGAGGTTTGGAAGCAGGAAGGAAACGAGCTTGAAGACAAAGTGACATCCATGGGAGAACGCAAGGAAGAACGCAAGGAAGAAGACGAAGCAATGGATTTACAGGTTTGTTTAGCAATGTTGATGATGTTAGGTAGTTTTATTTTCGTCATGTTCATCTTCTTCTGTTTCTATTTTCAGAAAAAATTATTGTTTAATGTGGTGTTTCGACATGGAGGGGAGTTTGTGAAGCACAGTGTCGGCGAAACAATATATAGGGGTGGTGTTTCTACTGTAGTTTCTGGGGAACACTTAGATAGATTTAACACTAGTCATATTAACAACATAGTCAGTGGATGGGGATACCATGTAGGATCGTTTCGGTTGTGGGCTAGGATCCCTAAAATCTCTCCTAAGCATTTTCAGATTAAGAACGATGAGGATGCATATGATTTCGCATGTTACCATTCTGCAAATGAAGTTGATGGTGAACTTTTTGTTGAACATGATGCTAGTGGTAGTGCAATAAACCCTAGGTGTGTCAATCATTTGTCTGAGTTAGAGGATAGTGATGAAGATAATGTAGAAAGTTTGGACGATAGTGAGGATGAGAGAACCACTGCTTTTGTAGATGGTTTTGAAGGTGTAGATGTCACTATACCAGTCAGTCAAGGTCCAATAATTAGTGGTTTCTTAACTGGTTGTAGTAAGAAATGTGTGGAAGATGAGAATGATGAGGATGATGATGATTATGTGAGTGAAGAGTTGTTGAGTTCTGATGTTGATAACTCAGATGGAGAGAAAAAACCAAAGTTTGAGAAGTTTAAAAAAGAACAGCTGAATAAAAATTTCAAGTTCAAATGGGGTATGGAGTTCAATTCCCTAGATGAGTTTAGGGGAGCAATTCGTGAGTGGACTATTTTGAATGGGAGGGAAATAAGATTTGTGAAAAATGAGGGGTATAGAGTGAGAGTGGAATGTAAAGTGAAATGTGGTTTTTTAATGCTTTGTTCCAAAGTGGGCCACAAGCACACTTATGCTATAAAGACTATAAAGGATACCCACACATGTGCTAGGGTTTTAGATAACAAAACAGCTAGTTCAAAGTGGGTTGCAAAGGCTGTGGTTAAGATGCTTCAAACATCAGAGAAGGTGAGAATCATTGATATCATACAGCATATTAGGCAAACATTTGCAGTTGGTATCACTGTTGCTAGGGCTTGGAAAGCTAAGATGATTGCCAAGAAAATCATAGAAGGTGATGCAGATCAAGAATATGCTAGCCTATGGAGATATGCAGCTGAGTTGAATAGGGCAAATCCTGGGAATACTGTAAAGATAAACACAGAAAGAGCATCATCCTCCATTCAACCAAGATTTGGATCTTTTTATTTTTGTTTTGATGGATGTAGGAAGGGTTTCGTGAATGGTTGTAGACCCTTCATTGGTGTTGATGGGTGTCACTTGAAGACTAGATATGGAGGTCAGCTTTTGATTGCTGTTGGAAGGGATCCCAATGATCAGTATTTTCCACTTGCATTTGGTGTGGTTGAAACTGAAACTAAGGAATCATGGAGGTGGTTCATAAATTTGGTGATGGAAGATGTTGACATTGAAAACAAATATGTTTTTATTTCTGACCAGCAAAAGGTAAACATATGTTTTTATTTATGTGATATTATTTTCTTGTCTGTCATATGTTTCTTGTCTGTCATATTATTTTCTTGTCTGTCATATGTGATATTATTTTCTTGTCTGTCTTATTTATGTTTCATACAAATTATCTTCATTTTGTCAGGGGTTGGTTGCAGTTTTTGAGGAAATGGAAGCTAGGATCGAGCATAGGCTATGCTTAAGGCACTTGTATGCTAACTTCAAGAAGAAGTTTGGTGGTGGAGCTCTAATTAGAGATCTTATGATGGGGGCAGAAAAGGCAACATACCAGCAAGCATGGTAGCAAAAGATGAATGAGTTAAAGGCAATAGACACTAAGGCTTGGGCTTGGCTCATGGGAATTCCAAAGGAAAGTTGGTGTAAGCATGCTTTTAGTTTCTATTCTAAGTGTGATGTATTGATGAACAACATATCTGAATCTTTTAATGCAACTATTTTGCTTGCTAGAGATAAACCAATTGTGACAATGTGTGAATGGATTAGGATGTATCTAATGAATATATGTAGTAACTCCACTGTGAAACTGGATAAGTGGCCACATAGGGTAATGCCCATTCCTAGGAGAAGGTTAGATAGTGAGGTTGCTAATAGTGGTCATTGGTTACCTACTTGGTCTAAGGATGAAGTATTTCAAGTCAGTCATGCATATAACAGACAAGAGTTTATTGTGGACATAGCCAAAAGAGCTTGCAGCTGTAATTTTTGGGAATTGGTTGGCATCCCATGCAGGCATGCTATTGTTGCATTAGGCTTTAGGCAACAATCACCTGAGTTGTTTGTACATGAGTGTTACTTAAGAGAGAAGTATGCATTGGCCTATGGTTTTGCTATCAGTCCTATAAATGGGATTGATATGTGGCCTGAGGTTGAGTGTGAAGATTTGTTGCCTCCTAAGTACAAAAAGGGTCCTGGTAGACCTAGAAAACTCAGAATTAGGGAGAGTGGGGAGGAAGGTGCAAGAAGAAGGCTACCAAGTGTATCTTATAGATGCACTAGGTGTGACAAGACTGGGCATAATATGAAATCATGCAAGGCCAAGAAACAACATCCAATTGCACTAAAAAGAAAGGTAATTATTTCTGCTTTATGTTCAGTTTCTGCATTATGTTATGTTTCTGCTAATGTTGGTTTGCTTGCTAATGTTATGTTTCTGCTAATGTTATGTTTCTACTGTGTCTGCAGAAGATGAATAGACCACAAGGTGAGCAAAATCAAAGTCAGCCTAGTGTTGAACAAAGTCAGCCTAGTGTTGAACAAAGTCAGCCTAGTGTGGTGACCAGTCAAACTCAGCCTAATGTTGAACAAAATCAAAGTCAGTCTAGTGTGGTGACCAGTCAAACTCAGCCTAATGTTGAACAAAGTGTGCAAGCATCAGCAAGGGCTAAGGGAAAAACAAAGCTTAAAGAGGAGGTCAAGCCATTGAGAAAGAGGCAAAGTGAGAGAATTAAGGAAAATTGGTTTAAAAAACCAAAACCCAACTCAGGTCCAGGTTTAGACCCACAACAGCCTTTGACTTTCCCTGAAGAAGATGGACATGCCCTGAAGAAGAAGGCTACAAGGAAGGCTCAAAAGGAGAAATGCATCAATGGGCTCTAACTACATTTTATGTTATGTTTCAATTCTGCATATTAGTAAACTCTTAGTTCTGAATATTTTGTAAACAAGATGCTATTTTGTATTCTTGATGAATTCTGAATATTTTGTAAACAAGATGCTATTTGGTAATATTATTGTTACTTCTTCCATTTTGGTAATATTCCTGCTATAACAAGAAACAAATATAATGGACCTGTAACAAGAAAACAATATAATGCAGAAACCAATATATTACAAATATTACAACTATTATGCAGAAACCAATATATTACAAATATTACAACTATTATGCAGAAACAAATAATGGACCTGTAACAAGCAACCAATATAAAGCAGAAACCACTATTATGCAGAATAATGGACCTATTATAACACTATAATGCAGAAACACTATTATAATTATCATAAACCAGAAACAATATAATTATCATAAACCAGAAACACTATTATAATGCAGAAACCAATATAATGCCAGAAACAATAAATAATAAACAGAAACAATATTATCTCATTTTATTGAACTTTGTCATCAATACATTACAACTTTGTCATTAATTTTTTACAAATGGTTAAACAATAAGGCAATAAAAATACAGAGCATTATAATTCCTATCTTAAGCTTCCTATTAACACTTCTCTGCACATCAAGCTTCATCTTCACCTTCTCTAGTTTGACTTTCAATGCTTCAAATTGCACTTCTTCCATTACACAATTCTTACAAACAGATTGCATAGCGCCCATATCTTTGACTGACTTTTCCATTTCATCATCCCATGCAAATAACACACAACCATTAGTGTTATTGCGACATTTCCAGAACTTCTGATTGCGATTTTTGCTTGTACTTGAAACCCACAACTTCATTGATCTACCACAACCACAAACGGGTAACCCAGGAATCAAAACCGAAGCACTACTTGCAGTAGACATAATCAAGAGGAGAAGAAGAATGGAGATTGTGATTGGAAAATGATGTTGAGAAGAGGAGATCAAGGATGGTGCTGCAAGAGGAGAAGAAGAATGGAACCCTAGAAATTGGGATCCTTTTATGGAACCCTAGAAATTGTCCAGTCACACACAATTGCCCAGTCATCCTTGTCCACATCAGCAAGGCAGTAAAAGGGGGTGGTACAATCTGAGTTTTCATTTTATGAGGGGGCGTCAATTAAAAAATATCTTAAATGGGGTAAAACCAAAACCCGCCCTAATGACAGGGGGTTTTATATAATTATCCCAAAAAAGTAATACTAATGATAATAATAAAATAGTAACAATGGTAGAATGTTTTAATAAAATGTGGTAGTATGAAAAATGATAATAATAATATGTGATGAATTTTAAAAGTAATGGTTAAAATGGATTAAAAATGGATAGTAAGTATTTAAAATAGTGAATAATAAAAAGGGATTATTATTTTAAAAAGAAATAAATGCATTTTTTTGGGATTTTTGGTAATTGATTATTTTTGAATAAAATATAAAAGGATATTGGATATGGATGAAATTAGATAATGGACAAAATCGGGTATAAAAATAATATAAAAACAAGTGACATATTTTGGATTTTTGAATATCTGTTGGACAGTAAAATAAAATGGTAAGGATAGGACAAATTTGGGGTATGACAACCGTTTCTCTCCAATTTTTTATTGGATTGAATTTTGGCCCCCTTTGTGAGTAATGTTTGCTTTGGAATTAAGCTATCATTGTTTGATAGTGGGCAATATTTTCTCCAGCTTGAGTATATTACTTTGGAATTAAGCTATCAATTTTTCGATAGTGGGTAATATTACCAAATTATTCAAGCTATTTTGCTTGTACTCCTACCCAGTAAATCCGGTAGTTGAGAGTTCTTCTTTCTACCCAGTAAAAATGTAATAGAAGTTGTTCCCCTTTGTTGTGATCATATCCAGTAAATCAGGTAGTTGAGGTTTTTCTACCCAGTAAAAGGTAGTGGAGGTTATCCCTCTTTGTTTTGCTCCTATCTAGTAAATCGATAGTTGAGTCCATTATTCTCGTATCTTCTACCCAGTAAACCGGTAGTTGATGATTCTGTTCCGACTCGGTATTCCTCCATTTTTGGACTCGAATACTTTAATTGGTTATCGTTCCCTAGAAGAGTGTTTACTCTTTCCCGTTGAACCCTGTTACCTTGATTGTATCATATTTTATTTTCCCCATGTGGAGTCGGTTTTCCAGTGATTTATTTTCCTGGTATTTCTTTTGGTGTCTTTTGTTTTCCCCAGAGGGATATTTCTTCTTGCCACAAAAAGAAAAAAATTGCAGTCACCTATTATTAGTTGGTTCAGAGGTATCTGGCACTGAACTTGGGAGGGCGAATTACAATCTGATCCCCCACAACTGCATTTGGGTCAAATAAAAAGGGTTTACACATGCTTATGTGCTAGAAACCCTATGTTTTGGATCAGAATCACTAATCGGTCACTCTACTATGAAACAGGTACGGATAACGGGCTTAATGTGATTGCACCTGAATGAAAGGACCCAAAAAGAGATGAAAAGATAGACCTAGGTATTGTGGGATAATATGGGTTGGTTAATATAGGATTGAAGTTTATGTCCATGTCATTATGATACCCTTGGTTCACTTAGTTAGTACCTGTCACTGCATCCTGGCTTGAACTTAGAAGCCCTTTTAGCCCAAATCACGCGTTGACACTAGTTTTCTTTCTTTGAGCTTTAAATGTTTTGCTTGAGGACAAGCAAAGGTCTAAGTGTGGGAGGATTTGATAACACTAAATTTCACCGCGTTTCTGACTCTGATTTCGCATGCATTCTAAGTTTTTATTGCTATTTTGTTATGTTATTTCTATGTTTTCCTTTGTTTTCAGGTTTTGACTTTAATCGGAGCCTCGACCGAGAAAAGGAACAGAAAAAGAGCTGAAAAAGGCAAAAATCAAGTAATTCAGCATTTTGCACGTGTGGCACCCACTGTGGTTGGCGCCATGGGGTCAGCCATGACATGGACACGTCTCAAGACTCTCCCCAACTGCCAATCCCTGTGATCTCCACTACTCACACCATTTTGCACTCATGGCGGCCCCCATGAGGGTGTGGCGGGCGCCACAAGGCAAAATGGTTTCCCTCCATTTTTCGGTTACAAAGGGCATCCATGTTTTTGCACCCTAATTTTTGCCCTAAGTTTTCTTTGCATTTTCATCTGCATCTTGCATACAAACAAGAATGCACTGGTTGCTCGGTTCTTCCCGGGTTAGATTTATGCCTCGCGGAGGATCACCGTTGTCTTTAATTACTTTATTTGTTTATGTTTACTAAACATTAAACAAAATTCAAAAATATTTTGTTTCCTTTTGGTAACCTTTTTCAGGAAGAGGAACCATGTGAAAATGCCAAAAATAGAAATCCTGCAGCTCGAGCGAAATTTCACAGAAAAAGTCGAAGTTGATCCGCAAATAATTCAAATTTTTATCTGATCAAGGATTTCCCAAGTTAATTGATTCATTCAAAGGATTTCCAAGGTTCATGTGTTCATTTCTTCGATGCACAACAAGAATCGGGCTGAAACAACCAAGCAACCATGTTTGAATAAAAAATTCAAATTTCAGCTTGGTTAACCGGTTAACCAGTGCGAAATTTAAATTTTTTATTCAAATCCAGCACCCTTAGATCATTGATTTAATTGGAATATTCTAGATCCATTGGTTTCTGATTTCTCTACATCACTTTGATCATTTCCTACCATAAACCCTCATTAATCACCACTCTTTTCCATTTCCCACCAAAATTCCAATTATCAAACCTAAATTCAAATTACCAAAGCAAGCTCCATTCCACCAAATTTCGATACCTAAGGCCTTTACATAGGACCACAATTTCATTCATTCCACAAGCTTTTGATAGCCACAAAACCTCTTGCAAAATACTCCCCCAACACCAAAATTCTCAAAAGCTCACTTTCTTTCTTTTGAAGTTATCAAGAATTCACATTGAATTCTTGATTAACTTGAGCTAAACCTTCATCCTTTCATTCTTTTGTTCATCAATTTCAATAGATCTAATCTTGTGTTGGTCCAATTTGAAGAAAAGCTTTTGGTAATTCATCTTCCTCCATAAACCCATATTCACCATCACCATTCAAGATGTAGATCCTTGATACTTTTGTTTCTAGATCCTTTGGATCTTTATTTGTTGTTTGATTGCAGGGATTCCACTGTATTTTGGTTTTAAAATTCGTGCAAATTCAGATCATGATCATCCAATGTTTGAGAAAAGGTTTCAAAATGGATCATGCTGAATTTTTCTGCATTTTTCAGCTTCTGGTACAGTGTTAACCGGTTAACCATCTTAAAAACAGCGCAGATTATTCAAAATCTGCTTGCGTTAACCGGTTAACCGGTTAACACAAGTTAGAATGGTGTTTTTGGCTTGTTTCAAGCCCCTTTTTGGTTCCTCTTTCTTCTTCTTCTTCTTCCTCCTTTTTATTTTTACCTTGGGAAGCACTTTTGGGAGTGATTTCTCCTTAATTTCAATGAACTTTGGGTGTAGATTAGAGTAGTTAATGTTCATTAATTCAAAACTACCATTAAGTGGATTATTCAATTCATTTAAGGTACTTTGCATTAGCGATACATTTTCATGCTTGAATCCACCAAGATGAGTGATTGAACTTAAGGATGGAAGAATACCATAAGTGAGGCTCAATTTGGTATTCACCTTTAGTTTTGTGCGGTATTGTAACACGGTGGGAAAACTGACTTTAGTTAAATGTTGTGGATAGCAAGAGTCGCCACCGACTTTTATTTTATCCAAAGTAAAGGCATAAAAGAACAGGAAAGACCTTTAAAATATTTTTGGATTCGGGGGGTAGGTTATGTAAAGGGAAGGTGTTAGCACCCTTTACATCATGGTTATCCATGGGCTCTTAGTTACTTAGCTCACTTTAAAATGTTTTTGAGAAGTGTAGTGTGTGTTTAGAAATTTTCTTAAGTGCTTTATAATGATCCATGTACGGATATATATGAAGCCTTTGTTTTGAAAATTGCTTGAAAAATGTGAAGTGTTTGAAATGTTTTTGAAGAGTGAGCAAGTACGTAAGAGAAACCTACCCTAAGTTAAGTCTTTTCTGTTCTTAAATATCCTTTAAATGGTAAGACTATCCATATTATTAAGGAATAGGTAGTCATTACCTTGGATGTGTGAGGGACAAGTGAAGGGACAACTGCTATTTAGGCAACTGTAAGGTGTATAAGCAATTCGAAGGGACTTATCATCTTTATTCGAAAGGGACAAGATCATTACGAAGGCAACCATGAAGGGACTTGATCTTTTTATCTATTATGGGACTAGATGATATGAGATGAGGGACTTTGCTTTACACCTTACTTGACCTTTTGTTTAGGCAACTTGAGAGGTAACCCTTAAGAAGTGAGATGGCGATCCAGGATCGACTTACGTGTGTGAGTGTACCAATTCAAATATTTATCTTTAAGATTAATGATCTAAATCCAATTTTAAATATAAACATGTTTTACACTCCATATTTTACTAACCATAGCAATTAAAAATAAATAATAAGAATTATTCTACAACTATTACATATTGGATACAATTACATTATAATTAAAAATAATTAAAATAAGAAAATAAATAATTAAATGGATTAGTAGTAATAAACAAAAATAAATAAATATAAGAGGGTTAGTAATAATGAACAAAAATAAATAAGCATAAGATGAAGAAATTAGCATAATAATAAATAATAAATTAAAAGTTCAATTTTAAATAAATAATTATTTTTTAAGATTTTTAATAAGAGGGACAAATAATAAATACTATATATTAATAAAATATGATTAATAGTCTAATTATTTAATTTTATATACATATTAAAAAAATATTTGATTATAAGCATACAAAATAATAAATTAAATTCATAAAATAAAATTAGGGTTTTTAATTACTTAGAAAAAATAAATTAGGGTTAATTAATTAATTAACTTATTTACATATAAAAGACTATATACAATTTATAAAATAAATATACATGATTACAAACAAATAAATTAAGGTTTATAATATAATTAGGGTTTAAAAAAATATTAGGGTTTTAGAAAATATTAGGGTTTTACTTATTAATTTACAAAACAAAACAATTTATTTAAAAAATATGATAATTATACATATATACATATTTATGAAATAAATATAAATAATTTAAATTTTTTAATAAAATCAATTATGATATTTTAAGAATATAAAGGAAAATATTATAATGTTATTTAATAACTATTTTTTATATTTTATATTTACTAATTTAAACAAAATTGAATTAATATAATAAAATAAATTTAAATAAGAAAACATAGAAAATTGATCAAAAAGAAAGGACCTGGGATTTGAACCCAGGTCCCCTACCTCATATGCACAGCACAAAACCATCCAGGACAGCGTGCGCTGGTGACATTTATGTGATGTTCAATCATTAAATAATAAACCTGCAAAAATAAATGATAAAACACAAAATGTTCTTCAACCAGAATCGAACCTGGGTCTTGAAGGTCCCTAACGCGCATGCTTACCACCAGGCCAAGCAGCCTTAACTGAAATAAAATAGAAACAATTACAAAAAATATTAGACTAATTTTTGAATTTCCTGATGGCGCCAAGGAGGTCATCTTCTTCTTGGGTTGCTGTGAATTCACCTGCCAAATCATCTATGTATTTTCCTGCGAATTTTTCAATATTCAAAACCTGCGAAAATCACATCTCATAGCTAGGCTCATTATTTCATAAAATTGATCAGGTTAATGTGATCCTTGAGAGGTATACGGTCTAGCCATGGTTTTCAAATGGATTTATATTGCCTCCTATGCAAAACCCTAAAACGAGCTTCAAACCCTAGCCATGGTGAAACTCCAAACCTGCATCGAAACTCATAACCAACAATCCAGAATCCATGTGCATCATTCAACAAACAATATTACAAGCTTAAATTCAAATGATCATGCTTAAAACTTATGAATCAAAAAAAAATATTCTTGACATGAAACCGATTCGGTTTGCATCATTCATGAGGTTATGGATGCGTGTAATCATATGGATAGCATCCTGAGAGTCCAAGGATCCTCTCTATGTCCTTAGAATACCTTTAAATGTCATGCAAAAGTGAATCCGAATTTGATTTTTTCTACCAAATTTCGAAAGTTTGAATGGGTTGTTTGAAGCTGCAATTTTCGTGTCCTTGCATTGTGATGAGTTTGTGTACATATAGTGAACTGAATTAGGTCAAAAAGTTGGGCTATCCTTTGGATATTTTGGTCATGGAAGATTGAAAAAGATCATGCCTTAAATTTCAAATATTCCTTGATACAACCTTTCTATCTTAAGACAATCACCATAATTTGCATATCAATCTGATCCAAGCAACATTTATGATTTTCTAGAAGCAATATCTCATTCAAATATTTGATTTATATATTTTATTTTGATTTAAAATGGTTTTAAATGAATAAAATCAAAATAAATAAAAATAAAAATAATAAAAATCTGAATAAAGGAGGATTGGGTCGTGCATGATGTCATGTTAAAGTTTGGATCACAAAATTGCAAGCCCATTTGGAAAAAATTGGTTTTAAGGCCCTATTTGCTTCATAAACCTCCCAAAAATTTCCCAACTTTGCAAGGGCACAAATCCTTAAATTTTAATGCTATGAAGGTTTTATTAGAAATTTTGTAAAGCTTAAAGAGTCCTCTAACCAACCCCATTGGTTTCATGTCCATATCTTTTACCATTCTCAAGTTATGCTCTTTTGAAGTTGTTGACTTTTTGTTGACTTTTAAAAGGACCTATAATGTCTTAGCTCATACCTTCCAAATGAAGCATTTTTGGGCTTGGCTTGTGAGACACAAAGTTGTAGATAATTCAATTTCCTTCAAAATGAGCTTTGGATGGGAAAAATTTGATGAAGCATGTGAAAGTTATGGCTGGTCAAAGTTCAGTTGACCTTTCCTGAGGAAACCCTAATTTAGAAACTCCTGATTCTTGATGATCTGAAATCTCCTTGATGAATCATGATCAACCCTTGATCAAATGATGAATTTTACTTCATATACTTGATGTTGGCAAAAAATCATGAAGTTTGACTTTGGTTTGACCACAGTTGACCTTAATTTGACTTTTTAACTGCTTTGACTGATTTTGACCTATCTGATCATCTGACTGAGCAAACCTTTGGGAAAAGTCTTGAAACTTGTCATGGAGATTCTTAAACACATATAAGATGTTATGAAGCTCACTTGAAGTCTTGGAAGTTCATTTAGCCTGATTAAAGTCAAAACCCTAGTTTTGGATGCACTGCTTAGGAGGATGCATTGTCTGAGGGAATTGTCAACTTTTCTGACTAATTGTGAACTTTGTGAACCTTGTGAACCTCATAAGATGTCTTGTGAACCTCATGAGAGGTCTTGTGAACCTTGTGAACCTAATGAGAGGTCTTGTGAACCTTGTGAACCTCATGAGAGGTCTTGTGAACCTTGTGAACCTTGTGAACCTTGTGAGCCTCTTAGTACACAAAGTCTTGTCTTGTGAGGGCAAATTTTGGGGTGCAACAGCTTCCCCTGTTCAATTTTCTGAAACCTGAGGGGTTAGATTGGTATATGTGCCATTCGTGACCTGGAAGGTTGAAGGGGATTGAACACAAAAGCCCAAAAATTTGCACTCACCGGTGCGTAGAGTAATACTGATGATTAGCTGTATATGCTTGAGTGGGCTTGAAGATGCCACTTGGAAGAACTAGGAGATGGGCTTAGAGATGCCATCCAAAGTATCAGAATATGATGATGTCTTTATGTTGATACTGGATATCAGTACTAGGTCTTTGTATAAGCCGTCTCTGTATCATTTATGCAACATGAGTTGAGTTGTTGAACGGACCAGTAGAAATGAATCTTGTGATAATTATCTCTTTTGGAGGTATCCTAAAGAACGTCAAGATTTGTTCTTAAGGGTCAAAAGAACGTCAGGATTAGTTCTTCTGATATACTTCTTGGAGAATAAGGTAGTCCAAAGTGAGAAGATATAGCTTTTGGGAAGATAAACAACGTCCCAACATTACCTTTGGGAAGATAAACAACGACCCAAGGTAATGGAATAGCTTTTGGAAAGATAAACAACGACCCAAAATAATGGTATAACTTTTGGGAAGATAAACAACGGCCCAAAGTCATGATAGAGTACTTGGGAAGATAAACAACGGCCCAAGGTAAGGGTATAACTTTTGGGAAGAACGGCCCAAAGTCATGATAGAGTACTTGGGAAGATAAACAACGGCCCAAGGTAAGGGTATAACTTTTGGGAAGATAAACAACGGCCCAAAGTCATGATAGGGTACTTGGGAAGATAAACAACGGCCCAAGGTAATGATATGACTTTTGGGATGATAAACAACGGCCCAAAGTCATGATAGGGTGCTTGGGAAGATAAACAACGGCCCAAGGTAATGATATGACTTTTGGGAAGATAAACAACGGCCCAAAGTCATGATAGCTTTCAGGAGGATAAACAACGTCCCGAGGTATAAGTTGTTGATATTGTTTTACCTGCATATAACTATCCTGCAAGGAAAATATTAGTTTATGCATTATGTATGCATGCATAGTATGATGCACTTAAGTAATGTATTATGTACTTATGGATATGTATATTATGGTATGATGTAGATGATGTATGTATGAATTATGCAGCCTGAAGCGTCTGGATATCTTCGTATAACAACTGCTGGCCAGGGAAAATAAATCCCGATTTGTTGCTGAAGAATATGAGAAACTCGTTCCCGTCTCGTTCGATAGTAAGGTATCCATAACCTTCCATCTTCGTTCGATAGTAAGGTATCCAATACCTCCCGTCTTCGTTCGATAGTATGGTATCCATAACCTCCCGTCTTCGTTCGATAGTAAGGTATCCATAACCTCCCGTCTTCGTTCGATAGTAAGGTATCCATAACCTCCCGTCTTCGTTCGATAGTAAGGTATCCATAACCTTCCGTCTTCGTTCGTCGTACTCCTATTGAAAGAATAAATTCCCGACTATCCGTCTGAGGATAAACGAGATGGATATAAATTCCAGGGGAGATGTGACTCGAAGTATTTATGAAGATGGATTTGCCCTACTGGGGGATTTGTAGCTGTCTTGTGGGGATGAACCGGTGAAGCTTCGTTGAATTCCTTCCCTCGTTCATCTTTAGTAAATACTATTACTGCATTTTCATGCATTTCTGGTAAACATCAATCATATTAAGCATTTTATGCATTTCTGGTAAACATCAATCATATTCAAAAGCATACATACATTCAAACACAACCAATGGACGTTTTGCTTATGTAAATAGGGTAAAAGTAAATCTGGATTCAAAGATGGAATTTTATTTATATCACAAAGTGACCTATACATAGGCGAGTTTGTACAAGGAGACAGAAATCCTAGTAAGAGGAATTTGTCATAAAATTTTTACAAAACAAGGAAAATCAGCTATGTGAGAAATAACCCTATTGAGTTTCAATTTTACTATTGCCATTATCTTCAAGTATCTCATCTTCTGCTCTCGAGACGGAAATGATTGGATTGAGCTTTATCTGTTCGAGCTTGAGTAAGTAGCACAACTGGTTGTAGTTTCATGAGTGATCCAAACGAGACATAGTCATATGCTTTAATCCCTAACTTTTGCCTGGATTGCCCTTTCAGGTTTTCAATCCACCGGGATACCCTTTTTTGCCCAAGCCGCCTATTCAGGTTTTCGACTTGCCGGGTGTACATTTTTTTTATATATATATCCCTAATTTTTGCCCGAACCCTTTTGGTTCCCCGGGATGCCCTTATTTTTGCCTAGGCCAGTCAACCTAGCGGGTCTCTTTTTATGCGTAGTATTTTTTAACTATGTCTGCGTTTACAGGCTGCGGGAAGTCTTCACCATCCATAGTAGTAAGTATCATGGCACCTCCTGAGAATACTGTCTTGACTATAAATGGTCCTTCATATGTAGGAGTCCACTTGCCCCTAGGATCACCAGCCTGATATACCTTTGGCTTAACCTTCTTGTTGAAAGCCTTGATCATTCGTTTCTGGTACATCTGGCCATGGCAAACTGCTGCTAACCTCTTCTCATCAATCAAATTTATCTGGTCAAGTCGGGTCTGAATCCACTCATCTTCATACAAGCCTGCATCCTTCATAATTCTTAAGGAGGGAATCTAAACTTCAATGGGAAGAACTGCTTCCATACCATAAACCAAGGAAAATGGGGTTGCCCCTGTTGAAGTACGTATTGTGGTACGATAACCATGAAGAGCAAATGGTAACATCTCATGCCAATCCTTATAAGTAATAGTCATCTTCTGTAAAATCTTCTTAATGTTCTTATTAGCAGCTTCTACTGCCCCATTCATCTTTGGACGATATGGAGAAGAGTTGTGATGCTTAATCTTGAACTGCGTGCAGAGATCAGTAATCATAGTGTTGTTCAGATTAGAGCCATTGTCAGTAATAATCCTTTCAGGGATGCCATACCTACATATGAGATTATTCTTAATGAATCGAGCCACCACATTCTTAGTAACAGATGCAAATGAAGCTGCCTCCACCCACTTCGTGAAGTAATCAATAGCGACCAGGATGAAACGATGCCCATTAGAAGCAGTAGGCTTGATCTCACCAATCATATCAATGCCCCACATGGCAAAAGGCCAAGCAGCAGTCAACACATTCAATGGTGATGGAGGTATATGTACTTTATCAGCATAGATTTGACACTTGTGACATGTTCTGGAATGTTGATAGCAGACAGCTTCCATGGTAGACCAATAGTAACCTGCTCTCAATATCTTCTTTGCCATAGTATGACCACTAGAATGAGTGCCAAAGATCTCATCATGCATGTCTTCCATAATCTCTGTTGCTTCCTTCTTATCCACACAACGAAGCAAAGTTAAATCATGATCGCGCTTGTACAAAATGCCATTACTCAAAAAGAACTTTGCAGAAAACCTTCTCAGAAACTTTCTATCTTTGACAGATGCCCCTTCAGGGAACTCCTGGGCTTCAAGATATCTTTTCACTTCATAGAACCAAGGCTTCTCCTCTGCTTCTTCAGTGTCAATCTCATTGCAGTATGCAGGCTTTTCAAATCTATCAATAGTAATCTTGGGAGCCTCATCATCCCAGCTGATCTCAAACATGGATGCCATGGTTGCTAAAGCATCTGCCAACTGATTCTCTCTTCGTGGAATATGTCCAAAGGTAATCTCTTTGAAATGTTGTATCAAAGACAACACATGCTCTCTGTATGGAATGAGATTATCGTGCTTGGTATCCCAATCTCCTTTGATCTGACTTACTACCAGGGCTGAATCTCCATACACATCCAGGAACTGAATCTTCATATCAATGGTAGCTTTAATACCTAGGATACATGCCTCATACTCAGCCATGTTATTGGTACAATAGAAACAAAGTCTGGCAGTAATCGGGGTATGACAACCTTCAGGGGAACTGATCACAACACCAACACCATTACCAAGTGCATTAGAAGCTCCATCAAAAACCATAGTCCATCGGGATCCTTGTTCAGGTCCGTCATATTGTCCAGGTTCATTAGTAATAATCATAATGTCTTCATCAGGGAACTCAAAACTCATTGACTGGTAATCATCCACTGCTTGATGAGCCAAATGATCAGCTACAACAGTTCCTTTAATGGCCTTCTGAGTAGTATACTGTATGTCATATTCTGTTAAGATCATTTGCCATCTTGCAATTCTTCCAGAGAGAGCAGGTTTCTCAAATATGTACTTGATTGGATCTATTTTCGAAATCAATAAGGTAGTATGAGTCAACATATACTGTCTTAGTCGGCGAGCAGCCCATGCCAAAGCGTAGCAAGTTTTCTCGAGCAGTGAGTATCTTGTTTCACAGTCGGTAACTTTTTGCTAAGGTAGTATATTGCCTGCTCTTTTCGACCAGACTCGTCATGTTGCCCCAAGACACACCCCATTGAGTTGTCTAACACTGTTAAGTACATAATCAAGGGTCTTCCATCAACTGGTGGCATCAAAATTGGAGGTTCTAAGAGATATCTCTTGATTTCATCAAAGGCAGTCTGGCATTCATCATTCCATTCCATCAACTGATCCTTCTTTAACAACTTGAAGATTGGCTCACAGGTGGCAGTTAATTGGGAAATAAATCTTGCAATGTAATTCAATCGTCCCAAGAAACCTCTGACTTCCTTCTCAGTACAGGGAGCTGGCATCTCTTGTATCGCTTTCACTTTTGCAGGATCTACTTCAATACCTTTTCCACTGACAATGAAACCCAAAAGCTTACCAGATCTAACTCCAAAAGTACACTTGTTTGGGTTCAATCTCAACTTATATTTCTTCAACCTCTCAAACAACTTATGCAGATGATCAAGATGTTGTTCTTCATTCTGGGACCTAGCTATCATATCATCCATATACACCTCTATCTCATGATGAATCATATCATGAAACAAAGCCACCATAGCACACTGATATGTTGCCCCTGCATTCTTCAAACCAAATGGCATCACTTTATAACAAAAAGTGCCCCACTGTGTAACAATTGTTGTCTTCTCCATATCCTCAGGTGCCATCTTGATTTGATTGTAACCAGAGAAACCATCCATGAAAGAGAATACCTTGTGTTGAGCCGTTTTGTCTACCAGTACATCAATATGATGAAGTGGAAAGTCATCTTTGGGGCTGGCCTTGTTCAAATCCCTGTAGTCTACACACATACGTACCTCACCATCTTTCTTAGGTACTGGTACCACATTTGCAACCCATTGAGGATAAGAAGTCACAGCTAAGAACCCTGCATCAAACTGTTTCATCACCTCTGCCTTAATCTTCTCTGACATTTCAGGACGCATGCGACGAACCTTCTGTTTCTTTGGACGACAATCTTCTTTTACTGGTAAACGGTGAACCACAATGTCTGTATCCAAACCTGGCATATCTTCATAGGACCAAGAAAAGATTTCCACATAATCATGTAACATTTGAATCAACCTGCTCTTAACACCATCCTCTAATTCAGCCCCTATCTTGACTTCTTTCCTGTTTTCTTCAGTTCCCAGATTCACAACTTCGATTGGCTCTTCATGTGGCTGTATAGCTTTCTCTTCTTGTTGTAACAACCTAGCAAGCTCTATAGGTACTTCACAATCGTCCTCATTTCCGTCTTCAGCTTGATAGATTAGATTCTCGAAATTATAATTGGCAATAGTAGAACTGTTATCAACAGGATCTAGAGTGGATGAGGATCTGCATTTTAGTGATGTGGGTGTGTGTAAGAACACATAGCTGATAAAACAAAAATAAAAGAAAAGAAAAACAAGGAACACAATATTTACGAAAACAAAACGTCCACTGATTTTTATTGAATGAAGTATGCAAATGAAATGACATCCCGTAATAAGCATACCATTATGCCCAAGGTAAGGCACAAGGCTTAAGAGTTTAATTGTTCAAAAATTACAAACTTTAAAAGTAACAACACAGTAATAGTATTTACTCCTGACTAAAGGAGATAGGAATAACATCTTCAGCCTTCCAATTATTGAGCTCAGCACCCACAGTAGGAAAAATCCAAGCATCCAAGTTGTAGTCTTCATCATAGTCACCCACAACATTGATCTGATCTTTCATAATCCCCTGATTGGTGATACGAACAGCACAAGCACGACGAACAGCCTTCTGGGACTCTACAGTGAAACCCAAACCAAATTTGTCAGACTTGTAAGGAATATCAGGAAGCTGACCCCAAATAGTACAACCACCTTCATCCACCACAGCCCTAGCATCTTTGAGGGAGGCCATTGTAGGAGGTACTCTGGTGACCACAGGAACTTTCTTAACAACAGGAGGAGCTTCATAATTATTAACAACCCAAGGAACTACTTCGAATGTCTGGCACGGAGTTTCAACATATTCACCTTCCACTTCAAGATATTTAAAGGTGTTCACATGGCTAACTATATATCCTTCCTCTCCATAAACAGTGACAACTTTTCCTTCTACTGGATATCTCAGCTTCTGATGTAAAGTAGAAGTTACAGCACCTGCCCCATGGATCCAGGGACGCCCAAGCAAACAAGAATACGACGGACGAATATCCATTACATAAAAGGTAGCATTGAAGACCTGAGAACCTACTTTGATTGGGATATCAATTTCTCCATGCACCACTCTTCTCGAGCCATCAAAAGCTTTCACCACTATATTACTGGGCTTCAACACAGCATCTTCAGGACTAAGTTTATTCATGACTTCTTTGGGTAACACATTCAGCGAGGAACCATTGTTTATTAGTACATGTGACAGGGTAGTGCCCCTGCATTCAATAGAGATATGTAGAGCCCTGTTATGATCCCTCTTGGCAGGAGTCAAATCAGCATCGGAGAAACCTAACCCATTATCATAGGTCAAGTGTGCAACACAATTTTCAAACTGGTCTACAGAAATCTCATTTGGTACGTGAGCAATCTTCAAGAATTTAATCAGGGCCTTGGCATGAGCCTCGGAACACAACAATAAAGACAACATAGAAATCTTGGAGGGAGTATGCCCCAATTGGTCAATAATGTCATAATCACTCTTGCGAATGATCTTCAGTACTTCTTCCATCTGCTTAGAAAGATCATCAGCAGCTGGCACATCAGTTGGTATAGGTTCAATAACAGGACCTTTTCCCCGAGCATCAGCAGTAGAGGTAGTAGTTGGAGTAACTGCATTCTTGGAGGTAATTGGAGGAGAGAAAACTCTTCCACTTCTCGTGATCTTACTAGATCCAGCAATATTATCAACATCCAGATTTTCACCAACAATAAGTGTATTAGCTAAGGATTCCTGCTTAACACCATGGATATAAACATCTGACCCATAATGCCAAGGCACAGCTTTATCAGAAGTATATGGAATAGGACCCGGAGTAGTAATGATCATAGGAGCCACTCTAGCTTCAGCAACAACCTTCGCAGGACCTTCAGCAGTAATTTTGATTGGACCCTTGCGAGTGATTTTTACATGTCCCTTGGAAGTAATCCTTACCGGCACTTTATCAACCATATCCACCTCTTCAACCTTCGCACCTTTAGTTATATGATCAACCATGCCCTCTATAGAAGGTGGGGTCCTCTCAAACACTATGGTGTAATTATTCATGAGGCGTTGAATTCCGTCCTTCAACCTCCAGCAGCTATCCGGCTTATAGGCACAATATAAACAATCTTCACGACAACCTGGAAAGAACCCAGCTTGTACTAACTTCTTCTTAATAACAGACAATGGTGTAGTCAAATCTGCAACTAAGGAAATATGTGAAACTTAATCAATGGCATTAACAGTCTTTTCATGATTTGGCATGGGAGCAGTAATCACATTTGGAGTACCCGGAGGGTCAAACTCAATTTCTCCAGCATCAATCATATCCTGAATTTTATTCTTTAATACCCAGCAACTATTGGTATCATGTCCCTGACAATTGGAATGATATGCACATCGTGCATTAGGATTGTACCTGGGAGAGGTAATATTGGGATTCTGAGGAGGATCCCTCAAAGTGATAAGTTCACCCTTCAACAAGTGTTGCAAGGCTTGGGCCAGTGACATGTTGATCTTAGTGAACTGCCTTCTAGGCCTCTGTTGATTGCCCTGGGGTGGCTCTGGTGTTGCAGGAGTTGGATTGGAGATATGAACTGCACTCACAGACTGATGCCTCCTATTACGATCAGGTTGACCATAAACAGCATTTGACTCTTTCTTCCCACTGGGAGGCTTCTTTGCAGTACTTGATGAAGAAGTACCCACTTGGATCTTGCCACTCCTTATACCACTTTCTACGCGCTCTCCTGTCATTATCAACTCAGTGAAGCCAGATGATGAGCTTCCAATGAGATGACTGTAAAAAGGACCATTCAACGTACACATGAACATATCCACTAACTCCCAGTCAGTTAGAGGGGGTTGTACTCTTCCAGCCAAGTCCCTCCACTTCTGGGCATACTCCTTGAAATTTTCTTTAGCACCCATGGACATGCTTTGTAGTTGCATGCGAGTAGGGGCTAGGTCAGCATTGTATTGATATTGCTTGTAAAAGGCTTCAGCAAGATCATTCCAATCACGGATGTTGACACTTTCCAACTGATAGTACCATTCCAATTGAGCTCCAGATAAGCTCTCTTGGAAGAAATGGATCCACAACTTCTTATCAGCAGTATGGGGTTGGATTCTCCGAACATAGGACCTCAGATGCAGCTTGGGACAAGAGACACCATCATAAACTACGAAAGTAGGAACCTTGAAACCAATGGGTATAACCACCCCCGATATTAAACTCAGGTCTTCAAAATCCAGCCCAGAAGACTTTTGTAATTCCATAGCATCCATTCTATCCACCAGCATCTTGAACTTATCTTCATTAGGCTCATGATAGTAGTTAGCTTCAGAATCAGAGTCCCCCATTGTATTATGGAGACTGCCTCCCTCTTTCTCAGACTCTTCAGACTCATAATCTTCAACTTGTTCTTTGGTCTTGACAGGACCTCTGAACCTTCTTCCCATGTTGATCAGGCCTCCTGACCTTCTAGTCTTCTTAGTCTTCTTGGCCAGCAGTGTCTTCAATTCATCCTACCCCTTGGACAAGTTCAGGATCAGCTCTTGGAACTGTTCATTTTGTGCCTGGAGATCTTTAACTGTTTGTTCAAGAGCCATTGCTGAAATAAACAGCGAGAAGATAAGAAACATGTGCACAATAAACCTGTGATGCAATGATATGATATGTGAATGTATATGCAATGTTTTCAAGGACTGCAGGATTTAAATTTGCTTAAACAATCAAGAAAGTAAACTTTTATTAGTAATAAACTTGTTTGCCCCTTGGGCTTACAACATGAAATGAAATAAATACAAAAGATGGGGTTTTAAGTCTCCCATGGACATTTCCTCTTTATGTTGAGGTATGAGTTGAGATTCCGCTCCTCGTGAAGTTGTTTTGTTAGCTCCAGGATCCTTTCTTGACTTACTATGTAATGAGTCTCTTAAAAAGTTGGTCCTGATAGTATTCCTACGAACAGAAACCATGACCTACAATCAAAGAACAAAGATAAATCCTTTGGTCCTTGAAATGGTTAGTGAAAATGTTATGCTTATGATGCATGATGATGCTATGATGTTATGCTCAATCACAAACATGTGGCACACACAAACAAGTCACACCATAGCCCTATGTTTAAAGGCTTGCATGAGGTTCAAAGGTAAGTACCCTCCCCTGAAGTTTAGATGGTTCATCCTGTCCTATAAAGTAACCAGGTTCTAAGGGATCTCAATATCATTGATCTTTCACAAGGGTGGTTGTTCAGAAGGCAACTTACTTGCCAACCAAAACCCTCCAAGTGTAGGATCTCAATGAGCGTAGTATCGAGTATCAACTAACTTCAGTCTTCACCAAAGTCGGTTATCTCACTACTTTTCTAAAGGCCAAGATGGGATAACTAGGGTTCTAAAAGTTAGTTAGTGCATTGACAACATATGGCAGCCTCATATTATCCTCAACTTGACTTAAGGAACATAAGCACCAACCAAGAAGTCACACTAACTATGGCCACCAGATCAACCATATCGGTATACGCCGTACAGTTTCCTTGGTCTATTGCCATTTACCTAAGGTACACTAGATTCGGGTTAGGATCTTTCACACATAAGAGCACCCAACAGATAAGTATAAAGCAAACAAGGCAAACAATTTTTAAAGTGATCTAATTCCTAAGGGTACCCCTCTTTTATTAAATCCCCAGCAGAGTCGCCAGTTCTGTAACATGGTGGGAGAACTGACTTTAGTTAAATGTTGCGGATAGCAAGAGTCGCCACCGACTTTTATTTTATCCAAAGGAAAGGCATAAAAGAACAGGAAAGACCTTTAAAAGATTTTTGGGTTCGGGGGGTAGGTTATGTAAAGGGAAGGTGTTAGCACCCTTTACATCCATGGTTATCCATGGGCTCTTAGTTACTTAGCTCACTTTAAAATGTTTTTGAGAAGTGTAGTGTGTGTTTAGAAATTTTCTTAAGTGCTTTATAATGATCCATGTATGGATATATATGAAGCCTTTGTTTTGAAAATTGCTTGAAAAATGTGAAGTGTTTGAAATGTTTTTGAAGAGTGAGCAAGTACGTAAGAGGAACCTACCCTAAGTTAAGTCTTTTCTGTTCTTAAATATCCTTTAAATGGTAAGACTATCCCTATTATTAAGGAATAGGTAGTCATTACCTTGGATGTGTGAGGGACAAGTGAAGGGACAACTGTTATTTAGGCAACTGTAAGGTGTATAAGCAATTCGAAGGGACTTATCATCTTTATTCGAAAGGGACAAGATCATTACGAAGGCAACCATGAAGGGACTTGATCTTTTTATCTATTAAGGGACTAGATGATATGAGATGAGGGACTTTGCTTTACACCTTACTTGACCTTTTGTTTAGGCAACTTGAGAGGTAACCCTTAAGAAGTGAGATGGCGATCCAGGATCGACTTACGTGTGTGAGTGTACCAATTCAAATATTTATCTTTAAGATTAATGATCTAAATCCAATTTTAAATATAAACATATTTTACACTCCCTATTTTACTAACCATAGTAATTAAAAATAAATAATAAGAATTATTCTACAACTATTACATATTGGATACAATTACATTATAATTAAAAATAATTAAAATAAGCAAATAAATAATTAAATGGATTAGTAGTAATAAACAAAAATAAATAAATATAAGAGGGTTAGTAATAATGAACAAAAATAAATAAGCATAAGATGAAGAAATTAGCATAATAATAAATAATAAATTAAAAGTTCAATTTTAAATAAATAATTATTTTTTAAGATTTTTAATAAGAGGGACAAATAATAAATACTATATATTAATAAAATATGATTAATAGTCTAATTATTTAATTTTATATACATATTAAAAAAATATTTGATTATAAGCATACAAAATAATAAATTAAATTCATAAAATAAAATTAGGGTTTTTAATTATTTAGAAAAAATAAATTAGGGTTAATTAATTAATTAACTTATTTACATATAAAAGACTATATACAATTTATAAAATAAATATACATGATTACAAACAAATAAATTAAGGTTTATAATATAATTAGGGTTTAAAAAAAAATATTAGGGTTTTAGAAAATATTAGGGTTTTACTTATTAATTTACAAAACAAAACAATTTATTTAAAAAATATGATAATTATACATATATACATATTTATGAAATAAATATAAACAATTTAAATTTTTTAATAAAATAAATTATGATATTTTAAGAATATAAAGGAAAATATTATAATGTTATTTAATAACTATTTTTTATATTTTATATTTACTAAGTTAAACAAAATTGAATTAATATAATAAAATATATTTAAATAAGAAAACATAGAAAATTGATCAAAAAGAAAGGACCTGGGATTTGAACCCAGGTCCCCTACCTCATATGCACAGCATAAAACCATCCAGGCCAGCGCGCGCTAGTGACATTTATGTGATGTTCAATCATTAAATAATAAACCTGCAAAAATAAATGATAAAACACAAAAAATGTTCTTCAACCAGAATCGAACCTGGGTCTTGAAGGTCCCTAACGCGCATGCTTACCACCAGGCCAAGCAGCCTTAACTGAAATAAAATAGAAACAATTACAAAAAATATTAAACCAATTTTTGAATTTCCTGATGGCGCCAAGGAGGTCATCTTCTTCCTGGGTTGCTACGAATTCACCTGTCAAATCATCTATGTATTTTCCTGCGAATTTTTCAATATTCAAAACCTGCGAAAATCACATCTCATAGCTAGGGTCATTATTTCATGAAATTGATCAGGTTAATGTGATCCTTGAGAGGTATACGGTCTAGCCATGGTTTTCAAATGGATTTATATTGCCTCCTATGCAAAACCCTAAAACGAGCTTCAAACCCTAGCCATGGTGAAACTCCAAACCTGCATCGAAACTCATAATCAACAATCCAGAATCCATGTGCATCATTCAACAAACAATATTACAAGCTTAAATTCAAATGATCATGCTTAAAACTTATGAATCGAAAAAAAATATTCTTGACATGAAACCGATTCGGTTTGCATCATTCATGAGGCTATCAATGCGTGTAATCATATGGATAGCATCCTGAGAGTCCAAGGATCCTCTCTATGTCCTTAGAATACCTTTTGTAGATGTCTAGAATTGGCAGAATTTTTGACCAACAAGAAATATTGAATTCAGTTCAAAATGTCCTATCAGATGTTGGGACATTATCAAACAGAGTATAAGAACTTATTTCAGGATGTCTCACCAGATGTTGGGACATTGTGTAAATGACTTAAGTTCAGTTTTTCAGGATGTCCCAACAGATGTTGAGACATCTCAAACCTGCTACCATAATTAATTAATGATTAACTGATCAGAGATATTTAAGGAGAGTTATCTGGAATTAATTAATGATGGATAAAAACAGAACAAGGCGCATCTGTAGGGAGTTTTATATTGAGGATTCAGATTAAAACAGAAGACCTAAATCACCTAGAATCTAGGAAGTAACAAACCCTAATTCAAGGTGGAAGCTGCATGCGCATTAGGGCTGGATCATCCTACAGAAAGCCCAAATTACAGACACCTATTTAATCAACAAAAACTCACAGAATTGAGTGCGAATTCAAGAAGACCAAATAGGGTGTCTAGTGTTTTAATAGCAGGTTGTTTTCATTGTACCACTTTATGAGCTTTTAAGCAAAAGTGCATTTGTGACTTGATTGAAACTGTGAAGTAAGATCAAGCTGTTTTGTTTGAAGTATGACTTCAATTTCATTAAACTTGTAAACAAAATCACTGTGTGATTGAGGGGGAGTGAGTAGGGTACTCTTATCTAAGTTGTGTCTTAGGTAGAAATTGCATTGGGTAGTTATTAAGTGATAGATTAAACAGGGTGGTTTAAGTCTAGAATTAATATTACTTATAGTGGATTTCCTCCTGGCTTGGTAGCCTCCAGATGTAGGTGTGGTTATACATTGAACTGGGTTAACAAACTTCTGTGTTGTTTACTTTTCTTGCTATTTAAGTTTTGGTTAAATCTGTCAAGTGTTGGGACATCTCTTAGGACATCTCATACCTGATCACAGAATTTCAATTGGCATCAGAGCAGGCACCCTGCCTGTTTATACTGGGTGAGATCTAGGGAATACAAATTTTGTAACATGGACAGAGATATAGGGTCAGTAAATAGACCACCTATACTGGATGGATCTAATTATGACTACTGGAAGCCAAGAATGATTGCATTCTTAAGATCACTTGACAACAGGGCATGGAGAGCAGTCAACATTGGATGGGATCATCCTGTCCAAGACACCAAAGATGGATCAAAAGTGCTGAAACCTGAAGAAGAATGGAGTAAGGAGGAAGAAGATTCAGCACTGGGCAACTCAAAGGCCTTAAATGCTTTATTCAATGGCATTGATAGGAACATCTTCAGACTTGTGCATCACTGTGAGCTGGCCAAAGATGTTTGGGACACTCTCAAAACAACTCATGAAGGAACATCAAAGGTAAAAATGTCAAGGCTTCAACTTCTCACCACCAAGTTTGAAAACCTGAGAATGAAGGAAGATGAGTCAATTCATGAATTCTACATGAATATCTTGGATATAGCCAATACCTCTAGAGCCTTGGGAGAAAAGATGACTGATGAAAAGCTTGTAAGAAAGATTCTCAGATCTTTGCCAAAAAGATTTGACATGAAAGTCACAGCAATAGAAGAAGCTCAAGACATATGCACAATGAAAGTTGAAGAGCTCATTGGTTCCCTTCAAACATTTGAGATGGGAATGAATGACACAAATGTAAAGAAGAACAAAAGCATAGCCTTGGTGACAAATACTGATGAAGAAGAAGATGATAAATCAGAAACTGGTGAAAGCTTATCAGACAACCTTGCTATGCTTGGAAGACAATTCAAAAAGATTCTCAGAGGAATGGAAGGCAAATCCAAATCCAGTGGAAGATACACAAACTCTTCTGAAAACAAAAGATCTTATGATGCTAACAGAAGATCAAATTATGATGAAAAGAACAGTCAAGAAAAAGGAATTAAATGCCATGGATGTGAAGGATATGGACACATCAAGAATGAATGTCCTACCTTCTTGAAAAGGCAAAAGAAAGGACTCTCTGTAACCTGGTCTGATGAAGACTCAGGAGGTGATTCAGAAGAAGAATCAGCTAAGCATATCACTGCTCTAGCTGGATTATGTGAATCTGAAAGTGAATCCAGTGATGGGAACTTACTGTTGAAGAACTTGAGCAAGCATACAAAGATCTATACAAAAGAAGCACTGAAATATGTGGTGAAGTTATAAAGCTAAAGAAGCAGAATGAGGCACTAAAGGATGAAAAAGCAAGTGATCTAGAGATCATTGACACCTTAAAAAGTGAAGTAAGTCTTCTTAACTCCAAGTTGGAACACATGTCCAAGTCTGTTAGAATGCTGAACAGTAGCTCAAGTACACTAGATGTTATTCTCAACAACAATAAGCATTCAGGGGACAAAAGTGGACTGGGGTATAACAGAGTTCATAAGGATGAAGCTAGCTCAAGCAAAACTTATTCAAAGTCCATACAGTCAAACAAGATGTCCCAACAGATGCTTCAACATCATGAAAAGAATACAAAGTCAAACATAATGTTCCAACAGACGTCTCAACATTCTGAAAAGAACAAAATGAAGAAGAAATATCAAAGATGGAGATGTCATCATTGTGGAAGATTTGCACATATCAAACCTCATTGTTATAAGCTGCATGGATATCCAAATCAGATGTATCAGCAACCTTCTAAGCAGAAAATAGAAGTTACCAAGAAAGTGCTGCATAGACATCAAAGAAATCAGCAACCTCCTAAGCAAAAGACAGAGGTCATCAAGAAGGTATGGAGACCAAAAGCTAGCATTCAGGCTGATCAAAGCCACATACCCAAGAACAAGATCAACAATCAATCTTGGAGATCCAATAATGAACAACACACAGGGCAGAGGCATCAAAAGAAATCTCAACTCAAATGGTCAAAGAAAAATGCTGCATATATAACACATACATCACTAAGAGTATCAGCTAAAGAAGACTGGTACTTTGACAGTGGATGTTCAAGACACATGACTGGATTGAAGAATCTTCTAGTAGACTTAAAGTCTTATTCATCCAGATATGTAACCTTTGGAGATGGAGCTAAAGGAGAAATCAAGGGAGTTGGGACCTTGGACTGTCAAGATGTACCAAGACTAAATGATGTGCTACTAGTTAAAGGTTTAACTGCTAACCTGATCAGCATAAGCCAATTATGTGATCAAGGGTACAGTGTAAACTTCTCCAAAACTGAATGCATAGTGACTAACAAAGAACAAGAGGTTGTCATGAAAGGAGCCAGATCTAAAGACAACTGTTACATGTGGGAATCACAAGACTTCAGTCTCACTTCAACTTGCTATTTAGCTAAAGAAGAAGAAGTGAAACTATGGAACCAAAGACTAGGTCATCTTCATTTCAGAGGCATAAAGAAGATCATATCTATGGATGTTGTAAGAGGTATTCCTAAACTGAAGATTGATGATGGCAAAATATGTGGTGAATGTCAAATAGGCAAGCAAACCAAGATGTCCCATCCAAAGCTCCAACATCTGACAACTTCCAAAGTTTTGGAACTTTTGCATATGGATCTTATGGGACCTATGCAGGTTGAAAGTCTTGGGGGTAAGAGGTATGCCTATGTGGTGGTTGATGACTTTTCAAGATATACATGGATAAATTTCATCAAAGAAAAGTCTGATGTATTTGATGTATTCAAAGACTTATGCCAAAGAATACAAAGGGAAAAAGCCAGCTGTGTAATCAGAATAAGAAGTGATCATGGAAAAGAATTTGAGAATCAAAAATTCTTAGATTTCTGTTCTTCAGAAGGGATCAATCATGAATATTCTTCACCAATCACTCCTCAACAGAATGGGATTGTTGAGAGGAAGAATAGAACTATTCAAGAATCAGCAAGAGCTATGATCCATGCTAAAAAGTTACCTTTGTACTTCTGGGTTGAAGCTATGAACACAGCTTGTTACATCCATAACAGAGTTACTCTAAGGAAAGGAACTTTGTCTACAATCTATGAAGTCTGGAAGGGCAGAAAACCCACAGTTAAGTACTTTCATGTGTTTGGAAGTAACTGTTATATTTTGGCAGACAGGGAGCAAAGAAGAAAAATGGATCCTAAAAGTGATGAAGGGATTTTTCTTGGATACTCTATAAACAGCAGAGCATATAGAGTATTTAATTCCAGAACCAAGGTCATCATGGAGTCCATAAATGTGATAATTGATGATGCTCCTACAGATGTCCCAGAAGATGTTGGAACATCTGTTGATATCAAGATTGAAGCTGAAGAAAAGAGTGATCATTATGACTTCACTCAAGATGATGCAAGGACAGAACAATCCAGCAAACCTCCCTCCATCAGAATACAGAAGGATCATCCCAAAGATTTGATAATTGGTGATCCCAACAGAGGTGTGAGCACTAGATCAAGAGAATTGATTTCAGGTTCCTGTTTTGTTTCTAAAATAGAACCTAAAAACATCAAGGAAGCTCTTACTGATGAATACTGGATTTGTGCTATGCAAGAGGAATTAGGTCAATTCACAAGGAATGAAGTGTGGAATCTTGTTCCTAGACCTGATGACATAAATGTGATTGGAACAAAATGGGTGTATAAGAACAAGTCAAATGAACAAGGAGTTGTTACAAAGAACAAAGCTAGACTTGTAGCTCAAGGATACACTCAAATTGAAGGAGTAGACTTTGATGAAACCTTTGCACCAGTTGCAAGGCTTGAATCAATCAGACTACTTTTGGGAATTGCTTGTATCTTAAAGTTCAAGCTATTTCAAATGGATGTGAAAAGTGCTTTTTTAAATGGTTATCTTAATGAAGAGGTATATGTAGAACAGCCTAAAGGATTTGTTGATCCAAGCTGTCCAAATCATGTATACAAACTAAAGAAGGCACTTTATGGTCTGAAGCAAGCTCCAAGGGCATGGTATGAAAGACTGACTACATTTCTTATCAAGCAAGGGTATAGAAAAGGTGGAATTGACAAAACCTTGTTTGTTAAAGATGAAGAAGGAAATGTCATGATTGCTCAAATATATGTTGATGACATTGTCTTTGGTGGGATGTCTGACAGGATGGTCAAACATTTTGTCAAGCAGATGGAATCTAAATTTGAAATGAGCCTAGTAGGAGAGTTAACCTACTTTCTTGGTCTGCAAATAAAGCAAATGGAAGACTCAATGTTCATTTCCCAAAGCAAGTATACCAAGAACATAGTCAAGAAATTTGGAATGGAAAATGCTACTCATAAGAGAACCCCTGCCCCCACACATTTAAAGCTGACTAAAGATGAAAAGGGTGAGAATGTAGATCAAAGCTTATACGGAAGCATGATTGGAAGCTTGTTATACTTGACTGCTAGCAGACCAGACATAGCATTTGCAGTAGGTGTATGTGCAAGATATCAAGCTGATCCAAAAGTCAGTCATCTCAATCAAGTCAAGAGAATTCTTAAATATGTTAATAGTACTTGTGACTATGGCATAATGTACTTTCATGGATGCAAACCAATTCTCACTGGCTTCTGTGATGCTGATTGTGCTGGAAGTGCTGATGACAAAAAAAGCATTTCAGGAGGATGCTTCTTTCTAGGAAACAATTTGATTTCTTGGTTCAGTAAGAAACAAAATTGTGTATCCTTATCTACAACTGAAGCTGAATATATAGCAGCTGGAAGCAGTTGTTCTCAGTTGATTTGGATGAAGCAAATGCTCACTGAGTACAATGTCCCACAGGATGTCATGACACTGTACTGTGACAACTTAAGTGCAATCAACATATCAAAGAATCCTATCTAACATAGCAGGACAAAGCATATTGATATCAGACATCATTTCATCAGAAATCTTGTAGAAGAAAAGGTGATTTCATTGGAACATGTAGCTACAAATCTGCAGTTGGCTGATATCTTTACCAAAGCATTGGATGCTACACAATTTGAGAACTTAAGGGGCAAACTGGGAATCTGTTTATGTGAGATTTAGCAGTTAATGAAATGTGCCAACATGTCATATGACATTGTATGGCATAAGTTCCAGATGGCAACACCAGTCTGGTCAAGAACCTTGGGTATTCCATTCCTAATCATTTTCAATGTAACGGCTACTTATATAATAACAGTATGCATTCAGCTATCCATATTCTCATCATACTATCAAAAGCGAATAGCATCAACTAGCTGTTCTTCAGAAATCATCAACCCTAAATCTCTTCATACATCTTCTTTGACAATGTCTCAAAACCCTAACACTCCTGAAGAAGTTCTCAACAAAGAAGATGTGGTTCATGCAACCCCCATCTCTGTGGTACCCATGAAGTCAACCCCATTGGACGAAATCAGAGGAAGTGCTTCTCATGCTAAAAAGCCAAGAACTCCAAAAAGAGCTAAAGATCAAGTCTGCAGCAAATCCAAAGGCATTCCTTCTCCAGCAAACATGCCTCCAAAATCTTCTGACTATGTGGATGCTTCCATAAAGGAGATAGTCAACAAGATTCTTTTTGAACAAAGAGTGGTTAGTGGCATTTCTATCCCTCTAAACACTATGCCAGCTCCACAAGATGATCAACAAACTCAAGCTGCAAAGGACACTCCTGATCAACAGGATGTCCCAATAGATGTTGAAACATCTGAAGATGAACAAAAGGCTTCATCTGATGCTGCTGTAGAAGAATCTGAGGACCATAAAAAGGCCTCAAGTGAAAGTGATGAAGAAGAATCTGAGGATCAGACCAAAGCCTCAACTGAAGAGCATATCTCTGCTAATCAACCAGCTGAAGAAGAGATTGCTCAATCTCCTCCTGTGGTGAATCTTGAGCAGGATTCTGATACAGAGATCATTGCCTCTGTCAGACCTAGCATAGCCAAAAGGCTCAGGTCTAGGAAAGGAAAGATGAAAGCAGAACATGCAGTCCCTGAGAAGAAGCAAGCTACTCCAAAGAAAGACAAAGCCAAAACTGTCTTTGGTCCAACAAAACAATGGAGTAAAGTCCAAACCCAGAAGAGGAAAGTTGTCACCCCATCAGACTCAGATGTTGAATCAGATGTCCCAACATCTCCTCCAAAGAAGAAACCAGCACCATCTAGGGCTTCAACTGCTGTTCCAGAAGCTCCCTTGGACAACATCTCATTTCATCATGTTTCAAGTGTAAACAGATGGAAGTTTGTGTACCAAAGAAGGGTAGCCCTTGAAAGGGAGCTGAGCAGTAATGCACTTGAGTGCACTGAACTGATTGATCTCATCTTTGCTGCAGGCCTCTTCAAAACAGTCTCCAATCTCTCTCCCTGCTATGAACTTCTTGTCAAAGAATTCATTGTCAATCTTCAGGAAGATTGTGCCAATGGTAAGTCTTCTGAATTTAGAAAATTCTTTGTTAGAGGTAGGTGTGTAGAGTTCTCTCCTCGGATCATCAACCAATATCTTGGAAGAGAGTCTGATGGACCAAATGAGCTAGGGAAGACTGATAACCAAGTCTGCAAGGTTATCACTGCAAATCAGGTCAAGGCTTGGCCAGTGAAAGGAAAGCTCTCAGTGAGCATGCTTACAAGAAAATATGCCATGCTGAACAGGATTGGTACAGCAAACTGGGTGCCTACCAATCACACATCTTCAATATCCACTGGTTTGGGCAGGTTTATTTATGCTGTGGGCACTCAGACTAAGCTGGATTATGGTGCCTACATCTTTGATCAGACCTTGAAGTATGCTAGCTCATCTACAACAAAGCTGCCAATAGCTTTTCCTTCATTGCTGTGTGGTATAGTGCTAAGTCAATACCCTGGAATCCTCACTGAAAAGGACACAGTCTGCAAAAGAGAAAGCCCTCTGGCTTTTCACTACAAATTGTTTCTAAGTCATCATGCAGCAGATGTTGAAGCACCCTCTGGGACATCTGCAGGTCCTTCAACTGCCAAGACTCCAATCTCCAAGGCTGCATTGATTGCTGAACTGAAGACCACTTGCAAAGAACTTGAAGCAAGGAAGCTGAAGCTTGAAGAAATCATTCAAAGGCTGGAAAGTGAAGGTGATCAAAAAGCTACTTCTGATGAAGAAACTGAGGAAGATGAAGAAACTAAAAGTGATGAATCTGAGTGATCATTGTATGTGAGGAAAAATGTATGACAGCTGCATTGTAATTTAGAATCAATGACTTTGGCCCCAAAATTTGTGTCTAACAAGGGGGAGAACAACAACAACAATGTGTATGCTGTTTAATTATGAATGAAAAATCTGTTTGTTTGTTTCTGAACTGAATCAGTGTGTTTTGCTAAATATTTCTGTTGCAACAAGACTGGATACATATATGTTTGAGGGGGAGTAATCTCAAATATGAATCAACAGAAAAGTAATGCTATACTCTGATAAAAGATCTTCTGCTGCACTCTGAAAAATCAGAAAAGAATGTTAGCCAAAAATTAGCCAAAGGGGGAGTTTGTAGATGTCTAGAATTGGCAGAATTTTTGACCAACAAGAAATATTGAATTCAGTTCAAAATGTCCTATCAGATGTTGGGACATTATCAAACAGAGTATAAGAACTTATTTCAGGATGTCTCACCAGATGTTGGGACATTGTGTAAATGACTTAAGTTCAGTTTTTCAGGATGTCCCAACAGATGTTGAGACATCTCAAACCTGCTACCAGAATTAATTAATGACTAACTGATCAGAGATATTTAAGGAGAGTTATCTGGAATTAATTAATGATGGATAAAAACAGAACAAGGCGCATCTGTAGGGAGTTTTATATTGAGGATTCAGATTAAAACAGAAGACCTAAATCACCTAGAATCTAGGAAGTAACAAACCCTAATTCAAGGTGGAAGCTGCATGCGCATTAGGGCTGGATCATCCTACAGAAAGCCCAAATTACAGACACCTATTTAATCAACAAAAACTCACAGAATTGAGTGTGAATTCAAGAAGACCAAATAGGGTGTCTAGTGTTTTAATAGAAGGTTGTTTTCATTGTACCACTTTATGAGCTTTTAAGCAAAAGTGCATTTGTGACTTGATTGAAACTGTGAAGTAAGATCAAGCTGTTTTGTTTGAAGTATGACTTCAATTTCATTAAACTTGTAAACAAAATCACTGTGTGATTGAGGGGGAGTGAGTAGGGTACTCTTATCTAAGTTGTGTCTTAGGTAGAAATTGCATTGGGTAGTTATTAAGTGATAGATTAAACAGGGTGGTTTAAGTCTAGAATTAATATTACTTATAGTGGATTTCCTCCTGGCTTGGTAGCCTCCAGATGTAGGTGTGGTTATACACTGAACTGGGTTAACAAACTTCTGTGTTGTTTACTTTTCTTGCTATTTAAGTTTTGGTTAAATCTGTCAAGTGTTGGGACATCTCTTAGGACATCTCATACCTGATCACAGAATTTCACCTTTAAATGTCCTGCAAAAGTGAATCCGAATTTGAGTTTTTCTACCAAATTTTGAAATTTTGAATGGGTTGTTTGAGGCTGCAATTTTCGTGTCCTTGTATTGTGATGAGTTTGTGTACATATAGTGAACTGAATTAGGTCAAAAAGTTGGGCTATCCTTTGGATATTTTGGTCATGGAAGATTGAAAAAGATCATGCCTTAAATTTCAAATATTCCTTGATACAACCTTTCTATCTTAAGACAATCACCATAATTTTCATATCAATCTGATCCAAGCAACATTTATGATTTTCTAGAAGCAATATCTCATTCAAATATTTGATTTATATATTTTATTTTGATTTAAAATGGTTTTAAATGAATAAAATCAAAATAAATAAAAATAAAAATAATAAAAATCTGAATAAATGAGGATATGGTCGTGCATGATGTCATGTTAAAGTTTGGATCACAAAATTGCAACCCCATTTGGAAGAAATTGGTTTTAAGGCCCTATTTGCTTCATAAACCTCCCAAAAATTTCCCAACTTTGTAAGGGCAGAAATCCTTCAATTTTAATGCTATGAAGGTGTTCTTGGACATTTTGCAAAGCTTAAAGAGTCCTCTAACCAACCCCATTGGTTTCATGTCCATATCTTTTACCATTCTCAAGTTATGCTCTTTTGAAGTTATTGACTTTTTGTTAACTTTTAAAAGGACCTATAATGTCTTAGCTCATACCTTCCAAATGAAGCATTTTTGGGCTTGGCTTGTGAGACACAAAGTTGTAGATAATTAAATTTCCTTCAAAATGAGCTTTGGATGGGAAAAATTTGATGAAGCATGTGAAAGTTATGGCTGGTCAAAGTTCAGTTGACTTTTCCTAAGGAAACCCTAATTTAGAAACTCCTGATTCTTGATGATCTGAAATCTCCTTGATGAATCATGATCAACCCTTGATAAAATGATGAATTTTACTTCATATACTTGATGTTGGCAAAAAATCATGAAGTTTGACTTTGGTTTGACCACAGTTGACCTTAATTTGACTTTTTAACTACTTTGACTGATTTTGACCTATCTGATCATCTGACTGAGCAAACCTTTGGGAAAAGTCTTGAAACTTTTCATGGGGATTATTAAACACGTATAAGATGTTATGAAGCTCACTTGAAGTCTTGGAAGTTCATTTAGCCTGATTAAAGTCAAAACCCTAGTTTTGGATGCACTGCTTAGGAGGATGCATTGTCTGAGGGAATTGTCAACTTTTCTGACTAATTGTGAACTTTGTGAACCTTGTGAACCTCATAAGATGTCTTGTGAACCTTGTGAACCTCATGAGAGGTCTTGTGAACCTTGTGAACCTCATGAGAGGTCTTGTGAACCTTGTGAACCTCATGAGAGGTCTTGTGAACCTTGTGAACCTTGTGAACCTTGTGAGCCTCTTAGTACACAAAGTCTTGTCTTGTGAGGGAAAATTTTGGGGTGCAACAGGTATCGCGTCCGGATAACGATTTACATATTGTTTATCTCGCATGCATTAGCACTAACATTATGAACCTTAATTGGTGGTGGTCGGCCTCATTTGTAGGGTAATTACTTCGTAAATTACTCGGCGATTGCTTAACATAGACCTAAATATGTCCCGACGTCGGAACAAAAATATAATTGGGTACTTGCACTTTTGTGGACCGGATCTCTTGTTGATCGCGTAATCCCAAAGTGGTTAATCATATTGCATTATGAATTGAGACATATGAATGTTTGATGCGTAGGTGCTTTGGGTCTCCCAATCGCCTTTCAAATTTCATTGAATTCGATTCAACTTGCCTTGATTAATCGCTATAGTGTAAGATGCTAAGCGGATCCGGTTGCCTTTCGATTCTGGTTACTCTTTTGGTTTTGGTTGATTAAGTTCACCATACCATTATTATGTAAATATTATTATACTACTAATACTATTATTATTTTAGATTCTTGCACTTTAATTTCTTTTTGTTACTAACATTTAATTTCTTGCACTTTTATTGCCTTTATTCTATTTTGCTTTATTCATTCATATCATGTTTATTATTTGTTCTTATTATTTTAATTGTTGATTTCCCTTTTGTCCATTTGGACACCAAAAAATATTAATAAAGGATTAAACTTCTAAAAGACTTGTGACTTTAACTTGTGGACTTTTGGTTACTATCTTTGACATTGGAATGGAGATTTTTTGGACTTAGATTTTAGGATCCCTTCCCCTTGCTTTGATATTCATGAAGTTGGATTTAGCCTTTTTTTGGCCATTTGCTAGCTTATAAGGATGGAACTCTTTTGCTCATAATTTGGAATGTCATCAAGTTTGGTTAGATCTTTCTTCCCTTATCTCCTTATTTTCTTTTTTTTTAGGATAGTCCCTTCATCTCCTCCCATTCTTTAATTCTCAAAACCTTCTCCCTTTTTCAAAGGATTCCTTATTTTTAAATCATCACCTCTTTAATAAAAAAAACCTTTACTTTTGTCAAGTGGTTTTTACTCTTTTTCTTTTCTTTTAAAATCAATGAATCTAATCATGTTGACCTTAATTCAAAAAATAAAAAATAAAAAGAATCAAACTCATTCAATTTGTTTTGTGCCTTTGTGCACTTTTGTTTATTTTCTTTTAAAAAGTGCCGATTATGAGTCATTATTCTTTAGTCGGGTGCAAGTCTCTCAATATCCATGGTTGTAGTTTGATGTAATTGAGTCTCTTGTCTTTTGTGGGGGTTTAGTGGCATACTCGTCGATTTTATCCGAGTTGGCGCCCTCCCCATAATGATGTATGAGTTCATCCCTTCATTCTCATGGTAGATTTGTTTGGTTATCCACTTGAAGATGACAAATTATCTTCACTTAATAAAATGAATCATAACCCACCCTTTTCACTATTTGTACCAAGAACTACGGGGTTTTGATCTTGCATTGCACTCTGTGGGTACGTATGCATGAGGTGGTAAACCTCTTCAAACACAAAAATATTAAAAAATAATTCTTTTCTCATCTCCCCACTCTCATTTAACAAACCTTTTTTAAACCAAAAGCAGTAAATTTTTCAAAGGGCTCCCGTGGAGTACCACAAACATTTTGGGTGCGTAAAACCTTCCCGTTGTGTAACCTATCCCCTTACATGTTTCTCTGTTGTGTTTCTTTAGCTTTTTGCTTTTAGATTCATTAGGATTTATTCGCTCTTTTTTCCTTTTCCTCTTGGAATAAAATAAAAGTGCGGTGGAGACTCTGTTTACTTTGAGTTAACTTAACTAATAGCTTACACTCATGTTTTTAACGCTACACATGTCTTTTCTTATTATTAGTTTGCCTATAAATAGGACTTTAGATTTTCGTTTTTCTTGACCCAAACTTAGAATCTCTTAGGAATATATTAGTTATAAAGTAGTAACCACTTCACATCGGGGTGTTGCTACAATCGAGTGATCGATTATGTATACGTCTGTGTGATCAAGTCTTGGAGCACTTTGGAAGGAAGTTAATCCTGCCGCCATTTTAATTCCAGTTCGTATTTTACTTTCCGCACTGCTTTACTTTTATTTAATTTTCGCACTTCTTTAATTTATTTAATTTCCGCACTTGCACTACTTTATTTATTTTCCGCACTCGCACTACTTTCATTTATTTCTGCACTCGCGCTACTTTATTTTTTTTCCGCACTCGCACTACTTTTCTTTATTTCTGCACCGCCTTACTTTTATTTACTTTCCCGCACTCGCACTAATTACCCTTTATGAAAAATATTAAAATGAACTTTTACTTTACCATGTCTAGCTAATTTTATAAAGGTTAGAATGTAAGGATCATAATTGAACCGATAATCTGTACAATTGTTTGTAGAAACGCTTAAGGGCTATTTTGGCTTTCAATATAAGTTTTCATATTCTTTAAAGTTCCGTTGGGTAAGATCGAAAGTCGTCCAACGCCTATTTAAACTTAATTGTTTTTAACTATTTCAAAAACAACCAAAAGCGCTTTGTTTAGTTCATTAGGAGTTTTTATTAAAAAGAAAAGAGATTTTAAAACTATTTTCGGACGCGTTAAGAAGTTTAGAGTCTGGTTCGTGAGAACCTGTTTTTGCTAGAAAATCCAGGTCAAGATACTTTTCAACTTAGTTAAGATATTATATTTCTTAAAAATAGGTTTACTACTCTAACACAGTACGCACCTTTTATCCGTGACAATAGGAGGGTTTGATTAGGGAGTACAACTCAGTTCTGAATACGCGAAAGCGACAGTTCCCGTTAAATTAGTTCTTTTCAAAGTAGGAAACACTTCCCATAAGTAGTTCTATTAACAAATACTTAATTATCACTTGATTATGTGAATTGCATTCGAACCTATCTTTATCAATTAATTAAAATTTATTATTTTTATCATTACGCACTCTTTAAAAACCATTATTTTCAATTGCCTTAGATACACACCATAACAACAGATAACGATAGATTAACACTTGGTCTCTGTGGATTCGACAATCTTTTATATTACTCTGACATGTCTGTACACTTGCGAAAAACACGCATCAACATGTCTTTTAATTTTCAGGGCATCATATCCTCTGCTTCTAGCTTTGTAGATTGGACGAAGATAGAAACACTTTCTCTTTTTCTTTGTTTTCCATACTCAGGGAGTAATACCCATAATTGGATTCGAGGATATGATATACATTCTTATTAGTGAATAAACATGCATTAGGAATGCGAGCATGCAAATGATGTTATGCGATGCATTGGCATGTGACCAGGGATTGGTGTTTGTGTTGGCGTTGAGCAGTGAGCTGAGTGTCTGTGGTGAGTTATAAAAGAAATATCTCTGTTGTAATACCCCAAATTTGCCCTCTTCTCTTTAGCATCATCATTATATCATAATCATCATAAGCATATCATATCCTTAGCATTTTTCATAGAAAAATGAAGCATAGCACTCACATGTTCCACCATAAGGCATATGATCAATCATCTGAGAACTCATGATCTTACAAGTCAAAGTCAAGAGCATGATGACATGGCAAGAAGCCCACATGACCTTTTGTACAAGCTTGGTATCATGGTCAAAGCCCTAAAAGGATTGAGAATCAAGATCAAATTGGAATGGTTAGCGCCGATGTATCCTTGGAGTTTCCCACCAAAAGGAGGGAAAATTCAAAATTTTCCAGCGTTAACCGGTTAATGCTTTGGTTAACCGATTAATGGCTGCGAATTTTGAATTCCAGCAGCAGGGTTAGTATGTATTTTGGCTCCATTGTTTTCATTATTTCTGATTTTATTCATTTTGAATTAATTAGGAATTATGGAGAAGGATCTAGAGAGTTTACCAAGCCTAATCCCAAAGCTAGATCCTAATCACCTTTCTAAGCTAATTCCAAACCATTTTTTTGGACTCCAAACAAAAGTTTTTGGCCCCAAACCTAGAGGATATTTATTCCATTTCCCTCTAAACCAAAGGCCCCCCTCTCATAATTCACACTTCTCAATTTCTGAATTTTCACCACTCTCTCACCATTCTCTCATTTTCTCTCCCAATTTTCCAAATCACTCAAAGTTCCTCTTTGAAGATCATAAAACTTTGCATTAAAGTTTGTTGATCTTGGAACTAGACCTTCATCCATAGCTTCTTTGCATCAATTTTCTGGTTTCACTACTTGGTTCAGATCTGATTTGGTGGTTGGAAGTGCTTTTGGAGCCAAGTTCTTGCATCAAGATCCTTTGCTTGCATTTATTTTGCATCGTGTGGGAAGAATATCACCGGATCTTTGAAGTTTTCCGTGAGATTCCTCATTTCCAGCTCGAACAACATTTACCAAAGCATATCTCAGCTTTGTAGGTTGGTTAAGTTCAGATCTATCTCTGTTTTTAGCTTATTTGCATGCTTGTGCTTAAATCCACCATGTGCTTGTGTATTTGCTTGTCTTGCTTGAATTGTTAGGTTGATTTGTGAGCGGATCTATGTGTTAATGTTCATGAGCCTAATTGTGTTTGATTAATGTGAATTGATCTTGCTATTTCATGCATAATTGATTGCTGGACTGCTGGTGGATTATTTGAAATAAGCTGGTTTGGACTGATTTTTCTGCAGGTTTTATTGTTGTTTGCACAGTGTTAACCGGTTAACACTTTGGTGAATCGGTTAACGCGTCTATTTTTAGTGTTGTTTGCTGCAGGTTTAAGTTGGTTAACCGGTTAACGCTTTGGTTAACCGGTTAACACTGAAGCAGAGTGGCATGTTTGGGCTGTTTTGAGCTTGTTTGCTTCTCTTACTTGCCATAATCATCGTGGATCATTGTATGATCATTTTATATGCCTTTTTAGGGTGGTTTGCTTGCTGGTTGATGTATGCCTTCATTTTCTCGACACGTGAATTCGTATTTTCAAAGCTTGGCATGTTTGATGATTTCGTTTTCTCGAAACTTTGAACATGTTAATTCCATGAATTGTGTTGATGTGTTAGCATTGATTGATGTGCTGAATATGTGCTGTAAATTTTGCTAACATTCGTAGGTGAAATGGTAAGTGAAGTGTGGATGTTTATCCACATTTCGATTCTTCATCTCCTCTTTTTTACCTTGCTTTCTATTTTGTGATTTTTGATGAGCCTTATGCCATCATGTAAGTCAAGTCTTCATCTTTCCCCTTTAGAAGCAACTTATCTCCTTTAGAGGAGTAAGTTGTTCTCTAACTTCCTTCTCCTCGTCTTTTCCTCGTCTTTCTTTCTTCTTCATTAGGATAGTTTTAAACCTCACTAACCTTAGGACCACCTTGGCATGATAACTTTAGGATTAGTCTTTCCCCATTAGACTTTTATCAAGACAATCCAAAATTTACACTCTTTATTAAAAGAAGGAATGGGATATAAATTGTAACAGGCAGTATTGACTGAATATCAAATGATAGTGATGGAGGACGACCATCGAGCAGAGGACGAATGTTGGGGATAAAAAACGGTAAGTAAAGCAATGACGGGGACGACCATCATGCTGGGAAATAAAGAGACCGCGATAGGGACGGCAATCGGGTAAACTGATGAAGGACGATCATCAGGATAAAGGAAAAGACCACGACGGGGATGTCCATCGGGTGAAGAAATAAAACTCTCAAGGGATTAAAGAAATGTGGAAAGCACTGTCGGGGACGGCCATCAGGTTAAAGGGTAAATAAACCGCGACGGGGACGGCCATCGGGTAAAAGAATAAATGAAGTAATGATGAGGGACGGTCATCAAAAGGTGAAGGATGATCACCTAGCAGGGGACGACTGCTGAAAATATCACGACATAGGACGAATGCCAGATAGAAAAGATCGACGATGGGGATGGGGATGGCTATCAGATAAGCATGATGAAGGACGATCATCAAGAGGTGAAGGACGATCACATAGTAGGGTACGGCTTCTCTATTGGGGATTATCTCGACACAGGACAAATGTCGGGTAACAAAGATCAACGATGGGGACGACCATCAGATAAATGATGAGGGAAGGTCATCATAAGGTGAAGGAAGATCACCTAGTAGGGTGTAAACACCCCAAATTTGCCCTCACTCTTTATCAAACCATGGCTTGTGATCTTTCATTTTTTGTTTTAACATAAGTATTACATCTCATATTGCATATTTGTTTCACTGCATAGTTCAATTTCATCTACATCTAGGGTTTGTGATCTGAGCAATCCAAGAATCAATCTGAGCCACCCCAAAGGTCTTAAAGCTTTACAAGAGGGTCCATGTGTGTTCTATGATCATATTATGCTCCCCAAAGTTCATGAAAGTTAAGGGATCACAAGAATTGGCAAAGGCATGGAAGCAGAGCTAGGGTTTTCCTGCATAGATGACCAAAATTAGGGTTTTGGTTTCAGAGGCCTTAACTCCAAATTTATTGGCCATTCTTGTTTCTATTGTTCTTAATATGTTATAAGGATTATGTGTACCAAGTTTGATGAAGAAATTCATTGTGGAAGTCATCTGATCATTGGGTAACTTCTTGAGCAAGTTAAGTCAAAATCAGGGCATCTGAGGCCCCCAACAATGGAACCAAAAGGGTCATTTTCATCAAATTTAAGTTCAATGATCTTTATTTGATCTTATAAGTGGTTGGAAGTTCACAAGATTGAATAATTTTCAGCCAATTGCAAACTTGCCATTTTTGGAAATGACTTGTAATGGAAACTTTCCATTTTGGGAAAGATTTTCAACCTCCTCTTTCATGACCAAAAATACTTCAAATGAAAAATTATTGGGCATGAAAGTTGTAAATTAGGTCTTTCCCTTTTCAAAAAGTTCAAGAACATGTCTTGATTCATCCTAGAACCCAAGATATGACCTTTCAAAGTTGGCAAAAATCACATGATTTTCAAGTTCATGTCAAAGAGGGATTTTTGCATATTGGCATTCCAAGCTTCTAAGTGACCTCTAATGTGCCCAATTATGTCATAACATGTTCAAGCAACCTTCAAAGATCAGAATTATGCATTGAACCTAGGGTTTTGGTGACTTAATTCTCAAGAAACATCAAAGAGGGAAAATTGCATAAACCTTGCTATCTCTTCATCTAAGCCTTCCAGCTGCATTTTAATGATCCAAGAGATCTCCATGAAGCATGCTGAAGCAATCTAGCCACAGAATCCCTTGCTACATTGACCCATACCTCAAGTACACATAAGTTGACATTTTTGCATTTCCTCCCATACCAATCAAACTGAGCCACCACCCACTCTCTGACCAATCACAACCTCTTATGCAAACCCTAAGGAGACCATTTGATAACAAATTGAAGCTCAGAACATCCCACAGGCCAGATTGCACGAAATCACCTTAGAACTTCACTTCTTCAAATCTCCTTACACAAGCCTCAAACTTCAAATATTTCTCCACCAATCAACTCAAAATCATCCTTAGATCACAAAGCACCCACTCCCATGGCCTGAAACTCCCAAAATCAGAAATACGATTTCTGAGTTATCAGAACCAAACACTTCAAAACAGCCATCATAAACTTGTTCTAAGCTTCACATCATCCTCAGGGGGTCCATTGAAGTTGATTTGCACAAGGGAGGAGGCCAGAAAGCTCAAAACTGCAAAGCTTCATCTCAGGTATACCTCAAGAACATTTTTTCCAGAACTTGCTATTTAAGTTAAAATATCAATCTTCATGTTCCCCTGATCACTCTGATATGTTTTGTTTTGAAAATGATTGAGAAATAAGCATGTACGAAGCTTCTGAAATTTTTGACCTAAAACTTGTTGGCTTCGATTCAGCCTTGTTATGCATGATAAATGATTTTTGTTTGTGGATTCATGTTCTATGATGTTAGAGGAGTGATTTTGGGCAAGAAATTAGGAGTTTAGAGGCTTGTATGAGTTTCTGGGATTTTGGTTCGCTGGAGAAGATGACCGGAGCTAGCTCGGGGTCACCTAAAAATGCTTAGGGTTTAATTAGGGTTAATTAGCCAGTTTGAACGTAGGCCCTTAGACCTTAGGGTTAGCGCGTGAATGAGTGGACCAGATTACTTCATTAACTTTAATTCAAATTAATTAGTTTAATTAGGATTAATTAAATTAATTTCCTCAGATTGAACCCTAGCCATTGATAAACGCACACAGTCAACCCCATCCCCTTAGGTTTGAATCTGGACCACAGGATCTGATTACTCCTCATTTTTATTCATTTTATTTTCATTTTAATTCATTTCTTTTGTGTAATTTATTAAAAATACGAAAACACTTCCAAAAAATATGCAAATTTGCATTTCTGTTTTAAATATTTTTCTCAACCTGAAAATGATTTTTATTTTATTTTTTGCATATAAAAAGTATTTTTAAAATATTTAAATATTATTTTTAATTAATTAAAGTATTTTAATTAATTAAAAATGCATTTAGGTTTCTAAAAATCACCAAAAAAATCATGAACCATTCCAATACATTTAGAAACATTTTCAAACTCTTCATACAAATTTCTCTTTAGGTTTGATCATAATTTCATAATTTTCTTTGAATTATGGTTCTTTAAAATCACAATTTTTAACCATAACTTTGAAAAATCCTTTCTGCCTAACCAAGAAGAGTTTGAACTTGATTCTTTTTGCATTGTTTCAGATATTGAATGTAGTTTCTAGGTTATTTCCTCATGAATTTACCTTGCATTTTCAAATTGATTTGCATTTTTCCTTTTGAATCACCCAAAAACCCTAGCAAACTTAGGAAAATCATAACTTTCAATAGGTTAGGCTTCTGACCTTCTCCTTTGGGGTTTGACCTAATATCGGATTAGGATTTGTTTGAGCTTGATTTCAAATTTTTGTCATGTTGTATGCTTCTGTTTTATCCATTTGCATCTCACATGTCCATAAAACCCTAATTTCTCATGTCCATTTGCATTCACCTTGCATATTCATCATCACATGAACTTGCCATGACATCTCAAGCATTCATATGTCATCTTAGGCATATTAGGGCATGTTAGAACCTCTCTTGATCATTTCTTCATTCATTTGCCATGCTTTACATTCATTACATTACATAAACATCCATAGGTTTTCAAGCTTCCAAGCATGCTTTCATGACATCCCCTCTTTGTATGATCATTCATATGCACATTGTATGACATTGCATCATCCCATATGCCATTTTCATTGTATAAACACTTCTGACTTTGGTCTTTTCATCACATTTCATCTCATTTCAACTCATTTCTTTATGCTTTATACCTTATGCATTCATACTAACACTTTTAGGTACTTTTGGTAAGTTATTTGAGAGGTGGATTTGCCTTCACCTATCACTTCTTCTTATCTCATTCATATGCATCTTATATTTCCTTGAAGTGAATCTAATTCACTTATGTTCCATCTTTCTCACTTTCTTCCTTTAAGTCACTTATCTTCTTAGGAAGTAAGTAACTTATTCTCCTGCTTCCTCCTCCTTTCATCTGCATCCTTCTCTTAGGATGGAGTGTATAACTTTAATCCTAAGTGTTAAACCTTTAATTTGTTTAAACCTCTTTATAAAATCACATTAATAATCACCAAGACTTCATCTTGTAACTTGGGCCTTACACTAGGGTTCTAACTCTTCCTTATAGTTAAGAGGGACTAACCCTAGTGTTTAATGGACAAGTCCCCCTCATGTTGTCTTACAAACTATAAAATCCATTTCTTAATCTCACCCTTTAATTAAAATCCATTTAATAAAGGCTTGTTATATAATGAATTTAGTCCCTAACCATGGATTAAGTTGAGGTATCTTCCTCATCTTAAGTGTTCTCATCTATTATCCTTCTATTAGGATGGTGTAATGAGTTCATTAATATGTGATTAGAAATTAAACTCATTGCTTAACACTAAACAAAAACCCAAAAACATCTAAATAATCACAAGTAGGTTAATGATCTTAATCCTACATCATCATGGTGATTAAGTTGAGATGCTTATCTCATACTTAAGTATGCTCATTATCCCTAATCAGGGAGGATATAATGAGTTTACAACCCTTGATTTAGGCTTAAGCTCATTAACTTATGCAAAACACCAAAAACAATAACAAGACTGAAAACACAAAAAACAAACAATAATCGTCTCCTCCGGGATTCTTTTCTCATCACACTCATTCACAAACGAGAACTTGCTTCTTCCGTCTAATGCAAGACAGTTAGCACTCGAGCCAGACGAGTCATACACTTAAGCATAGGCAAGTAAGCAGTTCACAGTCAATTTATTTTTCAGTCTCTTTGAGTCGAACTACGGTGTTCTAACTTCCTCATTGCACGAGAGGATACGTAGGCATAACCTAACAGTTATCGAACAAAAGTCTCTGTGTCCCCACCCCTCTCTCATTTCAGCTTTCTTTTCTAAGCATCAGTCTTGAGCACTCACTCTCTTTTGCACTGACACACTGTACATTCCTTCCTAGCTTTTCATACACAGTCAGCACATACACTACCCCTTTTAAACACAATCAAGTAAGCGTGGATCCTGTCGAGTACGACGGACGATCTGGGTGCTAATACCTTCCCAGGTCATAACCAACCCCCTTACTCAGTTTCTTTGGTTCGCAACCATCTTATCCATACCCTTTCCAGGTTTATGCAGCATTACCTTTCCTTCAGGATAAAAATGACTAGCTGGAGACTCTATTCAATTCATTCCTTTTCTCTTTTCGCCGATCGTTCGCGTCTGCACCGGGATGCAAATCTTCGGGAGCGACACAAGGGACGGCTCCTAAAAAGATATCGCAACATAGGATGAATTCTGGATAGAAAGTTCCAACAATGGGGACTCCACTGGGAAATAGGATGAGGGACGGTAATCCAAAGGTGAAGGACGATCACCTGGCAGGGCACGGCTGCTGAAAGTATCGCGAATGGATAGAAAAGTTGTTTTGTTGGTGACTTACTAGGGAATGGTAAACACTGACGAGTGCTTACGCTTTGAAATAAAAGGTATAAGTGTTTGACAGTGTGTATAGACTAAAGATGTGGACAAGCATCCTTAGCACCACGATACGGATGATTATCGATAGAAACAAACGTTGACACATGTTTAAGGATGATGATACGGATGAGTCTCAATCGGTTCAGCAAGGAACATAGACGAGTGTTGATCTGCTGAGGAGATGATACATACAAGATACGGACGAGTATCAGAGGATTGTGTACAAGTATGTACAAGTGTTTGACCTGCTGGGGAAATATGTGCAAGACACGGACGAATGCCAAAAAGATTGAGCAAGGGACACGAACGAGTGTTTGACTTGCTGGGGAAGTATGACATGGGCGAGTGTCAAAAAGAATATGTACAAGTATGAACAAGTATCTGTATTGAGAGTGCAAAAAGGATTTTGGCTTTGTCTGCGGGGGATAAGTTTTGTATATTGCTGGTGAAGTGATTATGATGTTTGCAGGTGATTGGCTCAAACCTGGCTTATGATCATGCAAATGTTTGATTTTTTTCCATAATGCTCCGTATTAGACGGAATGCTATGCCTATTTTGGGAAAAATGATGTGAATGCTATGATTATACAAAATGAGAGAACCGATCCGAGATTCGGATCCTGCGGGGAGAAAGATCTTTGGGCGATCTGTCTGGAGGGAGAACTCCGTTGGAGAAAAAGATCATTGGTCGATCTATGGGGAGAGAGGATCACCGAACGATCTTCCTAGGGAATTCTGTGGGGATCTCGGCTGGGGAAGCTTCGGTTGAAGAGACTCATGCTGGGGATGAGGAGGCTTCGGCAACTCCGCTGGGGAGGAACTGGCAACTCTGATAGGGAACAGAGAGTCCTGGAAACTGGCTGAGGAAAAGGAAAACACTGGAAACTTGCTGGGGAACAGCAGTTCAAGCATTGCTCGGGAGATCCTGCTTAGGGAGAAGAGAACTTCTGGGAAGTAATCTTTTGTAACTCCTTCATCCAAGCTACACGCTTGGGATTTAATAAGTTTCTCGAAGGATCCTCTGAGGGGATGACAACTTCGTGGGGGGAAACTCATGTCAAGTAACCCTGCTGATGAGGTGATTGCTGACTTGGTTGGGGATACGAGGCTTGATATACCCCATGCGTTGAGATTGTCTGTCTTGAGTACCTACAACCTATTAAAAAGAAACACACAAGTGTCCCGAGGTATCCTCAACCGGATTCTGTCATAGGATTTAGATTTGCTCAAGAATGCATATTTCCTGCAAGCATATATTGAAAAGGGCTTATATGTTTTCATGCAAGTGTTGTATTATGAACTTTGGACATTTTGCAAATGAAACAAAAATGTACAAAACAAAGTGTGACTGAATATTCTGATTTTATTGATTTGTGTGCCCTGAATGGGCAAGTACAGTGAAGAAGCGAATCCCTTAAAGGAGGAGATTGTTGTAAATTGAGAAAATAAAGGTGTTGGCAATTTTGAAGTTGACGCTCCAGTGAGATTCCTTTGCTATGACCTGTATGACCTTGATGTTCTTCTTATCTTGCTTTCTGAAGAAGGTTGTTTCTGACTGACGCTTTATCCTTTCGAAGCTTGCCATGTTGTGAGTGATACAGACGAATTCAGAATGCAGTTGTTCGCTTTTTCCCAGATTTTGCATGGATTGCCCTTTCGGGTTTTCAATCCACCGGGATACCCATTTTTGCCTGAGCTGTCCGATGTGGCTTTTCAACTCAATGGGTGTACACATTTGTTTAATATAAATTTTCCCTTATTTTTGCCCGAGTCTTTTATTCTGTTTTTGACTCGCCGGGATGCCCTATTTTTGCCTGGACTTACATTCTGTTTTTATGTCTAGCGGGTCTTTTATGCGAAGTATTTTTTAACTACATCTTAATTCACCGAAGATAAGAAATCCTCGCCATCCATAGTAGTGAGCATCAGTGCCCCACCAGAGAAAACTTTCTTTACTATGAATGGGCCTTCGTAGTTTGGCGTCCATTTTCCCCTGTGGTCTGTATGAGGATGAAGAAGTCTTTTCAGAACAAGCTCTCCCACTTGGTATTCCCGAGGTCTAACTTTCTGATCGAAGGCTTTATTCATTCGCTTTTGATATAACTGCCCATGACAGATGGCTGCTAATCTATTTTCTTCAATCAGACTCATTTGATTATATCGAGATCGGACCCATTCTACTTCATCCAGTTTCACATCCATCATTACCCGTAAGGAGGGTAGTTTAACTTCAATATGTAGGACAAATTCCATACCATACACAAGCTGATAAGGTGTTTCCCCAATAGATGTTCTGATAGAGGTTCGGTACCCATGCAAGGCAAATGGTAGCATTCTGTGCCAGTCTTTGTAGGTGACTACCATCTTTTGCACAATCTTCTTAATATTCTTATTAGCAGCCTTAACAGCGCCATTCATCTTTGGCCTGTAAGGAGAAGAGTTATGATGTTGAATTTTTAAGTCCCGGCAAAGTTCTGCCATCATCTTGTTGTTCAAATTGGAACCATTATCAGTAATGATTCGCTCGAGAACTTCATATCGACATATGATATCCCTTTTCAGAAATCGAGCTACCACTTGCCTGGTGACATTTGCATACAAAGTTACTTCAACCCATTTGGTGAAGTAATCAATGGCTACCAGGATGAATCTGTGACCATTTGAAGCAGTCGGTTCAATCTTTACAATCATATCAATGCCCCACATGGCGAAGGGCCAAGGTGAAGACATTACATTCAAAGGATTCAGAGGCACATGCACTTTGTCTGCGTAGATCTGGAAATTGTGGCATTTTCTGGCATAAGCACAACAGTTTGCATCCATTGTGATCCAATAGTAACCTGATCTTAACAATTTCTTTTCCATTGCATGTCCTCTGGCAAGGGTACCGAAAGAACCTTCATGTACTTCGTGCATCAGTAGGTCTGCTTCCTTCTTGTCAACACATCTAAGCAAGACCATGTTGAAGTTCCGCTTGTATAAGGAGCCATCGGTATTGAGGAAGAAACTTGTGAGCAACTCTAGTTTTCATTGATTATAATTTTTAAGTGTTTGTGTTTTCTTCATATTAAGAAAAATGCTTGCCTTTAGATCTTTTGTTTCATTTTCTATCAATGTTTTGTTTTTCTGAAAAATACGCAAAATGAATCGATTCATTCCAATATGTATCGATTCATGTTGTTTGAAGGATTCTGGAAATTTGAAAAATGAATCGATTCATCTTGTCATGTATCGATACATGCTATTTGAATGGTTCTGGATTTTCTTCTATGAATCGACACATACAAACATGCATCGATTCATTGCTTGTTCTATTCTCTGTTTTTATAAATCTGTTCAGTATGTATCGATTCATCGTGTCTTGAATCGATTCATTTGTTTGTTTTTCTTCTAACAGAATCTGCATATATATGTGGAGTGTTTCATTTAGTGTAACAAAAGATCACAGAAAATTGGAGACGAATTTTACAGTGATAGATCATTGAAGAACACATCAAGAAAAGGATTTTGGAGTGTTGGAACTTCAATGTTGAGCAGGATTGAAACCTAGAATCAAATTCATCTTCATCATCTTCTCAAGATACCTTAATTCAAGAACATCAACAAGGAAGTGTGTGTTGTTCTGTGAATTGAAGGCTTACGAGATAACGTTCAGTGGTACGATCGGAGATCCAGCTGAGTTGAAGATTGATAGAAGGTTTCAAGGAAAAACCAGTTTGGTTTTCCTTCAAGAACGGGCGTGTTCTTGAGGGTTTGTTAGTCACGTTTACAAGACAGATTCAGCCGCAGCGTAAGATTTGGAAATCGGGGGATTTCGCAAATAGGTCGTGGAACCGGTGAATTGCTTGTATTACTTGCAGGGAATCTTGATTGGGCTCAGATCAAGTGAAGGTTGATACAATAGGAAGATCTAGGTGTATAGATTTCTGGTGTTTGTATAGCAACCTTGTAATGGACGAATTCAGCAATATTGATATAAAAGTTCTCAATTTCGGTTTGAAATTGAGAGGGAGACGTACCCACACGCAAGGACGAACGTGGGAAACTTCCTTACCAAATCTCGGCGTATTGTATTCCTTCTCTATCTCTATTTATGTTTTCAATTGTTTTTTATTCATTGGAAATAGCTTTTGTGATAGGTGCATTCAACTGTTTTACATATTGTGTGTTTAATCCTTTATCATCTCAATCGTAAATCCAGCATGTTATCACATGTCTGGTCTTCTAGTGGATGGTCCAGAATAGACGCTTGGATATTTGGGACCGTTGTTTCCGTAAATCTTTGAAAACTCTGAAAAACGTTTTAAATCCTTGTAAATAAGGAGGTGATCCATTCACCCCCCCCCCCTCTAGATCACTAGCCACAGCGTCTAACAAAACTGTCGGCTAGCCTTCTTAATGTCTTCTTATGGTTTGACGATGCCCCAGGTGGGTATGTCTGAGTTTCCAAGAAGCATTTGATGTCATGGTACCAAGGCTTGTTATCAATGACAGTGTCTACAGAGAATACATGTGCCGGTCTGTCCAGTCTGGATACCAAAATCCGAGGTACATAATTGGCAACCTGTACTTTGATCATGGATGAAATGGTAGCCAAAGCGTCTACAAACTGATTCTCATCTCGAGAGATATATTCAAGCTTAACTGTTGTGAAGAAGGTCAACGATCTCTTCGTATAGTCATGGTAGGGAACCAGATGCTCTTGATGAGTGTACCACTTGCTGTTGGTCTGGTTGATTACCAAAGCTGAATCTCCGAATACATTCAAGGTTTTGATCCTAAGGTCAATGGCTTCCTCAAGACCCATGATACAAGCTTCATATTCTGCTTCGTTGTTAGTGCAGGCAAAGGTGAGCCTTGCTGAGAAAGGCATATGAACCCCTTTAGGTGTAATAAGCACTGCACCAACCCCACGACCGTTGTAATTAACTACCCCGTCAAGCATCATAGCCCATGCTTCTTCTGGGTCAGGCCCTTCAGTGTGAATAGGCTCTTCACATTCTTTTGCTTTTAAGAACATGATGTCTTCATCAGGGAAGTCAAACCTCATAGGCTGGTAATCATCAATGGGTTGCTCAGCCAGATAGTCAGACAATACACTGCCCTTGATGGCTTTCTGAGAGGTGTAATGAATGTCATATTCTTTTAGAATCATTTGCCACCTGGCAACCCTTTCGGTAAGTGTTGGCTTCTCAAATATGTACTTGATTGGATCCATCTTTGAGATCAATAAGGTAGTATGAGTCAACATATATTGTCTTAGTCGGCGAGCAGCCCACGCTAAAGCATAACAAGTTTTCTTGAGCAGTGAATAACATTGTTCACAGTCGGTAAACTTTTTACTTAGGTAGTATATTGCATACTCTTTTCGAACAGACTCGTCATGCTGGCCCAACACACACCCCATCGACTCTTCTAATACTGTCAGGTACATGATTAGAGGTCTTCCTTCTACTAGAGGCATGAGAATTGGAGGTTCTTGTAGATATTCTTTGATCTTGTCAAAAGATCTCTGACAGTCATCGTTCCACCTGACTATTTGCTCTTTTCTTAACAGCTTGAACAAGGGTTCACAGGTTGCAGTGAGATGAGATATGAACCTTGAGATGTAGTTCAATCTACCTAAGAACCCTCAAACTTCTTTCTTAGTCTTAGGTGCAGGCATTTCCTGAATAGCTTTGACTTTATCGGGATCAACCTCAATTCCTTTTTCGCTTACAATAAAACCCAGCAGCTTACCAGAACGTACCCCGAATGTGAATTTGTTGGGGTTCAACCTTAACTGATACTTTCTCAGATGCTTGAAAAGTTTCAATAGGTTTACCAAATGCTCTTCCTTTGTTTGGGACTAGGCAATCATGTCATCCACGTAGCACTCAATTTCTTTATGGATCATGTTGTGGAATAACGTTACCATAGTCCGTTGATATGTTGCATTGGCGTTCTTCAGACCAAACGGCATTACCTTGTAGCAGAACTTGCCCCAAGGTGTGATGAAGGTTGTCTTCTCCATGTCTTCAGGTGACATCTTGATCTGATTGTATCCAGAAAATACGTCCATGAAGGAAAATACCGAGAACTGAGTTGTGTTGTCTACCAATACATCAATGTGAGGTCATGGGAAATCATCTTTCGGGCTTGCTCTGTTCAGATCTCGGTAATCAACGCACATATGCACCTTTCCATTCTTCTTAGGTACAGGTACAATGTTAGCAACCCACGGAGGGTAACTAGTTACAGCAAGAAAATCGGCGTCCCACTGCTTTTGTACTTCTTCTTTGATTTTCATGGCCATGTCTGGGAGAGTACGGCGCAAATTCTGTTTAACCGGTGGACAATCTTCTTTCAGTGGCAACCTGTGCATGACAATATCCGTATCCAGACCTGGCATATCTTGATAGGACCAAGCAAAGACGTCGACATACTCTCGAAGCATAATGATGAGTTGTTCTTTCACTGAAGCTTGCAGACTGGCCCCGATATTTACCTCTTTTACATCTTCCCCGGTACCAATATTGACAGTTTCAACTTCCTTCTGATGAGGAGCAATCACTTTTTCCTCTTGTCTCAACAACCTGGCTAACTCTTCAGGCAAATCATAGTCTTCATCAACCCCTTCATCTGCTTGATTAATCAGATTGTTGAAGTCATACGAGGTCATATCAGTGTCGTTGTCGGTGCATTCTGGAGGGCTATCTCTGCAAGGGTTGAGAGTTGTTCATTTTAGTGATTGATTTTATCTTATTTAGAAAAAGTGAATGAAGTTTATTAAGAAAACATTGCCATTTATTATTTTGTGCGAAAACAAAATGAAAAGATAGTGAGCGAATAAATTGTTTGAAAAAGATGTCCATTGTTCATTAATTTCAATTTGCACAAAATACATATAGGGCCCTATTACAAAATGAGTCCTGGCACCTTGGGCAAGATACATGACTTGATGCATGCTTAAACAGGAAAAAATATTTACTCTGCAGCAGTAACCCTTATAATTTCCTGGGAAGACCAGTTGAGGACTTGTTGGCCCGGGAATCTTGGACGAATCCAGCTTTCCAGGTTGTAGTTGCTTTCAGCCTCGACTTCCACATTGTTGATAGCATCCGGGGTCAGCATTCCCCCACTTATGAACCTGGGAGCTTCGCCAGCCTCCTTTGGAACTTGTCGGGACGGTCTGTAACCCAAACCGAACTTATCTTCTTTCATCTGAACTTGTAGCAGCTTGCCCCAGCCTTGGGCGTTCCCGTCTTCAACAACCTTCTGAGCTTGTTTGTAAGAAGCAATTGAAGTACCTGACACTTCAGCTGTTGCTTCATTGACATTAAGAGCTTCGAAACCCTAACTCATTGTCTCATGGATCTCTCCATCCATCTTTATGTACTTTTACGTATCCAGGTGACTGACGAAGATGTCATCTTTTCCATAAATTGTGATAATTTGGCCCTCCCACTCATATTTTAACTTCTGGTGAAGGGTAGATGTTACTACACCAGCGGCATGAATCCAGGGTCTTCCCAACAAACAGCTATAGACAGGCTGAATGTCCATCACATAGAAGGTCGTTTTGAAAACTTGTGGGCCAATTATCACAGGCAGCTCAATTTCTCCGAGAACCGATCTCTTAGAACCATTAAAGGATCTGACAACTAGGTTGCTTGGTCGGAGTGCAAGACCATCGTATTCCATCTTGACTAAGGATTTCTTTGGTAGAACATTGAGAGATGACCCAATGTCAACCAAGACATGAGAAAGTACAACACCTTTACACTCCAAGGTGATATGTAAAGCCTTATTGTGGTTACGCCCCTCCGAAGTCAGATCAACATTGGTGAAACCTAGTCCATGACTAGTATTGACATTTGAAACCACTGTTTCTAACTGATTAACTGTAATCTCCTCAGGCACATAAGTTGCGTGCAAGACTTTGAGCAATGCATTCCGGTGAGCCTCAGAACACATGAGTAGAGATAATATAGAGATCTTGGAGGGTGTTTGGTGGAGCTGGTCCACAACTTTATAGTCACTCTTCTTGATAATTCTCATAAACTCTACATCTTGATCAAAGGACGTCTTCTGAGTCTCTTTGGTAATTAGTTCTTCTGGCACCACATTCTTGCCTTTAGCTTTGGCAGCAGCTTCTACTTCAGCATTAGTCCTGGGAAACTGTGAAGCGAAGAGACGTCCGCTTTGAGTGAAGCCTCCGCCTCCTCCTACATTGTCAATTTGTGGAGCAGATGTTGAGGAGTCCAGAGTGATCTTTCTTCCGTGGCAGTAAAGATCTGAACCATAATGTTAAGGCACGACATTGTTGTTATCATAAGGAATAGGTCCAGGCACCGTGATGGTCACTGGACTAACTACAACAGAAGAAGGAGTTGTGACAGTCTGTGGATCATAGTAGATGGTGACAGGAGGTCTGATTGGAGATGGTGCAGGTGCAGGAAATTGTTGATGTTGAGGAGGGTGTTGTTGAAAATTGTTGTTGAGAAAATCCGGAACATTAATGATTGCTGGATCATAATAAATGGTAACTGTTGAGATATCGTCACTGGTGGTGTTTGCTGTTGTTGTAGAAGACTCTGTTGAGATAATGTTTGCTGATGTTGTAGGAGGGATTTTTGTTGTAGTTGTAGAAGATGGAACCATTAATGTGATCTGTAGAATGCCTTCTCTGATAAGATTGTTGATACCCTTTCTCAGTTTTGCATAACCATTGGTAGAAATCTTGCAAGCTTCACAACGGGCCTCACAACCCGGAAACACTTGGCACTTCAATAGCTGAGCTTTAACTTAGGCCAGTGGTGTTTGAATACTTGAAATGTCATCAATCAGAATATATGGTTGGTCCTCCTCAATGGCATTGATCTTAGGCGCACCATGATTGGGTATCGAATTCCTTGTGACATTAGGTGGAGGTGCAAAATTCAAAGCTTTGGAATCAGTAAGTTGTCTTCACCTTTGAGCGTATTCACGGAAACTTTCTCTTGAAGATTGAGACATACCCATCAGGAGGGTCCTATTGGGAGCCATATCTAGGTTGTACTGATATTGGCGTATAAAGGCCTCGGCTAAGTCCTTCCAGTTTCTGGCATTAGCCTTTGATAGGTGTGAATACCACTCTCTGGATGCCCCAATTAAACTGTCTTCAAAGTAAAACATCCACAGTTTTTCATCCATGGTATAAGCTTTCAATCTTCCCAGAAAAGATTTCAAGTGGGTACGAGGATAGGAGGTACCGCTATACTTTTCAAAGCAAGGAGGTTTGAACTTGTGAAAAATCCTGACTCCTTCCACTAGTCCCATATCCATCACATTAAATCCCAAAGAGTTTTGGGATTCCAAGGATCTTAACTTCTTTGATATCTCGTCCAGGCGACGATCATAAACTTCATCAGCCCCAACACCTAACACTGTAAACTACTCATCCTGAGGATCTTCCTGTAGAACACGATCTCTAGTGTTTCTTTGGGTATTTCCAATAACATTGACTTCAGGGTTGATGTGGGGCCCAAACTCTAGTGGATTTGTTTGTGGCTGATCGCGCGCGTTGTTACTTGTACCTATAGTTCCTGCATGGTTATCTTCTGGAGTTTGCCGCTCAACTAACTCCCTTAATCTTTCCTGGGTCTGTGCCAGCCCAGTCATCACAGCCATGAACTGATTCATCTGGGTCCTCACTTATGTCCTCACATCAATCATCTGAGTCCTCACATATGTCAGTTCTTGCTATAACTGATCCATTTGTAGACTCGGAAGGTTGTTACGGGTCTGATATTTGTGGATGCGATTGACGGGAAAGACCCTCCTGTGAGCAATATTTCCTAAAACTAGCAGCAAAGTGAGAAAACAACAACTAAACACCTGCAAAAACAAATAAGATGAGGTTAGCATGCAATGCAGTATGTCTATTTGTCTTCAGAGGGTATCCAGTTTGGTTCCTGGTTTAGACCTTCCAGACCTCTGGGAATGATGAAGATGCTGAAGTGAATAGAGTCCAAGAGAAAATCCAGGTAACACATAAACCATAACATTACAAAAGCCAAAATACATAGTTTATGATTACAACAAGTTCCCATGGTGGGTCAGAATACAATCAAGTCAAGAATACAAACAAAATCACCATAGAGAATTAAAGTACAACCAAAATAAAATACAAGTAAAAGAGAAATCAAACATCCAGCCCAAATTCATCCTCCTTGACTTCTTTCAGGAGAGCATCAGTCACTGGTCCAACTGGATGCTCTGTGATGGTCCTGATGAGAAGGTTTCTGTTTGCAATGGCATTTGTCATCTTCAGGTACTTGTCTTGTTCTTTTGATCTCTTCAACCCTTCCCGAAGTTTCAGTTCAGAGATCTCCTTTTGTGCTGCTAACAGGGCTTCCTGACTCTTCTTCTCATTGGCTTCCAGCTGATCTATCTTAGCTTGTGTCTTCTGATCTTCTTGCAAACGAGCTTCAATGATCCTGATCCACCTATCCTGACTCTCCTCTAGGTAGTATTAAGCTCTGGCCTTCTGAATCTTGGCTTCTTTGCAAGCATTCTTCAATACCAACTCCCCTGCTCGGGCTTTTCTGATGAAGTCCCCTGTCTTTTCTATCTTGGTTATATGCTCGATTTGGAGCTTCTTTAACCTCTCATTATCCAGACGACTATCATTCCTTTCCCAAAGGGTCTTCTTAAAGGCTTCAGCAAGCTGGGCATTCCTCTCTTTCAGCTTCTCAAATTCCTCTAGGCTTACCGTAGCTACGGGCTCTACTGCTGATGGCTCTGGCACATCTTCCAGAGTGAATGGCATGCGAGTGATATGTCCTCTGATGCGAGACCATTCAGTGTACTGAGCAGAAGCTATGTTGTTGCATTTCCCCAAAATAGCAGTCCCTTTAGTCTGTATATTGTCCCAAGCCCAGGTTGCTTGTTGGGCAATGGCATGATTGCTCTGAAAGGCATAATAAAGAGATTCTGCTAAGTCCAGCTCCTTCGGTGGATGTTGTTGCACCCCAAAATTTTCCCTCATAATACAAGACTTTGTGTTCTAAGAAGGTTCACAAGGTTCACAAGTTTCTCAACATTTACAAAACCTTTCAGGAGGTTCATGGAGTCTACAAGTTACTTTATGAAGGTTCACAAGGTTCACAAGTTTCTCAACATTTACAAGATCTTTCATGAGGTTCATGAAGTCTACAAGTCATTTCATGAAGGTTCACAAGGTTCACAAGATTCACAATGTTTACATAACCTTTCATGAGGTTCATGAGGTCTACAAAGTCACTTTATGAGGTTCACAAGGTTCACAAGCTTCACAATACCTCCCATGAGGTTTACAAGACATTTTATGATGGTTCACAAGGTTCACAAAGTTCACAATTGGTCAGAAAAGTTGACAATTCCCTCAGACAATGCACCTCCTAAGCAGTGCATCCAAAACTAGGGTTTTGACTTTAATCAGGCTAAATGAACTTCTAAGACTTCAAGTGAGCTTCATAACATCTTATATGTGTGTAAGAACCCCACTGACAAGTTTCAAGACTTTTCTCAAAAGTTTGCTCAGTCAGATGATCAGATAAGTCAAAATCAGTCAATGCAGTTAGAAAGTCAAACTGAGGTCAACTGTGGTCAAACCAAAGTCAAACTTCATGATTTTTTGCCAACATCAAGTATATGAAGTAAAATTCATCATTTGATCAAGGGTTGATCATGATTCATCAAGGAGAGTCCAGATCATCAAGAATCAGGAGTTTCTAAATTAGGGTTTCCTTAGTAAAAGTCAACTGAACTTTGACCAGCCATAACTTTCACATACTTCATCACCAAGTCTCCACTCAAAGCTCATTTTGAAGGAAATTGAATTCTCTACAACTTTGTATCTCACAAGCCAAGCCCAAAAATGCTTCATTTGGAAGGTATGAGCTAAGACATTATAGGTCATTTCAAAAGTCAACAAAAAGTCAACAGCTTCAAAAGGGCATAACTTGAGATTGGTAAATGATATGGACATGAAACCAGTGGGGTTGTTTATAGGACTCATCAAGCTTTCCAAAATGTCCAAGAAAACCCTCATAGCATAAAAATTGAGGGATTTGTGCCCTTGCAAAGTTGGGAAATTTTGTGATGGTTTATGATGAAAATGGAGGTCTAAAACCAAATTTTGTCAAATGGGCTGAACTTCTAATGACCCAAGGCAATCCATGACATCATGCACGAAAATTCCATGATATTTTCATAATTTTTATTTTATTTAATTAATTTATTATGATTTTTTATACTTAAAATCATTTTAAATTTAAATAAAATATTAAATATGAAGATTGGATCTCATTATTGGTTTTAGAAAATCATGAATTCAGTATGGAACAAATTGATGCAAGAATAATATTGAATGGCTTGAAATAGAAAGCATGGATGCAAGAAATATTGAAAATTCAAAGCTTATCATTGTGAATCTTTTCATATCAAATCTTGTACACAACCAATCCATATTTTGACCTAAATTCAATCCCTTATATATACTAAACATAATGCAATCATGAGAGGACGGATTCCAGCAGCCAAAGAGTAAGTTCACTTCTTCAAAAAAATCACAAAAATTTCAAATTTGGATTCCAAAATACAGGCACTTTCAAGGCAATTTGAAGGTTGATTCTTCTTCATTGAACTTCATTGATCATGTTTGGATCATAAACAACATATGAAACACCCTCATTCGCATGAATCAAACCCGTGTTCATACCATATTTGAATTTTTTCGATTCCATGATTTCACTGGTTTTTAATTGATTTTGATTGTTTAACTATGTTTGTTTCATTGTACTAAAGCATCCTGGATGGTTAGATTGGAGTTTCACTTCCGAATCCATGAATCACCATAGTTAGGGTTTCACAACCGTGAGTTTGGGGATTCTATCATACAACCAATTTCAGACCAAATTGATGACATATTTGAGACCTATGGCCTTCATGTAGTTGATCTGGGCAGTTAAAATGAATTTATCGTGTGTATTTTTCATGATTTGATATGCAGGAGTTCTAGTGACGGGAAAAATCTGTCACTATAGGCTATTGCGACAGACCAACTGTCACTAAAAGCTAACTGGACGGCGAGAGCTAGGAGACGACCTTTGGCGCGTTTCTGAAATTCAAATATTATTTTATATTATATAGTTTTGTTTGTGGATAAATTACAAATGTTGCATGTGGTCTAGTGGTTAGTACGCGTGGGAATGAATCCAAGGACCAGGGTTCGAACCCGTCCTGCATTATTTTTTGGTAAAAATTCTTTGATTTCGCAGGTTTAATATATAATAAACGTTGGTCATCATTATTTCACCAGTGGCACGCAGCTCAGTTGGTTATTGTTGATGGATGGAGGCTGGGAGACCTGGGTTCGACCCCAGGCTCCAGCAGGTGAGTCTTGTCATTTTTTTTTTCTTAACTTAATTATTTTTATAATTCTTTTATTTTCTTTTAATTAAATATTCCTAAAAGTAATAGAATAAAAATTATATAATTGAAATATGTATATTATAAGAATTAGAGTTAATTTTTGTTATATGTAAAATTTAAGTTATTTTAATAAAACCTAATTTATTTTCTTCTAAATAGTATAAAAACTAATTTTATTTTATGATTTAAATTTATAACTTTTGTAAATATAATACTTAATATAAATTTTGTACATATGATTAATTTTTGTGAATATGATATTTAAAACTTATTTTCTTCATATAATGTGTAAATATCTTTTAATAAATAATTGTTAATATATGTTTAGAAATAATTAAATTTGTAATGATTAAAATTTATAATTATATTATGTTTTAAAAATTTTATGTTATAATAATTATTTAATTATTCTTATTTCTAAATAAATGTTTATATATTAAAATTTAATTTTGTGTTTATTATTCTCATCATGTTATTATAATATTGTTATTAATTATATTTATTTTAATTGTTACTGACCATATTATTATTTATTATTTTTGCTTCACTAATCTCATATATTTTATCATTATTATTATTTCACTAACATTATTTAATTTTTCATTATTATCTTACTAACCCTATTTTTAATTCTTATTATTACTAACCCCTATTTATTTATTTATTGCTTATTTATTATTTTTGCTTATTTATTTATATTTTGCTTTTATATTTATATTTTTGCTATTTATTTTTGCTTATTGTTATAATTATGTAATTGCTCCTTGGATGTAAATTTTGTAAATATTAATTTATTTAATTTTCATGTTATGGTTAGTAATTTAGGGAGTGTAAAACATGTATTTTATTTTAAAAATTAATTTAGATCACTTTAATTAAAGATAAATAATATTGAACACTCACACACGTAAGTCGATTTTTAATCGCCATCTCACATTTCTAAGGCTATCCCTCAATGTTGCCTATCCAAAAAAGGTCAAGTGGGGTGTATAAAGCAAGTCCCTTAAAAGAAAAATCATCAAGTCCCTAATGGTTGCCTTTAAAGATCAAGTCCCTTTCGAATAATGATGATAGTCCCTCCTAAATGCTTAATCCACCTCGCAGTTGCCTTCATAAACAGATGTCCCTCACATGTCCCTTACATCCAAGGTAATGACTACATATTCCTTAATAATAGGGATAGTCTTACCACTTAAAGGATAAAGAACAGAAAGACTTAAACTTTAGGGTAGGTTCCTCTTATGTACTTGCTCACTTCATTCAAAACTTTTCAAACTTTTCACAATTTCAAACAAATTTTCAAACACAAGTTTTTACGCATCCGTACATGGATCATTATTAACTCATATGAAAGTTTTTTCTATTCACACACTACACCTTTTCAAAAACAATTCAAAAGTGAGCTAAGTAACTAAGAGCCCATGGATAACCATGGATGTAAAGGGTGCTAACACCTTCCCTTTACATAACCTACCCCCCGGACCCAAAAATATCTCTTAAAGGTCTTTCCTGTTCTTTTATACCCTTTCCTTTTGGATAAAATAAAAGTCGGTGGCGACTCTTGCTATCCGCAACATAACTAAAGTCAGTTCTCCCACCGTGTTACAGAACTGGCGACTCTGCTGGGGATCTAAATTTAAGAGGGGTACCCTTAGGAATTAAGATCACTTTAAATTGTTTGCCTTGTTTGCTTTATATTATCTTGTTGGGATGCTCTTATATGTGAAAGGTCCTAACCCGGATCTAATGTACCTTAGGTAAATGGCAATAGACCAAGGAAACTGTACGACGTATATCGATACGGTTGATCTGGTGGCCATAGTTAGTGCGACTTCTTGGTTGGTGCTTATGTTCCTTAAGTCAAGTTGAGGATAATATGAGGCTGCCATATGTTGTCAATGCACTAACTAACTTTTAGAACCCTAGTTAACTCATCTTGGCCTTTAGAAAGTAGTGAGGTAACCGGCTTTGGTGCAGACTGAAGTTGGTTGACACTCGATACTACGCTCATTGAGATCTTAAACTTGGAGGGTTTTGGTTGGCAAGTAAGTTGCCTTCTGAACAACCACCCTTGTGAAGGATCAATGATATTGAGATCCCTTAGAACCCGGTTACTTTTGTAGGACAGGATGAACCAACTAACTTCAGGGGAGGGTATTTACCTTTAAACCTCATGCAAGCCTTTAAACCTAGGGCTATGGTGTGACTTGTTTGTGTGTGCCACATGTTTGTGATTGAGAATAACATCATGACATCATCATGCATCATAAGCATAGAATTTTCACTAACCATTTCAAGGACCAAAGGATTTATCTTTGTTCTTTGTTGCAGGTCATGGCTTCTGCTCGTAAGAACACCATCAGGATCAACTTTGTGGGGATACATCCTAAGCTTAAAGAGTTGGTTTCTCAAGTGTCTGATCATTCCCAGTTCATCAAGAGACATGGTCACTTATTGGATCTAGTCACTTCAGGGTTCAGTGAAGACATGATGAGTGTTCTGTTTCAGTTCTTTGACCCTAAGCACCATTGTTTTACATTCCCCGACTATCAGCTAGTTCCAACCATGGAGGAGTTCTCTAAACTTCTGGGTATACCTGTTCTTGATCAAAGACCCTTCACAGGCTTGGAGAAGGAGCTTAAACCAGAGGTTATTGCTGCAGCTTTACATCTGAAGAAATCTGACATTGTTCTAGAAACGAGAAGTGGAGTCAAGGGTATTCTTGCCAAGGTGCTAATGGATAAGGCTCAAATGTTCTTGAAGGCCATGAGCTATGATGCTTTTGAGGAGATCTTAGCCTTGCTGATATATGGCTTAGTATTATTCCCCAATCCAGATCAGTTCATAGATGTTCATGCCATCAACATTTTCCTGAGTCACAATCCAGTGCCTACATTGCTTGGAGACATCCTGCATTCTCTTCACACCCGTACTACAAGGGCAAGAGGAACTTTGATGTGCTGCATACCTTTACTTTCTAGGTGGTTTATTTCTCACCTTCCTCGCTCAGTAATGAAGAATGAGCAAGGGTTCAGATGGTCCAAGAGGATCATGTCACTTTCTCACTCAGATATCCATTGGTGCTCCAGATCTATGGAGAATGTCACCATCATTGACCGTTGTGGGGAGTTTCCTAATGTGCCACTTCTAGGCATAAGAGGAAGCATCACCTACAACCCCTCTCTAGCTTTACGACAGTTTGGTTATGCTCGGAGTGATGGCCCACATGACATGTTGATTCAGGGCATTGTGTTTGATTACGACAACGATCTTCAAGGTTACCGTCAGAGATTCATACGAGCATGGGGAAAAGTAAACAGGGTTGACAGCAAGACACTGGAGCCTAAGTACACTATTCCTATGGAAGCTTATCTCAGATGGGTGCGATCTCGTGCTCAGACTCTCATGATGCCATATCCTGCCGTCCTACCAGTTACCATGGAACCTGTTGCTGAAGGAGACACTGCTTATACCATCCTTCACCCAGACATGCCTACTGATATGGAAGACTTGCAGAGATCATGTATCCAACTAAAGGAGCAAAGGGATACTTTCGAGGCTCATTACAAAGCAAGCCAAGAAAGAGTCCTAGAACTAACAAAGCAACTTCACGAAGAACGGAACCTCAACTCATACCTCAACACAAAGAGGAAACGTCCATGGGAGACTTAAAACCCCATCTTTTGTACTTATTTCATTTCATTTTTTGTAAGCCTAAAAGGCAAAACAAATTTATTACTAATAAAAGTTTACCTTCTTGTTTGTTTAAGCAAATTTAAATCCTGCGGTCCTTGAAAACATTGCATATGCATTCACATATCATTTCATTGCATCACAGGTTTATAATTGTGCACATGTTTCTCATCTTCTCGCTGTTTATTTCAGCAATGGCTCTTGAACAATCAGTTAAGGATCTCCAGGCACAAAATGCACAGTTCCAAGAGCTGATCTTGAACCTGTCCAAGGGGAAGGATGAATTGAAGGCACTGCTGGCCAAGAAGACTAAGAAGACTAGAAGGTCAGCTGGTTTGATCAACATGGGAAGAAGGTTCAAAGGTCTTGCCAAGACCAAAGAACCAGTTGAAGACTATGAATCTGAGGAATCTGAAAAAGAGGGAGGCAGTCTCCACAACACTATGGGGGACTCTGATTCTGAGGCTAATTACTACCATGATCCTAATGAAGACAAATTCAAGATGCTGGTGGATAGAATGGATGCCATGGAGTTGCAGAAGTCATCTGGGCTGGATTTTGAAGATTTGAGTCTGATATCTGGGGTGGTCATACCCATTGGTTTCAAGGTTCCTACCTTTGTTGTTTATGATGGTGTCTCTTGTCCCAAGCTGCATCTGAGGTCTTACGTCAGAAGAATTCAACCCCACACTGCTGATAAGAAGTTGTGGATTCACTTTTTCCAAGAGAGCTTATCTGGGGCTCAATTGGAGTGGTATTATCAATTGGAGAGTGTCAACATCAGGGACTGGAATGATCTTGCTGAAGCTTTCTATAAGTAGTATCAATACAATGCTGACTTAGCCCCCACTCGCATGCAGCTTCAGAGCATGTCTATGGGTGCCAAAGAAAGTTTTAAAGAGTATGCTCAGAAGTGGAGAGATTTAGCTGGAAGAGTTCAACCCCCTTTAACTAATAGGGAATTGGTTGATATGTTCATGTGCATGCTGAATGGGCCGTTTTACAGTCATCTCATTGGAAGCTCATCATCTGGCTTCACTGAGTTGATAATGACAGGAGAGCGAGTAGAAAATGGTATAAAGAATGGTAAGATCCAAGTGGGTACTTCCTCATCAGGTGCTGCAAAGAATCCTCCCACTGGGAAGAAAGAATCCAATGTTGTTTATGGTCAACCTGATCGTAACAGGAGGCATCAGTCTGTTAGTGCAGTTCATATTTCAAATCCAACTCCTGCAACAACAGAGCAGCCACAGGGCAACCAACAGAGGGCTAGAAGACAGTTCACGAAGATCAACATGTCAATGGCACAGGCATTGCAACACTTGTTGAAGGCTGAACTCATTACTTTGAAAGAGGCTCCTCAGAATCCCAATGTTACCTCTCCCAGGTACAATCCCAATGCACGATGTGCATACCATTCAAACTGTCAGGGACATGATACTAATAACTGCTGGATCTTGAAGAATAAAATTCAAGATATGATTGATGCTGGAGAAATTGAGTTTGATCCTCCGGGTACTCCAAATGTGATTACTGCTCCAATGCCAAACCACGAGAAGACTGTCAATGCCATTGAGGAAGATCTGCATATCCGTTCAGTTGATGAATTGACCACACCATTGTCTGTCATCAGAAAGAAGTTGGTACAAGCTGGGTTCTTTCCGGGTTGTCGTGAAGATTGTGTTTATTGTGAGTATAATCCAGAGAAGTGCTTCAGATTGAAAGATGGAATTCAGCGTCTCATGGATAAGTATACTATAGTGTTTGAAAGAAGACCGTCTTCTGTGGAGAGTATGGTGGAGCATATTACCAGAGGTAAGAAGATTGAAGAGGTCGACATGGTTGACAAAGTACCAATAAGAATCACTTCAAAGGGTCCCATTAAAATCACTCATCAGGGTCCAATCAAAATTACTGCTGAAGGTCCCGTGAAAGTTGTTGCTGAAGCCAGAGTAGCTCCTGTGGTCATTACTACTCCTGGACCTATCCCATATACGTCTGACAAAGTTGTGCCTTGGCACTATGGGTCTGATGTTTACATCCATGGTGTTAAGCAGGAACCTTTAGCTGATGTGCCTGTTGACATTGATAATATTGCTGGATCTAGCAAGATCACTCGTAGTGGAAGAGTCTTCTCTCCTCCAGTTGCTTCTAAGAATGCAGTTACTCCTGCTGTTACTTCCACCACTGATGCTCGGGGCAAGGGTCCTATTATTGAGCTTGTATCTACTGATGTGCCAGCTGCTGATGATCTCTCTAAGCAGATGGAAGAAGTATTGAAAATCATTCGCAAGAGTGATTATGACATTGTTGATCAGTTGGGGCATACTCCCTCGAAGATTTCTATGTTGTCCTTGTTGTTATGTTCCGAGGCTCATGCCAAGTCCTTGATCAAGTTTCTGAAGACTGCTCATGTACCCAGTGCAATTTCTGTTGACCAATTTGAGAACTGTGTTGCCCACCTGACCTATGACAATGGGTTAGGGTTTTCTGGTGCTGATTTGACCCCTGCCAAGAGGGATCATAACAGGGCCTTGCATGTCTCAATTGAATGCAGGGGCACTACCCTGTCACATGTACTGATAGACAATGGTTCCTCTTTGAATGTGTTGCCTAAGGAAGTCCTGAACAAGCTGAGTCCTGAAGATGCTGTGTTGAAGCCCAGTAACATTGTGGTGAAGGCTTTTGATAGTTCTAGAAGAGTAGTGCATGGGGAAATTGATCTTCCAATCAAAGTTGGCTCCCAGGTGTTTACTGCTACATTTTTTGTGATGGATATTCGTCCTTCGTACTCTTGTCTGCTTGGTCGTCCCTGGATCCATGGGGCAGGTGCTATAACCTCTACATTGCACCAAAAGTTGAGATATCCGGTGGATGGAAAGGTTGTTATTGTCTATGGAGAAGAAGAATATTTTGTCAGCCATGTGAATACCTTCAAGTATCTGGAAATGGAAGGTGAATACATTGAAACTCCGTGTCAGACGTTTGAAGTGGTCCCCTGGGTTGTTAATGATTATGTAGCTCCTCCTGTTGTGAAGAAAGTTCCTGTGGTCACCAGAAAGCCTCCAACAATGGCAATGGCTTCCCTCAATGATGCTAGAGCTGTGGTGGATGAAGGTGGTTGTACTATTTGGGGTCAGCTTCCTGATATTCCATACAAGTCTGACAAGTTTGGTTTGGGTTTCACTGCAGAGTCCCAGAAGGCTGTTCGTCGTGCTCGTGCTGCTCGTATCACTAATCAAGGGGTTGTGAAGGACCAGATTAATGTTGTGGGAGATCAAGATGAAGACTACAACTTGGATGCATGGATTTTTCCTACTGTGGGTGCTGGACTCAACAATTGGAAAGCTGAGGATGTTATCCCTATCTCCTTTAGTCAGGAGTAAATACTATTACTGTATTGATGCTTTTAAGTTTGTAATTTATTGAACAATTGAACTCTTAAGCCTTGTGCCTTACCCGGGGCACAATGGTGTGCTTGTTACGGGCTGTCATTTCATTTGCATACTTCATTCAATAAAATCAGTGGACGTTTCGTTTTCGTAAATATTGTGTTCCTTGTTTTTCTTTTCTTTTATTTTTGTTTTATCAAGCTATGTGTTCTTACACACACCCACATCACTAAAATGCAGATCCTCATCCACTCTGGATCCTGTTGATAACAGTTCTACTATTGCCAATTATAATTTCGAGAATCCGATCTATCAAACTGAAGACGGAAATGAGGACGATTGTGAAATGCCTGTAGAGCTTGCTAGGTTGTTACAACAAGAAGAGAAAGCTATACAGCCACATGAAGAGCCAGTCGAAGTTGTGAATCTGGGAACTGAAGAAAACAGAAAAGAGGTCAAGATAGGGGCTGATTTAGAAGACAGTGTCAAGAGCAGATTGATTCAGATGTTACGCGACTATGTGGAGATCTTTGCTTGGTCTTATGAAGATATGCCAGGGTTGGATACAGACATTGTGGTTCACCGTTTTCCAGTGAAAGAAGATTGTCGTCCAAAGAAGCAGAAGGTTCGTCGTATGCGTCCTGAAATGTCAGAAAAGATCAAGGCAGATGAAACAGTTCAATGCAGGGTTCTTAGCAGTAACTTCCTATCCTCAGTGGGTTGCAAATGTGGTGCCGGTTCCTAAGAAAGATGGTAAAGTACGTATGTGTGTAGACTACAGAGATTTGAACAAGGCTAGCCCTAAAGATGACTTTCCACTTCCTCATATTGATATTTTGGTAGACAACACTGCTCAGCATAAGGTATTCTCTTTTATGGATGGTTTCTCTGGTTACAATCAAATCAAGATGGCACCTGAAGATATGGAGAAGACAACATTTGTGACACAGTGGGGCACCTTTTGCTATAAGGTAATGCCATTTGGTTTGAAGAATGCAGGGGCAACATATCAGCGTGCTATGGTGGCTTTGTTTCATGATATGATTCATCATGAGATAGAGGTATATGTAGATGATATGATAGCCAGGTCTCAGAATGAAGAGCAACATCTTGATCATCTGCACAAGTTGTTTGAGAGGTTGAAGAAATACAAGTTGAGGTTGAACCCAAACAAGTGTACTTTTGGAGTTAGATCTGGTAAACTCCTGGGTTTCATTGTCAGTGGAAAAGGTATTGAAGTGGATCCTGCAAAAGTAAAAGCTATACAAGAGATGCCAGCTCCCCGTACTGAGAAGGAGGTTAGAGGTTTCTTGGGACGATTGAACTACATTGCAAGATTTATTTCCCAGTTAACTGCCATCTGTGAGCCAATCTTCAAGTTGTTGAAGAAAGATCAGGTGATGGAGTGGAATGATGAGTGCCAGACTGCCTTTGATGAAATCAAGAGATATCTGTTAGAACCTCCAATTTTGATGCCACCAGTTGATGGAAGACCCTTGATTATGTACTTAACAGTGTTAGACAACTCAATGGGGTGTGTGTTGGGGCAACATGACGAGTCTGGTCGAAAAGAGAAGGCAATATACTACCTTAGCAAAAAGTTTACCGACTGTGAAACAAGATACTCACTGCTCGAGAAAACTTGCTGCGCTTTGGCATGGGTTGCTCGCCGACTAAGACAGTATATGTTGACCCATACTACCTTGTTGATTTCAAAGATGGATCCAATCAAGTATATATTTGAGAAACCTGCTCTCTCCGGAAGAATTGCAAGATGGCAAATGATCTTGACAGAATATGACATACAGTATACTACTCAGAAGGCCATTAAAGGAAGTGTTGTTGCTGATCATTTGGCTCATCAAGCAGTGGATGATTATCAGTCAATGAGTTTTGAGTTTCCTGATGAAGACATTATGATTATTACCAAAGAACCTGGACAATATGACGGACCTGAACAAGGATCCCGATGGACTATGGTTTTTGATGGTGCCTCTAATGCACTTGGTAATGGTGTTGGTGTTGTGATTAGTTCCCCTGAAGGTTGTCATACCCCGATTACTGCCAGACTTTGTTTCCATTGTACCAATAATATGGCTGAGTATGAGGCATGTATCCTGGGTATTAAAACTGCTATTGATATGAAGATTCAGATTCTTGATGTGTATGGAGATTCAGCCCTGGTAGTAAGTCAGATTAAAGGAGATTGGGATACCAAGCATGATAACCTCATTCCTTACAGAGAGCATGTGTTGTCTTTGATCCCACATTTCAAAGAGATTACCTTTGGACACATTCCACGAAGAGAGAATCAGTTGGCAGATGCATTGGCCACCATGGCATCCATGTTTGAGATCAGTTGGGATGATGAAGCTCCTAAGATTACCATTGATAGATTTGAAAAGCCTGCATACTACAATGAGATTGGCACTGAAGGGGCAGAGGAGAAGCCTTGGTTCTATGAAGTGAAAAGATATCTTGAAGCTCAGGAGTTCCCTGAAGGGGCATCTGTCAAAGATAGGAAGTTTCTGAGGAGGTTCTCTGCTAAGTTCTTTTTGAGTAATGGCATTTTGTACAAGCGCAATCATGATTCAACTTTGCTTCGTTGTGTGGATAAGAAGGAAGCAATTGATATTATGGAAGATATGCATGATGGGATCTTTGGCACTCATTCTAGTGGTCATACTATGGCAAAGAAGATATTGAGAGCAGGTTACTATTGGTCTACCATGGAAACTGACTGCTATCAACACTCCAGAACATGTCACAAATGTCAAATCTATGCTGATAAAGTCCATGTACCTCCATCACCATTGAATGTGTTGACTGCTCCTTGGCCCTTTGCCATGTGGGGCATTGATATGATTGGTGAGATCAAGCCTACTGCTTCTAATGGGCATCGTTTCATCCTGGTTGCTATTGATTACTTCACGAAGTGGGTAGAGGCAGCTTCGTTTGCATCTGTTACCAAGAATGTTGTGGCTCGATTCATTAAGAATAATCTCATATGTAGGTATGGCATCCCTGAAAGGATTATCACTGACAATGGCTCTAATCTGAACAACACTATGATTACTGATCTCTGCACGCAGTTCAAGATTAAGCATCACAACTCTTCTCCGTATCGTCCGAAGATGAATGGGGCAGTTGAAGCTGCTAATAAGAACATTAAGAAGATTGTACAAAAGATGACTGTTACTTATAAGGATTGGCATGAGATGTTACCATTTGCTCTTCATGGTTATCGTACTACAATACGTACTTCAACAGGGGCAACCCCATTCTCCTTAGTCTATGGTATGGAAGCAGTTCTGCCCATTGAAGTTCAGATTCCCTCCTTGAGAATTATTAAGGATGCAGGCTTGAATGAAGATGAGTGGATTCAGACTCGACTGGACCAGTTAAATTTGATTGATGAGAAGAGGCTAGCAGCAGTTTGTCATGGCCAGATGTACCAGAAACGAATGATCAAAGCTTTTAACAAGAAGGTTAAGCCAAAGGTATATCAGGTTGGTGACCTGGTAATCAAGCGTATCATATTACCACAGGGTGATCCTAGGGGCAAGTGGACTCCGACATATGAAGGACCATTTGTAGTCAAGACAGTGTTTTCAGGAGGTGCCATGATACTGACTACAATGGATGGTGAAGACTTCCCACAGCCTGTAAACGCAGACATAGTTAAAAAATACTACGCATAAAAAGAGACCCGCTAGGTTGACAGGCCTAGGCAAAAATAAGGGCATCCCGGCAAACCAAAAGGGTTTGGGCAAAAATTAGGGATATATATAAAAAGATGTACACCCGGCAAGTCGAAAACCTGAAAAGGCGGCTTGGGCAAAAAAGGGTATCCCGGTGGATTGAAAACCTGAAAGGGAAATCCAGGCAAAAGTTAGGGATTAAAGCGTATGACTATGTCTCGTTTGGATCACCCATAAAACTGCAACCAGTTGTACTACTTACTCAAGCACGAACAGATAAAGCTCAATCCAATCGTTTCCGTCCCAACAGTAGAAGATGAGATACTTGAAGATAATGGCAATAGTAGAATTGAAACTCAATAGGATTGTTTCCCACATAGCTGATTCTCTTTGTTTTGTAAAAAGCTCTATGACAAAATCCTCTTACTAGGGTTTATGTCTCCTTGTACAAACTTACCCGTATATGGGTCACTTTTTGATATAAATAAATTCCATCTTTTGAATCCAGATTTACTTTTACCCTATTTACATAAGCGAAACGTACATTGGTTGTGTTTGAATGTATGTATGCTTTTGAATATGATTGATGTTTACCAGAAATGCATGTATGCTTAATATGATTGATGTTTACCAGAAATGCATAAAAATGCAGTAATAGTATTTACTAAGGACGAACAAGGGAAGGATTTCAACGAAGCTTCGCCTGTTCATCTTTACAAGACAGTTACAAACCCTCAGTAGGACGAATCCATCTTCACAAAGTCTTATCTCCCCTGGAATTTATATCCATCTCTTTTATCCTCATACGGATATTCGGGAATTTATTTTCCAATAAGGGTACGACGAACGAAGACGGGATGTTATATTTGCCCTACCATCAGGCGAAGACGAAGGTTATATATACCTTATTATCCCCAGAAGACAGGAGGTGATATATACCTTATTATCCCCAGCAGACGGGAGGTTATATATACCTTGCTATCCCCAGCATACAGAAGGTTATGTATAATATATTCCTCAACAACGAATCAGGATTTATTTTCCCTGGCCAGCAGTTGTTATACGAAGATATCCAGACGCTTCCAGCAGTGCCATATCATACATACATCATTTACATCATACCATAACATACATATACATGAGTGCATAATACATTACTTAGGTGCATCATGTTATACATGCATACATAATGCATAAACTAATATTATTATACGAAATGTCACCTTGTTTTCAGGTTAATTATCCAACAAAGAAACTTATTATTACCTCAGGGCTGCTTTATCCTCCTGAAGACAAGCTGTTACATCAGGATTACTCCAGTCTCCTGAAAGCATATCATCAATCTCATCAGGACTGCTCTATCCTCCTGAAGACATGCTGTTACATCAGGATTACTCCAGTCTCCTGAAAGCAGATCATCAATCTCTCAAGACTGCTCTATCCTCTTGAAATCATATTATTACCTCAGGATTGCTCCATCCTCCTGACAGCTTTTATTACATCAGGATTGCTTCATCCTCCTGAAATCATATCATTACCTCAGGATTGCTCCATCCTCCTGACAGCTTTTTATTACATCAGGATTGCTTCATCCTCCTGAAATCATATCATTACCTCAGGATTGCTCCATCCTCCTGACTGTTTATTATTACCTCAGGGCTGCTTTATCCTCCTGACAGCTATCATCACTACATCAGGATTGCTTTATTCTCCTGAAATCATATTATTACCTCAGGATTGCTTTATCCTCCTGACAGATTCTTATACCTCAGGATTGCTTTATCCTCCTGAAATCACATCAATACCTCAGGATTGCTCCATCCTCCTGACTGCTTATTATTACCTCAGGACTGCTTTATCCTCCTGACAGCTTCTTATCCATCAGGACTGCTTCATCCTCCTGAAAACTCCTATTACATCAGGACTGCTTCATCCTCCTGACAGCTATCATCATTACTTCAGGACTGCTTTATCCTCCTGAAAGTTATCATTATACCTTCATACTTTGGACTGCTTTATCCTCCAAGAAATGTATCTAAGAACTTTTCTCCAAGTGGCATCTTTAAGCCCACTCAATCATATTCAACTAGCCATCTGTATCACTTTATGCACCGGTGAGTGCAAATTTTTGGGCTTTTGTGTTCAATCCCCTTCAACCTTCCAGGTCAGGACTGGCAGACATACCAATCTAACCCCTCAGGTTTCAGAAAATTGAACAGGGTCAGCTGTTGCACCCCAAAATTTGCCCTCACAATACAAGACTTTGTGTTCTAAGAAGGTTCACAAGGTTCACAAGTTTCTCAACATTTACAAAACCTTTCAGGAGGTTCATGGAGTCTACAAGTTACTTTATGAAGGTTCACAAGGTTCACAAGTTTCTCAACATTTACAAGATCTTTCATGAGGTTCATGAAGTCTACAAGTCATTTCATGAAGGTTCACAAGGTTCACAAGATTCACAATGTTTACATAACCTTTCATGAGGTTCATGAGGTCTACAAAGTCACTTTATGAGGTTCACAAGGTTCACAAGCTTCAAAATACCTCCCATGAGGTTCACAAGACATTTTATGATGGTTCACAAGGTTCACAAAGTTCACAATTGGTCAGAAAAGTTGACAATTCCCTCAGACAATGCACCTCCTAAGCAGTGCATCCAAAACTAGGGTTTTGACTTTAATCAGGCTAAATGAACTTCTAAGACTTCAAGTGAGCTTCATAACATCTTATATGTGTGTAATAACCCCCATGACAAGTTTCAAGACTTTTCTCAAAAGTTTGCTCAGTCAGATGATCAGATAAGTCAAAATCAGTCAATGCAGTTAGAAAGTCAAACTGAGGTCAACTGTGGTCAAACCAAAGTCAAACTTCATGATTTTTTGCCAACATCAAGTATATGAAGTAAAATTCATCATTTGATCAAGGGTTGATCATGATTCATCAAGGAGAGTCCAGATCATCAAGAATCAGGAGTTTCTAAATTAGGGTTTCCTTAGTAAAAGTCAACTGAACTTTGACCAGCCATAACTTTCACATACTTCATCACCAAGTCTCCACTCAAAGCTCATTTTTAAGGAAATTGAATTCTCTACAACTTTGTGTCTCACAAGCCAAGCCCAAAAATGCTTCATTTGGAAGGTATGAGCTAAGACATTATAGGTCATTTCAAAAGTCAACAAAAAGTCAACAGCTTCAAAAGGGCATAACATGAGATTGGTAAATGATATGGACATGAAACCAGTGGGGTTGTTTAGAGGACTCATCAAGCTTTCCAAAATGTCGAAGAACACCCTCATAGCATAAAAATTGGGGGATTTGTGCCCTTGCAAAGTTGGGAAATTTTGTGATGGTTTATGATGAAAATGGAGGTCTAAAACCAAATTTTTTCAAATGGGCTGAACTTCTAATGACCCAAGGCAATCCATGACATCATGCACGAAAATTCCATGATATTTTCATAATTTTTATTTTATTTAATTAATTTATTATGATTTTTTATACTTAAAATCATTTTAAATTTAAATAAAATATTAAATATGAAGATTGGATCTCATTATTGGTTTTAGAAAATCATGAATTCAGTATGGAACAAATTGATGCAAGAATAATATTGAATGGCTTGAAATAGAAAGCATGGATGCAAGAAATATTGAAAATTCAAAGCTTATCATTGTGAATCTTTTCATATCAAATCTTGTACACAACCAATCCATATTTTGACCTAAATTCAATCCCTTATATATACTAAACATAATGCAATCATGAGAGGACGGATTCCAGCAGCCAAAGAGTAAGTTCACTTCTTCAAAAAAATCACAAAAATTTCAAATTCGGATTCCAAAATACAGGCACTTTCAAGGCAATTTGAAGGTTGATTCTTCTTCATTGAACTTCATTGATCATGTTTGGATCATAAACAACATATGAAACACCCTCATTCGCATGAATCAAACCCGTGTTCATACCATATTTGAATTTTTTCGATTCCATGATTTCACTGGTTTTTAATTGATTTTGATTGTTTAACTATGTTTGTTTCATTGTACTAAAGCATCCTGGATGGTTAGATTGGAGTTTCACTGCCGAATCCATGAATCACCATAGTTAGGGTTTCACAACCGTGAGTTTGGGGATTCTATCATACAACCAATTTCAGACCAAATTGATGACATATTTGAGACCTATGGCCTTCATGTAGTTGATCTGGGCAGTTAAAATGAATTTATCGTGTGTATTTTTCATGATTTGATATGCAGGAGTTCTAGTGACGGGAAAAATCCGTCACTATAGGCTATTGCGACAGACCAACTGTCACTAAAAGCTAACTGGACGGCGAGAGCTAGGAGACGACCTTTGGCGCGTTTCTGAAATTCAAATATTATTTTATATTATATAGTTTTGTTTGTGGATAAATTACAAACGTTGCAGGTGGTCTAGTGGTTAGTACGCGTGGGAATGAATCCAAGGACCAGGGTTCGAACCCGTCCTGCATTATTTTTTGGTAAAAATTCTTTGATTTCGCAGGTTTAATATATAATAAACGTTGGTCATCATTATTTCACCAGTGGCACGCAGCTCAGTTGGTTATTGTTGATGGATGGAGGCTGGGAGACCTGGGTTCGACCCCAGGCTCCAGCAGGTGAGTCTTGTCATTTTTTTTTTGTTTTCTTAACTTAATTATTTTTATAATTCTTTTATTTTCTTTTAATTAAATATTCCTAAAAGTAATAGAATAAAAATTATATAATTGAAATATGTATATTATAAGAATTAGAGTTAATTTTTGTTATATGTAAAATTTAAGTTATTTTAATAAAACCTAATTTATTTTCTTCTAAATAGTATAAAAACTAATTTTATTTTATGATTTAAATTTATAACTTTTGTAAATATAATACTTAATATAAATTTTGTACATATGATTAATTTTTGTGAATATGATATTTAAAACTTATTTTCTTCATATAATGTGTAAATATCTTTTAATAAATAATTGTTAATATATGTTTAGAAATAATTAAATTTGTAATGATTAAAATTTATAATTATATTATGTTTTAAAAATTTTATGTTATAATAATTATTTAATTATTCTTATTTCTAAATAAATGTTTATATATTAAAATTTAATTTTGTGTTTATTATTCTCATCATGTTATTATAATATTGTTATTAATTATATTTATTTTAATTGTTACTGACCATATTATTATTTATTATTTTTGCTTCACTAATCTCATATATTTTATCATTATTATTATTTCACTAACATTATTTAATTTTTCATTATTATCTTACTAACCCTATTTTTAATTCTTATTATTACTAACCCCTATTTATTTATTTATTGCTTATTTATTATTTTTGCTTATTTATTTATATTTTGCTTTTATATTTATATTTTTGCTATTTATTTTTGCTTATTGTTATAATTATGTAATTGCTCCTTGGATGTAAATTTTGTAAATATTAATTTATTTAATTTTCATGTTATGGTTAGTAATTTAGGGAGTGTAAAACATGTATTTTATTTTAAAAATTAATTTAGATCACTTTAATTAAAGATAAATAATATTGAACACTCACACACGTAAGTCGATTTTTAATCGCCATCTCACATTTCTAAGGCTATCCCTCAATGTTGCCTATCCAAAAAAGGTCAAGTGGGGTGTATAAAGCAAGTCCCTTAAAAGAAAAATCATCAAGTCCCTAATGGTTGCCTTTAAAGATCAAGTCCCTTTCGAATAATGATGATAGTCCCTCCTAAATGCTTAATACACCTCGCAGTTGCCTTCATAAACAGATGTCCCTCACATGTCCCTTACATCCAAGGTAATGACTACCTATTCCTTAATAATAGGGATAGTCTTACCACTTAAAGGATAAAGAACAGAAAGACTTAAACTTTAGGGTAGGTTCCTCTTATGTACTTGCTCACTTCATTCAAAACTTTTCAAACTTTTCACAATTTCAAACAAATTTTCAAACACAAGTTTTTACGCATCCGTACATGGATCATTATTAACTCATATGAAAGTTTTTTCTATTCACACACTACACCTTTTCAAAAACAATTCAAAAGTGAACTAAGTAACTAAGAGCCCATGGATAACCATGGATGTAAAGGGTGCTAACACCTTCCCTTTACATAACCTACCCCCCGGACCCAAAAATATCTCTTAAAGGTCTTTCCTGTTCTTTTATACCCTTTCCTTTTGGATAAAATAAAAGTCGGTGGCGACTCTTGCTATCCGCAACATAACTAAAGTCAGTTCTCCCACCGTGTTACAGAACTGGCGACTCTGCTGGGGATCTAAATTTAAGAGGGGTACCCTTAGGAATTAAGATCACTTTAAATTGTTTGCCTTGTTTGCTTTATATTATCTTGTTGGGATGCTCTTATATGTGAAAGGTCCTAACCCGGATCTAGTGTACCTTAGGTAAATGGCAATAGACCAAGGAAACTGTACGACGTATATCGATACGGTTGATCTGGTGGCCATAGTTAGTGCGACTTCTTGGTTGGTGCTTATGTTCCTTAAGTCAAGTTGAGGATAATATGAGGCTGCCATATGTTGTCAATGCACTAACTAACTTTTAGAACCCTAGTTAACTCATCTTGGCCTTTAGAAAGTAGTGAGGTAACCGGCTTTGGTGCAGACTGAAGTTGGTTGACACTCGATACTACGCTCATTGAGATCTTAAACTTGGAGGGTTTTGGTTGGCAAGTAAGTTGCCTTCTGAACAACCACCCTTGTGAAGGATCAATGATATTGAGATCCCTTAGAACCCGGTTACTTTTGTAGGACAGGATGAACCAACTAACTTCAGGGGAGGGTATTTACCTTTAAACCTCATGCAAGCCTTTAAACCTAGGGCTATGGTGTGACTTGTTTGTGTGTGCCACATGTTTGTGATTGAGCATAACATCATGACATCATCATGCATCATAAGCATAGAATTTTCACTAACCATTTCAAGGACCAAAGGATTTATCTTTGTTCTTTGTTGCAGGTCATGGCTTCTGCTCGTAAGAACACCATCAGGATCAACTTTGTGGGGATACATCCTAAGCTTAAAGAGTTGGTTTCTCAAGTGTCTGATCATTCCCAGTTCATCAAGAGACATGGTCACTTATTGGATCTAGTCACTTCAGGGTTCAGTGAAGACATGATGAGTGTTCTGTTTCAGTTCTTTGACCCTAAGCACCATTGCTTTACATTCCCCGACTATCAGCTAGTTCCAACCATGGAGGAGTTCTCTAAACTTCTGGGTATACCTGTTCTTGATCAAAGACCCTTCACAGGCTTGGAGAAGGAGCTTAAACCAGAGGTTATTGCTGCAGCTTTATATCTGAAGAAATCTGACATTGTTCTAGAAACGAGAAGTGGAGTCAAGGGTATTCTTGCCAAGGTGCTAATGGATAAGGCTCAAATGTTCTTGAAGGCCATGAGCTATGATGCTTTTGAGGAGATCTTAGCCTTGCTGATATATGGCTTAGTATTATTCCCCAATCCAGATCAGTTCATAGATGTTCATGCCATCAACATTTTCCTGAGTCACAATCCAGTGCCTACATTGCTTGGAGACATCCTGCATTCTCTTCACACCCGTACTACAAGGGCAAGAGGAACTTTGATGTGCTGCATACCTTTACTTTCTAGGTGGTTTATTTCTCACCTTCCTCGCTCAGTAATGAAGAATGAGCAAGGGTTCAGATGGTCCAAGAGGATCATGTCACTTTCTCACTCAGATATCCATTGGTGCTCCAGATCTATGGAGAATGTCACCATCATTGACCATTGTGGGGAGTTTCCTAATGTGCCACTTCTAGGCATAAGAGGAAGCATCACCTACAACCCCTCTCTAGCTTTACGACAGTTTGGTTATGCTCGGAGTGATGGCCCACATGACATGTTGATTCAGGGCATTGTGTTTGATTACGACAACGATCTTCAAGGTTACCGTCAGAGATTCATACGAGCATGGGGAAAAGTAAACAGGGTTGACAGCAAGACACTGGAGCCTAAGTACACTATTCCTATGGAAGCTTATCTCAGATGGGTGCGATCTCGTGCTCAGACTCTCATGATGCCATATCCTGCCGTCCTACTAGTTACCATGGAACCTGTTGCTGAAGGAGACACTGCTTATACCATCCTTCACCCAGACATGCCTACTGATATGGAAGACTTGCAGAGATCATGGATCCAACTAAAGGAGCAAAGGGATACTTTCGAGGCTCATTACAAAGCAAGCCAAGAAAGAGTCCTAGAACTAACAAAGCAACTTCACGAAGAACGGAACCTCAACTCATACCTCAACACAAAGAGGAAACGTCCATGGGAGACTTAAAACCCCATCTTTTGTACTTATTTCATTTCATTTTTTGTAAGCCTAAAAGGCAAAACAAATTTATTACTAATAAAAGTTTACCTTCTTGTTTGTTTAAGCAAATTTAAATCCTGCGGTCCTTGAAAACATTGCATATGCATTCACATATCATTTCATTGCATCACAGGTTTATAATTGTGCACATGTTTCTCATCTTCTCGCTGTTTATTTCAGCAATGGCTCTTGAACAATCAGTTAAGGATCTCCAGGCACAAAATGCACAGTTCCAAGAGCTGATCTTGAACCTGTCCAAGGGGAAGGATGAATTGAAGGCACTGCTGGCCAAGAAGACTAAGAAGACTAGAAGGTCAGCTGGTTTGATCAACATGGGAAGAAGGTTCAAAGGTCTTGCCAAGACCAAAGAACCAGTTGAAGACTATGAATCTGAGGAATCTGAAAAAGAGGGAGGCAGTCTCCACAACACTATGGGGGACTCTGATTCTGAGGCTAATTACTACCATGATCCTAATGAAGACAAATTCAAGATGCTGGTGGATAGAATGGATGCCATGGAGTTGCAGAAGTCATCTGGGCTGGATTTTGAAGATTTGAGTCTGATATCTGGGGTGGTCATACCCATTGGTTTCAAGGTTCCTACCTTTGTTGTTTATGATGGTGTCTCTTGTCCCAAGCTGCATCTGAGGTCTTACGTCAGAAGAATTCAACCCCACACTGCTGATAAGAAGTTGTGGATTCACTTTTTCCAAGAGAGCTTATCTGGGGCTCAATTGGAGTGGTATTATCAATTGGAGAGTGTCAACATCAGGGACTGGAATGATCTTGCTGAAGCTTTCTATAAGCAGTATCAATACAATGCTGACTTAGCCCCCACTCGCATGCAGCTTCAGAGCATGTCTATGGGTGCCAAAGAAAGTTTTAAAGAGTATGCTCAGAAGTGGAGAGATTTAGCTGGAAGAGTTCAACCCCCTTTAACTGATAGGGAATTGGTTGATATGTTCATGTGCATGCTGAATGGGCCGTTTTACAGTCATCTCATTGGAAGCTCATCATCTGGCTTCACTGAGTTGATAATGACAGGAGAGCGAGTAGAAAATGGTATAAAGAATGGTAAGATCCAAGTGGGTACTTCCTCATCAGGTGCTGCAAAGAAGCCTCCCACTGGGAAGAAAGAATCCAATGTTGTTTATGGTCAACCTGATCGTAACAGGAGGCATCAGTCTGTTAGTGCAGTTCATATTTCAAATCCAACTCCTGCAACAACAGAGCAGCCACAGGGCAACCAACAGAGGGCTAGAAGACAGTTCACGAAGATCAACATGTCAATGGCACAGGCATTGCAACACTTGTTGAAGGCTGAACTCATTACTTTGAAAGAGGCTCCTCAGAATCCCAATGTTACCTCTCCCAGGTACAATCCCAATGCACGATGTGCATACCATTCAAACTGTCAGGGACATGATACTAATAACTGCTGGATCTTGAAGAATAAAATTCAAGATATGATTGATGCTGGAGAAATTGAGTTTGATCCTCCGGGTACTCCAAATGTGATTACTGCTCCAATGCCAAACCACGAGAAGACTGTCAATGCCATTGAGGAAGATCTGCATATCCGTTCAGTTGATGAATTGACCACACCATTGTCTGTCATCAGAAAGAAGTTGGTACAAGCTGGGTTCTTTCCGGGTTGTCGTGAAGATTGTGTTTATTGTGAGTATAATCCAGAGAAGTGCTTCAGATTGAAAGATGGAATTCAGCGTCTCATGGATAAGTATACTATAGTGTTTGAAAGAAGACCGTCTTCTGTGGAGAGTATGGTGGAGCATATTACTAGAGGTAAGAAGATTGAAGAGGTCGACATGGTTGACAAAGTACCAATAAGAATCACTTCAAAGGGTCCCATTAAAATCACTCATCAGGGTCCAATCAAAATTACTGCTGAAGGTCCCGTGAAAGTTGTTGCTGAAGCCAGAGTAGCTCCTGTGGTCATTACTACTCCTGGACCTATCCCATATACGTCTGACAAAGCTGTGCCTTGGCACTATGGGTCTGATGTTTACATCCATGGTGTTAAGCAGGAACCTTTAGCTGATGTGCCTGTTGACATTGATAATATTGCTGGATCTAGCAAGATCACTCGTAGTGGAAGAGTCTTCTCTCCTCCAGTTGCTTCTAAGAATGCAGTTACTCCTGCTGTTACTTCCACCACTGATGCTCGGGGCAAGGGTCCTATTATTGAGCTTGTATCTACTGATGTGCCAGCTGCTGATGATCTCTCTAAGCAGATGGAAGAAGTATTGAAAATCATTCGCAAGAGTGATTATGACATTGTTGATCAGTTGGGGCATACTCCCTCGAAGATTTCTATGTTGTCCTTGTTGTTATGTTCCGAGGCTCATGCCAAGTCCTTGATCAAGTTTCTGAAGACTGCTCATGTACCCAGTGCAATTTCTGTTGACCAATTTGAGAACTGTGTTGCCCACCTGACCTATGACAATGGGTTAGGGTTTTCTGGTGCTGATTTGACCCCTGCCAAGAGGGATCATAACAGGGCCTTGCATGTCTCAATTGAATGCAGGGGCACTACCCTGTCACATGTACTGATAGACAATGGTTCCTCTTTGAATGTGTTGCCTAAGGAAGTCCTGAACAAGCTGAGTCCTGAAGATGCTGTGTTGAAGCCCAGTAACATTGTGGTGAAGGCTTTTGATAGTTCTAGAAGAGTAGTGCATGGGGAAATTGATCTTCCAATCAAAGTTGGCTCCCAGGTGTTTACTGCTACATTTTTTGTGATGGATATTCGTCCTTCGTACTCTTGTCTGCTTGGTCGTCCCTGGATCCATGGGGCAGGTGCTATAACCTCTACATTGCACCAAAAGTTGAGATATCCGGTGGATGGAAAGGTTGTTATTGTCTATGGAGAAGAAGAATATTTTGTCAGCCATGTGAATACCTTCAAGTATCTGGAAATGGAAGGTGAATACATTGAAACTCCGTGTCAGACGTTTGAAGTGGTCCCCTGGGTTGTTAATGATTATGTAGCTCCTCCTGTTGTGAAGAAAGTTCCTGTGGTCACCAGAAAGCCTCCAACAATGGCAATGGCTTCCCTCAATGATGCTAGAGCTGTGGTGGATGAAGGTGGTTGTACTATTTGGGGTCAGCTTCCTGATATTCCATACAAGTCTGACAAGTTTGGTTTGGGTTTCACTGCAGAGTCCCAGAAGGCTGTTCGTCGTGCTCGTGCTGCTCGTATCACTAATCAAGGGGTTGTGAAGGACCAGATTAATGTTGTGGGAGATCAAGATGAAGACTACAACTTGGATGCATGGATTTTTCCTACTGTGGGTGTTGGACTCAACAATTGGAAAGCTGAGGATGTTATCCCTATCTCCTTTAGTCAGGAGTAAATACTATTACTGTATTGATGCTTTTAAGTTTGTAATTTATTGAACAATTGAACTCTTAAGCCTTGTGCCTTACCCGGGGCACAATGGTGTGCTTGTTACGGGCTGTCATTTCATTTGCATACTTCATTCAATAAAATCAGTGGACGTTTCGTTTTCGTAAATATTGTGTTCCTTGTTTTTCTTTTCTTTTATTTTTGTTTTATCAAGCTATGTGTTCTTACACACACCCACATCACTAAAATGCAGATCCTCATCCACTCTGGATCCTGTTGATAACAGTTCTACTATTGCCAATTATAATTTCGAGAATCCGATCTATCAAACTGAAGACGGAAATGAGGACGATTGTGAAATGCCTGTAGAGCTTGCTAGGTTGTTACAACAAGAAGAGAAAGCTATACAGCCACATGAAGAGCCAGTCGAAGTTGTGAATCTGGGAACTGAAGAAAACAGAAAAGAGGTCAAGATAAGGGCTGATTTAGAAGACAGTGTCAAGAGCAGATTGATTCAGATGTTACGCGACTATGTGGAGATCTTTGCTTGGTCTTATGAAGATATGCCAGGGTTGGATACAGACATTGTGGTTCACCGTTTTCCAGTGAAAGAAGATTGTCGTCCAAAGAAGCAGAAGGTTCGTCGTATGCGTCCTGAAATGTCAGAAAAGATCAAGGCAGAGGTAATGAAACAGTTCAATGCAGGGTTCTTAGCAGTAACTTCCTATCCTCAGTGGGTTGCAAATGTGGTGCCGGTTCCTAAGAAAGATGGTAAAGTACGTATGTGTGTAGACTACAGAGATTTGAACAAGGCTAGCCCTAAAGATGACTTTCCACTTCCTCATATTGATATTTTGGTAGACAACACTGCTCAGCATAAGGTATTCTCTTTTATGGATGGTTTCTCTGGTTACAATCAAATCAAGATGGCACCTGAAGATATGGAGAAGACAACATTTGTGACACAGTGGGGCACCTTTTGCTATAAGGTAATGCCATTTGGTTTGAAGAATGCAGGGGCAACATATCAGCGTGCTATGGTGGCTTTGTTTCATGATATGATTCATCATGAGATAGAGGTATATGTAGATGATATGATAGCCAGGTCTCAGAATGAAGAGCAACATCTTGATCATCTGCACAAGTTGTTTGAGAGGTTGAAGAAATACAAGTTGAGGTTGAACCCAAACAAGTGTACTTTTGGAGTTAGATCTGGTAAACTCCTGGGTTTCATTGTCAGTGGAAAAGGTATTGAAGTGGATCCTGCAAAAGTAAAAGCTATACAAGAGATGCCAGCTCCCCGTACTGAGAAGGAGGTTAGAGGTTTCTTGGGACGATTGAACTACATTGCAAGATTTATTTCCCAGTTAACTGCCATCTGTGAGCCAATCTTCAAGTTGTTGAAGAAAGATCAGGTGATGGAGTGGAATGATGAGTGCCAGACTGCCTTTGATGAAATCAAGAGATATCTGTTAGAACCTCCAATTTTGATGCCACCAGTTGATGGAAGACCCTTGATTATGTACTTAACAGTGTTAGACAACTCAATGGGGTGTGTGTTGGGGCAACATGACGAGTCTGGTCGAAAAGAGAAGGCAATATACTACCTTAGCAAAAAGTTTACCGACTGTGAAACAAGATACTCACTGCTCGAGAAAACTTGCTGCGCTTTGGCATGGGCTGCTCGCCGACTAAGACAGTATATGTTGACCCATACTACCTTGTTGATTTCAAAGATGGATCCAATCAAGTATATATTTGAGAAACCTGCTCTCTCCGGAAGAATTGCAAGATGGCAAATGATCTTGACAGAATATGACATACAGTATACTACTCAGAAGGCCATTAAAGGAAGTGTTGTTGCTGATCATTTGGCTCATCAAGCAGTGGATGATTATCAGTCAATGAGTTTTGAGTTTCCTGATGAAGACATTATGATTATTACCAAAGAACCTGGACAATATGACGGACCTGAACAAGGATCCCGATGGACTATGGTTTTTGATGGTGCCTCTAATGCACTTGGTAATGGTGTTGGTGTTGTGATTAGTTCCCCTGAAGGTTGTCATACCCCGATTACTGCCAGACTTTGTTTCCATTGTACCAATAATATGGCTGAGTATGAGGCATGTATCCTGGGTATTAAAACTGCTATTGATATGAAGATTCAGATTCTTGATGTGTATGGAGATTCAGCCCTGGTAGTAAGTCAGATTAAAGGAGATTGGGATACCAAGCATGATAACCTCATTCCTTACAGAGAGCATGTGTTGTCTTTGATCCCACATTTCAAAGAGATTACCTTTGGACACATTCCACGAAGAGAGAATCAGTTGGCAGATGCATTGGCCACCATGGCATCCATGTTTGAGATCAGTTGGGATGATGAAGCTCCTAAGATTACCATTGATAGATTTGAAAAGCCTGCATACTACAATGAGATTGGCACTGAAGGGGCAGAGGAGAAGCCTTGGTTCTATGAAGTGAAAAGATATCTTGAAGCTCAGGAGTTCCCTGAAGGGGCATCTGTCAAAGATAGGAAGTTTCTGAGGAGGTTCTCTGCTAAGTTCTTTTTTAGTAATGGCATTTTGTACAAGCGCAATCATGATTCAACTTTGCTTCGTTGTGTGGATAAGAAGGAAGCAATTGATATTATGGAAGATATGCATGATGGGATCTTTGGCACTCATTCTAGTGGTCATACTATGGCAAAGAAGATATTGAGAGCAGGTTACTATTGGTCTACCATGGAAACTGACTGCTATCAACACTCCAGAACATGTCACAAATGTCAAATCTATGCTGATAAAGTCCATGTACCTCCATCACCATTGAATGTGTTGACTGCTCCTTGGCCCTTTGCCATGTGGGGCATTGATATGATTGGTGAGATCAAGCCTACTGCTTCTAATGGGCATCGTTTCATCCTGGTTGCTATTGATTACTTCACGAAGTGGGTAGAGGCAGCTTCGTTTGCATCTGTTACCAAGAATGTTGTGGCTCGATTCATTAAGAATAATCTCATATGTAGGTATGGAATCCCTGAAAGGATTATCACTGACAATGGCTCTAATCTGAACAACACTATGATTACTGATCTCTGCACGCAGTTCAAGATTAAGCATCACAACTCTTCTCCGTATCGTCCGAAGATGAATGGGGCAGTTGAAGCTGCTAATAAGAACATTAAGAAGATTGTACAAAAGATGACTGTTACTTATAAGGATTGGCATGAGATGTTACCATTTGCTCTTCATGGTTATCGTACTACAATACGTACTTCAACAGGGGCAACCCCATTCTCCTTAGTCTATGGTATGGAAGCAGTTCTACCCATTGAAGTTCAGATTCCCTCCTTGAGAATTATTAAGGATGCAGGCTTGAATGAAGATGAGTGGATTCAGACTCGACTGGACCAGTTAAATTTGATTGATGAGAAGAGGCTAGCAGCAGTTTGTCATGGCCAGATGTACCAGAAACGAATGATCAAAGCTTTTAACAAGAAGGTTAAGCCAAAGGTATATCAGGTTGGTGACCTGGTAATCAAGCGTATCATATTACCACAGGGTGATCCTAGGGGCAAGTGGACTCCGACATATGAAGGACCATTTGTAGTCAAGACAGTGTTTTCAGGAGGTGCCATGATACTGACTACAATGGATGGTGAAGACTTCCCACAGCCTGTAAATGCAGACATAGTTAAAAAATACTACGCATAAAAAGAGACCCGCTAGGTTGACAGACCTAGGCAAAAATAAGGGCATCCCGGCAAACCAAAAGGGTTTGGGCAAAAATTAGGGATATATATAAAAAGATGTACACCCGGCAAGTCGAAAACCTGAAAAGGCGGCTTGGGAAAAAAAGGGTATCCCGGTGGATTGAAAACCTGAAAGGGCAATCCAGGCAAAAGTTAGGGATTAAAGCGTATGACTATGTCTCGTTTGGATCACCCATAAAACTGCAACCAGTTGTACTACTTACTCAAGCACGAACAGATAAAGCTCAATCCAATCGTTTCCGTCCCAACAGTAGAAGATGAGATACTTGAAGATAATGGCAATAGTAGAATTGAAACTCAATAGGATTGTTTCCCACATAGCTGATTCTCTTTGTTTTGTAAAAAGCTCTATGACAAAATCCTCTTACTAGGGTTTATGTCTCCTTGTACAAACTTACCCGTATATGGGTCACTTTTTGATATAAATAAATTCCATCTTTTGAATCCAGATTTACTTTTACCCTATTTACATAAGCGAAACGTCCATTGGTTGTGTTTGAATGTATGTATGCTTTTGAATATGATTGATGTTTACCAGAAATGCATGTATGCTTAATATGATTGATGTTTACCAGAAATGCATAAAAATGCAGTAATAGTATTTACTAAGGACGAACGAGGGAAGGATTTCAACGAAGCTTCGCCTGTTCATCTTTACAAGACAGTTACAAACCCTCAGTAGGACGAATCCATCTTCACAAAGTCTTATCTCCCCTGGAATTTATATCCATCTCTTTTATCCTCATACGGATATTCGGGAATTTACTTTCCAATAAGGGTACGACGAACGAAGACGGGATGTTATATTTGCCCTACCATCAGGCGAAGACGAAGGTTATATATACCTTATTATCCCCAGAAGACGGGAGGTGATATATACCTTATTATCCCCAGCAGACGGGAGGTTATATATACCTTGCTATCCCCAGCATACAGAAGGTTATGTATAATATATTCCTCAACAACGAATCAGGATTTATTTTCCCTGGCCAGCAGTTGTTATACGAAGATATCCAGACGCTTCCGGCAGTGCCATATCATACATACATCATTTACATCATACCATAACATACATATACATGAGTGCATAATACATTACTTAGGTGCATCATGTTATACATGCATACATAATGCATAAACTAATATTATTATACGAAATGTCACCTTGTTTTCAGGTTAATTATCCAACAAAGAAACTTATTATTACCTCAGGGCTGCTTTATCCTCCTGAAGACAAGCTGTTACATCAGGATTACTCCAGTCTCCTGAAAGCATATCATCAATCTCATCAGGACTGCTCTATCCTCCTGAAGACATGCTGTTACATCAGGATTACTCCAGTCTCCTGAAAGCAGATCATCAATCTCTCAAGACTGCTCTATCCTCTTGAAATCATATTATTACCTCAGGATTGCTCCATCCTCCTGACAGCTTTTATTACATCAGGATTGCTTCATCCTCCTGAAATCATATCATTACCTCAGGATTGCTCCATCCTCCTGACAGATTTTTATTACATCAGGATTGCTTCATCCTCCTGAAATCATATCATTACCTCAGGATTGCTCCATCCTCCTGACTGTTTATTATTACCTCAGGGCTGCTTTATCCTCCTGACAGCTATCATCACTACATCAGGATTGCTTTATTCTCCTGAAATCATATTATTACCTCAGGATTGCTTTATCCTCCTGACAGCTTCTTATACCTCAGGATTGCTTTATCCTCCTGAAATCACATCAATACCTCAGGATTGCTCCATCCTCCTGACTGCTTATTATTACCTCAGGACTGCTTTATCCTCCTGACAGCTTCTTATCCATCAGGACTGCTTCATCCTCCTGAAAACTCCTATTACATCAGGACTGCTTCATCCTCCTGACAGCTATCATCATTACTTCAGGACTGCTTTATCCTCCTGAAAGTTATCATTATACCTTCATACTTTGGACTGCTTTATCCTCCAAGAAATGTATCTAAGAACTTTTCTCCAAGTGGCATCTTTAAGCCCACTCAATCATATTCAACTAGCCATCTGTATCACTTTATGCACCGGTGAGTGCAAATTTTTGGGCTTTTGTGTTCAATCCCCTTCAACCTTCCAGGTCAGGACTGGCAGACATACCAATCTAACCCCTCAGGTTTCAGAAAATTGAACAGGGGCAGCTGTTGCACCCCAAAATTTGCCCTCACAATACAAGACTTTGTGTTCTAAGAAGGTTCACAAGGTTCACAAGTTTCTCAACATTTACAAAACCTTTCAGGAGGTTCATGGAGTCTACAAGTTACTTTATGAAGGTTCACAAGGTTCACAAGTTTCTCAACATTTACAAGATCTTTCATGAGGTTCATGAAGTCTACAAGTCATTTCATGAAGGTTCACAAGGTTCACAAGATTCACAATGTTTACATAACCTTTCATGAGGTTCATGAGGTCTACAAAGTCACTTTATGAGGTTCACAAGGTTCACAAGCTTCAAAATACCTCCCATGAGGTTCACAAGACATTTTATGATGGTTCACAAGGTTCACAAAGTTCACAATTGGTCAGAAAAGTTGACAATTCCCTCAGACAATGCACCTCCTAAGCAGTGCATCCAAAACTAGGGTTTTGACTTTAATCAGGCTAAATGAACTTCTAAGACTTCAAGTGAGCTTCATAACATCTTATATGTGTGTAATAACCCCCATGACAAGTTTCAAGACTTTTCTCAAAAGTTTGCTCAGTCAGATGATCAGATAAGTCAAAATCAGTCAATGCAGTTAGAAAGTCAAACTGAGGTCAACTGTGGTCAAACCAAAGTCAAACTTCATGATTTTTTGCCAACATCAAGTATATGAAGTAAAATTCATCATTTGATCAAGGGTTGATCATGATTCATCAAGGAGAGTCCAGATCATCAAGAATCAGGAGTTTCTAAATTAGGGTTTCCTTAGTAAAAGTCAACTGAACTTTGACCAGCCATAACTTTCACATACTTCATCACCAAGTATCCACTCAAAGCTCATTTTTAAGGAAATTGAATTCTCTACAACTTTGTGTCTCACAATCCAAGCCCAAAAATGCTTCATTTGGAAGGTATGAGCTAAGACATTATAGGTCATTTCAAAAGTCAACAAAAAGTCAACAGCTTCAAAAGGGCATAACATGAGATTGGTAAATGATATGGACATGAAACCAGTGGGGTTGTTTAGAGGACTCATCAAGCTTTCCAAAATGTCGAAGAACACCCTCATAGCATAAAAATTGAGGGATTTGTGCCCTTGCAAAGTTGGGAAATTGTGTGATGGTTTATGATGAAAATGGAGGTCTAAAACCAAATTTTGTCAAATGGGCTGAACTTCTAATGACCCAAGGCAATCCATGACATCATGCAAGAAAATTCCATGATATTTTCATAATTTTTATTTTATTTAATTAATTTATTATGATTTTTTATACTTAAAATCATTTTAAATTTAAATAAAATATTAAATATGAAGATTGGATCTCATTATTGGTTTTAGAAAATCATGAATTCAGTATGGAACAAATTGATGCAAGAATAATATTGAATGGCTTGAAATAGAAAGCATGGATGCAAGAAATATTGAAAATTCAAAGCTTATCATTGTGAATCTTTTCATATCAAATCTTGTACACAACCAATCCATATTTTGACCTAAATTCAATCCCTTATATATACTAAACATAATGCAATCATGAGAGGACGGATTCCAGCAGCCAAAGAGTAAGTTCACTTCTTCAAAAAAATCACAAAAATTTCAAATTCGGATTCCAAAATACAGGCACTTTCAAGGCAATTTGAAGGTTGATTCTTCTTCATTGAACTTCATTGATCATGTTTGGATCATAAACAACATATGAAACACCCTCATTCGCATGAATCAAACCCGTGTTCATACCATATTTGAATTTTTTCGATTCCATGATTTCACTGGTTTTTAATTGATTTTGATTGTTTAACTATGTTTGTTTCATTGTACTAAAGCATCCTGGATGGTTAGATTGGAGTTTCACTGCCGAATCCATGAATCACCATAGTTAGGGTTTCACAACCGTGAGTTTGGGGATTCTATCATACAACCAATTTCAGACCAAATTGATGACATATTTGAGACCTATGGCCTTCATGTAGTTGATCTGGGCAGTTAAAATGAATTTATCGTGTGTATTTTTCATGATTTGATATGCAGGAGTTCTAGTGACGGGAAAAATCCGTCACTATAGGCTATTGCGACAGACCAACTGTCACTAAAAGCTAACTGGACGGCGAGAGCTAGGAGACGACCTTTGGCGCGTTTCTGAAATTCAAATATTATTTTATATTATATAGTTTTGTTTGTGGATAAATTACAAACGTTGCAGGTGGTCTAGTGGTTAGTACGCGTGGGAATGAATCCAAGGACCAGGGTTCGAACCCGTCCTGCATTATTTTTTGGTAAAAATTCTTTGATTTCGCAGGTTTAATATATAATAAACGTTGGTCATCATTATTTCACCAGTGGCACGCAGCTCAGTTGGTTATTGTTGATGGATGGAGGCTGGGAGACCTGGGTTCGACCCCAGGCTCCAGCAGGTGAGTCTTGTCATTTTTTTTTTGTTTTCTTAACTTAATTATTTTTATAATTCTTTTATTTTCTTTTAATTAAATATTCCTAAAAGTAATAGAATAAAAATTATATAATTGAAATATGTATATTATAAGAATTAGAGTTAATTTTTGTTATATGTAAAATTTAAGTTATTTTAATAAAACCTAATTTATTTTCTTCTAAATAGTATAAAAACTAATTTTATTTTATGATTTAAATTTATAACTTTTGTAAATATAATACTTAATATAAATTTTGTACATATGATTAATTTTTGTGAATATGATATTTAAAACTTATTTTCTTCATATAATGTGTAAATATCTTTTAATAAATAATTGTTAATATATGTTTAGAAATAATTAAATTTGTAATGATTAAAATTTATAATTATATTATGTTTTAAAAATTTTATGTTATAATAATTATTTAATTATTCTTATTTCTAAATAAATGTTTATATATTAAAATTTAATTTTGTGTTTATTATTCTCATCATGTTATTATAATATTGTTATTAATTATATTTATTTTAATTGTTACTGACCATATTATTATTTATTATTTTTGCTTCACTAATCTCATATATTTTATCATTATTATTATTTCACTAACATTATTTAATTTTTCATTATTATCTTACTAACCCTATTTTTAATTCTTATTATTACTAACCCCTATTTATTTATTTATTGCTTATTTATTATTTTTGCTTATTTATTTATATTTTGCTTTTATATTTATATTTTTGCTATTTATTTTTGCTTATTGTTATAATTATGTAATTGCTCCTTGGATGTAAATTTTGTAAATATTAATTTATTTAATTTTCATGTTATGGTTAGTAATTTAGGGAGTGTAAAACATGTATTTTATTTTAAAAATTAATTTAGATCACTTTAATTAAAGATAAATAATATTGAACACTCACACACGTAAGTCGATTTTTAATCGCCATCTCACATTTCTAAGGCTATCCCTCAATGTTGCCTATCCAAAAAAGGTCAAGTGGGGTGTATAAAGCAAGTCCCTTAAAAGAAAAATCATCAAGTCCCTAATGGTTGCCTTTAAAGATCAAGTCCCTTTCGAATAATGATGATAGTCCCTCCTAAATGCTTAATACACCTCGCAGTTGCCTTCATAAACAGATGTCCCTCACATGTCCCTTACATCCAAGGTAATGACTACCTATTCCTTAATAATAGGGATAGTCTTACCACTTAAAGGATAAAGAACAGAAAGACTTAAACTTTAGGGTAGGTTCCTCTTATGTACTTGCTCACTTCATTCAAAACTTTTCAAACTTTTCACAATTTCAAACAAATTTTCAAACACAAGTTTTTACGCATCCGTACATGGATCATTATTAACTCATATGAAAGTTTTTTCTATTCACACACTACACCTTTTCAAAAACAATTCAAAAGTGAGCTAAGTAACTAAGAGCCCATGGATAACCATGGATGTAAAGGGTGCTAACACCTTCCCTTTACATAACCTACCCCCCGGACCCAAAAATATCTCTTAAAGGTCTTTCCTGTTCTTTTATACCCTTTCCTTTTGGATAAAATAAAAGTCGGTGGCGACTCTTGCTATCCGCAACATAACTAAAGTCAGTTCTCCCACCGTGTTACAGATGTACCAAGGCATACCTCAACTGCCTTCTAAAAAGCAAAGGATTGTAATTGATGCAACCCTTTACTCCAATAAGAGGTACATTAGGATATTGTCCACGGCTTGTAATTATGTCCCTGCCTTTGGTGTTCTGAGTACACCACATGATATCTTCTGAAGTAAGGGCAATCATCCTCTTAGCCCAATTTCTTGACTGATGTGGATTCAGGAAAGCTTTCGTCTTCGGCATGTGTCTTATCAACCAACTGTAGAATAGAGGTGCACAACATCTCACCAGTCTCCCTCTCTGTTTCTCATTCCTTTGATGAATTGAGTAGTAAAAGTATCCTAACAAGGTGGGAACTGGGTTCTTGAGCATGAAGATGTGGATGGCATATTTGCTTACAAACTTAGGCTCGTCTATAAACAAGATAATAGCATAAATACTGAGAGCTAGGAGAGCACATACAGATTCCAAATTCCCTACTGCAGCTTGCTTTGTAGCTTGAGTGATCAAGAAATCCAGATGAAGGCCTGGGATTCCAGCCTTAGAAGTTAGGTGCTCATCAATAGTAGCTACTTCTAGATGTAGTGCCTTATCTATGTCTTCATTTTTTGGAGGGGTCATTTCAGGGTTGAAAGGGATTCCTCTTCTAATAGGGAAACCCAATAACGTAGAATACTCTTCCAACAAAGAAATAATCTGAAAAATCTAGAAAAGTGAAGCAACGGAGATGAGGGTCATAGAACTGAAGACAGGTGTGAATCATGCTCCTCTGTGATGTGTCCAAGTCCATGATCATGTCCAGGATCCCACCATAATGCTCTCTGAATAAGGGAACATGATCAGGGGTGATAAGAGCATGTATCTGCCTGATGTCTGCTAGAGGGTACTCAAAGAAATGGTATGTGATATGCTGATGAAGATAACTGGAGAAGATAACCAAAGCAGATAGCTGAAGAGGATGGCTGAAGCAGATATCTGAGCAGAAGAACAGTCAAACCCAAACTAAAGAAGATGTGGATACCCAGTAAAACAAATAGACAAATGTTAAATGATGCAATATGATGTATGCTGAATGATATACAAGGGTTTGTGATCAGGTGTTGGATTATCAGTTGCCTCTAGATAGGGTCCTTGAGTGTTCATAAATCCGGATGAAGGCTAGAAAACCAGTAACCAGGTGAGGGATTCAAATAAAGAGTCAACAGTCTAGGGTTTCAAAGGATCAGTCCAAAATAGTGTAACCTTAAAACAAATTCCAGTAATAGGGTATGATGAGGCCAAGGGTTCTTGCAAACCTATAAACATACCAACCCACTCACAGGTATTGTTCTAGAACTAAGATCCTTAGATTCGGATCTATTATGAGAAGTGTAAATACTTCTAACCCGGAGGTACATTGTTTACCCTAATCATAAAGGATCCTCCTCTAATTCACTTTAGATGCTGAAGGTCATCTAAAAGTTTCATCCATACTTAGCAGGCTTCCCAGATAGCCCTAGCACTTTAGGAGATATGTAGCACAGAATTCTCAAGAAGAAACCTATGTCTGAACCGTGTTTTCATATTCCCGCACCAGACCGAAATGGAATGGGAAAGAATATGAATCCACTCTAATCCTAGTTCTGTCACTCGGGCCTTTGTGTTGGACCTTTCTCACTGGAATACCCCTCCCACCAAAGCAAACCAGCAAACCAGCACAGATGATATGATAATAAAATGAAATGCATAAAGCGGTAAATGAAAGTGATAAAGTAAATGCAGTAAATAAAGTTGTACAGAAAGAAATAAACAAGTATGCACATAACACCCCCAGTAAACACAAATAGACAAGCGCTAGGAGAAACCCTCAAAAGAACCAGAAGCCCTAGTTGCAAAGTCCCCAACAGAGTCGCCAAGCTGTTGCTCCCCGGACTTTCGTCCCGGTGCAAACGCGAACGGTCGGTGATGTTGGAGGTTGAGGTTGAATAGAGTCGCCAGCTAGGCATTTTTATCCCGAAGGAAAGGTAATGCTGCATAAACCTAGAAAAAAGTGGATAAGACGGTTGAGAACCAAAGAAACTGAGTAAGGGGGTTGGTTACGACCTGGGAAGGTATTAGCACCCAGATCGTCCGTCGTACTCGAAGGGATCCAGGCTTACTTGATTGTGTTTAATACGGGATAGTGTATGTACTGACTGTGTTTAAAAGCTAGGGAAAGAATGAATGTACAAAGTGGCAGTGCAAAAGAAAATGAGAGTGCTCAAGACTGAGGCTTAGAAAAGAAAGTTGAAAGAGGGGGATGACAAAGAGACTTTTGTTCGATAACTGTTAAGTTATGCCTACATATCCTCTCGTGCAATGAGGAAGTCAGAACACCGTAGTTCGACTCAAAGAGACTGGGATGATTTGTTATGAACTGCTTACTTGTCTATGCTCAACTGTATGACTCGTCTAGCTCGAGTGCTAACTGTCTTGCATTATACGGAAGAAGCGAGTTCTCGTTTTTAGATTAAGTGTGATGAGAAAAGAATCCCGGAGGAGACGTTTATTGTTTGTTTTTGTGTTTTTAGTTTTTTTATTATTTTTGGTGTTTTGCATAGGATAATGAGCTTAAGCCTAAATCAAGGGGTTGTAAACTCATTATATCCTCCCTGATTAGGGATAATGAGCCTTCTTAAGCATGAGATGAAGATCTCAACTTAATTACCATGATGATATAGGATTAAGATCATTAACCTACTTTGGTAATTATTAAGTGTTTTTGGGTTTTTGTTTAGTGTTAAGTAATGAGTTTAATCTCTAATCAGGGATTAGTGAACTCATTACACCATTCTAAGAGAAGGATGATAGATGAGAACACTTAAGCTGAGGAAGACTCCTCAACTTAATCCATGGTTAGGGAATAAATTCATTAGATAACAAGCCTTTATTAAAGATGGATTTTAATTAAAGGTGGGATTAAGAAATAAGTTTTATGTTTGTAAGACTAACTTGAGGGGGACTTGTCCATTAAACACAAGAGCTAGTCCCTCTTAACCATAAGGAAGTGATGTAACCCTAATATAAGGCCCAAGTTACAAGCTTAAGTCTTAATAGTTATTAGGTGTTTTGATCAAGAGGTGTAAACAAATTAAAGGCTTAACACTAAGGATTAAAGTTATGCATTCCATCCTAAGATAAGGATACAGGCATAACCCTAATTCAAAGTCCTAAAGCTTTAAGTGTTTAGCCTCTGATTATGAGATAAGAAGAGAGACTCAAGGAGAATCAAAGGTAAAAAGCTAGGGGAGACTATATACAACCCTAAAATTATCATGCTTGGATGTTCCTATGGTTTGTGAGGCTTAAAGAAAGATCTTCAGGAAATCTTCAGATGGCCACCAAGGAAGAAGAAGCAGATGAAAAGAGAAGGAGAAAGGAGGATAGATTACTTACTTCCTGTAGAAGATAAGTAACCTAAAAGAAAGAGATAGGAGCAAGAGAGCACAAGTGAAGCAAGTTCACTTCAAAGACAAACAAAGAATGCATATGAAGAGATAAGAAGAAGGTAGGAAGTGGAGGCAAATCCACATTCCAAACAACTTACCATGAGCCTCTGAAAGGTTAGTATGAAGTGCATAAGATGAGAAATGAAATGCAACAAGTAATGATGCAATGACCAAGACCATAAGCAATCATGCAATGTAAATGTGTCATGAGATGATGCAAAGTCAAATATGATGCATATGAATGATCATTCAAGGGATGATATGCAAAACAAACATGTTAGAAGCTTAGAAACACATGGATACACATGAAATGAAATGAATGCAAAGCATACCAAATCAATGAAGAAATGATCAAGAAATGTTCAAACATGTCTTAAGATGTCTAAGATGGCATACAAGAGCATGGAATGTCATGGCAAGTTCATATGATTGAGATATGCAAAGATGAATGCAAATGAACATGAGAAATTAGGGTTTTATGAATGTATGAGATGCACATGATCAAAACAGAAGCATACATCATGATACAAATTTGAAAATGAACTCAAACAAACCCTAAACACACACAAGATCACTCCCTAAAGATGGAGGTCAGAAGCTAAACCTAAAGGAAGTTATGAATTTTCTAAGTTAACTAGGGTTTTTAGGTGATTCTTCATAAAAAATGGCAAACAATTTGAAAATGCAATGCAAAATTATGAGTTAAATAACCTAGATACTAGATGCAAAGTATTAAACAATGAAAAAAGAACCAAATGCAAACTCATCATGGTTGTTCAGAAATGATTTTTTTAATTTAGGGTTAGAAAAATGTGAATTTTATAAACCCTAATTCAAAGACAATTCTGAAAACATGATCAAACCTAAAAAGAAATTTGTATGGTGAGTTTGTAAATTGTTCTAAATGTATGAGAATGCTTCATGATTTATTTGGTGATTTTTAAATACCTAAATGTATTTTTAATTAATTAAAATGAATTAATTAATTAAATAAAACATTTAAATGATTTAAAAATACATTTTTAATGAAAAAATTAAAAATAAAAATGTTTTTGAGTTTTGAAAAATATTTCAAATAAAATGCAGAAAATGGTGATTTTAGAAATTTTTTTGCTATTTTAAATAAATGCAGAAACGGATCAGATTGAAAGTTGAGGGATCTTAAGGTTGTGATGCAAAGTTAGCGTGACTTTAAGTATATGAATCTGAGGGTCATGGTTTAAAACTGGGTTTGGCGCGTGATCTTGTGGCTGGGATTTAAACTTAGCTAATTAACTTAATTATATTTAATTAAACATGTTTTTAAACTAATGGTGAATCTGGTGCGTTGGTTTCAGATTAAATCAAGATCCAATGGTCCAAAACAAAACTAGAAACTCTAATCTCAATTATGCCCTAATTAATCTCAGGCGACCGGAGATAAGCTCTGGTCGTCTTCTCCGGCGTGCTCTTCACCTGAACTCACTCCCTAGGCCACCCCAAGCTCCCAAAACCTCCAGAATCAATCATTAAACACCATTAAACAAGAATCCAGCAACAAAAACAATTTATCATGCACATACAAAGAGAATCGAATCAAACAAGTTTCATGGGCAAAATTTCAGAAGCTTCATACACACTCATTTTCCAACCATTTTCAAAAGGAAATACATCACAATGATCAGGGAAGCATTTACATTCGTTCTATAACATAAAAGAAAGGTTATGGAAAAATTGTTTGAAGAAGCTACTTGAGCTGGAGCTTTCTAAACCTGAGCTTTCTGGCCTCTTTCTTTGTGCAATCAACCTCCAATGATCCCCCTTGAGTGAATGGAGTGCTTAGATGGAGCTTAAATGGCTTGATTTGTGTGTTTAGTTTTGAGATGGTCAGAAATCTTGTTTGTGATTCAGTGCCTTTTAAGCCATTGTGAAGACTGGTTTATGATCTATAGGTTATGTGGAGATGATTGGTGGAAAAAGATTTGAGTTTTGAGGCTTGTGTGATGAAATTCGAAGGAATGAAGATTTTGCAAGTTTTTGGAAATCTGAATGTATGAAAGGTTCTGAGCTTGTGTGTTTTCGTTCTTTTGAGTCCTTAGGGTTTGTATAAGATGTTGTGATTGGTCAGAGAGTGGGTGGTGGCACAACTTGATTGGTATGGGTGTATTTGAAAAAGTCAAGATTTTTGTCATAGAAGGCATGGCATGGGACATAAGTGATTTGAAGAGTGGTTCTGCCTCAGCTAGCTTCAAGGAGGTCCCTTGGATTGAATTTGATGAGCTGTGACACTTGATTCATGAGATTCCATAGCTTTTGCATTTTTGCCTCTTTGAAAATTTTGTGAAAATGATCCATGGAAACTTGTAATACAAGGCATAATTTTGGTCAAGCAATGTTGCATTATCATGTTATGATGCTTAGAGATGCATTAGAGGTCACAAGAAGTCTTAAAACTTGGTTTTGCAAAATTCCCTCTTTGGCATGAACTTGAAATTTATAAGATTTTTGCCAACTTTGAATCATCATATCTTGAGTTCTAGGATGAATCAAGAGGGATTCTTGTAATTTTTGAAAATGGGAAGATCCAATCTACAAATTTCATGTTTAATGATTTTTCATTTTTGATCAAGAAAGAGGAGTTTGAAAATCTTTCCCAAAATGGAAAGTTTTCATTACAAGTCATGTCCAAAAATGGAAAGTTTGCAAATGGCTTGAAATTCTTCAATCTTGTGAACTTTTAAACACTTATAAGATCAAATAAAGATCATGGAACCTCAAAATGATGAGAGTGATCCTTTGATGCCCTTGTTGGAGGCCTCAGATGCCCTGATTTTGACTTTTCTTGTACAACAAGTTATCCATTGATCAGATGCCTTCCACAGTGAATTTCTTCATCAAATTTGGTACACATGCTCCTTATAACATATAAAGACCATTGGAATCAAGAATGACCAAAAAAATTGAGATTAAGGGCCTCAAACCCAAAACCCTAATTTTAGGTCATCTGTGTAGAAACTGCTTAGTCTGCTTGAACACCTTTGCAATGCTTTGTGACATTTTGACTTTTAAGAACCCTGGGGAGCATATTATGATCATAGAACACACATGGACCCTCTTGACAAGCTTCAAGGCCTTTGAGATGGCTCAGATCACTTCTTGGATTCTCCTGATCACAAACCCTAATTGTGCAACTTATGTAGTGAAACAAAATATGCAATGTGAGATGATATGCTTATGCAAATGCAATATGAAAGATCATAAGCCATGGTGTGAGAAAAAGTGAGGAAAAATTTGGGGTGTTTACAGTACCATATATCTATCTCTATTTCAAGATCCAGTTCCCGTCGGAACTCTCGACCCCTCTTTCATGGTCCAGAATGATCCCTATTTCATGATCACAACCTCGATCTTTATTTCATGGGCATGTACGATCCCTATTTCATGATCGCACCAACATCACACTGATCTCCTTTGGGATTCGAATGGACATACCCTACCTTGGTATACCATTTCCAACCATGCACATGCCATGCACCATCAATAACAATTATGCATGTCTACGACAACTACATCATGAGATCAACATCAACAACTAACATATAACAACAACTTACTACAACACCAAACAATATCAACCTCATGCATTTTCGAATGCAACAACACATATCAACAACAACGAGAACATATAATCAACAACACGACATACATCAATAATTACATCCACATATATTAACATCAATGTCATGTAACAACTACAACAACAACAATTACACATAGCAAAAACAACAACAAATGTACATATTAGTTCATGTTCATTTTCAAGTTATGCTTATTATTCCTCTAATTAAGCCCATAACTCATCTCTACTCACTTCTAACAGCACTACATCACCCTTCATCCCTTAATGTATTAATTAGAGAATTTTAGAGAATTTTTCAGAAATAAAACATTTTCTTTTTCACTCCAGGTCTTGCTAAGCTAGGGGCTTGATCGCTGAGCAAGCAACTCTTTATAAAGCACGCTCCAAAAATCTAACTTGCTCGCTAAGTGAGGACTTCGATTCTCAGGGTTTTCCTTCTGCAATCAACCAAAATCCTGCTAGGAAATACTCATAAATAAACCAGTTTTCATCCAGAAAATGCAGAATTTTCACATACAACCATATAATTCATACCATTATCGTACAATCGACAACTTCTAACGACTTAACACAATTTTTCATCCAAAATAACCCAAACCCCAATTCCCTACTCAACAACACTATGCCTAAATTTAGATTATTAAACCCTTAAGAGATGAAGAAATCTCACCCTTACCTTAGTTTTGATGAGCAATTTCTTTCTTCGGTCCCAAATTCGTCTTTAAGCTCTAGCCCTTTCTCCTTCCTTCTTCTCAGTCTACACTTCTTCTTTCACGATCACAAAACATGATTGAACTTCCTCTTTTCCTAATTTACAAACTTATCCCTTAGACCCCAACTATAGTATTCCTTATTTTCCCTCACTATCCTTCACTAAATCACCATCCTACCATTTTCTCTTTATTTTCCAAATATTTCAATTATCCAATATAATATAATTCATTTAAATTAATATCATATTTAATAATATAATACTTCTTCCACCCCAAAATAAAACAATTCCAATTAAATAATTAAATAAAAAATCGGGGCGTTACAACTTACATCAAAGATGATAAGTTGTTGATTCACTACTTTCAAGAGAGTTTATATGAGGCGTCCTTGATGTGGTACATGAAATTATAAAGGAATCATATTCACTCTTGGGAAGACTTAGCTGAAGCTTTTGGGAAACAGTATAATTACAATATGAATGTGTTCCCTGTTTCGATTGAACCTGTGGCAGTTGCTCAGAAGCAGCCACTATTTCTCATTCCCTATTCTCATATGTCTGCCCAAAGGACCACCATCTATAATATTATGTATCCCAAGATAGAATATGTGAAAAGAGGTCTTAAAGATTGTATTAGAAGGGAACAATTTATGAAAGGAAGTAGTTCTTCTAGCAGTTTAAAGAGGTTTAGAAATAGTTCGTCCAAGAAGAAAGAATCAACTGCTAATGATATTTTGTAAGGAAAGCGTGAAAGATCTCGGAGTACAAGTAAGCAACAACAATGCGTGGACCAGTTTGATCCAATTCCGATGTCTTATGTGAAATTATTTCTAGTATTGATGAAGAAGAAATTGATTCAAACTAGGGATCCACCAGCTATTCTAGAGAATCCCCTATGGTGGTATCAATCTGAATCTCACTATGCTTTTCATCAAGATGCACCAGGGCATGATATTGAATTTTTTTCCTTTGAAGCATGTGGTGCAAAAGTTAATGCAAAGTGGTATTCTGTTTTTTGAAGACAGTGTGTAAACACCCCAAATTTTCCCTCACCCATTCACACCATGGCTTGTGATCTCCTCATATGCATAAACTCAATCATAGCATCTCATATCACATTTTTGATTCACTGCATAGATTCAAAGTCATCTGCATCTAGGGTTTGTGATCTGAGCAATCCAAGAGCTATTTGAGCCACTCCAAAGGTCATAAATCACTTCAAAGGGGTCCATGTATGTTCAAGCATCATATTATATCCTCTCAAAGTCAAGAATGTCAAAGAATCACAAGAACTGAGAATGGCATGGAAGCAGAGTCAGGTTTGACTGCACAAATGACCTAGAATTAGGGTTTTGGTTTCAAAGGCCATAACTCCAATTTTTTTTGGTCATTCTTGTTTCTATTGGTCTCTATATGGTATAGGGAGCATGCATATCAATTTTTATGAAGAAATTCAATGGGGAAGTCATCTGGTCAAGGGTTGACTTTCTAAGCAAGTCAGTGCAAAATCAGGGCATCTGAGGCCCCCAATGACCCAACCAAGGGGTGTTCATCATCATTTTGATTGTGTATGATCTTTATTTGATCATGGAAGATGTTGGAAGTTCACAAAATTGAAGAATTTCAAGTCACTTGCAAAGTTGACTTTTTGGGAAAGTTGACTTATATTGAAAATTGCCATTTTGGGAAACTTTTTCAACCCTTGCTTTTTGATTCAAAAATGCTTCAAATGGAAAAACTTTGGTCATGAAAGTTGTAGAATGGATCATTCCCTTTTCAAAAAGTACAAGAACTTGACCTAATTCATTTTGGATCAAAAGTTATGGCTTGTCAAAGTTGGCTAAAATCACAAAATTTGAAGTTTTCTACCAAAGAGACATTTTGCAAAATGGTTTGATCAAGTGTTCTAAAGGCCTCAAATGTGTACCATTTCTTCACAACATGATCATGTGACATCTAAAATTCAGAATGGGCCAAGGGATCACTCATTCTCATGACTTATGGGGCAAGAATTTTCAAAAGAAACCAAAGTGAAGCAAGTTGCAAAAACTCACTCGAGTTTGAATCCACTTGCTTGCTGACTTCATAATCAATCCTAGGGCTCTCCACACTTCTTTCTGTGCAGGACACCCCATTTGTCCTTGGCTAGCTAGTATCCCATGCCTCTCTTACACCAATTTGACATTTTGGCAACTTGAGCCATACCAATCACAGCAGTACACATCAACTCATCTGACCAATCCCATTTGTTTATACAAACCAAAAGCAAGCCAAAGCACATAACACACAAGCCTGAAAGCACCAAGAACACAGCTCTCTCATTTTCACCCCATTTTGCAAAAGCTTTCGAAACACTCTCCACAAGCTGCAAACACACAAACCAACTTCACAAATCAACTCAGCATACTTCACTGGTCACAAACCACCCATCACCATAGCCTGAAACTCACTGAAACCAAGATACGATTCCTGCCCCTCCTTGAACAGAACTTCAGCAATCTTCTAAACCACCCATTATAAACTTCAAACAAGCATTGAAAGCTTTTCAGGAGGTCCATTGGAGGTGATTGGAAGCAAGAAACCAGCCAGAAAGTGCCAGAAATCAAAGCTTCGATTCAGGTAGCCATGGAAATTCATTTTTCCAGAACTCCTTTCTCTTGTTTCTAAATTGATCTACATGCTTCCCTGAGTTCACTGAACATTTTATTTTTGAAAATGATTGAGTTTTGAGGTTGTATGCTTGATCTGAAAGTTTGCCCGAAAAAATGTTCTTGCTTGTTTCTCTTGATTCAGTGAAAATAAATGTTATTTGAGTTAGGGTTTATGCTTAGGGTTGTTCATAGATTGATTCTGGAGATTTAGGGCTTTTGAAATTGCCTGGAGAGTGAGATTGAGTTTTTGGTTGATCGGAGAAGATGACCGAAACACTGTTTCGGTCACCTGATTTTGTTTAGGGTTCAGATTAGGGCACTAATCATAATTAGCGAATTTTGAATCTTGGCCGTCAAGATGCGCGCCAAGTCCACTCCCGCGCGTGTGAGTTTGAATGCTGGCCATTGATTGTGTTGACTTTTCTTTTTTTTCAGTTTAATTTCATTTTATTTGCATAAAAATTCATTTGTTTTCTTCATTTAATTAAAAATAGCAAAACATTTTTAAAAATTCTGAAATTTTTTATGCAACCTTTTATTAATTTTCAGAAACCAAAAACATTTTTATTTTTATTTTTTGCATTAAAAATTATTTTTAAATCATTTAAAAGTTTGTTTTTAATTAATTAATGAGAATTAATTAATTAAAAATACTTTTAGGTATTTAAAAATCACCAAAAAATTCATGAAACCTTTAAAATCATTTAGAAACATTGTCCAACCCTCAAACCAAATTTCTTTTTTGATCTTGATGTCCTTTGACAATTTTTCATGGAATTAATTTCATTTCAAGGCATTATTTTGATCCAATCTTTAAAAATTTATTTCTGCCTAGTCTTTAAGAGTTGGACTTTGATTCTTTTTGCATTGCATCTTGCATATCATGAAGTTTATATGATTAAATTGGCATGTTTTGATCTTGCATTTTCAATTTGTTTGACATTTTTCTTGACAAGGTACCTTGAAACCCTAGAAATCTTAAGAAATTCATAACTTTCACTAGGTCAAGAATTGGGTCCCCTCCTTTGGGTAGTGAGTTTGTATAGGTTTAGGGTTCCCTTGGATGCATTTTCAATTTTTTATCTTGATGTTTGCTTCTGGTTTTGATTTTTGTTTTGTGCATTGATCATAAACCCTAATTTGGGCTTTCTTTTGCATTCATCTTGCATTTGCTTACATACCATGACTTGCCATGACATTCTATGCATCCATTTGATTCATAACACATCTTAAGATATATTAGAAGCATGTTTGATCATTTCATCTTTCATTTGCCATTTTGTATGTCATTTGCATTTCATAACTTTTCATGTATGTTCATGGTTCTAAGCATGCTTTTCTTGCTTCCACATGTTTGTATGATCATCCTCATGCCTTGTTTCATGTTTGTATCACCTCATAGCATCATTATCATCACACACATGCTTCTGGTTTTGGTTTTCATCATGCCATTTCATCTCATTTTGCATGGCATTGCATTTCTTTCACTAACTTTTCAGGTGGTAAGTCACTTTGAGAAGTGAATTTGCCTTCAATTCTCACAATTTCTTTTCATCTCTCTTATGCATCATTGCTGTATTTTATCTTGTGTTTGAGATTGAGCTTGCTCTTTCTTCTTCTTCTTACTTTCTTTCTCCAAGTGACTTGTCTTCTTAAATGAAGCAAGTTACTTTGCTTCTCTTTGCTCCTTTCATCTGCTTCCTGGTGGTTCCTTTGAAGATCTTTCTTGTAAACCTCACAAACCTTAGGGACAACCAAGCATGACAATAATTAGGGTTTTGATTAGTCCCTCCACTTATTTTTACCTTTGTGTCTCATTGAGTCTTCTCTTCTCACCTCACAATCAGGGACTAAACCATAAAGACTTTAAGACTTTGTGATTAAGCTTATGCCTGCATCCTTCTATTAGGATGGAGTGTATAACTTTAATCCTAAGTGTTAAACCCTTAATGTGTTTAAATCTTTTAATCAATTCATCTAACAATCATCAAGACATCAAGCTTGTAACTTGGGCCTTGCATTAGGGTTTTAATTCTTCCTTAATTGGTTAAGAAGGACTAACCCTAGTGTTAATGGACAAGTCCCCCTCAAGTTGTCTTACAAACCCTAAAACCCACTTCATCATCTTATCATTAACTAAAATACACTTAATAAAGGCTTTGTTTTGTCATGAGTTTAATCCCTAATCATGGATTAAGTTGAAGAGCTTTCCTCAGCTTAAACATTCTCATCTATTATCCTTCTATTAGGATGGTGTAATGAGTTTGTTTAATCCCTGATTATGGCTTAATCTCATTACTTAACACTAAAACAAAAACACCAAAAACATTTAACTAATCACAAGTAGGTTAATAATCTTAATCCTACATTAAAGATGATTAAGTGTGAGAAGCTGACTTCACACTTAAGGTACTCTCATTACCCCTAATCAGAGGGAGGATGTGATGAGTTTACTAAATCCATTGGTTTAGGCTTAAGCTCATTAACTTGTGACAAACTTAAAAAAGGCAATAAAAGACTGAAAACTCAAAAACAAACAATAATCGTCTCCTTCGGGATTCTTTTCTCATCTTATTCACTCATAAACGAGAACTTGCTTCTTCCGTCTAATGCAAGACAGTTTACACCTGAGCCAGACAGGTCATACACTTGAGCATAGATAAGCAAGCAGTTCACAAGTCAATTCATCTTTCAGTCTCTTTGGGTCGAACTACGGTGTTCTGACTTCCTCATTGCACGAGAGGATACGTAGGCATAACTTAACAGTTATCGAACAAAAGTCTTTGTATATTCCCCCTCTTTCCAGCATCATTCTTTTAGCCTCATGATCTTGAGCATCTTATTCCTGTTATTACACTGACATTGTACATTTACACACTTTATTTCTTTTACACCGACACCTGTACATCCTGTTCCAGCTCTTTTGATACACAGATTGCACTGACACTACCCCTTTAAAACACAAATCTTTTAAGCGTGGATCCCGTCGAGTACGACGGACAATCTGGGTGCTAATACCTTCCCAGGTTGTAACCAACCCCCTTTCTCAGTCTCTCTGGTTCGCAACCGTCTTATCCATATCTTTCTAGGTCTATGCAGCATTGCCTTTCCTCCGGGATAAAAATGCCTAGCTGGCGACTCTTTCTTTTCCTGTGAGTTCACTCCTGTGTGTTCTCACATCCTCCTTTCGCCGACCGTTCGCGTCTGTACCTCATTTGAGCTCAGTCTCATCTTTTGGGAGCGACACAGTGGACCCAAGGTACAAGCCAGTGTTGTAAATGATGTTGTTAGGAAGAACCTTTTTCAAAATGAAGAGCAGTTTAATCCAATTATGATGTCATATGAGGAATTATATCCCACTTTGATAGAGAAGAATCTGGTTCAAACTAGGGATCCACCAGCTATTCCAAAGAAACTTCCATGGTGGTATAAGCCTAATCTTTGTTGTTTTTTCCATCAAGGATCACCTGGTCACGACATTAAACATTGTATTCCTTTGAAGGATGAATTGCAAAGGCTAGTGCAAAGTGTTGTTTTTTCTTTTGAGAATAATGGACTTAATGTGCAAGACAAGATCTAAAACTGAGACAGTCCTTTCAAATCTTGATTTCATTTACTAGAGATTTATTTGTAATATTTCATGATTGTTAATGCTTTGTTTGCATGTAAGAACTTGTTTGTTTTGATTATTAATAGTAATGCAATGAGTGTGTTTATCTTGAAGTTGTCGAACCTCAAAAAATACGATCCTCGCGATGGACGTGGAAAAAACAACAGAGTCGCCACCTAATTCTATTTATTCTAACAAGAGAAAAGGAAGATATAGACACAACCTAATAAGGATAAGAAATGGTCAGCGAAACCAAAATTCTAAGTTTGGTAGTTGGTTACGCAAGAGTAAGGTATTATCACCCCTCACGTCTGTTGTACTCAACGGGAACCTCTTAGTTTAGTATGCGCTTGAATGTTAACTTATATTATTGTCTTCTTATAATAATTAAGGATTGCTAAGATTGTTTGTTTTAAAGGAAAATGATTGTTTTTAGTTATTATTGTTATTCATTATGGAAAAAATTGTTAGTTTTTTATTAGTGTGCTCGCCAAGGGTTGAAATCCTTGTGCCTATGTATTCTCTTGTGAAATGAGAAAGTTAGAGCTTCGTAGTTCGTGCAACTACGATTTGTTGGTTCTTTTTTTAATGAATGATTGTTTAAATCATTCTCTAACTGCTAAGTGTTGGCTTGTCTACTCACAATAGGAGGATGAAGCGCTAGCTTGTTTGCAAGATAGAAAAAATTTAAACAATGTTCGTTTAGAGAAAAGGTTTGATCTTGTTTAGTATTTTAAGAACGAAAGGGCGAAGGAATCATGTCCCATGGGGCGAGCCTCAGGAGTGATTCATTCAAGAATTCGTGGAATTCTAGACTCCAGAACTCAGTTCTTTCATTATTAGATATGTAATAATTAGGTGTCTTGAAAGACAAAAAGGTTGAATGAACCACATCCCGTGGGGCGAGCCTCAGGAGCATTTCATTCAAGAATTCGTGGAATGCTAGACTTCAGAACTCAGTTATTTCGTTATTTGATTATGTAAAATGGTTTGAGTATTTGTGTTGGATTTGAGCGTTTATTCGTATTGGTTTAAGGTTGATGGTTGAGTGTGTTTTAGAGACGAAAGAGAGAATGCAACACGTCTCATGGGGTGAGCCTCAAGAGTGATTCATTCAAGAACCCATGGAATGCGAGATTCCAAAATTCAGTTCTTTCGTTGTTTTGTTATAAGAGACTTGATAAAATCACATATGTTTTGTATTGTGGCGCGTAATTCGTACAGATGGCGATCATAAAAATGACCAACTTACGTGTGTGTATGAAGTGTGTGCGTAGAGATTTACTTGGCGTTGGACCAAGAGATTAAATTATCATTTGAAACGATTATTTTAATGTACACATTCATTTTTAATTGATAATTTATAGTCGAAATGTGAAAATAACATTCAAATTCATACAAGTCATATATCATCATCATACAACTAAATAATGAGCAAGGAATATAATCATACACCATACAAATAAAACAATCAAAAAATAATTAATTAACTAAATTAAATACAATTATTTAATTAATTAATTAACAAATTAATTAATCAAATCAAATCAAATAATTAAATAATATAAAATGGTTTATTTTTGGTATTTTTTATAAATTTTTCTTAATATAAAAAATAAATAAATTAAAAATTAATGTTTTAAAGAAAACCTTCTTAATTTGTACTAAACAAATAAATAAATAAATAAATAAATAAATAAAATGGGTTGGAAAAGATTAGGAGGAAGGGGGGTGTTTAGCGTAAAAAAACGCAAGGCCCACTAACAACTGAGTCCAATGAGATGCGTTGGATCTTGGGGGACCGGTCGGGTCATGGATCAACCCAGTTTGGTTCACTTATGTAAGAATCTAGAGAAAACCCTAAAAACAATTAAACATCCGTTCAAAATAAGAAGACAACGTCGGGAAAGGTTTCAATTTCCATCACGATAGCCTCTCTCACTCGATTTCCGGCGTTTCTCACTCGATTTCCGGCGTTTCCCTCAACCTATTATCCTCTCTGAAAATGAAAATGATTTTTTCCCAACTAAACTCGGATTTAAACCCAACCCCAAATCAAAACCCTGGAATCTTCAACCGTGGAATACGACTTGAACAACAACAAAAATCAACGCAAAGCTTTGAGAGAAAAGAAAACAAATCATCGTACGAACAAACAACAGGATTTACGAACACAACATTTTAACTAAACATATCAATGCAAATGGAGCCAAACAAACAAGTAAAGGGTCAAAGTTTGAAGAAGTTACCCAATAAAGTTCGAGGTATGTGCGATAAGCTTTTTCTGAAGAAAAAAAACTGAACCACCCTTTCTTGTTCTCCTTCTTGAAATTTTGAAACTCCAATGAACCTCTAGTATGTTGCGGTTATGCTATAAGGTTATGGAAAATGCTATAATGTATATTTTTGAATGTGTTGGTTGTTGATATGATGAGGTTTTTTTCTATGATGTTTTTTATCTCTGTTTTTCGACCTCCTTTTGTTGTTTGTGAACCTCTCTTTATATTCATAGCAGTAAGGTTTGTGATTTTTTGAATTTGAAAACTTGTTGAAGAATCAATGGGGGGACCAAGTTTGAGTTTGTGTGTGGAGGGAGTGGGATGGTGGTTCTAAACTGTTGTGCAATGGGATGAGGATGGTGGTTCTAAACTGTTGTGTAATGGGATGAGGAGGGTGGATAGTGACTTTGTGACTGTTTTTTTTTTAATTTTTGTGACATTGGCATGTTAATGTATATGCTTAGACTGATATTGAAATCTGATGCAATGATATTGTGTGACATGGATACGATGCATATAAACCTATGAAATTGAAATTGAGTGAATGCTTGAAATTGATTAAAGTTGGATTATGATGAATATGACATGATTTGAATTGAGTTGATATGTTTGAATTAATTTATGAAATAATGTTTATGAATTGGATGGTAATTTTGAATGAGATGTGAATATGAATGCATTTGGATGAGTATGATTGAAATGGAATTTGATAACTCTTCCTTTGGTTGAAAATTAAAACTCTTTTTTTTTTTGGATTTCTTAGGTCACAAACCAAGAGAGATAAGCAAGAAGCTTCAAAGTGAGACAAGATGAAAAAACATGGAACTTGGACATGAAGCCTTGAAATTTTTCTTGGAATCTTGCATTTTGAGTCCAACAAGCATAACTTAGGATTTTTATATTTTTGTGGTAGATTTAATCTCAATGTAAATTATGGAGCCAAATGATTGTTGTAACCAAATTAAATCAAAAGAAAAATGTAGAATTTTAAGGAAGTTTAACTTGTAATTCGAACTTAGAACTTGGAATAGAATTTTGAATTTTGTGATGAATTTGAAATTGATATGAATTTTAGAATGGGATTTTGAAATTTTGAATGGAAATTAAAGGGAAGTTTTTTTTTGTGAACTTAAGAAAAATAAAAGTTTAGGAAATAAGACCTCAACATGGATTGGAAATTGAGAACTAGAAATGGACTTGAAATTTAAGAACTCGGAAATGGAATTTGAAAACGAAAATTGAAAGACTATGAAATTGGATTTGGAATGTATTTGGAAAGAAATTTGGAATTTGAAAATAAACTAGCAAAGAAAACTTGAAAATCTAAAAATGAAGTTTAAGTAGGAATTTTGAATTGAAGTTGGAAATGAAATGAAACTAAAACCTAAGACTTGAAAATTAATTAATTTAAAAAAATATGGAAAAGAAAATTGGAAAATCAAGTCCATCCCCTAAACTTATATAAAATCAAACTTCAAATTCCAATTTTGACCTCACAATTTAATGTATCCAATCCTCTAAGTTTTTTTTTTAATTTCCTTGAAGGAGAGTGCAAATAGGGACCTAAGAAATAAACCTTGAAAAAACCTTGGTATTGAACATGTCCATGATCCAACTTTGGGAGCCCTAACCGCAATTGATGGGATCAATTCACTAAGCTTCCAAGCATAAAACCCTAGTTCCTCGAACCAAATGACCAAGTCTTGCTACAAAACCAACAGAAGTTTCTTGTCATCCTTGCAAAACTTTAGAATATCTGGTATGCACTTTGGTATGCTTATGATGAGATGAATGCATGATATGAAAATGTTAGGGGTAAAATTTGGGGTGTGACTGAAGTGATCCATTCACTTTCACTCATTTAATTTTTTTTCTACATTGCATACCAACTTCTTGTCTAAACTCTTGGAGGGAGGATGATGAGGTGAAAACGCAAAACATTTGGTTGTGTGCTTTTGATTAAGACCCTGTCGATGATGTAGGGCACTGTTTCAAAACTCCAAACACCAGAGATATAAGGAAGATAATCCCTTGTTAACCCCTTTGAGCCTCGAAGAAGGAGTTTCTTTTCTAAATAAAAAACCTCACATTTAACCTTGGGGAAGGGTAGTCTTTAGTTAATTTGACCAAGTGTCCAAATTCCAAAAGGAGTGTGCATCTAAGGAAACAAAATTGGTTATCCCTCATCCATGCATGAAGGAGACAATCACAATCTTTTTAAACAAAGTCAGATAAGTCAATGTCACATGATTTGTTCAAAAAAAAAGAGAGAAAAGGATAGAAAGAAAAAAAGTAAAAGCCCGCTAAGTAAAAAAAAAATTGATTACAAAAAATGATGACTTAGGAAAATTTGGGGCATCCCGCTGGACATCAAAAATTCAAAAAAAAATTGGTCCAGGCAAAAGTTAGGGAAAATAAAAGAATGAGAATCGCGAAAAGTGAAAAGAAAGGATTAAAAAGAAAAATTCTCATCAAAAGAACAAATTTGTGTGACTACCAAGTCAAAAGACAAAAGAGTGATTGTTATTCCCCTCAATCCTCATTGGTTTTTAAACCGCCAATTTTATTGGTTCTTAAATCATTAGTTTAATCCTTTGTGTTGAATTAGCGGAATATAGGGCTGAAGAACATCACAGAGATTGGGTGAGTACAAATAAGATTTTGAGCCAAAAAATCTTTTTTTTCTTCTTCTGAAAACCATGAACTATACCAAGTTATAACTCTCAAAATACCCAATTGAAGCAGGGTTATTTTGAAAGTGAACTTCAATGAGATAGCGTTCATGACTCACATGAGTTATGCTAAAAGATCTTTATCGGTATTGCATGTGAATTCAAAAATCAATGTCGTATCTAAACTAGTGATTCGCTCACAAGGTTTTGAGACATATTTTCAATAAAAACTTCAAGATAAACATATGTGTTGCATTAGAATTATCATTCTCATAATTAACATTTTCTGCTTGCATACATTTGTATGATATTATGAAAGCTTACACGTGAGTATCAATGACGAGTTTAATCTTTTGAGGCCTAAAACTCTGATAGTGATCGGCAAAGTTGTCTCAAGAATGGCCATATCCAGGGGCATGTTGCCTGAAGACTTTGTTGAGTATAAGTAAGTCTTTTCTCTCGGGTAATGTCTTCACCTAGGGAAAACTTGGAAGATTCTATTGATCAAAGAATTTGCCAAGTTCAGTTAATCTGGGGTAGTTACGTTGAGATTCGACGAATCCCTATAAGAATTCGAACACACTAGGGCACGTTATCTCAAGTCTTTATGGTAAAAAGTTTCCTCTTGGTGTAAAATCCTTTGTAGACCAAGTGGTCTGGTACAAAAGTTATTTCAAGAATGGTAGGGTCTTGAAGTGTATACCAAAGCAGGGTTTGATATGGTTGTTTCCATACAAAATTCCCAAATAATCCTGGCATTTTGATATTAGTGATGTTTTGCTTCCCAACAACAAGAAAGAGCGGGGATTGTTTGTTGTATGAATGTTCCCAATTTGAGTTCCAATTTCTTCCCCAAAAGAGTTGTTAGAAGTGATATTCCTATCATATGAGTATCCCCAACTAAGTTTTTGATCTTTTCCTCAGCAGATTATCTTTGACTTGAGAGGAAATGTTAATGAAGGGAATCCTCAACCGAGTTTTTGTTCCTCAAATTGAGTTGGTTATATCCCTTAGCAGAAGTTTTGATATAACAATCAGTTGATAGGTTTTATTTTACCTCGTGGTGCGTATTGATTTAAAATCCCTCACAACTATATTTTGGCTATGCTGTTAACTTCTAGTATCCCCACATGGGTCGGAAAGTCCGAAGTTTTCCAGTGATGAATAATTTCTATAGATATTTATCTTAGATCCCTACTATATCTTCATGTGATAATTTCCAACAGGTTCCTATTTAATCCTCAGCAAGTCTTACACCCTTTCCTCAAGCGGAGTAAGTGTGGTGTGTTAATTATCCCTTGTAGAGATTGATGTTTATTGAAAGACATGCTTGGAACCTATTTCTCAGTAAGAATTTTCTTTGTCCCTAGCAAGGATTGTGGAAACATTTCCATATCCCCGACAAATTATTACCTTTCCTCAAGCATTGTTGTGTTCCTTTGAAGAGTTGATGTTTGATGTTTGTTACTCCATTAGGATATGCTTTATTTGCACCACTAGTAGATCCTTATTTGTTTCCCAAAAGGGTTGTGAAGATACTTGTCCCCATCAGAGTTTAACATGGACATTCCTCTCTTTTCCCTGAAGAGTGTGGAAGATTTGTGTGTTGCTGGTGTTTCCTCGACATGTTATCCTCTCAGAGTGGAATTTTTTGATGTTATCCCTTTCATGGAATATTGAATATTGCTTTATGGATTGAATCCCCTGCAGTATTTCCTCAGCATGAGTTGAGCCTTGTAGCAGGATTTTATTCCTTTGTTGGCTTTTGATTATCCCATGCAGGATTTCAAGTTGAATCTCCAACATGATTCCCAACATTATTTCTTAAGGATTAGTTGAGTATCCTGTTGTTGTGGTGTTTATGTCACCTATTTCTTGTCTTTATGTATGTTTTGTCAGCATATTCATACACATATTCATGCATTCTTTTTATGCATAGCATCATATGTTTGCATTTCTCATTCTTTGATATATCATTGTCCCCCGCTCTTTGGTGTGGATTTTCCCCACAGCGTGTGTGTTGTCTCCTCTCAAGTTTAGAGTGTCGACCATTAAGCAAAATGTGTTTATCCTTTCTAATTCCCCACTGAGTTTTTTTCTCGTGGATGATTTTGATTCAGTTTCCTCCCTAGTTTATTATCTGGATGGAATTTTCCATAGTTGAGATATTTCCTCCTCGGGGTGAGTCTTGTTTGATCGTTTCTCTCTAGCTTGTTCTTGGATTGAACTTTGGTCCCCTCTGTGAGTATATTATTTTGTAATTAAGATATCATGTGTATGATAATGGGCAATATTTTCTCTCGTTTGAGTATATTACTTTGGAATTAAGCTATCACTTGTTTGATAGTGGGTAATATGTCTCCCTCTCCTTTGATCGGTTACTTTGGAATTAAGTTATCACTTATTTCATAGTGGGTAATCCTTATTTTTGAGTATATTGCTTTGGAATTAAGCTACCACATGCATGATAGTGGGTAATATTTTCTCACCTCTTGAGTCTTATTACTTTGGAATTAAGTTATCACTTGCGTGGTAGTGGGTAATATTTCTCCATTTTTATTGATTACTTTGGAATTAAGTTATCACTCGTTTGATAGTGGGAAATATTTCCTCTTGAGTCTTATTACTTTGGAATTAAGTTATCACTTTGTTGGTAGTGGGTAATCTTTCCCTTGAGTATATTAATTTGGAATTAAGCTATCACTCGTTTGATAGTGGGTAATATTTCTCATCCTTTTGATTAATTACTTTGGAATTAAGCTATCACTTGTGTGGTAGTGGGTAATCTTTCCTTCCATTTATTATGGATTCGAACATTTTGTTCGTTTGATGTTTTATCCAATGAAGTGTTATCCTTCTCTGTTGAGCCTTTTTACTTATTGTTTTACACAATCATTCCCCAAGTTGAGTCAGCTATCCAATGATTTATTTTCCTAGTAAATTCTTTTATTTTCTGTTGTTTTCCCCAGTGGAATTTTCCTCTTATGTCCTCAAACTTTTGCTTTCCTCTGGTGGTCGTGTTCTCTCCATAAAGATCTTGGGTTTGCATATCATATCACATTCATATCATTTCATGGTCTCTTAGGGCCAAAAATTTGGGTTTCTATATTTAAGTCCCTCCTATCTTGTTGAGACAAAGATGTCAATCTTCATATCTCCAGATTGAAGAAACTTAAATAGGGGCAACTGTAACACCCTAATTTTTGCCCTAATATTTCTTCGTATTTCATCTGCATTCTACATGCAAACAAGATTGCACTGGTTCCTCGGTTTTTCTTGGTTGCAGGTTCATGCCTCACAGAGGATCACCATTGCTTTATTTGCTTATATTTGTTTATGTTTATTAACTTCTAACCAAAAGACCAAAAATATGTTGTAGTTCGCTTCTTCTTCTATGTGTGTGTTCAAGGTTTGCAGGGCTTGTCAAAGGCATGACAGTGATTTCATTTAAGATGTGGTTATTCAGTTATGATCCGATTCAGATGGAAGTTTGACCTAATCTTGCTCAAACTATCAAGCAATTATTTCAACTACAAGTTATTTGTGCCAATGGTTTATTCCTCAGACAATGTGTGTTCAAGTTAAAGTTGTCGTGTGTTAAAATTCATCAGGTTATCAAGCAAGGATGTGTGAGAAGTTTGGTCCAGTTTGTCTTGATTGAGTGTTCATCAGTTCATCAGAGGTTCATCTGTGGATTTATTTTCCAGAGATCGATTCAGACAAATTTGAAAAGATTCAGAAAATCAAAAGTTGATTGTCGTTGTTTTGGTGGAAAATGTATTCAGTGGCTTGGGATTGGTTTCATTCATCAGGCGTGTGGAAAAGTTCAAATTTAGTTCTGGGCTAAGAATAAAAATCACCGCTTCATTCCATATCCGCATTTTAACCAAATTATCCTCTAAACTATTATTATTCCATGTCCATTTAAAATTAAGTTCCACTTTCTAATCCATTTTTTTATTTCTCATCATCCATCCATATTTTAATTTCTAAACCATTCTCCATTTCCGATTGAACCATTTTATTTTCAATAACCATTTTCGTTTATCATTCAAATCCATATCTCATTATCCATTCAATTAATTCATTTAGTTCATTTCAATATCCACTACTTTCAAATTCATTCAATTTTTTTATCATATCCAATATAAACCATAAAGTCCAAATTCCATTTTCCCACCCTTTTCTTTTTAAAACCATTTTTTGAACCCATTAACCATTTTTATCATCCATTTTATTTCAAATATCTAATTTATTTCCATTGTCCAAATTTATTTTTCAACACATCAAAGTTCCATTCCCTTTTATCATCCATCTACTTATCATCTAAAAATATCATAAGCCCATTTGGTGTTAAAAAAATTCAGCAAGAGGCCCATTTATGTGAAACACAACTAATACAATAAAACAAGTGCCATTTGAAATAAGCTACCATAAGCTTCCATCATTATTCAGCTTCATCCAAGCCTTAAATGCACAAGACATGCAGTTGCACGAAGCCTTTCACGCCTCCAGCTCAAGCCATCATGCACGGACTGCACACTCCTACGCCTTCATGAAGCCACACGCATACACACTTGAAGCTATACTACACACACATCAGCGAATATACTCACTAAAATGAAGCATCAGTGACCACATGATCACACATCAAAACGCAACATGTCAAAGAATAAAACGTAGAAAAAAGATTACAAACTCAGCAATAGCACACACATATATCATGTATCAAAACGCACTAAAATCCATAAAAAACGACATCTGAAAAATTCAAAATGGCATCACCAATTTCAATTCAAATTTCACTTCTTTAATTCTATAAATAGAACTCATTTCTCATTCAATGGCAAGCTTTGATAGCCATCTAAAACTCTGCACAAATACACTTCAAACCTCCAAATCTCCATTAAAACTTCAATCAAAAAGCTTCACTTACATCTTCAAATTCTCATCAAAAACCACTTCTATTATTCAATTTCAACATACAATAACAAGAAGAGTAATGAAGTTACAGAAACCATGATTATGCTTGATGAATATACATGGCAGAAGAAGAAAACTGAATGTAACTGAATCTAACAAAATTAGTTACAAACCATATTTGTGGAAATGGAAGAGACGATAACAGAGGAAAAATGCAGTGAAAAGTATTATGTTTTCTTATCAGTTTGATACTTATTACATTGGATTATATAACAATACCTAATGGGCTAGATAAGCCCAATACACACCATAAGCCTAAGTAAACTATGCTAACTTATCCTTTTTCACTTATTGGACTTTTACATTTAATACCCCCTCAAACTTAAGGGAAGACAATCTTGACTGAGAACCTTGAGTTTGGACCGAAAAGCTTGAAACGCGACTGTACTAAATGGCTTTGTCAACGTATCCGTAAGTTGTAGATAAGCTGGAACATGATGAATTTGCAACTGTTTTTCCACCACCCTTTCTCTAACAAAGTGGATATCAAGTTCAATGTGTTTTGTTCGAGCGTGCAACGCCGGATTATGGGATAATAGCACTGCACTCATATTATCACAAAGAAGAAGAGGTGTATGATATGGTACCTTCAGTTTAGACAACAGTGACTCAATCCATAATAATTCAGTCGTTGCATGTGCAAGAGCTCGATATTCTACTTAGTGCTTGACCGAGCCACCAATGTCTGCTTTTTAGAGCTCCACGACACAAGGTTAGGACAAAAAAATGCATGAACCAGAATTTGAACGTCTATCATTCGGATTAGTTGCCCAATCCGAGTCACTATATGCACAAAGAGACAATTTGGACCTTGAAAATGAAGGTGATAACAGTAAACCATGACCTATGGTACCACTTAGATATCTCAGAATACGACGAACAACTGCCCAATGAGCTTCACGAGGATCAGACATAAATTGACACGCTTTATTCACACTAAACGCAATTTTTGGCCTTGTCAATGTAACATATTGCAAATCCCCCACAATAGAACTGTACATGGTAGGACTAGTAAGTTGTGCAACTTCATGTTTGCTGAGTTTGCAAGAGCTCGTCATAGGTGTAGGCACTCCATTAGCATTTGACATTTTTGCTCTTGACAATAGATCTCTGATGTACTTCGATTGAGTAAGCAAAAGAGAACCATCTGACTGAAACATGACCTCAATGCCCAGAAAATAGCATGGTCTTCCTAATATCTTCAAAGCAAAAGTTGTATGCAACTTGTTGATCAACTCGTGTAATAAGGCAGAATTTGACCCAGTAATAAGAATATCATCAACATATACTATAACATAGATGAAAGTACCTTGATTACAATAAAGAAATAGCGAAGTATCACACTTTGAGATGGTGAATCCAAACTGTAGCAGAGCTTTTGTCAACTTCTCATACCAGGCCCCAGGAGCCTGTTTGAGACCATAAATGGCCTTACTAAGCTTACACACTAGAGACTTATCAGACTACACAAAACTTGGTGGTTGTGTCATATACACTTCATCACATAAAAAACCATTCAGAAACGCATTATTGACATTAATTTGTTGAATATCCCAACCATACATTAGAGCAAGTGTAAGAATCAACCTAATAGTGGTAGGTTTTACTACAAGAGAGAAAGTTTATGTGTAGTCAAACCCATGCTCCTGATGATTACCCTTAGCAACAAGCCTGGCTTTGTACTTGTTTATTGATCCATCTTCATTTTCTTTAAGCTTAAATACCCAACGACAACCTACAACCTTCCTATTTTGTGGCAAACTTGTGAGTGTCCAAGTCTGATTAGCCAGAAGAGCCTCATATTCACCCCTCATAGCCTTTGCCCAAGAAGGATGCGAAAAAGCTTGTTTAACAGTAGCTGGTTCAATTTCACTGTGCACCATCAGTGCCTTGGGTTTGAAAATACTAGACTTGGCTCTGGTTTTCATAAGACGGTCATTGACAATAAGAGGAGGTGGTGTTTTATGTGTGTAAAGAGATGGTGAGTTAGAAGACTCAGATCCCTGAACAAAAGAACTAGAATAAGTGAGAGCAACCTCTTGGCAAGTAGATGTGGGTTGTGAAGTTGAAGACTCAGACTTAGAAATATTAGGAGTGACATTCACACTAGTTGATAGAACCACTCTATTATTCTCAGAATAACTATCTGCATCACTAGTGGAATTAAAACTATTATTTGTTGGACTAGCTAAAGATGTGGCATTATCCTCAGAATAATGATGAATCTGCTCTGCAGAATGTTTAGTACCTTTTGAATTAGGACAAGTAGACTCAGACTGCATAGGCTCAGCCAAGGTAGCTTTGTCAGCTTGCTTTGCAACCATGTTGGACTGATATATTGAGAGAACTGCAACATCCTTTAGCAAAATATAAGTGCCATGACCATCACCAGCTGGTTGAATAAAAACCTGAGTATCAACACAAAGGACAAACCCATGCTCAGCAGTAGGAATACCTCTTGAAGAAACAAATTTTGTAGCAGGAATAGGACTGTGAATAGATAACTCTTGAGTAGAGGTGGGGCCTATGCTAGCATTAGAAAGTAACTGAATACTTTTTGCAGGCATAAGACCATTTTAAATAGCAAGCTGATCTGTCAGATTTTGAGGAACATATTTTTGAGTAGACTGCATAGAAACTTGTGCAGAACTATTGTGTGACCTGTTTGAATCAGGTACAACCAGACCTGTGTGCTGAGCAGTGCTATGAGACATCACACCAAAACCAGCTAGAGCTTGTATTGCTTTAGCAGATATGTGCTTGGTTGTAGCGGCTTCATTGTGCCTACTTGAAGGAAACAAATGAGGAAAAAGGAACGTCTTCTCATCAAAGTTCACATCTTTAGAGACATAAATCCTCCCATAACTACTTAAACATTTGAAACCCTTATGTTGAGGAGAAACACCAATCTACACACACTCTTTGCTTCTAAGTTGTAGTTTATGTTGGTTATATGGTCTCAGTAGAGGATAGCACGCACACCCAAACACTCTAATAGACTGATATGCATGATGTTTACCATAAAGGGCCTGAAAGGGAGAGTGATGTGTTTTTAAAGGATTTTGGTAATTTATTCATCAAGTACACAGAATGAGAAAGACTATTATCCCAATAATTAAGAGGGATGGATGAATGAGCTATCATGGTAAGTCCCATCTCAACAATGGTTCTATGTTTTCTTTCAACAAAGCCATTTTAATGTGAAGTATGAGGACAAGTGAGCCTCTATGTAATACCAAGTTCAGTTAAGAATTTTGTGAAAGGCCTAAATTCCCCACCAAAGTCAGACTGTACTGACTTGATACTTAAATTAAACTGTGTATGAACAAACTTTTGAACAAACTGTGTACAACCAAGTGTATCTTGTATGACCATCAACAAAAGTAATATCGTATCTAAAACCAAAACTAGAAGGTGTAGGAGATGGACCCCAAAGATCAGTGTACACAATATCAAAATGATTATCATACACATGATGAGTTAAAGGTGCATGTAATTTATGAGATTTACCAAGATTGCAAGAGGCACAGAAAAATTCTTGTTTATTTGAATATGGAATATTACACATTTTGAGTATATGTGCTACAGAAGAAGAATTAGCATGATCTAATATATGATGCCTTAGCATATTAGTAGTACGTTTATTCGATTGGAAACTATTACATTGAAAACTAGACTGAGACTGAACAACAGTGTAACTAGAAATGTCCAACTGATTATTGAAGCTGGAAGACACTTTAAGAGAGCTGGAAGACTCCAATGACAGAATTGGAAAGCAGTAGAGACCACTAGCATAAAGAGCTCCTTCAACAAGAATTTGTTTAGAAGCCTGAGATTTAATATAACATTTGTTAGCAACAAATTCAAAACTAACATTCTTATCAATAGAAAACTTTGAAACAGACATAAGGTTTCGAGTAATATCAGGCACATATAAAATGTTATTAAGAGACAACTTAGGATGTGAAACAATCTTGGAAGAAAATACATTAGATCTTATAGCCTTGATAGGAAGAGTGTGACCATTACCAACATAAACTTTATTGAAGCATTTGTATACTTTTGAGTTTTGTAAATGAAAGAAGTAAGGAGTCAAGTGATGGGAATCACCTGAATCCATAAACCAAGCTTGGGAATCAAGTTCTGCATGTAAATAATACTCCTGAGTAGAAGCAACTTCCATCATTGCCACAACTTGATTAGACTGAGTGCTGTCTTGAGGTTTGTCTTGGCTTGAACTCGTGCCACTACCAGCATTGTCTGAAACTGTGTTGGAATTTGGAGGCACAAAATTCTTATCAAATCTATGCCAGCAGGTTGAAACAACATGGCCATACTTAACACACACCTGACACGTAGGACGATTACCAGATGAAGAATGGGCTCGGCCTCTACTGCGCCCACAAACAAACTTGTTACCTCTATTGCCATGACCAGGAAATCCACCTCTAGAGTTGTCATGGCCACGACCAGCATGAGCAAGATTCGCAACAATGTTAGAAGCTGGGAGTTCTTGACGATGCATCTCGAGCTGCACTTCTTGGACATATAACAAAGCTTCAACATCACAAAGAGATGGTGACACAGGATTACCATACATCTGCATCACAAATGGATTGTACTCCTCAGGAAGACCATCCAAGATTGCATTAATCTGATCTTGATCAGTGGTCAAGTCACAAACAGCAAGCAACGAATTTTCTATGGATTTTATGCGAAGAACAAATTCGGTGATAGTGTTGTTCCCCTTTTTGGTGGATTTAAGTTCAACTCGTAATTGTCGAACCCTAGCCTTCATTTGTGTCGTGAAGTATTGATGAATCTTATCCCATACTTCATACGCATGTTTACACGTAAGTACTCTAGGAAAAACAATCTCTGAAATGGTAGACAGAAGCCAGATAAACACAATTTGATCTTGAATAAGCCAAGCTTCATATACATCAGAAAACGTACCGGAAACCCTATCTTGCGTCGTCTTGTACTTCTGCGGAATTTGTGGACTGACAACAATTATATGCATCTTTTGGGTCAAAATAACTCCTTCAACCTACTAATTCCAGAGGAGATAGTTGTTCTATTGCAACTTGATCGAGAGTTTAGGTCCAAACTTGTTGTGATATTTCCCATAAGCAAATCCATTAACACCTTCTTGCGGTTGCAAATTACCTCTGATAATCGAATCTTGATTTACTCCTGAAGCCATTGATGAACCTTGAAAGAACTGCAATAATCTTCAACAGCTAGACTCTCGTTTATGACCGATACACAGAAACACACACCTAACGGGAACACATAAATTAACACAAATCAAACACACCGAAAATGAAAAATACGAAGAAATAAGGAAGACGGAAGCGTAGACGATCGAGTCAAGTGAATGATACCATAATGAAATTACAGAAACCATGATTATGCTTGATGAATAAACATGGCAGAAGAAGAAGAAAACTGAATGTAACTAAATATAACAGAATTAGTTACAAACCATATCTGTGGAAATGGAAGAGACGATAATAGAGGAAAAATGCAGTGAAAAGTATTATGTTTTCTTATCAGTTTGATACTTATTACATTGGATTATATAACAATACCTAATGGGCTGGATAATCCAAATACACACCATAAGCCTAAGTCAACTATGCTAACTTAGCCTTTTTCACTTATTGGGCTTTTACATTTAATAAAGAGAAGAATAGAAGAAGAAGTGAAGTCTTGCTTACGTTTTTTAAGGTAGTTCAAAAATTCCGTCGAAACTTTGAGACTCTGATTCGCTCTATTCTTGCATCGACAATTAAGTTTGTTTACATATTCACGATCCTTGTTCCGACCTGATCGAAACGGTGTCTCATTGGAGCTCTGTCGCTCCGATTTGACGGAGCTCCAAAAGTAGAAGAAGCTCCATGAATAGTGTAGTCGCGGGTTGTGTCCAAGGAAGAAGAAGATGTCCTGTTTTTATTTATTTATTTTTATAAATTTCATTTAGTTTTTCTTTTAAATGAGTTTTGTATTGGTTTGGGCTTAAGAGCTTTAATCCAATTTTGTATCTCACCATTGTACTTGTTGCATTCCACCCTCCTTTTTCTCCTTTATTATTATTCTTTAAACTTTTCTTTATTTTTCTTTATTTTTAGTTTTTAATAAATTGTTTTCTCTGATTTTTTTATTAATTTCTATAAACTTTGAAATATTATTTGGAAAAGGATTTAGAAAAATATTTTAATTTTTGTTTTTATGGATTATTATTTTAGGTCTTGATTTTATGATAAAATCTCATCAATATCAATGGATTTTGGGCGTCGATTTTTATCCACCAAGAGAGATGATTGATATTGATGATGTTTAAATCGATTTGAGATTTAAAATATTAGATCCATATTTCTCTTCATCTCTTATTTTTCTTTTGGTCAATGAGATCTCCGATTCGACGATTGTTGATTTTCAAAGATGTTTAATCTTCATTATTTCAAATCTGTAGATGAATGATCATTTGGATCTTTCTCCATACTTTGGAATCGTGATATGTTGCCTTTGATAAATCAATGTGAAATCTCGATTAAGATTAGACTGTTACCACTTTTTCTTTTCGTGCGACATGTTTTCGGAGGATGATTCATTATATAATCTCTCTAACATGTATTAGCACAAATATCGTTTACCTTAATTGGCATTGGACGGCCTCATTTGTAGGGTAATTATTTTGTAAATTACTCGGAGATTTATTAACATAGACCTAAATGTGTCCCAAATTCGGAATAAAAATCAAATTAGATACTTGCACTTTCGTGGACCGGACCTCGTGTTGGTCTCATAATCCCAAAGTGGTTAGTCTTTTGTGTTAAGATCCACAAATTTTGAAGTTTGATACATAGTTGCTTTGGGTATCCCAATATTCTTTCAAACTTCATTGAATTTGGATCTAACCGCCTCGATTAATCACTATAGTGTAAGATACTAAGCGAAATCGATTACTTTTTTTGTTGTTGTGGATCATTAAGTTCACCATACCATTATTATGTACATATTATTATTAATATTACTATATTACTATTCTATTGTTTCTCTTGAATTTTATTATTATTTAATTTCCTTCTCTCTCCTTTATCTCCTTTAATTTTATTATGCTTTATCATCCATTATCATGTTTATATTCTTGTTATTATATTCTTGTGTTGCTTTTTCTTTTGTCCATTTGGACACAAAAATATTAATAAAGGCTTAAACCATAAAAAAACTTAATTCTCCTCATCTTGGCCATTGGTTACTAACCTATGCTTTGGAGTGACTTATATGTGGACTACCTTTGAAGTATTGATGGAACTTATGGACCTAGAATTAGAACTTCTTATCCCTTTGCATGGAGTGTTAATTTTTGAAGATTTACCTTTTATTTGGCATTGGTTATCTTGGCTTTTGAATTCCTAAGGATGGAATTTTTATTGATACTTTGAAGTGGCTTCATTTCAGTTAGATCTTCATTTTTCTCTAGCTTTTATTTTGTGCACTAGGTTAGCCTCTTCATCTCTTCCCCTTCTTTAATTTTAAAAAAATTCTTCCTCTTTTCAAAACTTCTTTGTTTTCAAACTATAACCACTTTCATAATCAAACCTTGACTTAGGTCAAGCAATTTTACCTTTTCTTTCATTTCTTAATAAATGCTAAACCACATAAGCATATTGAAACCTTTTTCAAAAGACTTTAAAATATGCAAAACTCATTCAATCCTTTTTGTGCCCTTATGCACTTTTCCTTTTAACCATTTTCATATGTTTAGATATGATTCATTCTTTCAAGCGGAATTATTTTCTAAAGAATGACGAATTATCCTTACATTTTAAAATCAATCCAACACATTAATTTTTCACTATTTGTACCACGAACTACGAGGTTTTGATCTTACATTGCACATAGTGGGTACATGGGCATGAGGTGGTAAACCTCTCCAAACACAAAAACATTAAAAATTAATTCTTTTCTTATCCCTCCACTCTCATTTACCAAACATTTTCAAACCAAAAGCAATAAATTTTTCAAAGGTTTCCCGTGGAGTACAACAAACATTTTGGGTGCGTAAAACCTTCCCATTTTGTAACTTATCCCCTTACTCGTTTCTCTTCTTGTTTCTTTAGATTTTTTGCTTTTAGATTCATTAGGATTTATTCGCTCTCCTTTTACTCTTGGAATAAAATAAAAGTGTGGTGGCGACTCTGTTTACTTTGAGTAAAGTTAATTCATAACTTACACTCATGGTTTTACCGTTACACCATGGTCACTTCTGATTCTGATAACATTGCTCTCCTTTTCTCTTTGTAGTCTTTTGCAAAGATATTTGAACATATCAAAGACTTCAGACTTTTCCCTTATAAAATTCACCCAAGTGTATCTAGAATAGTCATTCACCACCATATAAGCATATTTATTTCCTCCAAGACTCTCAAACTGCATATGACCCATCAAGTCCATGTGCAAAAGTTCTAACACTTTTGAATTAGTGAGATGTTTAACCTTTGGATGTGACATCTTAGTTTTCTTTCCAACTTGACATTCACTACACACCCTTCCTTATTCAATCTTCAGTTTTGGAATTCCTCTGACAGCTTCTATAATGATGATTCTTTTCATCCCTTTTTGGTGCAGATGACCAAGTTTTTGGTCCCATAGTTTCACTTCCTCTTATTTAGCTAAAGCACATATGGATGAGTAACTAGAATCTTGTGGAACCCATAAGTAAAATTTATCCTTAGATCTGACTCCCTTCCTGATTAGTTCATTATTTTCATTTGTAACCAAGCATTCTAACTTAGTCAAGTTGACATTGATTCCTTGATCACACAGTTGACTGATTCTAATCAAGTTAGCATTCAATGCTTTAACCAACAACATATTATCAAGGTTTGGAACCGCTGAACAATTTAGCTTTCCTACTCCATTGATTTCACCCTTGGCTCCATCACCAAATCTTACATAGCTGGTGGAAGTGGAAGGGTGGATTTTATTTAAAGCATCAAATTCACATTTTCTTTCTCTGCTTTTCAGGTGCAATGATGTATACCGAAGACTATGACTATATGTCAGTGGGAGAGATTTCCGAGGATACTGCCTCGACTTCTAGTAGTTCCGAAGAAACTTCCTTTGCACCCACCGAAGATAATCCTCCAGAGAAAAACTCAATCGAGCAGGAGATTACTTTCAAATACTGGGTTGCAGAGGAGTCATTGCATATTTAATCCATTTACTTCGTTCCTTAGGAGGGTCCTGCCCTAGTAGTTAGGGATTCTGCTGACTGGTATGTTCGGTACCCTGATGAAGGAGATCGAATCTTCTCACCTTACGGGCCCAACCATTTCTATATGTATGACTACATCTTCAAGGAGCTCAAGTTTAGGCTCCCTTTCTCGACCTTCCAAATTTCTATATTCGTTCACCTGGAACTGGACCCCTCACAACTCCATCCAAACTCTCTTACATTTCTGAAGGCCTTCGAGCTAACATGTAGTTACCTGAAGATTGGGTCAACTCTTCCCCTGTTTTTCCATGTCTTTCACCTTTAGATGAAAGTCTTCCATGGATGATATAGTTGGGTCTCCCTCAAGCAGAAGAGGAAGATTTTTAAGGCCTACTCTGAGTCAATCAAGACTTTCAAGGATTGTTACTACCTGGTGGAGTCGTAGTCAGATCGTGCTTGGGATTATGTCTACTTCTGAGGGCATAACATCGACGATGAGGGGAGAATGTTGCTCGACGATCAGGGGACGCATGTCCCCCGCCTGATGTTGAAGTTCCAATTCTCATGGTTCCGTGAGCACTTACTTCATGGTATCGACGAGTATCTGTCTGTCGCTTCCGAAATGAATGACGAGGACATGGCCAGCTATGAAGCCCTGATGAAATTTGTTTCGGGCTTTCCTCTGATCCAGTATGTAGACGAGCATGTCGTCCGATTCTGGATAAGGACAGGGGAGCACGAGTAGAATCCCGCTTTATAGATGTGGAAAAGCTCCTCGTTTGTGAGACTGGCGAAGAGGTGTCATCCTATCTTGGTAGTTTTAGATTTTAACTGTGTACTCTCACTTGTTTATTTTGCTCGTATATGTTTATGTTCTAACTTTCTTCTTTTTCTCTTTTCATATTCAATGTCGGATGTATAGGACAAGGTGATGGCAAATGTTGCCAAGAGGAGAGGAAAGAAGCTGACCTAGACTCGGTTGACTGATCGTTTGGTAACGAATGGTTTGGGTTCGGGCAACTCCATCTCAGCTCCATAGGGATCTCCATGCACAAGATCCAAACTTAGAAAAAGGCAGAGGGCTGAGGACGTTGTAAATCTGACTGAGACTCCTTCGAAATCTAAGTTTGAGCTTCCCACCTGATTCCTTCGACCGAAGTTCTTCGAGGAGAATTCCCTCCAAGTTCATCGGGTGGAAATATTGCGCCTAGAAGAACTGGACAAACCAAGAAGGAGGCTGATCGTAGCCCAAGATTCCAGTTTGGTGATGAGGGTCCTAGACATGGCGTTGATGTACATCAAAGGTACTGCTACCCAGGAGCAGGAAATACTAAAGCTGAAAACCTCAATGTTTGTTGCTAAGGACAAGTCTTACAAGGGTTCTGAGGTGGCAAAGGATGCCTCCAAGAAGAACAAAGAGTTGAAGGAGGCCTTGGCTACCACTGAGTCTCATAGAAAGACAATGGAGGAGGAAAATGCTCGACTGAAGATGGCCATGGCTCCTTCTGAGGACGAGATTGATGACTAGAGGTTGTTATTGACCCGGGCTGATTTGATTGCTAGGATTGACCAGGGGGATGAGGACCTTAAGCAGATGGCGGAGATGGCCTTTGCAAATGTTGTGGCCTAGCTAAGGGTAGTTAATCTCGGGGTAGATTTCACCGAGGAGGGGACAAACTGTCTATACAAGGTGGTGGACGGGAATATCTATGTGCCCTATTTCCTTCGTGATGAAGACCAGGGACATGTGGCCATTGAAGAAGATAATCCTTCCCAGGAGACCCCTACCAAGAACTAGCCCGCCGGCGATGCTACTGCCTAGGAGAATGTTTGATAATTATATAAGTCTTTGTGAATTCGATGATCAGCATGCACACATGTACCTTTTGTTTGTTTGGGGGGAATATTTCCCCTTTTTATGTAATATCATAACAAGTCGGTCCTTGTGGCCGCGTTTGTAATATTTTCGACCATGGTAGTCGTTATCTTATTTTGCCTTCCATTTATCTTGTTATCATATTCTTACATGTGTGTCCATCGGAGTACACACTTTACTTTGTTTTATTTTCACTAAGTGTTTTACGTGGTGCTTGATCGTTTAGATTTTTACTTATCCAATGTTTGTTTTATGTGCTCACTAAGGGTCTTAAGGTATGCTTGTTTTTTTTGGGGAAATTATGCTATGCATAGGTATACTCTGTCGGTTTGGGGAACCAGGAAGAATGTCAGAGTAGCTCTGGTCGAGGAACGATGCTCAAGTCATGTTTATGTCTCGTGCTTCACAGTGTGAACGTCCCATCGCGAGTTGGGTGTTCTGAATGTTCGTGTTACAATGACAAAGACAGACTCGATTGAGGATCTAGTCATGTGACGGTGGACTTCCTAGTTAATGAGGAGGACCCCGTTATTTCGAGATGTTGGTATGCAATGTTTGTACCTAGGCATGCATGTTAGGTCGGTGCTTATGCTTCATCGCTGAGATTCGAGCAAGCCGACAAACTCATTAACTGTAGTATTGTTTCAGTTTCTCGGTGTTCCAAGGACGAGCAAGTTCTTCCCCATTCATATTTTCTAAGTAATAAGCCTTGTTCTCAGTTTTTGCTCAGATGCGGTAAGGGCCTTCCCAATTTACGACTATTTTTCCCTCTCTGGAGTCTTTATGGATTCTCCTCAGGACGAGACTCCCGACTTAGAATGCTCGCTTTATGACCTTGGATTCATGTCTGATAGAAATTTTTTGTTTAAGTGTTGCCTCGCATAGGGCTTCCCCTGACCGAACTTCTTTGGCTAGATCGAGCTCCACACGCAATGCTTCGGAGTTGGTATCCTCGTCCATAGGAGCTTCTGTCCATCTGGATGGTATGTACATTTCGACGGAGATGAAAACCTACATTCTGTATGCTAGTCGGAAAGGGGTTTCTCCGATTGTGGAATAAGGTGTGGTTCGTTATGCCCACAAGATGATGTGTAGCTCTTCGACCCAACGTTTCTTTATTTCGTCCAATCTTCGATTGAGTCCTCGTAGGATTACCCTGTTCGCTGCTTCTTCTTTCCCGTTTTTTTGTGGGTGTTCGACTGAAGCGAAGTGTTGCTTAATTCCTATGTTGGCAACGAATTTCTAGAAATTTATGTTCATGAATTGTGTCCCATTGTTGGTGAATATAGCCTAGGGCACTCCAAACCGGACAAGGATGTTTCATTTGAAGAAATGCAGTATGTTGAGTGCTATGATATTTGATAAGGCTTCAGCCTCTATCCATTTTGTGAAATAATCTACTATGACGATCAAGTACTTGTTATGGTTTGAGCCGAAGACGAAGGGGCCAAGGATGTCTAGGACCCACCAGACAAATGGCCACGGGGAGGACATTGTCTTAAGCTTGTTTATGGGTGCTAGGTGCATATCCCCATGTCGTTGGCATTTGTTGCATTTTTTCACATGTTCTTTGGCATCACTCTGCATTTTCGGCCAGTAGTATCCCGCTTGCAGAGCCTTCCTTATTAGCGTTCTCCCACCCAAATGCTGGGCATTGATACCTTCGTGGGTCTCTCGCAGGACGTGTGTGATTAGTTCTTCCTCAACACACTTGAGGAAGAGGAATTAAAAATCCTTGTCTGTAGATTTTCCCTTCAACCAGGACATACGAGCAAGCTCTTCGTCGGACTATAATGGCTCTCTTGGGATTCAAAGTTAGTTCGTCTTTTGTCAAGTAGTTGTAAACCGAGGTCATCCAACAGTTGGCATCGCCAATGATGTTCATGTCTATCATTGAGGATGCCTTTTCGATGCTTGGTCGAGGAAGTATATCTTGTATGACAGATTTGTTTCCACCCTTTCTCTTAGTGCTTATGAGTTTTTATAATACGTCTGCTCAAACTTTCAGTTCGCGGAGATCATACTTTACTTCAATGGCTGAGAACTTTGTCATTTTCTCCTTGACTAAGGTCAAGTAATCGGACAAATTTTCGTTTTTGACCTGGTAATCTCCCTTAACTTGAAGTGCTATGAACTGAGAGTATATGCAGATGACTATTTCCTCGGTTCCTAGATCGTCGGCTAGTCTTAAGCCGACAAGGAAAACTTCGCACTCTGACTGGTTGTTGGAAGTTGGGAACGAGAGAGCAAGTGATACCTCTATCAGGATGCCTTCCTCGTTTCCCAAAATGATCCATGCTCCACTTCCTATTGAGCTCGACGCTCCGTCTACAAAAATGGTCCACTCCCTGGATGCACAGGCCACACTCTCAAGGGTGGTCATTTCGGCCACGAAATCGGCTAGGACTTATGCCTTGAGGGCTAGCCTTCTTTCGTTTCTAATGTTGAATTCATATAATTCTAAGGACCATTTGAGCATTCTTCTGGCCATGTATGGTCGACCAAGAAGTTTTCGAATGGGCTGATCGGTTCGAACGACGATCATGTGTGCTAGAAAATAGTTCCTGAGTCTTCTCACTACATTGAGGAGGGCCAGGGGACCTTTTCGATCGGTTGGTATCTGAGTACAAGCCTCTAGAGGGCCTTTCTCGTGAGTGGATTGGTTTCTTCCCCTCAGATGTCTCTCGGATGAGGACAACGCTCACGACCTCATTAGCGACAACCAAGTATAGAAACAAAGTTTCACCGGATTCTGGTCGCGAAAGAACTAGGGGTTCTGAGAGAGATTTCTTGAGATGGGTCAAGGATTGCTTAAATTCTTCCATCCACTCGAAGGAAGCCTTTTTATGGAGGAGCTTGAAGAGGGGGATAGCATGTTAGGCGGATTTTGCCACGAAGCGAGATAGCGAGGTGAGGACCCCGTTCAGTGACTGAATAGACTTCTTGGATTTTGGCGTTGGTGTTTCAGTGAATGCTCGATATTTGTTGGGGTTGGCTTCGATTCCTCTTTCGATTAGATAGAAACCGAGGAATTTGCCCGCGCGAACCCCGGATATACATTTTTTTGGATTAAATGCATTTTACACTTTCGTGCATGGTCGAACATTTTCTTTAGATGGAGAGCATGGCCGGTTTCCTCGTGGGATTTAAAGATCATGTCGTCCATGTAGACTCCGAGCATGTCCCTAATTTTAGCTTTAAAGACCTTGTTCATCATGTGTTGGTAGGTTGTGCCGACATTTTTCAATCCAAAGGGCACCATGTTGTAGTAATAGTTGCCAAATTCGGTCATGAAGGCCATGTATTTATTGTCGGTCACGGCCATGGGTATTTGATTTTACCAGGAATAAGCATCGAGGAACAAAAATAATTTAAAACCTACAAAATTATCTACCGATCTATATATGTTAGGAAAAGGATAAGCATCTTTCGGGCAAGCCCGATTGAGATCCATGTAGTCGACACACAATGCCACTTTCCATTATCTTTCTTTACCAATACAACATTTAAGAGCCAGGTAGTGTACCTGGACTCGGTTACAAAGTTTTCCTCTATGAGGTCTCTAACTGCCTGCTCAGTAGCTTCTATCTTCTCCGGAGATTGCTTCCTCATGCGTTGTGCCACAGCTCGCACAATAGGGTCAATTGTCAGATGATTGTCGCTCCCGATAAATGGGACAGGGCCCCGATAAAGGTACAGACGCGAACGGTCGGCGAGAGGGACAATGAGAACACACAGCCGTGAACTCACTGGAGATGAATAGAGTCGCCAGCTAGGCATTTTCATCCCGGAGGAAAGGCAATGCTGCATAGACCTAGAAAAAGATGGATAAGACGGTTGCGAACCAGAGAGACTGAGAAAGGGGGTTGGTTACAACCTGGGAAGGTATTAGCACCCAGATTGTCCGCCGTACTCGACGGGATCCACGCTTAAAAGATTTATGTTTAAAGGGGTAATGTCAGTGCAATTTGTGTATAAAGAGAGCTGGAAAAGGATGTACAGGTGTCAGTGTAAAAGAAGTTCAAAGTGTATATGATGTGTCAGTGTAAGGAAAAGAGTATGCTCAAGATCATGAGGCTAAAAGAATAAAGCTGGAAGGAGGGGGGAATATACAGAGACTTTTGTTCGATAACTGTTAAGTTATGCCTACGTATCCTCTCGTGCAATGAGGAAGTCAGAACACCGTAGTTCGACCCAAAGAGACTGAAAGATGAATTGACTTGTGAACTGCTTACTTGTCTATGCTCAAGTGTATGACCTGTCTGGCTCAGGTGCAAACTGTCTTGCATTAGACGGAAGAAGCGAGTTCTCGTTTGTGAGTGAATGAGATGAGAAAAGAATCCCGGAGGAGACGATTATTGTTTGTTTTTGTGTTTTCAGTCTTTTATTGTTTTTGGATTTTGTCATAAGTTAATGAGCTTAAGTCTAAACCAATGGATTTAGTAAACTCATCACATCTTCCCTCTGATTAGGGGTAATGAGAATACCTTAAGTGTGAAGTCAGATTCTCACACTTAATCACCTTTGATGTAGGATTAAGATCATTAACCTACTTGTGATTATTTAAATGTTTTTGTTGTTTTTGTTTAGTGTTGAGTAATGAGGTTAAGCCATAATCAAGGATTAAACAGACTCATTACACCATCCTAATAGAAGGATAATAGATGAGAATGTTTAAGCTGAGGAAAGCTCCTCAACTTAATCCATGATTAGGGATTAAGCTCATGACAAAACAAGCCTTTGATTAAGTGGATTTTATTTAATGGTATGATGATGAAGTGATTTTTATGATTTGTAAGACAACTTGAGGGGGACTTGTCCATTAACACTAGGGTTAGTCCTTCTTAACCAATTAAGGAAGAATTAGAACCCTAATGCAAGGCCCAAGTTACAAGTGTGATGTCTTGGTACTTATTAAGTGAATTGATTAAGAGATTTAAACACATTAAGGGTTTAACACTTAGGATTAAAGTTATACACTCCATCCTAAGAGAAGGATGCAGGCATAAGCTTAATCACAAAGCCTTAAAGCCTTTAGGGTTTAGTCCCTGATTATGAGGTGAGAAGAGAAGACTCAAAGGAGACACAAAGGTGAAACTAAGAGGGGAGACTAATCAAAACCCTAATCATTGTCATGCTTGGTTGTTCCTAAGGTTTGTGAGGTTTTTCAAGAACAATCTTCAAAGAAACCACCAGGAAGCAGATGAAAGGATCAAGAGAAGCAAAGTAACTTGCTTCATTCAAGAAGTCAAGTCACTTGAAGAAAGAAAGTGAGAAGAAGAAAAGTGAGCAAGCTCAATCTCAAACACATAACAAAATGCAGCAAGGGATGCAAGAGAGATGACAAGGAAAGTTATGAGAAGTGAAGGCAAATTCACTTCTCAAATTTACTTACCACCTGAAATGTTAGGAAGAAATGCAATGCAATGCAAAAATGAGATGGAATGGTATGATGCTAAACAAAGCCAGAAGCATGTTGATGATGATAATGATGCTATAGGGTGCTACAAACATGAGGCAAGGCATGAAGGTGTTCATACAAGACCATGGATGCAAGTGATGCAAGTTAAAGAACATGAACAAACATGGAAAGTTATGAAGCATACATGGCATACAACATGGCAAATACATGATGCAATGATCAAACATGCTTTCTATATGTCTTATGATGTCAAATGAATCAAATGGATGCTTGAAATGTCATGGCAAGTCATGTTATGCAAGAGAATGCAAGATGGATGCAAATGGAAGCCCAAATTAGGGTTCATGAACCAAACATCAAACAAAAACCCAAAACAGAAGCAAACCCTAGGATAAAAAATGGAAAATACCACTCAAAGAAACCCTAACCCTATACTAAACCAAGGTCCAAAGGGGAGGTCTCAACTCTTAACCAATCTCAAGTTATGAACTTTACAAATTATTAGGGTTTTTAGGGTTCCTAAACAAAAGAAATACCAAACAAATTGAAAATGAGGAATCAAACCATGGCCATTTAATCCTAGAAACTACATGCTAAACACAATGCAATGCAAGAAGAATCAATGTCCAACTCTTCATAGATAGGCAGAAATGATTTTTTGAACTTATGATCAAAATAATGCACAAAAATGATTTTAATTCAATGGAAAATCCTCAAAATGCATCAAGATCCAAAAAGAAATTTGGTTTGAAGGTTGGACAATGTTTCTAAATGTCTTAGAACATTTCATGAATTTTTTGGTGATTTTTAGATACCTAAAAGTATTTTTAATAAATTAATTTCCATTAATCAATTAAAAATAATCTTTTAAATATTTAAAAATACTTTTTTAATGATAAAAATAAAAACAAAAATATTTTTGTGTCATAAAAATTAATAAAACTTATGAGAAAAAGTTTCATAATTTTTACACATTTTTTACTATTTTAAATAAATTGTGCAAGTTAAATGAAAAAGAAAATGAAAATAAATTAAATAAAAGGAAAGTCAAATGAGTGGAGGGCCAGGATGAGCTCTGGGTTTGAATTGATTGACCAGCGCGCATCTGGACGGCTGGGGTTGCATCTGAGCCAATTAACCTAAATACGAATTAATTAAACTAATTAAATGAATTAGGGCTAATCAAATGAATCTGAGCCTTCCATCCACGCGGGAAGTCAACTGGTCAAAGGCATCCTACGCTCAGAATTCAAATGGGAGTTAATGACTGTAATTAGGGCAAATCACTTTCAGGTGACCGGAGGGGAGCTCCGGTCATCTTCTCCGGTGGTATCCAAACCCTAGAATACGATTCAGGCCACCATTCTCTAAATTAATTCCAGGGAAATGTTCCTCCACTCAAACCTTGCTCGAATCAACTCTCAAAAAGAATTTCTCATGCCTAAACTAAGAGAATCGAAGCCATGAAGTTTCACGGGCAAAATTTCAGAGCCCTGGTAAATCCTCATCTCTCACCCATTCTTAAATCTAAAACCATCCCCATGACCAGCAAAGCATACATAATCCATTTTTAACATAAAAACCAAGCTCTGAAAAGTTGTAAACCTGAAGCTACCTGAAGTGATGAACTATGGATTTGAGCTCTCCTGACCTTGCTCTGGTGCAGAATGCTTGCTATGAACCCCCTGAAGCCAATGGAAGGCTTGGAATGAGCTTAAACAAGCTGTTTTGAGAAATCCAGTTCTGGTGTAGCAGGAAATGAGCTTTGTGTACAGGCTGCTTCAGACCAATGTGAAGGGTGGTTTTGACTCCTTTTGATGTGCTTGATTTGTTGGTGAAGAGAGCTTTGATGTTTGATGGCTATGGAAAGTGATTCGAAGAAAAATGCAGGCTGAGGTGAAGAATGGTGAAGCTCAATCCATGCTGGTTTCAGGCTTGAATCTTGGTGGTTTTTGCTCAATGAGACCAGGTGAGATGATATGTGGAAATGATTTGGATGTTTTAAACTTGTGGAGGCAGATTCGAATGGTTTTGCAAAATGGTGAGTTTTTTGTATGTGATGATCTAGAGTGTTTCAGCCTGGCCTCTTTTATGAAATGGCTTGCAAATGGATATAATAAACAATTCCAAGTGGCCAGAGGATGTGACATGGCCTGTGGTGATTGGGATGTTTGCTTTTGCCAAAAGTCAATTTTTGTGTAAGGAAAGCATGGCTTGGTTCTAGGCTTAGTACAAGGCATGGGGCTGGTGCAGCATGATGTGTGTGTGATGCTAGGCAGGTTCAGCAGTCAAGGCAATTAGTTGTTGAAGTGTGATGAGTGTTCTTGCAAGTTGGCACCTTTTGGCATTTCATGGAAAAAAGCCTTGTTACACAAACTACAAACATGTGATCTTTGGTCCAATTCTGATTTTTAAGGCTTATAGAATGTTTGTGTCATGGTTTGATGTCAACTAGAGGTTGCAAACAGCTTTGGTTCATGATTTTGCAAAATTCACATTTGAAGCATGCCTTGAAAATCAATGATTTTTGCCAACTTTGTCACACCATAACTTTTGATCCAAGAAGAATTTGATCATGTTCTTGTACTTTTTGAAAAGGGAAAAATGTAATCTACAACTTTCATGACCAAAGTTTTTCCATTTGGAGCATTTTTGGACCAAGAATCAAGGCTTGAAAAATGACCTAAAATGAAGCATTCTTGAAAAGTCAACTATGCCCAAAAAGTCAACATTTGCAAAAACTCCAAATTCTTGATTTTTGTGAACTTCAACCTTCTTCCATGATCAAATAAAGACCACATACACTCAAAATGATGAAGATCACCCATTGGTCGGGTCATTGGGGGCCTCAGATGCCCTGATTTTACACTAACTTGTCCAGAAAGTCAACTCTTGATCAGATGACTTCCCCATGGAATTTCTTCATGAAAATTGATATGCATACTCCCTATACCACATAGAGACCAATGGAAACAAGAATGACCAAAAATTTTGGAATTATGGCCTCTGAAACCAAAACCCTAATTTTAGGTCATCTGTGCAGTCTATCCTGGCTCTGCTTCCATGCAAACCTCAGTTCTTGTGATTCTTTTGAAATCTTGACTTTTGAGAGGATGGAATATGATACTTGAACACTTATGGATCCCTTTGAAGTGATTGGTTGCCTTTGGGGTGGCTCAGGAGGCTCTTGGATTGCTCAGATCACAAACCCTAGGTGCAGATGACTTAGAATCTATGCAGTGACTCAAGAAATGAGATGTGAGATGATATGATTGTGTTTATGCATATGAAATGATCACAAGCCATGGTGTGAATGGGTGAGGGCAAATTTGGGGTGTTTACAGCTGCCCCTATTCAAACATGAGTTAGCTGTGCAGGATGTAAGCGACGGCTTATCAGGCAAACAAGATAACTTGTGGTTGAATACCAAAGACAGTCCAAAATTTGCACTCACAGAATGAAGAAGAAAAGGGATATAGATTGTAAAAGGAAAATAAAGTATGTTGTAAAATGGGTGATAGAGCAATGACGGGGACGGCCGACATGCTGGGAAAAGTGTAGGAAATAAAACAATGACGGGGACGGCCGACATGCTGGGGATAAAAGGTAAAGCTAAGACGGGGACGGCCGACTAGCTGGGGAAAATGAAATTATGATGGGGACGGCCATCAGGATAAAGCTGTAAAATTCTCTGGGGATTAATGAAACATGACGGGGACGGCCGTCAAGTTCACAAAGGTAAAGTAACCAACGATGGGGACGGCCATCGGGCTGAAAAGGAAAAGGGACCACGACGGGGATGGCCATCGGGTTAAAGAATAAATGAAATAAACAGCTGATGGGGTACGGCCATCAAAGGTGAAGGACGATCACCTAGCAGGGGACGGCTGCTCTGTTGGGAATAAAAGAAATATGATGGGGACGGCCATCAAAGGTGGAGGACGACCACCTGGCAGGGGACGGCTGCCGAAAATATCGCGACATAGGACGAATGCCGGATAGAAAAGGTCAACGATGGGGACGGCCATCGGACGAGCATGATGGAGGACGACCATCAAGAAGTGGAGGACGACCACTCAGCAGGGTACGGCTGCTCTCGAGATTTCTCATGACATAGGAAGAATGCCAGATAACCAAAATCAACAATGGGGGCGGCCATTGGATAAAATGAAGGACGACCATCAAAAGGTGGAGGACGACCACCTAGCAGGGGACGGCTGCTAAATATCGACGATGGGGACGGCCATCGGATGAGCATGATGGAGGACGACCATCAAGAGGTGGAGGACGACCACCTAGCAGGGTACGGCTGCTCTCAAAGTTTATCATGACACAGGACGAGTGTCAGATAAGAAGGAAAATTCGCTTGCGATTTACTGGGGGAATGGTAAACACGGACGAGTGTTCACATCCAAGAAACAAAGGGTATAAGTGTTTGGTATTCGTGTATAGATTAGAGATGCGGACGAGCATCCTTAAGACTATGATACAGACGAGTATCATGTAGAAACAAAATACTGACACGTGTTCAGAGACGATGATACGGACGAGTATCAACTGGTTAACAAAGAACACGGACGAGTGTTGTATCTGAAGGGACTCTTCTGGGGAATACTAGACACAGACGAGTGTCTATATTCAAGGAGACATGAGTGTTTGACACGGTGTATGGATTAAAGATGCGGACGAGCACCCTTAAGACTATGATACGGACGAGTATCATGTAGAAACAAACTTTGGACGCATATTCTGAGATGATGGTACGGGCGAGTACCAACTGGTTAACAAAGAACATGAACCAAAGTCGAATCTGTGGGGATGTAACTGGTATGTACAAGATACGGACGAGTATCTGTATAAGTGAAATAAGTATGAGTGTTGTATAGATGAGTGTTTTAACTGTTGGGGAGAGTGACACGGACGAGTGTCAAGAGGAGAAAAGTAAAGTATGAACTGAGTATCTGATGTACAAAGTGTTTAGGTTACTGTGTTGGGAAAATGACATGGACGGATATCAAGGAAATGTATATATATATAAGTATATGTGAGTGCAAAGAGGATGCCTTTGGCTTTCTGCTGGGGATATGACACAGATGGGTGCCACAAGGAGTATATACTGGTGTTTGTGATTTGTGAGGCAGTTGCTTTTGCTGGGGACTCTGGGGGATTTTGGGGAAAGTATTCTGCATTCGGATGAATGGTTATTATTCACAAGTGTTCGGTTCATCATGGCTTATGTTTATGCTATATGTTTGATTTTTGCCGCAATGCTCCGTGTTAAAACGGAATGCTGCGCTTTGGGGGTGAATATGATGCGAATGCTATGATTGCGCAAAGATACCAAACCGGGACCCGGGTCCCGTTGTTGCGAAGATTTTTGATCGGTCTGTATGAAGCGGACATCCCAGCTGGGGATAAGATCACTGGTAGATCTGATGAGATGATATCTGCCTGAGGATGTGGGTCATTGGTAGACCTAAATGAGAGACCCAGCTGGGGTTTGCAGAAGCCTTCTTCACTCTGTTGTGATCTCTATGCATTGCTCTTCTGGATAGAGGCTGGAACACTGTGGGGAGATGGTTCCCTGACTTTGTACTCGGCTGAGGGCGAGACGGCAACTCGGCTGGGGGGAAAGAGGGATCCTTGACTCAGTCGGGGATGTAGGTGCCTTCTAGGATGCTTAGCAACTCTGATGGAGATAAGGAATAGATGGCAACTCCGCTGGGGGGAAGTTATGAGAAGCAACCCAGCTGGGGAGGGAGCCCCTTGGGTGCTAAAATCGTGTGTTGATCTGTCAGCTTGCTGGGATGAGGCTTCCATGCCCCAAGTTGCGTTCTGGATTCCTGCAATCCTGAAAAGATAGAGAAACGCACAAGTAATCCCGAGGTATCCTTTACTGGATTCCGTCATAGGAGTTTAGACACTTCTGAGAGTAAGTATATTTCCTGCAAGCACGTGACTTTATTTTTGAAGATAAACATCTGTATTTTATGCAATCAATTTTTCTTTAAGACATCAGACACATTTTTTGCAAATAAAAATGTACAAGACGAGACATGACTGAAAATCTGATTTTATTAATTCATATGCCTTGTATTGGCGAGATACAGTCAAAGAAACATATCCCCTGAAATGAGGAGATTGTTACAAATTGAGAAACAAAATGCTGGCAATGTTGATGACGCTTTAAGGAGCTTCCTCTTCTGCTATGACTCGTATGACAATGACGTTCTTCTCTTCTTGCTTTCTGAAGAAGGCTGATTCCGATTGAAGCTCGATCCTTTCGAAGCTTACCAAGTTGTGAACGATACAGACGAATTCAGAATGCAGTTGCTCGCTTATTCCCTTATTTTGCATGGATCGCCCTTTCGGGTTTTCAATCCATCGGGATACCCATTTTTGCCTGAGCTGTCCAATGCGGCTTTTCAACTCAGCGGGTGTACATTTTTTGTTTATTTTCCCTTATTTTTGCCCGAGTCTTTTATTCTGTTTTTGACTCGCCGGGATGCCCTATTTTTGCCTGGACTTACATTCTGTTTTTGTGTCCAGCGGGTCATTTTTATGCGAAGTATTTTTTAACTGCATCTGAATTTACAGGGGACGGGAAATCTTCACCATCCATGGTGCTGAGCATCAGTGCTCCACCAGAGAAAACTTTCTTTACCACGAATGGTCCTTCATAGTTCGGAGTCCACTTGCCCCTGTGGTCTGTATGAGGAGGGAGGATTCTTTTTAGCACAAGATCTCCCACTTGGTACTCTCGGTGCCTGACTTTCTGATCGAAGGCTTTCTTCATTCTTTTTTGATACAATTGTCCATGACATATTGCAGCCAATCTCTTCTCTTCAATCAGACTCAGTTGTTCGTATCGGGCCCTAACCCATTCTGCTTCGTTCAGCTTAACATCCATCAATACTCGCAAAGAGGGTAATTCAACTTCGACAGGTAGGACTGCTTCCATACCATACACAAGCTGATACGGTGTTGCCCCAGTGGACGTTCTGATAGACGTGCGGTACCCATGCAAGGCAAACGGTAGCATTTCATGCCAGTCTTTGTAGGTGACTACCATCTTCTGCACAATCTTCTTGATATTTTTATTCGCTGCCTCAACAGCGCCGTTCATCTTTGGCCTGTAAGGAGAAGAATTGTGGTGTTGGATCTTGAAGTCCCGGCATAATTCAGCCATCATCTTATTGTTTAAGTTGGAACCATTATCAGTAATGATTCGCTCGGGAACTCCATATCGACAGATGATATCTCTTTTCAGAAATCTGGCTACCACTTGCCTGGTGACGTTTGCATATGAGGTTGCTTCAACCCACTTGGTGAAATAGTCAATGGCGACCAGGATGAATCTGTGGCCATTTGAAGCAGTCGGCTCAATCTTGCCAATCATGTCAATGCCCCACATAGCAAAGGGCCAGGGTGAAGACATTATGTTCAAAGGATTCGGATGCACATGCACTTTGTCTGCATAGATCTGGCATTTGTGGCATTTTCTGGCATAGGCACAACAGTCGGCATCCATTGTGATCCAATAATAGCCTGATCTTAACAACTTCTTAGCCATTGCATGTCCTCCGGCATGAGTACCGAAAGAGCCCTCGTGCACTTCATGCATCAACAAATCTGCTTCCGTCCTGCCAACACATCTGAGGAGTACCATATCAAAGTTCCTTTTGTATAAAGATCCATCAGTGTTCAGAAAGAAACTCCCAGCAAGCCTTCTTAAAGTCTTCTTATCATTGGAAGATGCCCCGGGTGGGTATGTTTGATCCTCCAAGAAGCATTTAATGTCGTGGAACCAAGGCTTATCATCTTTGACAACTTCCGCTGCAAATACATATGCTGGTCTATCAAGTCTTGACACTGAAATCTGAGGTACAAAGTTAGCAGCTTGAACTTTGATCATGGACGAAATGGTAGCCAATGCATCTGCAAACTGATTCTCGTCCCGAGGGATATACTCAAGCTTGACTGTTGTGAAGAACGTCAATAACCTTCTTGTATAATCCCTGTAAGGTATCAGATGATCCTGGTGTGTATACCATTTGCCGTTGGTCTGATTGATTACCAGAGCTGAATCTCCGAATACGGTCAATGTCTTGATCCTGAGGTCAATGGCTTCCTCAAGACCCATAATGCAAGCTTCGTATTCAGCTTCGTTGTTAGTGCAGTTGAAAGCGAGTTTTGCCGAGAAAGGCATGTGAACTCCTTTAGGTGTAATGAGTACTGCACCAACACCACGACCATTCATGTTAACAGCCCCATCAAACATCATAGTCCATTCTTCTTCCAGGTCGGGCCCTTCAGTGTGAATAGGCTCTTCATGATCTCTTGCTTTAATGAACATGATGTCTTCATCAGGGAAGTCAAATCTCATAGGCTGGTAATCATCAATGGGTTGCTCAGCAAGATATTCAGACAATACACTGCCCTTGATGGCTTTCTGAGATGTGTACTGGATGTCATATTCTGTAAGGATCATCTGCCATCTTGCAACCCGTCCGGTAAGCGCTGGCTTCTCAAATATGTACTTGACTGGGTCCATCTTTGAGATCAGTAAGGTAGTGTGGGTCAACATATACTGCCTTAGTCGGCGAGCAGCCCACGCTAAAGCACAGCAAGTTTTCTCGAGCAGTGAATAACGTTGTTCACAGTCGGTAAACTTTTTGCTTAGGTAGTATATTGCGTACTCTTTTCGACCAGACTCGTCATGCTGGCCCAACACACACCCCATTGACTCTTCTAATACTGTCAAGTACATTATCAGAGGTCTTCCTTCAACTGGAGGCATAAGGATTGGAGGTTCTTGCAGATATTCTTTGATCTTGTCAAAAGCCCTTTGGCAGTCTTCATTCCACCTGACCGTTTGTTCTTTTCTCAACAACTTGAACAAGGGTTCACAGGTTGCTGTAAGGTGAGATATGAACCTTGAGATGTAGTTCAATCGACCTAAGAACCCTCGAACTTCCTTTTCAGTTTTCGGTGCAGGCATCTCTTGGATGGCTTTGACTTTATCAGGGTCGACTTCAATCCCTTTCTCGCTTACAATGAAACCCAGCAGCTTACCAGATCGCACCCCGAATGTGCACTTGTTGGGGTTCAGCTTCAATTGGTACTTCCTCAGACGCTTGAATAACTTCAGCAGATTCACCAGGTGATCTTCCTCTGTAAGGGACTTGGCAATCATGTCATCCACATAACACTCGATTTCCTTATGGATCATATCGTGGAATAACGTTACCATAGCCCGTTGATATGTCGCACCGGCATTCTTGAGCCCAAATGGCATTACTTTGTAGCAGAACGTGCCCCAAGGTGTGATGAATGTTGTCTTCTCCATGTCTTCAGGTGACATCTTAATCTGATTGTATCCTGAAAATCCGTCCATGAAGGAAAATACCGAGAACTGACCCGTATTATCCACTAATACATCAATGTGAGGTAAAGGGAAATCATCCTTTGGGCTGGCTCTGTTCAGATCCCGGTAGTCAACACACATCCTTACTTTTCCGTCTTTCTTAGGCACAAGTACTATGTTAGCAACCCACGGCGGATAGCTAGTCACAGCAAGGAACCCGGCGTCCCATTGCTTTTGTACCTCTTCCTTGATCTTCATTGCCATGTCTGGACGAGTACGGCGTAGCTTTTGTTTGACTGGAGGGCATTCTTCTCTCAAAGGCAGCTTGTGCACAACAATGTCGGTATCCAACCCCGGCATATCTTGATAAGACCAAGCAAACACGTCCACATACTCTTGAAGCAGGTCAACCAGTTGTCTCTTTACTGAGTCTTGCAGGCAGGCCCCGATTCTAACCTCTTTCACGTCTTCATCTGTACCAAGATTGATCACTTCAACCTCCTCCTGGTGAGGAGTAATAACCTTTTCCTCTTGTCTTAGCAACCTGGCTAGCTCTTCAGGAAGCTCATATTCTTCATCAACCCCTTCATCAGCTTGATTGATTGGATTGTCAAAGTCATACGAAGTCATAGCCGTGCTGTTGTCGGTGCTGTCAGGAAGGCATTCTCTGCAAGGGTTAAGTTTGTTCATTTTAGTGATCTGATTTTAGTCTTGCTTTAGAAAAGTGAAATAAAGTTGTCATTTTGAAAACACTGCCATTTATTTTTTTGTACAAAAAAGAAAAATGGAAAAAACAGTGAACGAGAAGAAAAAGACTCATTTGCAAAAAAGATGTCTGATATTTCATTAATTGATCTTGTTTGCACAAAAAGTACAGATGGCCCGATTACAAAATGAGTCTTGTCATCTTGGGCAAGATGCAAGGCTTTGATGCATGCTTATAAAAATACAGGAAATAATAATTACTCTGTATGAGTAACTCTTATAATTTCCTGGGAAGACCAGTTCGAGACACTGCTCCCCGGGATCTTTGGACGAATCCAGCTTTCCAGGTTGCGTTCTTCTTCCAGCTCATCTTCCAGACAATTGATAGCATCAGGGGTAAGCATCCCCCCACTCACAAAGTTGGGCTCTTTCGCAGCCGCTGTTTGATCTTGTTGAGTTGGTTTGTAACCCAACCCAAATCTGTCTTCTTTCTTCTCCACCGGTAGTAGCTTGCCCCAGCCTTGGGCGGTTCCTTCCTCAACAACCTTCCGGGCTTGTTGGTATGACGATATTGAAGTACCAGGCATAGCAGATGTCTCATTGACATTCAAGGCTTCAAACCCCTGGCTCATTGTTTCATGGATCTCCCCGTCCATTTCAATGTACTTATAAGTAGCCAGGTGGCTGACAAAAATGTCCTCCTCTCCACAGATTGTAACGATCTGACCCTCCCACTCGTATTTTAACTTCTGGTGAAGGGTAGAGGTCACGGCGCCAACAGCGTGAATCCATGGCCTACCCAACAAACAGCTGTAGGCAGGCTGAATGTCCATCACATAGAAGATAGTTTTAAAGGTCTGCGGGCCAATCGTTATGGGCAACTCAATTTCTCCCAGAACCGATCTCTTTGAACCATCAAAGGCTCTTACCACCAGGTTGCTGGGTCTCAACGCCAATCCGTCATATTCTAGCTTCACCAGGGCCTTTTTGGGTAAGACATTGAGGGATGACCCCGTGTCTACCAGCACATGGGAAAGGACAGCACCTTTGCATTCCATGGTTATGTGCAAGGCTTTGTTATGGTTGCGGCCTTCCGTTGTCAAATCAGTATTAGTGAACCCTAGTCCATGACTAGCATTGACATTTCCGACTACAACTTCCAGCTGATTGACAGTGATCTCCTCAGGCACGTAAGCTGCGTGCAAGACTTTGAGTAATGCATTCCGATGGGCTTCGGAGCACATAAGCAATGATAGGATTGAGATCTTGGAAGGCGTCTGATGAAGCTGATCCACTATTTTATAATCACTCTTTTTGATGATTCGCATGAACTCATCAACCTCTTGATCGAATGGTGTCTTCAAAGCTTCCTTAACAGCTTGATCTTCCTGCACAGGGCTCTTCCCTTTTGCCTTGGCAGCTACTTCTGCTTCGGCTGCGGGTCTCTGAATTTGTGGAGCGAAAAGACGTCCGCTTCGAGTGAAGCCTCCGCCTCCGCCCACATGGTCAATTTGTGGTGCAGGGGTTGATGATTCAAAAGTGATTCTTTGTCCTTCACAGTACAAGTCAGAGCCGTAATGCCAGGGGATGGCATTGCTGCTTTCATAAGGTACGGGTCCAGGCACCGTGATAGTGACTGGACTGACTGCGGCTGCTGAAGGAACTGTGATAGTCTGTGGATCATAATAAATTGTTACTGGTGCTCTGATGGGAGTAGCACCTTCTGAATTGTAGACGAAGTTGTTTTCAGGATCGTAAAAGATTGTGACAGTAGAGACATCTTCATGATTGATTGCTGGTGTTGTAGGAGACAATGGTGGAAGAATGGATGTTGTTGTTGTAGGAGCTTCATAATGGAGTGGTGCTGGAGTTGTAGGAGGAACATTCATTGATATCTGATCAGTTGAAATGACAGATGAAGTACTTGTTGATGAAGCCGAAGAATTGTCAGGAACAATAGTTGTTGCAGTTGTAGGAGGTTCTGAAATTGTTGCTGATGAGATTGGTGGATTTGTTGGAAATGATGTGGTGATCTGAAGTTGGCCACTCTGAATAAGGCCATCTATGTCATTCCTCAAATTATCGCACCCATTTACCGAGATATTGCAGTAAGCACAACCCAACTCACACCCTGGGAACATTTGACATTCCAGGAGGTGAGCCTTGATTTCTACCAACGGTGTCCTGATCTGTCCCACACTGGTTATTAAATAAGACGGCTTGTCTTCTTCAATAGCGTTAATTCTAGGACCACCGTGGTTCGGCATCGGGTTCTTATTGACATTGGGTGGAGGTGCGAAATTCAGAGCTTTTGAGTCTACCAGGTCTTGTACCTTCATGTGCAGGGCTCTGCACTTTTCTGTACTGTGGCCAGGTGCGTTCGAATGAAAAGCACACCTAGCATTGGAGTCATAGTTCCTGGGTAGACTGTTGGGATCAGGAGGTGCCAGCGTCCTTAGCTCAACTAGGTTGAGTTTCAGGAGTTGTGGCAACAGGGTAGCATACGGCATAGGGATCGGATCGATCACCCTGTTAGCTTGAGATGGCCTCTGCTGAAATGGCCTTTGTTGACTGTTGTTGTTGGTGTTGTAATTCCTTGGAGGATACTGATTTTGCTGATGGTATTGAGGTTGTTGCTGATAGTTTTGCTGCGGAGGTTGATAGACTGGCTGAGGATGAGCTGGAGCAGGAATGGTGACTGCTGCTATTGACCTTTGAACATATTGGGGCCTACCCCTGTTGGTGTGGATGGCATTGGTCTCGCCAGTTCTTCTCGGGCCTGCAAAAGGCTTTCTTGTACTACCGGACGAGCTGGCACCGTTGTCTGAGATCTTACCCATCTTCAATAGGCTTTCAATTCTCTCCCCAGCTATGACAACATCCGCAAAGCTAGTGGAAGAGAAAGCAGCCAGCCTGTCAATATAGGTTCCCTGAAGGGTGTTCATAAACATGTCTGCCATTTCCCTTTCAGACATAGGTGGCTGAACAGCAGCAGCCAATTGCCTCCATCTCTGGGCATATTCTCGGAAACTCTCCCTTGAAGACTGTGACATTCCCATTAGGAGGGTCCTGTTGGGTGCCATGTCTAAGTTGTACTGATACTGTCTGATGAAGGCCTCTGCCAGGTCCTTCCAGCATCTAATTGTTGCCCTTGTCAAGTGAGAGTACCATTCTCTTGAAGCCCCTGTCAAACTGTCTTCGAAATAGAACATCCAGAGCTTCTCATCCATAGTATAGGCCTTCAGCCTTCCCAGAAATGATTGTAAATGAGTCCGGGGACATGAAGTCCCGTTGTATTTTTCAAAGCTAGGAGGCTTAAACTTGTGGGGAATCCTGACCCCGTCTACCAAGCCCATATCCATGACATCGAATCCCAAAGAGTTTTGAGACTCTAAGGACCTCAACTTCTCAGCTATCTCATCCAACCTTCTATCATAAGCCTCTTCCCCAGCACCCATTACTGTGAATTGGTCCTCCTGAGGATCTTCTTGAAGTACCCTAGCTGCGGTGGCAGTCCCTTGAACATTTGCAGGAATATTGACCTCAGGATGGAGGTGTGGTCCAAATACAGGGGGATTTACATGAGGTTGGACCCTTTCATTGTTGCTAGTGCCGGAAGTTCCTATATGTGGATCTTCTTGATTCTGCCTTTCCACCATGGCCCTCAATCTTTCCTGGCTCTGAGCCATGTTGTTCATAACTTCCATAAACTGAGTCATTTGATTCCTCATTTCTAGCCTTTCGTTTGCCATTTGATTTCTGACCTCAGTAAGGTCCTGCTGCATCTGATCCATTTGAATGCCCGGAAGATTGTTACGGGTCGGATAACGGTGCGGACGGTTGAGGGGAAATACCCGGCGCCTAGCAATAGTTCCTGAACATCACAACAGAGTTAGTGGCAATAAAACAAAAACCTACAAAACAAACAAAAGTGTTAGCATGCAATGCAGTTATGCTTATTTGTCCTCAAGGTATCCGGCTTGGCATTCAGTTTTGACCCTTCCAGACCCTTGAAGATGCTGTTGTTGTTGCTTGAAGAAAACTCAGATGAAGCAAGCTAACACATATATTACAAAAACAAAATGGTACATAGTTTGTTTACAAGTACAAGCCCTCTGAGGGGTCAAAATACATCACAAGAAAAGAAAATAAAAGTACATGGAATGAAAGCAACAACAAACAAATGGTCAAACATCAAGACCAAACTCATCCTCACGAACTTCCTTGAGAAGTGCTTCGGTCACAGGATCAGCCGGACGCTCCGTGAGATTCCTGATGAGGAGATTCCGGGTTGTAACAGCTGTAGTGAGCTTCTTGTGCTGAGTTTGGTCCTTTGACCTCTTCACCCCTGCTTTGACCTTCAGTTCTGATATCTCCCTCTGGGCTGCTGCCAGTGCTTCTTGCTGTTCTTCTGCACTAGCTTCCAGTTGCTCTATCTTGTCTTGAACTCTCTTGTCTTCCAGGGTACGAGCCTCGGTGATCCTGACCCACCGGGCTTGACTCTCCTTCAAATACGAGTCTGTCCTTGCTCGTTGGAACTGGGCTTCTTTGCAAGCATTCTTCAGAATTTGTTCTCCGGCCTTAGACTTCTTGATATAATCCCCAGACTTCTCAATCTTAGTCAGATGATCTACTCTCATCTTCTCCAACCTTTCAATCTCCCTCATACCTTCACTCCTCTCCCGGAGGGTCTTCTGCAAGGCCTGGGTTAGCTTCTCATTTCTTTCCTTCAAGCTCTCAAACTCCTCCAAACTGATAGTGGCAGGGGGTGGTGCTGAAGATGATTCAGGCATGTCTTCTATGGTAAAGGGCATCCCAGAGAAATGGGCCCTGGCACGGGACCACTCATAATATTGTGCTGATGCCACATTATTGCACTTCCCCAGAATAGTCACTCCCTTGGTTTGAACATTATCCCAGGCCCAGGCAGCCTACCTAACAATAGCCAAATTAATCTTGTTCTCACAATAGAGAGTCTCAACCAAGTCCTGTGCCCTAGGAGTGTGGACCAGTGCATAGCCCAGTTGCCTTCTGAACAGCAGAGGATTGTAATTGATACTACCCTTAACTCCTATTAAAGGCACATTGGGAAAATGCCCACAGCTGGTGATGATATCCCTGCCCTTGGTGCTTTGAGTGCACCATCTGATATCTGCTGAAGTTAGAGCAGTGAGTCTCTTAGCCCAGTTGCTTTGCTGATGAGGGTTTAAAAATGCATCTGTCCTGGGTAGATGCTTGAGAAGCCAAGTGTGGAACAATGGAGCACAACACCTCACTAATCTTCCCCTCTGCTTTTCATTCCTTTGATGCACTGAATAGTAGAGATCCCCCAATAAAGTGGGCACTGGGTTCTTTAGCATGAATAAGTGGATTGCATTCTTGCTAATGAATCGAGGATCATCTGCAAACAACACAATTCCATATATACTTAAGGCCAATAAAGCACAAACAGCTTTCCACTCTCCTACAGAAGCTTTCAGGGTAGCTTGAGAGATCAAGAAATCCAGATGAAAACCAGGGATTCCAGCTTTAGAAGTCATATGCTGCTCAATCAAAACAGGTTCCAGATGCAAAGCTTTTGCTATTTCTCCATTAGCAGGAAAGACCATCTCAGGGTTGAAAGGGATTCCACCCCTGATAGGCATACCAACTAATGAAGAGTACTCTTCCAATAAGGGGCCCAACTGAAAGTCTTGAAAGGTGAAGCATCTCAGTGGGGGATCATAGAACTGAATGCAAGTGTGAATGAGGCTCCTCTGTGATGGGTCCAGATCCATAACCATGTCAAGTATATCTCCATAATGTTCCCTGAACAAAGGTATGTGATCTGGAGTGATCAGGGTCTGAATCCTCCTGATATCTGATAGCTCTGGCTGGAAGAAGTGATAGGTGATGTTGCTCTTTTTAGGAGCCATGATGCTGAAGACTGAGTAGAGACAGGTGCTGATGATAATGCTGAAGTAATGAGCCACTGATTAGCTGATGCGGGTGATAACTGAAGCAGATGCTGATGAAGATGGGTCAATACTGAAGATGGGGTCAAAACCAGAACCAAATGAAGATGGATACCCTGAAACACAAATAAGCAAATGTCAATATGATGCAATGTTTATGTATGCAAATGATATGCAAGGGTCTGTGACTGAACTGGATCTGATCAAGAGCTCTGATATAAGTCAAAGACATATTCAAGAATACCAGATGTAGGTCTATAAATCCAGTAACCAAGGTGGGGGGCTCAAATAAAGAGCCACATGTCCAGGGTTTTAGAATCACAAGAACTGTCCCAAAATGAAGTATTCTTAAACAATCAAAGTAACAAGGTATTCTGAGGTCACGGTACCTGCAAACCTGTAAACAGCCCAACCCCCTCACAGGTGGTGTTCTAGAACAAGGATCCTCAGACTTGGATTAGTTATGAGAAGTGTAAACACTTCTAACCCGGAGGTACAGTGTTTACAATAACCATAAAAGTTCCTCCTCTAATTCACCTCATTTTCTGAAGGTCAATACTAAAAGGTCATCCAGACTTAGCAGGCTTCCCAGATAGCCCTAGCATTGCAGGAAATCTGCAACACAGAGTTCTCAAGAAGAAACCCATATCTGAACCGTGTTTCATATTCCCGCACCAGACCGAGATGGAATGGGAAAGAATATGAACCACTCTAGCCTAGGTGTCACTCAGGTCCCAGGTATAGGACCTTAACTCTCAATGAATCACCCACCCACCAAAACAAAGACCAGATCCAGCCAGCAGCATGACAGTATGATATATACAAAAGCAATAAAGAAAGCAGTAAAGCAACTGTACATAAAGCAAAAATAAATACAAAAATACAAACACAAATAAGCACATAACACCCCAGTAAACACAAATCAAACAAGCGCTAGGAGGAACCCACAAAAAGAACCAGAAGCCCTGGTTACAGTATAAGGGTCCCCAGCAGAGTCGCCAAGCTGTCGCTCCCGATAAATGGGACAGGGCCCCGATAAAGGTACAGACGCGAACGGTCGGCGAGAGGGACAATGAGAACACACAGCCGTGAACTCACTGGAGATGAATAGAGTCGCCAGCTAGGCATTTTCATCCCGGAGGAAAGGCAATGCTGCATAGACCTAGAAAAAGATGGATAAGACGGTTGCGAACCAGAGAGACTGAGAAAGGGGGTTGGTTACAACCTGGGAAGGTATTAGCACCCAGATTGTCCGCCGTACTCGACGGGATCCACGCTTAAAAGATTTATGTTTAAAGGGGTAATGTCAGTGCAATTTGTGTATAAAGAGAGCTGGAAAAGGATGTACAGGTGTCAGTGTAAAAGAAGTTCAAAGTGTATATGATGTGTCAGTGTAAGGAAAAGAGTATGCTCAAGATCATGAGGCTAAAAGAATAAAGCTGGAAGGAGGGGGGAATATACAGAGACTTTTGTTCGATAACTGTTAAGTTATGCTTACGTATCCTCTCGTGCAATGAGGAAGTCAGAACACCGTAGTTCGACCCAAAGAGACTGAAAGATGAATTGACTTGTGAACTGCTTACTTGTCTATGCTCAAGTGTATGACCTGTCTGGCTCAGGTGCAAACTGTCTTGCATTAGACGGAAGAAGCGAGTTCTCGTTTGTGAGTGAATGAGATGAGAAAAGAATCCCGGAGGAGACGATTATTGTTTGTTTTTGTGTTTTCAGTCTTTTATTGTTTTTGGATTTTGTCATAAGTTAATGAGCTTAAGTCTAAACCAATGGATTTAGTAAACTCATCACATCTTCCCTCTGATTAGGGGTAATGAGAATACCTTAAGTGTGAAGTCAGATTCTCACACTTAATCACCTTTGATGTAGGATTAAGATCATTAACCTACTTGTGATTATTTAGATGTTTTTGTTGTTTTTGTTTAGTGTTGAGTAATGAGGTTAAGCCATAATCAAGGATTAAACAGACTCATTACACCATCCTAATAGAAGGATAATAGATGAGAATGTTTAAGCTGAGGAAAGCTCCTCAACTTAATCCATGATTAGGGATTAAGCTCATGACAAAACAAGCCTTTGATTAAGTGGATTTTATTTAATGGTATGATGATGAAGTGATTTTTATGATTTGTAAGACAACTTGAGGGGGACTTGTCCATTAACACTAGGGTTAGTCCTTCTTAACCAATTAAGGAAGAATTAGAACCCTAATGCAAGGCCCAAGTTACAAGTGTGATGTCTTGGTACTTATTAAGTGAATTGATTAAGAGATTTAAACACATTAAGGGTTTAACACTTAGGATTAAAGTTATACACTCCATCCTAAGAGAAGGATGCAGGCATAAGCTTAATCACAAAGCCTTAAAGCCTTTAGGGTTTAGTCCCTGATTATGAGGTGAGAAGAGAAGACTCAAAGGAGACACAAAGGTGAAACTAAGAGGGGAGACTAATCAAAACCCTAATCATTGTCATGCTTGGTTGTTCCTAAGGTTTGTGAGGTTTTTCAAGAACAATCTTCAAAGAAACCACCAGGAAGCAGATGAAAGGATCAAGAGAAGCAAAGTAACTTGCTTCATTCAAGAAGTCAAGTCACTTGAAGAAAGAAAGTGAGAAGAAGAAAAGTGAGCAAGCTCAATCTCAAACACATAACAAAATGCAGCAAGGGATGCAAGAGAGATGACAAGGAAAGTTATGAGAAGTGAAGGCAAATTCACTTCTCAAATTTACTTACCACCTGAAATGTTAGGAAGAAATGCAATGCAATGCAAAAATGAGATGGAATGATATGATGCTAAACAAAGCCAGAAGCATGTTGATGATGATAATGATGCTATAGGGTGCTACAAACATGAGGCAAGGCATGGAGGTGTTCATACAAGACCATGGATGCAAGTGATGCAAGTTAAAGAACATGAACAAACATGGAAAGTTATGAAGCATACATGGCATACAACATGGCAAATACATGATGCAATGATCAAACATGCTTTCTATATGTCTTATGATGTCAAATGAATCAAATGGATGCTTGAAATGTCATGGCAAGTCATGTTATGCAAGAGAATGCAAGATGGATGCAAATGGAAGCCCAAATTAGGGTTCATGAACCAAACATCAAACAAAAACCCAAAACAGAAGCAAACCCTAGGATAAAAAATGGAAAATACCACTCAAAGAAACCCTAACCCTATACTAAACCAAGGTCCAAAGGGGAGGTCTCAACTCTTAACCAATCTCAAGTTATGAACTTTACAAGTTATTAGGGTTTTTAGGGTTCCTAAACAAAAGAAATACCAAACAAATTGAAAATGAGGAATCAAACCATGGCCATTTAATCCTAGAAACTACATGCTAAACACAATGCAATGCAAGAAGAATCAATGTCCAACTCTTCATAGATAGGCAGAAATGATTTTTTGAACTTATGATCAAAATAATGCACAAAAATGATTTTAATTCAATGGAAAATCCTCAAAATGCATCAAGATCCAAAAAGAAATTTGGTTTGAAGGTTGGACAATGTTTCTAAATGTCTTAGAACATTTCATGAATTTTTTGGTGATTTTTAGATACCTAAAAGTATTTTTAATAAATTAATTTCCATTAATCAATTAAAAATAATCTTTTAAATATTTAAAAATACTTTTTTAATGATAAAAATAAAAACAAAAATATTTTTGTGTCATAAAAATTAATAAAACTTATGAGAAAAAGTTTCATAATTTTTACACATTTTTTACTATTTTAAATAAATTGTGCAAGTTAAATGAAAAAGAAAATGAAAATAAATTAAATAAAAGGAAAGTCAAATGAGTGGAGGGCCAGGATGAGCTCTGGGTTTGAATTGGTTGACCAGCGCGCATCTGGACGGCTGGGGTTGCATCTGAGCCAATTAACCTAAATACGAATTAATTAAACTAATTAAATGAATTAGGGCTAATCAAATGAATCTGAGCCTTCCATCCACGCGGGAAGTCAACTGGTCAAAGGCATCCTACGCTCAGAATTCAAATGGGAGTTAATGACTGTAATTAGGGCAAATCACTTTCAGGTGACCGGAGGGGAGCTCCGGTCATCTTCTCCGGTGGTATCCAAACCCTAGAATACGATTCAGGCCACCATTCTCTAAATTAATTCCAGGGAAATGTTCCTCCACTCAAACCTTGCTCGAATCAACTCTCAAAAAGAATTTCTCATGCCTAAACTAAGAGAATCGAAGCCATGAAGTTTCACGGGCAAAATTTCAGAGCCCTGGTAAATCCTCATCTCTCACTCATTCTTAAATCTAAAACCATCCCCATGACCAGCAAAGCATACATAATCCATTTTTAACATAAAAACCAAGCTCTGAAAAGTTGTAAACCTGAAGCTACCTGAAGTGATGAACTATGGATTTGAGCTCTCCTGACCTTGCTCTGGTGCAGAATGCTTGCTATGAACCCCCTGAAGCCAATGGAAGGCTTGGAATGAGCTTAAACAAGCTGTTTTGAGAAATCCAGTTCTGGTGTAGCAGGAAATGAGCTTTGTGTACAGGCTGCTTCAGACCAATGTGAAGGGTGGTTTTGACTCCTTTTGATGTGCTTGATTTGTTGGTGAAGAGAGCTTTGATGTTTGATGGCTATGGAAAGTGATTCGAAGAAAAATGCAGGCTGAGGTGAAGAATGGTGAAGCTCAATCCATGCTGGTTTCAGGCTTGAATCTTGGTGGTTTTTGCTCAATGAGACCAGGTGAGATGATATGTGGAAATGATTTGGATGTTTTAAACTTGTGGAGGCAGATTCGAATGGTTTTGCAAAATGGTGAGTTTTTTGTATGTGATGATCTAGAGTGTTTCAGCCTGGCCTCTTTTATGAAATGGCTTGCAAATGGATATAATAAACAATTCCAAGTGGCCAGAGGATGTGACATGGCCTGTGGTGATTGGGATGTTTGCTTTTGCCAAAAGTCAATTTTTGTGTAAGGAAAGCATGGCTTGGTTCTAGGCTTAGTACAAGGCATGGGGCTGGTGCAGCATGATGTGTGTGTGATGCTAGGCAGGTTCAGCAGTCAAGGCAATTAGTTGTTGAAGTGTGATGAGTGTTCTTGCAAGTTGGCACCTTTTGGCATTTCATGGAAAAAAGCCTTGTTACACAAACTACAAACATGTGATCTTTGGTCCAATTCTGATTTTTAAGGCTTATAGAATGTTTGTGTCATGGTTTGATGTCAACTAGAGGTTGCAAACAGCTTTGGTTCATGATTTTGCAAAATTCACATTTGAAGCATGCCTTGAAAATCAATGATTTTTGCCAACTTTGTCACACCATAACTTTTGATCCAAGAAGAATTTGATCATGTTCTTGTACTTTTTGAAAAGGGAAAAATGTAATCTACAACTTTCATGACCAAAGTTTTTCCATTTGGAGCATTTTTGGACCAAGAATCAAGGCTTGAAAAATGACCTAAAATGAAGCATTCTTGAAAAGTCAATTATGCCCAAAAAGTCAACATTTGCAAAAACTCCAAATTCTTGATTTTTGTGAACTTCAACCTTCTTCCATGATCAAATAAAGACCACATACACTCAAAATGATGAAGATCACCCATTGGTCGGGTCATTGGGGGCCTCAGATGCCCTGATTTTACACTGACTTGTCCAGAAAGTCAACTCTTGATCAGATGACTTCCCCATGGAATTTCTTCATGAAAATTGATATGCATACTCCCTATACCACATAGAGACCAATGGAAACAAGAATGACCAAAAATTTTGGAATTATGGCCTCTGAAACCAAAACCCTAATTTTAGGTCATCTGTGCAGTCTATCCTGGCTCTGCTTCCATGCAAACCTCAGTTCTTGTGATTCTTTTGAAATCTTGACTTTTGAGAGGATGGAATATGATACTTGAACACTTATGGATCCCTTTGAAGTGATTGGTTGCCTTTGGGGTGGCTCAGGAGGCTCTTGGATTGCTCAGATCACAAACCCTAGGTGCAGATGACTTAGAATCTATGCAGTGACTCAAGAAATGAGATGTGAGATGATATGATTGTGTTTATGCATATGAAATGATCACAAGCCATGGTGTGAATGGGTGAGGGCAAATTTGGGGTGTTTACAATGATGATAAGCAGTTTCTAGATCCAAGTCGGGCATCTCAGATATGCTCCAAGAAAATAGATTCATGTTCTCCCTGAGGCATTCCTTTAACTGCTTCCTCACCAGGTCGGGGAGGTCTGCTCCAATCTTTACCCCTTTGTTGGGGTCTTCACCGAGCACGATCAACTCAAAGTCGCCATTAGGCACTGGGCGCGTTGATGAGGAATTGCTTGCAGTCAATTATGCTTCTTTTTCCTCCTCGGTGAACTTGTTGTCCAAATCAATCGAGTGGACCCGAGGGATTTGTTTTGGCTCCTCGAAGCTATTGGGTAGAGCAGGCTTGGCCCTGTCTTTGGTTTGGTGACGATGGCGTTGAGCCCTTTGAACGCTGCTTCAAAGAACCAGAAAGCAGCCTCAATGTCCCCATGTAGAGTAGCTACGTGTCCAGATGAAGTGTAATACTTCATCTTCAAGTGTACCGTGGACGGTACATCGATGAGTTCAGCTAGTGTCGGGCTTCCCATGATACACTAGTACAAGGATGGGAAATCTATGACGAGGAACTGAACTTTGACTGCCCTCGCAGTCTTTCCTGCTCCAAAAGTAACGATTAGGTGCACATATCCCCAAGGTCTGGATATTGATCTGTTGAACCCCTATAGGTAAGATCCGACATAAGGTTTTAGGTGTGTCTCATTGAGCTGTAAGGTGGTGAAGAGCTGAGAATACATGATGTCCATGAAACTTCCCTGATTGACGAGGATTCGTCAGACATCAAAGTTAGCCATTTGTGCCCTGATGAGCAGAGGAATACTGGTGTTGGACGCACTACCGAGGATCTCTTCCTAGTAGAAGGAAATGGGAGTGGACCCTGGCCGAGGAGGATCGAGGGTGGATTTCTGGTTGGACCCTGTGCTGATGAGTTGGTCGAATCAACGCTTCACCGAGCCTATGGTGACTTTGTTGTAGCCCCCCACGAGATCACCATTGCTAACGGAAAGAACTCCCATGGACTGTAAGAAGAAAAGTAGGCAGGGCCAGTGAATAGCTCGGGGACATACAAGTCCTCTAGTCTGGTGATACTAAGAGCGACCAGGAGGGTGGCATCTGCGACCGAGGGAGTTGTTTCTTCAAACTTCCTAGACTCTTGTACCTCCTGTCTAATAGCCTCTTTTCCCTTCATAAATTGCTTCAGGTGACCATCTATGATGAGAATCTCGATGGAATCCTTCAAATGAATGCATCCATATGTATTATGCCCGTGAGATTTGTGGAACCTGCAATACTTTTTTTAGTCTATGTTGGCCTTGGTCGGTAAATGCTTAGGGAACTAGACGCCAGTCTGGTGAAACTTTGAGTTGGAACACTCAGAGAGAATCTTTTCCCTAGACACGGCCAGGGGAGTGTACTCATGGAAGCGTCCTGAAGGTCCTTTGTGCTCCCTTGGTTTATGTCGCTCCCCGGGATTTCCATCCTGGTACAAACGCGAAAGTGGCGCGGAAAAAGAATAGAGTCGCCAGCCAGGCATTTTTATCCCGAAGAAAGGGAATGGTAATGCTGCACAAACCAGAAGAAAGAAAGAGGAAGGACACAGGTCCTGCGAACCAAAGAGACTGAGTTCGGGAGTCGGTTACGACCTGGGAAGGTATTAGCACCCAGATCGTCCGCCGTACCCGACGGGATCCACGCTTGCAAAAGAAACTGTTTCAAAGGGTGAGGGTATGAAAGCTGCAGCACAAGAAATGAAAATGAACTGGGAAGGAATCTGAGAAAAGAACTGAAATAAGAAATGAAAAGGAAAAAAATGTAGGGAAAATAAAGATTGTGCTCGAACGGGCCCTACCCCGCTGCCTACGTACCTCATCAGGATAATGAGGATCAGAGACGCCGTAGTTCCCCTAACTAGGGGTACTAAAAGGAAATTGCTTGTGAATTAAAGGCTTGAACTGCCTATGTCAATGCTCAGGTGTTGCAGGCTCGGACGACGAGTGCGTTACCGTCTTGCAAAGTGACAAGTAGGAGCAAGTTCGCGGATGGAGCGAATGAGGTGAGAAAAGAATTCCTGAAGGAAAGACGCTTATTATTTGTTTGTTTTTTTTAGAAGCTTTTATGAGTGGAGTTTGCATAGGCAAGTGTACCTAAGTCTTACTCAATGGGATGTGTACATCTCACATCATCCCGAAATGGAATGCGCAAGAGGCACACCTATCTATGGGGGAAATCCCCAAAGCTAGTCCCACAAGTGAAGGCTTAAGCACACTGGCCTATTACCATTATTAAGTGTTTTTGTGGTTTTTGGTTAAGAAGTGTCTTTTAACGCTTTCTTTGTGAGGTACTCATGCTAAGACCTATCTACCACGAGTGATGACTCACACCTCGCCCCGAAATGGAACGCGTGCAAGCATCTCATAGCAAAGTCTCATGTCACATGAAAGCACCCAACCTTTATTAAGTGAATTAGAATTAAGTTTGAAGATGAGAAGAGAAAGAGAACCAAAGGAGCAAAAGGAAAAACTAGGGGGAAGTTTCTATCCTAAGTTAGCATGCATGGAGTTCCTAGGGTTTGTGAGGTCTTTCTAACCTAAAAATGATCTCAAGAGAAGAAGAAGAAGATAAAAGGAGAGATGAGAAAGGCCTAAGCCCAACAAGAAGATGTTAGTCCATATAAACAAAATGAGAAGAGATGAGAAATGGAGATGTGGAACTCAATTCCCACATCTCAAACTTACCATAGCCCCTGCAAGGTTAGTGTAACAACATAAAACCAAGGCATGAACCAACAAGTCAGAAGCTACACAAGCATATAGGCATGGAAAAGAGTTCACAAGATGATAAGCAAAGCAACACAAGATCATATTGAGATGATTGGAAGTGAAACAAGTGCAAAGAAGGCATGCATAACACTTAAAGAAATAAAGCACATAAAAGAGACCCAACACCAAGACTCAAGGAGACTCAAACCCTATCCTAAGACCAGGAGCAACCCTAGACCTCTAAAGGACCCCAAAAGATGAGGAGAAGTTGGCACAAGTGCCCTTCTAAACTTAAAAGAGACTATAAGACTCAAAGTATGCAAAACAAGGCAAGGTGAGGAAGAAAATACCCAAGAAAAAGATCCAAGCACCTAAAAAATTTACCCAACCAGAAAAGTACTCTCCAAACACAAAGAAATAAGAATCCAAAAGGGTTTGCAAAAATACAGCACCAAACTAGGTCAATGAAGCTCAAGGATGCAAGGTATCACCATTTAGGGTTTTGAAAATTAAGGCACAAGTAACTCAAGCAAAGTCCAGCAAGGAAATTTGTGAAAAATCCATGATAAATCATGAAGATAGTAGAGTGTCTTAGGATTTTAATGCAAAAAGAATGGGGTTCATATCTTAAAGGATGAGAAAAATAGAAATTGGACAAGGCAGATTGGTCTATGAGAGTCCACAAGAAAGCAATGCTCAATGTTGAATTTATTTGGCCACGTGGGATGAAAATAAAAATCTGGAAAAATTATGATAAAAAACTAGATGAATAAAGGAGTGCATATGAATTTTTTTGGATTTTTTAGAGTTAAGGAAATATTTAAAATGGATCAAAAGCAAATGGAATAAAATTGGTAAAGAAAAAGAATAAAAATAAAGCAAATGGGCCAAGGGGGTGCAAGAAGTAAACACGTTAGTTCAAAAAACAGCATGGGCCTTGCGTGGGGGGTGTGGATAGCACTGGGGGGCTGAACCTTCTTCTTCATGAAGAAACCCTAAACTCTAACCACCATTAATGAACCAAACCCTAACCCTAACTTCATGAAATCTCAAACCAAGCCACGACCGGCCATGAAACTCTCCAGAATACATAATCTAACATCACTAAACACAAATACATGCTTGGATTGGATTAAAACTCAAAGAAACTCAAGATATGAATGAAAATAAAATTGTCCATGAAACTTTAAATCACCATAACTTTGTGAATACTCAACCATTTCACAAACTACAAAGAGCATTGTAACCACCACAACATGAGGATTCTAAAACACACAACCAAATACATTTCTATGAGATTCGAAATTTGAGCATACCTAAGGTGGTGTTCCAAATTTGAAGTCAATAATGGTATAAAGTGATGACAAATGATCTCCTTATCCCCTTAGATGCAAAATAAATGCATCTAAGGCTTTGCAAACTTGTAAATCCAGCAATGTGCTTCCTTGTGCTTCAAAGCTTCTCAAATGGCCACTTGAACAAACTTCACTATAAATCTAGATCCATGGGTGCTTAATGATCCTTGAGATGAGAGGAGTATGAATGTGGTCTTGGATTGAAGAAAGCTTGCCTAGATCAAAAGTTATGGCACAAAATGCAAATGTGCACAAGAAATGAGAAATGGATGATTCTTGAAGAATAATCCAAACAAATGGTATGGAAATGATCTATGAGTGATGAGGATTAAGAATCCAACAAGAGTTTTGTGAATGGATTCTTGTAGCAAGAGTTTGTGGAGAATAAGCAATTTTGCATAAAAGATGAGAATGAGAGAATGAGTGTGTGTTCTGGCTGCCTCTAACCCTAATTCTGATTGTTATGGAATATATATGGCAATGCAAAAGGGTTAGAACAAATGCACGTGAGAGAGGGCTGATTTTTGTGAAAATGCAATTTTGGCCCAAGTGTGCCATAAGCATGCCAAGCTCATGATTTTCTGGCCTCTCTTGCATGTGCAATCACCATCCCACCAATGATTCCCAGCAAACAACTTCAGCCCTTGGATGTAAGCTATCACACAATGGTCATGCCTTATGCAAATTCAAGTGTAAAATGCAAGTTTTATGGAACTTTTTCATGTGCATGAATTTTTCCACTTTTCTTTGAGCCAAATGACCTAAATGGGATGCATTTTGGTTGTGTAAACTTACTTTGGACATAGCATAGCAAACTATCCATTTTTGAGCCTTTGTGCAAATGGCTTGGCCTTGAAACTTGGAAATTTGCCCTAAAATACCTAAATTTTCGGGGGCCATATCTCTCAAACCATAAATCCCATGAAAATGTACTTGTACTTTTTAAAAATGGCAGCCCTTACTCTCCAACTTTCATGTTTGGGTTGGGTCCATTTGAAGATTTTTTGATCAAGTTAAGGCCTTGTGAAGTTTTAGGTCAAAATAGCCAAAAATATTAACTTTTCCATGATCAACTTTGTGCACTTTTGCCAAAACCCCTCAAACCACCAAAATTCTTGTACTTTAAGCTCACCCAACATCTTATAAAATTGAATATACCTCATTTGGCCAAAAAAAAATGGGTTAGACCCTTTGGAATGGCACAGTTGACTTTTTCTGGGCCCAGTTGACTTTCTGCTTCATCTGCAAGTAACTGAGGCAATGAATGACTTCCACTTGGAATTTTTCCATGAAAATTGACATGTAGGAACCTCATATCATATAGAAAACATTTCCCAAAAGAGTTGGCCAAAATTATGAGGTTAAGGCTCTTGAAGCCAAAACCCTAATTTGGTTGCACTGCTTAGGAGCCTTGCATTGTCTTAAAACTTGTGATGATTAAGCAATCTTCTGAGCTTTTGCAAGTGAACTTGGCCTTGCCAAAGGAGTCTAGACTCATCATAGGCCTCCCACAAATCCATTGGAACCCTTGTCTTGGCTTAGATGGCCTTCAACACCTCCCCAGATGGCCATATGCCTCATGCTAGGGCTTGATGCTTGTCATGCTTTATTTTCCTATGCTATAATGCTATATATATGATATGCTTATGATGCAAATGGTGTATTATGATGCTTAAAATGAAGAGGGCAAATTTGAGGTTCTACAGCTGCCCCTATTCAAGCAACTGTTGATCTGAAAAGGACGATTGCTTCCGCTTTCGACCGTTCAAGATAAACTGTGGTTGAATACCCAAGAAAACGGAAATTTGCGCTCTGATGCAGAAAACAAGAAATGGGAAATAAACCCAATCCAGCGATGTTACAAATGAGCTGAGAGATGAGCAGACGAGCTCCTTCCAATGAAACCAAAGGTTCTGATGAAACATGAAACGGACGAGTCTTCTTGTGACCTGTGACGCCAGGTGCAGAAAGCGGACGAGTCCTTAAGAATCTTCAAAGTAACCTGAGATAGACGAATCTCCTTCACTAATCCTTACGCAGATAAGCGGAATAAGACGGACGAGCCTTCTTCGGATAACCCTTACGCAGGTTCCGGGAATGCATATAAGTCTGTGGGATAGACATGCAGCTAGGATGGACGAATCCTCTTCGAGAATCCTTACGCAGATAAGCGGAATAAGACGGACGAGCCTTCTTCGGATAACCCTTACGCAGGTTCCGGGAATGCATATAAGTCTGTGGGATAGACATGCAGCTAGGATGGACGAATCCTCTTCGCGAATCCTTACGCAGATAAGCGGAATAAGACGGACGAGTCTTCTTCGGATAACCCTTACGCAGGCTCCGGGAATGCATATAAGTCTGTGGGATAGACATGCAGCTAGGATGGATGAATCCTCTTCGCGAATCCTTACGCAGATAAGCGGAATAAGACGGACGAGTCTTCTTCGGATAACCCTTACGCAGGCTCCGGGAATGCATATAAGTCTGTGGGATAGACATGCAGCTAGGATGGACGAATCCTCTTCGCGAATCCTTACGAAGATAAGCGGAATAAGACGGACGAGTCTTCTTCGGATAACCCTTACGCAGGCTCCGGGAATGCATATAAGTCTGTGGGATAGACATGCAGCTAGGATGGACGAATCCTCTTCGCGAATCCTTACGCAGATAAGCGGAATAAGACGGACGAGTCTTCTTCGGATAACCCTTACGCAGGCTCCGGGAATGCATATAAGTCTGTGGGATAGACATGCAACTAGGATGGACGAATCCTCTTCACGAATCCTTACGCAGATAAGTGGAATAAGACGGACGAGTCTTCTTCGGATAAACCTTACGCAGGTTCCGGAAATGGTTTTGACGTTTTAATCCCACCGTCAGGGTTTTCAACCTCTTCACGAATCCTTACGCAGATAAGTGGAATAAGACGGACGAGCCTTCTTCGGATAACCCTTACGCAGGTTCCGGAAATGGTTTTGACGTTTTAATCCCACCGTCAGGGTTTTCAACCTCTTCAATGCGGACGAGCATTGGAATGATCATCAAAGAAAAACGGACGAGTGTCATAAGTCGACGATACGGACGAGTACCGGATGATGATCCAAGAAACAGGGACGAGTGCTTCTGATATTGATACGGACGAGTATCAACTTATTCCAGGCGATCTCCAAAAGAAAATACCAAACACGGACGAGTGTCGGGGCGTGCAGACGAGCACTAGATAAGTAGCAGACACAAACGAGTGTCGAAGGATGCGGGCGAGCAATCTTCAAAGGAGTAACAAGCACGTACGAGTGCTAAGAGATGCGGTCGAGCATCAAATAAAGATGCGAGTACGGACGAGTACTGGCGACTTTCTTGGGGATATGCCTCAAATAAAGAGGAATCGAAAAATGCACGGACGAGTGCTGCAGGGATGCGGTCGAGCATCAAATAAAGATGCGAGTACGGACGAGTACTGGCAACTTCACTGGGGAAAAACTTCAAAGAACTAATAAACATGGACGAGTGCCGAGAGCTGCGGACGGTCATCAAATAAAGATGTTAGCATGGACGAGTGCTAGGAATACCTCAAATAAAGAGGAATCTGCTGAGGAAAAGGCACGGACGAGTGCTGAAAGAGGATGAGCATCAAATAGAGATGCGAGCACAGACGAGTGCCGCAAGGTGCTAATTCTTCTGGAGACTGCGGATGAGCAAACTGAATCATCAGATAAGTGTCTAAGAGTGCGAACGAACACTGAATAGCATCAACACAGGCAAAGGCTGATCATGCTGGGGAAGTAGACACTTCCACTCTGGCTGAGGAATGAAGTCCTGGCGGCCTGTGGGAGAAGATTCCAGCAACCTGTTGGGGACTCAAAACTTTTAACTCTGACGAAAACGAAGTGTTGGCAACCTGATGCTTTCCGGAGAAGCTTTCACTAGAAGAAAGACGACTCTGCGTGAGGTATACTTCGTTTAACTGCTTTGAACATCTGTTGAGGATCTGATCATCCTGCTCTGACTCCATTGGGGAGAATTTCCTCTTGCTCTGCTAGGGAAATCCCTTGGGAATGAGAATCCCGATGACTCTGTGGGGAAATGAAGTTACCTGCAACTCTGCTGAGCCAGGGGAATTTCTAGCGATTCCGTTGCGGATAATAAACTTCTGACAACTCCACTGTGGATGGGAGACTTCTACTAACTCCTGCTGGGGATTGACCCGACTTCTGGGGAGTGCAGGTGTTCAGATACCTGTTGAGAATAAGTCACTTGTAAATAGGCGCTCTGTCGGGGAAATACCTCTGCTTGGAGAATAACCCTCTGCTGCTTGGGGATACGGTGATAACCTGCAAATCCTGCAATAACAGAATACACACACATGCACCAAGATTGGTACGGCCTGATCTATTCATCTGCCGTCACCTGACACTCAAAGCGATGTTAAGTGTCCCTGCAATGTCGTTTTTATCAGTTTGAAAAAGCAACATGTTTCGCATGCAATGTTATTTGTCAAAAATTCAGGACATTTTTGTAAACAAAATAAACATAACACGGTGTTTGACTGAATATTCTTTTTATTGATTGGCCTCTGAATAGGCAAAATTTTACATCAGGAAGTAACCACCTGGAAAGAGGTAGCTACTGTAAAATTGAGAAAAGAAACTATCCTAATGGCAATGGCACGGCATTCCAAAGAGTTTCCTTCCTGCTATGACTGGCATATCCTCAAGACTTTCCGTTCCGTCTTCGACCTTCTGAAGAGAATGAGGGGGGCTGATCTCTACCCTTCTGATATGGTCAAGTTGTTTGAAGCGGTGATGTGGTTCAGATAAACCGGAGCACAGTTGTTCGCTTATTCCCTGATTTTGCGTGGATCGCCCTTTCGGGTTTTCAATCCACCGGGCTACCCTTTTTTGCCTGAGTTGTCCGATGTGGCTTTTCAACTCAGCGGGTGTACATTTTTTTTAATTTTTCCCTAATTTTTGCCCGAGCTTTTATTCTGTTTTTAGCTCGCCGGGATGCCCTTTTTTTGCCTGGACTATAATTCTGTTTTTGTGTCCAGCGGGTCTTTTATGCGAAGTATTTTTTAACTGCGTCCGAGTTAACAGGGTATTGGAAGTCCTCGCCATCCATAGTGGTGAGCATCAGTGCTCCGCCTGAGAATACTTTCTTCACTATGAATGGTCCTTCATAATTTGGGGTCCATTTGCCCCTGTGATCTGAACTGGGAGGAATGATCCTCTTGAGTACGAGCTCGCCTACTTGGTACTCCCGAGTACGTACTCGCTGATCGAAGGCTCGCTTCATTCTCCTTTGATAAAGCTGGCTATGACAGATAGCTGCTAATCTCTTTTCCTCAATTAGACATAGTTGATCGTATCGAGCACGTACCCACTCAGCCTCATCAAGCTTGACATCCATCAGCACCCGCAGTGAAGGGATTTCCACTTCAACAGGCAAGACTGCCTCCATGCCGTAGACTAAAGAGAAGGGGGTTGCCCCAGTCGACGTCCTGACTGACGTTCGGTACCCATGCAACGCAAACGGTAGCATCTCATGCCAATCTTTGTAGGTGATGACCATTTTCTGTACAATCCTCTTGATATTCCTTTTAGCTGCCTCTACCGCACCATTCATCTTTGGTCGGTAAGGAGAGGAATTGTGATGTTGGATTTTGAAGTCCCGGCGCAGTTCTGCCATCATCTTATTGTTCAGATTAGAACCATTATCAGTAATGATTCGCTCGGGCACTCCATATCTGCATATGATATCTCTTTTCAGGAATTTTGCTACCACCTGGCGAGTAACATTGGCATAAGACGCAGCTTCTACCCATTTGGTGAAATAATCAATCGCGACCAAGATGAAGCGATATCCGTTTGACGCCGTTGGTTCAATCTTGCCAATCATATCAATGCCCCACATGGCAAAGGGCCAGGGTGAAGACATCACATTCAGAGGATTTGGAGGCACATGCACTTTATCCGCATAAATCTGGCATTTATGACATTTTCTGGCATAGGCACAACAGTCTGCATCCATGGTGATCCAGTAATAGCCTGATCTTAGCAACTTTTTAGCCATTGCATGCCCTCCAGCATGGGTACCAAAGGATCCTTCATGCACCTCGTGCATCAGCAAGTCCGCTTCCGCCCTATCAACGCATCTGAGAAGTATCATATCGAAGTTTCTCTTATACAGGGAACCATCAGTGTTTAGGAAGAAACTACCATCTAGCCTTCTTAATGTCTTCTTATCATTGGAAGATGCCCCAGGTGGGTATGTTTGATCCTCCAAGAAGCATTTGATGTCATGGAACCAAGGCTTATCATCTTTGACAATGTCTGCTGAGCACACATATGCTGGCCTGTCCAGTCTGGATACTGCAATTTGAGGCACAAAGTTGGCAGCTTGCACTTTGATCATGGATGAAATGGTAGCCAGAGCATCTGCAAACTGATTTTCGTCTCGAGGGATATACTCAAGCTTGACTGTTGTGAAGAAAGTCAACAACCTCCTTGTGTAGTCCCGATAAGGTATCAGATGATCTTGGTGCGTGTACCATTTGCCGTTGGTTTGATTAATTACCAGAGCTGAATCTCCGAACACAGTCAAAGTCTTGATCCTGAGGTCAATGGCTTCCTCAAGACCCATAATGCAAGCTTCGTATTCAGCTTCGTTGTTAGTGCAGTTAAAGGTGAGTTTTGCCGAGAAAGGCATGTGAACTCCCTTAGGTGTAATGAGTACTGCACCAACACCACGACCATTCATATTAACAGCCCCATCAAACATCATAGTCCATTCTTCTTCTGGGTCAGGCCCTTCAGTATGAATAGGCTCTTCATGATCTTTTGCTTTTATGAACATGATGTCTTCATCAGGGAAGTCAAATCTCATAGGCTGGTAATCATCAATGGGTTGCTCAGCGAGATAATCAGACAATACACTGCCTTTGATGGCCTTCTGAGAGGTGTATTGAATATCATACTCTGTGAGAATCATTTGCCATCTTGCAACCCGCCCGGTAAGTGCTGGCTTCTCAAATATATACTTGACTGGATCCATCTTGGAGATCAACAAGGTAGTGTGAGTCAACATATACTGCCTTAGTCGGCGAGCAGCCCACGCTAAAGCACAGCAAGTTTTCTCGAGCAGTGAATAACGTTGTTCACAGTCGGTAAACTTTTTGCTTAGGTAGTATATTGCGTACTCTTTTCGACCAGACTCGTCATGCTGGCCCAACACACACCCCATTGACTTTTCTAATACTGTCAAGTACATGATCAGAGGTCTTTCTTCAACTGGAGGCATAAGGATTGGAGGCTCCTGTAAGTATTCCTTAATTTTGTCAAAAGCCCTCTGACAGTCTTCATTCCACCTGACTGTCTGTTCTTTTCTTAATAGCTTGAACAAGGGCTCGCAGGTTGCTGTAAGATGAGATATGAACCTTGAAATGTAGTTCAATCTACCTAGGAACCCTCAAACTTCTTTCTCAGTTTTTGGTGCAGGCATTTCTTGAATGGCTTTAACTTTGTCAGGGTCAACTTCAATCCCTTTCTCACTTACAATAAATCCCAGCAGTTTACCAGATCGTACCCTGAATGTGCATTTGTTGGGGTTCAGCCTCAATTGGTACTTCCTCAGACGCTTGAATAACTTCAACAGATTTACCAGGTGGTCTTCTTCTGTGAGGGACTTGGCAATCATGTCATCCACATAACATTCAATTTCTTTATGGATCATGTCATGGAATAATGTTACCATAGCCCGTTGATAAGTGGCACCAGCATTCTTCAGTCCGAATGGCATCACCTTATAACAGAATGTGCCCTAGGGTGTGATGAAAGTTGTCTTCTCCATGTCTTCAGGTGACATTTTGATCTGATTGTATCCTGAAAATCCATCCATGAAGGAGAACACCGAGAACTGAGCCGTATTGTCGACCAATACATCAATGTGAGGTAAAGGGAAATCATCTTTCGGGCTGGCTCTGTTCAAGTCCCGGTAATCCACACACATCCTCACCTTGCCATCTTTCTTTGGCACTGGAACGATGTTAGCTACCCACGGTGGGTAGCTAGTCACGGCAAGGAATCCGGCGTCCCACCGTTTCTGTACCTCCTCTTTGATCTTCATCGCCATGTCAGGGCGAGTTCTTCTCAATTTTTGCTTAACAGGAGGACAGTCTTCTTTTAACGGTAGTCGATGCACAACTATGTCTGTATCCAACCCTGGCATGTCCTGATATGACCAGGCAAAGATGTCAACATATTCACGCAACATTTCAATCAACCCCTTCTTAACTTCAGTCTGCAGGCTGGCACCTATCTTGATTTCCTTCTTAACCACTTCGGTGCCGATGTTGATAACCTCGATTTCCTCTTGATGAGGCTGAATAACTCTTTCCTCTTGCTTCAACAACCTGACCAGTTCTTCAGGGAGTTCGTAATCTTCCTCAACCTCTTCATCAGCTTGGTAGATTGGATTGTCGAAGTTATGTTCAGTCATAGCAGGAGAGTTGTCAATGGAATCCGGTTGATCGACACTGCACAAGTGATGTGCTCATTCAGAATCTGTTTAGAGAAAACACACACCAAAAGCAAGAAAGAAAAACACATTGCCATTTTCTTTATTTGTGCAAAAATTAAAATTGAAAGTAAAGGAACGATTTGATTGAAAAATGTCCTTTATTTATGACAAATAAATGCTTTCAAAACATGGAGGCCCATACAATGGATCCTTGTACCTTGGGCAGAGTACAGGATTTGACATGCAGTATGTAAAAAAATGACAAATAAACGATTACTTTGTGATCCAGGTGACTTCGACGATGTCTTCCGTAGACCAATTGGGCAGCTCCTCTCCTGGTGCACACGGGCGGATCCAATTATCCAGTTCGCACTCGCTATCTCCGTCTTCACTGGTAGCACAGATATGGTTGCGGTCCAGCAACCCAGCACTAGTAAAGGTAATGGTCTTGTTGTCTGATGAACGGACGAGCCCATCAGGCTGATACCCAAGCCCGAACTTGTCCTCCTTCATTTCCAGCTCCAGTAGTCTGCCCCAGCCCTGGGCACCGCCTGATTGCACAACCTCCTTGGCCTGCTTGTAGGAGGTAATAGACGTACCTTCTTTATCTTCATCCCTACTCAGAGGAGACAAGGAACTAACATTCACTGCTTCAAATGCCTGACACAGAGTTTCATGAATTTCACCATCCATCTCCACATATTTGAATGTAGATAGATGGCTCACAAATATGTCCTCTTCACCGCACACAGTCACAACCTGACCATCCGCTACGTACTTGAGCTTCTGGTGCAAGGTTGACGTCACAGCTCCTGCGGCATGAATCCAGGGTCGACCAAGCAGACAGCTATATGCAGGTTGGATGTCCATCACGTAGAACGTGCTCTTAAACACTTGCGACCCAACCTTGATTGGCAACTCAACCTCTCCAAAGACAGACCTTCGAGAACCGTCGAAAGCCTTCACCACCAAATCACTTAGCCTCAAAACAACCCCTTCCACATTGAGTTTCATTAACGCCTTCTTCGGCAAGACATTAAGAGATGACCCAGTATCAACCATGACATGAGACAGCACAACCCCTTTGCATTCAATTGTGATGTGGAGAGCCTTGTTATGATTCCTCCCTTCAGTAGTAAGGTCCCTATCAGTAAAGCCCAGACCATGGCTCGCATTTACACTTCCCACTACAGCTTCTAACTGATTCACGGTAATCTCCTGAGGAACATACGCCATCTGCAACACCTTCAGAAGGGCTTCTCTATGAGCTGGTGAGCACATCAGCAGTGACAAGATAGAGATTTTGGAGGGAGTTTGATTTAGCTGCTCGACTACCTTGTAGTCGCTCCTCTTAATAATCCTCATGAACTCCTACATTTCCTTCTCGAAAGTACTTTGACCAGTAGCGGGAGTGGCATTATCATCAGTTGTTATTTGTTTCCCTTTGGCTTTAGCAGAAGCCTCAGCATCAGTGTCTCCTCTCAAAGTCTGGGGAGCGAATAAGCGACCACTCCTCGTGAAACCTCCACTTCCCCCAACATTCACCACAGCTGGGTCCATGGTTACTGTCTTATTTTCCACTTTCTGTCCTCCGACATACACTTCTGATCCGTAATGCCACGGAATAGCCTTCTCATCTGAATACGGAATAGGTCCAGGCACCGTGATGGTGACGGGACTTACTTCCGGGACATAAATAGTAACCGGCTCTCTTTGCGCTGGCATTTCAGCAGGATCATAGTATATGGTCACTGTTGACACTTCATTAGTCCTCTTATCGACCCTGTCGAACTGTAACAGCCCATCATCCATCAGTCTCTGTAAACCAGTCTTCAATCTGTCACAACCATTCTTCGACTCAACACAGTCTTCGCAATCAAACCTACAACCCGGGAAAACCTGACCCTTCACCAACCTCTCCTTGACCAGCAACAAGGAGGTCCTCACTTCTTCAACCTTCTCCACCAAGTTCAACCTCTCCTCCATCTCAATAGCATTAACCCTGGCTCCCCCATGATTAGGGATAGGGTTATTCGTGACATTCGGAGGCGGCGCAAAATTGATTGCCTTGGAGTCGATCAATTCCTGAACTTTATAGTGCAAAGCCCTGCACTTCTCTGTTGAGTGCCCGGGTGCCCCAGAATGGAAAGCACATCGAACATTGGCGTCGTAACCTGGAGGAAGAGTTCCAGTAGGTGGAGCCAAGGTCCTCAGTTGAATTAAGTTGAGTTCCAACAATCTCTGGAGTAAAGCTGTGTAAGTCATGGGGATCACATCAAAAACCCTATCAGCTTGGCGTGACTGCCTCTGTTGATACGGTCTCTGTTGATAGTTGCGCTGCTGTTGTTGCTGAGGCTGTTGTAGAGCCTGTTGAGCTGGTTGAATTGGTGTAGTGGGAATTGTGACTGCAGCTATCTGATTGTATTCTCGTCTATAACCTCTGCCTCTGTCTCGGACGTATACTACGCTAGCTTCCCCTTCTCTTCTTCTAGGAGGTCCGCCAAAGGCTTTCCTCGCTCCTCCAGAGCTACCAGCAGTATTAGGGTCCTGAATCTTCCCCGTCTTTAACAGAGTCTCAACTCTCTCTCCAGCAATCACTATATCATTGAACTTGGTGGCCGAGCTAGATGCCAACCTTTCTAGAAAAACACCTTGGAGAGTGCCCATAAACATGTCGGCCATTTCATCCTCCAAGAGGGGTGGTTGCACCCTGGCAGCTAGCTGGCGCCACCTCTGGGCATATTCCTTGAAACTTTCTTTTGCCGCCTGAGCCATGTGCTGCAACTGCGTGCGTTTCGGAGCCATGTCCATGTTATATTGATACTGCCTCACAAAGGCCTCGGCTAAACCCTTCCAGCTCTTGATATTGACCCTATTGAGCTTCATGTACCATTCAAGAGAAGCTCCCACCAAGCTATCCTGAAAATAATACATCCAAAGTTTCTCATCATCTGTATGAGCGGCAATCCTCCCGACAAACGATTGCAGATGGGTCTTCGGGCAAGTAGTGCCGTCATACTTCTCGAAGGTAGGAACTTTGAACTTATACGGAATCCTGACTCCCGGAACCAAGCCCAAGTCTGTTATGTCGAATCCCAAAGAACTTTGGGACTGAATAGCCTTGATTTGCTCAGCCATCTCTTCAAACCTCTTGTTCATCTCTGCTCCTTGACCTTCAGCCTCATCAAGCAGAGTGAACTGGTCGTCTTGATGGTCTACCTGAATGTTGTGTAACCCATCGTTGATTATTGTCATTCCTGGCTGTGTAACAGGAGGTTCGACCTGACGTGCGCCCGCACCGGTACGATTGTCAACAGTAGCAGCAACCGCAGTGTTCCTATTCTGATTCTCAACCATCTCCCGCAGGCGCTCTTGGGTCTGCCCCATGCCGACCATTAGTGTCATAAAATTATCCATCCTTTGTCTCAAATCTGTCAAGTCTGCTTGTAACTGGTCCATGACTCGCTCTCTATTAATCTTGGTTGGATATCTGTGTACTGTTGGTTGCCCCCGAACTTTTCGAGGAGCTATAGTGCCTGAAACACAAAACACGTTAGTAACCGAGACACTACCTGCAAAACAACAAACAGGTTATATGGATGCAATGCAGTTGTTTATGTTTCCAATCACAAGTCATTTATGCCCCGGTCCCGGTATTTCAGCAAAGAAAACCAGATGGGCACTGATCCTCGACTTCCAGGAACCTTCGCGAGAGACCACATTCAAACCACAACAGCAAGCGAACCAAGAAATAATGGAAAAAACCATAACATAAATCAACCTATCAGGCAAATAACACAGAATTCCCCGTAGGGTACAAGTCTTTACAAAGGAAAAACAACCAACTAGGACTCCTACAACATGCCTGTAGGTAATCCAGATACAAGAAAAGTAAACTAAGAAGCAGAACCAACGCCTAAGGACCCTGAAGCTCCATCACTAAACCCCCCATCATATCTTACCTTCTTGACTCCCGCCATCAACTTTAGGTCTTCAATCTCTTTAAGTGCTGCTTCGAGGGCTTGTTGACTGTCTGCGAGTTGCTGAGTCTTTTCTCTGCGAATTTTGTGGACTTGCTCCACCTCTTCCTTTTTGTAAGTCATCTGGGTTTCAAAGAACTCTTCTTTTTCTTTATATTGCTTCAGCTCTTGCTCTCTCTGTCCCTTTAACCAGACAATAGACTGACGAGCATCTCTGAGGATCTTTGACTTCTTCTTGCGCTCAACTTCTCTTTGGGCTTCCATCATCCCCAATCTGCGGAAATGTGCTTCTCTACCTGCAAAGTCCTTCTCCTTAGCCTCTAAAGTCGTTTGTATCTTCAGCAACTTCTCTTCAGCTTCAATCTTGGTCCTGTTGGCTTGGTGATACAGGCTTACCATCTCAGTATTTTCAACTCTAACTGCATGTAGCTGGGCTTCCAACTTCTTGAATTCCTCTAAAGGCACAGTATCAATGGACTCAGCAACTTGGGGAACTGGAGCTGAAAAGGGTAACAACACTCTTCTAGCTATGTCTTTCAACCAAGCTTTGTACTCTGGGAACGTCATATTGTTACACTTCCCAAAGCTAGCTATCCCTTCTCCCTTGATGCACTTCCAAGCTCCCGCAACCTTCCTCACTAAGGGCATATTATCTTTCACTGAGAAGTAGAAAATAGGGGTCAGTTTCAAATCTTCAGGCACCTCTCTCAAAGCGTATCCCAATTGTCTTCTTAACAGGATTGGATTGTAATTAATCCCTCCAGTTATTCCCAACAAAGGCACACTATGATAACTCCCGCAGCTAGTGATGAAACGTGCACCTTGCAGCCTTTGAGTGAACCATCTAACATCTTTAGCTAGCAACTTTTCCAGCTTCTGAGCCCATATCAAACTATGGTCACTAAACACTCCCGTACTAGGCAAGTGCCGCATGAACCACATGTGAAATAACGGAGCGCAACAACGGACCAAACCTCCCCTCTTCTTCTCAGTTTTGTAATGAACTGAGTAATACAAATCCCCGAGTAAGGTAGGCACTGGATTCTTCAGCAAAAAGAGATGTATGGCGTTTATATCTATGAACTTCTCCATATCAGCAAACAAAATGATGCCATAGATAGACAGAGCCAAGATGGCACACACAGCATCCCATTCCTCTTCAACAGCCAATTCTCCTGCTTTCTTCACCAGAGCCTCCAAAGAAAACCCAGACACACCTCCTTTAATAATGGTCAAAGACTTCACAGCAGAAGGGCTCAAATAAAGAGCCTTAGCAATAGCCTCAGGTGTCGGTCTACTCATCTCAGAATTGAAAGGAACTTGGTCTCGAACCGGCACACCCAGGATCAGAGCATATTCCTCCAGCATAGGGCCCAACTGAAAATCAGGGAAGGTGAAGCAACGGAGCTGAGGGTCATAATACTGAAGCAATGTATGAATGGCACTCCTCTCGGAAGGATCTATCTCTATTACCACATCAAGAATACTCCCGTAAGCTTTTCTGAATCTCTCTACCTGGTTGGGTGTAATCAGCTTTACCATCTTTTTCAACAAGCAAACCTTGATATCAAAGAACTTGAAATGAATATTCTGCTTGCGAGGATCTTCCATCTTTAAAGAGAATACCGGAACCGGAAGCAGAGAAATGAACCTGAATGAAAACAAAAACAATGATTAATGATGCAATGATGCAATGCAGATGCAAATGCAAAGACACATGGCCATCTGAGACTGTCTGGAATCTGGACACTGACAAAGGCCCCTCTGAATAACTTGACAAACTAAAAGTCCACTGAGTCACACTCTCTGATAATCACAACTCTCTGAAGAAGATCTCAAGACCACAGTATCAAGAATACCAGAACAAGAAAACTAGATCTCCGGAACTGTATCATAATATGAACTGCAATGGTAACAAGGGTATGATGAGGTCAAGGGTTCCTGCAAACCTGTAAACCCATCCCCAATCTCACAGGTGTGCTCCGGGTCAAACATCACAGACTCTCAAAGCCGAATAGCAATAATACTTTCACCATTTACGAGAAATGGCTCATGACCAAATCAGGGAAACGGTTAGGCATTATGTACTACGCAGGGAGGCCTCAGCTGAGTCCGGGAAAACAAGCATCCCTTATAAGTCCCCAGCTTCGAGCGCTGAAATCGAGAAACAATAGTACATTCAGCCCGTAGGATACAGTACTAATGTCATACGACCAGATGCTTTGACTGAGTTCCTATAAGAGAACCAGGCCATCCTATGCGAGTCCCCAGTGGACCCTCGGGTGCGAATGGGTTTGCCACAAAATGTGGTCTGCCACTGCCACCACTAGAGAGGGTTGTTTCCACAAAGGTTCTCAATGATCGGTCCCCAGATGCACATAACTATCAAGGTCCTATCCCGAAGTGGAGGAAATCCCCACACAAGATATTTCCAAGACGGTCGCAATCTGGGCGTGAAACACATCGCCACTCATCATGCCACATGTGAGTACAATATGTCCACTCTAATCCTAGGGTGCACTCAAGCCGGGTACTTGGCTTATCTCTCAGAAATAGTATCACCCGAGCCCACCAAACAGAAAACCAGTCCAGACAGTCCAGTATGATATATATGATGCGGAAAATAAATACTGAAAACTGTAAATAAAGCTGTAAACAACAATAAAATACAACAAGCCATAACAAACAAACATCACCCAATGAAACAGAACCACACAAGCGCTAGGAGAGACTCACAGGGGAACCAGAGATTCTGGGTTCGTAATCCCCAGCAGAGTCGCCAAGCTGTCGCTCCCCGGGATTTCCATCCTGGTACAAACGCGAAAGTGGCGCGGAAAAAGAATAGAGTCGCCAGCCAGGCATTTTTATCCCGAAGAAAGGGAATGGTAATGCTGCACAAACCAGAAGAAAGAAAGAGGAAGGACACAGGTCCTGCGAACCAAAGAGACTTAGTTCGGGAGTCGGTTACGACCTGGGAAGGTATTAGCACCCAGATCGTCCGCCGTACCCGACGGGATCCACGCTTGCAAAAGAAACTGTTTCAAAGGGTGAGGGTATGAAAGCTGCAGCACAAGAAATGAAAATGAACTGGGAAGGAATCTGAGAAAAGAACTGAAATAAGAAATGAAAAGGAAAAAAATGTAGGGAAAATAAAGATTGTGCTCGAACGGGCCCTACCCCGCTGCCTACGTACCTCATCAGGATAATGAGGATCAGAGACGCCGTAGTTCCCCTAACTAGGGGTACTAAAAGGAAATTGCTTGTGAATTAAAGGCTTGAACTGCCTATGTCAATGCTCAGGTGTTGCAGGCTCGGACGACGAGTGCGTTACCGTCTTGCAAAGTGACAAGTAGGAGCAAGTTCGCGGATGGAGCGAATGAGGTGAGAAAAGAATTCCCGAAGGAAAGACGCTTATTATTTGTTTGTTTTTTTTAGAAGCTTTTATGAGTGGAGTTTGCATAGGCAAGTGTACCTAAGTCTTACTCAATGGGATGTGTACATCTCACATCATCCCGAAATGGAATGCGCAAGAGGCACACCTATCTATGGGGGAAATCCCCAAAGCTAGTCCCACAAGTGAAGGCTTAAGCACACTGGCCTATTACCATTATTAAGTGGTTTTGTGGTTTTTGGTTAAGAAGTGTATTTTAACGCTTTCTTTGTGAGGTACTCATGCTAAGACCTATCTACCACGAGTGATGACTCACACCTCGTCCCGAAATGGAACGCGTGCAAACATCTCATAGCAAAGTCTCATGTCACATGAAAGCACCCAACCTTTATTAAGTGAATTAGAATTAAGTTTGAAGATGAGAAGAGAAAGAGAACCAAAGGAGCAAAAGGAAAAACTAGGGGGAAGTTTCTATCCTAAGTTAGCATGCATGGAGTTCCTAGGGTTTGTGAGGTCTTTCTAACCTAAAAATGATCTCAAGAGAAGAAGAAGAAGATAAAAGGAGAGATGAGAAAGGCCTAAGCCCAACAAGAAGATGTTAGTCCATATAAACAAAATGAGAAGAGATGAGAAATGGAGATGTGGAACTCAATTCCCACATCTCAAACTTACCATAGCCCATGCAAGGTTAGTGTAACAACATAAAACCAAGGCATGAACCAACAAGTCAGAAGATACACAAGCATATAGGCATGGGAAAGAGTTCACAAGATGATAAGCAAAGCAACACAAGATCATATTGAGATGATTGGAAGTGAAACAAGTGCAAAGAAGGCATGCATAACACTTAAAGAAATAAAGCACATAAAAGAGACCCAACACCAAGACTCAAGGAGACTCAAACCCTATCCTAAGACCAGGAGCAACCCTAGACCTCTAAAGGACCCCAAAAGATGAGGATAAGTTGGCACAAGTGCCCTTCTAAACTTAAAAGAGACTATAAGACTCAAAGTATGCAAAACAAGGCAAGGTGAGGAAGAAAATACCCAAGAAAAAGATCCAAGCACCTAAAAACTCTACCCAACCAGCAAAGTACTCTCCAAACACAAAGAAATGAGAATCCAAAAGGGTTTGCAAAAATACAGCACCAAACTAGGTCAATGAAGCTCAAGGATGCAAGGTATCACCATTTAGGGTTTTGAAAATTAAGGCACAAGTAACTCAAGCAAAGTCCAGCAAGGAAATTTGTGAAAAATCTAAGATAAATCATGAAGATAGTAGAGTGTCTTAGGATTTGAATTCAAAAAGAATGGGGTTCATATCTTAAAGGATGAGAAAAATAGAAATTGGACAAGGCAGATTGGTCTATGAGAGTCCACAAGAAAGCAATGCTCAATGTTGAATTTATTTGGCCACGTGGGATGAAAATAAAAATCTGGAAAAATTATGATAAAAAACTAGATGAATCAAGGAGTGCATATGAATTTTTTTGGATTTTTTAGAGTTAAGGAAATATTTAAAATGGATCAAAAGCAAATGGAATAAAATTGGTAAAGAAAAAGAATAAAAATAAAGCAAATGGGCCAAGGGGGTGCAAGAAGTAAACACGTTAGTTCAAAAAACAGCATGGGCCTTGCGTGGGGGGTGTGGATAGCGCTGGGGGGCTGAACCTTCTTCTTCATGAAGAAACCCTAAACTCTAACCACCATTAATGAACCAAACCCTAACCCTAACTTCATGAAATCTCAAACCAAGCCACGACCGGCCATGAAACTCTCCAGAATACATAATCTAACATCACTAAACACAAATACATGCTTGGATTGGATTAAAACTCAAAGAAACTCAAGATATGAATGAAAATAAAATTGTCCATGAAACTTTAAATCACCATAACTTTGTGAATACTCAACCATTTCACAAACTACAAAGAGCATTGTAACCACCACAACATGAGGATTCTAAAACACACAACCAAATACATTTCTATGAGATTCGAAATTTGAGCATACCTAAGGTGGTGTTCCAAATTTGAAGTCAATAATGGTATAAAGTGATGGCAAATGATCTCCTTATCCCCTTAGATGCAAAATAAATGCATCTAAGGCTTTGCAAACTTGTAAATCCAGCAATGTGCTTCCTTGTGCTTCAAAGCTTCTCAAATGGCCACTTGAACAAACTTCACTATAAATCTAGATCCATGGGTGCTTAATGATCCTTGAGATGAGAGGAGTATGAATGTGGTCTTGGATTGAAGAAAGCTTGCCTAGATCAAAAGTTATTGCACAAAATGCAAATGTGCACAAGAAATGAGAAATGGATGATTCTTGAAGAATAATCCAAACAAATGGTATGGAAATGATCTATGAGTGATGAGGATTAAGAATCCAACAAGAGTTTTGTGAATGGATTCTTGTAGCAAGAGTTTGTGGAGAATAAGCAATTTTGCATAAAAGATGAGAATGAGAGAATGAGTGTGTGTTCTGGCTGCCTCTAACCCTAATTCTGATTGTTATGGAATATATATGGCAATGCAAAAGGGTTAGAACAAATGCACGTGAGAGAGGGCTGATTTTTGTGAAAATGCAATTTTGGCCCAAGTGTGCCATAAGCATGCCAAGCTCATGATTTGCTGGCCTCTCTTGCATGTGCATTCACCATCCCACAAATGATTCCCAGCAAACAACTTCAGCCCTTGGATGTAAGCTATCACACAATGGTCATGCCTTATGCAAATTCAAGTGTAAAATGCAAGTTTTATGGAACTTTTTCATGTGCATGAATTTTTCCACTTTTCTTTGAGCCAAATGACCTAAATGGGATGCATTTTGGTTGTGTAAACTTACTTTGGACATAGCATAGCAAACTATCCATTTTTGAGCCTTTGTGCAAATGGCTTGGCCTTGAAACTTGGAAATTTGCCCTAAAATACCTAAATTTTCGGGGGCCATATCTCTCAAACCATAAATCCCATGAAAATGTACTTGTACTTTTTAAAAATGGCAGCCCTTACTCTCCAACTTTCATGTTTGGGTTGGGTCCATTTGAAGATTTTTTGATCAAGTTAAGGCCTTGTGAAGTTTTAGGTCAAAATAGCCAAAAATATTAACTTTTCCATGACCAACTTTGTGCACTTTTGCCAAGACCCCTCAAACCACCAAAATTATTGTACTTTAAGCTCACCCAACATCTTATAACATTTAATATACCTCATTTGGCCAAAAAAAATTGGGTTAGACCCTTTGGAATGGCCCAGTTGACTTTTTCTGGGCCCAGTTGACTTTCTACTTCATCTGCAAGTAACTGAGGCAATGACTGACTTCCACTTGGAATTTTTCCATGAAAATTGACATGTAGGAACCTCATATCATATAGAAAACATTTCCCAAAAGAGTTGGCCAAAATTATGAGGTTAAGGCTCTTGAAGCCAAAACCCTAATTTGGTTGCACTGCTTAGGAGACTTGCATTGTCTTAAAACTTGTGATGATTAAGCAATCTTCTGAGCTTTTGCAAGTGAACTTGGCCTTGCCAAAGGAGTCTAGACTCATAATAGGCCTCCCACAAATCCATTGGAACCCTTGTCTTGGCTTAGATGGCCTTCAACACCTCCCCAGATGGCCATATGCCTCATGCTAGGGCTTGATGCTTGTCATGCTTTATTTTCCTATGCTATAATGCTATATATATGATATGCTTATGATGAAAATGGTGTATTATGATGCTTAAAATGAAGAGGGCAAATTTGAGGTTCTACAGTTTGTAGGAGTGATCATCCTTTCTTTTGTCACCTCTCCGACGTGATGTCGAGAAGTATTTATTTTTTGAGGGTTTGGTATCCTCCCAATGCCTGGTGTCATAGGGAGTATTAATTGCCTCCTTCTTCTCGTATTGTATATACTCCTAGACTTTGGGAGAAAAACATCTAGCGTGGCCGGTGTTTCAATGCCCACAACCTTGGCAAAGTCACTACGGGGGCGCAGCCCGCACTCGAGGAGATATATCTTCATGTCGTCGGTGGTCGAGACTTGAACGGCCTCCTTGTTGAACCTTTTGATATACGCCTGCAAGGATTCATCCTTGCCATGTATTATCGCCTCTAGAGAAGCCTCAGTTTTGGGATATCGATGGGAGGCGGTGAAGTGTCGGGAGAATGTTCTTCCGAGCTACCTCCAGGAGGTGATGGACTCATAGGGGAGGCTCTTGTACCAAGCCATTGCTCCCTTTTTGAGCGTTGTTAGAAACAATTTACATTTGATGGCTCCTCGGATGCCTCGATAGTCGATGAGGGCATCAATGTTCTCTATATGCTTGTCCAAATCAGTAGTCCCATCATAGGACCCTAGAGGAGGAGGCTTCTCCAAACCCTGTGGAAGCCTCATGGACATTATATCTTGGGAGAGGGGTCCACGTGGTTCATCATCGTCATAGGAGCCGGAGCCGGAGCAGTTGTCTTTCTGTCTTCGCGGGGATGGTGACCTTGAGCGGTTTCTTGCTCCCTCGGGGGATGGTCAGGTCCCAGTCTGCAGTGTCCTTCGCGTCTTTCAGGCTACCAGGGACCGATATCGTCGAGGAGATGACCAAACCTTTTTCTTGATTGACCCAGACTCCTCTGGGAGTTGGCGATTCTTTCTTTGTTCAGGTGAACGACTATGGGACCTACAGGGTCTTCTTGGCGGGGAGGTGGACCTAGGATTGAGAGCATCCTCCAAGGCTTTGATTTTTTTGTCTCGGCACAAGATCAGAAGGTTGGTTTGATTCATGGTCTCAACCCACGTAACAAGGGTCGAATTGATTCCCTCAGGGATGGAATGAGAGAAAGATCAACATAAGTGATTTCTGGTTCAAGGTTGGTTCAGGCGCCAGGGAGGCGGTGCGTCTGTCTTGCAAAGAACAGTTGGGCTCCCCAAGCAGGGGTTGGTTTTGTTGCTTTCCCGTTGTTTGAAGGGGATGTTGGTAACAATCCGGGCATCAACTACATCATCACGATTAGCCATATAGAGAGTTTGAATTGAAGTGTTTTGGTCTTAATGATCCGAGGATGGAAGACGAGGAAACAAGTTTCCCACAGATGGCGCCACTGATCGTTCTTGGAGATCCGAATTTGAAGTGAGCCACGAAAGTTGGTGATGATGCTCGATCGTCGAGGAAAGAATAAGGGTATACCTGCAAGACATTTTGATGCCAAAGTAAGACAAGTCAGAAGAATGAGCAAGTATGAGAAAGAGAGTTATGAGAGTGAATATTGGATACATGTCCCTCTCATATGAGAGGGTTTATATAATTCCCCCAACGTTTGGATATTGGTCACTATCTTGAGCCTGGATCATGAATCCCCAAAAATATGTAACTTCCATAAACTAGTTGTTGGGACGAACAGACCTGCTCGGATGTGATGCCGATCAGGGAGAAGATGAACCAAGCAGGAGTTATCCTTGACTAAATCTAGGTGACATCCCCTAGGTGTCGGGCAGAAGCTTGAAAAGAGAAGAGGAGTCCGACCACGAGTAACCTTGGTCGACAAAGTCTCATCGACTGAGGTGCATAAATCCATTAGGTCCCTTTGACATTGGGTTATTGGGTCATCCTGGATGCAGAAGTGGATTGGGCCATGCATAGTCATTTGGCCGATCCAGAACATATATATATATATATATATATATATATATATATATATATATATATATATATATATATATATATATATATATATATATATGTTTGCTAATATAGACCCAATTATTTTTATGAATCACTATTTTAGCAACATGCACCTTAACCTTTTTAGTTAAAGTTTGCTAAAACACACATACAAAAAACATAAGTGGGGTCTATTATAGAAAATCCCATATGGGGTTGCTATAATACACCCACTTGTTTTTGTGAAGATGTGTTTTAGTAACATGCAGCTTAAGGTGCATTTAAGGAGATTTTAGTTAAAACTTGCTAAAATTGACCTTCAAAAAAACAAGTGGATCTTTGTTAGTGTAACACCCCGATTTATAGATTAATTATTTATTTAATTAATTTAGCGTGAGTATATGAGTTATATGAGTCAATGTGAAGTGTTTGAGTTTCTGTGATGATTTAATGATGATAATGTGATGATTTTGAGGAATTTCTGAATTATGAGATGTATAAGTGTGTTGAGGAATTATCGGGTATTTTTTAGTATTATGAATAATGAGTTAGAATTATAGTAATTATAAAAAATAGAATAATAAGTGATATGGAGACCTCAAGGGTATTATGGTAAATTGTGAAGAATAAGTGAAGGTATTATTGAGAAAGAATTTTTTTTAAATATAAGTGTTACATAAACAAGTGGGAAGTTGGAACAATTCATTCTTTACGTGGGAATTATAGAGGAGGCCGAGAGAAAGAAGAACAAGGGTTATGGCTTCAGGAGATAGGAAGAACGCAGATGGAGATTCGTATAACCGAAGATAATCAAAGGTAAGGGGTTTTCCATTATTGTTATTATAATTGATTTAGGTATTATATTTTGGTTGTGTGAACCTGTAAAATCTGATGAGAATGATTGAAACTATTGGAATCGATAGAATTGTGTGAATTAAGGGGTGTTTAATTGTAGACACTATATTTGATCAGGGATGTGATGATTTGTAATTGTATGAGTTGTTGAATTAATGAAACTGTGGTTGAATATTTGATGAAGACTGAATTAGAATTGAAAACGTAATCGTTATTATTATAGTTAATTCTTAGAACAAATACCGGTAGGTTGTGGAATTTTATTGAGTGATAATCGTAGGAAGAGGTTGACGAGTGTAAGTGAATAAATGAGAATTGGTACATTAAAATAGTATTTGCACTTGGAATTTTAGAGCAATGCAACATGGATTATACAATGTCACGAATGGCTTGACGGTCAGCACAGTTGGTGTGACAGGCGTCATTGGTGGTGTGACAGACATCACAATGGTGTGATGGTGGTCACCACTTGCGTGACGGTGGTCACATTTGTTTGACGATGGTCACAGACGGTGTTACAGGGGCTTGTGTGAGGGGTGACGGTCATATTATCCATCTTGTATCTTATTTTACTATTTTTTTATAATTATACCTAGAGTCTGGTTTAGCTTGCGTCCCTCTATCTTATAAATTTCCTGCAAGTGTGTTGTTATAATAGTTCTAGAATAATTAGAAAATAATAAGATGATTCCAGTGATAGAAAATAATAATAATTATAGAGTAAGATGTATAAACATGAAATTATGTATATGTATGCTTACCGTTTATAGAGTTGTAACTACGTGATGAATGACTACCTGGTATGATGAATTGTTTACTGTGATGTGAGATTATGTGTGCTATTTGAGTATGTTACTATGTGAACAGAACCCAATGAATTTGATATGATGATGTCTTGAGGTGAGTTATCTAGTGTTTATTATGATGAAATGATGATGTGTTAATTTATGATGCATTTATATGAGATATAAAGAAGAGATTATTATGATTAAGATGCCTATGAGATATATGATAATATTATGATGAATGATGATGCTTTTTGACTAGCTGGGGTCGTACCTATGTGTTTCGCATCATGTATTCATAGAATTTGTTAGGAAGAGATGTCCAGTGACATTTTTCAGGATGAAAACCAATGATGATATGATAGGACGTTCAGGTCCGGTAATGGCCTTAATCCCATTGTGAGGATTAAGTGCAAACTATGATGTGATCTAGTTCCAGGCGGCAATCGATCCTATTGGTGGGGATCTTTGGAGATAACGATGACTAAGTCATCGGTGATTTTTCGGTACCACAGGCATGAGTCTTATGAAGTTGCATTTCATTATTTGTGGCATTTCATGATGTTATGCTAAGTGAAGTATTTGCGATGTTTTGAGAAGTATGATGTGTTGCCGTGAAGTTTTTGTAGTTGTTATTAATTATATGGAAGTATATGATGATGTCTTGTGATTGTATTAGTTTTTGTTTCCATACTATATCTGTTCCTTATCTCTTTTTATAATAATTATAATTACTCACCCTTTCTGTTTGGAATTGTTGCCCCGAATGTGGGTAACTTGCAGGTGAACCAAGATTATATAAAGGAGTCTAAAATTTTCTCCGAAGTATGCTTATTTCATTTTCGTAGAAATGAAGGGAGTCTTGCTATGATACGTAACACCGGGGTCGTGGTCGTTTGATTATGAATATAGTGATGTTTTTTATTGTTTTGATGTTCTTTTGTTGAATTTTTATAACTTTTTATAATAATGGATTTTATTTGGAATCATGGAATGATTATTATGAAGTACGTTGAATTATTCAAATGCTTTAGAACTACCTTAATGTTGTTTGTTTTGATTTTGTAGAAGAGTCTAAGACTCAATTATCCTCTACAAAGTTTTTAATTGGTTTAAAATGATGATAATTTCACTATGTGGTTATAATTGTATTGTAACCCGTGTTACGGAGCAGGACCGTTGTGGTAAGATGTTTAAGAAGATGTGGCACCCATGTTTTGATGAATGATGTTTTGTTAATTTAATAAAATTAATTGTGTTTTATCTGCGGGGTTAATTGGGTGTTACATTAGTGGTATCAGATTAGGTCGGTCTGTCCGGCCAATGTTGTTTAGTGTTTTTTGTATCCTTTAGTATGCGACAAGTGTGTGGAACATTGTCGTTACTTCTTGTTTTCTAACTGTTTGTCTCCAAGTGTTGGTTTGAAATAAGTGGGGGAGAAGCTTATTTCCCTAAAAGGTTTCTGGTGTGGGGAGTTGACTCAGTATGCTTTGAATGCAAGAGTGCAAGAGTTGTTGGATCCGTAATATTCCGGGAGCGATGAGAGTTAAAATTCATGGTCTTCATTTGAAGGTTAAGTGTGAGAGGTCCTTGAGGTGGAATGGACCGATATGGTTGATAGTTGACTTTCGGATAATAAAGAGCTTATGAAGACATGTATGTTTGAGTATAATTTAATTGAGGACATCATAATTTCAGATTTGGGTGAAGGGAGAAAATAGTTAGAGAATCTTGGAAGCAAGAGAAAGAGGTAGAACTTATGTTCATCGATTTCAAAATTTTCAGTTTTGCATTTATGAAACAACCTTCAGTATAAGGGGCATAACCTTTCACTCATAAATCTAATTGAAGCGATTCTGGATATTTTGGAAAGCTTATAAAATTTCATACAGTTTGCATATAAATTTTGTCTTCGGCATGATTTTGAAGAGGGAGAAAAAAGCGTTTGAATATTTGGGTTTGATGTTGATTTCGGTGGAAATTCGTATATAGGACTTCTGGACCAACAGTCATTGCAAAGACGATAACGTTTTACTCGTAACTCAGATTTAAGAGATTCTTACAGTTCTGGAATCTACATTAAATTCCCTTCATTTTGGAATATGATTTAATGTTTGGGAGGTTTGCATTGAAGGAGATAAGTATGGTTGAAGTTGAATAATTCTTGCTGAAAAAATAAGTAAGATGAGGAGAAGTGAATGAATGAAATGTTGGTGTTAGAAAGAGTGTGTCAGTATCAGAGACATGCATAGGGATGCAACTTATGTCGAAAGAGGATGAATTGAGTGATGATGGTTTTGTGATGGTAAAGTTGAAGGAAAAAAATGCAAGAGGGATCAGAATCGTGATTGTGTGGACAAGTATCAGTTTGTGTTAGGAAAAATTAAGAAAGCTCCTATTACAACCGAAGATGGAGATGATATTATTGAAATTGTGATTTGGGAGGAGAATTTAAATGCTAAGATATATGGATCCTTGATTTAGAGATATTTAGAAGAAAACTAAAATAGTCTTGGAGGAGAATTTAAAGACTTCAAATGGAATGGAATGATTTGTGATGCATTTGGTATTATAGTGTGTCCTGAGTTGGAGACACTTAACATGTGTGTGAAGCCAAGCGAGTATGGAAGAGACTTGTCTTACTAGTTTGACAGTGTGTTAAGTAATTAGGTGTCCTATCGGGAAGATAGTTGTCCCCATTGATTTAAGAAAGTTTGAGACTAGATGTGAAGTTTATGAGATTGATAGATGATCAGAGAGCGCAGTTGAAGCGTGATGTGTATTGTGTGAATATGACTAACTGGAGTCAAGGATCAAGCATTAGAAATTTGTGAGAATGATACAAATCATTGGACATTCTAGACTAAGTAATATGTGAAAAGTTTTCGTGTTACTGCTATGTTAGTAAAAGTATTAAGGAATATGTTCGTTTGAGGAATCACGATATTATGGAACTAATATGGTAAGACAGAGTTATCGGTAATATGGATTATGTTGAATTTCTTAGGACGGTGTTGATGGTGATGGTAACGACATTGTCGTGTTTCAACCTAAGATTGAATGAGATTATAAGGTGATGAGACAAGGAGTGAAATGAATTTGTATGTTCATAACTTGAGAGTATTACATCTTGTTGGATCATTATGGTTAACTATGTGGAATTTGAATTTGTGGTGTTACTACCAAAGGATCATTGAGAGTTTTTTCTATGTTTAGTTACCATTAACTTGATTAATTCACAAAGGTCGAGCTTATGTGGGATGTTTGATATGAGGAGAATTTGTGCGATTAAAGAGGTTGACTACTTCTTCGGTACTGAATTATGCTTAATTGTAATGTGTTTTATCTGGTGTGTTGTGATATGTTTAAGATGATCTTAAGAGTATTGTTACTTACTAGTCAATAATATTGGAAACCAGAAAAGGGAATAATAATATGTGTGATTGGGAATAAACTACTATGATGTTAATGACGAGATTTGGAAGTATTATTGGTTTTGTTTGACTGATTAAAAGATTGTGAGTTAGACTTGAATTACCATACTGGTAAAGAAATTGCAAGGACTGGTGCATTGAATAGGGAGTCGTGGCATATTTCGATGCTTATGGCAAGAGAGTTAGGAATGATCGAGCCATTCTAAGATTTGAGCTTATTGTATGAGAAGACGCTTAAGAGCGTGAAGTGGGAGCTGTTGCAAATTGACTAGCGACATTTCGGAAGAAAAATTAGATAAGGGTATGGATTCTATTTGAGATTGATTGAGAAAGTGATGTTGGTCAACCAAGGTAATGAAGGTGAAATTTCAAGTTGATAAGAAGGGTGTACTTATATTCGAGAACAAATCGTGTATTTCAGAAACCTAAGAATATTATTTTTAGAAAAGAAGTTTGAACATCAGAAGTCTTTAGGTTTGATACAACCATTGAAATAATCCATAATGGATACGAGATAGTGTTTTAATGGATTATATGTCGGATATAGATGGTTAAGAAGCAAAGAAAATATGAGGTGAAGAGATTGCATATGTGAAAGTGTTGTGAAGAGGATCAGCTTGTGAAAGTTGGACTTGAGAGGGTAGAGATCAAAGGAAGGAGTCGTATCCGACTCTATTTATTACAATATATTTTTTAGGACGAAAATATTCTAAGTGGGGGAGAGTTGCAACACCCTGATTTCTAGATTATTTATTTATTTAATTAATTTAGTGCGAGTATATGAGTCAATGTGAAGTGTTTGAGTTTTAGTGAAGATTTGATGATGATAATGTGATGATTTTGAGGAGTTTTTGAATTATGAGATGTATAAGTGCATCGAGGAATTATTGGGTATTTTTTAGTATTCGAAATAATGAGTTAGAATTATACTAATTATGAAAAATAAAATAATAAGTGATTCGGAGACCACAAGGATATTATGGTAAATTGTGAAGAATAAGTGAGGGTATTATTGAGAAAGCATATTTTTAAATATGAGGGTTACATAAACAAGTGGGAAGTTGGAACAATTCATTCTTTATGTGGGAATTAGAGAGGAGGTAGAGAGAAAGAAGAACAAGGGTTATGGCTTCAGGTGATAGGAAGAACGCGGATGGCAATTCGTATAACCGACGATAATCAAAGGTAAGGGGTTTGTAATTATCATTATTATAATTGATTTAGGTATTAGATGTTGTTTGGTTGTGTGAACCTGTAAAATCTGATGAGAATGGATGAAACTATTGGAATCGATAGAATTGTGTGAATTAAGGGGTGTTTAATCGTAGCCATTATATTAGATCAGGGAAGTGATGATTGGTAATTGTCTGAGTTGTTGAATTGATGAAACAATGGTTGAATATTTGATGAAGGAATGAATTGGAATTGAAAATATAATCTTTATTATTATAGTTAATTCTTAGAACATATATTGGTAGGTTGTGGAATTTTATTGAGTGATAATCATCAAAAGAGGTTGACGAGTGTAAGTGAATAAATGAGAACTTACGTTAAAATGGTATTTGCATTTGGAATTATAGAGCAATGCAACAGGGACTATGCAACGTCACATATGGCTTGACGGTCACCACAATTGGTGTGACGGGCGTCACTAGTGGTGTGACGGGTGTCATAGTGGTGTGACGGTGATCACCACTTGCATGACGGTAGTCAGAGTTGTGTGACGATGTTCACAAACTGTGTTACGGGGGCTTGTGTGAGGAGTGACAGTCCTATTATCCATCATGTATCTTTGTTTAATAATTTTTTATAACTATACCTTGAGTCTGTTTTAGCTTGCGTCCCTCTATCTTTTTAATTTCCTGCAAGTATGTTGTTATAATAGTTCTGGAATAATTAGAAAATAATAACATGATTCCAGTGATAGAAAATAATAATAATTATGCAGTAAGATATATAAACATGAAATTATGTATACGTGATGAATGACTACCTGGTATGATGAATTGTTTACTGTGATGTGTGATTATGTGTGCTATGTGAGTATGTTACTATGTGAACAGAACCCTATGATTTTGATATGACGATGTCTTAAGGTGAGTTATCTAGTGTTTATTATGAAAAAATGATGATGTGTTAATTTATGATGCGTTTATATGAGATATAAAGAAGAGATTATGATGATTAAGATGCCTATGAGATATATGATAATATTATGATGAATGATGATACGTTTTGACTAGTCGTGGTCGTAGCTGTGTGTTTCGCATCATGCATTCATAGAATTTGTTAAGACGAGATGTCCAGTGACGTTTTGTTGGATGAAAATCGAATGGTGATATGATAGGACATTCAGGTCCAATGATTTCCTTAATCCCATTGTGAAGATAAAGTGCAAACTATGATGTGCTCTGGTTCCAAGAGGGAACCGATCCTATTGGTGAGGATCCTTGGAGATAACAATGACTAAGTCATTAGTGATGTTTCGGTACCACGTGTATGAGTCTTATGAAGTTGCATTTTATTATTTGTGGCATTTCATAATGTTATGCTAAGTGAAGTATCTGTGATGTTTTGAGAAGTATGATGTGTTGTCGTGATGTTTTTGTAGTTGTTATTAAATATATGGAAGTATATGATGATGTCTTATGATTGTATTACTTTTTGTTTCCATACTATGTCTATTTCTTATCTCTTTTATAATAATTATAATTACTCACCCTTTTTGCTTGGAATTGTTGCCTTGAATGTGGGTAACTTGCAGGTGAACCAAGATTAGATAAGGGAGTCTAGAAGTTGCTCCGAAATGTGCTTATTTCATTTATGTAGAAATGAAGGAAGTCTTTGTTTGATACGTAACACCGGGGTCGGGGTTGTTTGACTATGAATATAGTGATTTTTTGATTGTTTTGATGTTCTTTTTGTCGCTCCCTGGATTTCCATCCTGGTACAAATGCAAAAGTGGCGTGGAAAAGGGTAGAATCGCCAGCCAGAAATTTTTATCCCAGAGGAATGAGAAAGGTAATGCTGCACAAACCGAAGAAAATAAAAGGAAGGACAGAGGTCCTGTGAACCAAAGAATATGGGTTCAGGAGTCGGTTACGACCTGAGAAGGTATTAGCACCCCAGATCATTTGTCGTACCCGAAGACATCCACGCTTGTAAGGAAAACTGTTTCAAAGGGTAAAAGAAATGAAAGTTGTTGCAAAAGAAATACTGAAGCTTGATAAAAAAATAAAAGAAAGGGGGAAATGTAGGGAAAATAAAAGAGTGCTCGAACGGGCCCTACCCCACTGCCTACGTACCTCATCTGGACATGAGGATCAGAGACGTCATAGTTCCCCTAACTAGGGAGGAAAATGGCTTGTGTTTTGAAGCTTGAACTGCTTATGTCAATGCTCAGGTGTTGCAGGCTCGTCTGGCATGAGTGCATTACCATCTTGCAAAAATACAAGTAAGAGTAAGTTCTTACGTTATGAGTTAAGGTGATGAGAAAAGAAGTCTCGAAGGAGAGACATTGATTCTTTGTTCAGTGCTTTTTAGAAGCTTTTTGAGTTTGGCACAAGAAAGTGAACTCAAGTCCTTTTCCATGGAATGTGTACCTATTACTATATTCCAATATAGAATGAGGAATAAGCACACACAAGTAATGAGAAGACCCCAAAACTTGGCTCTAGAGATTAGGGCATAAGCTCACTAACTCATTAAATTTATTAAGTGTTTTTGTAGTTTGAAGTGAATAAGTATTTTTTATGATTTTCTTTGTGAAATTAGTCTCGTGATTAGACTTGTACATCATGCTAGACAGGCTTGTACTATCCCAAGATGGTATGAATACAAGTGCCCCATGGAATAAGTCCATACACAAAAGACTACCTCAACCATTATTAAGTGTTTTTTAGGTTTTTGTTTGAAGATGAGAAAGAGAAGGAACCAAAAGGATCTCAAAGGTAAAAGACTAAAGGGGAACTAACAAATCCTAAATGTTATCATGTATAGGAATCCTAAGTTAGTGTGGTTTGAATTCTATCATAATGAAGAAGAAGGAAAGAAGAAGAGAAAGAAGAAGAAAAGATTAAAAGGATTCAACTTACTTCTTAAAAGAAGTTAAGTTGATCCTAAGAGGGATGAAGAAGAAGTTAAATATTGATGGCCTAAGCAAATCAAAAACACAAGTTGAGAAAGCATAAAATAAGTGGAGGAAGAAGTTTGAGATGTGGAGGCACATACATACCTCTACACTTACCATAGCCCCTAAAATGGTTAAAAGTATTCACACAATGCAACAGAAGTTCAAACAAGTTCAAGTCATGGCAAGATAAAGATCTAAGCATCACCAACCAACAAAGTCAGAATCTAATAGTCAAAGAGACCTATAATGTTAATAATGCAATCTCACACCAAAAGGAATGAAGGAAGTCTCACAAACAACAAGCAAAGCATTAAGTAAGAAGTAATATGAATGTAATTGATTAAGTGAAACATACAAGTCAAAACTCAACAAGAAAAATTCAAAGTCAGAACCTAAACATCTTAATAATGTGCCTAATAAAGGGATTCAATCATCAAAGAAGACATATGAACACATACTAAGGCAAATGGAGAAGATAGGAAGAAATGTGAAGTGAAGTGAAACATGATTCATGATTATGAAAAAATGTGACTTGATGCACAAGGTAGGCATAGGACAAGCAAATATGAGGTTCATACATCACAACTAGAGATCATAAAACATGTTATCAAGCCTCTCACAAGATCTTATATGATGGCACAAGTTCCTTCCTAAGCAAACATGCAAACATGGCTCAAAAGATCTTCAAATTAGGTCATTCAAAGTTAAATCCTCAAACAAATAGTAAGCATGCTTCAAAAAAATATAGCATTAAGCATCAAATCATCTCAAACATGTACAAACATCAAGGCAAAGTCATAGGTCAAGATTCAGAAGTAAAGTCCATCAAATAATTGGACAAAGCAAGACTAGGGTTTCATTAACTTAATCATGAAGCAACAAACCAAAAGTCATCCAAACAAAGCCTAAAAATCATCATAAAAATCAATAAAATACTTTAACATGTTAGGGACACATAGCAAAACGAACCAGGGTTAGAACTATCTTAGAACTCAAGTTAAAAAAATAGATAAGTTAGGGTGTTCATGGTGTAATGCAACACAAAAGGAAATAAATGGAAAAATTAATTCAGGACATAAAAATAAAATAAAAAATGGAAAAAATTTGGAAAATGTCAAAGATCATTCATGATTTTTTGGTATTTTTTATAATGAGGAAACTATTTAAAAAAAATTAAAAATGACATGAAAGAAATAAAAGGAAAATAAAATAGAAATAAGAGGGGAGGGTGCATTCAGTAACCCAAATCAGTTTAAAATGGAATTAGGCCTGAAAATGAGGTATGGAAAGCAATAAAAGCCCAGTGCATAGGGTTCAGTCAACAAAGGGGGAGTTAAAGTAATTCACATCAAGGGTTCATAATGAGTTTCAAATAGTCAACACATCCAAAGGTTATTATGGAGGTCAATCAATAAAAAAGTATGAGTATCCAACGCTCATGAATAGTCAATCACAAAAGTAGTGCAATCCAAAGATTCTTAATGGTCCATCCAAAGTACAACAAATCAATGCACAAAAATAAAGGTCAGCAAGCCAAGGTCAACCAAGTACACGCTCAGGATTGGAGGACTCACACAATTATTGTAGGTTGGCAAACAAAAATCATTTAATGAAATAAAACATGCACAAGTGAAGCACGTGACATTTATATTCGCTGGTACAATTATACGCATCGGATCAACCAAACTAAGGGTTAGGATTTCATCCCTTACCTTTAGCCAACCCCTCATCTGCAAATAGTCCAGTGACGGAGCCCTAGCTCCGGTCACTAGAAAACTCATCAACATGAACAAATGTGTACAGAAATTCATAAAAATCTCCAAAATCACTCTACACACTACACTGAACAAGAATCCAAGCTTAAAAATAGCAAACAAACAACACACATCATGAATCGAAGCAAGCAAGTATGGACCTACAAAACCGAAACTCAACGAATCATGCATAATACACGTCCATTTCACACAACAAATTGTCCAGATTAACCAGCACAACAAGATGAACCTAAAGCACACATTTAAAACAAGATATAGGATGAAGAATTCAGTAGCCTACCTGAGATGGAAGCTTGCCAAAAACACCAAGAAATCCTCTGAAAAGTGAAGATACACTCCCTTTGAGCTCTATTTGCAAAATAAATGCAAATAGAGGCTTTAAATTGGCTAGATCTTGAGTTCCAAGTGTGAGCTCATCAAATTAGAATACTCAGATTCCTTGCACCAAAGCTTGAAATGATGGGTGATTTGTGATCCTTACACCATACTGATGATGATTGTGCAAAGAAATGGAACAATGTGCTCAAGGATGAAGAGATTCGAAACAATATGCAAAAATGGCAAAAAATTTGGATTGGTGAGTATGGAGTGCATGAGGTTCTGAAAACCTAGTGTTTAGATTTTATATGATGTGCTAATGAAATGGATTAGGGTTGTATAAATGTGAGGACTCAGAAGCAAGAATTTTGGATGAAAATGCAAAATTGCAAATTTGTGTGCACTCCTTCATTTGCTCGTGTATCCACTATCCCATGTGCATGATTGTGCTTCATTTACCCCATTGAACACCCTTGGATCAATACCATGGCCTGAAATGCTTTGGATTACAAGTTTTGAACATGTACAATTTTGCATTTTGAATGATTCATAGTAAATAGTGCACGAAATGGAAGTTTCTTTGGGCAAAAATCCTTGTTATGCATTGCACTTTGATATTGTGATGAGAAATCAACAATTATAACTCATTAGAAGTCATTTTTAACATTCTTGCAAATGATACCAAACTTGAACATTTGAAAAATTCCAAAAATAATCCAAATTCCATCAATCATATCTTTTGATCTACAAATGCTATGAGGGAGTTCTAGTACTTTTTGGAAAGGGGAGAACAATCCCTACAAATTTCATGTTTGAGGAAAATTCATATGAAGTCATCTTGATCATGAAAGAATGGACTGAAATTAGGGCAAAAATTGCCAAAAATGGAAAGTTTCATTATAGGTCACTTTCCAAATTTAGTAACTTTTCTTCAAACTCTTGATTCTTTACTTTTAGGACCGTTCATGTCATTTCTTGCCCAAATAAAAGTTCATAGACTTTAAAATCATGATTGGAACCCTAAAAATCCCATGGTTGACTTTTCTTCTACATAGTTGACCTCTTTCTTCAAATAATAGTAACTGAACCAATGCCTGACTTCCTTTATGAATTTTTGCACCAAACTTCATCCCGAGGCCTTGTATAACATATGGAAGCCTTTGACCACAAGAATTGGTCAAAACTAAGAGGATATCTTGCTCTGGGCCAAAACCCTAATTAGGGTTTCCCTGTGTAAGAGAATGTTGCACTAATGAACATCTGATGAAATACACCCCTTATAGGGCTTTGCGAATAAGCTTGAGCTTGTGTAAGATATTAGGATCCCTTGTAGGCTTCTTGCAAGACCACTTGGGTCTTATCTTGACTTTGAAGAATCACAGCCTGATGGATGACTGGTCACATTCCCTATTCTTCTAATCATGGATGTTATGCCTCATCTTTCTATGCAAAAATGCAATTGTATGTATACTATATGCTATGCTATATAATATGAAAAATAAGAGGGAAAATTATGGGGTGCTACAGCTGCCCCTATTCAAGCAATTGTTAATCTGAAAAGGACGAGAACATCGGTTGTCGGTCGTTCGAGATAAACGGTGATTGAATACCAAAAGAACCCGAAAATTTGCACTTTACTGAAGAAGAAAATGGATGTAAACCCGACCAAAGAAAACACTGCTTGAAAACCTTGGTGTAGTGAGAAGTAAACCATAATGATGAAGAAATGTCTTTTATAATGAACTAGAAGACTACTAGCCTGCCACGAACATGGGCCTTGAAAAAGTGTTGACAACTAACTGAAATGCACCAGGAAACGGTATCCAAAGATCCATGCTCCAGGACATGAGTTCGTAACATCATAGGATTTACAACTCGAACAAGTGTCGTTTATAATGAACCAGATGACTACTGGTCTTCCACGGACGTAGGCCTTGAAATGGTATAGCAGTATCATAGGATCAACAAACCAACCATGAGCACGTAATATCATAGGATTTACGACTCGAAAAACTGTCTTTTATAATGAACCAGACGACTACTAGCCTGCCACGGGTGTAGGCCTTAGCAACGGAGTTTGTAAGACAAATAAGTGTTGATCAGGATGCATTGTGAAAATCCTCTTCTTGAAAATTTCAATCTATCTATCAAACAGATATGCCTCTCAAGGTCTAATCCAAGCATGAATGGACATTGTCCGTTATAATGAACCAGGGGACCACTGGCCTGCAACAAAGATGTGGGCCTTGAAGTATTTTGTATGAACCAGGACTAACTAGCCTGCCACAGGGATGTGGGCCTTGAAGAAGTCTTTTGATATAAAATAGGACTAACTAGTCTTGCACAGGGATGTGGGCCTTCACAATGTTGTCTTTTGAAATGAGCCAGGAGACTACTGACCTGCCACAGGTGTAGGCCTTGAAATGGTGTTGTAACATCATTGGATTTACAACCCACAAGAAATAATCAGGATATAGTATCATAGGATCCATAACTAGGAAAGTGATTGCATAAGATCATAAGATTTATGACTCAGAAGTTTGTCTTTTATGATGAACCAGGAGACTACTGGCCTGCCACAGGGATGTGGGCCTTGAAGGATTGAGAAGACAAAGTCTTCTAGGAAACAGATTCTACAGTGGGAGAATACCATTTGTAACTCCGCTGGGGAATGAGAACGTTCTGAATAACATTCTTCTGAAGAAATGACATCAAGACATTCTGACAATACTTGATCTGGCTAAGAAATGTAAGCAATTGTCTACATTCACTTGCTACACTAGCAAAAAATAAATTGGCAACCTCTCTGGGGAACACTTGAATGATGAGTGAATCCCAATCGTGAAACTCTGTGGGGAATGACCATCTTCAGACTTGGCTAGGGATATGCTTAGTCAAACTATTTATGAGGAGATAATTCTAACTCTGTGGGGGGACAAAGCTTTCAGCTGTTTGATGGGAAGATTTCACTGTGGTAAATCCGCTCGGGGATGAGAACTGTTTAACTGATCTTGAAGTTATGTTGGGTATCTACCATCCTACTCTGACTCGGCTGGGGAAGGTTTCCTCTTACACTCTATTGGGGATGTTGGGGATTACCCTCTATTGGAGATGAGAGTTATAAGCCATCTCTCTCTAGGGAGAGGACTCTTCTTGGGGGATGTAATCTGATAACATCTTTCTTTTCATGCCTGCAAAACCTACAATAACAAAGGTTGTACATGTATGCCTCGGGCAATTATGTGGTACAAGTCAACCATCCGGTGTTACTTAACATTCAAAGTGATTTAAATGTTTTCCCCTTTTTGCATGTTATTTTTGAATCCCCCTCGTTTAGATGCAATGTTCTATTATCAAAATTTCAGGACATTTTTGCAAACAAAACATGTAAATATAAAACAAGGACAAAGATTTTTAACTTAATATTCTTTTATTGATGAGCCTGTGAATAGGAAAATATACATCAGGAAGCAACCACCTGGAAATAGGTGATCACTATAAATTGAGAAAAGAAACTATCCTAATGGAAATGTGAATGGCATTCTGTAAACACCCCAAATTTGCCCTCACCCATTCACACATGACTTGTGATCATCTCATATGCATAAACACAAACACATCATCTCATGTCTCATTTGTTTTCACTGGATAGTTTCCAAGGCATCTGCACCTAGGGTTTGTGATCTGAGCAACCTCAGGGCATCTTGAGCCATTCCAAAGGCCACTAATCAACTCAAAGGGGTCCATGTGTGTTCTTATATCATGTTACATCCTCACAAAGTCAAAATTGCAGAGGGATCACAAGAACTAGGGTTTGAGTGGATGCAGAGCCAGGATGAACTGCACAGCTGACTGAAAATTAGGGTTTTGGTTTCAGAGGCCATAACTCCAAATTTTTTGGTCATTCTTGTTTCCATTGGTCTCTATATGGTATAGGGAGTATGCATATCAATTTTCATGAAGAAATTCCATGGGGAAGTCATCTGATCAAGAGTTGACTTTTCAGACAAGTCAGTGCAAAATCAGGGCATCTGAGGCCCCCAATGACCCAACCAATGGGTGATCTTCATCATTTTGAGTGTATATGATCTTTATTTGATCATGGAAGAAGGTTGAAGTTCATAAAAATCAAAAATTTAGGGTTTTTGCAAATGTTGACTTTTTGGGCATAGTTGACTTTTCAAGAATGCATCATTTTAGGTCAATTTTCAAGCCTTGATTCATGATCCAAAAAGGCTTCAAATGGAAAAACTTTGGTCATGAAAGTTGTAGATCTCATCTTTCCCTTTTCAAAAAGTACAAGAACATGATCTAACTCTTCATGGATCAAAAGTTATGGCCATGCAAAGTTGCCAAAAATCATTGTTTTTCAAGTTATGCACCAAGTGGAAATTTTGCTAAGTCTTGAATCAATGCATGATTGCTGCCTCAAATTCATGACAAACCAGCATGTGAACATCCTCTAAGTCACAAAAATCAGAAATGGACCAAGTTTGCTCATGGTTTGGTTCATGAAACTTGATTTTTCTCATGGAAATCCATAAAGCTAACCAAGTTGCAAAACACTCATGAGCTTTCAACCAACTTGCTGCATTGAGCCTTGGGTCAAGCCAACCTCTCACACTCACCATGCTGCACCAGAACCCAAGTTGTCCTTGCCTAGTATCATGCCATGCCCTATCTTACACAAAAGTGGACTTTGAGCAAAAAGCAACTCACCTATCATAGCAGGCCATGTCACATCAAGAGGCCAATCAGAATTGTTTATTCATTCATTTTGCTAGCCATATCACATAGAACAAAGGCTGAAACATTGACATTCATAACTTACACAAAAACCTCCCAACTTGCAAGTTCTATCGAATCTCATTACACAGCCTGCAAGCACAAAATCTTTTTCCTCCATTCATCTCACCTTGATCCATAGAACACAAAGCATCAAGAACCAGAGCTTGAAACAACCAAAACACCTCACTGCCATTTCACACTCCCTTTTGCAGTTTCATTCGAATCCCTCATTCTAGCCCACAAACACATAAACCAACACCACCAATCTTCTTTGCACATTGCATAGACCTCATACAACTCATCACCATGGCCTGAATCAGCCAGAATCTCATCTGCCATTGTTGACTGAGCTTGAAGCAGTTCTCTTCGAAACTCATCATCCAGCAAGTCTAAACTCCATTTGAGCATCCAGACATCTTTGGGGGGCCAAGAGGAGCAGCTTGCACTTAAAGAAAGGGCCTGAAAGTTCCTAAATCAAAGGTTGCAAATCTCAGGTAGCTCCAAATATTTTTTTCCAGAAATCTCATTTTATGTTACAAACTTGTTCCTTATGTTCTCCTGATCATGCTGATGCTTTTAGTTTTTGAAATGGATGTGTTTTGAGAATTTAATTGCTGTTTAAAGCTTGCGAACCCTAGAACTTAGTTTCTTCGATTCAGCTTGTTTAGGTTAGATAAATTTGTTTTGAGAGAGGGGTTTAGTTCGTGAGGTGTTGGGGATCATTTCCCATGTCTTAGTTTTCATTTACATTACGTTTTGAGAGGTTTTGAACTTTTTCAGGCAAGCTTCTGGCCGGAGAAGACGACCGGAAGTCTTCTCCGGCCACCTGAGATTAATTATGCCCTAATCCCATAATTAATGTCAGTTTGAATTCTGGCCGTTGATGTGCGTTGACCCATTGACTTCCCTCCAGATTGAGTGGTCAGGATGTGTTTGATTAGCCCTAATTCTCCATTAATTTTTAATTAATTATAATTAGCCCAGGACAAATCCTAGCCACAGGATTGCGCGCCAGTCAACTCATTTAAACTCTGGAGCAATCCTGGCCATCCACCTTGTTTACTTTTCACTTTATTTAAATTTAATTCATTTTCCTTCTATTTTATTTGCACAATTTATTAAAAATAGCTAAAAAATCATAAAAATTATGAAACTTTTTCTTTAAGGTTTTATTAATTTTTATGACACAAAAACATTTTTATTTTATTTTTTATCATAAAAAAGGTATTTTTAAATATTTAAAAGATTATTTTTAATTGATTAATGAGAATTAATTAATTAAAAATACTTTTAGGTATTTAAAAATTACAAAAAAATTCATGAAATGTTCTAAGACATTTAGAAACATTGTCCAACCTTCAAACCAAATTTCTTTTTTGATCTTGATGCATTTTAAGAATTTTTCATTGAATTAAATCATTTTTGATGCATTATTTTGATCATATGTTTGAAAATTCATTTCTGCCTTTTGGTAAGGGTTGAGACATTGATTCTTTTTGTATTGTTTTCCATTTGACATGAACTTCCAAGGATAAAAAGGCCAAGATTTGATCTTGCATTTTCTAATTGATTGGCATTTCTTTTGTTACAAACCCTAAAAAACCCTAATAACTTGTAAAATTCATAACTTGAGTTTGGTTGAGAGTTGAGAGCTCCCCTTTGGGCAGTGGTTCATTATAGGTCTAGGGTTTCTTTAGGTACCATTTTCCATTTTTCATATTAGGGTTTGCTTCTGTTTTTGGTTTGTGTTTGATGTTTGTTTCATGAACCCTAATTTGGGCTTTCCCTTTGCATCATTCTTGCATTTCCTTGCATAACTTGACTTGTCATTGCATTTTGTGCATTCTTATGTTTCATTTGACATCTTAAGACATGTAGAAAGCATCATTTGCATATTTGCCATGTCATTTGTCTTGTGTGCTTCATAACATTTCATGTTTATTCATGTTCCTTAACTTGCATCATTTGCATCCATGACTTTGTATGAACATCTCATTGTCTTGTCTCATGTTCATAGCACTCCATAGCATCATCATCATCATCAACATGCTTCTGGTTTTTGCTTATCATATCATTTCATCTCATTTAGCATTGTATTGCATTTGTTTCTAACATTTCAGGTGGTAAGTAAAACTTGAGAGGTGAATTTGCCTTCACTTCTCATAACTTTTCTTTTCATCTCTCTTGCATCCATTGCTGCATTCTTATGTGTGTTTGAGTTTGAGCTTGCTCATTCTTCCTCCTCCCACTTTCTTTCTTCAAGTGACTTGACTTCTTGAATGAAGCAAGTCACTTTGCTTCTCTTGATCTTGTTCATCTGCTTCCTGGTGGTTCATCTGAAGATTGTTCTTGAAAACCTCACAAACATTAGGACCAACCAAGCATGATAATGAATTAGGGTTTTGATTAGTCTCCCCCATAGTTTTTACCTTTGTGTCTCTCCTTGAGTCATTTCTCCTTACCTCATAATCAGGGACTAAACCCTCAAGGCTTTAAGACTTTGTGATTAAGATCATGCCTGCATCCTTCTTTTAGGATGGAGTGTATAACTTCAATCCTAAGTCTTGGACCCTTAAGGTGTTGAACTCTCTTAATTAATCCATCTAATAATCATCAAGACATTACACTTGTAACTTGGGCCTTGCATTAGGGTTCTAATTCTTCCTTAATTGGTTAAGAAGGACTAACCCTAAAGTTAATGGACAAGTCCCCCTCAAGTTGTCTTACAAATCATAAAAAACACTTCATCACCATATCATTAATAAAATCCACTTAATCAAAGGTTTGTTCTGTCATGGGTTTAATCCCTAATCATGGATTAAGCTGAGGATCCTTCCTCAGCTTAAACACCCTCATCTATTATCCTTCTTTTAGGATAGTGTAATGAGCCTGTTAAATCCCTGATTATGGCTTAACCTCATTACTTAACACTAAACAAAAATCACAAAAACATTTAATTAATCACAAGTAGGTTAATGATCTTAACCCTACATCAAAGGTGATTAAGTGTGAGAATCTGACTTCACGCTTGAGGTAATTCTCATTACCCCTAATCAGAGGGGTGATGTGATGAGTTTACCAAATCCATTGATTTAGGTTTAAGCTCATTATCTTATGACAAACTCCAAAAAGAAATAAAAGACTGAAAACTCAAAAACAAACAATAATCGTCTCCTTCGGGATTCTTTTCTCATCATCTTCACTCACAACCGAGAACTTGCTTCTTCCGTCTAATGCAAGACAGTTTGCATCTGTGCCAGACAGATCATACACTTGAGCATAGACTGCAAGCAGTTCACCAGTCAATCCTTTCAGTCTCTTTGGGTCGAACTACGGTGTTCTGACTTCCTCATTGCACGAGAGGATACGTAGGCATAACTTAACAGTTATCGAACAAAAGTCTCTGTACATTCCCCCCTCCTTCTAGCTTCATTCTTTAGCCTCATGATCTTGAGCATTTCACTCCTTTCTTACACTGACACTTTCATACTTCACATCACTTATACACTTTACACTGACACCTGTACATATTGCTTTCAGCTCTTTATACACAAATTGCACTGACACTACCCCTTTAAAACACAAATCTTTTAAGCGTGGATCCCGTCGAGTACGACGGACAATCTGGGTGCTAATACCTTCCCAGGTTGTAACCAACCCCCTTTCTCAGTCTCTCTGGTTCGCAAACCGTCTTATCCATCTCTTTCTAGGTCTATGCAGCATTACCTTTCCTCCGGGATAAAAATGCCTAGCTGGCGACTCTTTTCATTCTCCAGTGAGTTCACGGCTGTGTGTTCTCACTGTTCCCTTCGCCGACCGTTCGCGTCTGTACCTTCATCTGATCCATTTTCATTTGTCGGGAGCGACAGCTTGGCGACTCTGCTGGGGACCCTTATACTGCAACCAGGGCATCTGGTTCTTTTTGTGGGTTCCTCCTAGCGCTTGATTGATTTGTGTTTACTGGGGTGTTATGTGCTTGTTTGTGCTTGTATTTATTTTTGTTTATTGCTTTATGTACAGTTACTTTACTGCTTTCTTTACTGCTTTTATATATCATACTGTCATACTGTGCTGGCTGGATCTGGTTTTTCTTTGGTGGGTGGGTGTTCCATTGAGAGTTAAGGTCCTATACCTGGGACCTGAGTGACACCTAGGCTAGAGTGAATCATATTCTTTCCCATTCCATTTCGGTCTGGTGCGGGAATATGAAACACGGTTCAGATATGGGTTTCTTCTTGAGAACTCTGTGCTACGGATTTCCTGTAGTGCTAGGGGGATCTGGGAAGCCTGCTAAGTCTGGATGACCTTTTAGTATTGACCTTCAGAAATTGAGGTGAATTAGAGGAGGAATTGTTATGGTTATTGTAAACACTGTACCTCCGGGTTAGAGGTGTTTACACTTCTCATAACTGATCCAAGTCTGAGGATCCTTGTTCTAGATCACTACCTGTGAGGGGGTTGGGCTGTTTACAGGTTTGCAGGTACCTTGACCTCAGAATACCCTGTTACTTTGACTTTGTTAAGAATGCTCCATGTTGGATAGTTCTTGTGATTCTAAAACCCTGGACATGTGGCTCTTTATTTGAGTCCCCCACCTTGGTTACTGGATTTATAGACCTCCATCCGGAATTCTTGAACACACATGGATCTATACCAAGGCAGTTTATCCAGATCCAGCTCAGTCACAAACCCTTTGCATATCATTTGCATACATCCTCATTGCATCATATTAACATGTGCTTATTTGTTTTTCAGGGTATCCATTTTCATCAGGTTTTGGTTTTGACCCCATCTGCAGCTTTGACCCATCTTCACCAGCATCTGCTTCAGTTTAGCTGTCTGCTTCAGCACCAGCCAGTCAGTGGTTTTCTCTACTTCAGCATTGTCATCAGCACTCTACCCAGTCTTCAGCATCATGGCTCCAAAGAAAAGCAATATCACCTATCATTTCTTCCAACCAGACTTGTCAGACATCAGGAGGGTCCAAACCCTGATGACCCCAGATCACATACCTCTGTTCAGGGAGCATTATGGGGATATACTTGACTTGGTCATGGATATGGACCCATCTCAGAGAAGCCTGATCCATACCTGCATCCAGTTCTATGACCCCCCATTGAGGTGTTTCACCTTTCAAGACTTTCAGTTGGGACCTCTCTTAGAAGAATATGCATCTTTGGTTGGTTTGCCTATCAAGAGAGAAATTCCTTTTAACCCTGAAATGGTCTTTCCCAGCAATGGAGAGATAGCAAGAGCTTTGCACCTGGAACCTGCTTTGATTGAGCAGCATATGACCTCTAAAGCTGGGATCCCTGGTTTTCATCTGGACTTCCTGATTTCTCAAGCTAGTCTGAAGACCTCCCTGGGGGATTGGAAAGCTGTTTGTGCATTGTTGGCCTTGAGTGTATATGGAATTGTGTTGTTTGCAGATGAGCCCAGATTCATCAGCAAGAATGCCATCCACCTGTTCATCCTGAAGAACCCAGTGCCAACCTTGTTGGGTGACCTCTATTACTCAGTACATCAGAGGAATGAGAAACAGAGGGGTAAGCTAGTGAGGTGTTGTGCTCCACTATTCCATGCTTGGCTTCTCAAGCATCTACCCAGGGCAGATGCATTCCTGAATCCTCATCAGCAAAGCAACTGGGCTAAGAGGCTCACTACTCTCACTGCAGCAGACATCAGATGGTGCACCCAAGGCACCAAGGGCAGAGATATGATCACAAGCTGTGGGCACTTTCCCAATGTACCTTTGGTAGGAGTTAAGGGAAGTATCAACTACAACCCCCTGCTGTTCAAGAGGCAATTAGGCTATGCACTGGTTCATGCTCCTAGGGAACAAGACCTGGTTGAGACCCTCTACTGTGAGAACAAGATCAGTTTGACTGTTGTTAGGCAGGCTGCCTGGGCCTGGGATCATGTTCAAACCAAGGGAATCACCATTCTGGGGAAGTGCAATAATGTGGCATCAGCCCAATATCATGAGTGGTCCTATGCTAGGGCCCAAATCTCAGGATTGCCCTTCACCATCAAAGACATGCCTGAGTCATCATCAGCACCACCCCCTGCTACTGTCAGTTTGGAAGAGTTTGAAGGCTTGAAAGAAAGAAATGAGAAGCTATCCCAAGCCCTGCAGAAGACCCTCAGGGAGAGGAGTGAAGGTATAAGGGAGATTGAAAGATTGGAGAAGCTGAGAGTGGAACACTTGACTAAGATTGAGAAGTCTGGAGACTATATCAACAAGTCTAAAGCTGGTGAGCAGATTCTGAAAAATGCTTGTAAAGAAGCCCAGTTCCAAAGAGCAAGGACAGACTTGTACTTGAAAGAGAGTCAGGCCAGGTGGGTCCGGATCACTGAAGCCCGTACTCTAGAAGACAAGAGAGTTCAAGATAAGATGGAGCAGATGGAAAAAGCCCTGGCAGCAGCCCAGGAGGAAATTTCAGAGTTAAAAATCAAAGCTGGAGTGAAGAAATCCAAAGACCAAAGCCAGAACAAGAAGTTGACTACAGCTGTTGCAACAAGAAACCTTCTCATCAGGAATCTTACGGAGCATCCGGCTGATCCTGTGACCGAAGCACTTCTTAAGGAAGTTCGCGAGGATGAGTTTGGCCTTGGAGTCTGATTATTTGCTTGTTGTTCCTTTTCCATGTACTTTTGCTTTTTGGTGATGTATTTTTGACCCCTTAGAGGGCTAGTGTTGTAAAAAATGAACAATTTGTATTATTTTACCTTTGTAATATATTTGTGTTTGTTTCCATCTGGGTTCACTTCAAAAGCAACTTCAACAGCATCATCTTCAAGGGTCTGGACGGGTCAAAACTGAAGACCAAGCCGGATACTTTGATAGCAAATAAGCATACTGCATTGCATACTAACCCTTTTGTTTGTTTTGTAGGTTTCGTTTTATTGTTTCTAACCTCTGTTGTGACACTCAGGAATTATTGCTCGCCGCAGGCTATTCCCTCTCAACAGGCCACACAGGTACCCTACAAGAAACAACCTTCCGGGCATCCAGATGGACCAGTTGCAGCAAGACCTCAATGAGGCCAGAACCCAGATGGCTAATGAAAGGGTGGAGATGAGAACCCAAATAACTCAGTTCATGGAAGTGATGAATAATTTAGCTCAAAGCCAGGAGAGGCTTAGAGTTCTGGTAGAGGGAAGAACTCAGGATGACCCCCATGTGGGAACTGCTGGCACCAGTAACAATGAAAGGGTGCAACCACATGTTAACCCCCCTGTGTTTGGTCCACATCTACATCCTGAGATTCATATTCCTGCAAACGTTCAAGGAACAGCTACTGCAGCCAGAGTACTTCAAGAGGATCCTCAGGAGGATCAGTTTACAGTCATGGGTGCTGGAGAGGAAACCTATGATAGGAGATTGGATGAGTTGGCTGAGAAGTTGAGGTCTTTGGAATCCCAAAATTCTTTGGGGTTCGATGTCATGGACATGGGTTTAGTAGAGGGGGTCAGGATCCCTCATAAGTTCAAGCCTCCTTGTTTCGAAAGATATAATGGGACTTCATGCCCCCGGACTCATTTGCAATCGTTTCTGGGAAGGCTGAAGGCCTATACAATGGATGAGAAGCTCTGGATGTTTTACTTCGAAGACAGTTTGACTGGAGCATCAAGGGAATGGTATTCCCATCTGACAAGAGCAACTGTAAGATGCTGGAAGGACCTGGCAGAGGCCTTCATCAGACAGTATCAGTATAATCTGGACATGGCACCCAATAGGACCCTCCTAATGGGGATGTCACAATCATCAAGAGAGAGCTTCAGAGAATATGCTCAAAGATGGAGACAGCTTGCTGCTGCTGTCCAGCCACCTATGTCTGAAAGAGAGATGGCTGATATGTTCATGAATACCCTTCAGGGAACCTATATTGACAGGTTGGCTGCTTTCTCGTCCACTAGCTTCGCAGATGTTGTTATAGCTGGGGAGAGAATTGAAAGCCTGTTAAAAATGGGTAAAATTTCCGATAATGGCGCCAGTTCGTCCAGCAGTACAAGGAAGCCTTTTGCAGGCCCTAGAAGAGCTGGCGAGACCAATGCCGTTCATACCAACAGGGGTAGGCCCCAATATGTTCAAAGGTCCATAGCAGCAGTCACTATCCCTGCTCCAGCTCATCCACAGCCAGTCTATCAACCTCCTCAACAAAACTTCCAACAACAACCTCCGTATCAGCAGAACCAATATCCTCCCAGGAACAACTACAACAACAACTCCAGCAACAACAATCAACAGAGGCCATTCCAACAAAGGCCCTCTCAAGCTAATCGAGTGATCGACCCGATTCCGATGCCGTATGCTGCCTTGCTGCCACAACTTCTGAAGCTCAACCTGGTTGAGCTAAGAACGTTGGCACCTCCGGACCCCAACAGTCTACCAAGAAACTATGACTCCAGTGCTAGGTGTGCTTTTCATTCAAACGCACCTGGTCACAGTACAGAAAAATGCAGGGCTCTGCATATGAAGGTACAAGACTTGGTAGACTCCAAGGCTCTGAATTTTGCACCTCCGCCCAATGTCAATAAAAACCCTATGCCAAACCATGGTGGTCCCCGAATTAATGCTATTGAAGAAGACACACCGTCTTATTTCATAACCAGTGTGGATCAGATCAGGACACCATTGGTGGAAATCAAAGCTCAACTCCGTGAAAGCAATATATTTCCGGGGTGTGAACTAGGGTGCCCATACTGCAATATTTCTTGGAATGGGTGTGAAGACTTGAGGAATGGCATTGACAGCCTTATTCAGAGTGGCTTACTGCAGATCACTACATCATTCCCGGCGAACCCGACGACTTCAGCAACAACGGTTTCAGATCCTCCTACAAATACAGCAACAATTGTTCCCAACAATTCATCAGCAACATCAGCAAGTACTTCATCTGTTCTACCCAATGATCAGTTTTCAACAGTTTCTCCTGCTACAACTTCAGCTTCAGTCCACTTCGACTCCCCATCAACAACAACAACAGTTCTTCCAGCAGAACCTTCTACAACACCAGCAAACAATCACGAAGATGTCTCCACTGTTACCATATTCTACGATCCAGAAAACAATTCCGCTTATCATTCAGAAGGTGCTGCTCCCACTAGAGCACCAGTTACAATCTTTTATGATCCACAGACAATAACAGTCCCCTCAGCAGCAGCAATCAGTCCAGTCACTGTCACGGTGCCTGGACCTGTACCATATGAAAGCGATAGGGCCATCCCTTGGCACTATGGCTCTGACGTATACTGTGAAGGAAAAAGAATCACTCTGGAAACATCATCACCTGCACCACAAATTGATAATGTGGGCGGAGGCGGAGGCTTCACCCGAAGCGGACGTCTCTTTGCTTCACAAGTTCAAAGACCTACTGCCGAAGCAGAAGCTGCTGCCAAGGCAAAAGGAAAAAGCCCGGTGCAGGAAGATCCAGCTGCCAAAGAAGCCCTGAAGACTCCATTCGATCAGGAAGTTGATGAGTTTATGAGGATCATCAAAAAGAGTGATTACAAAATTGTGGATCAGCTTCACCAGACGCCATCCAAAATCTCCATCCTCTCACTGCTTATGTGCTCCGAAGCCCATCGGAATGCACTACTGAAGGTACTGCACGCAGCTTACGTGCCCGAGGAGATTACTGTCAACCAATTGGAAACCGTGGTTGGTAATGTTACTGCTAGCAATGGGCTAGGGTTTACCAATTCTGACCTGACAGTGGATGGCCGCAATCACAACAAAGCCTTGCACATAACCATGGAATGCAAAGGAGCTGTCCTTTCACATGTGCTGGTGGACACAGGATCATCCCTGAATGTCTTACCAAAGAAGGCTCTGGTGAAGCTTGAATATGATGGTTTGGCATTGAGACCCAGCAACCTGGTGGTTAGAGCTTTTGATGGCTCGAAGAGATCGGTTCTGGGAGAGATTGAGCTGCCCGTGACAATTGGCCCGCAGACTTTTAAAACTATCTTTTATGTGATGGACATTCAGCCCGCCTACAGCTGTTTGTTGGGTAGACCCTGGATTCACGCCGCCGGCGCAATAACGTCTACCCTTCACCAAAAGTTAAAATTTGAGTGGGAAGGTCAAGTTGTCACAATCTGTGGAGAGGAGGACATTTTTGTCAGCCACCTGGCGACCTACAAGTACATTGAAATGGATGGAGAAATCCATGAAACAATGAGCCAGGGGTTTGAAGCGTTGAATGTGAATGAAGCATCTGCTGTATCTGGTACCCCGATGTCGTCTTATCAACAAGCCCGGAAGGTTGTTGAAGAAGGAACTGCCCAAGGCTGGGGCAAGGTCTTAGCTGTGGAGGAGAAGAAGGACAAATTTGGGTTGGGTTACAGACCAACTCAACATCAAGCAAAGGCTGCTGCAGAGCCAGGATTTGTCAGTGGGGGGATGCTTACCCCCGATGCTATCAACTGTCTGGAAGACGAGCTGGAAGAGGAGCGCAACCTGGAGAATTGGATTCGTCCGAAGATCCCGGGGAGCAGTGTCTCGAACTGGTCTTCCCAGGGAATTATAAGTGTTACTCGAGCAGAGTAATTATTATTTCCTGTATTTTAAAAGCATGCATCAAAGTCTTGCATCTTGCCCAAGATGACAAGACTCATTTTGTAATCAGGGCCATCTGTACTTTTGTGCAAACAAGATTAAGTTAATGAAATATCAGACAATCTTTTTGCAAACGAGTCTCTTTCTTTTATGCTCACTGTTTTTCCATTTTTCTTTTTGTACAAAAATAAATGGCAGTGTTTTTCAAAATGACAACTTCATTTCACTTTTCTAAATAAGACTAAAATCAGATCACTAAAATGAACCAATTAAAACCCTTGCAGAGAGTGCCATCCTGACCGCACCGACAACAGCACGGCTATGACATCGTATGACTTTGACAATCCGATCAATCAAGCTGAAGAAGGGGTTGAAGAAGAATACGAGCTTCCTGAAGAGCTAGCCAGGTTGTTAAGACAAGAGGAAAAGGTTATTACTCCTCATCAGGAGGAGGTTGAAGTGATTAATCTTGGTACAGAGGAAAATGTGAAAGAAGTCAAGATAGGGGCCTGCCTGCAAGACTCAGTGAAGAAGCAACTGATAGATCTGCTTCAAGAATATGTTGATGTGTTTGCTTGGTCCTACCAAGATATGCCAGGGTTGGATGCCAATATTGTTGTGCATAAGCTGCCTTTGAGGGAAGAATGCCCACCAGTCAAACAGAAGCTGCGCCGAACTCGCCCAGACATGGCTATGAAAATCAAGGAAGAGGTACAAAAGCAATGGGACGCCGGGTTCCTTGCTGTGACTAGCTATCCTCCGTGGGTTGCTAACATAGTACCTGTGCCTAAGAAGGATGGAAAAGTAAGAATGTGTGTTGATTACCGGGATCTGAACAGAGCCAGCCCGAAAGATGACTTCCCATTACCTCACATTGATGTATTGGTGGATAACACGGCTCAGTTCTCGGTATTTTCCTTCATGGATGGATTTTCGGGATACAATCAGATCAAGATGTCACCTGAAGACATGGAGAAGACAACATTCATCACACCTTGGGGCACGTTCTGTTATAAAGTGATGCCATTCGGACTAAAGAATGCTGGTGCAACGTATCAACGGGCTATGGTAACATTGTTTCATGACATGATCCATAAGGAAATCGAATGTTATGTGGATGATATGATCGCCAAGTCCCTTACAGAGGAAGATCACCTGGTGAATCTGCTCAAGTTATTCGAGCGTCTGAGGAAATACCAACTAAAGTTGAACCCCAACAAATGCACATTCGGGGTACGATCCGGTAAGCTGCTGGGCTTTATTGTAAGTGAGAAGGGGATTGAAGTTGACCCTGATAAAGTCAAAGCTATTCAAGAAATGCCTGCACCGAAAACTGAGAAAGAAGTTCGAGGGTTCTTAGGTCGATTGAACTACATTTCACGGTTCATATCTCACCTTACAGCAACTTGTGAACCCTTATTCAAGCTGTTAAGAAAGGAGCAAACGGTCAGGTGGAACGAAGACTGCCAGAAAGCTTTTGACAAGATCAAGGAGTATTTGCAAGAACCTCCAATCCTTATGCCTCCAGTTGAAGGAAGACCTCTGATTATGTACTTGACAGTATTAGAAGAATCGATGGGGTGTGTACTAGGTCAGCATGACGAGTCTGGTCGAAAAGAGTATGCGATATACTACCTAAGCAAAAAGTTTACCGACTGTGAACAGCGTTATTCACTGCTCGAGAAAACTTGCTGTGCTTTAGCGTGGGCTGCTCGCCGACTGAGACAGTATATGTTGACCCATACTACTCTATTGATCTCAAAAATGGATCCAGTTAAGTACATTTTCGAGAAGCCAGCTCTTACCGGACGGGTTGCAAGATGGCAGATGATTCTTACAGAATACGACATACAGTACACATCTCAGAAAGCCATCAAGGGCAGTGTACTATCTGAATATCTTGCTGAGCAACCCATTGATGACTACCAGCCTATGAGGTTTGACTTCCCTGATGAAGACATCATGTTCATTAAAGCAAAAGATCAGGAGGAGCCTATTCACACTGAAGGGCCTGACCCAGAAGAAGAATGGACTATGATGTTTGATGGGGCTGTTAATATGAATGGCCGTGGTGTTGGTGCAGTACTCATTACACCTAAAGGAGTTCACATGCCTTTCTCGGCAAAACTCACTTTCAACTGCACTAACAACGAAGCTGAATACGAAGCTTGCATTATGGGTCTTGAGGAAGCCATTGACCTCAGGATCAAAACATTGACCGTATTCGGAGATTCAGCTTTGGTAGTCAATCAGACCAACGGAAAATGGTACACCCACCAAGATCATCTGATACCTTACAGGGATTATACAAGAAGGTTATTGACTTTCTTCACAACAGTCAAGCTTGAGTATATCCCTCGGGACGAAAATCAGTTTGCGGATGCTCTTGCTACCATTTCGTCCATGATCAAAGTTCAAGCTGCTAACTTTGTACCTCAGATTTCAGTATCGAGACTTGATAGACCAGCATATGTATTTGCAGCAGATATTGCTAAAGATGATAAGCCTTGGTTCCATGATATTAAGTGCTTCTTGGAGGATCAAACGTACCCACCTGGGGCATCTTCCAATGATAAAAAGACTTTAAGAAGGCTTGCTGGAAGTTTCTTTCTGAACACTGATGGATCTTTATACAAGAGGAACTTTGATATGGTACTCCTCAGATGTGTTGACAAGACAGAAGCAGATTTGTTGATGCATGAAGTGCACGAAGGATCCTTTGGTACCCATGCTGGAGGGCATGCCATGGCTAAAAAGTTGTTAAGATCAGGCTATTACTGGATCACAATGGATGCAGACTGTTGTGCCTACGCCAGAAAATGCCATAAATGCCAGATTTATGCAGACAAGGTGCATGTGCCTCCCAATCCCCTGAACATAATGTCTTCACCATGGCCCTTTGCTATGTGGGGCATTGACATGATTGGCAAAATTGAGCCAACTGCTTCGAACGGCCACAGATTCATCCTGGTCGCCATCGATTATTTTACAAAGTGGGTTGAAGCAGCTTCATATGCAAATGTCACAAGGCAAGTGGTAGCCAGATTTCTGAAAAGAGATATCATCTGTCGATATGGAATGCCCGAGCGAATCATTACTGATAATGGTTCCAACTTGAACAACAAAATGATGGCAGAACTGTGCCGAGACTTCAAGATCCAACATCACAATTCTTCTCCTTACAGGCCAAAGATGAATGGCGCTGTTGAGGCAGCAAACAAGAATATCAAGAAGATTGTGCAGAAGATGGTAGTCACCTACAAAGATTGGCATGAAATGCTACCGTTTGCCTTGCATGGGTACCGCACATCAATCAGGACATCCACTGGGGCAACACCGTATCAACTTGTGTATGGTATGGAAGCAGTCCTACCTGTTGAAGTTGAACTACCCTCCCTACGGGTACTGATGGATGTTAAGCTAAACGAAGCAGAATGGGTTCGGTCCCGATTCGAACAACTGAGTCTGATCGAAGAGAAGAGATTGGCTGCAATCTGCCACGGGCAGTTATATCAGAAAAGGATGAAGAAAGCCTTCGATCGGAAAGTCAGGCATCGAGAGTACCAAGTGGGAGATCTTGTGCTGAAAAGAATCCTCCCTCCTCATACAGATTACAGGGGCAAATGGACTCCAAATTACGAAGGACCATTCGTCGTCAAGAAAGTCTTCTCTGGTGGAGCACTGATGCTCAGCACCATGGATGGTGAAGATTTCCCGTCCCCTGTGAATTCAGATGCAGTTAAAAAATACTTCGCATAAAATGACCCGCTGGACATAAAAACAGAATGTAAGTCCAGGCAAAAATAGGGCATCCCGGCGAGTCAAAAACAGAATAAAAGACTCGGGCAAAAATAAGGGAAATAATTAAAAAATGTACACCCGCTGAGTTGAAAAGCCGCATTGGACAGCTCAGGCAAAAATGGGTATCCCGATGGATTGAAAACCCGAAAGGGCGATCCATGCAAAATAAGGGAATAAGCGAACGACTGCATTCTGAATTCGTCTGTATCACCTACAACTTGGTAAGCTCCAAGGGATCAAGCTGCAATCAGAATCAACTCTCTCCAGAAAGCAAGACGAGAAGAACGTCATCGTCATACGAGTCATAGCAGGAGAGGAAGCTCCTTGAAAGCATCGCCAGCACCGCCAGCACTTTATTTCTCAATTTGTAACAATCTCCTCATTTCAGGAGATATGTTTCTCTGACTGTATCTTGCCAATTCAGGGCACACGAATTAATATAATCAGATTTTCAGTCATGTCTCGTTTTACATTTATGTTTTGCAAAGAGTTGTCTGATGTCTCTAAAAACACAATTGCATAAGTACAGATGCCTCTCTCTAAAAATAAAACACATGCTTGCAGGGAATATACTTACTCTCGAAAGTACTTATTTCCTATGACGGAATCTCAGTAAAAGATACCTCGGGACCATTTGTGCGTTTCTTTATCTTTGCAGGATTGCAGGTATCCAGAATACAACCTGGGGCATGCCAGTTACGCCTTAGCAAGATGGCAAATCGTTATCAACTCGGTCTATCTTCCACGTGGCAATGGGATGTGCCCATCTCCCCAGCGGAGCTGTCAAATCAGCATACACTCAATCTCAGTATCCGAGATGCTCTATCCCCAGCTGAGTTGCTCCCCATTGCTCTCCCCAGCTGAGTTGCCTCTCACTTCCCCAGCCGGGTTGCCATTCTTCCTCAACAGAATACAGAAATCAGGGAATCATCTCCCCACAGAGCCTCAGGCCTCTATTCAGAAGAGCAGCGCACGAAGAAGTCACAACAGAGAGAGAGAAAGCTTCTACAAACCCCAGCTGGGTCCCGCATTATAAGGATACGTCAACCAGTGATCTATATCCCCAAGCAGATACACCAATAGATCTACCAATGATCCCATCCCCAGCTGGGATGTTCACTTCAAGCAGATCGATCAGAGATCTTTGCAGCAATGGGATCCGAATCCCGGATCGGTGCCTCTTTGCATAATCATAGCATTCGCATCATATTCACCCCCAGAGCGTAGCATTCCGTCTAATACGGAGCATTACGGCAAAAAATCAAATGCATAGCATAATCATAAGTCATGTTGTGATTTGAACACTTGTAAATATTGACAATCTGTCGGCATACAGAATACATCCCCATCAGAGTCCCAGCAAAAGCAGTTGCCCCATATCACAAACACCAGTGCATATCTCCTTTTTGATACCCGTCCGTATCATCATTTCCCAGCAGGTTGCCTGAATACACTTTACAAACCAAGATCACCAGTATTGCAGATACATCCTGACACTCGTCCGTGTCGTGTCACCAGCAGAAAGCCAAAGACACCCTCTTTGCACTTACATATACCTATACACTTTCTTGACACCCGTCCGTGTCATATCCCCAGCGTGGTCGCCTATATTTGTATATACACTTTCCTGACGCCCGTCCGTGTCATATCCCCAGCAGATAAACACTCACCTATACATTATATACTCACTACTCATTGGTACACCTACTCAGATACTCATCCGTGTCATATCCCCGCAGATTCGACAGTAGTCCTTGTTCTTTGTTAACCAGTTGATACTCGTCCGTATCATCAGCTCTGAGCACGTGTCAGTTTGTTTCTACATGATACTCGTCCGTATCATAGTCTTAAGGATGCTCGTCCGCATCTTTAATCTATACACAATACCAAACACTTATACCTTTTGTTTCTTGGATGTAAACGCTCGTCCGTGTTTACTATCTCCCCAGTAGATCGCAGTCAAATTTCCTTTTTATCTAACACTCGTCCTGTGTTATGATAAACTTTGAGAGCAGCCGTCCCCTGCTAAGTGGTCGTCCTCCACTTCTTGATGGTCGTCCTCCATCATGCTCATCCGATGGCCGTCCCCATCGTTGATTTTAGCAGCCGTCCCCTGCTAGGTGGTCGTCCTCCACCTTTAGATGATCGTCCTTCATCACTTTATCCAATGGCCGTCCCCATTGTTGATTTTAGTTGTCTAACACTCATCCTGTGTTATGATAAACTTTGAGAGCAGCCGTCCCCTGCTGAGTGGTCGTCCTCCACTTCTTGATGGTCGTCCTCCATCATGCTCGTCCGATGGCCGTCCCCATCGTTGACCTTTTCTATCCGATGGCCGTCCCCATCGTTGATATTTTGGCAGCCGTACCCTGCCAGGTGGTCGTCCTCCACCTTTGATGGCCGTCCCCATCATATTTCTTTTATACCCAACAGAGCAGCCGTCCCCTGCTAGGTGATCGTCCTTCACCTTTGATGGCCGTACCCCATCATCTGTTTATTTCATTTATTCTTTAACCCGATGGCCGTCCCCGTCGTGGTCCCTTTTCCTTTTTAGCCCGATGGCCGTCCCCATCGTTGGTTACTTTACCTTTATGAACTTGATGGCCGTCCCCGTCATGTTTCATTAATCCTCAGAATTTTGCAGCTCTATCTTGATGGCCGTCCCCATCATGATATTTTATTTTCCCAGCTAGTCGGCCGTCCCCGTCTTAGCTTTACCTTTTATCCCCAGCATGTCGGCCGTCCCCGTCATTGCTTTACACACTTTCCCCAGCATGTCGGCCGTCCCCGTTTACCCAGCAGTCGTTCTCTGCTCGACGGTCGTCCTCCGTCGCCCACACTTTACAATATACTTTATTTGCTTTTACAATCTATATCCCTTTTCTTCTTCATTTCTGTGAGTGCAAATTTTGGACTGTCTTTGATATTCAACCACAAGTTATCTTGTTTGCCTGTTAAGCCGCCGCTTACAACCTGCACAGCTAACTCATGCTTGAATAGGGGCAGCTGTAAACACCCCAAATTTGCCCTCACCCATTCACACATGACTTGTGATCATCTCATATGCATAAACACAAACACATCATCTCATGTCTCATTTGTTTTCACTGGATAGTTTCCAAGGCATCTGCACCTAGGGTTTGTGATCTGAGCAACCTCAGGGCATCTTGAGCCATTCCAAAGGCCACTAATCAACTCAAAGGGGTCCATGTGTGTTCTTATATCATGTTACATCCTCACAAAGTCAAAATTGCAGAGGGATCACAAGAACTAGGGTTTGAGTGGATGCAGAGCCAGGATGAACTGCACAGCTGACTGAAAATTAGGGTTTTGGTTTCAGAGGCCATAACTCCAAATTTTTTGGTCATTCTTGTTTCCATTGGTCTCTATATGGTATAGGGAGTATGCATATCAATTTTCATGAAGAAATTCCATGGGGAAGTCATCTGATCAAGAGTTGACTTTTCAGACAAGTCAGTGCAAAATCAGGGCATCTGAGGCCCCCAATGACCCAACCAATGGGTGATCTTCATCATTTTGAGTGTATATGATCTTTATTTGATCATGGAAGAAGGTTGAAGTTCATAAAAATCAAAAATTTAGGGTTTTTGCAAATGTTGACTTTTTGGGCATAGTTGACTTTTCAAGAATGCATCATTTTAGGTCAATTTTCAAGCCTTGATTCATGATCCAAAAAGGCTTCAAATGGAAAAACTTTGGTCATGAAAGTTGTAGATCTCATCTTTCCCTTTTCAAAAAGTACAAGAACATGATCTAACTCTTCATGGATCAAAAGTTATGGCCATGCAAAGTTGCCAAAAATCATTGTTTTTCAAGTTATGCACCAAGTGGAAATTTTGCTAAGTCTTGAATCAATGCATGATTGCTGCCTCAAATTCATGACAAACCAGCATGTGAACATCCTCTAAGTCACAAAAATCAGAAATGGACCAAGTTTGCTCATGGTTTGGTTCATGAAACTTGATTTTTCTCATGGAAATCCATAAAGCTAACCAAGTTGCAAAACACTCATGAGCTTTCAACCAACTTGCTGCATTGAGCCTTGGGTCAAGCCAACCTCTCACACTCACCATGCTGCACCAGAACCCAAGTTGTCCTTGCCTAGTATCATGCCATGCCCTATCTTACACAAAAGTGGACTTTGAGCAAAAAGCAACTCACCTATCATAGCAGGCCATGTCACATCAAGAGGCCAATCAGAATTGTTTATTCATTCATTTTGCTAGCCATATCACATAGAACAAAGGCTGAAACATTGACATTCATAACTTACACAAAAACCTCCCAACTTGCAAGTTCTATCGAATCTCATTACACAGCCTGCAAGCACAAAATCTTTTTCCTCCATTCATCTCACCTTGATCCATAGAACACAAAGCATCAAGAACCAGAGCTTGAAACAACCAAAACACCTCACTGCCATTTCACACTCCCTTTTGCAGTTTCATTCGAATCCCTCATTCTAGCCCACAAACACATAAACCAACACCACCAATCTTCTTTGCACATTGCATAGACCTCATACAACTCATCACCATGGCCTGAATCAGCCAGAATCTCATCTGCCATTGTTGACTGAGCTTGAAGCAGTTCTCTTCGAAACTCATCATCCAGCAAGTCTAAACTCCATTTGAGCATCCAGACATCTTTGGGGGGCCAAGAGGAGCAGCTTGCACTTAAAGAAAGGGCCTGAAAGTTCCTAAATCAAAGGTTGCAAATCTCAGGTAGCTCCAAATATTTTTTTCCAGAAATCTCATTTTATGTTACAAACTTGTTCCTTATGTTCTCCTGATCATGCTGATGCTTTTAGTTTTTGAAATGGATGTGTTTTGAGAATTTAATTGCTGTTTAAAGCTTGCGAACCCTAGAACTTAGTTTCTTCGATTCAGCTTGTTTAGGTTAGATAAATTTGTTTTGAGAGAGGGGTTTAGTTCGTGAGGTGTTGGGGATCATTTCCCATGTCTTAGTTTTCATTTACATTACGTTTTGAGAGGTTTTGAACTTTTTCAGGCAAGCTTCTGGCCGGAGAAGACGACCGGAAGTCTTCTCCGGCCACCTGAGATTAATTATGCCCTAATCCCATAATTAATGTCAGTTTGAATTCTGGCCGTTGATGTGCGTTGACCCATTGACTTCCCTCCAGATTGAGTGGTCAGGATGTGTTTGATTAGCCCTAATTCTCCATTAATTTTTAATTAATTATAATTAGCCCAGGACAAATCCTAGCCACAGGATTGCGCGCCAGTCAACTCATTTAAACTCTGGAGCAATCCTGGCCATCCACCTTGTTTACTTTTCACTTTATTTAAATTTAATTCATTTTCCTTCTATTTTATTTGCACAATTTATTAAAAATAGCTAAAAAATCATAAAAATTATGAAACTTTTTCTTTAAGGTTTTATTAATTTTTATGACACAAAAACATTTTTATTTTATTTTTTATCATAAAAAAGGTATTTTTAAATATTTAAAAGATTATTTTTAATTGATTAATGAGAATTAATTAATTAAAAATACTTTTAGGTATTTAAAAATTACAAAAAAATTCATGAAATGTTCTAAGACATTTAGAAACATTGTCCAACCTTCAAACCAAATTTCTTTTTTGATCTTGATGCATTTTAAGAATTTTTCATTGAATTAAATCATTTTTGATGCATTATTTTGATCATATGTTTGAAAATTCATTTCTGCCTTTTGGTAAGGGTTGAGACATTGATTCTTTTTGTATTGTTTTCCATTTGACATGAACTTCCAAGGATAAAAAGGCCAAGATTTGATCTTGCATTTTCTAATTGATTGGCATTTCTTTTGTTACAAACCCTAAAAAACCCTAATAACTTGTAAAATTCATAACTTGAGTTTGGTTGAGAGTTGAGAGCTCCCCTTTGGGCAGTGGTTCATTATAGGTCTAGGGTTTCTTTAGGTACCATTTTCCATTTTTCATATTAGGGTTTGCTTCTGTTTTTGGTTTGTGTTTGATGTTTGTTTCATGAACCCTAATTTGGGCTTTCCCTTTGCATCATTCTTGCATTTCCTTGCATAACTTGACTTGTCATTGCATTTTGTGCATTCTTATGTTTCATTTGACATCTTAAGACATGTAGAAAGCATCATTTGCATATTTGCCATGTCATTTGTCTTGTGTGCTTCATAACATTTCATGTTTATTCATGTTCCTTAACTTGCATCATTTGCATCCATGACTTTGTATGAACATCTCATTGTCTTGTCTCATGTTCATAGCACTCCATAGCATCATCATCATCATCAACATGCTTCTGGTTTTTGCTTATCATATCATTTCATCTCATTTAGCATTGTATTGCATTTGTTTCTAACATTTCAGGTGGTAAGTAAAACTTGAGAGGTGAATTTGCCTTCACTTCTCATAACTTTTCTTTTCATCTCTCTTGCATCCATTGCTGCATTCTTATGTGTGTTTGAGTTTGAGCTTGCTCATTCTTCCTCCTCCCACTTTCTTTCTTCAAGTGACTTGACTTCTTGAATGAAGCAAGTCACTTTGCTTCTCTTGATCTTGTTCATCTGCTTCCTGGTGGTTCATCTGAAGATTGTTCTTGAAAACCTCACAAACATTAGGACCAACCAAGCATGATAATGAATTAGGGTTTTGATTAGTCTCCCCCATAGTTTTTACCTTTGTGTCTCTCCTTGAGTCATTTCTCCTTACCTCATAATCAGGGACTAAACCCTCAAGGCTTTAAGACTTTGTGATTAAGATCATGCCTGCATCCTTCTTTTAGGATGGAGTGTATAACTTCAATCCTAAGTCTTGGACCCTTAAGGTGTTGAACTCTCTTAATTAATCCATCTAATAATCATCAAGACATTACACTTGTAACTTGGGCCTTGCATTAGGGTTCTAATTCTTCCTTAATTGGTTAAGAAGGACTAACCCTAAAGTTAATGGACAAGTCCCCCTCAAGTTGTCTTACAAATCATAAAAAACACTTCATCACCATATCATTAATAAAATCCACTTAATCAAAGGTTTGTTCTGTCATGGGTTTAATCCCTAATCATGGATTAAGCTGAGGATCCTTCCTCAGCTTAAACACCCTCATCTATTATCCTTCTTTTAGGATAGTGTAATGAGCCTGTTAAATCCCTGATTATGGCTTAACCTCATTACTTAACACTAAACAAAAATCACAAAAACATTTAATTAATCACAAGTAGGTTAATGATCTTAACCCTACATCAAAGGTGATTAAGTGTGAGAATCTGACTTCACGCTTGAGGTAATTCTCATTACCCCTAATCAGAGGGGTGATGTGATGAGTTTACCAAATCCATTGATTTAGGTTTAAGCTCATTATCTTATGACAAACTCCAAAAAGAAATAAAAGACTGAAAACTCAAAAACAAACAATAATCGTCTCCTTCGGGATTCTTTTCTCATCATCTTCACTCACAACCGAGAACTTGCTTCTTCCGTCTAATGCAAGACAGTTTGCATCTGTGCCAGACAGATCATACACTTGAGCATAGAATGCAAGCAGTTCACCAGTCAATCCTTTCAGTCTCTTTGGGTCGAACTACGGTGTTCTGACTTCCTCATTGCACGAGAGGATACGTAGGCATAACTTAACAGTTATCGAACAAAAGTCTCTGTACATTCCCCCCTCCTTCTAGCTTCATTCTTTAGCCTCATGATCTTGAGCATTTCACTCCTTTCTTACACTGACACTTTCATACTTCACATCACTTATACACTTTACACTGACACCTGTACATATTGCTTTCAGCTCTTTATACACAAATTGCACTGACACTACCCCTTTAAAACACAAATCTTTTAAGCGTGGATCCCGTCGAGTACGACGGACAATCTGGGTGCTAATACCTTCCCAGGTTGTAACCAACCCCCTTTCTCAGTCTCTCTGGTTCGCAAACCGTCTTATCCATCTCTTTCTAGGTCTATGCAGCATTACCTTTCCTCCGGGATAAAAATGCCTAGCTGGCGACTCTTTTCATTCTCCAGTGAGTTCACGGCTGTGTGTTCTCACTGTTCCCTTCGCCGACCGTTCGCGTCTGTACCTTCATCTGATCCATTTTCATTTGTCGGGAGCGACACATTCCACTGAGTTTCAATTCTGCTATGACCGGTATGTCTTCAAGATTTCTCCGTTTCTAATATTGCTTTCTGAAGAGGATGATTGGACTGATTCCTACCCTTTAGAAATTTCCAAGTTGAGTGAGACGACGATGTAGTGCAGATAACTCAGATCTCAGTCATTCGCTTATTCCCTCTTTTGCGTGAACCGCCCTTTCGAGTTTTCAATCCATTGGGATACCCTTTTTTGCCTGAGCTGTCCAATACGGATTTTCAACTCACCTGGTGTACGTTTTTATTTATTTATATCCCTAGCTTTTTCCCGAGCCTTTTATTCTATTTTTGGCTCGCCGGGATGCCCCATTTTTTCTTGGACTTTTATTCTGTTTTTGTCCAGCGGGTCTCTTTATGCGAAGTATTTTTTAACTGCATCTGAGTTGACAGGGGATTGGAAGTCTTCACCATCCATGGTTGTAATCATTAGAGCTCCGCCTGAGAAAACTTTCTTAACCACGAATGGACATTCATAGTTTGGAGTCCACTTGCCCCTATGATCTGAACCTGGAGGAAGGATTCTCTTGAGTACAAGTTCACAAAATTTATACTCCCGAGGACGTATTCTCTGATCAAATGCCTTCTTCATTCGCCTCTAGTATAACTGACTGTGGCAAACGGTTGCAGGCCTCTTCTCTTTGATCAAACACAACTGATTGTACCGGGAACGTACCCATTCAGCCTCATCAAGCTTGACGTCCATCATTTCCCTCAAAGAAGGGAACCCAATTTCAACAGGTAGGACGACTTCCATACCATACACATGCGAGAACAGTGTTGCCCCAATTGACATTCTAACTGACATTCGGTACCCATGCAAGGCAAATGGTAATATCTCATGCCAATCTTTATAGGTGACGACCATTTTCTGCACAATCTTCTTGATATTCTTGTTAGTTGCCTCGACCGCACCATTCATCTTTGGCCGATAAGGAGAAGAATTGTTATGTTGTATTTTGAAGTCCCGACACAACTCAGCCATCATCTTGTTGTTCAGATTAGAACTATTGTCAGTAATGATTCTTTCGGGCACTCCGTATCTGCGAATAATATCTCTTTTCAGAAATTTGGCCACCACTTGCTTGGTAACATTGGCATAAGATTTTGCTTCGACCCATTTGGTGAAGTAATCAATTGTGACCAGTATGAAATGATGGTTGTTCGAAGAAGTAGGCTCGATCTTCTCGATCATATTAATGCCCCATATACAAAAGGGCAAAGGAGATGACACGATGTTCAGCGGGCATGGAGGTCCATGCACTTTGTCTGCATAAATCTGGCATTTATGACACTTCCGGGTGTATGCACAACAATCACCGGCCATTGTTAACCAATAATACCCCGATCTCAATAGTTTCATTGCCATTGCATGTCCTCCGGCATGGGTACCAAATGATCCATCGTGGACTTCTTGCATTAACATGTCTGCTTCGTGTCTATCCATGCATATGAGCAAGACCATGTCAAAGTTTCTCTTATATAACACACCATCAGCATTTAAGAAGAAACTTGCAGCAAGTCGCCTCAAAGTCTTCTTGTCATTGGAAGATACCCCACATGGGTATTCCTTGTCCTTCATGAAGCATTTGATATCATGAAACCATATATTTTCATCAGATATTGCATCGGCAACAAACACATATGCTGGTATATCAAGTCTTGATATGTCAATCTTGGGGACATAGTTCCAACACAACACTTTGATAGTTGAAGAGAGTGTGGCCAACACATTGGCAAACTGATTCTCGGCTCGTGGTACATACTGGAGCTTTACTGTCATGAAGAATGTCAACAATCTTCTCGCATAATCCCGGTATGGAAATAAGGGAGGTTGATGTGTAAATCACTTGCCGCTGAATCTCCAAATATATCGAGGTTCTTAATCCTGAGATTAATAGCCTCATATATTCCCATGATGCAAGCTTCATATTCCGCTTCATTGTTGGTGCAACTGAAACTTATTCTGGCAGCAAAGGGAAAATGGACACCTTCAGGAGTAATAATTATAGCACCAACTTCGTGCCCATTCATATTGACGGCCCCATCAAACATCATACCCCATTTGGATTCAGGGTCTGGCCCCTCCTCCGGGAATGGTTCCTCGCAGTCTTTAGCTTTGAGGCACATGATGTCCTCATCAGGAAAGTCAAAGCTCATGGGTTGATAGTCATCCTCAAGAGGTTGCTATGTAAGATAGTCTGAGAGCACACTTCCTTTGATGGCTTTCTGTGAAGTGTACTGGATGTCGTACTCGGTCAGTACCATCTGCCAACGTGCAACCCTTCCGGTCAATGATGGTTTCTCAAAGATATACTTGACAGGATCCATCTTTGAAATGAGCAGGGTTGTGTGGGTCAACATATATTGTCTTAGTCGGCGAGCAGCCCATGCCAAAGCACAACAAGTTTTCTCGAGCAATGAGTATCTTGACTCATAGTCGGTAAACGTTTTGCTAAGGTAGTATATTGCATGTTCTTTTCGACCAGACTCGTCATGTTGACCTAGAACACACCCTATAGATCCTTCAAGCACGGTTAAGTACATGATGAACGGCCTCTCCGGAATCGGAGGAATTAGGATAGGAGGTTCCTGTAGATATTCTTTAATTTTCTCGAAAGCCCTCTGGCAATTGTCATTCCACCTAACTGCCTATTCTTTTCTTAGCAGCTTGAAAATTGGTTCACAAGTGGCTGTGAGGTGAGATGTGAATCGTGCAATATAGTTCAATATACCTAGAAAGCCACATACTCCTTTTTCTGTTCACGATGCAGGCATATCTTGAATAGCTTTTACTTTAGCAGGGTCTACCTCTATCCCTCTTTGACTCACTATGAAACCCAGCAGTTTCCCGGAACGCACTCCAAAAGTGAACTTGTTCGGATTTAACCTCAGACGAAACTTCCTCAGTCTCTCAAACAGCTTTTTGAGGTTAACCAGATGTTCTTCCTCAGTTTGGGACTTGGCAATCACGTCATTCATGTAGCACTCTATCTCCTTGCGAATCATATCATGGAAGAGTGTCACCATAGCCCGTTGATACGTTGCCTTGACATGCTTCAATCCGAAGGGCATCACTTTGTAGCAAAATGTGCCCCAAGGGGTAATGACCTATGCTTCAACCAATGATGTATACTTCATTTTTCAATTATTTTGAATGCAATGCAATTCATGATAATGTATGATAAATGATGTGAAAATGAGAGGAAAATTTTTGGGGTATTACAATTACCGATTATGCGATTTCGTGTTGGATGATGAATTGAAAACAAGTGAAAATGGTGACTGATCACAACCCCAAACTTATCTCATTTCTTATCCTCAAGAAATGCTAAAGACAACAATTAGGTCACCCCTAATTTATTCTCGCTATCCATAGTACTGCTGAGATTTTTTGCGACTCTCCTTCACTTTCTTCTCAACCTTTCCTTCTTACCCGACTCATGGCGATTGATAACACTAAATCATATTGCATATTTGATTCGGATTGCACGTGTTTATTAGGAATTTTTTTTCTTGTGTTATGCTTGTATTTTGTTTTATTTTCAAGTATTTTGTTTATCCAGAGATCCTCGTGAAGTTATGAAGAAAAAAGAGCAACAAAACCAGTTTTTGAGCGAATTGTTCACATGGCATCCAGCATGGCGGCCGCCACAGGGTAGGCCATGACATGGATGGGTTTAATCTTCTTTCAACTTCCATGTTCCCCTCAACTGTATCCTGTTGTTCACATGGAAGACGCCATAGGATGGTGGCGGGAGCCACCTTTCTTACTAAGTATCCCGCCTAAAAGAAGTTGGAGGGCAACCTGGTCTTTCCATTTTGTTTTCTTTGGATATAAATAGATCAATTCCTTGTTCATTTTCTTCATCTAATCTTACTAGAAAACTTACACCATATATTGTCCAGTCTTGTAAGTGATAATCCCTTCACATCGAAGAGTTATCACACCATTGATAGAGTTTGTAATCGAGTTTGGAGCACTCTGGTAGAAGTTAATCCTACCGCCATTTTCATTTCCAGTCACATTTATTTCCAGTTGTACCTGATTTAAAGCCTCCAATTTGGAGCAGGTTTCTATTTACATCGCTGATAACGAGAAAAAGTATCGATTATATTGCTATGTTTCAATATCGTTTTATCGCATAATTGTCGTTTTAACACCCGATTCCTCGAGTTTTCTTTGCCATTTTGCAGGTACATCGTATACAGAGCTAAATCATGAGCCACAAGTGAAATGAGCAAAATCAACCATCAAAAGATGAAGAAAGGAAGAATTCTGCATAAACCTGCATTTTTTGTAACACTCACAGTCGTCACCTAGGAGTCACGACCGTGACATGCTAAAAGGAGAAGTCACGGTCGTCACAAGTCCCTCACGACCGTGACGCGCATCAAACATGGATCACGAACGTGACACCCTTGTCACGACCGTGACAAGGGGAAATTAGGGTATTTGACTGAGACTTGGTCATGAACGTGTACGCAACGTAAATCCAACATGCCTATTTTCCAGCAGACCAAGTATTCCAACGTTTCCCTGGATTCTCTCATTTCCTACGAGGCCCAAGCATAAATTCCAACTGCCAAGCCCATTTAGTTTTCTATAAATAGCTTAACTTCAAGAAAAAATTTACAGAGTTTTTTTAGTTTTTAATTTTCTTGCGGAAGCTCTGCCGATTTTATTTGCACCCTTTTATTTTTTCAGCATTAATTTTCTTGCTTTAATTTTCTGTACCCCAACCAACCATATAAAAATTTCCAACATTAGGAAATTGTTATAAATTAATTTGTTTCAAAGCCTTCAGAATTCTTTTAGAATTTTTATTTTCGAGTCCGGTCAGTACTCCGAGCTTTCCAGCCTGTGGAAGAAGGAGTCTACTACTTTTATTGTTATCCAGGTTTATATTTAAATTGCATTTATATTAATGTTGAATATTTATTTTTCTGCCATGCATATTTTATTTTATATTTCTCTGCCTCTGTCTGGTTCAACAATAATGAGTAGCTAAACACCTTAGGGCGGTATGTAATTAAAACAAACTAAATCGGTAAAATCAACTCTAGGCTTAAAATAATTAAGAGCTTAAAATTCTGGCTGAGACTTTTTATTATAAAATCAACCTTTTTGTTACGAGAGTAAGGAAAGTGTATCAGGTTAGGTCAAGACCACGAGAGTGTGAGATTTTAACCAGATAGCTAAAGTTAGGCATTTAATTTAAACACAGCGAGAGCGCTTTAAAATGAATTAGAATTACTAAGTTTCCAAAAATTATTTCTAAACACTTATGGGCTAGCGAGAGCAGGCATAGAGCTTTAGGGGTAAGATCTGAGATAAGACCACGAGAGTGTGAGTTAAAGATATTTAAACTGGTAACCTCTACAGAATAGATTAAGTGAACCATCTTTATAAGCCTAGGTTAGATTGACCCGCCTAAGTTAGCATAATTACATACCGACCGCCTTAGTATTATTTATTAAACTTAAATTTAATTCCCGCCTTTAATCTTTATAAACAACCAAAAATCGTGACAACCCTTCACCTTAGCTAAACTAGAAATTCCTCTAGCACTAAGTAATCATAGAGTCCCTGTGGATCGATAATCTTAAATATTACTTCGATAGGCTGTGCACTTGCAGTTAAGATACCGCTAGACACATAATTAGATACGTCTTTAGCCCATCAAGTTTTTTTGGCGCCGTTGCCGGGGACCTTAATTTAGTTACTAGTGCACTTTAGGGTAGCATTGTCTAGACTAAGGTAACAACTATTTTCTTTTCTTAATCTAAATTCCCGAGTGTATGCCAAGTACTCGCTCTCAAGGCGAAGACTTGCAACCTCTAATCCCAGAATCGGAACGCTTCTTACACGTAAGAAGACGGATATTCGATTACGAACAAAATTACAATATTCCAGATCTTCAATTAGATCCACCTAAACCAGTCGTAACATCAAATGACGCAGAGATGGCCGAAGAACAGAATCACCCACTCAAATATTACGCTAGTCCTTCGCAAGCTGAACTGCATTCCAGCATTGCTGCACCGACTATCAACCGAAACAATTTCGAACTAAAACCTTCACTGATATCAGCCGTGCAACAAAATCAATTCGCCGGAAATCCTACCGAGGATCTGAACCTTCATCTTTCGATCTTTGTGCAATACGCAGATACCGTAAAAGCCAATGGAGTTACCCAAGAAGCTATCAGACTACGTCTGTTTCCTTTTTCACTTCGAGACAGAGCGAGAGCCTGGCTTCAATCTCTGCCTTCGAACTCAGTAACTACGTGGGAGGAACTAAAGAGAGTTTTCTTGACCAGATATTTCCCACCTAGCAAGACAGCTATGCTGAGAGCTCAGATCAACGGATTTAAGCAAAAGGAAAACGAATCACTTTTTGAAGCTTGGGAACGCTATAAAGATATGCTGAGACTTTGTCCACATCACGGATTAGTAGAATGGATGGTCATCCATACCTTCTATAATGGACTCTTGTACAATACAAGAATGACAATTGACGCTGCCGCAGGCGGTGCACTAATGGACAAAGAATATAACGATGCTTATGCACTTATCAAAAGTATGGCTCAAAACCATTACCAATGGGGAAGCGAGAGAGTCGCAACTGAGAAACCAACAAAAGGAGGTATGTACGAAGTGAGTAGTATGGACCAAGTCAATGCAAAGTTTGACCAACTAAACAAAAAGATCGACAACTTGGCTATAACACCAACAGCCACCGTGGCTGCAGTAACACCTAACTGTGAGTTATGTGGAGTTCCAGGACATGAAGTTCCTGATTGTCAACTATTAACAGGAATTCCCACAGATCAAGTGAATTATGCTCAAGGAAACCCATACTCAAACACATACAACCCAGGTTGGAAGAATCATCTGAACTTCTCCTATAAGAATAACAATGCTTTATATGCACCAGGTCAAGCACCAGCTACACCACCAGGATATCAAAAGACTGCTCCTAATGTCCCTAGAAAATAAAACCTTGAATTGATGATGGAGAACTTTATAGCTAACCAATATCAAACAAACAAGGACTTATTAAACCAAAACATACACACTAGTGAGCAGATTAAGCAATTAGTAAGCAAAGTAGATGCATTAGCTACACATAACAAAATGCTTGAAACTCAGATTTCACAAGTAGCTCAACAACAAGCACCTACCGCTGCACCAGCTGGAGTATTTCCTGGACAACCTCAACCTAATCCGAAAGGACATGCCAATGCTGTGATATTAAGAAGTGGCAAGGAACTTGATGGACCTACCGATCCAAGACTTGACAATCCAGCCATGTACCAAAAACCAGATAAACCGACTGAAATGGTGAATGATCCAGAAGAAAAGGAAGATGATAACCAAGAGGCAGTGGAGAAAGAAAAGGCTTATGTGCCTCCACCACCCTATAAACCACCAATTCCGTACCCTTAGAGATTAACCAATTCCAAGACGATGGGCCAGTTTAAGAAATTTGTCGAACTTCTGAAACAGTTGAATATTACTATTCCGTTTACAGAAGCTATCACTAAAATGCCCTCGTATGCTAAGTTTTTAAAAGAAATCTTATCCAATAAGAAAAAGATAGAGGATAACGGAACCGTTAAACTTACTGCTGAGTGTAGCACCATAATTCAGAATAATATGCCTCCTAAGCTAAAAGATCCAGGAAGTTTCTCTATACCCTGTGTAATAGGAAAATTCGTCATTGACAAAGCTCTATGCGATTTAGGAGCTAATATCAGTGTTATGCCCTTAACGATTTGCAAAGGGCTAGACATGGGAGACCTAAGACCAACTAAAATGTCTTTTCAACTAGCCGATCGCTCTGTTAAATATCCTGTAGGCATACTAGAAAACGTCCCAGTACGTATAGGACAATTCTACATCCATACTGATTTCATAATCATGGACATCTCTGAAGACTCCACTACACCTATCATACTAGGAAGACCATTCTTAGCTACAGCCGGAGCTATAATAGACGTAAAGAAAGGAAAGCTAACCTTTGAAGTAGGTGAAGAGAAAGTTGAATTTATTTTAACACAATTCTTACAATCACCAGCTATAGAGGATACATGCTATCTATTGGACGTAATTGACGAATGCGTAAGAGAAATGGAAATGAAAGAAACTACCTATTCTGAAATTATGAAAATTCAAATCCCTCCGATTTTCGAAGATGATAATTGGCGTAAACCATATCAGGATGATAGTCTAAGCGAAAGTTTAGCACTTACACCGGATCCCATGCCAAGTAAGGATAAACCTACATTAGGATTAAAAACTTTACCTAAGAACCTAAGATACAAATTCTTAGACATTGAATGTACAAGACCATTTATAATAAATTCCAGTTTAGGAATAATCGAAACAAAGAAACTTTTAGATGTCTTAAAGAAATATCCAACTACGTTAGGATATAACATATCTGATCTCAAAGGAATATGCCATTCAATCTGTATGCATCGTATTCTGCTAGAAGAAGATTGCAAAACCTCCAGAGAATCTCAAAGAAGAATTAACCCAATCCTTAGCACTGTAGTAAAGGAAGAAGTTAAGAAACTACTAGATGCTGGAATAATATATCCAATCTCTGATAGTAAATGGGTTAGTCCAGTACATGTAGTACCAAAGAAAGGAGGTATCACTGTTGTGAAAAACGCTAAAGGCGAATCGATATCGCAAAGAGTAGTGACGGGACATAGAGTGTGCATCGATTATCGTAAACTAAACAAAGCCACTCGATGGTTACTTAGGATTTTTCCAAATCCCACTACCTTTTATAGATCAAATGTTAGAACGATTAGCCAAGCATTCTTATTTCTGTTATCTTGATGGTTACTCAGGATTTTTCCAAATCCCTATCCACCCAGATGATCAAGAGAAGACTACATTCACATGCCCTTATGGAACGTTCGCTTATAGACGAATGCCCTTTGGATTATGCAACGCTCCTGCAACCTTTCAAAGATGTATGATGTCAATCTTCGCATATTTTATAGACAACATCATGGAAGTGTTCATGGACGACTTCTCTGTATGCGGGCAAAGTTTTGAAGGATGCCTATCAAATTTAGAAATGGTGTTAGAAAGATGTGTAAAAGTAAACCTCGTGCTTAACTGGGAGAAATGTCATTTTATGGTCAGAGAAGGAATCGTATTAGGACACGTTATATCCGACAAGGGAATTGAAGTTGATAAAGCTAAGATAGAAGTCATAAAAGATCTTCAACCCCCTAAAACCGTTCGAGAAATACAAAGCTTTTTAGGACACGCCAGTTTCTACCGACGATTCATCAAAGATTTCTCAAAAATCACTAAACCTCTTACCGGTTTATTAATGAAAGACGCTGAGTTCATATTCAATGAAGATTGTCTTAAAGCATTCGAAACTCTAAAAACAGCCTTCATCACCGCACCAATCATGCAACCCCCTGACTGGAGATTACCTTTCGAAATCATGTGCGATGTGAGTGACTATGCTGTAGGCGCAGTTCTAGGCCAGAGGAAGGACAAGAAACTTCATGCGATTTACTATGCCAGTAGAACCTTAGATTTTGCTCAGATGAACTACGCCACTACTGAAAAAGAATTGTTAGCAGTTGTCTTTGCGCTTGACAAATTCCGTTCTTACCTAGTAGGAGCGAAAATAATCGTTTACACAGACCACGCTGCTATCAGATATCTATTGACTAAGAAAGATGCTAAACCAAGACTCTTGAGATGGATTTTACTCTTACAAGAGTTCGATCTCGAAATAAAAGATAAGAAAGGTACTGAAAACGTCGTAGCGGACCATTTATCTAGAATAGAAGGTATTAAACCCAAACAAGTGCCGATTAACGATGATTTTCCGTATGAACAGCTGATAGCACAAATAGGAAGCGACCCAGTTCAGTTAGACTTAGATGAACCAGAACCTGTGGAAACAATCCAAACGACTGTAGGACTGCCATGGTACGCTGACATTGTTAACTACCTAGCTGCAGGAGCTCTTCCACCTGATTTAACCTATCAGCAGAAAAATAAATTCTTTCACAATCTCAAACATTACTATTGGGATGAACCATTATTGTTCAAAAGAGGACCCAATGGAATCTTTCGTCGATGTATTCCCGAAGAAGAAATAGAAGATGTCATTGCTCATTGCCATTCATCTCCTTATGGTGGACATGCAAGCACTTCCAAGACTTGTGCAAAAATCTTGCATGCCGGCCTATTCTGGCCCAATCTATGGAAAGATGTCCACATCGCCGTTATAAATTGTGATCGGTGTCAACGCACCGGTAATATTTCAAGAAGAGATGAAATGCCTCAAAAAGGAATATTGGAAGTAGAAATCTTTGACGTTTGGGGAATAGATTTCATGGGACCATTCCCATCATCTTTCGGTAATAATTACATACTCGTAGTTGTTGATTATGTTTCAAAGTGGATTGAAGCTATAGCTTCTCCTACAAATGACACACGAGTAGTAATAAAGCTTTTAAAAAATATAATCTTTCCCATATTTGGTGTGCCTAGACTCGTCATAAGTGACGGTGGCTCGCACTTCATTTCAAAAATCTTTGACAAATTACTATCTAAGTATGGAGTAAGACACCGTGTGGCAACACCATATCATCCACAAACAAGTGGATAAGTCGAAGTCTCGAACAGAGAAATCAAACAAATCTTAGAAAAGACTGTCGCCATATCTCGGAAAGATTGGTCATCTAAACTTAATGAAGCTTTATGGGCTTATAGGACAGCTTACAAGACACCCATAGGAACTACACCTTTCAAATTAGTTTATGGAAAATCTTGTCACCTCCCGATAGAACTAGAACACAAAGCTTATTGGGCGATCAAAACTCTCAATATAAACTATAATGCTGCAGGAGAAAAGCGAATCCTAGATATTAACGAATTAGAAGAGTTAAGGCTAGATGCTTATGAGAATGCTAAGATATATAAAGAAAGAACTAAGCGATGGCATGATAAACGCCTATCTAGGAAAGAATTTAGTGTGGGAGACGTTGTACTCCTCTTTAATTCAAGACTTAGGCTCTTTCCTGGAAAACTAAAATCTAGATGGTCAGGACCCTTTGAAATAACTAGAATGTTCCCGAGCGGAGCGATAGAAATTAAGGGTAGGAATAGTGAACCATTCACAGTAAATGGACAACGTTTAAAACATTATCATAAAGTTGAAAATAGAGATTATGCAAATAGTCTAAGGCTTTTAGAGTTGTCCACTAATTTCCCTGATTAATCTAACCTAAGCATTACGTCAGGCTTTAGACGATAAAAACAGCGCTTAGTGGGAGGCAACCCATTTAATCATTTAAATCATTTTGATCATTTTATTATTTTGTCATTTATCATTTTATTATTCGTTTATTTGTTTTGCCATTTTATAGTTTTATTTCATTATTACTATTATTGCTTTTATTTATGCATTTTATTTTCTTATTTTTCCTTATTTTAATTTTAAATCACTTTTACAAATTTTCTAAAGTCTTTTCCACTTTCCTTCTCCCCCTGATTTGTTTCCTCCGTATTTACACTAACTATGGCTTACCAACCGATAAACCTTATGGAAACCAAATTTAGAGGTAGGAACTAAAGAATGAAATTTGAAGAGTTATCACAGAGGCCAATGGATTTGACTCTGTACCCGGATGATCTGACTATGGAAACCTTAGGTATACATGATAGCATCATATACTTGTTTAACCGACTTGGATGGGAGAATGCACTGATTCAACAAAAGTTTGTGACTTACCGCGAGCTCACCCTTGAGTTCCTCAGCTCCTTAGTTTACCTACCCGAGCGCGGTTTTGGATTCAGGAAAGGATTTATCAGTTTTCGCCTATTTGGAATAGAATATGACTTTAACCATAGAGAACTAGCTGACCTATTAGGATTCCCTAGTGGACCCTTTGCTTTTACTACCACACAAGTAGAATTGATGGACATTGAGCTGGATTTCTTTTGGGGAACCTTAACCGGAAATTACCATCCTGAACCAAATAACATGAACAATGATGAGATACATAACCCTGCTATCTGTTACTTCCATAAGATCCTTGCCCACACCTTCTTTGGAAAAGAAGAAAACCTTACTGGAGTATCCAAAGATGAGATATTCATTATGTCATGTGTGACTAATAGACAGCTAGTCAATGGTGTGCCTTTCATGATGCAAACCTTCACCCGAATCCAAGAAGAACCTGATTTACCCATATTAGTAGGAGGTCTTATAACCATGATTGCTGATGCCTTAGGACTTAGATACCAATTACACAGGTGTAACCGTTTAGGTACCATCCGTCCTATGAATCTTAACTTTTGCTTTAATCGACATATCATAAGGAATTTAGGACATCCACCTTTCGAGTACCTAATCAGGAATGAAGTAGTAACCCTGTTCATACTACCAAACCATGCTAGAGTGAGTGTTCTCAATAAGGATAATTGGCTTTATGAGTTAACCCCTCCTGACTATCCATCTACTCCTGAAACACCTCAATCTTACAAGATAAAGGATGATATAATGACCGATGTAGAAAGTGACCCTGAGACACCTCCTGGTTACCATGACATTGACCACACTGACGAAGTGATTGAAACCCCTGAAGTGAATCAAGTAGAATATGCTGACAACTTAAAGAAAATCATGAACACTCTTGAAGCTTACCAAGCCGATATAAATACTGTTAAAGATGAGATTAAGAGCATGCGATTGGACATTATAGGTTTAACTGACATAACATGTGAGCAATTCTACCACCTGAACTCTGCAATCGAAGATTTGAAGAAGCACTTTTGAAAATGCTGTAGTGATCTAGCTTATTTTACTTATTGTTTTCGTTTCTAGTTAGTTTAACATTTCGCAAACATTTTCGTACCGTATTTTTATTAATGTAATTTCACTTCAATTATCAAAAGAAAAGCACTTCTAGTTTACAAAATTTTCCAATTTAATCAATTTCTATGCTTTCAATTTATTTACTGTAATGTTTAAATTGATTAATGTTTTATATAGTCTCTCGTGTGATGAAATTTACAAGTATTATGTTGGTATTATATATTATGTGTTGTTTATGTTTAAAATAGAGTGAGAAGTGATCATAAAAAAATATTATATAAATTATAACGTGAGAGAGATAATGCATTCTGGAAATTATTCAAAGTTTTAAGCCCTCACGGTCGTCATCACCCTCTAATGATCGTGACAAGCTAATTAGCGCGTCACGACCGTCATCCCCCCATCACGACCGTGACGACCCCAGTTATAGGATTCGTGAGAAACAGAACTGTTCTTCTTCGAAACCTCTTCCTCTTTCAACTTCCATAACTTTCAAAATCCCCCATTATCTCTTCCAACTCTCGTAACCTCCGATTACCCAAATTAAACTCCATTAACCTCTCCATTTACTCCACACCTATCACATTCTCACCTTGCATTATAATCCGAACCAATTTCCTCTCATGTTACACTTTTCTCACAAACCTCAAAAACCTCTTATCTCCCACTCTTGTTCTTGCATGCAATGGAAGCAATTCAGTTTAGAGATGGTGAGCATGGAGAAAATCAAAGACAGAGGTTCATCAGATTCCAGAACCGTGGTGTTCAACCCACGCGATATGTCGACACTGTCTGTTTGAGAGAGTTGGGAATGTTCAACAGTGTCAAGAACCTGCTTCAGAAGGTTGGGTTGTGGGATCTATGCAGTCATACCCAGCCCACATTCGAGCTTCTGACATTGGAATTTCTAAGCTCATTTCATTACATCACTCCTACCGGTTCACATAGTCAACTCACCGGCGTTGTTAAGTTCAGATTGCTCGGCCGGGAGTTCGAAGTTCCGCAAACAAGGATCGCCGAGCTGCTAGGCTTCGATCACGGGAATGAAGCTCACCTCCGCGTGCCAGACAAGTTCAGTGAAACCGCTTTCACTTTATGGCACGACATCACCAACACCCGTGCCTCAGCCTTTCAGAGCCTGAATGCTACGCATATCCACAACCCAGCGATCAGATACTTTCATCGCATCATCTGCAACACCATCTTTGCGAGAGAGAGCAACCACAAGCTCAACTCCAAGGAGCTCTTGTTCTTGCACTGCGCCTTAAATGACGAACCCATCAATGCTTCCCCATTCATGCTCTCCCATATCCAGTCCATAGCGCAAAGAGGCGCAACCCCCTTTTACATAGGCGGCATTGTCACTACCCTCGCCATTCAGCTGGAGCTTGGTGACTTGGTCGTCAATTTGCCTAGCAGAGCCGCAGAGTTCCTAACGAAGAATTATTGCAGGTCCGCCCACTTGATTGCTCAGAGAAAGGATGGCAGGTTTAGCACTGTTATCCAAGGCACTGTTTATCACCACATCATCTTGCCGTGCCGCGACCGCATCGATCCGTCTAGCCGAGCCAACTGGCTATTTGCTTTACCGGATGCTGCCGGCCACACCCCCATTCCTGATGAGCAGGCCGATCCACCAGCGGACGAGATGCAAGACACCCTGGATGCAGCTGAGCCTGTCCAGGACATTCCTGAGTCATCCACCCGACAGCCTCCTGCATAAGAATTCACACTTGAGGACGTCCTCCATGCGATTCATCAGCAAAATTAGATGAATGCCGCACTGGAGCGAAGGCAAAAGGAGCAACATGATGTATTACTCCTAGTTGTTGCCACCAACCAGAGGACTATTGATGAGAAGCTCAGAGAGATCTTTAGCGAGCTAGAGGCTTTGCGCATTGATATCACTGCTATCATCGGTACCGGTTCTGATCCTGAAGCGACTCCGACCAGACGCTCCCGCACCAGAAGCCGAGGCCGTGGTCATCAGCAGCCTTAGTTTTAGTTTTTGTTTATGTTTTTCCATTTCGTTGTTTGTATTGTACTTTAACCGCTATTATATCACAACATTGAGGATAATGTCTGATATAGTGTGGGAGAGGTACCTTTCATTTTCCGCATTTTCCCTTTCCGCACTTTTCCATTCCGTTGTATTTCCTTTTCGTAAGTTAATGAAACAGAGCAATATTTGTGCTATTTTCTTTAGTTTCAAACTTTCCCCGTTTATTTAGCCATACCGAAAAAAAATCTTTAATTAATTCTTCGCATTACCCGACTTACCTACGAAATCATAATTAGGAAGCTGAGAACGATTCAACAAGATCAATACAGTCTTGACACCTTAGACTTCCCACTTAAGCAATTCCGTTCCGATAATTGTTACGACTACACCTTAAGTTTCAGTTCAAAAGTAACCCCTAGTAGTTTATATTAGCAATCAGCACCGTCTGAACACAAACCACGTGGGGAGCCGATGAATATAAGTGTTTGATGCCTAATCTATAATGATCCTTCATATCTCGATGCAAATGAAAAGAAATTGTACCAAAGTACATGGTCGCATATAAGAAACGAGAAATATGAGAAGGAGTCCATTGCGGGTTGGTCCAGAGGTACTGGTTCTGAACTTGGTAGGGCGTGCTACGGCTCGATCCCCCACAACCTCCAAATTGGATAATGTATGAAGGGTTACCACATTCGTGTACCAGACCCCGTGCTTATAAAGGATCAAAGTCGCTAACCGGATACTCCACTACGTGCGTGCTAAGGCAAAGGGCTTAATGTGATTGCGCTAGAATGAAACTGGGAGAAATAAGATCGAAAGACTCTAGGTGAAATCGTAAAGCAATTACCGAATGTTTCGTTTAACGGGAAGTCAACGACTTAGCTTGTTGCTTGTGTCATTAGTGTATCATTAGTGTTTTATCAAAGTACCGGTTTATCTGACAAAACGATCCTTCGTACGGTTTGTTATGTGTGTGCATCGATAAAAACTTGTCCGACAATTTTCAACCGACTATTTTCTTGAGGACAAGCAAAGGTTTAAGTTTGGGGAAGTTTGATAACGAGAAAAAGTATCGATTATATTGCTATGTTTCAATACCGTTTTATCGCATAATTGTCGTTTTAACACCCGATTCCACGAGTTTTCTTTGCCATTTTGCAGGTACATCGTATACATAGCTAAATCATGAGCCACAAGTGAAATGAGCAAAATCAACCATCAAAAGATGAAGAAAGGAAGAATTCTGCATAAACCTGCATTTTTTGTAACACTCACGGTCGTCACGACCGTGACACGCTAAAAGGAGCAGTCACGGTCGTCACAAGTCCCTCACGACCGTGACGCGCATCAAACATGGATCACGAACGTGACACCCTTGTCACGACCGTGACAAGGGGAAATTAGGGTATTTGACTGAGACTTGGTCATGAACGTGTACGCAACGTAAATCCAACATGCCTATTTTCCAGCAGACCAAGTATTCCAACGTTTCCCTGGATTCTCACATTTCCTACGAGGCCCAAGCATAAATTCCAACTGCCAAGCCCATTTAGTTTTCTATAAATAGCTTAACTTCAAGAAAAAATTTACAGAGTTTTTTTAGTTTTTAATTTTCTTGCGGAAGCTCTGCCGATTTTATTTGCACCCTTTTATTTTTTCAGCATTAATTTTCTTGCTTTAATTTTCTGTACCCCAACCAACCATATAACAATTTCCAACATTAGGAAATTGTTATAAATTAATTTGTTTCAAAGCCTTCAGAATTCTTTTAGAATTTTTATTTCCGAGTCCGGTCAGTACTCCGAGCTTTGCAGCCTGTGGAAGAATGAGTCTATTACTTTTATTGTTATCCAGGTTTATATTTAAATTGCATTTATATTAATGTTGAATATTTATTTTTCTGCCATGCATATTTTATTTTATATTTCTCTGCCTCTGTCTGGTTCAACAATAATGAGTAGCTAAACACCTTAGGGCGGTATGTAATTAAAACAAACTAAATCGGTAAAATCAACTCTAGGCTTAAAATAATTAAGAGCTTAAAATTCTGGCTGAGACTTTTTATTATAAAATCAACCTTTTTGTTACGAGAGTAAGGAAAGTGTATTAGGTTAGGTCAAGACCACGAGAGTGTGAGATTTTAACCAGATATCTAAAGTTAGGCATTTAATTTAAACACAGCGAGAGCGCTTTAAAATGAATTAGAATTACTAAGTTTCCAAAAATTATTTCTAAACACTTATGGGCTAGCGAGAGCAGGCATAGAGCTTTAGGGGTAAGATCTGAGATAAGACCACGAGAGTGTGAGTTAAAGATATTTAAACTGGTAACCTCTACAGAATAGATTAGGTGAACCATCTTTATAAGCCTAGGTTAAATTGACCCTCCTAAGTTAGCATAATTACATACCGACCGCCTTAGTATTATTTATTAAACTTAAATTTAATTCCCGCCTTTAATCTTTAAAAACAACCAAAAATCGTGACAACCCTTCACCTTAGCTAAACTAGAAATTCCTCTAGCACTAAGTAATCATAGAGTCCCTGTGGATCGATAATCTTAAATATTACTTCGATAGGCTGTGCACTTGCAGTTAAGATACCGCTAGACACATAATTAGATACGTCTTTAGCCCATCAATCGCACTTGAATTTACTTCATTTATTTTATCGCACTCGCTTTAATTTACTTTATTTTCTTATCTCCCACTTACTTGCTTTATTTACTTGCACCATTTACTTGTCTTGCAAACCCTTTTTTATTTACTTCAAGAATCTACTTTAACATGATCTATTTTAATATGTCTATTTACATTTCCGAGTCTAGCTAAATTTTAAAGGTTAGAATGTAAGGATCATAGTTAAATTAATATTTCATACAATGTGTCCATCGAAATGCTTAGGGGCTATTTTGGTTTTTAACACAAGTTTTCTGCACTTTATTTCTGTTGGGTAAGATCGAAAGTCGTCCAACCTTTGGTTAAACTTGGGTAGTTTTAACTGTTTAAAGGAAGCAAAAGCGCTTTGTCCAGTTAAGTAGGAGTTTTTAATACTATAGAAAAACGATTTTAAAATTATTTTCAAACGCGTTTATAGGTTTAAAGTCTGGTTTGCATGAACCTCTATTAGTTAAAAGTTCTAAGTTAAAATACTTTTCAACTGAGTCGAGAAACTATATTTATTAAAAATAGATTTATTACTTTAACGCAATGTGCGTCTTTTTATAAGTGACAATAAGAGGGTTGGATTAAGGGATAAACTCGGTTCTGAATACGCGAAAGAGACAGTTCCCGTTAAATTAGTTGTTTTCATAAGTAGAGAATATTTCCCCATAAGTAGTTCTATATATGAGCATTTGAAATATTATATGATTGTGTGAATTACATTTGATCATATTGTTTTCAATTGAATTTATATCTTTGTACTTTACTTTCACTATGCACTCTTAAAATCCCTGATATAATTTGCCTTAGATAAACATCGTAACAATAGAAATCGATAGATTTGCGTTTGGTCTCTGTGGGATCGATAATCTTTTGTATTACTCTGTCGCGATTTGTATACTTGCAAAAACACCGCATCAAGTTTTTGGCGCTGTTGCCGAGGACCAATTACGTCAAATTTGGTACCCTGTTGTTGCATCATCTAGACTAAGGCTTTACTAACTCGTCAATGCGAAGAGCTCGTAGAACCATTAGTTTATTATATCCTTTAGCGGAATCCAAACATTATGCTCGCGTACATCTCTTACTTCGACGAATTAAGAAAGTTATGGCCGAAGATCATAAGCAAAGACCCTTTAAGGATTTTTCTCAACCATCCGATGAGGAACCCAATTCTAGTATAGTGAACCCTACTATTTCTGCTAACAATTTTGAACTGAAACCCTCCCTATTACAATTAGTGCAACAAAACTAATTTGTGGGTCTTGCTACAAAGAACTTGAATCAACACCTAAAAGTCTTTATCCAATTAGTTGATACTTTTAAAACCAACGGTGCTACTCCTGAGGCAATTCGTCTAAAACTCTTCCCTTTCTCCCTCAGAGATAAAGCCCGTACATGGTTAGATTTCCTTCCAGCCAAATCTATAACAACCTGGGAAGACCTTAGGAGAGTTTTCCTTGCTAGATATTTCCCCCCAAGTAAGACTGTTGTTCTTAGGAACCAAATAACTAGATTTACTCAAAACCAAGGTGAATCACTTTTTGAAGCTTGGGAGAGATATAAAGACCTATTAAAAACATGTCCACGTCATGGCTTAGAACAATGGTTAATCATTCATACCATATATAATATACTTCATTATAACACTAAGATGACCATCGACGCTGCCGCCGACGACACTCTGTTGAATAAACCTTACCCTGAAGCTTGCGTTCTCATTGAAGATATGGCCCAAAACCATTATCAATGGGAAATAGAATGAGCATCAGTGGAAAAGAAATAAGCCCGAGGAGGAATACATTAGATAAATTCTATAGACATGATGCAAGCCAAAATGGATGCTTTGGCCATTAAGGTTAAACATATGTATGTGAACCTAGCTACTACGACAACATTCTCGTCGGAATGTGAAATACGTGGAACCAAAGGACACCAATCAGCGGAATACAATCTGTTAAATGAAACTAACTCAGACCAAGTCAACTATTCCCAAGGAAATCCATTTTCAAACACTAATAACTCTGGATGGAGGAATCACCCAGACTTCTCCTACAAAAGTTGTGACACCAAAGTCGAACCTTGAGAAAATTATGGAAAATTTCATTTCGGCTCAAACTCAGCAAAACAAAGGATTCCTAAACTAGAACATTCATGTAAATGAAATGATTACCCAATTAGGAACCAAGGTTGACTAAATAGTCACCCACAATAATATGCTTGAAACCCAGATCTCTCAGGTAGCCCTAAAACAAGCCCCCCAAACCACACCTGGAGGACAATTCCCTGGACAACCTCAACAAAACCCTCGAGGACAAGCCAATGTCATTACCTTACAAAGTGGGACTGCTTACGATGAACCACTTAACCCAACATTATGTGAACCCAAAACTTCTAAGAAATGTGTTGTACCTATGAAAAAGTAGAGGAACCAATGGAATCTGAAAAACAGAAGGATAAAGATAAGGGAGAAGCTATAGATATTACTTATGTACCACCCCGCCATAAAAACCACTCATACCATATCCCCAAAAAATCAAACAAACCAAGATCAATAACCAATTTCAGAAATTCATTAAAGTAATAGAGAAACTTCATGTAGAGATTCCTTTCACAAAAGTCATCACCCAAATACCATCTTATTCAAAATTCCTCAAAGACATCCTTACTAACAAACGTAGACTTGATGATCCAAAACCCTTGGAATGCAATTCCATTTCCGAGAATAAACTTGCCAAAAAGGACAAAGATCCTGGAAATTTCTTAATACCTTGTATTTTAGGGAGTCATGTCATCGATAAATCTTTTCTGGACTTAGGAGCTAGTGTGAGCTTAATGCCTCTAGCAGTTTGTGAGAGGTTAAAATTAGGAGAACTGCAACCTACTAAGATGTCTCTTCAATTAGCCGATAGATCTGTCAAATATCCAGTAGGCATATTAGAAGACTTCCTAGTCAGGATCGGTTAGTTGTTTATCCTTATTGATTTTGTTTTCATGGACATTAAAGAAGATAACGACATCCCAATCCTCCTAGGTAGGCCGTTTTTATCAACTGCAGGAGCCATAATAGATGTCAAGAGAGGAAAATTGACTTTTGAAGTAGGTGATGAAAAGATAGAATTTATTCTTTTGAAATTTCTTATGGCACCAGTGATAAGAGATGCATGGTATGCCATAGACATCATTGATGAATGCATTAGGGAACTAGATCAAGAAGAACCCTTCAGAGAACATCAGAGAAGGATAAACCCTATAATGAGTGATATTGTTAAGAAGGAAATTATTAAGTTGCTAGAGGCAGGTATAATTTATCAAATCTCAAATAGTAAGTGGGTGAGCCCTGTGCATGTAGTACCTAAAAAGGGAGGCATCAGAGTCGTGCAAAACGAGAAAGGCGAACATGTAGCAAAACGGATAGAAGGAAGATGGCGTATGTGCATAGATTACAGAAAACTGAACAAAGCAACTAGGAAGGATCACATCCCTTTACCATTTATAGACCAAACGTTGGAAAGTCTAGCTAGACACGCTTACTTTTGTTATCTAGATGGATATTCGGGATTCTTCCAAATTCCTATTCACCCAGAAGATCAAGAGAAAACGACCTTCACATGCCCTTATGGAACCTTTTCTTATAGACAAATGCCATTCAGACTCTGTAATGCTCCAGCTACTTTCCAGCATAGCATGATGTCAATCTTCGTTGATTATCTTGATGGAATTATGGAAATATTCATGGACGATTTCTCGGTATGCGGATTTGATTTTAAAAACTGCCTCGCTAACCTTGAGAAAATCCTGAAAAGATGCATGGAAGTAAACCTAGTGTTAAACTGGGAGAAATATCATTTTATGGTTGCCAAAGGTATAGTTTTAGGACACATAGTCTCTGAAAAGGGTATTGAAGTCGATATAGCCAAAATAGAAGTAATAGAAAACCTAAAACCACCTAAGACCATTAGGGAAGTCCGAAGTTTTCTTTGACATGTTGGTTTCTACCGGTGTTTTATCAAGGATTTTTCTAAAATAACCAAACCTTTAACTGGCCTTCTAACGAAGGATGTTGAATTGGTTTTCGATGAAAACTGTAATGAAGCATTTAACCTTTTGAAACAAGCATTAATTTCATCACCTATTATGCAACCCCCAGATTGAACCAAACCTTTCGAAAACATGTGTGATGCTAGTGATTATGTTGTAGGAGCTGTTCTAGGTCAAAGAAAGGATAAGAAATTACATGTGGTTTATTATGCCAGTAGAACCCTAGATGCTACTCAACTTAACTATGTAACAACTGAAAAAGAACTCCTAGCTGTAGTTTTTGCTATAGACAAAATTCAATCTTATCTGGTAGGGGTAAAATCATAGTTTACCCAGACCACGCTGTTATTTGTTACATATTAAGCAAAAAAGATGCTAAACCTAGGTTACTTCGATGGATACATTTACTGCAAAAGTTTGATCTAGATATTCGAGACAAGAAAGGCACAAAAAATGTAGTTGCTGATCACCTTTCTAGGCTTAAATACCTGAAACCAGATTTAGTACCTATAAATGATGATTTTGCCTATGACAAATTGATAGCTAAGATAGATACCATTGAAGAAAATAACCTGGATCCTCATAAGAACTCTGAGAAATCTTTAGCAGTAAGTAGCGTACTTTGGTACACTGATTTTGTTAACTATCTAGTCGCTGATATCATACCTCCTGACCTTAACTATCAATAGAAAAATAAGTTCTTTAATGATGTAAGAAATTTTTATTGGGACGAGATACTTCTTTTCAAAAGAGGTACAAAAAATATTTTTCGTCGTTGTGTTCCAGAAGAAGAGGTAAGAAATATTATAGAACATTGTCACTCTGCACCCTACAGAGGACATGCAAGCACATCTAAAACACACATTAAAATTTTTCAAGCTGGCCTTTTCTGGCCCACAATATGGCGTGATGTTCATGCTTACATAGTGAAATATGACCGGTGCCAGTGCACTGGGAACATCTCAAGACATGACAAAATGCCTTTAAGGAATATTCATGAAGTAGAACTTTTCGATGTTTGGGGGATTGATTTTATGGGACCATTTTCACCCTCATTATGAAATAAATATATCTTAGTAGTTGTTGACTACGTGTCTAAATGGATTGAAGCTATAGCTTCACCCACAAACGACACAAGGTTAGTGATAAGCTGTTTAAGAATTATATATTCCCTAGATTCGGAGTACCCCGTCTTGTTATAAGCGATGATGGATCACACTTCATATCAAGAACTTTTGACAAACTTTTAAGAAACTATGGAGTTAGGCATAAAGTAGAAACACCCTACCATTCGCAGACTAGTGGCCAAGTAGAAGTATCTAATAGGGAGATTAAACAGATCCTAGAAAACTGTTTCAATATCTAGAAAAGATTGGTCTCGGAATCTACAAGTAGAACTATGGGCCTACAAAACTACCTTTAAAACCATTATTAGAACAACTCCTTACCAATTGGTCTATGGAAAATCCTATCACTTACCCTTTGATCTAGAACACAAGTTCTATTGGGCCATTAAAACCTTAAACCTAGATTATTTGACTGCTGGTGAAAAGCGCATCCTTGACATTCATAAACTAGAAGATCTCTGCCAGTCTGCCTATGAAAATTCCATAATATACAAAGAGAGAACCAAAGGTTGGCATGATAAAAGAATTATAATGAAAGAATTCAATATAGGCAATCATGTTCTCCTTTTTAATTCCAAGTTGTGACTTTTTCCTGGCAAGCTGTGATCAAGATGGACTGGGCCTTTTGAGGTTTCTAAGATCCTAAAATATGGAGCAGTTGAGATCAAGAATAAATCTTATTGTCCATTCATTGTAAATGGGCAGAGGTTAAAACACTACGAAGGAGGTAACATTCCCATCGACTACTCCAGCAACACTCTGGTCGACCCACCAATGCCTACTTCAGATATATGAGTTCTACTCGTCAAGCTAACGATGTTAAATAAGTGTTGCATGGGAGGAAACCCACGGTTTTCTTTATTTTTTCTTTTTTACTTTTAATTTCCTGCATTTTTTTTTATTTTAATCTATTTATTTGTTTAGACATGCCTTTTATAATCTTTATATTTTTATGTCCCATTCTCTTACCAAAATTTTTAGGATGCAGACCTTCGATGACATGCACGTCACTTTCAGAGATGATGCACAGAGGCAGCGCTATGAAGTCCTTTCTCAATGCCCCATGGCACCTACCCGTTACCCTAACCAATATTGCATGGAAGCCATAGGCCTCGAGCCCAGTGCAAGGTTTTTGTGTGGTCAGCTATAGTGGGATGAGTATGCTGATGACATGAATTCGACCTACAAAAACCTCACCCTGGAATTCCTCAATTCATTTAGCTATGAGCCATATATTGGCCAGGACGGCTACATCATTTTCAGGTTATTTGGGACAGAGTACTCTATTACCCAGGAGGGGTTTGGTGATTTGCTAGGTTTCCAGACCACCCCTAATGTCATTCTTGAGCAACATATGGGGTACTTTATGAGTAGAGATATCGAGAAGTTCTGGAGTGATATTATGGGTGGAAGAGGCCTTGATCCTTCCACCCAGCTGTCTCACATTATCCATAACCTAGCTCTTAGGTATTTCCAAATTATCATTGCCCATACTTTCCTTGGAAAGGATGATGTTGATGTCTATGTTAGTGAGGAGGAGATCATCTTTTTCTGTGTGAACCAGTCGCGTCCTGTGACTTGTGGAAACTTTCTGCTTGATAACCTTAAGCTCATGACCAAGTCCTCTGAGGACATCATCCATGTGGGAGGAACGGTAACTCAGATTGCTTCTGCCTTGGGTCTTACTCGTAAGTTATTTCACCTAACTTCCTATTGCGGGTATACCACGATGGACATCAATTTCATTTTTGACTGATGATTGATTAGGAGGGATTCCTTTCACCCTAACCAGATCAAGCTCTTGATCAACAATAAGACCATCTATTACTTTACTTTGCCTGATCCTATGATGACTAGTGTCTATGACCCTACTAATGGGAGTTATGCTTTAGAGGGTTTTGGAGAGATATTTGATGAGCCTCGATCTCCTCCGGTGGCAGAGTATACCCCCTACACCACCTTCACCCAAGACCACAATGCTATCGAATAACCTTTATTTACAAAGAACAGACGTGTACACACAGCTATATGAGTTGCGTATGGAGACTGCCAGACTTTGACAGGAGGTTACTGGCCTTACCTTGCAGGTCCAGGTGTCCGATCTGACTCACGCGACAAAGGCTTATTGATTGTATCAGGAGATCACAGATTTGCGTCGCGAGTTAGCCGCAGTACGACATTATGATCAGACTGAGGAGCATCCAGCTCCATGATGACATTGCTTACCATTTTATTTATTTATTTCCTTTTTCAGACTTATATATGTTTAACTCTTGCATTCTCGCATTTTCAGACTTATATATATATATATATATATATATATATATATATATATATATATATATATATATATATATGTGTGTGTGTGTGTGTGTGTGTGTGTGTGTGTGTGTGTTTAACTCTTGCATTCTCGCATTTTACCTACCTTTTATTTTGTACTTTGGTGATTTGCTTCTCTCTCTCTCTCTCTCTCTCTCTATATATATATATATATATATATATATATATATATATATATATATATATATATGCACATTTTATGTCTTTATTTTCTTACTTATTTATTTAGTTATTTATTTTTTGTATTTATTTTTTCTATGGTCTAACAATATTTAAAGTAAACATGAAGAAATACTATCTGCACCACCCAAGAAAAAAAAGAAGAGGCCCAACAAATAAGAAAATTTCGGCCCAACCACATTATACACATAGCGCTCGCCATGGGGTCTGGGTTATATGCGGGGCAAAATCACAAAAACCATCTTTTTTGCCTCTTTCAATTTCCAAACCTCCATTTTTACCCATTCCAAACCTCCATTAAAACCCACTCAAGTTCATAACTTCCTCATTTAACCCACCATTCCAACTTCCATTTTCAAACTCCTCCATTAAAATCCATTAAAACCCATTTCCACCACCATTCTATAAAAACCCATTTTTCATTTTTCAACCTCAAAGAGCAACAATGGAGTACGATGACTACATTCTTTGCCAAGGAAAACCCGGGGAAAGGCAAAAGAAGATTCTCGAGAAACTGTGAGCGCGAGAAATTGTCTCGACCAGGTATGTCGACGAGGACTGTCTGTATACTCTAGGAATTTACCATAGTGTTTTTCACATGTTAGATATTTTAATACTACATGATATTTTTGCTAAGAAAGAGCATACCTTTGAGAGATTGACACAATAATTTTTAAGATCCATGATTTTTAATGTAAGTCCTAACTCTGCCAGCACAGTCAGTACTGTGAAGTTTTGAATGTTTAATGTTGAATATGAATGCACCACCGATGAACTAGAAGATAGGTTAGGAATACCTCACGGGAATGGCGCTATTTATGAAGCACCATTTATATTCTGATTGGTCGATTGAGGCATATTCCTTCTGGAATAGGCTATCAAATTCTACAATTACTTGTTTTGAAGGAATTCTTGCCTCAACGATCCATAACCCGACTGTAAACACCCCAAATTTTCCCTCACTAAGTTCACACCATGGCTTGTGATCTTTCATATTTTCATTAGTTTAAGCATATCATTTCATATTGCATTTTTGTTTCACTGCATTAGTTCAAGTTCATCTGCATCTAGGGTTTGTGATCTGAGCAATCCAACGATCCATCTGAGCCACTCCAAAGGTCTCCAATCATTCCAAGAGGGTCCATGTATGTTCTATCATCATATTATATCCCTCAAAGATCAAGGAAGTCAAGAAATCACAAGGACTTGGAAAGCATGGAAGCAGAGCTAGGGTTTCACTGCACAGATGACCTGAAATTAGGGTTTTGGTTTCAGAGGCCATAACTCAAATTTTTTTGGTCATTCTTGTTTCTAATAGTCTCAATATGTTATAAGGATCATATGTACCAAGTTTAATGAAGAAATTCATTGTGGAAGTCATCTTTTCACTAGGTAACTTCTTGAGCAAGTCAGAGCAAAACCAGGGCATCTGAGGCCCCTACCAATGGAACCAAAGTGGATTTTTCATCAAATTGAAGTTATATGATCTTTATTTGATCATTTAAGTGCTTGGAAGTTCACAAAATTGAAGAAAATTGAGCTAAACCAAAAGTTGCCAAAAATGGAAATGACTTGTAATGGAAACATTCCATTTTGGGAAAGTTTTTCAACCTCCTCTTTCTCAACCAAAAATGCTTCAAATGAAAAATTGTTGGTCATGAAAGTTGTAGATTGGATCATTCCATTTTCAAAAAGTACAAGAACAAGTCCTAATTCATTATGGAACTCAAGTTATGATCTTTCAAAGTTGGCAAAAATCCTATAATTTTCAAGAATACACCAAAGAGGGATTTTTGCAAAACCACTTGCCAAGCCATTTTGTGACCTCTAATACACTTCTATGCATCATACAAACATAGTGCATTGCCTAAAAATCAGAATTGGCCCAAGAATCATCTTATTTCATGCCTTGAACTTCAAGAAATTCAAAAGGGGCCAAACTTCTTCAAAATTGCAAAAGAGCATAGAACTTCTCATACACTTGCTGAATCACCACAAAACCAATTCCATGGCTTTCCTAGATCTTTGCTGAGCAAGGACAAGCCAAAAGCTAGCTACAACATGAGCCCATACCTCAAGTACAAGATTTGTTGACTTTTTGCAAGAGAGCCCATACCAATCACCATAGGCCACAACAACTCTTCTGACCTATCAAAGCTTGTTATGTGGATCAAACACAGCTCATAAAACACAACACACAAGGCTGAAACCTCAGAATCACTAAGCTTCACAAAAACCACCCCAAAGCAAAAACCTTTGAAACTTTATGTCCAGCCATCAAACTCCAAAACAAACTTCACCATTCATTCAGAAATGATCCATAGAGCATAAACCAACCATCAAACAAGCTTCAAATCCCCTCTACACAAAACACAATTTCTGGCCAGCAAGAGTGCAAGCTCTCAAACCAGCCATTACAAACTTCTTCCAAGCATCAAAGCTTCATCAGGAGGTTAAGAGGAGTGGGTTTGCACAAGAGAAGAGGTCCAAAAGCTTCAAACTGAGAAAGCTCAAGCTCAGGTAACCTCAAGAACAAATTTTCCAGAAATGTAATTTTAGGTTATAGAAATGTTCCTTATGCTGTGCTGATCATGCTGATGCTTTTATTTTTTAAAATTGTTGCGTATTAAGGATTTCATGAACTTCTGAAAGTTTTGACCTAAAAATTTTCTTCTTCGATTCTTCATTTTGATGCATGAAAAATTGTTTTTGTTGCTGGATTAGTGTTCTATGATGTTTAGGGATGAATTCTGGAGAGTTTGAGAGCCTGGGGTGGTGTTTTGAGGTAGCTCAGGGGAGGAGCTGGCCGGAGAAGATGACCGGAGGTCTTCTCCGGCCACTTGAGAATCATTAAGAGGTTCATTAGGGTTTAGGGTTAGTTTGAATGTGAGCCCTTGGATTTTGTCTTCGCGCGCGTATTGGATGGCTGAGATGAGTTCATTAAACCATAATCCACTTAATTAATTTAATTAATCAAAATTAATTTTAATTAGGCAGATTTGAATTATGACCCTTATATTGCACGCGTGGTCTTCCCTCCAACCTCAGGTTTGAATCTGATCCATTTGAGCAGTTGACCAGCCATTAATTCATATTTTTATTCATTTAAATCCATTTATTTTGTACAATTAATTTGAAATACTTAGAAAATTCCAAAAAATATTTTTCTTCTGCATTTTGATTTCAAATATTTTTCTTCACCCAAAAACATTTCTATTTTTATTTTTTGCATTAAAAAACCATTTTAAAAATATTTAAATGTTTATTTTAATTAATTAATGGAAATTAATTAATTAAAATATGATTTAGGTTTCTAAAAATTCCAAAAAAATTCACATTGCATCTTAGGACATTTAGAAACATTGTCAAACCATTCATACAAATTTCTTTTTGGTTTTGATCCAACTTTGACATTTTTCTTGAATTTAGGGTTCATAAAAATCCCATTTTTGAACCCTAACTTCATGAATTCTTTTCTGCCTAACCATGAAGGGTTTGACATTGGTTCTTTTTGCATTGATATTCATATAGCATGTAGTGTCTAGCATATTTTTGTCACAAATTTATCTTGTATTTTCCATTTGATTTGCACTTTTCCTCTTAAGGTACCTTAAAACCCTAGCTAACTTAGAAAATTCACAACTTTCTTTAGGTTAAGAGTTAGACCTCCTCCTTTGGGGTATGATATCATATGGGGTTAGGGTTCCTTTTAGTCCATTTTAATTTTTTTTTATCTTGTGATTTGCTTCTGTTTTGACTTTATGCATCTCATGTTGTCTTAAAACCCTAATTTTACATGTTCACTTGCATTCATCTTGCATATGCATCCATACATGAACTTTCCATGACATTTCTTGCATTCATATGGCATCTAAGACATCTTAGGACATATTATAATCATGCTTGATCATTTCTTAATTCATTTTCCATGATGTGCATTCATTCCATTCCATGAACTTACATGAACTTTCAAACTTCAAAGCATGCTTCCTTTGCATTCCATCTCTTGTATGAACATTCATAACACTTGGTATGCCTTTACATCATCTCATTGCACCATTTTCATCATGTATATGCTTCTGGTTTTGGTTTTGCCCATTCATATGTTTCATTTTCATTTCATTTCATTTCTTATGCTAACATTTTCAGGTGGTAAGTAACTTGAGAAGTGAATTTGCCTTCACTTCTCATTTCTCTTCTCATTCTTCTTATGCATCATTGCTGCATTTTTCTTTGCTTTAGAGTTAGCTTTCTCATTCATGTTCATCATTCACTTTCGTTCTCCAAGTTACTTATCTTCTTCAGTGAAGTAAGTAACTTGTTTCTTCTGAATCTCCTCCTTTCATCTGCTTCTTCCATTGGTGGCTTCTCTGAAGATCTCTTGCAAGCCTTACAAACCATAGGGACATCCAAGCATGACAATAATTAGGGTTTTGATTAGTCCCCATTTATTTTTTACCTTTGTGTCTTCTTTGTGTCTCTCTCCTCACCTCATCATTAGAGACTAAACCTTTAAGGTTTTAAGGCTTTGTGATTAAGGTTATGCCTGCATCCTTCTCTTAGGATGGAGTGTATAACTTTAATCCTAAGTGTTAAACCCTTAATTTGTTTAAACCTCTTAATCAATCCATCTTAATAATCACTAAGACAATAGCTTGTAACTTGGGCCTTTTATTAGGGTTCTAATTCTTCCTTTATTGGTTAAGGACTAACCCTAGTGTTAATGGACAAGTCCCCCTCAAGTTGTCTTACAAACCACAAAACTCATTTCTTAATCTCACCCTTAATTAAAATCCACTTTAATAAAGGCTTGTTTTGTCATGAGGTTAATCCCTAATCATGGATTAAGTTGAGGTATCTTCCTCAGCTTAAGTGTGCTCATCTATTATCCTTCTATTAGGATGGTGTAATGGGTCCACTAATCCTTGATTATGGATTAAACTCATTACTTAACACTAAACAAAAACTCAAAAACATATAAATAATCACAGGTAGGTTAATGATCTTAATCTTACATCATGGTAATTAAGTTTGAGGTGTTTATCTCATACTTAAGGTATTCTCATTATCCCTAATCAAAGGGAGGATATGATGAGTTTACTAACCCCTTGGTTTAGGCTTAAGCTCATTAACTTATGACAAACTCAAAAAAGCAATAAAAGATTGAAAACACAAAAACAAACAATAATCGTCTCCTCCGGGATTCTTTTCTCATCATCTTCACTTACAAACGAGAACTTGCTTGTTCCGTCTAATGCAAGACAGTTAGCACTCGAGCTAGACGAGTCATACGCTTGAGCATAGACAAGCAAGCAGTTCACAGTCAATTTATCTTTCAGTCTCTTTGAGTCGAACTACGGTGTTCTGACTTCCTCATTGCACGAGAGGATACGTAGGCATAGCTTAACTGTTATCGAACAAAAGTCTTTGTGTCTTCCCCCTCTTTCAGCTTTCTTTCTAAGCCTTAGTTCTTGAGCATTTTACTCCCTTTTGCACTGACACTTGTATATTCCTTTCCAGCTTTTGCACTCAGATAGAACACACCTACCCCTTTTTAAACACAAATCTTTTAAGCGTGGATCCCGTCGAGTACGACGGACAATCTGGGTGCTAATACCTTCCCAGGTTGTAACCAACCCCCTTTCTCAGTTTCTCTGGTTCGCAACCGTCTTATCCATCTTTTTTTAGGTTTATGTAGCATTACCGTTCCTTCGGGATAAAAATGCCTAGCTGGCGACTCTTTTCATCTTCATTTCATCTTCTCCTCTAGCCGACCGTTCGCGCTTGTACCGGGATGCAAATCTTTGGGAGCGACAGCTTGGCGACTCTGCTGGGGACCCTTATATTGCAACCAGGGCTTCTGGTTCTTTTTGTGGGTTCCTCCTAGCGCTTGTTTGATTTGTGTTTACAGTGGTGTTATGGGCTACTTGTGCTTATTTATTTGCTTTATTTATTGCTTTCTGTACAGCTTTATTTATTGCTTTCCTTTACAGTTTTTTTATGCATTTTTCATACTGTCATTATCATGTGCTGGATCTCTTGTCTGTTTTGGTGGGTGGGGTCTCATTGAGTGATTAAGGTCCTATACCAGGGACCTGAGTGACACATAGGATAGAGTGGCTTCATATTCTTTCCCATTCCATTTCGGTTTGGTGCGGGAATATGAAACACGGTTCAGACATGGGTTTCTTCTTGAGAAGTTTGTGCTACAGATTTCCTGTAGTACTAGGGCTATCTGGGAAGCCTGCTAAGTCTGGATGACCTTCTTATGACCTTCAACATCTGAGGTGAATTAGAGGAGGATCCTTTATGGTTATTGTAAACATTGTACCTCCGGGTTAGAAGTGTTTACACTTCTCATAACTGATATAAGTCTGAGGATCCTTGTTCTAGAACATTACATGTGAGGGGGTTAGGATGTTTACAGGTTTGCAGGAACCCTTGGCCACATCATACCCTGTTAATAGTTTTGTTTAAAGAATGCATCACTTTGGACAGTTCTTGTGATTACCCTGGACTTGTGACTCTTTATTTGAGTCCCCCACCTGTTTACTAGATTTCTAAACCTCCATCCGGACTTATGAACATACATGGATTTTTACCAAGGCAGATGCTAGATTCAGCACTTGATCACAAACCCTTTGCATATCATTTGCATACATCATTTTTGCATCATTTAACATTTTCTTATTTGTCTTACAGGGTATCCATCATTTATCTATGGTTTGGTTTTGACCCCTTCTGCTGCTTAGACTACTTCAGTTATCTTCTCCAGCACCTTCACCAGTTTGTCAGAGACTCTTCCCAGTTCTCTCCATCAGCTGTCTACATCAGAGACCCTCCTCCAGCATCTCAGTCAATGACTTTCATCAGCATTTGCTCTCAGTTTCTTCATCAGCACCCATTATCAGTATGGACACTTCAAGAAAGAGCAACATCACATACCACTTCTTTGAGCCCACCCTAACTGGCATCAGGCAGGTTCAGTCCCTCATTACCCCTTATCATATCCCACTATTCAGAGAGCATTATGGGGGCATATTGGACATGGTCATGGACTTGGATGCATCTCAGAGGAGCATGATCCATACTTGCTTGCAGTTTTATGATCCTCCATTCAGATGCTTCACATTCCCTGATTTCTAGTTGGGACCTTTGCTAGAAGAGTTTTCCTTGTTGCTAGGAGTTCCTATCAGAAGAGGGATTCCTTTCAACCCTGAGATGACTGCTCCCAGAAATGAAGACATAGCCAGGGCATTGCATTTGGAGCCTACCCTCATTGATCAGAACATGACAACCAAGGCTGGGGTTCCAGGCCTTCACCTAGACTTCTTGATCTCTCAGGCTACTCTGCATGTTGCAATAAGGGAATGGAAGGCTGTCTGTGCACTTTTAGCCCTCAGTATATATGGGGTTATCTTGTTTGCAGATGAGCCAAAGTTTGTGAGCAAGAAGTCCATTCACCTGTTCTTATTGAGGAATCCAGAGGAATGAGAAACAAAGAGGAAGACTGGTCAGGTGTTGTGCCCCTCTCTATTACTCTTGGCTGCTAAGACACCTGCCAAAATCAGATACCTTCCTGAACCCTCATCAGCAGAAGAACTGGGCTAAAAGGTTCATTACCTTGACATCAGATGACATTAGATGGTGCACTCAGAGCACCAAGGGCAAGGACATCATTACTAGCTGTGGGCAATATCCTAATGTGCCTTTGATAGGAGTGAAAGGTTGCATCAACTACAACCCTTTACTGTTTAAAAGACAATTAAGGTATGCTTTGGTTCATCCTCCCAGAGGACAAGATTTGGCTGAAACTCTTTACTATGATATCCAACCCAACTCTGCTGTTGTCAGACAAGCTGCCTGGGCTTGGGATAACATTTAGACCAAGGGAACAGCCATCCTTGGCAAGTGCAACAACATTGCTTCAGCACAGTATTCTGATTGGTCTCGTACCAGAGCTCAGATCACCTGAATTCCATTTACTTTAGAAGATGTACCTGGACCTTCTACAGTACAACCTGCAACTACTGTCAGTTTGGAAGAGTTTGAAAAGCTGAAGGAAAGGAATACTCAGCTATCTGAAGCCTTGAAGAAGACTCTCTGGGAGAGAAATGACAGCCGTCTGGATAATGAGAGATTGGAAAGGCTCTGGATTAAGCACTTGACCAAGATTGAGAAGACGGATGACTACATCAGGAAGGCAAGAGCAGGAGAGTTAGTACTGAATAATGCTTGCAAGGAAGCAAAGACTCAGAAGGCTAGGGCAGAGCATTATCTGAGGAAAGCCAGGCTAGATGGATCAGGATCACTGAAGCCCATGCACAAGAAGATCAGATAACTCAGGCTAAGATAGAGCAGTTGGAGGCTGGTGAGAAGAAGCATCAGGAGGCATTATTAGCAGCTCAGAGGGAGATATCTGAATTGAAACTCTGGGCGGGGTTAAAGAGGTCAAAGGATCAGGATAAGCATAAGAAGTTAACCAGTGCCATTTCTACCAGGAACCTCCTCATCAGGACTATCACAGAGCACCCAGTGGGTCCAGTGACTGAGGCCCTCCTGAAGGAAGTCAGAGAGGATAACTTTGGATTAGATGTTTGACTTTTTGCTTGTACTTTCCTTTTGTTGTACTACTGATTTTGTTGTTGTATTTTGATCCACCATGGGAATGTTATTTGTAATCAGACTATGTATTTTCATCCTTTACAATATATCAGTTTGTATTATTTTTTGGTGGGCTTTATCTATCTCTATAACATCATTAGCATTTCCTCGAGGTCTGGAAAGGTCAAAACCAAAGAACCAAACCGGATACCCTTGGAAGACAAATAAGCATATTGCATTGCATACTAACATTTTCTTTGTTTTGTAGGTTTTTGTTTTATTGCTGTTTCTCACTTTGTTGTGGTTTCAGGAAACATTGCTCGCAGAAGAGTGTTCCCTGTCAACAGAATACGTCGGTACCCGACGAGAAACAACCTTCCGGGAATTCAGATGGATCAAGTACAACAAGACTTGAATGAAGTGAGGACCCAAATGGCAAATGAGAGGGTTGAGATGAGGAATCAGATGACCCAATTCATGACTGTAATGACTGGCTTAACTCAGAGCCAGGAAAGACTAAGCGAGTTGGTTGAGAGACAGACTCCTGAAGAACACCATCCAGGTACAGGGGGTACCAGTAACAACGATCACGTGCAGCCTCGCACTGATCCACCAGAGTTTGGGCCCCATCTAAACCCAGAAGTCAATGCCATAAGGAATACTTAGGGTAACACTGCTGGAGGGAGGGTCTTGCAAGAAGATCCTCAAGAAGAGCAGTTTACAGTTGTTGGGGCAGGAAGAAGTTTACGACCGTCAGCTGGATGAAATTACAGAGAAGCTGAGGTCTTTTGAATCCCAGAATTCCCTAGGATTTGATGTCATGGACATGGGATTGGTGGAAGGGGTCAGAATTCCTCACAAGTTCAAACCCCCGTGTTTTGAAAGGTATAATGGCACATCCTGCCCACGCACCCACCTTCAATCATTCTTGGGAAGATTAAAAGCATACACCATGGACGAGAAGATGTGGATGTTTTACTTCGAGGATAATCTAACAGGGGCATCCCGAGAATGGTATTCCCACTTGACTAGAGCCACAGTAAGGAATTGGAAAGACTTGGCTGAAGCTTTCATCCGTCAATATCAGTATAACTTGGACATGGCTCCAAACAAGACCCTCCTAATGGAAATGTCTCAATCTTCCCGTGAAAGCTTCAGGGAATATGCCCAAAGGTGGAGGCAACTTGCTGCTGCAGTTCAACCACCCATGTCTGAAAGGGAAATGGCAGACATGTTCATGAATACTCTTCAAGGAACCTACATTGACAGATTGGCTGCCTTTTCTTCTACCAGCTTTGCTGATGTGGTGATAGCTGGGGAAAGAATAGAGAGCCTGTTGAAGATGGGAAAGATCTCTGATAACGGTGCCAGTTCAAGCAGTACAAGAAAACCATTTGCTGGGCCCCGTAGATTCGGTAAGACAAACTCTGTGCACATGGGAAGAGGGAGACCCCAATACTTGCCCAGAACAGTTGCTGCTGTTACTATCCCTGCTCCACCTCCTCAGTATACTCAACAACCACAACACTTTCCGCAACAACAATAATTTCCACAACAAAGATCATACAACAATAATAACAACAATCAACAACAACGCCCGTTTCAACAATGACCATCTCAAGTCAACTGGGTAATTGATCCCATTCCTATGTCGTATGCTACACTGCTGCCACAACTCCTAAAGCTCAATCTTGTTGAGTTGAGGACATTGGCTCCACCTGATCCTCAAAACCTTCCAAGAAACTATGATTTCAATGCTAGGTGTGCTTTTCACTCTAACGCACCTGGTCATTCTACGGAAAAATGCAGAGCTCTGCATATGAAGGTTCAGGATCTGGTAGATTCAAAAGCCCTGAACTTTGCACCTCCTCCCAATGTCATGAAAAATCCTATGCCAAGCCACAGTGGGCCAAGGATTAATGCTGTAGAGGATGGACCACCCCTGATTTTAATAGAAGACATTGCATGTATTAAGACACCTCTGGTAGAGGTTAAAGCCCAGCTTTTAAAATGCCAAGTGTTTCCAGGTTGTGAGGCCTGTTGTGAATTATGAAAACTTTATGAGAATGGGTGTGCTAGCTTGAGGAAAGGCATCAATGATTTGATTAAAGAAGGCATTCTGCAAATTACAACCACCGCTTCTACGACACCAGCAACCCCTTTGTCAATAACAATTGATTCTCCTAAAAATGCAACAACTATCTTTCCAAGTGATTCTTCTACAACTACAACAACCATTGTTCCAACTGATTCAGCTACAACTTCAACAATCATTCCATCTATCACTTCAACACACAATAATTCATTTGCACTAGCTACTACAACTTCAACAACCAATAATGATGTTTCCACTGTCACAATCTATTATGACCCTACAGCGGTCCCGAATTCCAGCAATTTTCAACAGTCTCAATAGTCTCAACAAAGCTTCAATTCACCTTCACCAACATCCACCAGAGGTCCTGTTACTATTTTTATGATCCACAGACTATTACAGTACCAACATCTGCTGTAGTGAGCCTAGTCACTATCACGGTGCCCGGGCCGATACCATATGATAAAGACGGTGTTATACCATGGCATTATGGTGCTGATCTATACTGCAATGGAGAGAAATTCCTTCTTGATTCTCCAGTTCTCACTCCCCAAGTGGATACTGTTGTGGGAGGCAGAGGCTTCACCCGAAGCGGACGTCTCTTCGCATCACAAATCCCTAGAACCAACACTGAGGCAGAGGCTGTTGCCAAAGCCATGGGGAAGAGTGTGATACTAGAAGAATCTGCACCAAAAGAAACTCATAAGTCATCCTTCGATCAAGATGTGGATGAGTTTGTGAGAATTATTAAAATAAGTGACTATAAAGTTGTGGACCAACTCCAATAGACTCCTTCAAAGATCTCAATCCTATCACTGCTGTTATGTTCTGAAGCCCATCGGGATGCACTACTCAAAGTTCTGCACGCTGCCTATGTGTCAGAAGAGATCACTGTGAATCAGCTGGAAACAGTAGTGTCAAACGTCAATACTAGCCATGGGTTAGGGTTCACTGATGCTGATTTAACTACAGAAGGACGTCTCCACAACAAAGCTTTGCATATAACCTTGGAGTGCAAAGGAGCTGTCTTATCTCATGTGCTTGTAGACACTGGGTCCTCACTCAATGTCTTACCCAAGAAAGCCCTTGTCAAACTTGAATATGATGGTATAGCTCTCCGGCCAAGTAATCTTGTGGTCAGGGCTTTTGATGGCTCCAAAAGATCTGTTCTCGGAGAGGTGGAGTTGCCAGTGATAATCGGTCCACAAGTCTTCAAGACTGTTTTCTATGTGATGGACATACAGCCTGCTTATAGCTGGTTGTTAGGTCGACCCTGGATTCACGCCGCAGGCACTGCAACATCGACCCTTCACCAGAAACTGAAGTACGAATGGGAAGGACAGATTATCACCATCTGTGGTGAGGAAGACATATTTGTTAGCCAGCTGGCTACTTACAAGTATATTGAGATGGATGGTGAAATCCATGAGACAATGAGCCAAGGGTTTGAGGCCCTAAATGTCAATGAGGCTACTGGAGTATTAGCTGCATCCCAGGAGGACAGGATGGGTACTTCGATCATCTCTTATCAGCAATCCCGAAAGGTTGTTGAAGACGGTAATGCTCAAGGCTGGGGCAAGCTGCTGCCAGTGGAAAAGAAGGAAGATAGATTTGGTTTGGGTTACAGACCATTCCGACAAGATCAATCAGAGGCTCCCAAGGAGCCCAAATTCATCAGTGGGGGGATGCTCACCCCAGATGCTATTAACAATCTGGAAGACGAGGCGGAAAGCGACCGAAACCTGGAGAGCTGGATACGTCCAAGGATCCCGGGGAACCAAGTCCTTAACTGGTCTTCCCAGGAAATTATAAGGGTTACTCCTGCAGAGTAATTATTATTTCCCGTCTTTTTAGCTTGCATCAAGTCCTACATCTTGCCCAAGGTGTCAGGACTCATTTTGTAATAGGGCCATATTGTAATTTTGTGCAAATGATTAATCAATGAATATTAGACATCTTTTGCAAACGAGTCTCTTTTTCGCTCACTATCTTTTCATTTTTCACTTTTGTACAAAACAATAAAATGGCAATGTTTTCAAAATAAATAACTTCATTTTCACTTTTTTCTAAACAAGATTAAAACTGATCACTAAAACGAACCAATCTCAACCCTTGCAGAGATTATCTTCCAGATTGCACCGACAACAGCACTGCTATGACCTTGTATGACTTTGACAATCCGATTAATCAAGCCGATGAAGGGGTTGAAGAAGACTATGAGTTACCTAAAGAGTTAGCCAGGTTGTTGAGGCAAGAAGAGAAAGTGATCACTCCTCATCAGGAGGAGGTGGAAACAGTTAATCTTGGTACCGAAGAAGACTTGAAGGAAGTGAAAATTGGGGCCAGTCTGCAAGCTTCAGTAAAAGAATAGCTTACTGATATGCTTCGAGAATACGTCGACGTCTTTGCTTGGTCCTATCAAGACATGCCAGGTCTAGATACAAACATTGTTATGCACAAGCTGCCTTTGAAAGAAGATTATCCTCCAGTGAAACAGAAGCTACGCCGTACTCGTCCAGATATGGCCATGAAGATTAAAGAAGAGGTACAAAAACAGTGGGATGCCGGATTCCTTGCTGTGACTAGTTACCCGCCATGGGTTGCTAATATTGTACCAGTGCCTAAGAAGGATGGAAAAGTACGAATATGTGTGGATTACCGGGATCTGAACAGAGCTAGCCCGAAGGATGATTTCCCGTTACCTCACATTGATGTATTGGTCGATAACACAGCTCAGTTCTCGGTATTCTCTTTCATGGATGGTTTTTCCGGGTATAATCAAATTAGGATGTCACCCGAAGACATGGATAAGACCACCTTCATTACACCTTGGGGCATATTTTGTTATAAGGTAATGCCATTCGGGTTGAAGAATGCCAGTGCTACTTATCAACGGGTTATGGTAACGTTATTCCACGATATGATCCACAAAGAAATTTAATGCTACGTGGATGACATGATTGCCAAGTCCCTCACTAAAGAAGATCATCTGGTAAATCTACTGAAGTTGTTCAAGCGTCTGAGAAAGTATCAGCTGAAGCTAAATCCCAACAAGTGCACATTCAGGGTATGGTCCGGTAAGCTGCTGTGATTCATTGTAAGTGAAAAAGGAATTGAAGTTGATCCTGACAAAGTCAAAGCCATTCAGGAAATGCCTGCACCTAGGACTAAATAGGATGTTCGGGGGTTCTTGGGTAGATTGAAATACATATCAAGATTCATATCTAACCTTACAGCAACCTGTGAGCCTTTATTCAAGTTGTTAAGAAAGGAACAAACGGTCAGGTGGAATGAAGATTGTCAGAAGGCTTTTGACAAAATCAAGGAGTACCTACAAGAACCTCCAATCCTTATGCCTCCAGTTGAATGAAGACCTCTAATAATGTACCTGAAAGTATTAGAAGAATCAACGGGGTGTGTGTTGGGCCCGCATGACGAGTCTGGTCGAAAAGAGTATGCAATATACTACCTAAGCAAAAAGTTTACCGACTGTGAACAACGTTATTCACTGCTCGAGAAAACTTGTTGTGCTTTAGTGTGGGCTGCCCGCCGACTAAGACAGTATATGCTGATCCACACTACTTTATTGATCTCAAAGATGGATCCAGTCAAGTACATATTTGAGAAGCCAGCACTTACCGGAAGGGTTGCAAGATGGCAAATGATTTTGACAGAATATGACATTCAGTACATATCTCAAAAAGCCATCAAAGGCAGTGTACTGTCTGACTATCTAGCTGAGCAACCCATCGATGATTACCAACCAATGAGATTTGACTTCCCTGATGGAGACATCATGTTCCTGAAAGCAAATGATCATGAAGAGCCTGTTCACACTGAAGGCCCTGACCCAGAAGAAAAATGGATTATGATGTTCGATGGGGCTGTCAATATGAATGGTCATGGAGTTGGTGCAGTGCTCATTACACCTAAAGGAGTTTATATGCCTTTCTCGGCGAAACTCACCTTTGCATACACTAACAACGAAGCTGAGTACGAAGCCTGTATCATGGGTCTCGAGGAAGCCATTGACCTCAGGATCAAGACTTTAACTGTATTCGGGGATTCAACTTTGGTAATCAATCAGACCAACGACAAATAGTACACTCACCAAAAGCATCTGATCCCATACCGTGACTATACGAGGAGATTATTGACTTTCTTCACAATAGTCAAACTTGAGTACATCCCTCGAGATGAAAATCAGTTCGCAGATGCTTTAGCTACCATTTCCTCCATGATCAAGGTTCAGACTGCCAATTATGTGCCTCGGATTTCGGTATCCAGACTGGACCGACCAACATACGTATTCTCCATGGACATTGCTAAAGATGAAAAGCCTTGGTTCCACGATATCAAAAGCTTCTTGGAGGATAAAACATACCCACCTGGGGCATCATCCAATGATAAGAAGACATTAAGAAGGCTGGCTGGTAGTTTCTTCCTGAATGCTGATGGTTCATTATACAAGAGAAACTTTGACATGGTGCTTCTCAGATGTGTTGATAAGAAAGAAGCATATTTACTACTGCACGAGGTGCATGAGGGATCTTTCGGTACCCATGTCGGAGGACATGCAATGGCTAAGAAGTTGTTAAGATCGGGTTACTACTGGATCACAAGGGATGCAGACTGTTGTGCCTATGCCAAGAAGTGTCATAAATGCCAGATCTATGCAGACAAGGTGCATGTGCCTCCAAATCCGTTGAACGTAATGTCTTTACCTTGGCCCTTTGCCATGTGGGGCATTGACATGATTGGAAAGATTGAACCGACTGCTTCGAATGGCCACAGATTCATCCTGGTAGCCATTGACTACTTCACCAAATGGGTTGAAGCAGCTTCGTATGCAAACGTCACCAGGTAAGTGGTAGCCAAATTTCTGAAAAGATACATCATATTTCGATATGGAGTTCCCGAGCGGATCATTACTGATAATGGTTCGAATTTGAACAACAAAATGATGGCTGAACTGTGTCGGGACTTCAAAATCCAACACCACAACTCTTCTCCTTACAGGCCAAAGATGAATGGTGCTGTTGAGGCAGCTAACAAAAACATCAAGAAGATTGTGCAGAAGATGGTGGTTACTTACAAAGACTGGCATGAAATTCTACCATTTGCCTTGCATGGGTATCGTACCTCAATAAGAACGTCTACTGGGGCAACACCTTATCAACTTGTGTATGGTATGGAAGTTGTCCTACCTGTTAAAGTTGAATTACTCTCCTTACGAGTACTGATGGATGTCAAGCTGGATGAAGCAGAATGGGTCCAATCTCGGTACAATCAATTGAATCTGATCGAAGAGAAGAGATTAGCTGCAATCTGTCATGGGAAGCTATATTAGAAGAGAATGAAGAGAGCCTTCGATCAGAAAGTCAGGCTTCGGGAATACCAAGTAGGAGATCTTGTGCTGAAAAGACTCCTTCCTCCTCATACAGACCACAGGGGCAAGTGGACTCCAAATTACGATGGTCCGTTCATAGTAAAGAAAGTTTTCTCTGGTGGAGCACTAATGCTCTCTACTATGGATGGTGAAGATTTCTTATCCCCTGTGAATTCAGATGCAGTTAAAAAATACTTCGCATAAAATGACCCGCTGGACATAAAAACAGAATGTAAGTCCAGGAAAAAATAGGGCATCCCGGCGAGTCAAAAACAAAATAAAAGACTCGGGCAAAAATAAGGGAAACTTGAAAACAAAATGTACACCCGCTAAGTTGAAAAGCCGCATTGGACAGCTCAGATAAAAAAAGGTATCCCGGTGGATTGAAAACCCGAAAGGGCGATCCACGCAAAATAAGGGAATAAGCGAACAACTGCATTCTGAATTTGTCTGTATCACTTACAACACGGCAAGCTTCGAAAGGTTAAAGCATCGGTCAGAATCAACTTCCTCCAGAAAGCAAGATAAGAAGAATGTTAAGGTCATATGGGTCATAGCAAGGGAATCTCAATGGAGCGTCGTCAACATTGCCAGCACTTTTACTTTTCTCAATTTGTAACAATCTCCTCATTTTAGGGGATCCATTTCTTTAATTGTATTTGCCAATCCAGGGCGCCCAGATTAATAAAATCAGATTTCCAGTCACACCTTGTTTCGTACATTTTGATTTCATTTGCAAAATGTCCAATATCCATGGTATAATATTTGCATAAAACAGACGTGCCTTTCTAATTAGATGCTTACAGGAAATGTATTTACTCTCAAGAATATCTAACTCCTATGACGGAATCCGGTAAGGGATACCTCGGGATACTTGTGCGTTCTTTGTCTTAATAGGTTGCAGGTATTCAAATACGCAACATGGGTCATGCCAAGCATCACTTCCCCAAAACACCTTCTCCAAGCAGCATCTGAAATACCTTTTCCCCAACAGAGTTGTCAAAGCATCCTCTTCCTCAGCCGGGATCCCCACAGAAATTTCTAGGATGATCTTTCAGTGATCTTTCCTCTCCCAAACAGAGATCCAGGTCTCTCAAAGATAGAAGAATCTTCTCCCCGTAGAGCTCCAGCCTTTACCAGAAGAGCAATGCCTGAAATTCTCACACAACAAAGTGACGGAAGCTTCCTTATCCCCAGCTGGGTTTTCTCCTTACAGGATAGATCTATCAGTGATCTATTTCCCAAGCAGAGCTATATTTTTTATCATATCTACCAATGATCTCATCCCCAGCTAGGATATCCTTCCAAGCAGATCAACCAGAGATCTTTGCAGCAGCCGCAGCAGCGGGACCCGAATCCCGGACCGGTTTCTCTTTTGCATAATCATAGCATTCGCATCATATTTCCCCACAAAGCGTAGCATTCTGTTTAATACGGAGCATTACGGCAAAAATCAAACATATTGCATGATCACAAGCCAGGTTCGAGCCAGTCACCTGTAAATACCATCAGTATTTCATCAACAATATATATAATAAAAGCCGAAGTGTCCCCTTTGCACTCTCCCACATATACATGTTCATATACACTTTTCCGACGCTCATCCGAGTCATATCATTCCCCGCAGATAAGCCACAAACATCCTCTTTGAATACAGAAACCTATATACACTCTCTTGACACCCGTCCGTGTCACCGCTCCCCAACATGGTTGCCCAAACACTTGTCGCAAACCAAACACTTGTTTATAAAACACTCTCATCAACACCCGTCCGTGTCACCGCTCCCCAGCATGGTTGCCCAAACACTCGTAATAAACCAAATACTTGTCATAATACACTCCTGTTGACACCCGTCCGTGTCATCCTATCCCTACAGGTTGCCAGAATACCTTTTTACACTCATAAGTTCATAATTTATACACTCTCTCTTCTGACACTCGTTCGTGTCACACCTGTTCCCCAGCAAGTTGAACACTCGCCATTGTCTTGCTCATACTCCACAATACTTGTTCACACTTATACAAATACTCGTCCGTATCTTGTATATACGTTTATTCCCCACAGATTCGACACTCGTTCGTGTTCTTTGTTAACCAGTTGGTACTCGTCTGTATCATCATCTCTGAACATGCGTCAGCGTTTGTTTCTACCGATACTCGTCCGTATCATGGTCTTAAGGATGCTTGTCCGCATCTTTAATCTATACACAGCGTCAAAACACTTATACCTTTTATTTCTTAAAGCGTAATCACTCGTCCGTGTTTACCATTCCCCAGCAAAGAAACTTCGTCCCTCACCACGCGATTCGTTTATGGCGTTTGGATTCGCTTACAGTTTTGCGAAGGTCGGTTTTGTGAAAGTTTCATAGTTTGAATCGCGGTTTGGTTGAAGGTTCAAGGTGTTGATTTTATGGTTTTGGATTTTCAAGATGGTGCTGCGTTTTTACGGATTGGTTTTGGTTGTGTGAGTGGCGGCGCGGAATTGCGGATCGCCGGCGGTTGTGCGATTTGGTTTATGCTTGTGGTCTTGGTTTGCGACTCGGCTTCGAGTGGTGGCCGTGGTTCGAACGGTTTTGGATTTTGGTTGAGGTGGTTTCGTTCGCTTTCGATTCTCCCTCAATGCCTTCACAGATCTTGTTTTATGGGGTTGATATTGGTTTTCGCAATTTGCTTTTTTTCGGGATATCTCATGGCCTCTCTGTTTCGTTGGTTCGCATGTTTTTTTCGGTTTTGTTAATTGGTTTTTTCGTTTTGGCCTGACGAAAATCTGGGTTTAAATCTCGCTGCTTTTCGTCTTCTTTTTTAAGGTTATGGTTAGTAGATAAAAAACATTTGAAAGGTTTATTGAGTGCTTATTTTCTTGTAGAATTTTCTGGTATTTTTTTTAGAGTGAGGACTCAGTTATTATATAGAGAGACTTGCAGGGTAGTCTGGTCTTTTGTGTATATATATATATATATATATATATATATATATATATATATATATATATATATATATATATGTGTGTATTTTTTTTGTAGAAAAGATAAAATTATAAATTGATGATTTATTAAAATGAAAACAAACAAAATTTTGGAAATAATAATACTAAATGGATAAAAAGATAGTGAAAATATGAATAACAAGAAATAAAAATGGATATATTTTTTAAAGGAAAAAAAATGGAAAAATAAATTGATTGATTTTTTTTAGATTTTTGTGATAAAATGATTAATGAAAAATAAAGGTGATAAGCGAAAAAAGATCTCCACGCAACACACCGACCTCTTGAATCTGATTTCTCACACAAACCCCGATTTTGAGAAGAAAAGACATATTTTTTGAATTTTTTGAATATCAGACAGACAAATAAAATAGTACATATTTTTGGACTTTTGAAATAATGGTTAGATAGTAAAATAAAATGGTGCACGTTTTAGGATTTTTTAGAATATATTGGTAAACAGAAAATAAAGGTAGGACAAATTTGAGGTATGACCCTTTCTATCTCTCCGGATTTCAATCCCAAGAATCCTAGATGTAGCTCCCAGATCCTTTATATCGAACACCTTATTGAGTTCATCCTTCACCCTCATTACATATTCAACATTATTGCTTGCTATTAGAATATCATCCACATAAAGCAACAAAATAACAAATGAATTACCAAGTCAAAATCTGAAGTAAACATAGTGGTCGAACTGACTTCTGATGAAACTTATGCGTGCCATGAACTTGTCGAATCTTCTATTCCATTGTCGAAGAGATTGTTTCAGCCCATATAAAGATATCTTCAGTTTACACACATACTCTTCCTCCCCATCTTCGACATACCCTTCAGGTTGCCTCATCAGGATTGTTTCATCAAGATCACCATACAAGAATGCAGTCTTCACATCCATCTGTTCAAGTTCAAGGTCGAACTATGCCACCATGGCAAGCAACATTCGAATGGACATGTGCTTCACAACAGGAGAGAACAAATCATTGAAGTCGACACCTTCTTTCTGAGTGAACCCCCTTGCAACCAACCTTGCCTTGTGTCTCTTCAACGCCACTCCTTTGATTCCTTCCTTAACTTTGAAAATCCATTTACAGCTGACTAACCTAGCTCCAACAGGTTTCTCAATCAGTTCCCATGTGTTATTATCATGAAGAGACTTCATCTCATCATCCATGGCCTTCACCCATTTAGTCTTATTTCGAATCCTCATAACTTCCTTATAGTCTATAGGTTCTTTGTCCAGAACCTCACTTGTAGAGATTAATCCATAAGCTATAAGATCTGCATACTCAAGTCTTTAAGGTGGCTTGATGACTCTTCTTGACCTGTCTCTTGCCAGCAAGTAGTCATTATCAGTCTCATCATCTTCGTGTTCGCTGGTATTTCTGGCAAACAATCTCTGGTTAACCAAATTTCTTAGAAATGGGTGACTGATAGAACCAACCAAACAAGTCCTAGGACGTCGCGTGTTAAGAATCAGATGAAAGATAATCTTAAACATGGTGTTTATATATTTCTGTCGAAATGTTCTAGAATAACCTAATTGTTGTTATCTATATTGAAGTTGAAGGTGTCTACTAACGCGTTTGAAAGATTTAATGGAAGAAAACTAAAGTTTGACATGAAGATAAAGAATTGCTTAAACATAAACTGACTAAAATATGAAATTGATGGAATGTGAATGAAAAGTAAATGACAAGACGAAAAGTAAAGATTTAAAGAAGAAACTTAAAGCTTTTATAACTTGAAATAAAATTGGTGTTAATACGTACATTTCCAAAATAATCTCTCTTTTCTCTTTACACACGAGTACTTGAGTAAATTTACAGGAATTTGTACAATCTATTTCACACACTTTTCACAAAGCAAAACTATCCTATTAATATACAAATATCATAACCGTCGAACAACGGTCGAATCCTAAACGAATGCCACTTGGCATTGTGCATGCTAATGTCTTCTAAAAACCTTCCACATCTCTCTTTACCAACGAAACTGTTATTGGAACAAAAAACTGCTCTTCGACAGATGAAATGAGGTGTCTCTTCGTGACATCAAATTGATTTCCAATTCAAATCCAAAAATCCTTCTATCAGATTCTCCCACGTTCCCAGACATGATCTCCATGACTCTATGAACTAGGTCCACTATACCCTTTTTATCTTCCACGCCCTTATTTATGTCCAATGGCATGTGGACACGTATCCTAACAACTTGAAGAGCCAAAGGTCTTTCTTCATTTTTTCAGTATAAATAATCCATTTTTTCCTCTTAAATTTTTTTTTACACTCTCAACTTCAAATTTTCAAAGTTCTTCCTCTCTCAAACCCAAATCTTCATCTTTCCTCAAGCTCCTTCAAAGTTAACAATGGCGGCCTCAAGCTCTCAAAAAGACAAGAAGAACACAAAAGCTCTCCCTCCTGCACACATAATCCTTGGCCCAAAGGTGGTGGATAACCAACAATACATCCCAGAGCCTCCGAATCAAAGAGAAAAATAAAGCATTTACTATTCTCAGATACTCATTCCCATTCTTGTCTCTGGTAAATATCATGCCATGTTAGGTCCCCTCCCTAACTCAAATACTGATCCAACTCGTCTCACAGATTTCTTCCCCACTTATACACATTCAAAACCCATAGGAGCGGGGAAGATAAAATCATCTAGTGACAAATCCCCAGAAACCCAAACTGAAACTGAAACCCTGGACTTAACTTATTTAAATCAAACTAGGATTTTTAGAAGTTGCCCCTGGTCGAAAGACCCATCTGAATACTTAGACTGGGTAGAAAAGGTTGAAGCAGTCAATGGTAAGATTTGGAAGAAAATAGGCATTTATGACCTAATTCAACTGTCGAAAGAGGGCCTAAACTACTTCCCTACCATGATTCTAGCTTCCCTTTATTTTTGGGATAGTACTTATAATTCCTTCCACCTTCCTTGCGGGATGGTAACACTCACTCTTTTCGACCTAGCTGCAATAGTAGGTCTTAGCCCACTAGGCATGGATTTTGACCCAACTGTATTAGATAAAAATACCATCGCTTTCGACACCAGCTTTGCCTCATACTCCCCCTTCATTGCTCATTATCACAACAAAGACCCCCCTGATGTGTCGGACACAGAACATATAGCCTTTTTGACTCTCTGGCTGTCAAGATTTGTATTTTGCTCAAGATCCCTCTAGGTAGCCAAAAAATACATCACTATAGCTAATCAACTACACGCTGGTAGAAACCTTCGACTAAGCGAAATGATTTTTGCTAGCCTCTATAAATCTATGAGTGAGGGAGTCGAAAACCTGAAACAAATCAAGGACAAGGGAAAACTTATCCTGGCGGGTCCCTTTTGGATCCTTCAATTGTGGCTCAATGCCACCTTTGAATCCATAATCTTCGACAAAGGCGTGGTGGATGAAGAGTATGTCAAGGATAGGCACGTCGAATGGGCAAGGTTGGCTCAACTAACTCCTTCTGAAGAGGGGAAAAACCTTCGACGTTCTTTCACCAGTTACATTAATATGTTCGCCAAAAGCCACAATTTTACTGCGAACATGGCCCCCTTTGCCAATAGGACTGTAGGGCCCAAATGGTTTACCAGGAAGCTCCCTGTCGAACACAAAAAGGACGAAGACAATTTTTTGGCTATTTGGAAAATGTTGCTGACGCCAAGACTTCTACCCTCTTACCCAACTATGAGTAACTCTAAGGTAGCCTTACTAGCTTATCAACCAAACTTAGTTGCTCGACAGTTTGGGTTGGTATAGCTGAAGCCTAGGTCGATTTACCCAAAGAAAAGAGCTATTCTCTTTTACAATTTGTTTCTTACTGCGGCGAAAAGTATTGAGATTATGGAGAAATTGAACGACGCTACTCTGGAGGTTCGACCGGTGATCTTCTGACCCATGTTCTTCTGCACTCAAGCATTCGACGTCTGGTGGAAGGAGTACTATCTTACAAGATTTTGTGATGTAGCTACCTTCAACCAACTTCTGACAAACGCTTTTGCTTTTGTGCAGGACAAAACGAAAAAAGTTATTGATCAGCATGTTAAGGAAATTCAAAAGTTTCAAAAATATTTTAAAACAGCATACAGGCCAGATGATCTTAGGAGAACCATAGGTGAAGCAGCTGTGACTATAAAGCATAAATTCACAGAAAAAATGGGGAAACTGGTAATACCCTCGTATATTCCACCAGAGGCGCATTATAATTTTGCGTATTCCAGTTATCCACCAAAGTTTCCCCCTCTGCCATCTGCTGATTTTGGTGTTGTGCTCAGCCCTCCTTTCACAGATTGGTTTGTATGTGAGGAATATTTAAAACTGCTTAAAGAGTCACGAAAAAAGCTAGCCGAACGTGTGGTTCTGACCAAATATCATATGGACGATTATCCTGGGCACCTTCATTTTGGAATAGAACACGTGCGCGTGGATTCTACTATTTTTGAAGGTGTTTGCACCATTCGAATTTATTGTGTTTAATTTCTTATGTTTTATTCATTTCTTTTTTAACAATTCTTTCTTTCCAGCCACCAAAATACCAAACAAGAAGGCATCTGTCGAAGACCAACTTGTCAAGCCTGTTAAGAAAACTTCTTCGACGGCGAAAAAGGTTTCATTTTTTTATTTATTTAAAGGACTTGTGTTAATTATAAAATTGCCTTGGCCTTTGGCTTATTGAAATCTTGTTATTTTTTAGGTGAGTCGAAAACCACCCACTCCTCAGAAAAGGAAGAAAGAAATAGTGAAGGAGATTTCTGAAGATTCTGGTGACGAATCTCCAGATCAACAACCCCTAAAAAGGAAGAAATCCAGCAACATAAGAAAATTCGCTTCCGAAAGTTCGCTTGTCACATCGAAGAAAACCTCTCCCATCAGTCCAATAGTTAAACTTGCACGGGACGTAGAAAGTGGGAACTCCAGTTTTCATATTGAGATTCCTCAGGTAATTATTTTCGACTGACCTTTGAATTTAACTTTGTATGCATATTTTTCATATTCTTTCCTTTTCTTCAGGTTGAAATCAACCTTGGTGAACCTTCCCATGGTGCTGGTGAGACGAATGTGGAGAAACAAATCCAAGAGAAAGAACTCTCAAAGGGCGATGTATTTGAATCCCAAACCTGCTCTGCATTCGACACCATAATGGATGAGCATTCTGCGGATAACTCCCCTGACAACCCAAAATCCAAAGCCAAGGAAGATCAACCTGCCGAAGCTGGTGAAGGCAAAAAACCTGATGTCGAATCTGTGACTCAGGAGAAGGAGAAGTCACCCGAAACTACAAAAGCTAAGGAGGAGAAACTTAAAGCCAAAGCTGCAGCAGAACAAGACCTGTCGAAACAAGGCACTGGGCCCAGCGTTCAGACCCTTCCTGACTCCAATCCGAACAAATCTATATCTTCTGGTTCGACTGCCTTTACCCATGAGGAACTTGAGATCTTGAAGGTATGGAAGCCTTTGGACTATCTGAAAGCCATGATCGGCCAATGTTACAATTTCCAAGATTCCTCCAACAGTTCGTCAACCTCTGGAACCACTTATGAAGTGAAGAACCTTAGCATTCTTATGGGTGAAATCAAAAGCAAAGTGCTTGGTGTCGATCTGTTCAGACTTCTGGAGGAGGATCCTACTCAGCAATGCGAAATGAAGAAACTCCTTAAACAAGTGAACGTTTTGGAAGCCAACACTGATGAAACTCGTCTGGTGCTGGATATTTCTCAGATCATTGAATTAACCTGTGCAGATCTCAACCGTCGAAGAGAGTACATCAAACTGATTTCTGTAAACACCCCAAATTTTCCCTCACCCATTCACACCATGGCTTGTGATATTTTCATATGCATAAACTCAATCATAGCATCTCATATCCCATTTTTGATTCACTGCATAGATTCAAAGTCATCTGCATCTAGGGTTTGTGATCTGAGCAATCCAAAAGCTTCTTGAGCCACTCCAAAGGTCATCAATCACTTCAAAAGTGTCTATGTGTGTTCAAGCATCATATTATATCCTCTCAAAGTCAAGAATGTCAAAGAATCACAAGAACTGAGAATGGCATGGAAGCAGAGCCAGGCTTGACTGCACAGATGACCTAAAATTAGGGTTTTGGTTTCAAAGGCCATAACTCCAATTTTTTTGGTCATTCTTGTTTCTATTGGTCTCTATATGGTATAGGGAGTATGCATATCAATTTTCATGAAGAAATTCCATGGGGAAGTCATCTGATCAAGAGTTGACTTTTCAAGCAAGTCAGTGCAAAATCAGGGCATCTGAGGCCCCCAATGACCCAACCAAGGGGTGTTCTTCATCATTTTGATTGTATATGATCTTTATTTGATCATAGAAGAGGTTTTAAGTTCATAAAATTCAAGAATTTCAAGTCTTTTGCAAAGTTGACTTTTTGGGCAAGTTTGACTTTTGATGAAATTGTCATTTTAGGCAACTTTTTCAACCCTTACCTTTTGATTCAAAAAAGCTTCAAATGGAAAAACTTTGGTCATGAAAGTTGTAGAATGGATAATTCCCTTTTCAAAAAGTACAAGAACATGACCTAATTCATGTTGGATCAAAAGTTATGGCTTGGCAATGTTGGCAAAAATCACAAAATTTGAAGTTTTGCACCAAAGAGGCAAGTTGCAAATTCACTTCTCAAGGCAAATTTATTCATCAAATGCACTTCAAAACTTCACCACATGATCATACAAATCCTAAAAGTCAGATTGCACCCAAAGAATCACATGTTTTATGGCCCATGGATCAAGATTTTTCATAAGAATCAAAGACAAGGCAAGTTGCAAAACTCATCATAAGACATAGTCCACTTGCTGGCTAGCTTGCTGATCAATCCTAGGCCTTTCCTCACATCATGCTCCGCAGGACATGCCTTTTGTACTTAGCTAGCAAGTAGCCCATGCCCTTCTTACACAACTTTGACATTTTGGCAAAAGGACCCATACCTATCACAAAAGCACACATCACTTCATCTGACCAATGGCAATTGTTTATACAAAGAAAATGCAAGCCAAGCATAACAAGAAGCAAGCCTGAAACACTCCACAACTCAGCATTCTCATTTTCACCTTCATTTGCAAAAGCTTTCGAAACTCCTCACACAAGTCACAAACACACAAACTAACTTCACAGATCAACTCAACACATCTTCCTGGTCACAAAGCACCCATCACCATTGCCTTAAACTTCCAGAATCACAAATACGATTCTCACCTCACCTTGAGCAGAACCACTGCCATCTTCCAAACCAGCCATTGCAAACTTCAAACAAACATTGCAAGCTTCTTAGGGGGGTCATTGGAGTGCATTTGAGCCAAAGAAACAACCAGAAAGCTCCTGAATCGAAAGCTTCAGTTCAGGTAGTCAACTCAAAACTTTTTTCCAGAAGCATGTTTTTAAGTTCTTAATAGCTTCTATGCACTCCCCTGATCATGAATATGTGATTATTTTTGAAAATGGTTGAGAAACCAGGATGTATGCAATGTCTGAAACTTTTGCCCTAAAAACTGTTTGGCTTCGATTCGTTTGATTGATGAATGATAAATGAGATTTGAGTGGGGGTTTTGATTCAGTGGGATGTGGGGATGATTTCTGGGCTTTTAGTTTTCGTTTTAGTGAAGTTTTGAGGATTTTGGAGATTTTCAGGTGGGGTTCCCACCGAAGAAGACGACCGGAAGTCTTCTCCGGCCACCTGAAAACAATTAGGGTTAATCCCTGTAATTAATGCAAGTTTGAATGCTGAGCGTAGGATTAGCTAACCAGGGTTGACTGGCGCGTGTTTTGGATGGCCAAGATGTGTTCTTAGAAGCCCTAATCCTCATTAACTTAATTAATCTTGATTAATTAATTCATAAATAGGATTTAACTCAGTTTGAATATGGACCTTAGGATTGCGCGCGCAGTCAACAGGTCTTTCCCCAGAATCAATCCTGGCTCTCCATTGCGTTTACTTTTCATTTTCTTCAATTTTAATTCATTTATTTTGTATTTCTTTTCTCCATTTATTTTAAAATAGCAAAATCATTTTAAAAATTCTGAAAATTTTTATACACACTTTTATTAATTTTCAGAAACCAAAAACATTTTTATTTTTATTTTTTGCATTAAAAAATATTTTTAAATCATTTAAAAGTTTATTTTTAATTAATTAATGAGAATTAATTAATTAAAAATACTTTTAGGTATTTAAAAATCACCAAAAAATTCATGAAACCTTCATAATCATTTAGAAACATTGTCCAACCCTCAAACCAAATTTCTTTTTTGATCTTGATGTCTTTTGAGAATTTTTCATGGAATTAAAATCATTTCAAGGCATTATTTTGATCCAAACTTCAACAAAATCATTTCTGCCTAACCATGAACAGTTGGACTTTGATTCTTTTTGCATTGCATTTTGTTTAGCATGTAGTTTATGAGATTAAATTGGCATGATTTGATCTTCCATTTTCAATTTGTTTGGCATTTTTCTTGTTAAGGTACCCTAAAACCCTAGAAATCTTAGGAAATTCATAACCCTAATTAGGTTAAGAGTTAGAACCCCTCCTTTGGACAGTGAGTTTGTGTAGGTTTAGGGTTCCTTTGAATGCATTTTCATTTTTTTATCATGATGTTTGCTTCTGGTTTTGATTTTTGTTTGTTGCATTGATCATAAACCCTAATTTGGGCTTCCTTTTGCATCCATCTTGCATTTGCTTGCATACCATGACTTGCCATGACATTTTGTGATTCCATTTGATTCACATGACATCTTAAGACATATTAGAATCATGTTTGATCATTGCATCTCACATTTGCCATGTTGTATGTCATTTGCATTCCATAACTTTTCATGTATGTTCATGGTTCTAAGCATGCTTCATTTGCATTCTCATGCTTGTATGATCATTCTCATCTCTTGTCATATGTTTGCATCATCCCTTAGCACCATTAACATCATACTCATGCTTCTGACTTTGTCTTGCATCATGCCATTTCATCTCATTTTGCATTGCATTGCATTCCTTTCACTAACTTTTCAGGTGGTAAGCAACTTTGAGAAGTGAATTTGCCTTCACTTCTCACAATTTCTTTTCATCTCTTTCATGAACCCTTGCTGCATTTTGTTATGTGTTTGAGATTGAGCTTGCTCATTCTTCTTCTTCTTACTTTCTTTCTTCAAGTGACTTGTCTTCTTGAATGAAGCAAGTTACTTTGCTTCTCCTGATCCTTTCATCTGCTTCCTGGTGGTTCCATTGAAGATTTCTCTTGTCAAACCTCACAAACCTTAGGAACAACCAAGCATGACAATGATTAGGATTTTGATTAGTCTCCCCACTTAGTTTTACCTTTGTGTTTCTTTGAGTCTTCTCTCCTTATCTCATAATTAGGGACTAAACCCTAAAGGCTTTGAGGCTTTGTGATTAAGCTTATGGCTGCATCCTTCTATTAGGATGGAGTGTATAACTTTAATCCTAAGTGTTAAACCCTTAATGTGTTTAATTCCTTTAATCAATCCACATAGTAATCATCAAGACTTCACACTTGTAACTTGGGCCTTGCATTAGGGTTCTAATTCTTCCTTAATTGGTTAAGAAGGACTAACCCTAGTGTTAATGGACAAGTCCCCCTCAAGTTGTCTAACAAACCCTAAAAATCACTTCATCATCTTACCATTAACTAAAATCCACTTAATAAAGGCTTTGTTTTGTCATGAGTTTAATCCCTAATCATGGATTAAGTTGAGGAGCTTTCCTCAGCTTAAACATTCTCATCTATTATCCTTCTATTAGGATGGTGTAATGAGTCTGTTTAATCCCTGATTATTGCATAATCTCATTACTCAACACTAAACAAAAACAACAAAAACATCTAAATAATCACAAGTAGGTTAATGATCTTAATCCTACATCATGGTGATTAAGTGTGAGAATCTGACTTCACACTTAAGGTATTCTCATTACCCCTAATCAGAGGGAAGATGTGATGAGCTTACTAACCCATTGGTTTAGGCTTAAACTCATTTTCTTATGACAAACTTGCAAAAGCAAAAAAGATTGAAAACTCAAGAACAAACAATAATCGTCTCATCCGGGATTCTTTTCTCATCTCATTCACTCACAAACGAGAACTTGCTTCTTCCGTCTAATGCAAGACAGTTTTCACCTGAGCCAGACAGGTCATACACTTGAGCATAGACAAGCAAGCAGTTCACAAGTCAATTTATCTTTCAGTCTCTTTGGGTCGAACTACGGTGTTCTGACTTCCTCATTGCACGAGAGGATACGTAGGCATAACTTAACAGTTATCGAACAAAAGTCTCTGTATATTCCCCCTCTTTCCAGTCTTATTCTTTAAGCCTCATGATCATGAGCATACTCTTTTCTTGCACTGACACTTTCATATTACACTTTACACTCCTTTTACACATACACCTGTACATCCTTTTTCCAGCTCTTTTACACACTGATTGCACTGACACTACCCCTTTAAAGCACAAATCTTTTAAGCGTGGATCCCGTCGAGTACGAAGGAAAATCTGGGTGCTAATACCTTCCCAGGTTGTAACCAACCCCCTTTCTCAGTCTCTCTGGTTCGCAACCGTCTTATCCATATCTTTCTAGGTCTATGCAGCATTGCCTTTCCTCCGGGATAAAAATGCCTAGCTGGCGACTCTTTTCATTCCCTGTGAGTTCACTCCTGTGTGTTCTCGCATCTCTTTTCGCCGACCGTTCGCGTCTGTACCCCATTTGACCCGGCTTCATCTGGTGGGAGCGACAGCTTGGCGACTCTGTTGGGGACCCTTATACTGTAACCAGGGCTTCTGGTTCTTTTCGTGGGTTCCTCCTAGCGCTTGATTGATTTGTGTTTACTGGGGTGTTATGTGCTATTTGTGTTTGTATTTGTATTTATTTTTGCTTTATGTACAGTTGTTTTATTGCTTTCTCTATAGCTTTACATATATCATACTGTCATACTGTGCTGGCTGGATCTGTTTTGTTGCTTTGGTGGGTGGGTGTTCTATTGAGAGTTGAGGTCCTATACCTGGGACCTGAGTGACACCTAGGCTAGAGTGGTTCATGTTCTTTCCCATTCCATTTCGGTCTGGTGCGGGAATATGAAACACGGTTCAGATATGAGTTTCTTCTTGAGAACTCTGTGCTACAGATTTCCTGTAGTGCTAGGGCTATCTGGGAAGCCTTCTAAGTCTGGATGACCTTCAGTATTGACCTTCAGAAACTGAGGTGAATTAGAGGAGGATCTTTTATGGTTATTGTAAACACTGTACCTCCGGGTTAGAAGTGTTTACACTTCTCATAACTGATCCAAGTCTGAGGATCCTTGTTTTAGAACACTACCTGTGAGGGGGTTGGGCTGTTTACAGGTTTGCAGGTACCCTTGACCTCAGCATACCCTGTTACTTTGTTTTGATTAAGAGTACTCCATGTTGGAACAGTTCTTGTGATTTTTAACCCTGGACATGTGACTCTTTATTTGAGTCCCCCACCTTGGTTACTGGATTTATGAACCTCCATCTGGATTTCTTGAACATACCTGGACTTATATCAGAGCACTTGATCAGATCCAGCTCAGTCACAAACCCTTGCATATCATTTGCATACATCATCATTGCATCATTTTAACATTTGCTTATTTGTTTTTCAGGGTATCCATCATATATTTTGGCTTGGTTTTGACCCCTTCATCTGCATAGGCTTATCCTCATCAGCATCTACTTCAACTATCAGCTACCTGCTTCAGTCACCTGCACCAGCCAGTCAGTGGCCCATTTTCAGTGTTATTCTCAGCATCTGTCTCAGCTCTTCTTCAGCAACATGGCACCCAAGAAGAGTAATATCTCCTATCATTTCTTTCAGCCTGAGCTAGCTGACATCAGGAAGATCCAGACCCTGATTACTCCAGACCATATACCATTATTCAGAGAACACTATGGAAGCATACTTGATGTGGTTATGGATTTGGACCCTTCACAGAGGAGCCTGATTCATACTTGCCTGCAGTTCTATGATCCCCCTCTGAGGTGTTTCACTTTTCAGGATTTTCAGTTGGGGCCTTTATTAGAGGAGTATTCATCATTGGTTGGTGTACCTATCAGAGGTGGAGTCCCCTTCAACCCTGAGATGGCTTTTCCCAGTGATGAAGAGATAGCAAAGGCATTACATCTGGAACCTGTTCTGATCGGGCAGAATATGACTACCAAGGATGGAATCTCTGGTCTACATTTGGATTTCTTGACTTCTCAGGCCATCCTGAAGGCCTCCTTGGGAGAGTGGAAGGCAGTCTGTGCTTTATTGGCCCTTGGCATATATGGGGTCATTTTATTTGCAGATGAGCCTAAGTTTGTTAGCAAGAATGCAATTCACCTTTTCATTCTGAGGAACCCAGTACCCACCTTACTGGGAGATTTCTACTACTCTGTCCACCAAAGGAATGAAAAGTAGAGAGGAAGATTGGTGAGGTGCTGTGCTCCCCTGTTCCATACTTGGTTGCTCAGACACTTGCCCAAGACTGATGCATTTTTGAATCCTCATCAGCAGAGGAATTGGGCTAGAAGACTCACTGCTTTAACTTCAGCTGATATCAGGTGGTGCACTCAAAGCACAAAAGGCAGGGACATCATTACCAGTTGTGGGCAGTTTCCCAATGTACCCCTGATAGGAGTAAAGGGTTGCATCAACTATAACCCTCTGCTGTTCAAGAGACAACTGGGCTATGCATTGGTCCACATTCCTAGAGCACAAGACTTGGCTGAGACCCTTTACTGTGAGAATAAGCCTAATCCGGCCATTGTCAGGCAAGCATCCTAGGCTTGGGACAATGTCCAGACTAAAGGAGTAACCATTCTTGGGAGATGCAACAATGTGGCCTCAGCACAGTACTATGAGTGGTCCCATGCCAGGGCTCAATTTTCTGGGATGCCCTTCACCATTGAGGATGCACCAGGACCTTCCACAACACCACCCCCAGCTACTGTCAGCTTAGAGGAGTTTGAGAAATTGAAAGAGAGGAATGAGAATCTGACTCAGGCTCTACAGAAGACCCTCTGGGAGAGGAGTGATGGTCGGCTGGACATTGAAAGGTTAGAAAAACTAAAGGTGGAGCATCTGGCTAGGATTGAAAAGTCAGAGGACTATATCAAGAAGTCCAGGGCTGGAGAGCAGATTTTGAAGAATGCCTGCAAAGAGGCTCAATTCCAGAAGGCCAGGACTGATTTGTATCTGAAGGAGAGTCAAGCTAGGTGGGTCAGGATCACCGAAGCCCGTACTCTGGAAGATAAGAGGACTCAGGACAAGATTGAGAAGTTGGAGGCTAGTGCAAAGGAGCAACAGGAAGCCCTGCTAGCAGCCCAGAGAGAGATCTCAGAGTTGAAGATTAGATCTGGTGTGAAGAGGTCAAAAGACCAGAGTCAACACAAGAAGCTAACTGCAGCTGTTACTACCAGGAATCTCCTTATCAGGAATCTCACAGAGCGTCCAACTGATCCTGTGACTGAAGCACTTCTCAAGGAAGTTCAGGAGGATGAGTTTGGTCTTGGTGTCTGACTTTTGCTTGTTGTTGCTTTCATTTCATGTACTTTTCCCTTTTTGTGTTGTATTTTGACCCCTCAGAGGGCATGTATTGTAAAAAACAAACTATGTATCATTTACTTTTTGTAATATATGTGTTGGTTTGTTTTATCTGAGTTCTTCAAGCAACATCACAAGCATCTCCTTCAAGGGTCTGGAAAGGTCAAAACCAAGTGCCAAGCCGGATACCTTGGAAACAAATAAGCATACTGCATTGCATGCTAACCTTTGTTTGTTTTGTAGGTTTGTTTTGTTACTAACTCTGTTGTGATCTCAGGAACTATTGCTCGACGTCGGGTGTTCCCACTCAACCGTCCACACAGATATCCAACCCGTAACAACCTTCCGGGTATACAGATGGACCAGGTACAACAGGACCTTACAGAGGTCAGGAACCAAATGGCCAATGAGAGATTGGAAATGAGGAATCAGATGACACAATTTATGGAGGTGATGAATGGATTGGCACAGAGCCAAGAGAGATTAAGAGCCTTGGTAGAGAGGCAGACTCAGGAAGATCCCCATCTAGGGACTGGTGGGACAAGCAACAATGAGAGGGTTCAGCCTCATATCAACCCACCTGTATTTGGACCCCACCTTCATCCAGAGATCAACATCCCTGCTAATGCACAAGGAAATGCTACTACAGGCAGAGTACTGCAAGAAGACCCCCAGGAAGATCAGTTCACAGTGATGGGAGCTGGGGATGAAGCCTATGACAGAAGGCTAGATGAAATTGCTGAAAAATTAAGGTCCTTGGAGTCTCAAAACTCCTTGGGTTTTGATGTTATGGACATGGGCTTAGTGGACGGGGTTAGGATTCCCCACAAATTTAAACCACCGTGCTTTGAGAAGTACAACGGGACTTCCTGCCCACGGACCCACTTGCAATCCTTTCTGGGGAGGCTGAAGGCATATACCATGGATGAAAAGCTATGGATGTTTTATTTTGAGGATAGCTTAACAGGAGCTTCAAGGGAATGGTACTCTCATCTGACCAGAGCAACCATCAGGTGTTGGAAGGACTTGGCTGAGGCCTTTATCAGACAATACCAGTATAATTTGGATATGGCACCCAACAGGACCCTCCTGATGGGAATGTCACAGTCATCCAGGGAAAGCTTCCGGGAGTACGCCCAGAGGTGGAGACAGCTAGCTGCTGCTGTCCAACCACCCATGTCAGAGAGGGAGATGGCTGATATGTTTATGAACACCCTCCAAGGGACATACATTGATAAGCTAGCTGCCTTTTCTTCTACCAGCTTTGCAGATGTCGTTATAGCTGGAGAAAGAATTGAGAGCCTATTAAAGATGGGCAAAATTTCTGACAACGGTGCAAGCTCATCCAGCAACACGAGGAAGCCTTTTGTGGGCCCAAGAAGAACTGGTGAGACCAATGTTATCCATGCCAGCAGGGGCAGGCCCCAATATGTTCATAGGTCTGTGGCAGCAGTCACCATTCCCGCTCCAATTCATCCACAACCAGCTTATCAACCACAGCAACAAAATTATCAGCAACAAACTCAGTATCCTCCTCAGAGAAACTACAACAACACCAACAACAACAATCAACAAAGACCATTCCAACAGAGACCTTCTCAGGCCAATAGGGTGATCGATCTGATCCCTATGCCCTATGCCACATTATTGCCACAACTCCTAAAACTCAACCTGGTTGAGCTAAGGACGTTGGCACCTCCAGATCCTGCCAGTTTACCCAGAAATTATGACGCCAGCGCCAGATGTGCTTTTCATTCGAATGCACCTGGCCACAATACAGAGAAGTGCAGAGCTTTGCACATGAAGGTACAGGACTTGTTGGATTCTAAGGCTCTAAACTTTGCACCACCACCAAATGTTAACAATAACCCTATGCCAAACCATGGTGGCCCCAGAATCAATGCTATTGAAGAAGACAAGCCGTCTTACTTGATAACCAGTGTGGGTCAGATTCGGACACCCTTGGTAGAGATCAAAGCTCAGCTCCTTGAATGTCAAATGTTCCCTGGATGCGAGCTAGGTTGTGCTTATTGCAACATTTCAGTGAATGGTTGTGATAACTTGAGAGATGGCATAGATGGTCTCATCCAGAGTGGCCTGCTTCAAATCACAACATCAATACCTACCAATCCAGCGATCTCCTTAACAACAGTTCCCGAGTCTTCTACAACTGCAACAACCGTTGTTCCAAACAACTCTTCGATCTCATCAACAAATGCTTCATCTGTTACTTCAACGGATCAAATATCAGCAAACATCCCTTCTACAACTTCAGCACCCCTTCATTCAGAATCTCCTACAACAGCAACACCCATCCATTCAACAGTGTCTCCTACAACATCAACAGCAAACAATGAAAACGTCTCAACGGTTACAATTTATTATGATCCTGAAAATGATTCTGCCTATAACTCACAAAGTGCCACTCCTGTCAGAGCACCGGTTACAATATACTATGATCCACAGACTATCATGGTCCCTTCTGCAGCTGCAATCAGTCCAGTCACTATCACAGTGCCTGGGCCAGTACCTTATGAAAGCAGTAATGCCATCCCTTGGCATTACGGCTCCGATCTATACTGTGAAGGACAGAAAATCACTCTCGAATCATCAACTTCTTCACCACAAATAGACAATGTGGGGGGAGGCGGAGGCTTCACTCGAAGCGGACGTCTCTTTGCCCCACAAATTCAAAGACACACTGCTGAGGCAGAAGCTGCTGCCAAGGCAAAAGGGAAGAGCATGGTGCAAGAAGAGCAAATTGTTAAGGAAGCCTTGAAAACACCTTTTGATCAAGAAGTTGATGAATTCATGAGAATCATCAAGAAAAGTGATTACAAGATAGTGGACCAGCTTCACCAGACGCCCTCTAAGATCTCCATTCTATCATTGTTAATGTGCTCCGAGGCTCATCGGAACGCACTACTAAAAGTCCTGCACGCAGCTTATGTGCCGGAAGAGATCACAGTCAATCAGTTGGAAGCTGTAGTTGGAAATGTTAACGCTAGTCATGGACTAGGATTTACCAACACTGATTTGACTACGGAAGGCCGCAATCATAACAAGGCTTTGCACATTACCATGGAGTGTAAGGGTGCAGTTCTTTCCCATGTACTGGTAGACACAGGGTCATCCCTCAATGTCTTACCTAAAAAAGCCCTTGTGAAGCTGGAGTATGAAGGATTGGCATTGCGTCCCAGCAACCTGGTAGTCAGAGCCTTTGACGGTTCTAAGAGATCAGTTATGGGAGAAATTGAGTTGCCTATAACGATTGGCCCACAAACTTTCAAAACGACCTTCTACGTGATGGATATACAGCCTGCCTACAGCTGTTTATTGGGTATACCATGGATTCACGCCGCTGGCGCCGTGACCTCAACCCTTCACCAGAAGTTAAAATTCGAGTGGGAGGGCCAAGTCGTTACTATTTGTGGAGAGGAAGATATTTTTGTTAGCCATCTGGCTACATACAAATACATTGAGATGGATGGGGAAATCCATGAAACGATGAGTCAAGGGTTCGAGGCCTTGAACATAAATGAAACATCTGCTGTACTTGGAACCTCGATGACATCTTATCAACAAGCCCGGAAGGTTGTTGAAGAAGGGACTGCCCAAGGCTGGGGCAAGCTGTTACCTGTGGAGAAAAAAGAGGATAGATTTGGGTTGGGTTACAAACCAACTCAACAAGATCAAGCAGAGGCTGCTAAGGAGCCCAACTTTGTTAGTGGGGGGATGCTCACCCCTGATGCTGTCAACAATCTGGAAGACGAGGATAAAAGCGACCGCAACCTGGAGAGTTGGATCCGTCCAAAGGTCCCGGGGAGCAGTATCTCAAACTGGTCTTCCCAGGAAATTATAAGAGTTACTCCTGCAGAGTAATTATTATTTCCTGTATTTTTATAGCATGCATCAAGTCTTGCATCTTGCCCAAGATGACAAGACTCATTTTGTAATCGGGCCATCTATAATTTTTGTGCAACAAGATTAATCAATGAAATATCAGACATCTTTTGCAAATGAGTCTTTTTCTTTTCCGCTCACTGTTTTTCCATTTTTCTTTTTGTACAAAAAATAAATGGCAGTGTTTTCAAAATGACCACTTTGTTTCACTTTTCTAAACAAGATTAAAATCAAATCACTAAAATGAACAAACTGAACCCTTGCAGAGAGTGCCTTCCAGACCGCACCGACAACAGCACGGCTATGACTTCGTATGACTTTGACAATCCAATCAATCAAGCTGATGAAGGGGTTGAAGAAGATTATGAGCTTCCTGAAGAGCTAGCCAGATTGTTGAGACAAGAGGAGAAGGTTATCACTCCTCATCAGGAGGAGGTCGAAACGATTAATCTTGGTACAGACGAAGATGTGAAAGAAGTTAAGATTGGGGCCTGCTTACAAGACTCAGTGAAGAGACAACTGATTGACCTGCTTCAAGAGTATGTGGACGTGTTTGCTTGGTCTTACCAAGATATGCCAGGGTTGGACACCGACATTGTTGTGCGCAAGCTGCCTTTGAGAGAAGAATGCCCGCCGGTTAAACAGAAACTGCGCCGTACTCACCCAGACATGGCAATGAAAATCAAAGAAGAGGTACAGAAGCAGTGGGACGCCGGGTTCCTTGCCGTGACTAGCTATCCACCGTGGGTTGCTAATATTGTGCCTGTGCCTAAGAAAGACGGCAAGGTGAGAATGTGTGTTGACTACCGGGACCTGAACAGAGCTAGCCCGAAAGATAATTTCCCATTACCTGACATTGATGTATTGGTTGATAATACGACTCAGTTCTCGGTATTCTCCTTCATGGACGGATTTTCAGGATACAACCAGATTAAGATGTCACCTGAAGACATGGAGAAGACAACCTTCATCACACCTTAGGGCACGTTCTGTTACAAGGTGATGCCGTTCGGATTGTAGAACGCTGGTGCAACATATCAACGGGCTATGGTAACATTATTCCACGATATGATCCATAAAGAAATCGAATGCTATGTGGATGACATGATTGCCAAGTCCCTCACTGAAGAAGACCACCTGGTAAATCTGCTGAAGCTATTCAAGCGTCTGAGGAAGTACCAACTGAAGTTGAACCCCAACAAGTGCACGTTCGGGGTGCGATCTGGTAAGCTGCTGGGTTTTATTGTGAGCGAGAAAGGGATTGAAGTTGACCCTAATAAAGTCAAAGCTATTCAAGAAATTCCTGCACCAAAGTCAGAAAAAGAAGTTCGAGGGTTCTTAGGTCGATTGAACTACATTTCACGGTTCATATCTCACCTTACAGTGACCTGTGAACCCTTGTTCAAATTGCTGAGAAAAGAACAGACGGTTAGTTGGAACGAAGATTGCCAGAAGGTTTTGACAAGATCAAGGAGTACTTACAAGAGCCTCCGATCCTTATGCCTCCAGTTGAAGGAAGACCTCTAATCATGTACTTGACAGTATTAGAAGAGTCAATGGGGTGCGTGCTGGGCCAGCATGACGAGTCTGGTCGAAAAGAGTATGCAATATACTACCTAAGCAAAAAGTTTACCGATTGTGAACAACGTTATTCACTGCTCGAGAAAACTTGCTATGCTTTAGTGTGGGCTGCTCGCCGACTGAGACAGTATATGTTGACCCACACTACTTTATTGATCTCCAAAATGGACCCAGTTAAGTACATATTTGAGAAGCCAGCACTTACCGGACGGGTTGCAAGATGGCAAATGATCCTCACAGAATATGACATCAAGTACACTTCGCAGAAAGCCATCAAGGGCAGTGTGTTGTCTGAATATCTTGCTGAGCAACCTATTGATGATTACCAGCCTATGAGATTTGACTTCCCTGATGAAGACATCATGTTCATAAAAGCAAAAGATCATGAAGAGCCTGCTCATACTGAAGGGCCTGACCCAGAAGAAGAATGGACTATGATGTTTGATGGGGCTGTTAATATGAATGGTCGTGGTGTTGGTGCAATACTCATTACACCTAAGGGAGTTCACATGCCTTTCTCGGCAAAACTCACTTTCAACTGCACTAACAACGAAGTTGAATACGAAGCTTGCATTATGGGTCTTGAGGAAGCCATTGACCTCAGGATCAAGACATTGACTGTATTCGGAGATTCAGCTCTGGTAATCAATCAAACCAATGGCAAATGGTACACCCACCAGGATCATCTGATACCTTACAGGGATTATACAAGGAGGTTATTGACTTTCTTTACAACGGTCAAGCTTGAGTATATCCCTCGGGACAAAAATCAGTTTGCAGATGCTCTGGCTACCATTTCATCCATGATCAAAGTGCAAGCTGCCAACTTTGTACCTCAAATCTCAGTGTCCAGACTTGACAGACCAGCATATGTATTCGCAGCAGATTTTGTCAAGGATGATAAGCCTTGGTTCCATGACATTAAATGCTTCTTGGAGGATCAGACATACCCACCTGGGGCATCTTCCAATGATAAGAAGACTTTGAGAAGGCTTGCTGGTAGTTTCTTCCTGAACACTGATGGTTCCCTGTACAAGAGAAACTTTGATATGGTACTCCTCAGATGCGTTGACAGAACAGAAGCGGACTTGTTAATGCATGAAGTGCATGAAGGATCCTTTGGTACCCATGCTAGAGGACATGCAATGGCCAAGAAATTGCTAAGATCAGGTTACTACTGGATCACAATGGATGCTGACTGTTGTGCCTACGCCAGAAAATGCCACGAATGCCAGATTTATGCGGATAAGGTGCATGTGCCTCCCAATCCTTTGAATGTGATGTCTTCACCCTGGCCCTTTGCTATGTGGGGCATTGAAATGATTGGCAAGATTGAACCGACTGCTTCGAATGGCCACAGATTCATCCTGATCGCCATTGACTATTTCACCAAGTGGGTCGAAGCAGCTTCCTATGCAAACGTTACAAGACAAGTGGTAGCCAGATTTCTGAAGAGAGATATCATCTGTCGATACGGAGTTCCCGAGCGAATCATTACTGACAATGGTTCCAACTTGAATAACAAAATGATGGCAGAACTGTGTCGGGACTTCAAGATCCAACACCACAATTCTTCTCCTTACAGGCCAAAGATGAACGGCGCTGTTGAGGCAGCAAATAAGAATATCAAGAAGATTGTGCAGAAGATGGTAGTCACCTACAAAGACTGGCATGAAATGCTACCGTTTGCCTTGCATGGGTACCGCACGTCAATCAGAACATCCACTGAGGCAACACCGTATCAGCTTGTGTATGGTATGGAAGCAGTCCTACCTGTTGAAGTTGAATTACCCTCCCTACGGGTACTGATGGATGTTAAGCTGAACGAAGCAGAATGGGTCCGGTCCCGATACGAACAACTGAGTCTGATTGAAGAGAAGAGATTGACTGCAATCTGTCATGGGCAGTTGTATCAGAAAAGAATGAAGAGAGCCTTCGATCAGAAAGTCAGGCACCGAGAGTACCAAGTAGGATATCTTGTGTTGAAAAGAATCCTCCCTCCTCATACAGACCACAGGGGCAAGTGGACTCCGAACTATGAAGGACCATTTATAGTAAAGAAAGTTTTCTCAGGAGGAGCACTCATGCTCAGTACTATGGATGGTGAAGACTTCCCGTCCCCCATGAATTCAGATGCAGTTAAAAAATACTTCGCATAAAAAGACCCGCTGGACACAAAAACAGAATGTAAGTCCAGGAAAAAATAGGGCATCCCGGAGAGTCAAAAACAGAATAAAAGACTCGGGCAAAAATAAGGGAAAATAAACAAAAATGTACACCCGCTGAGTTGAAAAGCCGCATTGGACAACTCAGGCAAAAATGGGTATCCCGATGGATTGAAAACCCGAAAGGGCGATCCATGCAAAATAAGGGAATAAGCGAACAACTGCACTCTGAATTCGTCTGTATCACTTACAACTTGGTAAGCCTCGAAAGGATCAAGCTTCTTTTAGAATCAGCCTTCTTCAGAAAGCAAGACGAGAAGAACGTCAAATGTCATACGAGTCATAGCAGAAGGGAAGCCCCTTGAAGCGTCGACAACATTGCCAGAATTTTGTTTCTCAATTTGTAACAATCTCCTCATTTCAGGGGATTTGTTTCTTTGACTGTATCTCGCCAATTCAGGGCACATGAATTAATAAAATCAGATTTTCAGTCACGTTTTCGTTTTGTACATTTTATTTGCAAAAATGTCTGATGTCTTAAGAAAAACTGATTGCATGAATACAAATGCTTATCTTCAAAAATAAAAACTACGTGCTTGCAGGAAATATACTTACTCCCAAGAGTGTCTGAACTCTCATAACGGGATCCAGTAAAGGATACCTCGGGATTACTTGTGCGTTTCCCTATCTTTGCAGGATTGCAGGTATCCAAAACGCAACTTGAGGCGTGAAAGCTTCACCCCAACAAGCTGAAAAATCGACACTCAGTCTTAACACTCAAAGTGTTTTCTCCCCAGCTGAGTTGCCTCTTGCTACTTCTCCCAGCTGAGGTGCCAATCATTCTTCCTCCTCAGCTAAGTACAATAGCCAGGGAATCGTCTCCCCACAGAGCTTCAGCCTCTATCCAGAAGAGCAGCGCATGAGGGGATCACAACAGAGTGAAGAAAGCTTCTACAAACCCCAGCTGGGTCTCTCATTTATTGGGATAGGTCTATCATTGACCCATTTCCCCAAGCAAATATCATCTCATCAGATCTACCAATGATCTTACCCCCAGCTGGGATGTCCCTTTCAAGCAGATCGGCCAGAGATCTTCAGAGCAACGGAATCCGAATCCCGGTTTGGTATCTTTGCATAATCATAGCATTCGCATCATATTCACCCACAAAGCGTAGCATTCCGTCTAATACGGAGCATTACGGCAAAAGTCAAACATGTAACATAATCATAAGCCATGTTCTGAATCAAACACTTGTGGATAATAACAATCCATCAATATACAGAATACCCCCAGATTCCCCAGCGGAGAGCTAAAGCTAAAGCAGTTGCCTTACATTCACAAACATCAGCATATACTCCTTTTGGCACCCGTCCGTGTCACATCCCCAGCATAAAGCCAAAGACATCCCCTTTGCACTCATAGATATACATATACATTTCCTTGACATCCGTCCATGTCATTTTCCCCAGCACAGTAACATAAACACTTTGTATACCAGATATTTTGTTTACACTATACTTTTCTTGACACTCGTCTGTGTCACTCTCCCCAACAGTTAAATACTCATCTATACACCACTCATACTCATACAGATACTCGTCCGTATCTTGTATATACCACTTATATCCCCGCAGATTCAACACTAGTCCATGTTCTTTGTTAACCAGTTGGTGCTCGTCCGTACCATCATCTCAGAACATGCATCAAGCGTTTGTTTCTACCTGATACTCGCCCGTATCATAGTCATAAGGATGCTCGTCCGCATCTTTAATCCATACATTGTGTCAAACACTCTTGTCTCCTCGAATATAGACACTCGTCTGTGTCTATTATTCCCCAGAAGAATCCCCTCAGAATCAACACTCGTCCGTGTTCCTTGTTAACCAGTTGATACTCGTCCGTATCATCATCTCTGAACACGTGTCAGTATTTGTTTCTACCCGATACTCGTCCGTATCGTAGTCTTAAGGATGCTCGTCTGCATATTTAATCTATACACAATGTCAAAACACTTATACCTTTATTTCTTGGATGTAAACGCTCGTCCGTGTTTACTATTCCCCAGTAGATCGCCAACAAAGCAATTTTCTTTTTATCTGACATTCGTCCTATGTCATGATAAACTTTGAGAGCAGCCGTACCCTGCTAGGTGGTCGTCCTCCACCTCTTGATGATCGTCCTTCATCATGCTCACCCGATGGCCGTCCCCATCGTTGATTTTTCTATCCGACATTCGTCCTATGTCGTGATTTTTAGCAGCCGTCCCCTGCTAGGTGGTCGTCCTCCACCTTTTGATGATCGTCCTTCATCATTTCATCCGATGGCCGTCCCCATTGTTGATTTTGGTTATCTGACATTCGTCCTATGTCATGACAAACCTTGAGAGCAGCCGTCCCCTGCTAGGTGGTCGTCCTCCACCTCTTGATGGTCGTCCTCCATCATGCTCATCCGATGGCCGTCCCCATCGTTGACCTTTTATCCGGCATTCGTCCTATGTCGCGATATTTTCGGCAGCCGTACCCTGCCAGGTGGTCGTCCTCCACCTTAGATGACCGTCCCTCATCTTATTCCCAACAGAGCAGTCGTCCCCTGCTAGGTGATCGTCCTTCACCTTTTATGACCGTACCTCATCATCTGTTTATTTCATTTATTCTTTAACCCGATGGCCGTCCCCGTCGTGGTCCCTTTTCCTTTTCCTGATGATCGTCCTTCATCAGTTTAGCCCGATGGCCGTCCCCATCGTTGGTTACTTTACTTTATGAACTTGATGGCCGTCCCCATCATTTTTCATTAATCTCCAGAGAATTTTACAGCTTCACTTGATGGCCGTCCCCATCATGATTCTTTTTATCCCCAGCATGTCGGCCGTCCCCGTCATTGCTTCATTTCCCGCACCTTTCCAGCATGTCGGCCGTCCCCGTCATTGCTCTTTACCCAGCAGTCGTCCTCTGCTCGACGGTCGTCCTCCGTCGCCTATACCTTACAATATACTTTGTTTTCTTTTACAATCTATATCCCTTTTCTTCTTCATTCTGTGAGCGCAAATTTTGGACTGTCTTTGGTATTCAACCACAAGTTATCTTGTTTGCCTGATAAGCCGTCGCTTACATCCTGCACAGCTAACTCATGTTTGAATAGGGGCAGCTGTAAACACCCCAAATTTGCCCTCACCCATTCACACCATGGCTTGTGATCTTTTCATATGCATAAATTCAATCATAGCATCTCATATCCCATTTTTGATTCACTGCATAGATTCAAAGTCATCTGCATCTAGGGTTTGTGATCTGAGCAATCCAAAAGCTTCTTGAGCCACTCCAAAGGTCATCAATCACTTCAAAAGGGTCTATGTGTGTTCAAGCATCATATTATATCCTCTCAAAGTCAAGAATGTCAAAGAATCACAAGAACTGAGAATGGCATGGAAGCAGAGCCAGGCTTGACTGCACAGATGACCTAAAATTAGGGTTTTGGTTTCAAAGGCCATAACTCCAATTTTTTTGGTCATTCTTGTTTCTATTGGTCTCTATATGGTATAGGGAGTATGCATATCAATTTTCATGAAGAAATTCTATGGGGAAGTCATCTGATCAAGAGTTGACTTTTCAAGCAAGTCAGTGCAAAATCAGGGCATCTGAGGCCCCCAATGACCCAACCAAGGGGTGTTCTTCATCATTTTGATTGTATATGATCTTTATTTGATCATATAAGAGGTTGGAAGTTCATAAAATTCAAGAATTTCAAGTCTTTTGCAAAGTTGACTTTTTGGGCAAGTTTGACTTTTGATGAAATTGTCATTTTAGGCAACTTTTTCAACCCTTACCTTTTGATTCAAAAAAGCTTCAAATGGAAAAACTTTGGTCATGAAAGTTGTAGAATGGATCATTCTCTTTTCAAAAAGTACAAGAACATGACCTAATTCATGTTGGATCAAAAGTTATGGCTTGGCAAAGTTGGCAAAAATCACAAAATTTGAAGTTTTGCACCAAAGAGGCAAGTTGCAAATTCACTTCTCAAGGCAAATTTATTCATCAAATGCACTTCAAAACTTCACCACATGATCATACAAATCCTAAAAGTCAGATTGCACCCAAAGAATCACATGTTTTATGGCCCATGGATCAAGATTTTTCATAAGAATCAAAGACAAGGCAAGTTGCAAAACTCATCATAAGACATAGTCCACTTGCTGGCTAGCTTGCTGATCAATCCTAGGCCTTTCCTCACATCATGCTGCGCAGGACATGCCTTTTGTACTTAGCTAGAAAGTAGCCCATGCCCTTCTTACACAACTTTGACATTTTGGCAAAAGGACCTATACCTATCACAAAAGCACACATCACTTCATCTGACCAATGGCAATTGTTTATACAAAGAAAATGCAAGCCAAGCATAACAAGAAGCAAGCCTGAAACACTCCACAACTCGGCATTCTCATTTTCACCTTCATTTGCAAAAGCTTTCGAAACTCCTCACACAATTCACAAACACACAAACTAACTTCACAGATCAACTCAACACATCTTCCTGGTCACAAAGCACCCATCACCATTGCCTTAAACTTCCAGAATCACAAATACGATTCTCACCTCACCTTGAGCAGAACCACTGCCATCTTCCAAACCAGCCATTGCAAACTTCAAACAAACATTGCAAGCTTCTTAGAGGGATCATTGGAGTGCATTTGATCCAAAGAAACAGCCAGAAAGCTCCTGAATCGAAAGCTTCAGTTCAGGTAGTCAACTCAAAACTTTTTTCCAGAAGCATGTTTTTAAGTTCTTAATAGCTTCTATGCACTCCCCTGATCATGAATATGTGATTATTTTTGAAAATGGTTAAGAAACCAGGATGTATGCAATGTCTGAAACTTTTGCCCTAAAAACTGTTTGGCATCGATTCGTTTGATTGATGAATGATAAATGAGATTTGAGTGGGGGTTTTGATTCAGTGGGATGTGGGGATGATTTCTGGGCTTTTAGTTTTCGTTTTAGTGAAGTTTTGAGGATTTTGGAGATTTTCAGGTGGGGTTCCCACCGGAGAAGACGACCGGAAGTCTTCTCCGGCCACCTGAAAACAATTAGGGTTAATCCCTGTAATTAATGCAAGTTTGAATGCTGAGCGTAGGATTAGCTGACCAGGGTTGACTGGCGCGTGTTTTGGATGGCCAGGATGTGTTCTTAGAAGCCCTAATCCTCATTAACTTAATTAATCTTGATTAATTAATTCATAAATAGGATTTAACTCAGTTTGAATATGGACCTTAGGATTGCGCGCGCAGTCAACAGGTCTTTCCCCAGAATCAATCCTGGCTCTCCATTGCGTTTACTTTTCATTTTCTTCAATTTTAATTCATTTATTTTGTATTTCTTTTCTCCATTTATTTTAAAATAGCAAAATCATTTTAAAAATTCTGAAAATTTTTATACACACTTTTATTAATTTTCAGAAGCCAAAAACATTTTTATTTTTATTTTTTGCATTAAAAAATATTTTTAAATCATTTAAAAGTTTATTTTTAATTAATTAATGAGAATTAATTAATTAAAAATACTTTTAGGTATTTAAAAATCACCAAAATATTCATGAAACCTTCATAATCATTTAGAAACATTGTCCAACCCTCAAACCAAATTTCTTTTTTGATCTTGATGTCTTTTGAGAATTTTTCATGGAATTAAAATCATTTCAAGGCATTATTTTGATCCAAACTTCAACAAAATCATTTCTGCCTAACCATGAAGAGTTTGACTTTGATTCTTTTTGCATTGCATTTTGTTTAGCATGTAGTTTATGAGATTAAATTGGCATGATTTGATCTTCCATTTTCAATTTGTTTGGCATTTTTCTTGTTAAGGTACCCTAAAACCCTAGAAATCTTAGGAAATTCATAACCCTAATTAGGTTAAGAGTTAGAACCCCTCCTTTGGACAGTGAGTTTGTGTAGGGTTAGGGTTCCTTTGAATGCATTTTCATTTTTTTATCATGATGTTTGCTTCTGGTTTTGATTTTTGTTTGTTGCATTGATCATAAACCCTAATTTGGGCTTCCTTTTGCATACATCTTGCATTTGCTTGCATACCATGACTTGCCATGACATTTTGTGATTCCATTTGATTCACATGACATCTTAAGACATATTAGAATCATGTTTGATCATTGCATCTCACATTTGCCATGTTGTATGTCATTTGCATTCCATAACTTTTCATGTATGTTCATGGTTCTAAGCATGCTTCATTTGCATTCTCATGCTTGTATGATCATTCTCATCTCTTGTCATATGTTTGCATCATCCCTTAGCACCATTAACATCATACTCATGCTTCTGACTTTGTCTTGCATCATGCCATTTCATCTCATTTTGCATTGCATTGCATTCCTTTCACTAACTTTTCAGGTGGTAAGCAACTTTGAGAAGTGAATTTGCATTCACTTCTCACAATTTCTTTTCATCTCTTTCATGCACCCTTGCTGCATTTTGTTATGTGTTTGAGATTGAGCTTGCTCATTCTTCTTCTTCTTACTTTCTTTCTTCAAGTGACTTGTCTTCTTGAATGAAGCAAGTTACTTTGCTTCTCCTGATCCTTTCATCTGCTTCCTGGTGGTTCCATTGAAGATTTCTCTTGTCAAACCTCACAAACCTTAGGAACAACCAAGCATGACAATGATTAGGATTTTGATTAGTCTCCCCACTTAGTTTTACCTTTGTGTTTCTTTGAGTCTTCTCTCCTTATCTCATAATTAGGGACTAAACCCTAAAGGCTTTGAGGCTTTGTGATTAAGCTTATGCCTGCATCCTTCTATTAGGATGGAGTGTATAACTTTAATCCTAAGTGTTAAACCCTTAATGTGTTTAATTCCTTTAATCAATCCACATAGTAATCATCAAGACTTCACACTTGTAACTTGGGCCTTGCATTAGGATTCTAATTCTTCCTTAATTGGTTAAGAAGGACTAACCCTAGTGTTAATGGACAAGTCCCCCTCAAGTTGTCTAACAAACCCTAAAAATCACTTCATCATCTTACCATTAACTAAAATCCACTTAATAAAGGCTTTGTTTTATCATGAGTTTAATCCCTAATCATGGATTAAGTTGAGGAGCTTTCCTCAACTTAAACATTCTCATCTATTATCCTTCTATTAGGATGGTGTAATGAGTATGTTTAATCCCTGATTATGGCTTAATCTCATTACTCAACACTAAACAAAAACAACAAAAACATCTAAATAATCACAAGTAGGTTAATGATCTTAATCCTACATCATGGTGATTAAGTGTGAGAATCTTACTTCACACTTAAGGTATTCTCATTACCCCTAATCAGAGGGAAGATGTGATGAGCTTACTAACCCATTGGTTTAGGCTTAAACTCATTTTCTTATGACAAACTTGCAAAAGCAATAAAAGACTGAAAACTCAAGAACAAACAATAATCGTCTCCTCCGGGATTCTTTTCTCATCTCATTCACTCACAAACGAGAACTTGCTTCTTCCGTCTAATGCAAGACAGTTTGCACCTGAGCCAGACAAGTCATACACTTGAGCATAGACAAGCAAGCAGTTCACAAGTCAATTTATCTTTCAGTCTCTTTGGGTCGAACTACGGTGTTCTGACTTCCTCATTGCACGAGAGGATACGTAGGCATAACTTAACAGTTATCGAACAAAAGTCTTTGTATATTCCCCCTCTTTCCAGTCTTATTCTTTAAGCCTCATAATCATGAGCATACTCTTTTCTTGCACTGACACTTTCATATTACACTTTACACTCCTTTTACACATACACCTGTACATCCTTTTTCCAGCTCTTTTACACACTGATTGCACTGACACTACCCCTTTAAAGCACAAATCTTTTAAGCGTGGATCCTGTCGAGTACGACGGACAATCTGGGTGCTAATACCTTCCCAGGTTGTAACCAACCCCCTTTCTCAGTCTCTCTGGTTCGCAACCGTCTTATCCATATCTTTCTAGGTCTATGCAGCATTGCCTTTCCTCCGGGATAAAAATGCCTAGCTGGCGACTCTTTTCATTCCCTGTGAGTTCACTCCTATGTGTTCTCGCATCTCTTTTCGCTGACCGTTCGCGTCTGTACCCCATTTGACCCGGCTTCATCTGGTGGGAGCGACAATTTCCAACAAAACAGACACTCAAAGCGCTGAATGGGATGCTGCAACAACTTCGACGGACAAGGTTTCTGAGCTGTCAAAACTCTCAGACACTTACTCTCAACAAGTGTCTGATTGTAAAAATAATATTCAAGACTTTGAGAGACAGATAGCCGAACTCCAAGCCAAAATTGCTCGAGAGCAGAAACGTATGGCAGAACTTGAATAGCCTAATGCTGTAGAGATCGAAGAGGAAATAAAGGTGGGAATTCACCATGCTGACAGGGCTCAAGCTTTAGGCAAAGAAATTGAAGAAATCTCTTTCAACAAAAGTCTGTGTGAATGTCGAATTGTTGTTCAAAAGAAGATATTCATGGAACTTAAAAAGTCTTTTCTTTAAAAAATTTGTAATAGGCGGTGTATGTATTGTTTCTTTTTTTTTAGTTCTTTTATTAACTTTTTGAAGGCGAATTTTGTAATGACTTTACCGCCCACTGTTTGGCGAAGTAATTAATATAATCATTCCACCTTTATTTTTACTTCTTGCAGAATTGGTTTATATTTCTTTAAGTACTTGCCATTTATTTTAATTATTCTCTCATCTTTGCTTATTTCTTCAATTTCGTAAGCTCCATTTGAGAAAACACTTAAAACTTTATAAGGTCCTTCCCACTTGGGGGACCATTTCCCCATCACTCTATCTTTTCGATCCATGGGAAGTATTACCTTCCAGACTAAATCACCCTCAAGAAAGATTTTCGACTTCACTTTCTTATTATAATATTTCTTAACTATTTCCTTTTGTCTTTTAATCAAATCCAACGTGCATAACCTTTCTTCGTCAAAATCTACTAGTTCATCCATCATCATGCTCCAATATATATCTGAAGGAATTTCATGATGTCTTTGGATGCATATGGATTGTAGCTTCTTTAGGTGACGTTCGACACACCCACAAAATTTGATCTAAGGTTTTGTGCCAATTTCTAGGCTTCTTACATACATGTTTTTTAATCAAATTTATTATTACCTTATTTGCTGCTTCGACTTGTCCATTGGCTTGGGCGTAGACGTTAATAACTTAAAACCCATTTCATTTGCAAAAGCTTGCATATTTTTACCAGTAAACACAGACCCCTGGTCAGTGGTTATTGTTTCTGGTATCCCAAACCTATAGATTATGTATTTTTGGATAAATTCTATGACTACTTCTTGATCCACATTAGTTAGTGGTATAGCTTCGATCCATTTAGTAAAGTAATCCACTCCTACTAAAATATACCTTTGCCCTTTTGATGAAGCAGGTCGAATTTCTCCAATTAGATCCAAAGCCTATCCTTTGAATGGCCAAGGTTTTATGATCGAATGTAGTTCGCTTGCAGGAACATGTGGTATTCCTGCGTGGATTTGGCATTCTTGGCAACCCTTCGCGAATTCGACACAGTCTTTGAGCATAGTTGGCCAATATAAACCCTTCCTAAATAGTAGCCATTTCATCTTATGCCCTGCTTGGTGCGCACCACATGTGCCACTATGTACATTCGACAGTGCAATATACGTCTCTTCTTCGCCTAAGCATTTTAGTAAGACTCTTTCTGCAGTCTTTTTAAACAATTCATTCCCAAAGAGTACGTAGCTCAATGCTCTATATCTTATTTTCCTTTCTACGCTTTTGTTTGGGTCTTATAGATAACTTCTTATAGGTTTTCTTCAGTCATCCATGTATGAATTGTCTATATTAAAATTTTCGAAGTTTTCGTCATCCCTATAACCAAGTTTCATTGATTCTAAATCTGATGGGGATAATTTGGTCGATACAACCCTTCCTCTTACTTCAATAGCTTTCTCCAGATTTTCTCTTGATACCCTGTAGCTTGATGCAATCTGAGCCAAATCATTGGCCTCTTGATTCTTTATTATAGGGATATGTTTAAGGGTCACCATGTCGAATGCTTTTAGGAGCCTGTTGGCTATGAAGAAGTACATGATCAGATTTTCTTTAACACATTTATACTCTTTGGTTAGTTGTTTTATTACTAGCTCTGAGTCGCCCATTATTTCGACTTGAGTTGCCCCCAGTTTCAACAAAGTTTCAAGTCCAGCAATTAAAGCTTCGTACTCAGCTTCATTGTTTGAACAAGGTTCTTTGATCCTATACTTGAATTTTGTTGGAATTTTATCAGGAGAAATAATCAATATGCCTATACCTGCACCATTCTTGTGGCTGGAACCGTCGAAATACAATTTCCAAGGTTGTAGTTCGACGTACTTTATTTCACTATCTTAAGGAATATTAAGTTAATGCTAAAGCCCATTTCCCAATTCGACTATGTAAAATAGATTTAGAAAGCATATATTTTATTACGTCGAAATGAGATGATACAAATACATCAACTGGTTTAATATAGTGTTTTAATTTTGTACAAGAGAAATATACACAAAGACATAACTTTTCTACTACACTATATCTGGTTTCAGCATCGTTTAATACACTGCTGAGATAATAGATGGCTTTTTCGACACCATTTTCATCTTCATGACAAAGCATGCTTCCAAGGGTCTTGTCAGATGCTGAGATATATAACCTCATGCTTCTTCGTCTATTAGGTGACGTCAAGACTGGGGGGCTTTCTAGGTATCCTTTTATCTTGTCAAAAGCTTCTTGTTATTCTTGCCCCCATGTGAAATTTTCTTTTTTGAGTCGAAGCAGGGGGGAGAGAGCTTGCGTCTTCCCACTGAGGTTTGAAATAAATCTCCTAAGGAAATTAATCTTCCCTAGCAGTGACTGCAGTTCTTTCTTTGTCAAAGGTGCTTTCGACTCCATTATTGCTTTAGCTTTATTAGCATTTATTTAGATTCCCTTTTTGTGGACCACAAAACCTAGGAAATCTCCAGCCTTCACACCAAACGCACATTTAAGGGGGTTCATCTTTAAACCATGTTTTCTCATCCTCTCTAAGGATTGTCGAAGATGGTTTAAATGATGTGTTTTTGAAACAGACTTTATTATAATATCGTCAATGTATACTTGCATGAATGTTTCAATAAAGTCATGAAATATGGAATTCATAGCCCTTTGGTATGTAGCCCCAACGTTTTTCAAACCAAAGGGCATAACTACCCATTCGTACGTCCCTATTGCTCCGGGACACCGAAAGGTTGTTTTTGCAACATCTTCCTATGCAATGAAGATTTGGTTATAGACAAAATATCCATCTAGCATACTTAGGTATTCGTGCCCTGCTGCAGAGTCTACTAGCATTTCTGCTACTGGCATAGGATATTCATCCCTTGGGGTGGCAGAATTTAAGTCTCGAAAATCAATGCACACCCTCAAAGAGCCATTTTTCTTTATTACGGGTACAATATTTGCAATCCATTCGACATACCTGGTCGGACGAATGAATTTACACTTGAGAAGTCTTTCGACCTCCTCTTTTATTTTTGACAAAACCTCTGGTGCGAAACGCCTTGGAGCTTACTTCACAGGCTTCCTTCCTTCAATTATAGGAAGTTTCAGTTCGACCAAACCCCTGTCAAGGCCTGGCATTTCGTCATAGTCCCATGCGAAGCAGACCTTGAATTCTTTCAACAACTGAACTAATTCGATTTTGAAATGGGGGTCCATAGCTGCACTTATATAGGTTGGTCTGCTCTCTGCCCCTAGTCCCAGATTGATTTCTTCTAGAGGATCTTGTGCCACCATCTTCATGTTGGTTGAAGTTGGGTCTTTTTCAAATCCCAATGGTTCGTCGTCGTAGATGGCATCCAACTTGTTATTCTGGCATTCGCCTGTCTGCTCATCTTTATTTTCTTCATCTATGCCTTGGTGAGGGCATGGTGGATGTGAACTTTCTTCCTTGCCTTCGACAACCATATATTTTGCTTCGGCTTCAAGAACCGCTTTAATTTGTTCTCGGCCATATAGGCCGTTAATCTCGTTAGTGTTGTAACTTCACTCATAGTTGTCGTTGAATTCACTATCCTAACCAGTTGGTTCTATGTCAGTAGTTCCCCAAAAATGGCTTGGTTCGCCAATTACCTCTTTGTCCCATTGGAATCCATGTGTCAGATGTAAGTACATAGAGCAATATGCGTTGTCCGACGCTGTCAGTTCAAAGTCGGTTGGGTTGCAAGGAGCTATGTGGGCTAAGTTTTGTCGAAGCTTCGACTAGTTATGCATTTCACTTCAGTTATGAAATAACTTTGATCTTCCTCAATATTTTCGACGATCCCATCAGGACGCCATATAACTATCATTTGGTGCATTGACGATGGTACCGCTCCTACTCCGTAGATCCACTCCCTACCTAGCAGCAAGTTATAATTCACCCTTGATGCGATAACTATGAACATTGTTGGTCTCGTGATGGTGCCAACTGTCAGATCTACTTGAATGACACCCATGGTTGTTCCTACTTTTCCTTCATAGTTCGACAAGACCATGTTATGTGGTTTTGCATCAGAGTCATTTTTGCCAATTTTCTTCAACATATAGTGGGGCATTAATTTACAGCAGCCCCTCCATCTACTAGGATTTTGTTGACGCCTGTGTCTTCGACTTTTCCTTTTATTAACAAGGGTTTCAGATGTCCCTTCATTAAATCATCTGGTTTTTCAAAGAAAGCATTGTGTTCTTCGACACATCCGTTATTCATGATATAGTAGCATACGGGTCTTGGCCCCACTATACTATCCATCAAGGCATCTTCTTCATCCTCTACTTCCATTACTCTATCGTAGTACCTGGGAAGTACGGAGACTACATTACAAATCACGTCGAATGAGCCCTCTTCGTCAGACTCGAAGCTATCAGTAGCTTCTTCAGCTTCTGCCACTGTGTTGGTAAACTTTGACAATGGTAGCCGGTTGATGGTGTCTTTTCCTTTGTGGAGCTTGTCGTTTTCTTCCACTTGCGTGTTTCTACTGGATTCTGCTTTGTTTTCGCCAACATTTTTATCCTTGACCTTTAGTCCGTTCGTTGCTTCTTTCTCAGTCCTTTTTTGCCTCTAGAACCTCCTCCATTGAGATTTCGACATGGGATTCTTCCCTTTATAGTTCTCTGAAGGATATGTCATGTGCCTCTGCTTCTCAGCTTCCCTTTTTATTTCGACTGAGGATCCCCTTTGAACTTCAAAGCTTTTCCATTCTCTAGGCCTCTGGGCGTCCCTAATGGGTTGTACCCATCTGTCATTAGGTACTTTGTCGAATGGCTTGTAGGTATTGTGGTACCTACCCCCAGGGCTTTGGAAGTGATATCTGCTTTTCCTTGGATCGTATCCACTGGCTTCGACTGTTGGCTTTTTAAACCAATTACTCATTGCCATTGATTTCTCTACTTCCTCCAAGTTTGTTGTCGCCTTTCTGTCGAAAATGGAGCTGCAATGCGGACATATCATCACTTCAGTATTCTTCTTTTGACACCTTTGGATAAACTCTGCCAAATTCTCACATTCCTTTGGATAGGCTTCCCTTTGGTACTCCTCTCGACGACATTCTATCTCATTCTTTCCTTTGTTCTTTTGAGAAGCTTCGACCATGTTGATATCCAACCCTTGCCTATCAGCAAGACTTAATTTGTCCATCTTCTTTGTGAGAGCCTCTTTGACTTCGCAAGGTACCTTTGAAGCTGGGACACTCTTGGTTTGGGTTGCTTTCTCTTTAGGATCTTCCATGGTTCTGCGAAGTATCCCATAAGTTATTTTTGGTGGAGGGCCTTCAACAGCCTCAACCGTGATTTTCATATTGTCTTTTTATTTGCAGCCTTACCTATGCCGGTGAGATTACTAGTGTCACTGTTAAGGCCTTCAGTGACCCCCTTCGACTGGCTACGAACATTTTCCCCATTGACCTTATTTTTATTATTGAGGCATTCTCATCAGCGTTGGGGAAAACCTCAACCTTCTCCTCATTGTTGTCAAAATCCTCACCCCAGCCTGTTGGCTGTATTTCGTTGATATTGATCTTGGCGCTAGCAGGCGAACTGTATTTTACCCAGTAGTCGAATTTCCCACTAGGCTCTCCCAAGGTACCCCAGACTACCCCATCTACAACCAATTTGTTGACTCTTTTGTAGAAGCTTTCAGTAACCCCCTCATTAGATGCTTAGCGTCTTCAATGACCATGGGGTCACCTTGGTGGTCGAAACCCTTAGTGGTTTCAACCTTACTTTGGTTGTTGAAATCTTCAACAGCCTCGACATTTATTTTCTCTTCAAGATCCTCAGTGACCTTGATCAGAACAGGCATAATCAATTCATCTCCTGATATTTCCTCTACGTTGTGGCGAATGGGGGAACCTTCAGTGACTCCCACCATGTTGACAACGTTGTCGAAACCTTCAGTGGCTTCAATCAAATCAAAATTGTGATCTGACATTTTTCTATCTCGACCATATTCATGTCGAAAGGTTCAGCATAATTAGCTTCCACTACTTGCACATGGGTCGCTTCAACCCTTGTTTGTTGTTTTGGCTTCTCTCCAAACTTCAACCTTCCGTCCTGGATTGCATTTTGAACTAGGTCCCTGAAAAGGAAACATTGAGAAGTTTTATGACCTAGAAAACTATGGTACTTACAAAAACCTCTCTTTTTCTGTAGGTCAATAGGGGGTTCTTTTACACCCGATGGTTTTATTAGTTGACCATCTTTTACCAACAGATCAAATATTTCGTCACACTTGGTGACGTCGAACGTGTATGTTCTTTTAGGGAATTTATTGTTCTTATCTGTTTCGACAGGATTCTTCCCATTTGACGGAGCTAACATCTTGCAGGAATATGGGGGACCTTGTTTTAATTCTACCAGGTCAATCTCTTGTTTGTCGAAAACAATTGATTCGTCTTCGTCGTAGTCATCATTTTGACGCATTCCTACATAGGCTACCCTTTCTTTTTTGCTTTTGTTAGCCCTATATTTCTCAACTTTCAATCTTTCAATCTGCCTTACCCTATCTTCCAGTTGTGCCATATCTCTTAAGTACTGGGTGTCTAGTTTCTTCCTTATGGAATAATCTAAACCTCCCGCGGCAATTTCGACAAGTTCTTGCTCTGACACCTGTGTGAAACATCTTGCCTTTAGCAATCTGAATCTATTAAGATAGTCATCAATGGGTTCTGAGAATTTTCTTTTTACACTAGCTAATTCTTTTAGACTTATTTTTGTTTGTCCCATGTAGAACTGCTCATGGAACAACCTCTCCAATTGAGTCCATGTATGAACGGAATTCGCTGGTAGGGATGTAAACCAAGTAAAAGCATTTTTTGTTAAGGAACTTGGGAAGTATTTTATCCTCAAGTTCTCATTTTGCGCTATTTCGTCTGCCTCTATCAAATAACGCGCTATGTGTTATATGGTGGATTCACTAATATCCCCTGAAAATTTAGTAAACTTGGGGATCTTCCACCTTGGGGGTAGTTCCTGTTGTAGGATATATTAAGACAGTGGGGAAATATAATTAGGCCTTTGTAACCCCACATTTACCCCATTTTGCGCCATTATCCTTTCGACCATGGCTGCTAGATTGTTTTCGACAGGTGGATTATTGTAAAGCATTCTTTGTTACAAGATGTCATCAACATATTTCCCTCTCTGGACTAACAATCTCCTAGGCTCTTATGGCATGGGAACTTCGACGCGAGGCTGTTCGACAAACTCTTCTTGAATCCTACGATTTGCCTGAGGGTGGGCCACAGGTATCTGATTTATTATTGGTTCCTCTTCGACGTTGACTACTGGATTATGGACCAACTGCTCTCTCTATCGAATTTGGGGTACTCCAAAGAATTCAGCAATACGCACCATTTGTGTTGCCAACATTTGGTTTGTTTGAGTGGTGTTTTGTATTAAAGGGTTAAATACTTCCCCCATTTGTTGGGTAAACCTATGGACCATTTCATGGTTGCTTTCGTCCATTTGTTGACGGATTGCCTGCGCAGAATTAGTCGTAATTGCTGGCATATGGAATCCTGGGGGTTGGTTTGGTCTACTAACGTTTCCACCATAACCAGAACCTTGTAGCGGCGAAGACAAGTGGGCCACGGTATCCGAATATAATAGTGTTGCGTTATGTAAACTAGCCATCATTGAAGTTGACATTCCATAAGGTTGTTCCCTTCCAAACATGGGTGTGGGAATATTGGATTGATAATGCCTGAAGTTATTTACCCCAGGGGAGGAGTACTCATGGGTATCGAATGTCCTATGTTGGAGTAACTAGGTCCACTTCGAGACAACGACATTCCTGGTATTGAACCTGATATTGAGGGATTTTCTCCTTCTGAAACGTGGAGTGTTTCCACATTCCCTCATGTCGAAGGAATGGCAGTGGAAACTGGAATTTCATCATTATTTACTGGCGGTGGGATAGCCATCTTCCTAACTCTAGTCCTCCTGGGTCTTTCTACGTTATTTTCTGCTACTTTTCCGCTATGCAGAAACATACAACGTTATAAACATACATAGTCTGTTCTTAAAGCACTGGTCCCACTGGGCGTGCCAATTTGTTCGCTGGTATTTCAGGCAAACAATCTCTGGTTAACCAAATTTCTTAGAAAAGGGTGACTAACAGGACCAACCAAACAAGTCCTAGGACGTCGCGTGCTAAGAATCAGATGAAAGATAATCTAAACATGGTGTTTATATATTTTTGTCGAAATGTTCTAGAATAACCTAATTGTTGTTATCTATATTGAAGTTGAAGGCGTCTACTAACGCGTTTGAAAGCTTTAATGGAAGAAAACTAAAGTTTGACATGAAGATAAAGAATTTCTTAAACATAAACTGACTAAAATATGAAATTGCTGGAACGTGAATGAAAAGTAAATGACAAGACAAAAAGTAAAGATTTAAAGAGGAAACTTAATTCTTTTATAACTTGAAATAAGATTGGTGTTAATACGTACATTTCCAAAATAATCTCTCTTTTCTCTTTACACACGAGTACTTGAGTAAATTTACAGGAATTTGTACAATCTATTTCACACACTTTTCACAAAGCAAAACTATCATATTTATATACAAATATCATAACAGTCGAACAACGGTCGAATCCTAAACGAATGCCACTTGGCATTGTGCATGCTAATGTCTTCTAAAAACCTTCCACGTCTCTCTTTACCAACGAAACAATTATTGGTACAAAAAACTGCTCTTCGACAGATGAAACGAGATGTCTCTTCATGACATCAAATTGATTTCCAATTCAAATCCAAAAATCCTTCTATCATATTCTCCTTCGACGAAGCTCTTTATTGTCGAAATAACAACAAAACTTTTATTCGTAGTGATGTGAAGAACTTCCAACCAACAATCCAACACCTCTTTCGACAAACCACTTTCGACTTATCAAACAAATCATCACAAACCTTCTCGAGATTCTGGACATGTTTGTAAGAAAGAGTAATCAAATTCATCAAAAGATCTTTATAGAAGCTATTTAAAACTTTCATGGACCAAACTCATGCTGTCGAAAATCCTATGCATACACTTCGACAACAACTTCTGCTTATTCTTCGACTTCATCTGGGTCATGCAATTCAGCATCACTATGCTCCACCTCAACAGGAATTTCTCCATGTTCCAACTTTTCGACATCATCGTCAGTTTTCTTAAAAGCCATCTCAACTTCATTGAAAACTACATCTCGACTGGTGATACACCTTCTGTGACTTGGCTCTAGGCACCAAAGCTTATAAGCTCTGACTCCTTCAAGATATCCCATGAACATGCATTTTCAGAGCTCTAGGTTCGACCTTGTCTTGCCTAATGTGAGCATAGGCTACACAACCAAATACTCTCAGTTTGTCGAGATCTAATGGATGTCCCGACCAAACTTCTTCATGTGTCTTCATATCTAACACAATCGAAGGACATATGTTTATCAGATATGTTGTTGTCAAAACAGCCTCAGTCCAAAAAACCTTCTTCAATCCAACACTAACCAACATGCATCTAACCCTTTCGAGGATTGTTCGATTGAATTTCTCATCTAGTCCATTTTGCAGAGGAGTACCTGCTCCAGTCTTATGCCTTGCAATCCCATATTCAACACAGTAACTGTCGAAAACTTAGTTGCATAATTTAAGGCCATTATCAGTTCTCAGTCTCTTGACCTTTCTGCCAGTTTGAGTTTCGATCAGAACCTTCCAATTCTTGAAATTCTCAATAGTTTCATCCTTCGTCTTCAGAATGAATACCCATAACTTTCTGGAATAGTCATCAACAATGGATAGAAAATATCTTGCACCTGAATGTGAAGGATTCCTTGCAGGCCCCCAAAGATCAGCATGGATGTGATCAAGGGTTACATATGTTCTTTGTTTACCTTTGTTAAACTTCACCCTATAGGATTTAACAAATACACAAGGTTCACAAAACTCCAACTTCTCGACTTTGTCACCACCTAGCAGGTTCTATTTCCCCAGTTCGACCAGATCTCTCTCGCTGACATAGCCCAATCTCATGTGCCATAATTTTGTCTTCGACAATAGTTTCGTGGATGCAACATTTGTCGAACCACTTACAACTTCAGCCTTAAGGATATACAAGCCTTGTTTCTTCATGCCTCTCAAGACTTCCTTCGACCCCTTCATAACTTTTAGAATACTTTTCTCTCCTTGAAAAACATATCCTTTCTTGTCGAATTCACCAAGAGAAATCAAATTTCTCTTCAAGTCAGGTACATACCTAACATCAGTCAATAACCTTATTGACTCATCATGGAGCTTGAATCTCACAGATCCAATACCTGCAATTTTGCAAGCTTTGTTGTTTCCCAGCAGAACTGATTCACCATCTTGATCACATAATTCCTCGAACAAATATTTGTTTGGAGTCATGTGTCAAGTACAACCTGAATCCATAATCCACTCTTTTCTTGAGTCGCCTCTTGAAACCACAAGAACATCAGATGATTCAAAATCATCTAGAACAATGGTCGTGTTGCCATTATCATTACCTCCATGATCTTTCAGGCGTTCAGGGCACATCTTTCGGATGTGACTCTCCTTCTTACAATGATAGCATCAAACACCAGATGATTCACATTATAAGACTTCTGCTGACTTTTGCCTTTCTTTTCGTCGAACTTACCATCCTTTCGCAAGAATTTCGCCTTAACGACCAAACCTTCACCAATCGTCGAAGGTTTATGCTCCTTTCGTTCATTCAAGTCCTTAGAGTACAAGGCAGATTGAACATCTTCAAAGTTCAAGGACTCTCTTCCATACAAGAGGGTTTCTTTGACGTGAGCATGTGTTCTAGGCAAAGCGCATAACAGCAACAACGCTTGATCTTCGTCATCGATCTTCACATCAATATTTTCAAGATCAAGAATCAGCTTGTTGAACATATCCAACTGTTCAGCCAACACTTTGTCTTCACTCATCTTGAATGAATACAATGCTTGCTTTAGGTAGAGTCGATTCACCAACGATTTGGTCATGTACAAACCTTTAAGTTTCAATCATAACCCTAACGCCGTCGTCTCCTTTGATACATGTCGAAGAACCTTATCACCAAGGCTCAACAATATTGCGTTGTGCGCTTTCTCAATCATGGTCGTCTTTTCAGCTGCCGTCAACGCAACATTCATGGATGTCTCTCCCTTCAACGCTTCTAAACAACCCTACTGAACAAGTAGGGCTTTCATCTTCAAGCGCCACAGACCGAAATCGTTCACTCCGGTGAACTTTTCAATCTCATACGTTGTTGAAGGCATCTTTTCCACGCTCACCGCACCAATTTGTTGTTAATAGGATATCTTAGAAAATAAAGTATAATAGATTTCTCAAGAAATCTACAAGAGTTAAGGTTTAGGGTTACCAAAGAAAGACAACAAAGATTGGTTATAAACTGCTCTTCTTTCCTTTCTCTTAAAACAAAATTACAAGTATACAAGAATAACAAAAAAATATTTTTCCTCTTATCCAAAATATGAGAGACTAGTATGCTATTTAAAATAAAACTAACATACTAACCTAATGAGTTTTTTAACAATTACCCATTACAAGCTAACTTAGGGTACAAACTAACTTAAACAATTGGATTCATAACACAAGACCCAATTAAACAACATGTGAGCGGACTTCGACGGCATGCTAAACCTATAATTTGTTTCAATATATATATATATATATATATATATATATATATATATATATATATATATATATATATATAATTATAAAAAAAAGTTAAACCCAAAATAACAGTTAGAAATAAAGTTGTATTGTCGTGATTCTTAGAATAGAACACTAAAAGGACTTGTTTTTGTCCAATATTTGGAAATACATCGTTTGAGTTAAAAGAAAACAAAGCTTTAGTTTTAGTGTAACTAGATAAATATAATGTTTCAAGTATAGTCTTACAAGACCTTGAAAATAGAAAAGAAAAGGAGTGCCTCGGATGGTTAGAAATAGAGAATCCTAGTACGGTGGAAATATTGGTATTAATATAGAATACAGAAATGTTGCTAAAGTTGGTATTTACCTACTCCCAAAAAGTAAATAGAATGCCATATTAGGAATATTGCCACACATAGTAATCCATCTGTAACCTTTCCCTATACAACACTAATTTTGGTCAGACTTTCCATCTTTGGTTCTTTCATAAACAACAAAATTAAAACCTCTTTCTTTTGTTCTATTCTATTCTATGTTGTTGTTGTTTGTGGGTTTAAGGAAGAGAATGGGGAGAGGAAAGATTGAGATTAAGAAGATTGAGAATTTGAATAACAGACAGGTTACATTTTCAAAGAGACGCAATGGCTTGATTAAGAAAGCCAAAGAGTTAGCTGTTCTTTGTGATGCAGAGGTTGCTGTTTTGATATATTCTGCTACTGGCAAACTCTATCAGTTTTCAAGCACAAGGTAATGAGATAGATCACTCTTTCAAAATTTTCATTATTTTTTGTTTTTGCTACCTTTACATCTTTTATCCTGCAATGATGTTTTATTAGGAAACAAAATCCACGAAAATAACATTTTGTTGGGTTTATTTTAGACTGGTGGATTCAGATTCAGACATTGTGGTTTCAATTCGTATAATAAAACTAGATTTATTTGATTAATCATTTATTTTCCTTTTTTTTTTTTAATTTAATTTTTTATGAAGCATGGAGCATACCCTTTCAAGGTATGATACTGGAAGTCTTGATTTGAATAAAGCAGAGCAGCAACAACAACAGGAACAGCAACGTAGTGAACAACCTACCACACAAGTATGTACTTAGTATTTTAAAGTATCGCCTTTTTCTTATAGATGCTTCATTCTCTTACGAATTTTTGTTTCTGTATATATAATTAAAAATAGGTTGGGGAGCTTGATCCTACTAGTCTTTTGCAGGAAGAAATAACAAAACGTCATTCAGCTTACTTGTAAGTTGTTACAATGACATTCTAATTACGCCGATAATGTATGGCACAGCTATCGTCTTACAAGTTGATTTTTGAAAATCGTGCATGCCCAACTCAGATTGTAATAACTGACATGATATATTTTGTTTTTGATAATGTGCAGAAGAATGAGCGGCAAGGATCTTGATGGATTGAGCTTTAAAGAACTGCAGCACCTCGAAAATCAACTATGCGAAGGGATATCAGCGGTCAAAAATAAGAAGGTACAATGTAATTAGTGAAGTGTTATTTGCATGTGTGTCAATTACTAAATTCAATTAACTAACACTAGCTACAATGCAGGAACAAGTGCTTGTTGAACAGCTTAAGAGATCAAGATTACAGGTACATGACATTACTCGCATTCGTCTTCAACTATGCTTTCTTTAAATGTTGTAGAAAATAAGATAGGTGTTAATTTAATGATATAAATTCTTGATATGCAGGAGCAAAAGGCTATGATGGAGAATGAAGCTCTTCGGAAACAGCTTGAAGAGATAGAAAAGAAAAGAAAGAGAGATATGCTTGAATATAATTCGTTGAATCCAAAACCGGTTTTGAATTCTGGCTCAGAGGATGAAGAGATTTCAGATACCTGTTTACACTTAGGGTATATAACAACAACCTCTCATCCTATGATTATTTAAGTCTAGCTTTCAATGTTAATTTTGATGTGGTTGTAGGTTGTCATAAGATTACGGTCGCAAGAGGAAAGCATTGAAGATAGAAGCTTGCAACGACTCAAGAAATCAAGTGGCTTTAGAGTGACATTAAAAGTGACACAGCTTTTAGTTTATAAAACTAGTTTAATAGTATAGGTTAAGAATATTGGTTTGTGTTCTCTATGAAAAATGTGTCATTGGATTCACCATGTTGAAATATGTAGGATATTTTGTTAATCCAAACAGTTAAGATTGCTTAGATGTATGGATCCGCAACATCAAAGTTGAATATGTTTTTTTTTCTTTCTAAGAACACGTCTTCATGCTATTATTCACTCTTTCACTAAGGGATCCAAACAACTTCGTTAATGCATTGTAAGTATGACTATGTGCATAGGAATTTGATAAACAAAGACTTGTTTTTGTTAGTAAAGTTAGCTTAAATTAATGGAAGGATTTACCTTTAAGCAAGACACTTTTGCTGTTTGAATTTTTGAAAATAGCATTACCAGGCTGAATAGTAGAACAATACGTTCTTGTTGTAAATTAGATACCTTAGAAACAAAGTATAATAGGTTTCTTTAGGAAACCCACAAAGGTTAAGATTTAGGGTTAACAAAGATAACAATAAGGATTTGTTATAAACTGACATTCTTTCATTTCTCTTAAAAACAAGATTACAAGTATACAAGAATAACAAATAACCTCTCTCTCACTTTTGAATTAAGGTTTTATCTTCCTATTTTCTCTTATGCAAAATATGAGAGACTAGTATGCTATTTATAATAAAACTAGCAAACTAACCTAATGGACTTTTTAACAATTACTCATTACAAGCTAACTTAGGGCACAAGCTAACTTAAACAATTGAATACATAACACAAGACCCAATTAAACAATAACATGTGAGCAGACTTCGACGACATGCTTTTCGTACAAGGGTTTGTTCCAATAATTCATAAATCCCCACCTTGGAACACAACTTATACCAACAAGAAACAAACTAGCTTTCTTCATGCAACTTTATCAACCGCATATAGTGGAAAAACTTGCAACTGGGTAACGTCTTGGTGATCATATTAACAATATTATGATCTATCGAAACCTTCAATACTTGCTTTCCAACTAATTGTTATGCCAAACATAGTGAAAACATATCAAGAAATAGATTTTATGGAATCCATACAACCTGCATAATCAGAGTCGACATATCCCTCGATTACTGCTTTACTATCTTCACCCAAGGCTCCACCATAAATTAGGACTCTATTCAGAGACCCATTTATGTACCTTAGAATCCACTTCAATGCTTGCCAGTGAGCCTTTCCAGGATTCGACATGTACCTGTTTACAAGACTTACTGCATATGTTATGTCGGGTCTAGTACAAACCATAACATACATCAAAAAACCTACTATATTAGCATATGTAATGTTATTAATATACGCTCTTTCGACATTAGTACCAGGACACTGATCTATACTCAGCTTGAATTGAGGGTTTGTTGGAGTCACAACAGGCTTTGAATTTGACATACCAAACTTATCAAGAATCTTCTTCAAGTATGCCTTTTGAGATAAGCATAATCTCGATTTCTTTCTATCTCTCCGGATATCAATCCCAAGAATTCTGGACGCAACTCCCAGATCCTTCATATAAAACTCCTTATTAAGTTCAACCTTCACCCTCATTACATCTTCGACATTGTTGTTTGATATTAGAATATCATCCATATAAAGCAACAAAATAACAAATGAATTACCAGGTCAAAATCTGAAGTAAACACAGTGGTCGAATTGACTTCTAATGAAACTAAAGCGTGTCGTGAACTTGTCGAATCTCCTATTCCACCGTCGAGGAGATTGTTCCAGCGCATATAAAGATCTCTTCAGTTTGCACACATACTCTTCTTTCCCCTCTTCGACATACCCTTCAGTTTGCCTCATCAAGATTGTTTCATTAAGATTACCATACAAGAATGCAGTCTTCACATCCACCTGTTCCAGTTCAAGGTCGAACTATGCCACCATGGCAAGCAACATTCGAATGGACCCGTGCTTCACAACAGGAGAGAACACATCATTGAAGTCGACACCTTCTTTCTGAGTGACACCCCTTACAACCAACTTTGACTTTTATATCTTCGATGCCACTCCTTCGATTCCTTTCTTAACATTGAAAATCCATTTACAACTGACTAACCTGGCTCCAGCAAGTTTCTTGATCAGTTCTGAAGTATTGTTATCATGAAGAGATTTCATCTCATCATCCATGGCCTTCAGCCATTCAGTATGATTTCAACTCCTCATAACTTCATTATAGTCTCTAGGTTCTTCATATAGAACCTCACTTGCAGAGATTAAGGCATAAGCTATAAGATCTGCATACCCAAGTCTCTGAGGTGGCTTGAAGACTCTTCTCGACCTGTCTCTTGCCAGAAGGTAGTCATTATCAGTCTCCTCATCTTCGATAGCAGTTTCTGCTTCTTCTTTGACTTCATTTGGGTCATGCAATTCAGCATCACTATGCTCCACCTCAACAGGAATTTCTCCCTGTTCCAGCTCTTCAATAACATCATCAATTTTCTTGAAAGCCATCTCAACTTCATTGAAAACTACATCTCGACTAGTGATACACCTCCTGTGACCTTGCTCTAGGCACCATATCCTATAAGCTTTGACTCCTTCAGGATGTCGCATGAACATGTATTTCAGATCTCTAGGTTCTACCTTGTCTTGCCTAATGTGAGGATATGCTACACAACCAAATACTCTCAGTTTGTCGAGATCTGGTGGATGTTCCGACCAAACTTCTTCAGGTGTCTTCATATCTAACGCAGTCGAAGGAGATCTATTTATCAGATATGTTGCTGCCAAAACAACCTCAACCCAAAACACCTTCTTCAATCCAACACTAACCAACATGCATCGAATGCTTTTGAGGATTATTCGATTGAATCTCTCAGCTAGACCATTTTGCTGAGGAGTACCTGCTACTGACTTATGCCTTGCCAGTTTGAGTTTTGACTAGAACCTTCCAACTCTTTAAATTCTCAAAAGTTTCATCCTTCGTCTTCTGAATGAATACCCATAACTTTCTGGAATAGTCATTAATTATGGATAGAAAATATCTTGCACCTGAATGTGAAGGATTCCTTGCAGGCCCCCAAAGATCAGCATGAATCTAATCAAGGGATCCATGTGTTCTTTGTTTACTTTTGTTAAACTTCACCCTATAGGATTTACCTAATACACAAGGTTCACAAAAATCCAACTTCTCGACTTTGTCACCACCTAGCAGGTTCTGTTTCCCCAGTTCGACCAAGCCTCTCTCGCTGACATGGCCCATCTCATGTGCTATAATTTTGTCTTCGACAAGAGTTTCGTGGATGCAACATTTCTCGAACCACTTACAACTTCAGCCTCCAGGGTATACAAGCCTTGTTTCTTTACGCCTCCTAAGACTTCCTTTGACCCCTTCATGACTCTTAGAATATTATTCTCTCCTTGAAAGACATATCTCTTCTTGTCGAATTCACCAAGATAAATCAAATTTCTATTCAAGTCAGGTACATACCTAACTTCAGTCAATAGCCTTATTAACTCATCATGGAGCTTGAATCTTACAGATCCAATACATGTAATTTTGCAAGCTTTGTTGTTTCCCAGCAGCATTGATCCACCATCTTGATCACATAATTCCTAGAACAAATCATTGTTTGGAGTCATGTGCCAAGTACAATCTGAATCCATAATCCACTATTTTCTCGAGTCGCTGCTTGAAACCACAAGAACATCAGATGATTCAAAATCATCTTGAACAATGGCCGTGTTGCCCTTATCCTTACCTCCATGATGTTTCAGGCGTTCAGGGCACACCTTTCGAATGTGACCCTCCTTCTTACAATGATAGCGTTGAACACCATATGCTTCACCGCTATAAGACATCTGTTGACTTTTTCCCTTCTTATTGTCGAATTTACCATCCTTTTGCAAGAATATTTCCTTAACGGCCAAACCTTCACCAACCGTCTAAGGTTTATGCTTCTTTTGTTCGTTCAAGTCCTTAGAGTACATGGCAGATTGAACATCTTCAAAGGTCAGGGACTCTCTTCCATACAAAAGGGTTTCTTTGAAGTGAGCATGTGTTCTGGGTAAAGCGCGTAACAACAACAACGTTTGATCTTCATCATCGATCTTTACATCAATATTGTTAAGATCAAAAATCAGCTTGTTGAACACATCCAACTGCTCAGCCAACACTTTTTCTTCACTCATCTTGAATGAATACAAGGCTTGCTTCAGGTAGAGTCGAGTCACCAATGATTTTGTCATGTATAAACCTTCAAGTTTCAACCATAACCTTGACGCCGTCGTCTCCTTTGATACGTGTCAAAGAACCTTATCACCAAGGCTCAACAATATTGCGCTGTATGCTTTCTCAATCACGACCATCTTTTCAGCTGCTGTTAACGCAACATTCATGGCCGTATCTCCCTTCAACGCTTTCAAACAACCCTGCTGAACAAGTAGGGATTTCATCTTCAAGCACCACAAACCAAAATCGTTCACTCCAGTGAACTTTTCAATCTCATACTTTGTTGAAGGCATCTTCTCCATGCTCACCGCACCAATTTGTTGTGAATTTGGATACCTTAGAAACAAAGTATAATAGGTTTCTTTAGGAAACCTACAAGGGTTAGGGTTTAGAGTTACAAAAGATAACAACAAGGATTGGTTATAAACTGTTATTCTTTCCTTTCTCTTAAAAACAAGATTACAAGTATACAAGAATAACAAATAACCTCTCTCACTTTTGAATTAGGGTTTTATCTTCCTATTTTCCCTTATGCAAAATATGAGAGACTAGTATGCTATTTATAATATAACTAACATACTAACCTAATGGGCTTTTTAACAATTACCCATTACAAGCTAACTTTGGGTACAAGCTAACTTAAACAATTAGATCCATAACACAAGGCGCAATTAAACAATAACATGTGAGCAGACTTCGACGACATGCTATTCGTACAAGGGTTTGTTCCAATATTCCACAGTTTTCTTTAAGATGTTGCCCAAAAATATGCAAAGCAGTCTAACTACCACGACGACTTGTTGATAAAATAGTACAGTTCAACTGTATAGTAACTACTTGCATGGTAGGTATCCTTCTAGAGATAAAACCATTGATGACGTTAAAACCACTCGATGATGGTGTTAAAACCACTAACAATTTCTAGAAGAAACCAGTCTTTAATGGCGCATACAAGCCACTAGAAAACAGAAAAGAAAATTTTCGAAAAAAGTGAATAAGGGAGAGAAGACAGAGATTTCAAATTGTGATATCTGGTGCGAGGAACTGAGTTTGTAAAGCCTCTATTTATAGGTGATGATTTTAACAAAATGGGAGGAAAATGTGGGAGAGAGTGAAACCAGCCTAGTCAAGAATTAGGGACTGTAGAAGCATGCCTTCAACCTCAAGGATTTTGATGAAGACAACAAGACTCATACACTTCATGTTTGCAAAAAGTTTAGATCTTCCAACATGATCAAGCAACAAGTACTTGGCATTGTGATCAAGCTTCATATGCACATTCATAAAATTTCAAGATTTGGACGTATGTGTTGAGGTATATTAAAATCTCTTTAAGATTGATATACAAGTGTTCAAATTATCATATCATATGTTAACATGATGCATACAAACTCTAGAATATTTTTAAATTGGTTTAACACTTTTAAAATTAAAGAGTTTCTAATTTTTTAACAGTGTTAACCGGTTAACGGCCTCAAATTTCAAATTTATTATTAAAGTTTTAAATGCGTTAACCGGTTAACCATTTGGATGGTTAACCGGTTAACACTGTTCGTTTTTGTTAAAAATGGCCTCTTTTCATTGAAAATAAGTTCAAACATGTATAACTTTTCACTAAATGTTTATGAAGAAAATAACACCTCTTTGAATGGGTGTTTTGCATATTATAAATTCTGAAATTTTTAAGATCATTTTCAACCTCCAAGAAATTTTTATAAAATTATCACTAAATCAAATTCACTCCTTTAATTCAAATATTTTCAAATATTTCAAAGTGTTCACATTGTTCATAACATTTCATCTCCATAGTTTGAACACTTGCATTGATATTGAGATGTGGATTTTGATCAAAAGAAGAAGATCAATCTTATATTGATACCATATAAACACCCCAAATTTGCCCTCACTAAGTTCACACCATGGCTTGTGATCTTCCATATTTGCATTAGTTTAAGCATATCATCTCATATTGCATTTTTGTTTAACTGCATTAGTTCAAGTTCATCTGCATCTAGGGTTTGTGATCTGAGCAATCCAAGGATCCATCTGAGCCACCCCAAAGGCTTACAATAATTCCAAGAGGGTCCATGTATGTTGAATCATCATATTACATCCCTCAAAGATCAAGGAAGTCAAGAAATCACAAGAACTTGGAAAGCATGGAAGCAGAGCCAGGGTTTCACTACACAGATGACCTGAGATTAGGGTTTTGGTTTCAGAGGCCATAACTCCAAATTTTTTGGTCATTCTTGTTTCTAATAGTCTCAATATGTTATAAGGATCACATGTACCAAGTTTGGTGAAGAAATTCATTGTGGAAGTCATCTGTTCACTGGATAACTTCTTGAGCAAATCAGAGCAAAATCAGGGCATCTGAGGCCCCCCAACAATGGAACCAAAGTGGATTTTTCATCAAATTGAAGTTATATGATCTTTATTTGATCATTGAAATGGTTGGAACTTCACAAAATTGAAGAAAATTGAGCTAAACCAAAAGTTGCCAAAAATGGAAATGACTTGTAATGTAAACTTTCCATTTTGGGAAAGTTTTTCAACCTCCTCTTTCTCAACCAAAAATGCTTCAAATGAAAAATTGTTGGTCATGAAAGTTGTAAATTGGATCATTCCCTTTTCAAAAAGTACAAGAAAAAGTTCTAATTCATTATGGAACTCAAGTTATGATCTTTCAAAGTTGGTAAAAATCCTATAATTTTCAAGAATACACCAAAGATGGATTTTAGCAAAACCACTTGCCAAGCCATTTTGTGACCTCTAATACACTTTTATGCATCATACCAACATGGTGCATTGCCTAAAAGTCAGAATTGGCCCAAGAATCTCAAGTTTTTATGCCTTGCACATCAAGAAATCACAAAGGGGCCAAACTTCATGAAAATTGAAAAATGGTACACAACCATGCTTCCACTTGCTGAATCACCACAAAACCAATTCCATGGCTCTCCTTGATCTCTGCTGAACCAGGACAAGCCAAAAAGCCAGCTGCAAGAGAGCCCATACCTCAAGTACAAGTTTTGTTGACTTTTTGCAAGAAAGCCCATACCCATCACCATAGGCCACAACAACTTCTCTGACCTATCAAGCATTGTTATGTGGATTAAATACAGCTCATAACACACAACACACAAGCCTAACACTTCAGATTGCCCAAGTTCCTCAAAATCACCCCATTTGCAAAAGCATTCGAAACTCTGCTCACACACTCAAACTTCAAACCTTTTCATCAATCACCTCAGCTTCATCAAAGGATCATTTCCCACCCTTCATTGCAACCAAAAACCCCCCAAAACTGAAACACGATTTCTGGCCAGCAAGAGTGTAAGCTTTCATTTCATCCATTACAAACTCCTTTCAAGCATCAAAGCTTCATCAGAGGGATCATTGGAGTGAGTTTGCACAAGAGAGGAGGTCCAAAAGCTCCAAACTGAGGAAGCTCAAGCTCATGTAACCTCTTCAAACTTTTTTCTAGAAATGCTATTTTAAGTTCTTAGATTGTTCTTTATGCTTTGCTGATCACCATGATATGATTATTTTTGAAAATGGTTGCAAAATGAGCATGTACTGATTGTCTGAAAGTTTCACCATTTTTGAGTTCTTCTTCGAATCTTGATTTTCAGCCATGAAAAATTTGTTTTGAGGATAGATTTAGGTTTAGGAAGGTGAGAGGAGTTGATTTGGAGCTTTAGAGCTCCAGAAATGACCTAGGAAAGAAGTTTGATTTTGAGTTCACCGGAGAAGATGACCGAAACACTGTTCCGGTCACCTGAAAGTGTTTAGGGTTCAGATTAGGGTTAAGCTGCGTAATTAGGGAACTTTGAATCTCAGCCCTTTGGTCAATGTTTCCCGCGTGCAATGAAAGGCTCAGATGCGTTCACTTAGGTTTAATTATGATTAATTAATTAATTAATTAAAATTAACTCAGTTTGAATTATAACCATTGGATAACGCGTGTGGTCAAAGCAAATCCCCCCAGAATCAATCCTGTCCATCAGATCAACATACTTTCATTTAATTCAATTTTTATTTCATTTTTAACCATTTTTCTTGCATAATTAATTTAAAATACTTAGAAAATCCCAAAAATATTTTTCTTCTGCATTTAGAATTCAAATATTTTTCTCAACCAGAAAACATTTTTATTTTTATTTTTTGCATTAAAAAATCATTTTAAAAACATTTAAATGTTTATTTTAATTAATTAATGGAAATTATTTAATTAAAATGCCATTTAGGTTTCTAAGAATTCCAAAAAAATTCACACTGCATCTTAGGACATTTAGAAACATTGTCAAACCCTTCATAAAAATTTCGTTTTGGTTTTGAATCCATTTTGACATTTTTCTTGAATTTAGGGTTCATAAAAATCCCATTTTTGAACCCTAACTTCAAGAATTCTTTTCTGCCTAACAATGAAGGGTTTGACATTGGTTTTTTTTGCATTGTTCTTCATATAGCATGTAGTATCTAACATATTTTTGTCACAAATTTATCTTGCATTTTCCATTTCATTTGCATTTTTCCTCTTAAGGTACCTTAAAACCCTAGTAAACTTAGAAAAATCACAACTTTCTTTAGGTTAAGAGTTAGGTCTCCTCCTTTGGAGTGTGATATTATATGGGGTTAGGGTTCCTTTGAGTTCATTTGCAATTTTTTATCTTATGTTTTGCTTCTGTTTTTGACTTTTGCATCTCATGGTGCCTTAAAACTCTAATTTCTCATGTTCATTTGCATACATCTTGCATATGCATCCATACATGAACTTGCCATGACATTTCATGCATTCACATGACTTCTAAGACATCATAGGACACATTAGAATCATGCTTGATCATTTCTTCATTCATTTGCCATGATGTGCATTTATTTCATTCCATGAACTTTCATGAACTTTCAAACTTCAGAGCATGCTTCCTTTGCATTCCATCTCTTGTATGATCATCCATTGCACTTGACATGCCTTTGCATCATATCATAGCATCTTTTGCATCATGAATATGCTTCTGGTTTTGGTTTGCATCTTTGCATACATGTCATTTTCATTTCATTCCTTTCTTTATGCTAACATTTTCAGGTGGTAAGTAATTTGAGAAGTGAATTTGCCTTCACTTCTCATTTCTCTTCTCAATCTTCTTATGCATCATTGCTGCATTTTCTTTTGCTTTAGAGTGAGCTTGCTCATTCATGTTCATCATTCACTTTCTTTCTCCAAGTTACTTATCTTCAGTGAAGTAAGTAACTTGTTTCTTCTGCTTCTCCTCCTTTCATCTGCTTCTTCCATTGGTGGCTTCTCTGAAGATCTCTTGCAAGCCTCATAAACCATAGGAACACCCAAGCATGACAATAATTAGGGTTGTGATTAGTTCCCCTTTAGCTTTTACCTTTATGTCTTCTTTGTGTCTCTCTTCTCACCTCATCATTAGAGACTAAACCTTTAAGGTTTTAAGACTTTGTGATTAGGGGTATGCCTGCATCCTTCTCTTAGGATGGAGTGTATAACTTTAATCCTAAGTTTTAAACCCTTAATTTGTTTAAACCTCTTAATCAATCCATCTTAATAATCACTAAGACATTAACTTGTAACTTGGGCCTTGCATTAGGGTTCTAATTCTACCTTTATTGGTTAAGAAGGACTAACCCTAGTGTTAATGGACAAGTCCCCCTCAAGTTATCTTACAAACATAAAACTCTTTTCTTAATCTCATCTCCTAATTAAAATCCACTTTAATAAAGGTTTGTTTTGTCATGAGGTTAATCCCTAATCATGGATTAAGTTGAGGTATCTTCCTCAGCTTAAGTGTGCTCATCTATTATCCTTCTATTAGGATGGTGTAATGAGTTCACTAATCCTTGATTATGGCTTAAACTCATTACTTAACACTAAACAAAAACTCAAAAACATCTAAATAATCACAAGTAGGTTAATGATCTTAATCCCACATCATGGTAATTAAGTTTGATGTGTTTATCTCATACTTAAGGTATTCTCATTATCCCTAATCAAAGGGATGATATGATGAGTTTACTAACCCTTGGTTTAGGCTTAAGCTCATTAACTTATGCAAAACACCAAAAAGCAATAAAAGATTGAAAACACAAAAACAAACAATAATCGTCTCCTCCGAGATTCTTTTCTCATCATCTTCACTCACAAGCGAGAACTTTATTCTTCCGTCTAATGCAAGACAGATAGCACTCGAGCCAGACGAGTCATACACTTGAGCATAGACAAGCAAGTAGTTCACAAGTCAATTTATTTTTCAGTCTCTTTGAGTCGAACTATGGTGTTCTGACTTCCTCATTGCACGAGAGGATACGTAGGCATAACTTATCTGTTATCGAACAAAAGTCTCTGTGTCTTCCCCCTATTTCAGCATTATTTTTAAGCCTCATTCCTGAGCACCTCACTTCATTTTCTTGCACTGACACTTGCATATTCTTTTCCAGCTTTTGCACACAGATAACACAGACCCTACCCCTTTAAACACAAATCTTTTAAGCGTGGATCTCGTCGAGTACGACGGACAATCTTGGTGCTAATACCTTCTCAGGTTGTAACCAACCCCCTTTCTTAGTTTCTCTGGTTCGCAACCGTCTTATCCATCCTTTTCTAGGTTTATGCAGCATTAGCTTTCCTTCAGGATAAAAATGCCTAGCTGGCGACTCTTTTCAGTTCATTTCATTTTCTCTCGCCGACCGTTCGCGCTTGTACCGGGATGCAAATCTTTGGGAGCGACAGCTTGGCGACTCTGCTGGGGAGATTGAGATGACAACCAGGGCTTCTGGTTCTTTTTGTGGGTTCCTCCTAGCGCTTGTTTGATTTGTGTTTACGGGGGTATTATGTGCTACTTGTGCTTATTTGTTTGCTTTATTTATTGCTTTATGTACAACTTTATTTACTGCTTTCATTTACAGTTTTATGCATTTCATACTGTCATTATCATGTGCTGGATTTGCTGTTTCTTTGGTGGGTGGGGATCATTGAGTGATTAAGGCCCTATATCTGGGACCTGAGTGACACATAGGCTAGAGTGGCTTCATATTATTTCCCATTCCATTTCGGTCTGGTGCGGGAATATGAAACACGGTTCACACATGGGTTTCTTCTTGAGAACTCTGTGCTACGGATTTCCTGTAGTACTAGGACTATCTGGGAAGCCTGCTAAGTATGGATGACCTTTTTATGACCTTCAGCATCTGAGGTGAATTATAGGAGGATCTTTTCTGGTTATTGTAGACATTGTACCTCCGGGTTAGAAGTGTTTACACTTCTCATAACTGATCCAAGTCTGAGGATCCTTGTTCTAGAACATTACATGTGAGGGGGTTGGGTTGTTTACAGGTTTGCAGGAGCCATTGGCAACATCATACCCTGTTACTAGTTTTGTTTTAAGAATGCATCACTTTGGACAGTTCTTGTGATTACCCCGGACTTATGAATCTTTATTTGAGTCCCCCACCTGGTTACTGGATTTCTAAGCCTCCATCCAAACTTATGAACATATGGACCTTATCAAGGAAGATAAACAGATCCAACACTTGATCACAAACCCCTTGCATATCATTCTGCATACATCATTTTGCATCATTTAAAATTTTCTTATTTGTTTTACAGGGTATCCATCTTTATCTTTGGTTTGGTTTTAACCCCTTCTGCTGCTCAGACTGCTTCAATTATCTACTCCAGTTTGTCAGTGATTTCCCCTCCAGCTATCTTCATCAGAGACCCCCTCCAGTTATCTTCTTCAGTCTTCAGCAGTTATCTTCATCAGGGTTTATCTCAACATCTTCACCAGCACTCATTATTAGTATGGACACTTCAAGAAAGAGCAATATCACCTACCACTTCTTTGAGCCCACCCTGACTGGCATCAAGTAGATCCAATCCCTCATTACTCCTGACCATACTGTTCAGAGAGCATTATGGAGGCATATTGGACATGGTCATGGATTTAGATGCATCTCAGAGAAGCATGATCCATACTTGCTTGCAGTTTTATGACCCTCCACTCAGATGCTTCACATTCCCTGATTTCCAGTTGGGACCTTTGCTAGAAGAGTTTTCCTTGTTGTTAGGAGTTCCTATCAGGAGAGGGATTCCTTTCAACCCTAAGATGGTTGCTCCCAGAAATGAAGACATATCCAGGGCATTGCATTTGGAGTCTGCCCTTATTGATCAGGACATGACAACCAAGGCTGGGGTTCCAGGCCTTCACCTAGACTTCTTGATCTCCCAGGCCACCCTGCATGCTGCAGTAGGGGGATGGAAGGTTGTCTGTGCACTTCTAGCCCTTAGCATATATGGGGTTATCTTATTTGCAGATGAGCCAAAGTTTGTGAGAAAGAATGCCATCACCTGTTCTTACTGAGGAATCCAGTTCCTACCTTACTGGGAGACTTCTACTACTCAGTACACCAGAGGAATGAGAAGCAAAGAGGAAGACTGGTCAGATGTTGTGCTCCTCTTTATTACTCTTGGCTGCTAAGACACTTGCCAAAGTCAGATACTTTCCTGAACCCCCATCAGCAAAAGAACCGGGCTAAGAGATTTATTGCCTTGACATCAGATGACATCAGATGGTGCACTCAAAGCACCAAGGGCAAGGACATCATTACTAGCTGTGGGCAATATCCTAATGTGCCTTTGATAGGAGTGAAGGATTGCATCAACTACAACCTTTTACTGTTTAAGAGACAATTGGGATATGCTTTGGTTCATCCTCCCAGAGAACAAGATGTAGCTGAAACTCCTTACTGTGAAATCCAACCCAACTCTGCTGTTGTCAGACAAGCATCCCGGGCTTGGGATAACATTCAGACCAAGGGAGCAGCCATCCTTGGCAAGTGCAACAACATTGCCTTAGCACAGTATTCTGATTGGTCCCGTACCAGAGCTCAGATCACCCGGATGCCATTCACTTTAGAAGATGTACCTGGACCTTCTACAATACAACCTGCAGCTACTGTCAGTTTGGAAGAGTTTGAAAAGCTGAAAGAGAGGAACACTCAGCTAGCTGAAGCCTTAAAGAAGACTCTCTAGGAGATAAATGACAGTCGTCTGGATAATGAGAGATTGGAAAGGCTCAGGATTGAGCACTTGACCAAGATTGAGAAGACGGATGACTACATCAGGAAGGCAAGGGTAGGGGAGTTAGTACTGAATAATGCTTGCAAGGAAGCAAAGACTTAGAAGGCTAGGGCAGAGCATTATCTGGAGGAAAGCCAGGCTAGGTGGATCAGGATCACTGAAGCCCGTGCACAAGAAGACCAAAGGACTCAGGCTAAGATAGAACAGTTGGAGGCTAGTGAGAAGAAGCATCAGGAGGCTTTATTGGCAGCTCAGAGGGAGATATCTGAATTGAAACTTCGGGCGGGGTTGAAGAGGTCAAAGGATCAGGATAAGTATAAGAAGCTAATCAGTGCCATTGCTACCAGGAACCTCCTCATCAGTACTATTACAGAGCACCCAGTAGGTCCAGTGATTGAGGCCCTCCTGAAGGAAGTCAGAGAGGATGACTTTGGATTAGATGTTTGACTCTTTTGCTTGTACTTTCCTTTTATTGTACTTGTTGTTTTTGTTGTTGTATTTTGACCCACCATGGGAATGTTATTTGTAATCAAACTATGTATTTTCATCCTTTGTAATATATCAGTTTGTATTATTTTTGGTGGGATTTATGTGAGCAACCTTAGTTTTGATTGATCAAAATTTTTAAGTGTTTGTGTTTTCTTCACATTAAGAAAAATGCTTGCCTTTAGATCTTTGTTTCATTTGTTTTCAATGTTTTTGATCTTGTGAAAAAATACGCAAAATGAATCGATACATTCTAGCATTAATCGATTCATGCTGTTTGAAGGATTCTGGAAATTCGCAAAATGAATCGATTCATCTTATGATGTATCGATTCATGCTGTTTAAATGGTTCTGTTTTTACAAATATGTTCAGTATGTATCGATTCATCAAGGCTTGAATCGATTCATTAGTCTGTTTTTCTTCTAACAGAATCTGCATATATATATATATATATATATATATATATATATATATATATGTGGAGTGTTTCATTTAGTTGTAACAGATCACAGAAAATTGGAGACGAATTTTACAGTGATAGATCATTGAAGAACACATAAAGAAAGGGATTTTGGAGTGTTGGAACTTCAATGTTGAGCAAGTTTGAAACCTAGAATCAAATTCATCTTCATCATCTTCTCAAAGATCTTAATTCAAAAACATCAACAAGGAAGTGTTTGCTGTCCTGTGAATTGAAGGCTTTCGAGATAACGTTCAGTGGTACGATCGGAGATCCAGTTGAGTTGAAGATTGATAGAAGGTTTCAAGGAAAAACCAGCTGGGTTTTCCTTCAAGAACGGGCGTGTTCTTGAGGGTTTGTAAGTCACGTTTACAAGACAGATTCAGCCGCAGCGAAAGTTTTGGAAATCGGGGGATTTCGCAAATAGGTCGTGGAACCGGTGAATTGCTTGTATTACTTGCAGGGAATCTTGATTGGGCTCAGATCAAGTGAAGGTTGATACAATAGGAAGTTCTAGGTGTTTAGAATTCTGGTGTTTGTATTGCAACCTTGTAATCGACGGATTCAGTAATTTTGATATAAAAGTTCTCAATTTCGATTTGAAATTGAGAGGGAGACGTACCCACACGCGAGGACGAACGTGGGGAACTTCCTTACCAAGTCTCGGCGTATTGTATCTCTTCTCTATCTCTATTTACGTTTTCATTTGTTTTTCGATTCATTGGAAATAGCTTTAGTGATAGGTGCATTCAACTGTTTTACATATTGTGTGTTTAATCCTTTATCATCTCAATTGTAAATCCAGCATGTTATCACATGTCTGGTCTTCTAGTGGCTGGTCCAGAATAGACGCTTGTATATTTGGGACCGTTGTTTCCGTAATTCTTTGAAAACTCTGAAAAACGTTTTAAATCCTTGAAATCAAGGAGCTGATCCATTCACCCCCCTCTAGATCACTCGCCACAGCGTCTAACAAGTGGTATCAGAGCACCGGTTCGCTGGTGCTTTGTGGCTGCCTGTAACGTTATGGATTATGAACCAAAGGGGGCGTACAATAGAGCTCCTGTTTTCAATGGTGAAAATTATGGCTACTGGAAAGACTGCATGCGAGTTCACATATATTCTGTTGATAGACGCGTATGGGCTGCCATTCAAAATGGTCTTTTTCAAATTACCATGATGAATGAGGCAGGTGCCATAGTACCTAAACCAGAAGATGATTGGGATGAAAAAGATGAGAAAAAGTGGTCAAGTGATTGGAGAGCTCGAAATATGCTAATTTCAGCACTTAGTGCAAATGAGTATTATCCAGTTTCTCATTGCTCGACAACTAAAGAAATGTGGGATGCTTTAGAAATTGCACATGAAGGTACAACTGAAGTAAAACGATCCCGCATTAACACACTTAATCATGAGTTCAAACTCTTTCGCATGAAACAAGGAGAATCTATTCCCGACATGCAAAAGAGATTTGTTCATCTCATTAATCGTTTGAATGCACTTGGAAAACCTGTTTCCAATGATATTGCTACTAATAAAATTCTGAGATGTCTTAGCAGGGAATGGCAACCTAAAGTAACAGCTATCAAGGAAGCCAATGATCTAACGACACTCACAATGACTACTTTGTTTGGAAAGCTTGAGGAACATCAGCAAGAACTAGAAAGTCTAGAAAAGTTTGAGAACAAAAGTAAAAATGGAAAGGAGAAGAATAAAGACAAAGAGGGTGAGAAGAGGCCTATAGCTCTTATGGCTTCTAACTCAAAGTCCTCACAAAAAGAGCTAAGCAACAATGAGTCAAGTAGTGACGAAGACTCCGGTGACGAAGAAATGGGACTTTTTGTTAGGAGATATAATAGATTCATTCGAAAGAATGAAATCAAGCATTCCGACAAAAATCTCATAAATTTTAGAAGACAATCTATGGATTCAAAACAGGAAGAGATTAAGAAGAATAGAGAAAGAGGGTCTTGCTTTAATTGTGGCAAGTCCGGACATTATAAAACGGATTGTCCTTTAAAGAAAAAGGATAAAGGAAAAGCTCCTCCAAGAAGGTATAATAAGCAAAGAAGAGCTTACATTGCTTGGGAAAGTGATAGTGATTCATCAAGTACACAATGCACAAGTGATAGCGATGAAACCGCAAATTTGTGTCTTATGGCTCACACCAAAAATCAGTCCCACCATAAAAAGAAAAGTGATGATAAAAAGGTAAAACAAGCTTACTATAACAATTTCTCTTCTATGTCTTTTTCTGAATTAAAAGTAGCTTTTGAAAAACTGCATAATGAAGCTATAGAAGCATTTAAAAGATTATCTTCCAATAATTTTTTTTTTCATACTTGGAAGGTAAAGTACAATATGCTGAAAAAGATTTAGAATGCTTGAAAGCTAGTATTGCAGAAAATTCAAAATCTATTGATATTGATGGTTGTAGTAAAATAAGGCATTGTGAAAGGTGTCATATTTGGCAACAAGAGGTCATCTCTCTTAAAGTCAAATTGGAAAAAGCCTTGCAACCTAAGATTACTTATGCCGTTGATACTAGGTTGTTCAAAAAGTCATTAAATCCTCCATATGCAAAATATTCTTTTGTTCCAAAGGATTTAAGGACCAATCGTAAACAACATCATTATCGTAGTGTTTGTCATTATTGTTGTCATGCTGGCCATACCATTGAGAAATGCAAATTTAGAAGATTTCTAGTGCCTAAAGGCATTTATCAATGGAAGCCTAAAGACAACCATGTTACCACTTACCCACTTGGACCCAATAAAAATTGGGTACCTACCTCTCTCTTTTGATATTGTAGGATGAATGTCTTGCATCCATGGAAAGAAGATGGTTTCTGGACAGTGGGTGTTCAAGGCACATGACGGGTGACATATCACTTTTTATTGACTTCAAAGCAAAGAAAAAGGGGTATGTTACTTATGGAGACAATAACAAAGGAGCTATACTTGGTAAAGGTAGTGTAGGTAATCCCTCTACCACTACTATTTCTGATGTACATCTTGTAGAGGGACTTAAACACAATTTGTTAAGTATAAGTCAACTATGCGACAAAGGTTATAAAGTTTCTTTCACAAAAACATGTTGCAAAATTGAACATACCGAACAAAATGTTGTGTTTAAGGGTGTAAGAGTAAACAACATATATATGCTTGATCTTTTGAGTGTATCCTTAACAAGCACTAAATGTCTAGTAGCCTTAAATGATGATTCATGGCTATGGCATAGACGCTTAGCGCATGTTAATTTCGATTTGCTTAATAAGGTTGTATCCAAGGATCTAGTAGTAGGTCTTCCAAAAATAAAATTTTCAAAAGACCACCTATGTGATGCTTGCCAAATGGGAAAACAAACAAGGGTCTCTTTTAAATCTAAAAATAAAATTTCAACTTCAAGACCCCTTGAGCTTCTCCATATGGATCTCTTTGGACCTTCTATGACAAAGAGCTTAGGTGGAAACTATTATGGTTTCGTAATAGTAGATGACTACTCTAGATTCACTTGGACTATATTCCTTCATAGCAAAGATGAAACTTTTTCTGGTTTTAAAAGTTTTGCAAAGTTGTCCCAAAATAAAATGAATTCTAAAATAGTTACAATCCGAAGCGATCATGGAGGTGAATTTCAAAACCATCTCTTTGATAAGTTTTGTGACAAGTATGGCATTGAGCACAACTTTTCAGCTCCTCGAACTCCACAACAAAACGGTGTTGTGGAACGCAAAAATCGAGTTTTAGAGGAATTGGCAAGAACAATGCTCAATGAGGGTGGATTACCAAAATATTTTTGGGCCAATGCAATTAGTACGGCTTGTTATGTTCTAAATAGGATTTTAATTCGTCCTATTTTGAATAAAACCCCTTATGAAATTTTAAAAGGTAGAAAGCCAAACTTGTCTCATCTTCATGTGTTCGGTTGTAAATGTTTTGTTTTGAATAACGGTAAGGAAAATCTTGGGAAGTTTGATGCCAAAGCTGATGAAGGTATTTTTCTTGGTTACTCTCAATCAAGCAAAGCATATAGAGTGTATAATAGGTGTTTACTTTCTGTAGAAGAATCTGTCCATGTTTCTTTTGATGAGTCTTACCCAAAAATTGTCGGAAAAGGTATCTCTTTTGATGACGCAGGTGTATCTACAGAAGACATACTCAAAGAAGCTGGTTCGGAAATTGATCAATCTGAAGCGGTTGCTATTGAGAAGGAGAAAGATACTTGTCATGAAAAAGATAAAGAGGAAGGAACATCTGAAGTGAAGGACCTTCCACCAGCTTGGAAATCCTCTAAAGACCACCCTATAGACAATATATTGGGAGATATTTCAAAGGGAGTGTTGACTCGTTCTAAGATAAGTAATTTTTGTTCTCACTTCGCTTTTGTATCACAAGTGGAACCTAAAAATGCTAAAGAGGCCTTGGTTGATGAATTTTGGCTAATGGCCATGCAAGAAGAGCTTAATCAATTTAAAAGAAATGACGTTTGGGAACTTGTCCCTCGTCTGCGAGATCATCACATCATAGGTACTAAATGGGTTTTTAGGAATAAACTTGATGAAAGCGGAGTGATAACTAGAAACAAGGCACGCTTGGTAGAACAAGGGTATAACCAAGAGGAAGGCATAGATTATGAGGAGACTTATGCTCCGGTTGCTCGCCTTGAAGCTATACGTCTTTTGCTTGCCTATGCGTGTTCTATGAATTTCAAGCTTTACCAAATGGACATAAAGAGTGCGTTTTTAAATGGTGTTATAAATGAAGAAGTATATGTTTCACAACCTCCCGGTTTTGAAAATTCTGAATATCTAGATCATGTTTACAAATTAAAGCGTGCTTTATATGGTCTTAAGCAAGCACCCCGTGTGTGGTACGAAAGACTTAGCAAATTTCTACTTGATCATGGATATTCTAGAGGTAAAGTGGATAATACACTCTTCATTAAACACAAAGGAAAGCACATTCTTTTAGTTCAAGTTTATGTAGACGATATAATTTTTGGTTCAACTAACATACACTTGGTCGAAGAATTTTCTAATGTTATGCAGGGTGAGTTTGAGATGAGTCTCATGGGGGAGTTGAACTACTTCTTAGGCCTTCAAATAAAGCAACTTGATGAAGGTACAACAGTATGTCAAACAAAATACTGTAGAGAGCTTCTCAAGCGTTTTGGAATGAATAATTCTAAATCAATTGACACTCCTATGCCTACCAACGGAAACTTGGACAAAGATGAACATGGTAAGTGTGTTGATGTCAAAAGGTATAGAGGTATGATTGGGTCTCTCTTGTATCTTACTGCTTCTAGACCGGACATCATGTTTAGTGTGTGTATGTGTGCAAGATATCAATCAAATCCTAAGGAATCTCACTTAAAATCAGTCAAGCGTATATTTAGGTATCTTAATGGAACACCTAAATATGGGTTTTGGTATTCCAAAGGAAGCGATTGCAGCTTAGTAGGTTATTCTGATTCTGATTTTGCTGGCTGCAAATCAGATAGGAAAAGCACTAGTGGCACATGTCATCTGTTTTCAAATTCTTTAATAAGTTGGCATAGTAAAAAGCAAGTATCCGTAGCTTTGTCTACTGCAGAGGCTGAGTATGTTGCAGCCGGTAGCTGTTGTGCTCAAATTTTGTGGCTAAGACAACAACTACAAGAATTTGACATTGAACTTAAACGTATTCCAATTAAATGTGACAACACTAGTGCCATTAATATCACTAAGAATCCTGTTTTACACTCACGCACCAAACATATTGAGATTAAACATCACTTCCTTCACGATCATGTTGAAAAAGGAGATGTTGTGTTTGAGCATGTTGATACTAAAAATCAACTTGCTGACATTTTCACTAAACCTTTGGCAACTGAACCATTCTTCAACATCCGTCGTGAATTAGGGATTCTTGATCTCTCCGCATTGGTGTCTTAAGTTTGATTGATGTTGTTTCTATTTATCTCATCGTACTTGCTAAGTTCTGATTGTAGTCTTCACTCGTACCTCATGAGAATACTACGACGGAGGTAATATTGTTCCTCTCTTCACTTTGTTGATATTGTATGATCAATGTATGTTTGAGAAATGATTTCTTGTTTACATGAACTTCTTTTCATATGAATGTTTGAACATTGATGTTTTTATTTGTAAAGTATTCTTAAGCATGTATACAATGTTGTGATTCATTCTGCTGCATAATGGTTGTTTTGCATATTCATTGGTGTGTCAATTCTTGCATATCCACTGAAATTTCAAATTTTCGTATTATGAATCGATCCCAACAATCTTGAATCGATTCATTTTGATTTTATTTTAATTTCTATCAAACCAGTTACAGTACGTATTGATTCATAGTTACTTGTATCGATTCATTGTCATCTGTATTTCAAAAATTTGCATTATGAATCGATCCCAACAATCTTGAATCGATTCATGGTGATTTTTTTTTATTTCTGTCCAAATGGTTACAGTATGTATTGATACATAATGGCTTGTATCGATACATATCATTCTGACTTTTCAAATTTTTTCGTGAAATGAATCGATACATACAGTCATGAATCGATTCATCCTGTCGTAAATTCAGTTATTTTTTAATGAATCGACACATCAGTAACTACCATGACATGTCTATCAGTTATAAAACTCCATTATGTCTCTCTCATCATCTCATTTGCATCATTTGCATCAAACCCTAACTGTCACAAAAACCCCTCTTCTCTTAAACCCTAATCTTCTCACCATGCCTCCAAGAGTTTTGATTCCAAGAGAAAAAGGAAAACGTAAAGGCAAGGAACCCGTTGGGTCTTCTCATCAGGCTCCTTCCATTCCTGAAATTCCTCCATCCGGGACTGCAATTCTTCATCCTGACATTATTGAAGAATTTGAAGCTTCTTTTAAAACAAGGTTAGTTATGAAACAACATGTTTTCGATCCTAGTGATGTTCGTACTCTCTGTTTAGAAGAAGTTGCGGATTTAATCGATGCACAAAGTCTTGGATCCTTTTTATCTGTTAAAGAAGAGTATCATGAAGACTTTATTCGTGCTTTGTATGCTGGTGTGAAAACTGGAAAAGGCTACCTGTTTAAGTGTTCGATTGGTACCAGAACTTACCGTTTTGAGGTTGGTGACTGGTCCACAGTGTTCAGTTTGCCATCTCTGCTGCCTGAATTGCAGATGTGGCATGACCAGAATTTTGAACCACAGTTTAAGTTGAAGGAATATTATGCATCCATCTCTAAATTGGAGCAACCTCTTGCTGATGATGAGCCTCTGACTTCAGGTATGATTAAAAGTGTTCCAATAATTCTGCACTGGATCCTTTCACATATCTTGCGTCCAAGGTCCGGTGGGCATTCTCGATTTGACAAGTCGGATATCCATTTATTGTACATTTTGCAGAAGAAGATACCCTTAAACTGGGCAAATTACTTTGTCAAGCGTATCTTTCTTACGCGGAACAGCTCCAAAAACATCACTCTTGCATATGCTGCCTAGATCATGCGGATTCTCAAGTTTTGGAAAGTGACTTTCCCTCCTGTGCCTCTCTTATCAGCCTCTAGTGTGCAAGAATTCAACAATGCCACACTCTCTCATATGGGTTATCGATGGGACATCGAGCGTTGCTGCTACTACTTCTTTGAACGCAGCACTCGAACCTGCATCTACAACTTTGACATTCCGGCTGAACACATTTATGTTGAAGAACAAAGGGATGAAGATATGGAAGATGCTGAAAATCCTCCTGATGCGAATGCCAACACCGGTTGGGGTGAGTGGGTACCACAAAGGTGGTCTCCTACAAACTATGATCCCGCTCCCTCATCGGCTCCACCGACTTCATCTACTGCTGCTCCAGCCTATCTTACTGAAATGTTTGCACAATTGGAAGTTGCAAACAATGCCTGACATGAGGAAGCTCGTGCGTGGCATGTCCAGCAAACAGAATGGCATAAGGAGCATCATGAATGGCATGATGAGCATACTCGAATGTATCATAATCAACATTCATGGCATACTGAATTGGTTAAGTGGCATCAAGTGTTCTATAATGAGATGTCTGGATTTATGGATGATTGCCGTTCGCACCCGGGGATTATGGAACGGTTTCAAAGCACAGAGGTTCAGAGGCGTTTCAGGCGTTACGCTTTCATGGGGCAGAATCCAGATGAAATGCCTCCTCCACCTCCTCCTCCAAGCTTCCGTGACCCTGATCGAGATGATGCGGAGTCGTGTGGTGGCCATTTCCCTCATTGAAGCTGCATTTCATTTTGCATATCATCATTGTTTGTTGCTTAAGTTTCTTTATTTTTCTTGTTTGAACTCTTTATGGTTTGGTTTGGCTATGTAATTTGCAACTCTATTTGACAATTTCACTGCTTATGATTATGTAATTTGCTTTTGTTTAAATTGTTTGCACTTTATGCTTCATTCTTTGTGAGTGAACTTTGCTTCTGTATCTTAGTACTGCTGATTCTATTTCTTCACCTATGATTCCTTCTTGCTGTTGACAAAGGGGGAGAAAAAGGCAAGTGTGAAAAGACAATGACAGGCACAAACTCAGGGGGAGTAATTCTCACACTTCAAAAATTTTGTCATCATCAAAAAGGGGGAGTTTGTGAGCAACCTTAGTTTTGATTAATCATAATTTTTAAGTGTTTGTGTTTTCTTAACATTAAGAAAAATGCTTGCCTTTAGATCTTTGTTTCATTTGTTTTCAATGTTTTTGATCTTGTGAAAAAATACGCAAAATGAATCGATACATTCTAGCATGAATCGATTCATGCTGTTTGAAGGATTCTGGAAATTCGCAAAATGAATCGATTCATCTTATGATGTATCGATTCATGCTGTTTAAATGGTTCTGTTTTTACAAACATGTTCAGTATGTATCGATTCATCAAGGCTTGAATCGATTCATTAGTCTGTTTTTCTTCTAACAGAATCTGCATATATATATATATATATATATATATATATATATATATATATATGTGGAGTGTTTCATTTAGTTGTAACAGATCACATAAAATTGGAGACGAATTTTACAGTGATAGATCATTGAAGAACACATCAAGAAAGGGATTTTGGAGTGTTGGAACTTCAATGTTGAGCAAGTTTGAAACCTAGAATCAAATTCATCTTCATCATCTTCTCAAAGATCTTAATTCAAGAACATCAACAAGGAAGTGTTTGCTGTCCTATGAATTGAAGGCTTTCGAGATAACATTCAGTGGTACGATCAGAGATCCAGCTGAGTTGAAGATTGATAGAAGGTTTCAAGGAAAAACCAGCTGGGTTTTCCTTCAAGAACGGGCGTGTTCTTGAGGGTTTGTTAGTCACTTTTACAAGACAGATTCAGCCGCAGCGAAAGTTTTGGAAATCGGGGGATTTCGCAAATAGGTCGTGGAACCGGTGAATTGCTTGTATTACTTGCAGGGAATCTTGATTGGGCTCAGATCAAGTGAAGGTTGATACAATAGGAAGTTCTAGGTGTTTAGAATTCTGGTGTTTGTATTGCAACCTTGTAATCGACGGATTCAGTAATTTTGATATAAAAGTTCTCAATTTCGATTTGAAATTGAGAGGGAGACGTACCCACACGCGAGGACGAACGTGGGGAACTTCCTTACCAAGTCTCGGCGTATTGTATCTCTTCTCTATCTCTATTTACGTTTTCATTTGTTTTTCGATTCATTGGAAATAGCTTTAGTGATAGGTGCATTCAACTGTTTTACATATTGTGTGTTTAATCCTTTATCATCTCAATTGTAAATCCAGCATGTTATCACATGTCTGGTCTTCTAGTGGCTGGTCCAGAATAGACGCTTGTATATTTGGGACCGTTGTTTCCGTAATTCTTTGAAAACTCTAAAAAACGTTTTAAATCCTTGAAATCAAGGAGGTGATCCATTCACCCCCCCCTCTAGATCACTCGCCACAACGTCTAACACTTTATCTATCTCTACAACATCATCAGCATTTCCTCGAGGTCTGGAAAGGTCAAAACCAAAGAACCAAACTGGATACCCTTGGAAGACAAATAGGTATGCTGCATTGCATACTAACATTCTCTTTGTTTTGTAGGTTTTGTTTTATTGCTTTTTCTCACTTTTTATGGTTTTAGGAAACATTGCTCGCAGAAGAGTGTTCCCTGTTAACAGAACGCACCGGTACCCGACGAGAAACAACCTTCCGGGAATTCAGATGGACCAAGTTCAGCAAGACTTGAATGAAGTGAGGACCCAAATGGCAAATGAGAGGGTTGAGATGAGGAATCAGATGACCCAATTCATGACTGTAATGACTGGCTTAGCTTAGAGCCAGGAAAAGCTAAGGGAGTTGGTGGAAATACAAACTCCTGAAGAACACCATCTAGGTACAGGAGGTACCAGTAACAATGATCATGTGCAACCTCGCACTGATCCACCAGAGTTTGGGCCTCATCTAAACCCAGAAGTTAATGCCATAAGGAATACTCAGGGTAACACTGCTGGAGGTAGGATCTTGCAAGAGGATCCTCAAGAAGAGCAGTTTATAGTTGTTGGGGATAGGGATGAAGTTTACGACCGTATGCTGGATGAAATTGCAGAGAAGCTGGGGTCTCTTGAATCCCAGAATTCCCTAGGCTTTGATGTAATGGACATGGGACTGGTGGAAGGGGTGAGAATTCCTCACAAATTCAAACCCCCGTGTTTTGAAAGGTATAATGGAACATCCTGCCCACGCACCCACCTTCAATCATTCTTGGGAAGGTTAAAAGCATACACCATAGACGAAAAGCTGTGGATATTTTACTTCGAGGATAGTCTAACAGGGGCATCCCGAGAATGGTATTCTCACCTGACCAGAGCCACAGTAAGAAGTTGGAAGGACTGGGCTGAAGCTTTTATCCGGCAGTATCAGTACAACTTGGACATGGCTCCAAACAGGACCCTCCTAATGGGAATGTCTCAATCTTCCCGAGAAAGCTTCAGGGAATATGCCCAAAGGTGGAGGCAACTTGCTGCTGCAGTTCAACCCCCTATGTCTAAAAGGGAAATGGCAGACATGTTCATGAATAGCCTTCAAGGAACATATATTGACAGATTGGTTGCATTCTCTTCCACCAGCTTTGCAGACGTGGTGATAGCTAGGGAAAGAATAGAGAGCATATTGAAGATGGGAAAGATCTCCGATAATGGTGCCAGTTCAAGCACTATAAGAAAACCATTTGTTGGGCCCCGGAGATCTGGTGAGACAAACTCTGTGCACATGGGAAGAGGGAGACCCCAATACTTGCCCAGAACAGTTGCTGCTGTTAATATCCCTGCTCCACCTCCTCAGTATACCCAACAACCACAACAGTTTCCGCAACAACAACAGTTTCCGCAACAGAGATCATACAACAATAACAACAACAATCAACAACAACGCCCGTTTCAACAGCGTCCATCTCAGGTCAACCGAGTGATTGACCCCATTCCAATGCCATATGCTACACTGCTGCCACAACTTCTAAAGCTCAATCTTGTTGAGTTGAGGACATTGGCTCCACCTGATCCTCAAAACCTTCCAATAAACTATGATGTCAATGTTAGGTGTGCTTTTCATTCCAACGCACCTGGTCACTCTACGGAAAAATGCAGAGCTCTGCATATGAAGGTTTAGGATCTAGTAGATTCAAAAGCCCTAAACTTTGCACCCCCTTCAAATGTGATGAAAAATCCTATGCCAAGCCACAGTGGACCAAGGATCAATGTTGTAGAGGATGGATCACCCCTGAGTTTAATAGAGGACATTGCATGTACTCAAACACCTCTAGCCGAGGTTAAAGCCCAGATTTTAAAATGCCAAGTGTTTCCTGGTTGTGAGGCCTGTTACGAATCATGCAAACTTTCTGAGAATGGGTGTTCCAGCTTGAGGAAAGGCATCAGTAATTTGATTAATGAAGGCATTCTTCAGATTACAACCATGGCTTATACAACACCAGCAACCCTTTTGTCAACAAAAAGTGAACCTTCTACAAATGCAACAACCATCTTTCCAAGTGTTTCTTCTACAACTGCAACAACCATTGTTCCAACTGATTCAACTACAACTTCAGCAATCATTCCATCTATCACTTCAACACACAACAATTCATTTGCACCGGCTACTACAACTTCAACAACCAATAATGATATTTCCACTGTCACAATCTATTATGACCCGACAACGGTCCCGAGTTCCAACAACTTTCAACAGTCTCAACAAAGCTTCAATTCACCTTAACCAACATCCACCAGAGGTCCTGTTACAATCTTCTACGATCTATAGACCATTGTAGTCCCAACAACTGCAGCAGTAAGCCCAGTCACTATCACGGTGCCTGGGCCGATCCCATATGATAAAGACAGTGCTATACCATGGCATTATGGTGCTGATCTGTACTGCAACAGAGAGAAAGTCCTTCTTTATTCTCCAGTTCTCGCTCCCCAAGTGGACAATGTTGGGAGAGTGTAACACGGTGGGAGAACTGACTTTAGTTAAATGTTGAGGATAGCAAGAGTCGCCACCGACTTTTATTTTATCCAAAGGAAAGGCATAAAAGAACAGGAAAGACCTTTTAAAAGATTTTTGGGTCCGGGGGGTAGGTTATGTAAAGGGAAGGTGTTAGCACCCTTTACATCCATGGTTATCCATGGGATCTTAGTTACTTAGCTCACTTTAAAATGTTTTTGAAATGTGAAGTGTGTGAATAGAAATTTTCATAAGAGTTTGATAATGATCCATGTACGGATGCGTAAAAAACCTTTGTTTGAAAAATTTGTTTGAAATTTGTGAAGTGTTTGAAAAGTTTTTAAATAGTGAGCAAGTAACTATGAGGAACCTACCCTAAAGTTTAAGTCTTTCTGTTCTTGAATCCTTTAAGTGGTAAGACTATCCCTATTATTAAGGAATAGGTAGTCATTACCTTGGATGTGTGGGACAAGTAAAGGGACATCTGTTTATGTAGGCAACTGTGGGGTGTATTAAGCAATTTTGGAGGGACTGTCATCATTATTCGAAAGGGACAAGATCATCATGAAGGCAACCATTAAGGGACTTGATCTTTTATTGTTAAGGGACTAGATGACTTTATTTTTGAGGGACTTTTGCTTTATACACCCTACTTGACCTTTTGATTAGGCAACAATGAGAGGTAACCCTAGAAAGTGAGATGGCGATCAAAGATCGACTTACATGTGTGAGTGTTCAATTTTATATTTATCTTTTAAATTAAGTGATCTAAATTAATTTTAAATAACATACATGTTTACATTCCCTATTTTTACTAACCATGGCATAAAAATAAATAATTTAAACATTATAAAATATTACATCCAGGAGCAATTACAAAAATAATAAAAGCAATTTAAATAAATAGCAAAAATAAAATAATAAGCAAAATAAATAAGCAATTATAATTGGGTTAGTAATAATAATAATAATAACAATTTAAAAATAAATGGGGTTAGTAATAATCATATAAACATAATTAATAATAATAACAAGTAAAAATATTAAAATAATTAAAAGATCAAATTTTTATATGAACAATTATTTAAGATTAATAAGAAAAATATAAACAATTGTATTAATTATAAAGTTTTAAGTTATTTGTAAATTATATAGAAAAATAAGTTAATGATAAACATATTATAGAAATAAATATAATTACAAAATTAATTTAACAATTTTTTTAATTATTCCTAAGCATATATGCAAAATTAAAATATAAACAATTTAGGTCATATTTAAAAAAATAGGATTAATTATGATTATATTTACAAAATTTAACTATATTAAATAAAATATATACATGATTAAAAAATGTGATCATACAATTATATTTACAAATTTAAAGATTATAATAAAATTTTATTCACTCATTAAAATATAAACAAGAATTACAATTAGGTTTTTTAGAAAAAATATTTTAGGATTTATAAGTTTATAAAATAGAATTAGGGTTTTAGAAATTATTATGATTAAATTAGGGTTTGGAAAGTAAATTAGGGTTTATAAAAAAATATTAGGTTTTTTAGAAAATAATTAGGTTTTATATAAACATAATAATTTTTATTTAATATATAATACTAACTTAATTATATATACATTTTAATAAAAATTAGTTTTTTTAGAAATTTTTTAGAACCTATAAGACATTTACATGTTGAATTTCTATAATTATCTAAATATGTATATTAATATAATTACATTTAATAATAAAACAATTAAGAAAATTAAACAAAACTAGGATTTAAAAAAAATCACCTGGGGCAGGGATTGAACCCATGCCCTAGGCTTTGCCACACTCTGGACGAAGCATGCTACCACTGGGCCACCTGCGCTAGCTGAACAATGAATGACTAGCATCCATTATATTTTAAGCCTGAAAAATATGAAGAAAATAAGCAAAAAGGTTGAAGCTGGGGTTCGAACCCCTGCCCAGATCCTTACACACGCGCGTCTTTACCACCACACCATCAGCATCATTCAGTTATTATAATACAAACATTAGTATATAATACATATTCAAATTCAAATTTTGAATTCGCGCCAGTCATCTTCTACCTCCAGACCTGCGAATTTTCCTGCGAATTTTGCTATAAGTTTTCCTGCGAATTTTCATTTGTAGCAAACCCTACGAAATTCAATCATCAACAAAACAGTAAGATCTTATCAAATTGAATGTACCAACACAATCCAGAAGTTAATTAGAGTTGATTCATGGTCTTAGAATTCATTTATATGTGATGAATCAAAGAACCCTAAAATGGCCGAAGAACCCTAGCCATGGTGATTCTTCATTCTCGTACCTAAACTCAAATTAATTTGTCCAGAAAGCATCCAAACATCATCATAAACACAAACCAACAGTTAGTTTTCATTATCAATGTGTAAATCATTCAAATCGAAAAATTTTAAAACATGAACAATGTGCATTCGGTTTTCACGATTTAGTGCATGAATGGATGATGTTATGATCCAGAATCAATCAGTGAACCTCAAGGAACAAATTGCAACCTTTGGTTTGTCTTGAAAGGGGCTAAGAGTACCAAACCGAATTTGAGTTTTTGGTGAGATTTTTGAAGCTTGAAGATGATATGAGGAGGCTGTGAATTCGTGGATTGTGATTGTCTTTGTGTTGTTTATATATGAGTGACTGAATTAGGTTAAAAATATTGCCAATTTGATGGATATTTGGATCATTGAAGATTGAAAAAGATTGGCTTTTAAAACTTGAATATTCTTGATACAAGCTTGCTATTTTGGGATGATTTTCATAACTCTTGTATCAATTAAATCCAAATATAATTTATGACCTTCTAGAAACCAAATCAATTTAAATATCCCTTATTTTATATTTTATTTGAATTTAAAATGATTTTTAACATAAAAAATCAAAATAAATAAAAATAAAATGATAAAAAATCTGATTTTTGTTGACTTGGGTCATGCATGAAGTCATAGTATGGATTGGGTCATCATATGTCAAGCCCATTTGGAAGAAATTAGTTTTAGACCTCCATTTTCTTCATAAACCAACCAAAAATTTCCCAACTTTGCAAGGGCACACATCCTTCAATTATAATGCTATGAAGGTGTTCTTGGACATTTTGGAAAGCTTGAAGAGTCCTCTAACCAACCCCATTGGTTTCATGTCCATATCATTTACCATTCTCAAGTTATGCCCTTTTGAAGTTGTTGACTTTTTGTTGACTTTCAAAAGGACCTATAATGTCTTAGCTCATACCTTCCAAATGAAGCATTTTTGGGCTTGGCTTGTGATACACAAAGTTGTAGAGAATTCAATTTCCTTCAAAATGAGCTTTGGATGGAGACTTGGTGATGAAGCATGTGAAAGTTATGGCTGGTCAAAATTCAGTTGACTTTTACTGAGGAAACCCTAATTTAGAAACTCCTGATTCTTGATGATCTGGAATCTCCTTGATGAATCATGATCAACCCTTGATCAAATGATGAATTTTACTTCATATACTTGATGTTGGCAAAACATCATGAAGTTTGACTTTGGTTTGACCACAGTTGACCTCAGTTTGACTTTTTAACTGCTTTGACTGATTTTGACTTATCTGACCATCTGACTGAGCAAACTTTTGAGAAAAGTCTTGAAACTTGTCATGGGGGTTCTTACACACATATAAGATGTTATGAAGCTCACTTTAAGTCTTGGAAGTTCATTTAGCCTGATTAAAGTCAAAACCCTAGTTTCAGATGCACTGCTTAGGAGGTGCATTGTCTGAGGGAATTGTCAACTCTTCTGACCCATTGTGAACTTTGTGAACCTTGTGAACCATCATAAAATGTCTTGTGAACCTAATGGGAGGTCTTGTGAACCTTGTGAACCTCATAAAGTGACTTGTAGACTTCATGAACCTCATGAAAGGTCTTGTAATCATTGTGAATCTTGTGAACCTTGTGAACCTCATAAAGTGACTTGTAGACTCCATGAACCTCATGAAAGGTCTTGTAAGCATTGTGAATATTGTGAACCTTGTGAACCTCATAAAGTGAATTGTAGACTCCATGAACCTCATGAAAGGTCTTGTAAGTGTTGTGAATCTTGTGAACCTTGTGAACCTCATAAAGTGACTTGTAGACTTCATGAACCTCATGAAAGGTCTTGTAAGCATTGTGAATCTTGTGAATCTTGTGAACCTCATAAAGTGACTTGTAGACTTCATGAACCTCATGAAAGGTCTTGTAAACATTGTGAATCTTGTGAACCTTGTGAACCTTCTTAGCACACAAAGTCTTGTATTGTGAGGGCAAATTTTAGGGTGCAACAGCTGCCCCTGTTCAATTTTCTGAAACCTGAGGGGTTAGATTGGTATATTTGCCAGTCGTGACCTGGAAGGTTGAAGGGGATTGAACACAAAAGCCCAAAAATTTGCACTCACCAGTGCGTAGAGTGATACTGATGTTTGGTTGTATATGCTTGAGTGGGCTTAAAGATGCCACTTGGAGAAAAGTTCTTCAGATACATTTCTTGGAGGATAAAGCAGTCCAAAATATGAAGATATAATGATAGCTTTCAGGAGGATAAATCAGTCCTGAGGTAATGATATGCTTTCAGGAGGATAAAGCAGTCCTGAGGTAATAGCATGCTTTCAGGAGGATAACAACGTCCCGAGGAGATAATATGCTTTCAGGAGGATAACAACGTACTGAGGTAATGATATGCTTTCAGAAGGATAAACAACGTCCCGAGGAGATAATAAGCTTTCAGGAGGATAAAGCAGTCCTGAGGTAATAATATGCTTTCAGGAGGATAAAGCAGTCCTGAGGGAATGATATGCTTTCAGAAAGATAAACAACGTTCTGAGGTAATAATATGCTTTCAGGAGGATAAACAACGTCCTGAGGTAGGGGTGATAGCTTTCAGGAAGGTAAGCAACGTCCTGAGGAAGTGGTACCCTTTGGGAAGATAAACAACGGCCCAAGGTAATAATATGCTTTCAGGAGGATAAAGCAGTCCTGAGGTACTGATATAACCTTTGGGAAGATAAACAACGGCCCAAGGAGATAATATGCTTTCAGGAGGATAACAACGTCCTGAGGAAGTGGTAACCTTTGGGAAGATAACAACGGCCCAAAGTAATAATATGCTTTCAGGAGGATAACAACGTCCTGAGGAAGTGATGATATGCTTTCAGAAAGATGAACAATGTTCTGAGGTATGAATATGATTTAAGGAGGATAAAGCAGTCCTGAGGTGGTGATATGCTTTCAGGAGGATAAAGCAGTCCTGGGGTATAAGAAGCTTTCAGGAGGATAAAGCAGTCCTGAGGGATTGATAGCTTTCAGGATGATAAAGCAGTCCTGATAGTCACAAGTGGTTGATGAAGTTTGTTTGCTGGAGAATTAACCTGAAAACAAGGTAGCATTCTATATGGTAGTATTAGTTTATGCATTATGTATGCATGTATAATATGATGCACCTATGTAATGTGTTATGTATCTATGGATATGTATGTTATGGTATGATGTAAATGATGTATGTATGATATGATACTTCCGGGAGCGTCTGGATATCTTCGTATAACAACTGCTGGCCAGGGAAAATAAATCCCGATTCGTTGTTGAAGAATATGAGGAACTTAGTCCCGTCTTGTTTGATAATATATTATACATAACCTTCCGTCTGCTGGGGATAGCAAGGTATATATAACCTCCCGTTTGCTGGGAATAGCAAGATATATATAACCTCCCGTTTGCTGGGGATAGTAAGGTATACATAACCTTCGTCTTCGTTTGATAGTAGGATAGATATAACCTCCCGTCTTCGTTCGTCGTACTCTTATTGGGAAGTAAATTCCCGAATATCCGTATGAGGATAAAAGAGATGGATATAAATTCCAGGGGAGATGTGACTTTATGAAGATGAACTTGCCCTACTAAGGGTTTGTAGCTATTTTGTTAGGGATGAACCGGCAAAGCTTTGTTGAAATCCTTCCCTCGTTCATCCTTAGTAAATACTATTACTGCATTTTCATGCATTTCTGGTAAACATCAATCATATTAAGCATTCATGCATTTCTTGTAAACATCAATCATATTCAAAAGCATACATACATTCAAACACAACCAATGGACGTTTCGCTTATGTAAATAGGGTAAAAGTAAATCTGGATTCAAAAATGGAATTTTATTTATATCAAAGAGTGACCTATACATAGGTAAGTTTGTACAAGGAGACATAAACCCTAGTAAGAGGATTTTGTCATAAAGTTTTTATAAAACAAAGAAAATCAGCTATGTGAGAAATAATCCTATTGAGTTTCAATTCTACTATTGCCATTATCTTCAAGTATCTCATCTTCTGCTGTTGAGACGGAAACGATTGGATTGAGCTTTATCTGTTCGAGCTTGAGTAAGTATCACAACTGGTTGCAGTTTCATAGGTGATCCAAACGAGACATAGTCATACGCTTTATTCCCTAACTTTTGCCTGGATTGCCCTTTCAGGTTTTCAATCCACCGGGATACCCTTTTTTGCCCAAGCCGCCTTTTCAGGTTTTCGACTTGCCGGGTGTACATCTTTTTATATATATCCCTAATTTTTGCCCAAACCCTTTTGGTTTGCCGGGATGCCCTTATTTTTGCCTAGGCCTGTCAACCTAGCGGGTCTCTCTTTATGCGTAGTATTTTTTAACTATGTCTGCGTTTACAGGTTGCGGGAAGTCTTCACCATCCATAGTAGTAAGTATCATGGCACCTCCTGAGAATACTGTTTTGACCACAAATGGTCCTTCATATGTTGGAGTCCACTTGCCCCTTGGATCACCCTGTGGTAATATGATACGCTTGATTACCAAGTCACCAGCCTGATATACCTTTGGCTTAACCTTCTTGTTAAAAGCTTTGATCATTCGTTTCTGGTACATCTGGCCATGACACACTGCTGCTAACCTCTTCTCATCAATCAAATTTATCTGGTCAAGTCGAGTCTGAATCCATTCATCTTCATCCAAGCCTGCATCCTTCATAATTCTTAAGGAGGGAATCTGGACTTCAATGGGCAGAACTGCTTCCATACCATAGACCAAGGAGAATGGGGTTGCCCCTGTTGAGGTACGTATTATAGTACGATAACCATGAAGAGAAAATGGTAACATCTCATGCCAATCCTTGTAGGTAACAGTCATCTTCTGTACAATCTTCTTAATATTCTTATTAGCAGCTTCAACTGCCCCATTCATCTTTGGACGATACGGAGAAGAGTTGTGATGCTTAATCTTAAACTGCGTGCAGAGATCAGTAATCATAGTGTTGTTCAGATTAGAGCCATTGTCAGTAATAATCCTTTCAGGGATGCCATACCTACATATGAGATTATTCTTAATGAATCGAGCCACAACATTCTTAGTAACAGATGCAAATGAAGCTGCCTCTACCCACTTCGTGAAGTAATCAATAGCAACCAAGATAAAACGATGCCCATTAGAAGCAGTAGGCTTGATCTCACCAATCATATCAATGCCCCACATGGCAAAAGGCCAAGGAGCAGTCAACACATTCAATGGTGATGGAGGTATATGTACTTTATCAGCATAAATTTGACACTTGTGACATGTTCTGGAGTGTCGATAGCAATCAGCTTCCATGGTAGACCAATAGTAACCTGCTCTCAATATCTTCTTTGCCATGGTATGTCCACTAGAATGAGTGCCAAAGATCCCATCATGCATATCTTCCATAATCTCAATTGCTTCCTTCTTATCCACACAACGAAGCATAGTTGAATCAAGATTGCGCTTGTACAAAATCCCATTACTCAAAAAGAACTTAGCAGAAAACCTTCTCAGAAACTTCCTATCTTTGACAGATGCCCCTTCAAGGAACTCCTGATCTTCAAGATATATTTTTACTTCATATAACCAAGGCTTCTCCTCTGCCCCTTCAGTGTCAATCTCATTGCAGTATGCAGGCTTCTCAAATCTATCAATAGTAATCTTGGGAGCTTCATCATCCCAGCTGATCTCAAACATAGATGCCATGGTGGCTAATGCACCTGCCAACTGATTCTCTCTTCGTGGAATATGTCCAAAGGTAATCTCTTTGAAATGTGGGATCAGAGACAACACATGCTCTCTGTAAGGAATGAGGTTATCATGCTTGGTATCCCAATCTCCTTTAATGTGACTAACTACCAGGGCTGAATCTCCATACACGTCAAGGAACTGAATCTTCATATCAATAGTAGCTTTAATACCCAGGATACATGCCTCATACTCAGCCATGTTATTGGTACAATAGAAACACAGTCTGGCAGTAATCGGGGTATGACAACCTTCATGGGAACTAATCACAACACCAACACCATTACCAAGTGCATTGGAAGCACCATCAAAAACCATAGTCCATCGGGATCCTTGTTCAGGTCCGTCATATTGTCCAGGTTCTTTGGTAATAATCATAATGTCTTCATCAGGGAACTCAAAACTCATCGATTGGTAATCATCCACTGCTTGGTGAGCCAAATGATCAGCAACAACACTTCCTTTGATGGCCTTCTGAGTAGTGTACTGTATGTCATATTCTGTCAAGATCATTTTCCATCTTGCAATTCTTCCGGAGAGAGCAGGTTTCTCAAATATGTATTTGATTGGATCCATCTTCGAAATCAACAAGGTAGTGTGGGTCAACATATACTGTCTTAGTCGGCGAGCAGCCCATGCCAAAGCGCAACAAGTTTTCTCGAGCAGTGAGTATCTTGTTTCACAGTCGGTAAACTTTTTGCTAAGGTAGTATATTGCCTGCTCTTTTCGACCAGACTCGTCATGTTGCCCCAACACACACCCCATTGAGTTGTCTAGCACTGTTAAGTACATAATTAAGGGTCTTCCATCAACTGGTGGCATCAAAATTGGTGGTTCCAGCAGATATCTCTTGATTTCATCAAAGGCAATCTGGCATTCATCATTCCATTCCATCACCTGGTCTTTCTTCAGCAACTTAAAGATTAGATCACAGATGGCAGTTAATTGGGAAATAAATCTTGCAATGTAATTCAATCGTCCCAAGAAACCTCTAACTTCCTTCTCAGTACGGGGAGCTGGCATCTCTCGTATAGCTTTTACTTTTGCAGGATCCACTTCAATACCTTTTCCACTGACTATGAAACCCAGAAGTTTACCAGATCTAACTCCAAAAGTACACTTGTTTGGGTTCAATCTCAACTTGTATTTCTTCAACCTCTCAAACAATTTATGCAAATGATCAAGATGATGCTCTTCATTCTGGGACCTGACTATCATATCATCCACATATACCTCTATCTCATGATGTATCATATCATGAAACAAAGCCACCATAGCACGCTGATATGTTGCCCCTGCATTCTTCAAACCAAATGGCATCACCTTATAGCAAAAAGTGCCCCACTGTGTAACAAATGTTGTCTTCTCCATATCTTCAGGTGCCATTTTGATCTGATTGTAACCAGAGAAACCATCCATAAAAGAGAATACCTTATGCTGAGCAGTGTTGTCAACTAGAACATCAATATGAGGAAGTGGAAAGTCATCTTTGGGGCTGGCCTTGTTCAAATCTCTGTAGTCCACACACATACGTACCTTACCATCTTTCTTAGGTACTGGTACCACATTTGCAACCCACTGAGGATAAGAAGTCACAGCTAAGAACCCCGCATTGAACTGTTTCATTACCTCTGCTTTGATCTTTTCTGACATCTCAGGACGCATACGACGAACCTTCTGCTTCTTTGGACGACAATCTTCTTTTACTGGTAAACGGTGAACCACAATGTCTGTATCCAACCCTGGCATATCTTCATAAGACCAAGCAAAGATCTCCACATAGTCACGTAACATCTGAATCAATCTGCTCTTGACACCATCCTCTAAATCAGCCCCTATCTTGACTTCCTTCCTGTTTTCTTCAGTCCCCAGATTCACAACTTCGACTGGCTCTTCATGTGGCTGTATGGCTTTCTCTTCTTGTTGTAACAACCTAGCAAGCTCTACAGGTACTTCACAATTGTCCTCATTTCCGTTTTCAGTTTGATAGATCGGATTCTCGAAATTACAATTGGCAATAGTAGAACTGTTATCAACAGGATCCAGAGTGGATGAGGATCTGCATTTTAGTGATGTGGGTGTATGTAAGAACACATAGCTGATAAAGCAAAAATAAAAGAAAAGAAAGACAAGGAACACAATATTTACGAAAACAAAACGTCCACTGATTTTTATTGAATGAAGTATGCAAATGAAATGACATCCCGTAACAAGCACACCATTGTGCCCCGGGCAAGGCACAAGGCTTAAGAGTTCAATTGTTCAAGAAATTACAAACTTAAAAGCAACAACACAGTAATAGTATTTACTCCTGACTAAAGGAGATAGGGATAACATCTTCAGCTTTCCAATTATTGAGTCCAGCACCCACAGTAGGAAAAATCCAAGCATCCAAGTTGTAGTCTTCGTCATAGTCTCCCACAACATTGATCTGATCTTTCATAACCCCTTGATTGGTGATACGAACAACACGAGCACGACGAACAGCCTTCTGGGACTCTGCAGTGAAACCCAAACCAAATTTGTCAGACTTGTATGGGATATCAGGAAGCTGACCCCAAATAGTACAACCACCTTCATCCACCACAGCTCTAGCATCTTTAAGGGAGGCCATTGCCATTATTGGAGGTACTCTGGTGACCACAGGAACTTTCTTGGCAACCGGAGGAGCTACATAATCATTAACAATCCAAGGAACCACTTCAAATGTCTGACACGGAGTTTCAACATATTCACCTTCCATTTCCAGATACTTGAAGGTGTTCACATGGCTGACAAAATATTCTTCCTCTCCATAGACAATAACAACTTTTCCTTCTACCGGATATCTCAGCTTTTGATGTAATGTAGAGGTTACAGCATCTGCCCCATGGATCCAGGGACGACCAAGCAAACAAGAGTACGAAGGACGAATATCCATCACATAAAATGTAGCATTGAAAATCTGAGAACCAACTTTGATTGGGAGATCAATTTCTCCATGCACCACTCTTCTCGAACCATCAAAAGCCTTCACCACTATGTTACTGGGTTTCAGCACAGCATCTTCAGGGCTCAACTTATTCAGGACTTCTTTGGGCAACACATTCAGAGAGGAACCATTGTCTATCAATACATGTGACAGGGTAGTGCCCCTGCATTCAATTGAGATATGCAGAGCCCTGTTATGATCCCTCTTGGCAGGAGTCAAATCAGCATCAGAGAAACCTAAGCCATTATCATAGGTCAGGTAGGCAACACAATTCTCAAACTGGTCAACAGAAATGACATTGGGTACATGAGCAGTCTTCAGAAACTTGATCAAAGCTTTTGCATGAGCTTCAGAACATAACAACAAAGACAACATAGAAATCTTGGAGGGAGTATGCCCCAACTAATCAACAATGTCATAATCACTCTTGCGAATGATTTTCAGTACTTATTCCATCTGCTTAGAGAGATCATCAGCAACTGGCACATCAGTAGATATAGGTTCAATAACAGGACCTTTGCCCCGAGCATCAGTGGTGGAAGTAGCAGCAGGAGTAACTGTATTCTTGGAAGTCACTGGAGGGGAGAAGACTATTCCACTTCGTGTGATCTTACTAGATCCAGCAATATTATCAACATCAACAGGCACATCAGCTAAGGGTTCTTGCTTAACACCATGGATATAAACATCAGACTCGTAATGCCAAGGCACAGCTTTATCAGACGTATACGGAATAGGACCAGGAGTAGTAATGACCATAGGAGCCACTCTAGCTTCAGCAACAATCTTCACAGGGCCTTCAGCAGTAATCTTGATTGGACCCTTATGAGTGATTTTAACAGGTCCCCTTGAAGTGATCCTTACCGGCACTTTGTCAACCATGTCAACCTCTTCAATTTTCCTACCTTTAGTAATATGATCCACCATACTCTCTACAGACGACGGAGTCCTCTCAAACACTATGGTATACTTATCCATGAGACGCTAAATTCCATCTCTCAATCTCCAGCAACTATCCGGCTTATAGGTACAATACAAATAATCTTCACGACAACCTGGAAAGAACCCAGCTTGTACTAACTGTTTCTTGATGACAGACAGTGGTATGGTCAGCTCCGCAACTGAATAGATATGTAACTCTTCATCAATGGCATTGACAGTCTTCTCGTGATTTGGCATGGGAGCAGTAATCACATTTGGAGTACCTGGAGGGTCAAACTCAATCTCTCCAGCCTCAATCATATCTTGAATTTTGTTCTTCAAGACCCAGCAGCTATTAGTATCATGTCCCTGACAGTTTGAATGGTATGCACACCGTGCATTGGGAATGTACCTGGGAGAGGTAACATTGGGATTCTGAGGAGCCTCTTTCAAAGTAATAAGTTCAGCCTTCAACAAGTGTTGCAATGCCTGAGCCATTGACATGTTGATCTTAGTGAACTGCCTTCTAGCCCTCTGTTGGTTGCCCTGTGGCTGCTCTGTTGTTGCAGAAGTTGGATTTGAAATATAAACTGCACTCACAGACTGATGCCTTCTATTACGATCAGGTTGACCATAAACAGCATTGGATTCTTTCTTCCCAGTGGGAGGCTTCTTTGCAGCACCTGATGAAGAAGTACCCACCTGGATTTTACCACTCTTTATACCATTTTCCATGTGCTCTCCTGTCATTATCAACTCAGTGAAGCCAGATGATGAGCTTCCAATGAGATGACTGTAAAACGGACCATTCGGCGTACACATGAACATATCAACCAATTCCCTGTCAGTCAAAGGGGGTTGAACTCTTCCAGCTAAATCTCTCCACTTCTGAGCATATTCCTTGAAACTTTCTTTGGCACCCATAGACATGCTTTGCAGCTGCATGCGAGTGGGGGCTAAATCAGCATTGTATTGATACTGCTTATAGAAAGCTTCAGCAAGATCATTCCAATCCCTGATGTTGACACTCTCCAATTGATAATACCACTCCAATTGAGCTCCAGATAAGCTCTCTTGGAAGAAATGGATCCACAACTTCTTATCAGCAGTGTGAGGTTGAATTCTTCTGACATAAGACCTCAGATGCAGCTTGGGACAAGAGACCCCATCATAAACAACAAAGGTAGGAACCTTGAAACCAATGGGTATGACTACCCCAGATATCAGACTCAAATCTTCAAAATCCAGCCCAGAAGACTTTTGCAATTCCATAGCATCCATTTTATCCACCAGCATCTTGAATTTGTCTTCATTAGGCTCATGGTAGTAATTAGCCTCAGAATCAGAGTCCCCCATAGTGTTGTGGAGACTGCCTCCCTCTTTTTCAGACTCTTCAGATTCATAGTCTTCAACTGGTTCTTTGGTCTTGGCAAGACCTTTGAACCTTCTTCCCATGTTGATCAGGCCACCTGACCTTTTAGTCTTCTTAGTCTTCTTGGCCAGCAGTGTCTTCAATTCATCCTGCCCCTTGGTCAGGTTCAGGATTAGCTCTTGGAACTGTGCATTTTGTGTCTGGAGATCCTTAACTGTTTGTTCAAGAGCCATTGCTGAAATAAACAGCGAGAAGATGAGAAACCTGTGCACAAATAAACCTGTGATGCAATGAAATGATATGTGAATGTATATGCAATGTTTTCAAGGACCGCAGGATTTAAATTTGCTTAAACAAACAAGAAGGTAAACTTTTATTAGTAATAAATTTGTTTTGCCTCTTGGGCTTACAAAAAATGAAATGAAATAAATACAAAAGATGGGGTTTTAAATCTCCCATGGACGTTTTCTCTTTGTGTTGAGGTATGAGTTGAGATTCCGCTCCTCGTGAAGTTGCTTTGTTAGTTCCAGGATTCTTTCTTGGCTTGCTTTGTAATGAGCCTTGAAAGTATCCCTTTGCTCCTTCAGTTGGATCCAGGATCTCTGCAAGTCTTCCATGTCAGTAGGCATGTCTGGGTGAAGGATGGTATAAGCAGTATCTCCTTCAGCAACAGGTTCCATGGTAACTGGCAGGATAGCAGGATATGGCATCATGAGAGTCTGAGCACGAGATCGCACCCATCTGAGATAAGCCTCCATAGGAATAGTGTACTTAGGCTCCAGCGTTTTGCTGTCAACCCTGTTTACTTTTCCCCAAGCTCGTATAAATCTCTGACGGTAACCTTGAAGATCATTGTCGTAGTCAAACACAATGCCCTGAATCAACATGTCATGTGGACCATCACTCCGAGCATAACCAAACTGTCGTAAAGCTAGAGAGGGGTTGTAGGTGATGCCTCCTCTTATGCCTAGAAGTGGCACATTAGGAAACTCCCCACAACGGTCAATGATGGTGACATTCTCCATAGATCTGGAGCACCAATGGATATCTGAATGAGAGAGTGACATAATTCTTTTGGACCACCTGAACCCTTGTTCATTCTTCATTACTGAGCGAGGAAGGTGAGAAATAAACCACCTAGAAAGCAAAGGTATGCAGCACATCAAAGTTCCTCTTGCCCTTGTAGTACGAGTATGAAGAGAATGCAGGATGTCTCCAAGTAAGGTAGGCACTGGATTGTGACTCAGGAATATGTTGATGGCATGAACGTCTATGAACTGATCTGGATTGGGGAACAACACTAAGCCATAAATCAGCAAGGCTAAGATCTCCTCAAAAGCATCATAGCTCACGGCCTTCAAGAACACCTGAGCTTTCTCTATCAACACTTTGGCAAGAATACCCTTAACTCCGCTTCTCGTTTCTAGAACAATGTCAGACTTCTTCAGATGTAGAGCTGCAGCAATAACCTCTGGTTTAAGCTCCTTCTCCAAGCCTGTGAAGGGTCTTTGATCAAGAACAGGTATACCCAGAAGTTTGGAGAACTCTTCCATTGTAGGAACCAGCTGATAGTCAGGAAATGTAAAGCAATGATGCTTAGGGTCAAAGAACTGAAACAGAACACTCATCATGTCTTCATTGAACCCTGAAGTGACTAGATCCAATAGGTGACCATGTCTCTTGATGAACTGGGAATGATCAGACACTTGAGAAACCAACTCTTTAAGCTTAGGAGGTATGCCCACAAAGTTGATCCTGATGGTGTTTCTACGAGCAGAAGCCATGACCTGCAACAAAGAACAAAGATAAATCCTTTGGTCCTTGAAATGGTTAGTGAAAATGCTATGCTTATGATGCATGCGGATGTCATGATGTTATGCTCAATCACAAACACGTGGCACACACAAACAAGTCACACAATAGCCCTAGGTTTAAAGGCTTGCATGAGGTTTAAAGGTAAGTACCCTCCCCTGAAGTTAGTTGGTTCATCCTGTCCTACAAAAGTAACCAGGTTCTAAGGGATCTCAATATCATTGATCCTTCACAAGGGTGGTTGTTCAGTAGGCAACTTACTTGCCAACCAAAACCCTCCAAGTTTAGGATCTCAATGAGTGTAGTATCGAGTATCAACCAACTTCAGTCTTCACCAAAGCCGGTTATCTCACTACTTTTCTAAAGGCCAAGATGGGATAACTAGGGTTCTAAAAGTTAGTTAGTGCATTGACAACATATGGCAGCCTCATATTATCCTCAACTTGACTTAAGGAACATAAGCACCAACCAAGAAGTCACACTAACTATGGCCACCAGATCAACCATATCGGTATACGCCGTACAGTTTCCTTGGTCTATTGCCATTTACCTAAGGTACACTAGATCCGGGTTAGGATCTTTCACACATAAGAGCCCAACAAGTAAGTATAAAGCAAACAAGGCAAACAATTTTAAAGTGATCTAATTCCTAAGGGTACCCCTCTTTTATTAAATCCCCAGCAGAGTCGCCAGTTCTGTAACACGGTGGGAGAACTGACTTTAGTTAAATGTTGCGGATAGCAAGAGTCGCCACCGACTTTTATTTTATCCAAAGGAAAGGCATAAAAGAACAGGAAAGACCTTTTAAAAGATTTTTGGGTCCGGGGGGTAGGTTATGTAAAGGGAAGGTGTTAGCACCCTTTACATCCATGGTTATCCATGGGCTCTTAGTTACTTAGCTCACTTTAAAATGTTTTTGAAATGTGAAGTGTGTGAATAGAAATTTTCATAAGAGTTTGATAATGATCCATGTACGGATGCGTAAAAAACCTTTGTTTGAAAAATTTGTTTGAAATTTGTGAAGTGTTTGAAAAGTTTTTAAATAGTGAGCAAGTAACTATGAGGAACCTACCCTAAAGTTTAAGTCTTTCTGTTCTTGAATCCTTTAAGTGGTAAGACTATCCATATTATTAAGGAATAGGTAGTCATTACCTTGGATGTGTGGGACAAGTAAAGGGACATCTGTTTATGTAGGCAACTGTGGGGTGTATTAAGCAATTTTGGAGGGACTGTCATCATTATTCGAAAGGGACAAGATCATCATGAAGGCAACCATTAAGGGACTTGATCTTTTATTGTTAAGGGACTAGATGACTTTATTTTTGAGGGACTTTTGCTTTATACACCCTACTTGACCTTTTGATTAGGCAACAATGAGAGGTAACCCTAGAAAGTGAGATGGCGATCAAAGATCGACTTACGTGTGTGAGTGTTCAATTTTATATTTATCTTTTAAATTAAGTGATCTAAATTAATTTTAAATAACATACATGTTTACACTCCCTATTTTTACTAACATGGCATAAAAATAAATAATTTAAACATTATAAAATATTACATCCAGGAGCAATTACAAAAATAATAAAAGCAATTTAAATAAATAGCAAAAATAAAATAATAAGCAAAATAAATAAGCAATTATAATTGGGTTAGTAATAATAATAATAATAACAATTTAAAAATAAATGGGGTTAGTAATAATCATATAAACATAATTAATAATAATAACAAGCAAAAATATTAAAATAATTAAAAGATCAAATTTTTATATGAACAATTATTTAAGATTAATAAGAAAAATATAAACAATTGTATTAATTATAAAGTTTTAAGTTATTTGTAAATTATATAGAAAAATAAGTTAATGATAAACATATTATAGAAATAAATATAATTACAAAATTAATTTAACAATTTTTTTAATTATTCCTAAGCATATATGCAAAATTAAAATATAAACAATTTAGGTCATATTTAAAAAAATAGGATTAATTATGATTATATTTACAAAATTTAACTATATTAAATAAAATATATACATGATTAAAAAATGTGATCATACAATTATATTTACAAATTTAAAGATTATAATAAAATTTTATTCACTCATTAAAATATAAACAAGAATTACAATTAGGTTTTTTAGAAAAAATATTTTAGGATTTATAAGTTTATAAAATAGAATTAGGGTTTTAGAAATTATTATGATTAAATTAGGGTTTGGAAAGTAAATTAGGGTTTATAAAAATATATTAGGTTTTTTAGAAAATAATTAGGTTTTATATAAACATAATAATTTTTATTTAATATATAATACTAACTTAATTATATATATACATTTTAATAAAAATTAGTTTTTTTAGAAATTTTTTAGAACCTATAAGACATTTACATGTTGAATTTCTATAATTATCTAAATATGTATATTAATATAATTACATTTAATAATAAAACAATTAAGAAAATTAAACAAAACTAGGATTTAAAAAAAATTACCTGGGGCAGGGATTGAACCCATGCCCTAGGCTTTGCCACACTCTGGACGAAGCATGCTACCACTGGGCCACCTGCGCTAGCTGAACAATGAATGACTAGCATCCATTATATTTTAAGACTGAAAAATATGAAGAAAATAAGCAAAAAGGTTGAAGCTGGGGTTCGAACCCCTGCCCAGATCCTTACACACGCGCGTCTTTACCACCACACCATCAGCATCATTCAGTTATTATAATACAAACATTAGTATATAATACATATTCAAATTCAAATTTTGAATTCGCGCCAGTCATCTTCTACCTCCAGACCTGCGAATTTTCCTGCGAATTTTGCTATAAGTTTTCCTGCGAATTTTCATTTGCAGCAAACCCTACGAAATTCAATCATCAACAAAACAGTAAGATCTTATCAAATTGAATGTACCAACACAATCCAGAAGTTAATTAGAGTTTATTCATGGTCTTAGAATTCATTTATATGTGATGAATCAAAGAACCCTAAAATGGCCGAAGAACCCTAGCCATGGTGATTCTTCATTCTCGTACCTAAACTCAAATTAATTTGTCCAGAAAGCATCCAAACATCATCATAAACACAAACCAACAGTTAGTTTTCATTATCAATGTGTAAATCATTCAAATCGAAAATTTTTAAAACATGAACAATGTGCATTCGGTTTTCACGATTTAGTGCATGAATGGATGATGTTATGATCCAGAATCAATCAGTGAACCTCAAGGAACAAATTGCAACCTTTGGTTTGTCTTGAAAGGGGCTAAAAGTACCAAACCTAATTTGAGTTTTTGGTGAGATTTTTGAAGCTTGAAGATGATATGAGGAGGCTGTGAATTCGTGGCTTGTGATTGTCTTTGTGTTGTTTATATATGAGTGACTGAATTAGGTTAAAAATATTGCCAATTTGATGGATATTTGGATCATTGAAGATTGAAAAAGATTGGCTTTTAAAACTTGAATATTCTTGATACAAGCTTGCTATTTTGGGATGATTTTCATAACTCTTGTATCAATTAAATCCAAATATAATTTATGACCTTCTAGAAACCAAATCAATTTAAATATCCCTTATTTTATATTTTATTTGAATTTAAAATGATTTTTAACATAAAAAATCAAAATAAATCAAAATAAAATGATAAAAAATCTGATTTTTGTTGACTTGGGTCGTGCATGAAGTCATAGTATGGATTGGGTCATCATATGTCAAGCCCATTTGGAAGAAATTAGTTTTAGACCTCCATTTTCTTCATAAACCAACCAAAAATTTCCCAACTTTGCAAGGGCACACATCCTTCAATTTTAATGCCATGAGGGTGTTCTTGGACATTTTGGAAAGCTTGAAGAGTCCTTTAACCAACCCCATTGGTTTCATGTCCATATCATTTACCATTCTCAAGTTATGCCCTTTTGAAGTTGTTGACTTTTTGTTGACTTTCAAAAGGACCTATAATGTCTTAGCTCATACCTTCCAAATGAAGCATTTTTGGGCTTGGCTTGTGAGACACAAAGTTGTAGAGAATTCAATTTCCTTCAAAATGAGATTTGGATGGAGACTTGGTGATGAAGCATGTGAAAGTTATGTCTGGTCAAAGTTCAGTTGACTTTTACTGAGGAAACCCTAATTTAGAAACTCCTGATTCTTGATGATCTGGAATCTCCTTGATGAATCATGATCAACCCTTGATCAAATGATGAATTTTACTTCATATACTTTATGTTGGCAAAAAATCATGAAGTTTGACTTTGCTTTGACCACAGTTGACCTCAGTTTGACTTTTTAACTGCTTTGACTGATTTTGACTTATCTGACCATCTGACTGAGCAAACTTTTGAGAAAAGTCTTGAAACTTGTCATGGGGGTTCTTACACACATATAAGATGTTATGAAGCTCACTTGAAGTCTTTGAAGTTCATTTAGCCTGATTAAAGTCAAAACCCTAGTTTCAGATGCACTGCTTAGGAGGTGCATTGTCTGAGGGAATTGTCAACTCTTCTGACCCATTGTGAACTTTGTGAACCTTGTGAACCATCATAAAATGTCTTGTGAACCTCATGGGAGGTCTTGTGAACCTTGTGAACCTCATAAAGTGACTTGTAGACTTCATGAACCTCATGAAAGGTCTTGTAATCATTGTGAATCTTGTGAACCTTGTGAACCTCATAAAGTGACTTGTAGACTCCATGAACCTCATGAAAGGTCTTGTAAGCATTGTGAATATTGTGAACCTTGTGAACCTCATAAAGTGACTTGTAGACTCCATGAACCTCATGAAAGGTCTTGTAAGTGTTGTGAATCTTGTGAACCTTGTGAACCTCATAAAGTGACTTGTAGACTTCATGAACCTCATGAAAGGTCTTGTAAGCATTGTGAATCTTGTGAATCTTGTGAACCTCATAAAGTGACTTGTAGACTTCATGAACCTCATGAAAGGTCTTGTAAGCATTGTGAATCTTGTGAACCTTGTGAACCTTCTTAGCACACAAAGTCTTGTATTGTGAGGGCAAATTTTGGGGTGCAACAGCTGCCCCTGTTCAATTTTCTGAAACCTGAGGGGTTAGATTGGTATATTTGCCAGTCGTGACCTGGAAGGTTGAAGGGGATTGAACACAAAAGCCCAAAAATTTGCACTCACCAGTGCGTAGAGTGATACTGATGTTTGGTTGTATATGCTTGAGTGGGCTTAAAGATGCCACTTGGAGAAAAGTTCTTCAGATACATTTCTTGGAGGATAAAGCAGTCCAAAATATGAAGATATAATGATAGCTTTCAGGAGGATAAATCAGTCCTGAGGTAATGATATGCTTTCAGGAGGATAAAGCAGTCCTGAGGTAATAGCATGCTTTCAGGAGGATAACAACGTCCCGAGGAGATAATATGCTTTCAGGAGGATAACAACATCCTGAGGTAATGATATGCTTTCAGAAGGATAAACAACGTCCCGAGGAGATAATAAGCTTTCAGGAGGATAAAGCAGTCCTGAGGTAATAATATGCTTTCAGGAGGATAAAGCAGTCCTGAGGGAATGATATGCTTTCAGAAAGATAAACAACATTCTGAGGTAATAATATGCTTTCAGGAGGATAAAAAACGTCCTGAGGTAGGGGTGATAGCTTTCAGGAAGGTAAGCAACGTCCTGAGGAAGTGGTACCCTTTGGGAAGATAAACAACGGCCCAAGGTAATAATATGCTTTCAGGAGGATAAAGCAGTCCTGAGGTACTGATATAACCTTTGGGAAGATAAACAACGGCCCAAGGAGATAATATGCTTTCAGGAGGATAACAACGTCCTGAGGAAGTGGTAACCTTTGGGAAGATAACAACGGCCCAAAGTAATAATATGCTTTCAGGAGGATAACAACGTCCTGAGGAAGTGATGATATGCTTTCAGAAAGATGAACAACGTTCTGAGGTATGAATATGATTTCAGGAGGATAAAGCAGTCCTGAGGTGGTGATATGCTTTCAGGAGGATAAAGCAGTCCTGGGGTATAAGAAGCTTTTAGGAGGATAAAGCAGTCCTGAGGGATTGATAGCTTTCAGGAGGATAAAGCAGTCCTGATAGTCACAAGTGGTTGATGAAGTTTGTTTGCTGGAGAATTAACCTGAAAACAAGGTAGCATTCTATATGGTAGTATTAGTTTATGCATTATGTATGCATGTATAATATGATGCACCTATGTAATGTGTTATGTATCTATGGATATGTATGTTATGGTATGATGTAAATGATGTATGTATGATATGATACTGCCGGGAGCGTCTGGATATCTTCGTATAACAACTGCTGGCCAGGGAAAATAAATCCCGATTCGTTGTTGAAGAATATGAGGAACTTAGTCCCGTCTTGTTTGATAATATATTATACATAACCTTCCGTCTGCTGGGGATAGCAAGGTATATATAACCTTCCGTCTGCTGGGAATAGCAAGGTATATATAACCTCCCGTTTGCTGGGGATAGTAAGGTATACATAACCTTCGTCTTCGTTTGATAGTAGGATAGATATAACCTCCCGTCTTCGTTCGTCGTACTCTTATTGGGAAGTAAATTCCCGAATATCCGTATGAGGATAAAAGAGATGGATATAAATTCCAGGGGAGATGTGACTTTATGAAGATGAACTTGCCCTACTAAGGGTTTGTAGCTATTTTGTTAGGGATGAACCGACAAAGCTTTGTTGAAATCCTTCCCTCGTTCATCCTTAGTAAATACTATTACTGCATTTTCATGCATTTCTGGTAAACATCAATCATATTAAGCATTCATGCATTTCTTGTAAACATCAATCATATTCAAAAGCATACATACATTCAAACACAACCAATGGACGTTTCGCTTATGTAAATAGGGTAAAAGTAAATCTGGATTCAAAAATGGAATTTTATTTATATCAAAGAGTGACCTATACATAGGTAAGTTTGTACAAGGAGACATAAACCCTAGTAAGAGGATTTTGTCATAAAGTTTTTATAAAACAAAGAAAATCAGCTATGTGAGAAATAATCCTATTGAGTTTCAATTCTACTATTGCCATTATCTTCAAGTATCTCATCTTCTGCTGTTGAGATGGAAACGATTGGATTGAGCTTTATCTGTTCGAGCTTGAGTAAGTATCACAACTGGTTGCAGTTTCATAGGTGATCCAAACGAGACATAGTCATACGCTTTATTCCCTAACTTTTGCCTGGATTGCCCTTTCAGGTTTTCAATCCACCGGGATACCCTTTTTTACCCAAGCCGCCTTTTCAGGCTTTCGACTTGCCGGGTGTACATCTTTTTATATATATCCCTAATTTTTGCCCAAACCCTTTTGGTTTGTCGGGATGCCCTTATTTTTGCCTAGGCCTGTCAACCTAGCGGGTCTCTCTTTATGCGTAGTATTTTTTAACTATGTCTGCGTTTACAAGTTGTGGGAAGTCTTCACCATCCATAGTAGTAAGTATCATGGCACCTCCTGAGAATAATGTTTTGACCACAAATGGTCCTTCATATGTTGGAGTCCACTTGCCCCTTGGATCACCCTGTGGTAATATGATACGCTTGATTACCAAGTCACCAGCCTGATATACCTTTGGCTTAACCTTCTTGTTAAAAGCTTTGATCATTCGTTTCTGGTACATCTGGCCATGACACACTGCTGCTAACCTCTTCTCATCAATCAAATTTATCTGGTCAAGTCGAGTCTGAATCCATTCATCTTCATCCAAGCCTGCATCCTTCATAATTCTTAAGGAGGGAATCTGGACTTCAATGGGCAGAACTGCTTCCATATCATAGACCAAGGAGAATAGGGTTGCCCCTGTTGAGGTACGTATTATAGTACGATAACCATGAAGAGAAAATGGTAACATCTCATGCCAATCCTTGTAGGTAACAATCATCTTCTGTACAATCTTCTTAATATTCTTATTAGCAGCTTCAACTGCCCCATTCATCTTTGGACGATATGGAGAAGAGTTGTGATGCTTAATCTTAAACTGCGTGCAGAGATCAGTAATCATAGTGTTGTTCAGATTAGAGCCATTGTCAGTAATAATCCTTTCAGGGATGCCATACCTACATATGAGATTATTCTTAATGAATCGAGCCACAACATTCTTGGTAACAGATGTAAATGAAGCTGCCTCTACCCACTTCGTGAAGTAATCAATAGCAACCAAGATAAAACGATGCCCATTAGAAGCAGTAGGCTTGATCTCACCAATCATATCAATGCCCCACATGGCAAAGGCCAAGGAGCAGTCAACACATTCAATGGTGATGGAGGTATATGTACTTTATCAGCATAAATTTGACACTTGTGACATGTTCTGGAGTGTCGATAGCAATCAGCTTCCATGGTAGACCAATAGTAACCTGCTCTCAATATCTTCTTTGCCATGGTATGTCCACTAGAATGAGTGCCAAAGATCCCATCATGCATATCTTCCATAATCTCAATTGCTTCCTTCTTATCCACATAACGAAGCATAGTTGAATCATGATTGCGCTTGTACAAAATCCCATTACTCAAAAAGAACTTAGCAGAAAACCTTCTCAGAAACTTCCTATCTTTGACAGATGCCCCTTCAAGGAACTCCTGATCTTCAAGATATCTTCTTACTTCATAGAACCAAGGCTTCTCCTCTGCCCCTTCAGTGTCAATCTCATTGCAGTATGCAGGCTTCTCAAATCTATCAATAATAATCTTGGGAGCTTCATCATCCCAGCTGATCTCAAACATAGATGCCATGGTGGCTAATGCATCTGCCAACTGATTCTCTCTTCGTGGAATATGTCCAAAGGTAATCTCTTTGAAATGTGGGATCAAAGACAACACATGCTCTCTGTAAGGAATGAGGTTATCATGCTTGGTATCCCAATCTCCTTTAATCTGACTAACTACCAGGGCTGAATCTCCATACACGTCAAGGAACTGAATCTTCATATCAATAGCAGCTTTAATACCCAGGATACATGCCTCATACTCAGCCATGTTATTGGTACAATAGAAACACAGTCTGGCAGTAATCAGGGTATGACAACCTTCAGGGGAACTAATCACAACACCAACACCATTACCAAGTGCATTGGAAGCACCATCAAAAACCATAGTCCATCGGGATCCTTGTTCAGGTCCGTCATATTGTCCAGGTTCTTTGGTAATAATCATAATGTCTTCATCAGGGAACTCAAAACTCATCGATTGGTAATCATCCACTGCTTGGTGAGCCAAATGATCAGCAACAACACTTCCTTTGATGGCCTTCTGAGTAGTGTACTGTATGTCATATTCTGTCAAGATCATTTGCCATCTTGCAATTCTTCCGGAGAGAGCAGGTTTCTCAAATATGTATTTGATTGGATCCATCTTCGAAATCAACAAGGTAGTATGGGTCAACATATACTGTCTTAGTCGGCGAGCAGCCCATGCCAAAGCGCAGCAAGTTTTCTCGAGCAGTGAGTATCTTGTTTCACAGTCGGTAAACTTTTTGCTAAGTAGTATATTGCCTGCTCTTTTCGACCAGACTCGTCATGTTGCCCCAACACACACCCCATTGAGTTGTCTAGCACTGTTAAGTACATAATTAAGGGTCTTCCATCAACTGGTGGCATCAAAATTGGTGGTTCCAGCAGATATCTCTTGATTTCATCAAAGGCAATCTGGCATTCATCATTCCATTCCATCACCTGGTCTTTCTTCAGCAACTTAAAGATTGGCTCACAGATGGCAGTTAATTGGGAAATAAATCTTGCAATGTAATTCAATCGTCCCAAGAAACCTCTAACTTCCTTCTCAGTATGGGGAGCTGGCATCTCTCGTATAGCTTTTACTTTTGCAGGATCCACTTCAATACCTTTTCCACTGACTATGAAACCCAGAAGTTTACCAGATCTAACTCCAAAAGTACACTTGTTTGGGTTCAATCTCAACTTGTATTTCTTCAACCTCTCAAACAATTTATGCAAATGATCAAGATGTTGCTCTTCATTCTGGGACCTGGCTATCATATCATCCACATATACCTCTATCTCATGATGTATCATATCATGAAACAAAGCCACCATAGCACGCTGATATGTTGCCCCTGCATTCTTCAAACCAAATGACATCACCTTATAGCAAAAAGTGCCCCACTGTGTAACAAATGCTGTCTTCTCCATATCTTCAGGTGCCATTTTGATCTGATTGTAACCAGAGAAACCATCCATAAAAGAGAATACCTTATGCTGAGCAGTGTTGTCAACTAGAACATCAATATGAGGAAGTGGAAAGTCATCTTTGGGGCTGGCCTTGTTCAAATCTCTGTAGTCCACACACATACGTACATTACCATCTTTCTTAGGTACTGGTACCACATTTGCAACCCACTGAGGATAAGAAGTCACAGCTAAGAACCCTGCATTGAACTGTTTCATTACCTCTGCTTTGATCTTTTCTGACATCTCAGGACGCATACGACGAACCTTCTGCTTCTTTGGACGACAATCTTCTTTTACTGGTAAACGGTGAACCACAATGTCTGTATCCAACCCTGGCATATCTTCATAAGACCAAGCAAAGATCTCCACATAGTCACGTAACATCTGAATCAATCTGCTCTTGACACCATCCTCTAAATCAGCCCCTATCTTGACTTCCTTCCTGTTTTCTTCAGTCCCCAGATTCACAACTTCGACTGGCTCTTCATGTGGTTGTATGGCTTTCTCTTCTTGTTGTAACAACCTAGCAAGCTCTACAGGTACTTCACAATCGTCCTCATTTCCGTTTTCAGTTTGATAGATCGGATTCTCGAAATTACAATTGGCAATAGTAGAACTGTTATCAACAGGATCCAGAGTGGATGAGGATCTGCATTTTAGTGATGTGGGTGTATGTAAGAACACATAGCTGATAAAGCAAAAATAAAAGAAAAGAAAGACAAGGAACACAATATTTACGAAAACAAAACGTCCACTGATTTTTATTGAATGAAGTATGCAAATGAAATGACATCCCGTAACAAGCACACCATTGTGCCCCGGGCAAGGCACAAGGCTTAAGAGTTCAATTGTTCAAGAAATTACAAACTTAAAAGCAACAACACAGTAATAGTATTTACTCCTGACTAAAGGAGATAGGGATAACATCTTCAGCTTTCCAATTATTGAGTCCAGCACCCACAGTAGGAAAAATCCAAGCATCCAAGTTGTAGTCTTCGTCATAGTCTCCCACAGCATTGATCTGATCTTTCATAACCCCTTGATTGGTGATACGAACAACACGAGCACGACGAACAGCCTTCTGGGACTCTGCAGTGAAACCCAAACCAAATTTGTCAGACTTGTATGGGATATCAGGAAGCTGACCCCAAATAGTACAACCACCTTCATCCACCACAGCTCTAGCATCTTTAAGGGAGGCCATTGCCATTGTTGGAGGTACTCTGGTGACCACAGGAACTTTCTTGGCAATCGGAGGAGCTACATAATCATTAACAATCCAAGGAACCACTTCAAATGTCTGACACGGAGTTTCAACATATTCACCTTCCATTTCCAGATACTTGAAGGTGTTCACATGGCTGACAAAATATTCTTCCTCTCCATAGACAGTAACAACTTTTCCTTCTACCGGATATCTCAGCTTCTGATGTAATGTAGAGGTTACAGCACCTGCCCCATGGATCCAGGGACGACCAAGCAAACAAGAGTACGAAGGATGAATATCCATCACATAAAATGTAGCATTGAAAATCTGAGAACCAACTTTGATTGGGAGATCAATTTCTCCATGCACCACTCTTCTCGAACCATCAAAAGCCTTCACCATTATGTTACTGGGTTTCAGCACAGCATCTTCAGGACTCAACTTATTCAGGACTTCTTTGGGCAACACATTCAGAGAGGAACCATTGTCTATCAATACATGTGACAGGGTAGTGCCCCTGCATTCAATTGAGATATGCAGAGCCCTGTTATGATCCCTCTTGGCAGGAGTCAAATCAGCATCAGAGAAACCTAAGCCATTATCATAGGTCAGGTAGGCAACACAATTCTCAAACTGGTCAACAGAAATGACATTGGGTACATGAGCAGTCTTCAGAAACTTGATCAAAGCTTTTGCATGAGCTTCAGAACATAACAACAAAGACAACATAGAAATCTTGGAGGGAGTATGCCCCAACTAATCAACAATGTCATAATCACTCTTGCGAATGATTTTCAGTACTTATTCCATCTGCTTAGAGAGATCATCAGCAACTGGCACATCAGTAGATATAGGTTCAATAACAGGACCTTTGCCCCGAGCATCAGTGGTGGAAGTAGCAGCAGGAGTAACTGTATTCTTGGAAGTCACTGGAGGGGAGAAGACTATTCCACTTCGTGTGATCTTACTAGATCCAGCAATATTATCAACATCAACAGGCATATCAGCTAAGGGTTCTTGCTTAACACCATGGATATAAACATCAGACTCGTAATGCCAAGGCACAGCTTTATCAGACGTATACGGAATAGGACCAGGAGTAGTAATGACCATAGGAGCCACTCTAGCTTCAGCAACAATCTTCACAGGGCCTTCAGCAGTAATCTTGATTGGACCCTTATGAGTGATTTTAACAGGTCCCCTTGAAGTGATCCTTACCGGCACTTTGTCAACCATGTCAACCTCTTCAATTTTCCTACCTTTAGTAATATGATCCACCATACTCTCTACAGACGACGGAGTCCTCTCAAACACTATGGTATACTTATCCATGAGACGCTGAATTCCATCTCTCAATCTCCAGCAACTATCCGGCTTATAGGTACAATACAAATAATCTTCACGACAACCTGAAAAGAACCCAGCTTGTACTAACTGTTTCTTGATGATAGACAGTGGTGTGGTCAGCTCCGCAACTGAATAGATATGTAAATCTTCATCAATGCCATTGACAGTCTTCTCGTGATTTGGCATGGGAGCAGTAATCACATTTGGAGTACCTGGAGGGTCAAACTCAATCTCTCCAGCCTCAATCATATCTTGAATTTTGTTCTTCAAGACCCAGCAGCTATTAGTATCATGTCCCTGACAGTTTGAATGGTATGCACACCGTGCATTGGGATTGTACCTGGGAGAGGTAACATTGGGATTCTGAGGAGCCTCTTTCAAAGTAATAAGTTCAGCCTTCAACAAGTGTTGCAATGCCTGAGCCATTGACATGTTGATCTTAGTGAACTGCCTTCTAGCCCTCTGTTGGTTGCCCTGTGGCTGCTCTGTTGTTGCAAGAGTTGGATTTGAAATATAAACTGCACTCACAGACTGATGCCTTCTATTACGATCAGGTTGACCATAAACAACATTGGATTCTTTCTTCCCAGTGGGAGGCTTCTTTGCAGCACCTGATGAAGAAGTACCCACCTGGATTTTAACACTCTTTATACCATTTTCCACGCGCTCTCCTGTCATTATCAACTCAGTGAAGCCAGATGATGAGCTTCCAATGAGATGACTGTAAAACGGACCATTCGGCGTACACATGAACATATCAACCAATTCCCTGTCAGTCAAAGGGGGTTGAACTCTTCCAGCTAAATCTCTCCACTTCTGAGCATATTCCTTGAAACTTTCTTTGGCACCCATAGACATGCTTTGCAGTTGCATGCGAGTGGGGGCTAAATCAGCATTGTATTGATACTGCTTATAGAAAGCTTCAGCAAGATCATTCCAATCCCTGATGTTGACACTCTCTAATTGATAATACCACTCCAATTGAGCTCCAGATAAGCTCTCTTGGAAGAAATGGATCCACAACTTCTTATCAGCAGTGTGAGGTTGAATTCTTCTGACATAAGACCTCAGATGCAGCTTGGGACAAGAGACCCCATCATAAACAACAAAGGTAGGAACCTTGAAACCAATGGGTATGACTACCCCAGATATCAGACTCAAATCTTCAAAATCCAGCCCAGAAGACTTCTGCAATTCCATAGCATCCATTCTATCCACCAGCATCTTGAATTTGTCTTCATTAGGCTCATGGTAGTAATTAGCCTCAGAATCAGAGTCCCCCATAGTGTTGTGGAGACTGCCTCCCTCTTTTTCAGACTCTTCAGATTCATAGTCTTCAACTGGTTCTTTGGTCTTGGCAAGACCTTTGAACCTTCTTCCCATGTTGATCAGGCCACCTGACCTTCTAGTCTTCTTAGTCTTCTTGGCCAGCAGTGTCTTCAATTCATCCTGCCCCTTGGTCAGGTTCAGGATTAGCTCTTGGAACTGTGCATTTTGTGTCTGGAGATCCTTAACTGTTTGTTCAAGAGCCATTGCTGAAATAAACAGCGAGAAGATGAGAAACCTGTGCATAAATAAACCTGTGATGCAATGAAATGATATGTGAATGTATATGCAATGTTTTCAAGGACCGTAGGATTTAAATTTGCTTAAACAAACAAGAAGGTAAACTTTTATTAGTAATAAATTTGTTTTGCCTCTTGGGCTTAAAAAAAATGAAATGAGATAAATACAAAAGATGGGGTTTTAAATCTCCCATGGACGTTTTCTCTTTGTGTTGAGGTATGAGTTGAGATTCCGCTCCTCGTGAAGTTGCTTTGTTAGTTCCAGGATTCTTTCTTGGCTTGCTTTGTAATGAGCCTTGAAAGTATCCCTTTGCTCCTTCAGTTGGATCCAGGATCTCTGCAAGTCTTCCATGTCAGTAGGCATGTCTGGGTGAAGGATGGTATAAGCAGTATCTCCTTCAGCAACAGGTTCCATGGTAACTGGCAGGATAGCAGGATATGGCATCATGAGAGTCTGAGCACGAGATCGCACCCATCTGAGATAAGCCTCCATAGGAATAGTGTACTTAGGCTTCAGCGTTTTGCTGTCAACCCTGTTTACTTTTCCCCAAGCTCGTATAAATCTCTGACGGTAACCTTGAAGATCATTGTCGTAGTAAAACACAATGCCCTGAATCAACATGTCATGTGGACCATCACTCCGAGCATAACCAAACTGTCGTAAAGCTAGAGAGGGGTTGTAGGTGATGCCTCCTCTTATGCCTAGAAGTGGCACATTAGGAAACTCCCCACAACTGTCAATGATGGTGACATTCTCCATAGATCTGGAGCACCAATGGATATCTGAATGAGAGAGTGACATAATTCTTTTGGACCACCTGAACCCTTGTTCATTCTTCATTACTGAGCGAGGAAGGTGAGAAATAAACCACCTAGAAAGCAAAGGTATGCAGCACATCAAAGTTCCTCTTGCCCTTGTAGTACGAGTATGAAGAGAATGCAGGATGTCTCCAAGTAAGGTAGGCACTGGATTGTGACTCAGGAATATGTTGATGGCATGAACGTCTATGAACTAATCTGGATTGGGGAACAACACTAAGCCATAAATCAGCAAGGCTAAGATCTCCTCAAAAGCATCATAGCTCATGGCCTTCAAGAACACCTGAGCTTTCTCTATCAACACTTTGGCAAGAATACCCTTAACTCCGCTTCTCGTTTCTAGAACAATGTCAGACTTCTTCATATGTAGAGCTGCAGCAATAACCTCTGGTTTAAGCTCCTTCTCCAAGCCTGTGAAGGGTCTTTAATCAAGAACAGGTATACCCAGAAGTTTGGAGAACTCTTCCATTGTAGGAACTAGCTGATAGTCAGGAAATGTAAAGCAATGATGCTTAGGGTCAAAGAACTGAAACAGAACACTCATCATGTCTTCATTGAACCCTGAAGTGACTAGATCCAATAGGTGACCATGTCTCTTGATGAACTGGGAATGACCAGACACTTGAGAAACCAACTCTTTAAGCTTAGGAGGTATGCCCACAAAGTTGATCCTGATGGTGTTTCTACGAGCAGAAGCCATGACCTGCAACAAAGAACAAAGATAAATCCTTTGGTCCTTGAAATGGTTAGTGAAAATGTTATGCTTATGATGCATGCGGATGTCATGATGTTATGCTCAATCACAAACACGTGGCACACACAAACAAGTCACACAATAGCCCTAGGTTTAAAGGCTTTCATGAGGTTTAAAGGTAAGTACCCTCCCCTGAAGTTAGTTGGTTCATCCTGTCCTACAAAAGTAACCAGGTTCTAAGGGATCTCAATATCATTGATCCTTCACAAGGGTGGTTGTTCAGTAGGCAACTTACTTGCCAACCAAAACCCTCCAAGTTTAGGATCTCAATGAGTGTAGTATCGAGTATCAACCAACTTCAGTCTTCACCAAAGCCGGTTATCTCACTACTTTTCTAAAGGCCAAGATGGGATAACTAGGGTTCTAAAAGTTAGTTAGTGCATTGACAACATATGACAGCCTCATATTATCCTCAACTTGACTTAAGGAACATAAGAACCAACCAAGAAGTCACACTAACTATGGCCACCAGATCAACCATATCGGTATACGCCGTACAGTTTCCTTGGTCTATTGCCATTTACCTAAGGTACACTAGATCCGGGTTAGGATCTTTCACACATAAGAGCCCAACAAGTAAGTATAAAGCAAACAAGGCAAACAATTTTAAAGTGATCTAATTCCTAAGGGTACCCCTCTTTTATTAAATCCCCAGCAGAGTCGCCAGTTCTGTAACACGGTGGGAGAACTGACTTTAGTTAAATGTTGCGGATAGCAAGAGTCGCCACCGACTTTTATTTTATCCAAAGGAAAGGCATAAAAGAACAGGAAAGACCTTTTAAAAGATTTTTGGGTCCGGGGGGTAGGTTATGTAAAGGGAAGGTGTTAGCACCCTTTACATCCATGGTTATCCATGGGCTCTTAGTTACTTAGCTCACTTTAAAATGTTTTTGAAATGTGAAGTGTGTGAATAGAAATTTTCATAAGAGTTTGATAATGATCCATGTACGGATGCGTAAAAAACCTTTGTTTGAAAAATTTGTTTGAAATTTGTGAAGTGTTTGAAAAGTTTTTAAATAGTGAGCAAGTAACTATGAGGAACCTACCCTAAAGTTTAAGTCTTTCTGTTCTTGAATCCTTTAAGTGGTAAGACTATCCCTATTATTAAGGAATAGGTAGTCATTACCTTGGATGTGTGGGACAAGTAAAGGGACATCTGTTTATGTAGGCAACTGTGGGGTGTATTAAGCAATTTTGGAGGGACTGTCATCATTATTCGAAAGGGACAAGATCATCATGAAGGCAACCATTAAGGGACTTGATCTTTTATTGTTAAGGGACTAGATGACTTTATTTTTGAGGGACTTTTGCTTTATACACCCTACTTGACCTTTTGATTAGGCAACAATGAGAGGTAACCCTAGAAAGTGAGATGGCGATCAAAGATCGACTTACGTGTGTGAGTGTTCAATTTTATATTTATCTTTTAAATTAAGTGATCTAAATTAATTTTAAATAACATACATGTTTACACTCCCTATTTTTACTAACCATGACATAAAAATAAATAATTTAAACATTATAAAATATTACATCCAGGAGCAATTACAAAAATAATAAAAGCAATTTAAATAAATAGCAAAAATAAAATAATAAGCAAAATAAATAAGCAATTATAATTGGGTTAGTAATAATAATAATAATAACAATTTAAAAATAAATGGGGTTAGTAATAATCATATAAACATAATTAATAATAATAACAAGCAAAAATATTAAAATAATTAAAAGATCAAATTTTTATATGAACAATTATTTAAGATTAATAAGAAAAATATAAACAATTGTATTAATTATAAAGTTTTAAGTTATTTGTAAATTATATAGAAAAATAAGTTAATGATAAACATATTATAGAAATAAATATAATTACAAAATTAATTTAACAATTTTTTTAATTATTCCTAAGCATATATGCAAAATTAAAATATAAACAATTTAGGTCATATTTAAAAAAATAGGATTAATTATGATTATATTTACAAAATTTAACTATATTAAATAAAATATATACATGATTAAAAAATGTGATCATACAATTATATTTACAAATTTAAAGATTATAATAAAATTTTATTCACTCATTAAAATATAAACAAGAATTACAATTAGGTTTTTTAGAAAAAATATTTTAGGATTTATAAGTTTATAAAATAGAATTAGGGTTTTAGAAATTATTATGATTAAATTAGGGTTTGGAAAGTAAATTAGGGTTTATAAAAAAATATTAGGTTTTTTAGAAAATAATTAGGTTTTATATAAACATAATAATTTTTATTTAATATATAATACTAACTTAATTATATATATACATTTTAATAAAAATTAGTTTTTTTAGAAATTTTTTAGAACCTATAAGACATTTACATGTTGAATTTCTATAATTATCTAAATATGTATATTAATATAATTATATTTAATAATAAAACAATTAAGAAAATTAAACAAAACTAGGATTTAAAAAAAATTACCTGGGGCAGGGATTGAACCCATGCCCTAGGCTTTGCCACACTCTGGACGAAGCATGCTACCAATGGGCCACCTGCGCTAGCTGAACAATGAATGACTAGCATCCATTATATTTTAAGCCTGAAAAATATGAAGAAAATAAGCAAAAAGGTTGAAGCTGGGGTTCGAACCCCTGCCCAGATCCTTACACACGCGCGTCTTTACCACGACACCATCAGCATCATTCAGTTATTATAATACAAACATTAGTATATAATACATATTCAAATTCAAATTTTGAATTCGCGCCAGTCATCTTCTACCTCCAGACCTGCGAATTTTGCTATAAGTTTTCCTGCGAATTTTCATTTGCAGCAAACCCTACGAAATTCAATCATCAACAAAACAATAAGATCTTATCAAATTGAATGTACCAACACAATCCAGAAGTTAATTAGAGTTGATTCATGGTCTTAGAATTCATTTATATGTGATGAATCAAAGAACCCTAAAATGGCCGAAGAACCCTAGCCATGGTGATTCTTCATTCTCGTACCTAAACTCAAATTAATTTGTCCAGAAAGCATCCAAACATCATCATAAACACAAACCAACAATTAGTTTTCATTATCAATGTGTAAATCATTCAAATCGAAAATTTTTAAAACATGAACAATGTGCATTCGGTTTTCACGATTTAGTGCATGAATGGATGATGTTATGATCCAGAATCAATCAGTGAACCTCAAGGAACAAATTGCAACCTTTGGTTTGTCTTGAAAGGGGCTAAAAGTACCAAACCGAATTTGAGTTTTTGGTGAGATTTTTGAAGCTTGAAGATGATATGAGGAGGCTGTGAATTTGTGGCTTGTGATTGTCTTTGTGTTGTTTATATATGAGTGACTGAATTAGGTTAAAAATATTGCCAATTTGATGGATATTTGGATCATTGAAGATTGAAAAAGATTGACTTTTAAAACTTGAATATTCTTGATACAAGCTTACTATTTTGGGATGATTTTCATAACTCTTGTATCAATTAAATCCAAATATAATTTATGACCTTCTAGAAACCAAATCAATTTAAATATCCCTTATTTTATATTTTATTTGAATTTAAAATGATTTTTAACATAAAAAATCAAAATAAATCAAAATAAAATGATAAAAAATCTGATTTTTGTTGACTTGGGTCGTGCATGAAGTCATAGTATGGATTGGGTCATCATATGTCAAGCCCATTTGGAAGAAATTAGTTTTAGACCTCCATTTTCTTCATAAACCAACCAAAAATTTCCCAACTTTGCAAGGGCACACATCCTTCAATTTTAATGCTATGAGGGTGTTCTTGGAAATTTTGGAAAGCTTGAAGAGTCCTTTAACCAACCCCATTGGTTTCATGTCCATATCATTTACCATTCTCAAGTTATGCCCTTTTGAAGTTGTTGACTTTTTGTTGACTTTCAAAAGGACCTATAATGTCTTAGCTCATACCTTCCAAATGAAGCATTTTTGGGCTTGGCTTGTGATACACAAAGTTGTAGAGAATTCAATTTCCTTCAAAATGAGATTTGTATGGAGACTTGGTGATGAAGCATGTGAAAGTTATGGCTGGTCAAAGTTCAGTTGACTTTTATTGAGGAAACCCTAATTTAGAAACTCCTGATTCTTGATGATCTGGAATCTCCTTGATGAATCATGATCAACCCTTGATAAAATGATGAATTTTACTTCATATCATTGATGTTGGCAAAAAATCATAAAGTTTGACTTTGGTTTGACCACAATTGACCTCAGTTTGACTTTTTAACTGCTTTGACTGATTTTGACTTATCTGACCATCTGACTGAGCAAACTTTTGAGAAAAGTCTTGAAACTTGTCATGGGGGTTCTTACACACATATAAGATGTTATGAAGCTCACTTGAAGTCTTGGAAGTTCATTTAGCCTGATTAAAGTCAAAACCCTAGTTTCAGATGCACTGCTTAGGAGGTGCATTGTCTGAGGGAATTGTCAACTCTTCTGACCCATTGTGAACTTTGTGAACCTTGTGAACCATCATAAAATGTCTTGTGAACTTCATGGGAGGTCTTGTGAACCTTGTGAACCTCATAAAGTGACTTGTAGACTTCATGAACCTCATGAAAGGTCTTGTAATCATTGTGAATCTTGTGAACCTTGTGAACCTCATAAAGTGACTTGTAGACTCCATGAACCTCATGAAAGGTCTTGTAAGCATTGTGAATATTGTGAACCTTGTGAACCTCATAAAGTGACTTGTAGACTCCATGAACCTCATGAAAGGTCTTGTAAGTGTTGTGAATCTTGTGAACCTTGTGAACCTCATAAAGTGACTTGTAGACTTCATGAACCTCATGAAAGGTCTTGTAAGCATTGTGAATCTTGTGAATCTTGTGAACCTCATAAAGTGACTTGTAGACTTCATGAACCTCATGAAAGGTCTTGTAAGCATTGTGAATCTTTTGAACCTTGTGGACCTTCTTAGCACACAAAGTCTTGTATTGTGAGGGCAAATTTTGGGGTGCAACAGAGAGGCGAAGGCTTCCCCCGAAGCGGACGTCTCTTCGCATTAAAAGTCCCTAGAACCAACACTGAGGCAGAGGCTGCTACCAGAGCCAAGGGGAAGAGTGTAATACCGGAAGAATCTGCACCAAAGGAAACTCATAAATCATCCTTCGATCAAGATATGGATGAGTTCATGAGAATTATTATAAGAATTGACTATAAAGTTGTGGACCAGATCCACCAGACTCCTTCAAATATCTCGATCCTATTACTGCTGTTGTGTTCCGAAGCCCATCGGGATGCACTACTTAAAGTTCTGCATGCTGCCTACATGCCAGAAGAGATCACTGTGAACCAGCTGGAGACAGTAGTATCAAATGTCAACACTAGCCATGGGCTAGGTTTTACTGATGCTGATTTGACGATAGAAGGACGTCTCCACAACAAAGCTTTGCATATAACCCTAGAGTGCAAAGGAGCTGTCTTATCTCATGTGCTTGTAGACACTAGGTCCTCACTCAATGTATTACCAAAGAAAGCTCTTGTCAAGCTTGAGTATGATGGGATAGCTCTCCGGCCAAGTAACCTTGTGGTCCGGGCTTTTGATGGCTCTAAAAGATCTATTCTGGGAGAGGTGGAGTTGCCAGTGATAATCGGTCCACAAGTCTTTAAGATCGTTTTCTATGTGATGGACATACAGCCGACATACATCTGTTTGCTAGGTCGACCCTGGATTCACGCCGCAGGCACAGTAACGTCGACCCTTCACCAGAAACTGAAGTACGAATGGGAAGAACAGATTATCACCATCTGTGGCGAGGAAGACATATTTGTTAGCCATCTGGCTACGTACAAATATATTGTGATGGATGGTGAAATCCATGAGACAATGAGCCAAGGGTTTGAAGCCCTAAATGTTAATGAGGCTATTGGAGTATTGGCTGCATCCCAGGAAGACAGGATGGGTACTTCAATCATCTCTTATCAGTAAGCCCGAAAGGTTGTTGAGGAAGGTACTGCTCAAGGCTAGGGCAAGCTACTGCCAGTAGAAAAGAAGGAAGATAGATTCGGTTTGAGTTACAGACCATTCCGACAAGATCAATCAGAGGCTGCCAAGGAGCCCAAATTTATCAGTGGGGGGGTGCTCACCCCAGATGCTGTTAACAGTTTGGAAGACGAGGAGGAAAGCGACCGCCACCTAGAGAGCTGGATACGTCCAAGGATCCCGGGGAACCAAGTCCTTAACTGGTCTTCCCAGGAAATTATAAGGGTTACTCATGCAGAGTAATTATTATTTCCTGTCTTTTTAGCATGCATCAAGTCCTGCATCTTGCCCAAGGTGTCAGGACTCATTTTGTACTAGGGCCATATTGTAATTTTGTGCAAATGATTAATCAATGAATATCGAACATCTTTTGCAAACGAGTCTCTTTTTCGCTCCCTGTCTTTTCAGTTTTCACTTTTGTACAAAACAATAAAATGTCAATGTTTTCAAAATAAATAACTTCATTTTCACTTTTTCTAAACAAGATTAAAACTGATCACTAAAACGAACCAATCTCAACCCTTGCATAGACTATCCTCCAGATTGCACCGACAACAGTACTGCTATGACCTTGTATGACTTCGACAATCCGATTAATCAAGCTGATGAAGGGGTTGAAGAAGACTATGAGTTACCAGAAGAGTTAGCCATGTTGTTGAGACAAGAGGAGAAAGTGATTACTCCTCATCAGGAGAAGGTTGAAACAGTTAATCTTGGTACCGAAGAAGACTTGAAAGAAGTGAAGATTGGGGCCGGTCTGCAAGATTCAGTGAAGGAACAACTCATTGATATGCTTCGAGAATATGTTGACGTCTTTGCTTGGTCTTATCAAGACATGCCAGGTCTGGATACCGATATTGTTATGCACAAGCTGCCTTTGAAAGAAGATTGTCCTCCAGTAAAGCAGAAGCTACGCCGTACTCGTCCGGATATGGCAATGAAGATTAAAGAAGAGGTACAAAAACAGTGGGATGCCGGTTTCCTTGCTGTAACTAGTTACCCACCGTGGGTTGCTAACATTGTACCAGTGCCTAAGAAGGATGGTAAAGTACGAATGTGTGTGGATTACCGGGATCTGAACAGAGCTAGCCCGAAGGATGACTTCCCTTTACCTCACATTGATGTATTGGTCGACAACACAACTCAGTTCTCGGTATTTTCTTTCATGGATGGATTTTAAGGGTATAATCAAATCAGAATGTCACCCGAAGACATGGAGAAGACTACCTTCATCACACCTTGGGGAACTTTTTATTACAAGGTAATTCCTTTTGGATTGAAGAATGTCGGTGCTACTTACCAACGGGCTATGGTAACATTATTCCATGATATGATTCACAAAGAAATTGAATGCTATGTGGATGACATGATTTCCAAGTCCCTCACTGAAGAAGATCATCTGGTAAATCTGCTGAAGTTGTTCAAGCGTCTGAGAAAGTATCAGTTGAAGCTAAACCCCAACAAGTGCACATTCGGGGTACGTTCCGGTAAATTGCTAGGGTTCATTGTAAGTGAAAAAGGAATTGAAGTTGATCCTGACAAAGTCAAAGCCATTCAGGAGATGCCTGCACCGAGGACTGAAAAGGAAGTTCGGGGGTTCTTAGGTAGATTGAACTACATATCAAGGTTCATATCTCATCTTACTGCAACCTGTGAGCCCCTGTTCAAATTGCTAAGAAAGAAACAAGCGGTCAAGTGGAATGAAGATTGTCAGAAGGCTTTTGACAAAATCAAGGAGTACCTATAAGAACCTCCAATTCTTATGCCTCTAGTTGAAGGAAGACCTCTAATAATGTACCTGACAGTATTAGAAGGATCAATGGGGTGTGTGTTGGGCCAGCATGATGAGTCTGGTCGAAAAGAGTATGCAATATATTACCTAAGCAAAAATTTTACCGACTGTGAACAACGTTATTCACTGCTCGAGAAAACTTGTTGTGCTTTAGCGTGGGCTGTTCGCCGACTAAGGCAGTATATGTTGACCCACACTACCTTGTTGATCTCAAAAATGGACCCCGTCAAGTACATATTTGAGAAGCCAGCACTTATCGGAAGGGTTGCAAGATGGAAAATGATTCTGACAGAATATGACATTCAGTACACATCTCAAAAGGCCATCAAAGGCAGTGTACTGTCTGACTATCTAGCTGAGCAACCCATTGATGATTACCAACCAATGTGATTTGACTTCCCTGATGAAGACATCATGTTCTTAAAAGCAAAAGATCATGAAGAGCTTGTTCACACTGAAGGGCCTGACCCAGAAGAAGAATGGACAATGATGATTGATGGGGCTGTTAATATGAATGGTCGAGGGGTTGGTGCAGTACTTATTACACCTAACGGAGTTCATATGCCTTTCTCGGCGAAACTCACATTTGCATGCACTAACAACGAAGCTGAATACGAAGCCTGTATCATGGGTCTTGAGGAAGCCATTGAGCTCAGGATCAAGACGTTAACTGTATTCAGAGATTCAGCTTTGGTAATCAATCAGACCAACGGCAAATGGTACACTCACCAAGAGCATCTGATTCTATACCGTGACTATACGAGGAGATTATTGACTTTCTTCACAACAATAAAACTTGAGTACATCCCTCGAGATGAAAATCAGTTCGCAGATGCTTTAGCTACCATTTCCTCCATGATCAAGGTTCATACTGCCAATTTTGTGCCTCGAATTTATGTATCCAGGCTGGACCGACCAGCATACGTTTTCTCCATGGACATTGCTAAAGACGACAAGCCTTGGTTCCATGACATCAAATGTTTCTTAGAGGATCAAGCATACCCACCTGGGGCATCATCCAATGACAAGAAGACATTAAGGAGGCTGGCCAGTAGTTTCTTCCTTAATGCTGATGGTTCATTATACAAGAGAAACTTTGATATGGTGCTACTCAGATGTGTTGATAAGAAAGAAACAGACTTACTGATGCTTGAGGTGCATGAAGGATCTTTTGGTACCCATGCTGGAGGGCATGCAATGGCTAAAAATTTTTTAAGATCGGGTTACTACTGGATCACAATGGATGCAGACTGTTGTGCCTATTCCAGAAAGTGCCATAAATGCCAGATTTATGCAGACAAAGTACATGTGCCTCCAAATCCTTTGAATGTGATGTCTTCACCTTGGCCCTTTGCCATGTGGGGCATTGACATGATTGGAAAGATCGAACCGACTGCTTCAAATGGCCACAGATTCATCCTGGTAGCCATTGATTACTTCACCAAATGGGTTGAAGCAGCTTCGTATGCAAACGTCACCAGACAAGTGGTAGCCAGAATTTTGAAAAAAGACATCATCTGTCGATATGGAGTACCCGAGCGAATCATTACTGATAATGGTTCCAATTTGAACAACAAAATGATGGCAGAACTGTGTCGGGACTTCAAAATCCAACATCACAATTCTTCTCCTTACAGGCCAAAGATGAACGACGCTGTTGAGGCAGCTAACAAAAACATCAAGAAGATTGTGCAAAAGATGGTGGTTACATACAAAGACTGGCATGAGATGCTACCATTTGCCTTGCATGGGTACCGAACCTCAATCCGAACATCCACTAGGGCAACACCGTATCAACTTGTGTATGGTATGGAAGCTGTCCTACCTGTTGAAGTTAAATTACCCTCTTTACGGGTATTGATGGATGTAAAGTTGAATGAAGCAAAATGGGTTCGTTCTCGGTACAATCAATTGAATCTGATCGAAGAAAAGAGATTGGCTGCTATCTGTCATGGGCAGTTATATCAGAAAAGGATGAAGAAAGCCTTCGATCAGAAAGTCAAGCTTCGGGAATACCAAGTGGGAGATCTTGTGCTGAAGAGACTTCTTCCTCCTCATACTGACCACAGGGGCAAATAAACTCCTAATTACGATGGCCCATTCATAGTAAAGAAGGTTTTCTCTGGTGGAGCACTGTGTCGCTCCCACCAAATGACACTGGGTCAGATAGGGTACAGAAGCGAACGGTCGGCGAAAGGAGAAAATGAAGATGAAATGAAAAGAGTCGTCAGCTAGGCATTTTTATCCCGTAGGAAAGGTAATGTTGCATAAACCTAGAAAGATATGGATAAAACGGTCGCGAACCAGAGAAACTGAGAAAGGGGGTTGGTTACAACCTGGGAAGGTATTAGCACCCATATTGTCCGTCGTACTCGACGGGATCCACGCTTGAAATTTTGTGTTTAAAGGGGTAGGTGTTAGTGCTATCTATGTGTGAAAGCTGGAAAGGAATATACATGTGTCAGTGCAAGAAAGTGAAGTGAAGTGCTCAGGAATGAGGCTTAAAAGAGAATGCTGGAATAGGAGGTAAGAAACAGAGACTTTTGTTCGATTACAGTTAAGTTATGCCTATGTATCCTCTCATGCAATGAGGAAGTCAGAACGTCGTAGTTCGACTCAAAGAGACTGAAAGATAAATTGACTGATGAACTGCCTGCTTGTCTATGCTCAAGTGTATGACTCGTCTGGCTCGAATGCTAACTGTCTTGCATTAGACGGAAGAAGCAAGTTCTCGTTTGTGAGTGAAGATGATGAGAAAAGAATCCCGGATGAGACGATTATTGTTTGTTTTTGTTTTTCAATCTTTTATTGCTTTTTTGTGTTTGTCATAAGATAATGAGCTTATGCCTAAACCAAGGGTTAGTAAACTCATCACATCCTCCCTCTGATTAGGGGTAATGAGAATACCTTAAGTATGAAGTAAGCACCTCAAACTTAATTACCATGATGTAGGATTAAGATCATTAACATACTTGTGATTATTTAGATGTTTTGGGAGTTTTGTTTTAGTGTTAAGTAATGAGTTTAAGCCATAATTGTAACAGCCCGGGCCCCTCGCAAGGCAATCCCGACACTGCCACCTCACGATCTTCTCTACCCCCCTCACTAGTAGAGTTTTTGCCTTCCGTGGGAATCGAACCCTGTACACTGGGGTTCAAGTACTTGTTCAATCCATTCCCACTACCAATTGAGCTAGTAGCTCAATTGGTAGTGGGAATGGAATGAACATGTACTTGAACCCCAGGGTACATGGTTCGATTCCCACGGAAGGCAAAAAACTCTACTAGAGAGGGGGTAGAGAAGATCGTGAGGTGGCAGTGCCGGGATTGCCTTGCGAGGGGCCCGGGCTGTTACAATAATCAAGGATTTAATGGACTCATTACACCATCCTAATAGAAGGATAATAGATGAGAACATTTAAGCTGAGGAATATACCTCAACTTAATCCATGATTAGGGATTAACCTCATGACAAAAACAAGCCTTTATTAAAGTGGATTTTAGTTAATTGTAAGATTAAGAAGTGAATTTTATGGTTTGTAAGACAACTTGAGGGGGACTTGTCCATTAACACTAGGGTTAGTCCTTCTTAACCAATTAAGGAAGAATTAGAACCCTAATGCAAGGCCCAAGTTACAAGCTTATTGTCTTAGTGATTATTAGATGGATTGATTAAGGTATTTAAACACATTAAGGGTTTAACACTTAGGATTAAAGTTATACACTCAATCCTAAGAGAAGGATGCAGGCATAATCTTAATCACAAAGCCTTAAAACCTTAAAGCTTTAGTCTCTGATTATGAGATGAGAAGAGAGACACCAAGAAGACACAAAGGTAAAACTAAAGGGGACTAATCAAAACCCTAATTGTTATCATGCTTGGGTGTTCCTAGGGTTTATGACGCTTGCAAGAGATCTTCAAGAAAAGCCACCAAGGAAGAAGCAAATGAAGGAAGGAGAAGCAGAAGAAACAAGTTAACTTACTTCACTGAAGAAGATAAGTTACTTGAAGAAAGAAAGTGAAGGAGGAACATGAATGAGCAAGCTCACTCTAAAGCAAGAGCAAAATGCAGCAATGATGCATAATAGAGAAAGATAAGAGAAGTGAGAAGTGAAGGCAAATTCACTTCTCAAAGTACTTACCACCTGAAATCGTTAGCATAAAAGAAAGAAATGAAATGAAAATGGAATGTATGCAAGGATGCAAACCAAAACCAGAAGCATACCAATGATGTAAATGATGTTAAGATATGATGCAAATGTATTTTAAGAGTTGTGAATGATCATACAAGGGATGAGAATGCCAATGAAGCATGTAGGATGCATGAAAGCACATTAAAGTTCATGGAATGTAATGAATGCATAACATGGAAAATGGATGAAGAAATAATCAATCATGATTCTAATATGTCCTAGGATGTCTTATATGTCATGTGGATGCAAGGAATGTCATGGAAAGTTCTTGAATGAATGCTTATACAAGATGTATGCAAATAAAGATGAGAAATTAGGGTTTTAATGCAACATGAGATGCAAAAGTCAAAAACAGAAGCAAACCACAAGATAAAAAATTGAAAATGAACATAAAGGAACCCTAACCCCATATGATATCACACCCCAAAGGAGAAGACCTAACTCTTAACCTAATGAAATTTGTGATTTTTCTAAGTTATCTAGGGTTTTAAGGTACCTAAAGGGGAAAAATGCAAATCAAATAAAAAATTCAAGATAAATTTATGACAAAAATATGCTAGATACTACATGTCAAATGAAGATCAATGCAAAAAGAATCAAAGTCATACCATTCATGGTTAGGCAGAAAAGAATTCTTGAAGTTAGGGTTCAAAAATAGGAATTTTATGAATCCTAAATTCAAGAAACTTGTCAAGATTGATTCAAAACCAAAAAGAAATTTGTGTTAATGGCATGACAATGTTTCTAAATGTTCTAAGATGCAATGTGATTTTTTTGGGATTTTTAAAAACCTAAATGATATTTTAATTAATTAATTTCCATTAATTAAAATACACATTTAAATGTTTTAAAAATGATTTTTTAATGCAAAAAATAAAAATAAAAATGTTTTCTGGTTGATAAAAATATTTGAAGTGAAAATGCAAGAGAAAATATTTTTTTTTTGGAATTTTCTAGCTATTTTAAATTAATTGTGCAAAATAAATGAGAAAATATGAAATAGAAATGAAATAAAACAAAATTAAACTGATCCAGTGGACAGGATTTTAACTAGGAAAATTTGGTTTGACCTGGTGCGCTATCCAACGGCTAGAATTTAAATCCAGTTAAACTTAATTAATTAATAAATTAAATCAGATTAAAAGTTAATGAAATGATCCTGGTTGTCCATCACATGCGGGAAAGCAAAATCCAAAGACCCACGTTTAAACCTAGCCCTAACCCTAATTAAGCATTTAATCACTCTCAGGTGGCCGTAGAAGACCTCCGGTCATATTCTCCGGCCAGACCCTCCCTGAGCAAACCCCAAACTCCAACCCTTGGTTATTTCTGGAGCTCTAAAGCTCCAGATCAACTCACCTCACTCTCCTGAACTCAAATCCACTCTCAAAAAAATTTATTATGGCTGAATCTCATGATTCAAAGAGAAATTCAAAAACGGCAAAAGTTTCAGAAGCTCAGTAAATTCTCAATATGCAACCATTTTCAAAACTAAAGGTATCAACATGATCAGCACAACATAATGAACATTCTAAGAACTTAAAATAACATTTCTGGAAAAAAAATTGAAGAAGCTACCTGAGCTTGAGCTTCCTCAGTTTGGAGCTTTCTGGTCACCTCTCTTGTGAAAAATGACTCCCTTTGACCTCCTGATGAAGCTTTGATGCTTGGAAGGCTTTGAGAGTGGCTGGTTTGAGTGGTAGCAACTCAACTGGTCAAGAATCGTGTTTTGTGTATTGGGTGTTCTTGGCTGGTTTAATGGTTGCTTTGTGTTCAGTGGATGATTTTGAGATGAATGGTGAAATTGGTTTGAAGATTGAGTGAGTATTCAGAGAGTTTCGAAGGAATTTTCAAGAGGAGTGATTTTGTGGAATGCTGAGTTCTTGGAGTGTTAGGCTTGTGTGTCTTATGAAAAATGATCCTTGAAGCATGCTTGTAAAGTCTGGATTGGCCAGAGAGTGGGTGGTGGACTGTGGTGATTGGTATGGGTGTTTTTGCTCAAAGTCAATAAAGTTTGTACTTGAGGTATTGGCAAGGGTTCAGCTGGCTTTTTGGCTTGTCCATGCGCAGCATGGATCAAGGAGGTCCATGGAAATGGTTTTGAGGCAATTCAGCAAGTGGAAACAAAGTTATGTGTCATCTTGCAAATTCTATGAAGTTTGGCCCTTTTGAGATTTCTTCATGGGCAAGGCATGAAATCTTGAAATTATTTGGGAAATTCTGAGTTTTAGACAATGTGCTATGTTGGAATGAGATTAGAAGTGTATTTGAAGTCACAAAATGCCTTGGCAAGTGGTTTTGAAAAAATCCCTCTTTGGTGCATTCTTGAAAATTATGTGATTTTTGCCAACTTTGACAAGCCATAACTTGAGTTCCATAATGAATTAGAACTTGTTATTGTACTTTTTGAAAATGGAATGATCCAATCTACAACTTTCATGACCAACAATTTTTCATTTGAAGCATTTTTGGTTGAAAAAGAGGAGGTTGAAGAACTTTCCCAAAATGGAAAGTTTACATTACAAGTCATTTCCATTTTTGGCAACTTTTGGTTTAGCTCACTTTCTCCAATTTTGTGAACTTACAAGCACTTCAATGATCAAATAAAGACCATATAACTTCAATTTGATGAAAAATCCACTTTGGTTCCATGAATGGGGGCCTCAGATGCCCTGATTTTGCTCTGACTTGCTCAGGAAGTTACCTAGTGAACAGATGACTTCCACAATGAGTTTCTTCATCAAACTTGGTACACATGATCCTTATAACATATTGAGACCCTTAGAAACAAGAATGACAAAAAAATTTGGAGTTATGGCCTCTGAAACCAAAACCCTAATTTTAGGTCATCTGTGCAATGAAACCCTGGCTCTGCTTCCATGCTTTGCCAGTTCTTGTGATTCTTTGACTTCCTTGATCTTTGGGGGATATAAGATGATGATTGAACATACATAGACCCTCTTGGAATGATTTAAGACCTTTGGAGTGGCTCAGATGGATCCCGGATTGCTCAGGTCACAAACCCTAGATGCAGATGAACTTGAACTAATGCAGTGAAACAAAAATGCAATATGATATGATATGCTTAGACTAATGCAAAGATGAAAGATCACAAGCCATGATGTGAACTTAGTGAGGGCAAATTTGGGGTGTTTACAGCTGCCCTTATTCAAACATGAGTTAGCTGTGTAGGATGTAAGCGACGGGCTTAACAGACAAACAAGATAACTTGTGGTTGAATACCAAAGACAGTCCAAGATTTGCACTCACTGGGGAGAAGAAGAAAAAGGGATATAAATTGTAAAAGGAAAGTAAAGTATGATCATAAAGTGCGGGCGATGGAGGACGACCATCGAGCAGAGGACGACTGCTGGGGATAAAGCAATGACGGGGACGACCGACATGCTGAGGAAATAAAGGGACCATGATGGGGACGACCATCAAATAAAATTCTCTTGGGATTAAAGTAAAGGTAATGATGGGGACGACCATCAGGTTTTGCAAAGTAAAGTAAACAACGATAGGGACGACCATCGGTTCAAAGAATAAATGAAATAATGATGAGGGACGGTCATCAAAGGTGAAGGATGATCACCTAGTAGGGGACGACTTCTCTTTATCACGACATAGGACGAATGTCGGATAGAAAAGGTCGACGATGGGGACGGCCATCAGATAAGCATGATGAAGGACGATCATCAAGAGGTGAAGGACGATCACCTAGCAGGGTACGACTGCTCTCAGGATTTATCATGACATAGGACGAATGTCAGATAACAAGATCAACGATGGGGACGGCCATCAGATAAAATGATGAAGGACGATCATCAAAAGGTGAAGGACGATCACCTAGCAGGGGACGGCTGCTAAATATCACGACATAGGACGAATGTCGGCTAGAAAAGGGTTCCAATAATGGAGATTCCGCTGGGGAAAGGATGAGGAACGGTCATCCATAGGCGAAGGACGATCATCTGGCAGGGGACGGCTGCCGAAAGTATCGTGACATAGGACGAATGTCGGATAGAAAAAAGATGTTTTGCTGGGGACTTGCTGGGGAATAGTAAACACGGACGAGTGCTTACGCTTTCTAGAAAAAATAAAAGGTGTAAGTGCTTGACGATGTGTATAGATTAAAGATGCAGACGAGCATCCTTAAGACTATGATACGGACGAGTATCAGTAGAAACAAACGCTGACGCGTGTTCTAAGATGATGATACGGACGAAGACCAACTGGTTAACAAAATACGCGGACAAGTGTCGAATCTGTGGGGAAAAAGTGTGTATACAAGATACAGACGAGTATCTGTATAAGTACGAACAAGTATTATGAAGTATGAGCAAGACACGGACGATTGTTCAACTTGCTGGGGCAAAGTGTGACACAGACAGGTGTCAGAAAAGAAAGTGCATAAGTTATGAGTGTAAAAAGGTATTCTGGAAACCTGTGGGGATAGAATGCCACGGACGGGTGTCAACAAGAGTGTATTGCAACAAGTGTTTGGTTTGCAACAAGTGTTTGGGCAACCGTGCTGGGGAGCGGTGACACGGACGGGTGTCAAGAGAGTGTATAAGGATTGGTTTGGTTTATATCTGCAGGGGAATGATATGACACGGACGGGTGTCGAAAGAGTGTATATGATCATGTATTTGTGAGTGCAAAGGGGACGCTTTGGCTTTCTGTGGGGAAATATGAGGTGACACGGACGAGTGTCGAGAAGAACATGTTATGGATAAATATTTGCTGGTAGAAAGTGTTCTGGAAACTTTACTGGGGAATGATGACACAGACGAGTGTCAAAAGGAGCATGTATCTGTTTTTGAGAGTGCAAAGGGACGCTTTGGCTTTTATGTGCAAGGGATGTATTTTGTATATTTGCTGATAAGGTATTGTTGATATTTACAGGTGACTGGTTCGAACTTGACTTGCGATCATGCAATATGTTTGAATTTTGCCGTAATGCTCCGTATTAGACGGAATGCTACGCTCTAGGGGAAAAAATGATGTGAATGCTATGATTATGCAAAAGAAACCAGTTCGGGATTCGGATCCCGTTGTCGTGGAGATCTCTGGCTGATCTGCTTGGAAGGAGAATCCCAGCTGGGGATGAGATCATTGGTAGATCTGATAAAACATATGGTTATGCTTGGGGGACTAGATCACTGGTAGATCTATCTAGTAAGGAGATAACCCAGCTGGGGATGAGGAAGCTTCCGTCACTTTGTTGTGTAAGAAATTTCAGACATTACTCTTCTCGGGAGAGGCTGGAGCTCTGTGGGGAGATGGTTCCCTAACTTTGCTGAGAATGAGAGATTTGGTACTCTGTTGGGGAGAGAAAAGATCACTGAACGATCTTCCTAGAGGACTTTGTGAGGATCCTGCTAAGGATGAGGAGACTTGACAACTCAGCTGGGGAAATGAGCATTTTCTGATGCTGCTTGAAGAAGATGTGTTGGAGAAGCGATGCTTTGGCAACTTCGTTGGGGAAATGAGCATTTCAGATACTGTTAGGGGGAGGAAGTATGTTTGGCATGCCCCATGTCGCACATTGAATACCTGCAATCCTATTAAGACAAAGAAACGCATAAGTGTCCCGAGGCATCCCTTACTGGATTCCATCATAGGAGTTAGATATTCCTGGAAGTAAATACATTTCCTGCAAGCATGTAATCATAAAGGCACATCTGTTTTTATGCAAGTATTATATCATGGATATTGGACATTTTGCAAACAAAACAAAAATGTACAAGACGAAGTGCGACTGAAAATTTTGATTTTATTAAACTGGGTGCCCTGAATTGGCAAGTACAGTCAAAGAAACAAATCCCCTGAAATGAGGAGATTGTTACAAAATTGAGAAAAATAAAGGTGCTGGCAATGTTGACGACGCTTCGGTGAGCTTCCCTTTGCTATGACTCGTATGACCTTGATGTTCTTCTTATCTTGCTTTCTGAAGGAGGTTGATTCTGGCCGATGCTTTAACTTTTCGAAGCTTGCCGTGTTGTAAGTGATACAGACGAATTCAGAATGCAGTTGTTCGCTTATTCCCTTATTTTGCGTGGATCGCCCTTTCGGGTTTTCAATCCACCGGGATACCCATTTTTGCCTGAGCCGTCCAATGTGGCTTTTCAACTCAGCGGGTGTACATTTTTTCCCTTATTTTTACCCGAGTCTTTTATTCTGTTTTTGACTAGCCGGGATGCCCTATTTTTGCCTGGACATTCCATTCTGTTTTTATGTCCAGCGGGTCATTTTATGCGAAGTATTTTTTAACTACATCTGAATTCACAGGGGATAAGAAATCTTCACCATCCATAGTAGTGAGCATCAGTGCTCCACCAGAGAAAACTTTCTTTACTATGAACGGACCATCGTAGTTCGGAGTCCACTTGCCCCTGTGGTCTGTATGAGGAGGAAGGAGTCTTTTCAGCACAAGATCTCCTACTTGGTATTCCCGAAGCCTGACTTTCTAATCAAAGGCTTTCTTCATTCTTTTCTGGTATAACTGGCCATGACAGATTGCAGCTAATCTCTTCTCTTCGATCAGATTCAGTTGATTGTACCGAGAATGGACCCATTCCGCTTCGTCCAGTTTGACATCCATCAGTACTCGTAAGGAGGGTAATTCAACTTCAACAGCTAGGACTGCTTCCATACCATACACAAGTTGATACGGTGTTGCCCTAGTGGATGTTCTGATTGAGGTACGGTACCCATGCAAGGCAAATGGTAGCATTTCATGCCAGTCTTTGTAAGTAACCACCATCTTTTGCAAAATCTTCTTGATATTCTTGTTAGCTGCCTCCACAACGCCATTCATCTTTGGCCTGTAAGGAGAAGAGTTGTGGTGTTGGATTTTGAAGTCCCGGCACAATTCTGCCATTATCTTGTTATTCAAATTGGAACCATTATCAGTAATGATTCGCTCGGGAACTCCATATCGACAGATGATGTCTCTTTTCAGGAATCTGGCTACCACTTGTCTAGTAACATTTGCATATGAAGCTGCTTCAACCCACTTGGTGAAGTAATCAATGGCTACCAGGATGAATCTGTGGCCATTTGAAGCAGTCGGTTCGATCTTTCCAATCATATCAATGCCCCACATGGCAAAGGGCCAAGGTGAAGACATTACGTTCAAAGGATTTGGAGGCACATGCACTTTGTCTGCATAAATCTGGCATTTGTGGCACTTTTTGGCATAGGCACAACAGTCTGCATACATTGTGATCTAGTAGTAACTTGATCTTAACAATTTCTTAGCCATTGCATGTCCTCCAACATGGGTACCGAAAGATCCTTCATGCACCTCATGCATCAGCAAGTCCGCCTCTTTCTTGTCAACACATCTGAGAAGGACCATGTCAAAGTTTCTCTTGTACAAGGAACCATCAACATTTAGGAAGAAACTACCAGCCAGTCTTCTCAATGTCTTCTTGTCATTGGATGATGCCCCAGGTGGGTACGTTTGATCCTCTAATAAGCATTTGATGTCATGGAACCAAGGCTTGTCATCTTTAGCAATGTCCACGGAGAATACATATGCCGGTCGGTCAAGTCTGGATACCAAGATTCGAGGCACAAAATTGGCAGTTTGAACCTTGATCATGGAGGAAATGGTAGCTAAAGCATCTGTAAACTGATTTTCGTCCCGAGGGATATACTCAAGTTTGACTATTGTGAAGAAAGTCAATAATCTCCTCGTATAGTCACGGTATGGAATCAGATGCTCTTGGTGAGTGTACCATTTGCCGTTAGTTTGATTGATTACCAAAGCTGAATCCCCGAATACGGTTAACGTCTTGATCCTGAGGTCAATGGCTTCCTCAAGACCCATGATACATGCTTCGTATTCAGCTTCATTGTTAGTGCATGCAAAGGTGATTTTTGCCGAGAAAGGCATATGAACTCCTTTCGGTGTAATAAGCACTGCACCAACTCCACGACCATTCATATTAATAGCCCCATCAAACATCATTGTCCACTCTTCTTCTTCTGGGTCAGGCCCTTCAGTGTGAACAGGCTCTTCATGATCGTTTGCTTTCAGGAACATGATGTCCTCATCAGGGAAGTCAAACCTCATTGGCTGGTAATCATCAATGGGTTGCTCAGCTAGATAGTCAGACAGTACACTGCCCTTGATGGCCTTTTGAGACGTGTATTGAATGTCATATTCTGTTAGAATCATTTGCCATCTTGCAACCCTTCCGGTAAGTGCTGGCTTCTCAAATATGTACTTGAATGGGTCCATCTTTGAGATCAACAAGGTAGTGTGGGTTAACATATACTGCCTTAGTCGGCGAGCAGCCCACGCTAAAGCACATCAAGTTTTCTCGAGCAGTGAATAACGTTGTTCACAGTCGGTAAACTTTTTGCTTAGGTAGTATATTGCATACTCTTTTCGACCAGACTCGTCATGCTGGCCCAACACACACCCCATTGATCCTTCTAATACCGTTAGGTACATTATTAGAAGTCTTCCTTCAACTGGAGGCATAAGAATTGGAGGTTCTTGTAAGTACTCCTTGATTTTGTCAAAAGCCTTCTGGTAGTCTTCATTCCACCTGACCGTTTTTTCTTTTCTTAGCAATTTGAACAGGGGCTCACAGGTTGCCGTAAGGTGAGATATTAACCTTGATATGTAGTTCAATCTACCTAAGAATCCCCGAACTTCCTTTTCAGTCCTAGGTGCAGGCATTTCCTGAATGGCTTTGACTTTGTCAGGATCAACTTCAATTCCCTTTTCGCTTACAATGAATCCCAGCAGCTTACCGGAACGTACCCCGAATGTGCATTTGTTGGGGTTCAACTTCAGCTGATATTTCCTCAAAAGCTTGAACAACTTCAATAGATTTACCAGATGGTTTTCTTCTGTGAGGGACTTGGCAATCATGTCATCCACATAACATTCAATTTCTTTGTGGATCATATCGTGGAATAATGTTACCATAGCCCGTTGATAAGTGGCACCAGCATTCTTCAATCCAAATGGCATTACCTTATAACAGAATGTGCCCCAAGGTGTGATGAAGGTAGTCTTCTCCATGTCTTCGGGTGACATCTTGATCTGATTATAACCTGAAAAACCATCCATGAAGGATAACACCGAGAACTGAGCCGTGTTGTCGACCAATACATCAATGTGAGGTAAAGGGAAATCATCCTTCGGGCTAGCTCTATTCAGATCCCGGTAATCCACACACATCCGTACTTTGCCATCCTTCTTAGGCACTGGTACAATGTTAGCGACCCATGGCGGGTAACTAGTCACAGCAAAGAAACCGGCGTCCCACTGTTTTTGTACCTCTTCTTTAATCTTCATGGCCATATCCGGACGAGTACGGCGTAGCTTCTGCTTTACTGGAGGACAATCTTCTTTTAGTGGCAGCTTGTGCACAACAATGCCAATATCCAGACCTGGCATGTCTTGGTAGGACCAAGCAAAGACATCAACGTACTCTCGAAGCATGTCAATAAGTTGTTCCTTCACTGAATCTTGCAGACGGGCCCCGATCTTCACTTCTTTCAAGTCTTCTTCTGTACCAAGATTTACTGTCTCAACTTCCTCCTGATGAGGAGTGATAACCTTCTCCTTTTGCCTTAACAATCTGGCTAGTTCTTCAGGTAGCTCATAATCTTCTTCAACCCCTTCATCGGCTTTATTAATCGGATTGTCGAAGTCATACGAAGTCATAGCAGTGTTGTTGTCGGTGCAATCTGGAGGGCACTCTCTGCAAGGGTTTAGATTGGTTCATTTTAGTGATCAGTTTTATCTTGTTTAGAAAAAGTGAAAATGAAGTTATTATTTTGAAAACATTGCCATTTTATTATTTTTGTACAAAAGTGAAAAATGAAAAAGACAGTGAGCGGAAAAAGAGACTCGTTTGCAAAAGATGTCCTGATATTCATTAATTAATCATTTGCACAAAATACAAGATGGCCCTATTACAAAATGAGTCCTGACACCTTGGACAAGATGCAGGACTTGATGCATGCTTAAAAGACAGGAAATAATAATTACTCTGCAGGAGTAACTCTTATAATTTCCTGGGAAGACCGGTTGGAGACTTGGTTCCCCGGGATCCTTGGACATATCCAGTTTTCTAGGTTGCGTTCGTCTTCTTCCTCGTCTTCTAGTCTGTTCACAGCATCCGGGGTAAGCATTCCCCCACTGACAAATTTGGGCTCCGTTGCAGCCTCAGGTTGATCTTGTCGAGTTGGTCTGTAACCCAACCCGAATCTGTCTTCTTTCTTTTCTACTGGCAGCAGCTTGCCCCAGCCCTGAGCGGTACCCTCTTCAACAACCTTCCGGGCTTGTTGATATGAAGTGATGGAAGTTCCAGACACAACAGTTGCTTCATTGATGTTAAGGGCCTCAAATCCCTGACTCATAGTCCCATGGATCTCCCCATCCATCTCTATATACTTGTAAGTAGCCAGCTGGCTAACGAAAATGTCTTCCTCCCCGCAGATTGTGATGATCTGGCCTTCCCACTCAAATTTTAATTTCTGGTGAAGGGTAGATATAACAGCACCAGCGGCGTGAATCCAGGGTCTACCCTACAAACAGCTGTAGGCCGTCTGTATGTCCATCACGAAGAAAGTAGTTTTAAAGATTTGTGGGCCAATCATCACAGGTAAATCAATCTCTCCAAGCACTGATCTCTTAGAGCCGTCAAACGCTCTCACCACCAAGTTACTTGGACGTAATACCAAACTATCATATTCCAGCTTCACTAAGGCTTTCTTTGGGAGGACATTGAGCGAGGACCCAGTGTCTACCAGCACATGAGAAAGAACAACACCTTTGCATTCTAAGGTGATATGTAAAGCCTTGTTATGATTGCGTCCCTCCGTCGTTAAATCAGCATCTGTGAAGCCCATTCCATGACTGGTGTCAACATTTGCAACCACTATTTCCAGCTGATTAACCGTAATCTCTTCCGGCATGTAGGCTGCGTGCAGGACCCTCAACAGTGCATTCCTATGGACTTCGGAACACATTAACAATGATAATATAGAGATTTTGGAGGGTGTCTGATGAAGCTAGTCCACCACTTTGTAATCACTCTTTTTGATTATTCTCATGAACTCGTCCACCTCTTGTTCAAAAGACGTCTTCGGAGTTTCTTTAACAGTTGTCTCTTCGGGTACCACACTCTTCCCTTTTGCCTTAGCAGCAGCCTCTGCTTCATTGTTGGGTCTCAGTGTTTGTGAGGCAAAAAGGCGTCCGCTTCTGGTGAAGCCTCCGCCTCCCCCAACATTGTCAACTTGTGGTGAAGAGGTTGATGAATCTAGAGTGATCTTCTTTCCGTCGCAGTAGAGATCAGAGTTGTAGTGCCAAGGTATGGCATTACTGCTTTCATAAGGAACAGGTCCAGGCACCATAATGGTGACCGGACTGATTGCTGCAGCGGAAGGAACTGTAATGGTATGCGGGTCGTAATAGATTGTGACTAGAGATCTGACAGTAGGTGTTGCAGTTTGTTGTTGAAAATTGTTGTTGGGATGAACAGTTGCCGGGTCATAATAGATCGTGACCGTTGAGACATCCTCGTTAGCGTTTGTTGGTGTTGTAGGCGATTCTGTTGATAAAATGGGTGTTGATGTTGTAGAAGTAAGTGTAACTGAACTTTGGTTTGTTGAAATAATGGAAGGATTGATTGCTGGAGTTGTGGATGAATCAGTGGGAATGATAGTTGTTGTAGTTGTAGGAGGATTTGTTGTTGATGAAGAAAGAGTTGTTGATGTTGTAGGAGCCGTTGTGGTAATTTGCAAAATTCCATCTCTGATAAGGCCATCTATGCCAAGCCTTATCCTCTCACAACCATTAATAGCAGTTTTGCACGATTCGCAGCAGGCCTCACAGCTTGGGAACACCTGGCATCTTAAGAGTTGAGCTTTGACTTCTGCCAACGGTGTCCGAATCTGTGCAAAATTGTCAATCAGTGCAGATGGTTGGTCCACTTCTATGGCATTAATCCTGGGCCACCATGATTAGGCATAGGATTTCTATTAACATTTGGAGGAGGTGCGAAATTGAGAGCTTTGGAATCTACCAGATCTTGAACCTTCATTTTCAAGGCTCTACATTTCTCGGTATTGTGACCAGGTGCGTTGGAATGAAAGGCACACCTGGCACTAGCATCATAATTCTTCGGGAGGTTGAGAGGATCTGGTGGAGCCAACGTCCTTAACTTAACCAGGTTGAGCTTCAGGAGTTGTGGTAGTAGAGCGGCATAAGGTATAGGAATGGGGTCAATCACCCTATTTGCTTGAGAAGGCCTCTGTTGAAAGGGGCGCTGCTGTTGGTTGTTGTTGTTATTGATGTACGTTCTTTGTTGCGGAAAATGAGATTGTTGCTGATAGTGATGTTGTTGTTGTTGTTGTTGAGGAAAAAGTGGTTGTTGTGGAATTGGAGCCGGGATAGTAACGACTTCTATTGATCTGTGAGAATACTAGGGTCTGCCCCCGCCTGTATGAATAAAATTTGTTTCACCCGCCCTTCGGGGTCCTGAAAAAGGTTTTCTGGGATTGTTGGAGGAACTTGCACCGTTGTCGGAGATTTTGCCCATCTTCAAAAGACTCTCAATTCTCTCACCTGCTATTACTACATCAGCAAAATTGGTGGAAGAGAAAGCAGCAAGTCTATCAATATATGTTCCTTGAAGAGTGTTCATAAACATGTCAGCCATTTCTCGTTCAGACACGGGTGGTTGGACAGCAGCAGCAAGCTGTCTCCACCTCTGAGCATAATCCCAGAAGCTTTCCCTTGAAGACTGAGACATGCCCATTAGAAGGGTTCTATTGGGAGCCATGTTTAGGTTGTACTGGTATTGACGGATGAAGGCTTCGGCCAAATCTTTCCAACATCTTATAGTGGCCATGGTCAGATGCGAATACTATTATCTTGATGCTCCAGTCAGGTTGTCCTCAAAATAGAACATCCATAATTTCTCGTCCATGGTATAAGCCTTGAGTCTCCCTAAGAAAGATTGTAGATGAGTACGCGGGCAGGAGGTACCATTATATTTTTCAAAGCACGGGGGTTTGAATTTGTGAGGAATCCTCACCCCATCTACCAGCCCCATATCCATTACGTCAAAGCCTAGAGAATTCTGGGATTCCAAAGACTTCAGCTTTTCAGCAATCTCATCCAGCCTTCTGTCATACACCTCATCCCCAGCCCCAATAACTGTGAACTGCTCTTCATGAGGATCTTCTTGCAAGATCCTGCCTCCAGCAGTGTTTCCTTGAATATGCCTTGGGACATTAACATTTGGGTTCAAATGGGGCCCGAACTCTGGTGGGTCGATGCGAGGCTGCCCGCGTTCATTATTGTCGGTTCCTCCTGTTCCAGGGTGGGGCTCTTCAGGAGTCTGCCTTTCCACCAGCTCTCTCAGCCTTTCCTGGCTTTGAGCTAAGCCAGTCATCACAGCCATAAACTGGGTCATTTGATTTCTCATCTCAACCCTTTCGTTTGCCATTTGGTTTCTTACTTCATTCAGGTCCTGCTGTACCTGATCCATCTGAATGCCCGAAAGGTTTTTTCGCATTGGATACCGGTGTGTTCGGTTGACAGGGAACACTCTGTGACGAGCAATGTTTCCCGAAACCACAACAAATTGAGAAACAAATAACAAACAAAAACCTACAAAATAAAGAAAATGTTAGTATGCAATGCAATATGCTTATTTGTCTTCCAAGGGTATCCGGTTCAGAGAATGCAAGATAAAAAGACTTCAAAATAAAAGCTTGAACATAAATTTTATTGATATGAAAAAGGGTGGTGATCTCATCACGTACATTCTCGCTTTCACTCGTTTCTCTACACACTGTAATTTGAGTGTTTACAGAGTAACTTGTACAATATGATTCACACACAATTCTAACACTAGAACTACTTTATTTATACTAGTAGAAAGTAACCGATATTGGCAGTTTACTCCTAAAAATATGCCACTTGGAACTTTGCATGTTTTTGGACTTCCAATGTGTGCCATTTGTCTTTATTCAAATTTGAAAGAAACACAAATGTCCCTCCAATATTGATTTCAACTGTTGCACATTTTCCACTCCAAGGATACTCGGTCGAAGCTAATTTGTTTATGCTTAGAAAATATTCTAAGTCCACATCCTTATATTCCTTGTGTCTTCGACTCAGGCTTCTTCAACTTTGATTTAGTTGAAGACTTCTTATTTCTTCCATAAACATGATGCTAAAGTCAATGTTTCTTAAAGTTAACAAGGTGTCGAAATTAGGAGCTAACACATTCCCCCACAGTGTACTAGTAGGCATGCGGTAATGAGGAGAAATGACAGTTTCCACAGGAATTGACGCAACGACAATCTCAGAGATGACTGTCTGCTGAATCGGAGAGTTAGGATGAGGGGGTGGTTGATTCTGAGTAGACACCAAACTTTCCATCATGGAAATTATCCTTTCCAAACTATCCTTCAGAGTTGTGACTTCTTCATGGAGCTCGCGATTCTCTTGTTGTAGAGTTTCCAACATCTTCCTTTGATTAGCTCGAGTATTGTAATTATGAGTCTTCTTGCCAAGGGAACACTGGATGAAGACCAAGAAACACATAAGAACCCTGTAGAACTCTCAGGAAGTAAGACTAATTCAAACATGATGCATGGTATAGAGAATGCAAAAATGAAAAGATTTCAAAGGACAATAAGGTAAATTGCAATACTTATAAAAGGATAACACATTTTGAAATACTGAAAAACTCATTCTCATTAATATCAAAAGAGAAGATTACAATTTTGAAGTACAAGTCTCAACAATCCTAATACACGAGAAAAAAAGAAAACTAAGCCTATGGGATCATATATGATGAAATCCCAAAACTAGGCTGGTACTTCATACGAATTCTTCTAATCTCTTTCTTGTACTAGATCTCCATGCCTTCCTTATCCTTCACAAGCTGATCAACAACAGCTTTCAAAACAATAGAAGCAGGAGGAATAACAGATGACGTACTAGAGGAAAATAAATCCTCTTGCACTATCGGTCTCTTCGTGACACGTCGCTCAAGTAGCTCAATAAGATTATCTTTCAGGTTCTCTTGCATTGATGACTTCTCAAGTAATCATGTTTATCTCTCTCTCTCTCACTTCATCTTGTCCAACTCTTCTTGAAGTGTAACCTTCTCATCAACAGGAGGAATAAAGGCTGACAAAGGTAATATAGGAAACAAAGGTTCCTCGGGTGGATAAGGCATCTTGAGCTTGCAAGATCTAGATCGAAACCATTGAATATAAAACTCAGAAGGAGCAAGGTGTTCTCTTCCCAACTGACCCTTATCTTTATTATGAACCAAATGCCAAGAATGAGCGATCCTTTTCTTCATCTCTAAATGATATGCGTCATTAAGAAAGAAGAAACACGATAATGAAAGATTGCTTGTTATCTCCTTCAAGAAATACCCAAACTGTCGTCTAGCAAAGATAGGGTTATAACTAACTCCACCACATGTACCAAGAAGACGTACGCTGGGAAACATTTCACAATCATCAATAAGCACTCCAGTATCATAATATGAGCCATACCAATTCATATCCGTATGAGTAAGAGACATAAGTCTTTGAGACCATCTTCGTTTCTTTCTATTCTCAGTGAAGACATTAGACTTTGGTAGGTGCAAAATAAACCATTTGTACAGAAGAGGTGCACAACAAACGATCTCTCCATCACCTTTGGAAGTCTTCTCTAATAGAATGATACATATCTCCAAGCAAAGTAGGCACCAAATTTCTCTTCAAGAAAATATGAATAGCATGCTCGTCAACAATACCATATAGGTTGGGAAACAACACAATACCATAAATGAGAAAGGCGAGAATGGCCTCAAATGCATCTCTATTACCCATCTCGAGAGAAGTATAAGATTTCCCCATTAAGAACTTAGCTTTGATTCCACGAACATTCCCTTTAGGAACAAAACCTTTCGTTAAGATCGAATGCATTAAGACAAAGGGCTTTGACAATAACTATGGTCGTAAGCTCCTCTTCTAAACCACTGAAAAGAAACTCGTTATCCAAAATCAGCAAACCCATCCAATAGGAATACTCCTCTAAGGTCGGTACAAGCTGATAATCAGGAAAGGTGAAACAATGATGCAACGGATCATAAAACTGAACCAAGGTATGAAGAATTCCCTCCGATACATTCTTCTTCAAAATGAACAAAAGTTTTCCATAATGTTTCCAAAAATCATCAGTATCATCCACCAAAATTTCGAGCTTTCTCGACTCTCCTAAATTAGGACTCTTGAAATTGTACTTCTGAGTATTCTTCCTTTCAACATTCAAAATTTTGCATATCATCAGTACGTTAGACTATTCCCCAACCGATAATTTCCTCAAAAGGACCTCGTCTGAGTGTAGTATTGCATGACAACCACACTAGGTTTAAACCTGGATAGCTTCTGCACTATGTTCCTAAAATGGCCTGGATGGGTTAAGGGTTCTACGGTCCTCATCATGATTATCTCCAGGTCAGAAAAGTAATGCCATGATACAATTACTCGCCATGACATCAGTAATTCGAGAGAGCCTAACTGAGTGGTGATTATCGAATTGATATCGCATTGGATTACTCCACCGTGTATCTATTCGAATATCTTTGTCCTATCATAAGTTCACTATGATCCGGATACAGGATCTATCTCACTCACAAAGGATCACCAAACCAAAACAGAACAAGCAATAATAAATAAGTCAAACCAAAGAAATAAATATATCAAAGTAGGCCGAACCCGCTTAGAGATTACTCCCCAACAGAGTCACCACTTTTCTGTAGCGGGGAAATCATGAGTGTAAGCTATCAATTAACTTAACTCAAAATAAACAGAGTCTCCACCGCGCTTCTATTTCATTCCAAATAGAAAAGGAAAAAAGAGCGAATAAATCATAATGAATCTAAAAGCAAAAAGCTAAAGAAACAAGTAGAGAAAGGGTAATGAGGTAGGTTATAAAATGGGAAGGTTTTAAGCACCCAAAATGTATGTGGTACTCCATGGGAGGCCTTTGAAAATTTTATTCCTTTTGGTTTGAAAATGGTTTGATTAAATAGAGTGGGGGGTGAGAAAAGAATTATTTTTTAATATTTTTGTGTTTGGAGAGGTTTACCACCTCATGCGTATGTACCCACAATGTGCAATGTAAGATCAAAACCCAGTAGTTCATAGTACAAATAGTGAAAATTGGTTTGTTTTGATTGATTTTTTTAAGTGAAGACAATTTTTCATTTTTAAGTGGGTAGCCTCACAAATCTACCATGAGAATGAGGGCATGGCCTCATACATCATTATGGGGAGGGTGCCAACTCGGATAAAACCAACGAGTATGCCACTAAACCCCCACGAATGACAAGAAACTCAATTACATTAAACTACAACCATGGAGATATGAGAGACTTGCACTCGAATAGAAAAGTGACTCATAGTCTAAACTTGCAAAGAAAACAAAAAAAAAGGTGCACAAAGACACAAAACAACTTGAATGAGTTTGGTTCTTTTTATTTTTGAATTGAAGTCAAAATGATTAAGTTCATTGACATTTATGTAAGAAAAGAAGAAGTAAAAGCCACTTGACAAAAAGTCAAGGTTTTATTTATTAAATAGCTGAAGGTTTTAAAACAAGAATCCTTTAAAAAATAGAAGAAGTTTTGAAAATTGAAGAAGGGGAGGAGATGAAGAGGCTATCCTATAAGAAAATAAAAGAGATAAAGGAGGAAAGATCTAACCAAGTTGATGATAATTCTAAGCACAAGCACAAGAGTTCCATCCTTATAAGCATAAGCTAGTAAATGGCTAAATAAAGGCTAAAGTATCAACTCCATGATGATCAAAGCAAAGGGAAGGTCCTAGGATCTAAGTCCAAAACTCAAATTCCAATGATAAGAATAGTAACCATAGTCCAAGATCAAGATTGCAAGTTTTTTAGAGGTTTAATCCTTTATTAATATTTTTGTGTCCAAATGGACAAAGGAAAAGGCACAAGGATATAAGCATAAACATAAACATGAGTATGATAATGAATGATAAAACATAATAAAAGCATAATAAAAGTAAGGGAGATAAAGGAGCAAGAAGGAAATTAAAGAGGATAAGGTACAAGAGGGAAATTAAAATAATAATAATAATATATACATAATAGTGGTATGGTGAACTTAATCATCCACAACCAAAAGAGTAACTAAGAACTTAGTGCTAAAACCGAAAAGGTGACTGATTATGCTTAGTATCTTACACTATGATGATTAACCGATGCGATTAGAACCAAATTCGATGAAAATTGAAAGAAGATTGGGATACCCAAAGCAACTACACATCAAGCTTCAAAAGTCGTGGATCTAACGCAAATGATTAACCACCTTGGGATGACGCGACCAACACGAGGTCCGGTCCAAAACGTACAAGTATCCAATTGGATTTTTATTTCAAAGTAGGGACACATTTAGGTATATGTTAAGCAATTGCCGAGTAATTTATAGAGTAATTATCCTACAAATGAGGCCGGCCAAAACCAATTAAGGTTAACAATGTTAGTGCTAATACATGCGAGATAAACGATATGTAAATCGTCATCCGAACGCAATGCCTCACAAAAATAAAGATGAATACCAAATTGAGTTACATTCATGGTATTGTTTCGTGTTGAAGTTCAATCACTCATTTTGGTGGATTCAAGGTATGAAAATATATCACTAATTCAAATCACCTAAAGTGAATTAAATAATTCACTTATAGATCGATTTGAACTAATGAAAATTAACTCCTTTAATCTACACCCAAAGTCCATTGAATTTAAAGAGAAATCAGTCCATAAAATGTCTCCCAAGGTAAAAATAACAAGAGAGGAGAAGAGGAAGCAAAAGGAACCAAAAACAACCCCAAAACAAGTGAAAATTTCAATTTTGTTCCAGAGTAATCGGTTACTACCAGGATGGTAACCGATTACTCAGTTCAAAAACGCAGTTTCTGGTCAAAATAACACTAAGTAATCGGTTACTACCAGACTGGTAATCGATTACTCTGCACGCAGTAGCAAAACTTTGGCCAATTCAACATGATCCTTCTTTTAGAACAATTTTCAAACACCTCATGATCATGAACTGAATTGGCACAAATTTTAAAGTGAAAAAACAGTGGAATCCTTGCAATCAAACAATAATTTATGATCCAAAGGATCAACAACCAAAAGCACCAAAGATATACATCTTGAATGATGGTGATGAAGGTGTAACAATGGAGGAAGATGAATTACCAAGAAAAAACTTCAAATTACTCCACTAGCAAGCTTGATCTACTGAAATTGATGAATAAAAATGAAAAGGATGAAGGTTTAACTCAAAGTTATTCAAAAATTCAATGCAAATTCTTGATAAATTTCAAAAGAAGAAAATGAGCTTTAGGTGAATTTTGTGGTTTGGGAAGATATTTTGCAAGGGATTTTTTGGCTATCAAAAGCTTATGAAATGAGGGTGCTATTTAAAGACTTTAGGTATGGTAATTTGGTGGAATTGAGCTTGCTTTGGAAAATCAAAATTAGGCTTGGAATTCAAATTTGGAGGTAATTATCAAAAGAGTGGTGATTAGTGAAGGTATATGGTGGGAATTAATTTTGATGATGTATGAGAATTAAATGGAGATGGTCTAGAATATTCCAAATGTGATCAAATGTGAAATTGGTACCGAAATATCAAAGTTTGAATTTGCTGCCAATTTTTCAAATTTATATGCTAGTAACCGGTTACTACCAGGGTGGTAATCGATTACTACCAGGGTGGTAACCAGTTACTCAGTGCAAAATTTGAAAAATATTTGGTTTTCTTTGCACTGCAGTGGTTCTGGCTCAATTCTTTTGCGCGTCGAAGAAGGCATGGAAATAAACACATGAACATTAGAATTCCTTGAATAAATCATTTAAAACTTGAGGAATCCTTGACCAAATAAATTTGAATTATTTGGGGATCAACTTCGACTTTTTATCTATGAAATTCATTCGAGCGGTGGGACTGCTATTTTTGGTATTTTTGACTTGCTTTTCCCCTGAAAATGTTAATAAAAGAAAACAAAATATTTTTGGATTTTAATTAATAGTTAGTAAACATAAACAAATAAAAACACATAAAAGCAATGGTGATCCCCTGTGAGGCATAAACCTGCAACCAAAGAGGACTGAGGAATCAGTGCGTGATCTTGTCTGTGTACAAAATGATGCAAATGCAAACACAAAGTTAGGGGAAAAAATTAGGGTATTACACCTGTCATGCCAGAAGTCTTCATTCAAGATAATTAGCAAGAATCTTAGTTTGGTTAATCTATGATATGGTCCAAGATTTCATTTTTCAGTTTCAGCAGGGGGATTAACTAGCCTACTGTATGTATGGGCTTTTTGGTTCATTTTGAACTTGGGGATTCTACTTGCATCACATTTCTTAGTAACTTTTATTAGATGCTCCACATTTTCACTTGATGGGAACTCACATGTAATTAGTCTAACCTGTTACTAATGGTGAAGACATACATTGTTTTTCGAGTTTCAGGAACACGAACTTTATTCACATGCGCTTGGGCATTTTCATTCTTGTTGCACACTTTTGTGTTTTTTTAAACATTTTTGTAGCTGTAGTAGATCCTTTTGCTTGCCTTATTTTACTAATGTTTTCCTCCCCTAAACTAAATCCTACCATGAATATTATTCCATACTTTATAATAATTCAAACTTCTTAGGAGGCTAACTACTTTTCTGACTTCTTTTAATGCGACAGAGGTTATCATTGAGTCACAAATTTGTGCATTGATTCTTATCAAGGCTTTGTTTCCAATACTTTTTAACAATAATTTTTTGACTTCTAAGATATTTTTAAAATTCCACTGATTCAAGACTTGGTTAATCATTATTTCTCTCTCTCTTTTCTAAGACACATTAACACAGAAAGAAAGAAAGAAAAACATTAATTCAAAGAAAATTAAAATAAAGCAGTAGCAAAAAGGTGTCATACCCCCAAATTTAAAGCAAGAATAATGTCCTCACAATTAGCCTGGTGGGTTATGGCATGATAGAACAAGATAGTAACTAAGAGCATGAAATCAAAATTAATCATGAAATGGGTGATAGGTTAAGGGAGAAATACATGTCAGGCTACAAACCTACTGGTTTTCCTCATTCAAGATTTTTAGGACTTTTTTATCTTCTTCCAGAGTTTCTATACTTCCTTCATCCAACTTTGTCCATCCTTAGGAGGCATGACAGAGGTTGCCTTCTAGACAATAACATCATTTCATCCCAACTTCATTTTCTTTAGTTTTTGGGAGGAAACTAACCCATGCTCATTCTTCATAACATTGTGTACTGAAATATTCATAAGTGACAAAAATGTAATACGATGTTTTGTCAGGTCATAAGTCATCTCCAACATTTCTTACTTTTTCAACCAAATTGCAACGGGTGGCTTTGGTGAAGGCCTTCTTAAGACACCTTCCTTATTGAGTTCTTCAGCGTTCATGAACATAGAATTTCCTAACAAATGATCTTCCTTGGTTATCCCTATCCTTTGAAGGAATGGTGAAGGTGGTATTTCTTGAACAAAAAATCTTTATACCACAGATTCAGTCACGTCAGATGGCGTCTCTACAGTTGCATGTGACGTGACAAAAGACCTCCCTTTCTAAAGATCTGAATTTGATAAATCAGTAGCTTTTATGACAGTAGTGGATTGTTCTGTTTCAGTTTCTGGAGTGTCTTCTTCTAACATATCAGTGTTCCTGGCTCCCCATACTCCATTGAGGTTAGGGTAGTAGCAATTTCACGAATTTTATTCTCCAAATTTTTTATACAATCCTTTTGATCTTGAAATTTCTACTTTGTTTCTTGGATGAAACTTTTCATAATATACTCCAACATGTTTGTTCCATTAGTTGTCACACTTTCATTTGGAGCATAACTAAGGTGATTCCTCCATATTTCACAAGCAAAATGAGAGTCATATGTCATGTTATTCACTGGTTTAGGAACTGTCAAGCCAGGTGGCTTCATTAAGGAATTCAACATATTGTGTATTTCAACCAATTAAATAACCAAAACACTGGTTTGTCAGACCTTCATTTTGTAGAAATCAACTTACACATGCAACATTTTTCCATACATGTCGTGTCACTGAAAGACGGAAATGATTAAATGCTCAAATGAAAAATTTACAAACTTCAATAAAAAAATCAAAATATTAATGAAACAATCCCCGACGAAGGTGCCAAAAACTTGATGGCTAATTTTTGTATGTGCAAGTTTACATGGTCAAATTAGTAACAACTAATAAGAAAAGTATCAATCCCACAAAGATTGTATTAAGCATAACAATTTTCATACAAGAAGTTCTTAAGTGAGCATAAGCAAAGGTAATAAAATAATGGTATGTGTCACGTGGTTAAGAAAGTGGAAAATAGAAAAGATAGTTTAGGTTAACAAAGAGTGAAAGAATATGCTGGACCATGTTCCATTTAATGAATTCATCTAATGTAGGCTTCTGATGCGTTATGTCATGACATATAAGGTCAAAATATGATCTTAAGGTGTATCATTACAACATCATAAACATATACATCAAAGCAATGTGATAAATTTCTAAGCCTCACTTATAACCTTGGTGCATGTATGGGTTCATTCAGAAGTTCCCCTATGAGTATAACTCTGTATCTCTAAAGTAATTAATCTAGTGAATATCTTTATCCTACTATTTCCAACCATATTTACTTATGAGTTCCACTTGTTAAAGGATCTCTCAACATCAACAAGTTATTATCTACTCCCAAAGTGTCCATACAAAGGAATAAATATATAACATAAATTCACACGAGTAAAATATATCAAGATAACTCACTTATAACATTTAATAAATTAATAATTCATTAAACTTTACATTATCCAAAAAAGAAAGTTTAGCGCAAAATGAGCAAAATAAGCACAACAAAGAAAGATCTTATAAACATTCATAAGAAAGAAGATAGAAATGATAAACCTAAGGGTGACACATTAATCACTTGCAATTTGTTAAATAATAGGTGATGACTTCTGCCACGCCTCCCCTTGCCTCTTTGTCTTTGTATTACTTTATTTAACTCTGAAAATTTTTCTAAAGTTCCAGAACCTTTTTCTTCATTGCAATGCATCTCTATTTATAGAGGTTTCTCAACTTCATATTATCTCTCTTTTGCTCTTTAGGCCTTTACAATGATCCATTTACTTAAGCCTAAAGAATAAAGCATATTACTTTATGTTGTATTATGATAGTACAATGCACATGGGAGATAACATGCCATTGTGGCATTATTGCAGCAGCAGTAGTAGTGCAAAAGTAACAAAGGTACAACAGCAGGCCTTGACAGTCTTTTTAGAGTTTTTTTTCTTGTAGTGTTTCATTCTTATCTATTCATTTTCTCCTTTGTCTTATAGCTTTCATCCTTATCCATTCATTTTCTCCAACTTAGCCCTATTTTCTTCTCAAATCTCTGCCACGTCAACATTAAAATTGAAGTTGAGAACTCATGCCAATTTTGTTTTGCTCAAGGCCTGCTGGATGGTGTTCAAATATTCCTGGCGTGACTGAACTCGTCACCTGAGCTAATTCTACACAAGCATAAAACATATAAAATTGACAAATGAGAGTACTTAGTGTGCTTTACCCTAAATTAACTAAAGTAACATATAACATAAATAAATGACATTACTCAAGATACAAATTACCCTAAAATTCAAGTATAAAAGGATTAAATATCTCACATAAAGTGAGTTATCAAACCCCCAAACTTGAATCATTACATGTCCTCTGGTGATAAGACAAGTAACATCAAACTAATAAATGTACAAAATCTATAAATCACCAACACATTTCTTGCAACCAGAATCTTTCTCAAAGGAGTATATCTAAACATTTGCACAACTCTGTCTTTACCATATTTTAGCTCATTTAGTGCGTGTGTGCACCCATGATGTTGACTGTCATGCCAAAATTCTTTATTCAATATAATTAGCCTAAATATTAGTTTGGTTGATCTATCTTATGGTCCAATATTTCATTTTTTAGTTTCAGCAGGGGGATTAACTAGCTTATTATATGCATTGGCTTTTTGGTTCATTTTGAACTTGGGGATTCTACTTCCATCACTTTTCTTAGAAAATTTTGCTAGATGCTCCATGTTTTCACTTGACGGGATCTCACCTATAATGAGTCCAGCTTGTTACTAATGGTGAAGACATCCATTGTTCCTCCAACTTTGGACACATGAACTTTATTCATATGCTCTTTGGCATTTTCATTCTTATTGCACACATTTGTGTTTTTTTATAACATTTATGTAGATATAGTAGATCCTTCTGCTAGCACTATTTTACTAGTGTTTTCCTCCCCTAAACTAAATCCTACAATTAATATTATTCCATACTTTAGAACAATTCAAACTTCTTAAGAGGCTAACTCCTTTTCTGACGCGATAGAGGTTACCATTGAGTCACAAATTTGTGCATTTATTCTTATCAAGACTTTGTTTCCAATATTTTTAAACAATCTAATGAAATATATTTTAAGAATTTTTTTGTTGAAATTCCACTGATTCAAGACTTGGTTATTCATTAATTCTCTCTCTTTTTTAAGACACATTAACACAGAAAGAAAGAAAAATCATTAATTCAAAGGAAATTAAAATAAAGCAGCATCAAAAAGTTGTCACACCCCCAAACTTAAAGCAAGAATAATGTCCTCACATTTAGCCTAGTGGATTATGGAATGATAGAACAAGACAAAAACTAAGATCATAAAATCAAAATTAATCATGTAATGGTTGATAGTTTAAGGGAGAAATACTTGTCAGGCCTACTGGTTTTCCTCATTCTAGATTTTTGGGACTTTTTTCTCTTCTTCCAGAGTTTTTCTACTTCCTTCATCCAACTATGTTCAACCTCGGGAGGCATGTCAGAGGTCGCCTTCTGGACAGTAACATCATTTAATCCCAACTTCTTTTTCTTTAGTTTTAGGGAGGAAACTAAGGCCTTTACATGCTCATTCTTCATAACACAATGTACTGAAATATTCATAAGTGACAAAATAGAAATATTACGATTTGTCAGATCATAGGTCATCTCCAACATTTCATACTTTTTAACCTAAATTGCATCGTGTAGCTTTGATGGATGCCTTCTTAAGACACCTTACTTATTGAGTTCTTCAACCTTCATGAACATATACTCTCCTAACAAATGATATTCCTTGGTTATACATATCCTTTGATGGAATGGTGAAGGTTGTATTTCATGAATAAAAATTCTTGATACCCCGGATTCAGTCACATCAGATGGCGTGTCTATAATTGCAAGTGACGTGACAAAATACCTCCTCATCTGCAGATCTGAATTTGATAAATCAGCATCTTTTATGACAATAATGGATTGTTCTGGTTCAGCTCCTAGAGTGTCTTCTTCTATTACTGTCTTCTTTTAGAAATAAGTTTATACTTGTAGCCGTCGATTATGTTTCAAAGTGGATCAAAGCTATAGCTTCTCCAACAAATGACACAGGAGTAGTCATAAATCTTTTCAAGAACATTATCTTCCCAAGATTCGGTGTGCCAAAACTCGTCATAAGTGACAGAGGCTCTCATTTCATATCTAAAATATTCTATAAACTCTTACTAAAATATGGAGTAAGACACCGAGTAGCAACACCTTACCATCCGCAAAATAATGGACAAGTAGAGGTTTCGAATATAAAGATAAAACAAATCTTAGAGAAAACTATTGCTACGTCTAGGAAAGATTAGTCTACTAAGTTACATGAAGCTTTATGGGCCTACAAAAAAACTTTTAAGAACCTATCGAAACCATACCATTCAAGTTAGTCAACGTAAACTCTTGCCACTTGCCAGTAGAATTAGAGCACAAAGCCCATTGGGCAATTAAAACTCTTAACTTTAACTATATTGACGCAGGTGAGAAACGTGTATTAGACTTATATGAATTAGAAGAACTAAGACTAGAAGCTTACGAGAATGCCCACATATATAAGGAAAGAACAAAGAGATGGCACGACAAGCGTATTTCTAGAAAAGAATTTAGTGTGGGAGACGTTTTTCTCCTATTAAACTCTAGGCTTAGATTGTTTCTTGGTAAATTAAGATCCAGATGGTCCGGTCCTTTCCAGATAACCAAGGTTTTAGTTAGTGGTTGTAACACGGTGGGAGAACTGACTTTCTATAAATGTTGTGGATAGCAAGAGTCGCCACCGACTTTTATTTTATTCAAGTGAAAAGGACATAAAAGAATAGGAAAGACCTATTTTAAAAGACTTGGGTTCGGGGGGTAGGTTATATAAAGGGAAGGTGTTAGCACCCTTTATATCCATGGTTATCCATGGGCTCTTAGTTACTTAGCTCACTTTAATTGTTTTTGGAAAGTGTAGTGTGTGATTAGAAATTTTCTAAGTACTTTATAATGATCCTCGTATGGATGTATACAAAGCCTTGTTTTGAAAAATGTTTAAGAAAGTGAGGTGTAAAAAAGTAATTTTAAGAAGTGAGCAAGTAACTAGGAGGTACCTACCCTAGATTAAGTCTTTCATGTTCTCGCATGTTCTTTCAAGTGAAAGACTATCCATATTATTAAGGAATAGGTAGTCATTATCTTGGATGTGTTTAAGGGACAAGCATAGGGTCATCGTATGGTCATAGAAAGCAACTTAAGGGATGTCTTTAGCGATTCGTAGGGACTATCATCATTATTCGAAGGGACAAGATCATTATTTCGTAGGCAACCTCGAAGGGACTTGATCTTTTAAACTGTAGGGACTTGATGATTTATACTTGAAGGGACTTTGCGTAAGACATTCCTATATTCGAGGTACTTGACCATTATTATTTTAAGGCAACCAAGAGGAATACCCTAGAAAGTGCAAGATGGCGATCAAAGATCGACTTACGTGTGTGAATGTTTTTTTTTCAAATATTTATCTTTTTTAAATTAGTTATCTAAATTAAATTAAATGCAAATAAGTTTTCCACACCCTATTTACTAACCATACAATAAAATATTAATAATAAAATAAAGACGGAAAATAAATCTAGAATTATTACATGGCTTTGGGATAGTTACAATATAATTGGATAATAATAAATAATAATAATAATAAAGCAAATAAATAGAGAAATAATAATAATAAAGCAATAAATAAATATTAGAAAAAAAGAAAATAAAGAAAATAATAATGAGGAAATAAAAGAGAAATTAGAATTTTTTTAAAGAAATTAAATAAGTTAGAATTTTAGGGTTTATAAGAATAATATAAGTTTAAAGGATTTAATAATAAAAGGATAATATATTACAAAATAAAGAAAAAGTTATTATAAAAGAAATATTTAGGGTTAAGAAAAAATTAGGTTAAATTTTTAATGTTAATGAGAAAAATTAGGGTTTAGAAAATAATTAAGGTTTTTTAACATAATTAATTAAAATAAATGAGTTTTTATTTACAAAATATATATAAAATAAAAATTATGTAAAAATATATTATAAAATTAATCAAAATATTATAATTAAGAAAAAATTATAAAGTTAATAAAAATATAAAGTTTAATTATTTATACAACATTATTGGTTTTAAAATTAAATAAATTAATTAAGAAAATAGAAAAATAGGAAAAAAATAGCCAAAAAGATAGGACCTGGGATTTGAACCCAGGTCCCTTACCTCAATCAGCATAGCACAAAACCAACTGAGCCAGCACGCACTGGTGATAAACATGTGAGGCCATATCATTATATATTCAACCTGCAAACAAAAATAGATATGTGAAAAAAATGCTGGAACCAGGGATCGGACCCAATCCTCCTGCCTCAATATGCGTACAACCAACCAACTGAGCCAAGCAGCGCTTCTGAAATATAAATACAAACAAAACATAATAAAATAAACAAACTTTAAAAATCCAAATTTCGCGCCAGACTTCATCTTCTTCCTCTAGCTTTCCAGTTAGGTTATAGTGACAGTCGTTCGTCACTAAAGCTTGTAGTGACAGTTTTTACCCGTCACTACATGTCCTGCAAATTGAAAAACGCACAACACACAAAATAAATTCAATCTATTTATTCAAATCAGTCAAGGGTAGTGATATGAGTCTAATTGGATCCTTAATTTCACGTGAAATCACCTCTATCCATGATTCCCAATTTCAAGCTTTAAAAATCCTAAGAATGGTGATATACGATTACAGCCACAAAACTTCAAGAAATTATGCAGGAACAATCTAAACATCATCACAAACAATAATATGAGGTTACAATTTGTTAATAATACATAAATAAAGGGAATTGGAAAATTGAAAAAAAGAAAAAAATTGAGGTTCGGTTTATGCATTCTTAAATGTTTTAGATGCAATTGATGATGGGTTTACATTCAATGATGTTCAAGGAAGCCAATGAAACCTTTAAAAACCTTTGAGAGGGGCTAGAAGACCAAAACCGAATCTTGAATTTTCTTGAAATATTTGGAAGTGACAATGGCTCATTTGCTCTGAATTTTTCGTCCCTCTTGCTTGCATTAGGTTTGTGTATATGTAGTCAGTCAAATTTGGTCAAAAACTTATGGATTTGTGGGCTTGTGAAGATTGCTTGATCATGAAGTTTCCTCACTTTCAAATATTCAAAAAATCTCATCTAACCTTTCTATTTTTGGTCCAATCTGACTTTAGTTGATTTCCAATCATTCTAAATATAATTCAAATGATTTTCAATCAAAGATTTCATGCTTTATTTGACTTTTCATATTTTATATATATTTAAATTGAATTTTAATGAATAAAATCCAAATAAATATAAAATAAACTATACAAATCTGAAAAAATAATCATTGGGTCATGCATGATGTCATTGTAAGGATTGGATTACAAAATTGCAAGCCCATTTGGAAAACTTTGGTTTTAAGACCTCATTTGCTCAATATACCCCTTAAAAATTTCCCAACTTTGCAAAGGCATAAATCCCTCAATTTTAAAGCTATGAAGGTGTTCTTGGACATTTTGGAAAGCTTAAAGAGTCCTCTAACCAACCTCTTTAGTATCATGTCCATATCCTTTATCATTTTCGAATTATGCCCTTTGGAAGATGTTGACTTTTTGTTGACTTTTGAAATGACCTATAATGTTTTAGCTCATACCTTCTAAATGAAGCATTTTTAGGCTTGGCCTGGGAGACACAAAGTTGTAGAGAATTCAATTTCCTTCAAAATGAGCTTTGGATGGGAATTTTTTGATGAAGCATGTGAAAGTTATGGCTGGTCAAAGTTCAGTTGACTTTCCTTAAAAAAACCCTAATTTAGAATCTCTTGATTCTTGATGATCTGAAACTTCCTTGATGAATCATGATCAACCCTTGATAAAATGATGAATTTTACTTCACAAACTTGATGTTGGCAAAAAATATTGAAGTTTGACTTTAGTTTGACCACAGTTGACCTCAGTTTGACTTCTTAACTGTTTTGACTGATTTTTTGCATATCTGATCATCTGACTGGGCAAACTTATTGGGAAAGCTTTGAAACTTGACATGGGGATTCTTGAATACAAGTTGAATGTTATGAAGCTCTCATGAGGTCTTGAAAATCATTTTAACCTGAAGAAACACAAAACCCTAGTTTTTGACACTTTGCTTAGGAGGAGGCATTGTCTGAGGAAACTTCTACACTTCTTGACCAATTGGGAGTCTTGAGGAACTTATGATCATTTAGAAGTCTTGAGAGAGATTGTCTTGATTATGGGAGGGAAAAATTTGGGGTACAACAGCTTCCCCTTGTTCAATTTTTTGGAATCTGAGGAGTTAGATTGGCATGTACGCCATTCGTGACTTGAAGATTGAAGAGGATTGAACACAAAAGCCCAAAAATTTGCACTCGCTGGTGTGTAGAATGATACCGTTGGTTGATCGTGATGCTTGAATGGGCTTAAAGATGCCATTTGAATAAAGAGTCTTCTGATATGCTTCTTAAATATGGAGATGAAATTTTTGGGAAGAATAAACGAAGACCCAAAAATGAGATAACCTGCGGGAAGAATAAACGACGGCCCGAGGTAACAGGATAACCATTAGGAAGAATAAACGACGGCCCAAGGTCAATTGATTTTTGGGAAGAATAAACGACGGCCCAAAAATGAGATAACCTGCGGGAAGAATGAACGATGGCCCGAGGTAACAAGATAACCATTGGAAAGAATAAACGACGGCCCAAGGTAAGTTGATTTTTGGGAATAATAAATGACGGCCCAAAAATGAGATAACCTGCGGGAAGAATGAACGACGGCCCGAGGTAACAAGATAACCATTGGGAAGAATAAACGACGACCCAAGGTAAGTTGATTTCTGGGAAGAATAAACGACGACCCAAAAATGAGATAACCTGCGGGAAGAATAAACGACAGCCCGAGGTAAAAATATAACCATTGGGAAGAATAAACGACAACCCAAGGTAAGTTGACTTTTGGGAAGAAAAAACGACGTCCCAAAAATGAGATAACCTGCGAGAAGAATAAACGACGGCCCGAGGTAACAAGATAACCATTGGGAAGAATAAACGACGACCTAAGGTAAGTTGATTTTTGGGAAGAATAAACGACGGCCCAAAAATGAGATAACCTGCGGGAAGAATGAACGATGGCCCGAGGTAACAAGATAACCATTGGGAAGAATAAACGACGGCCCAAGGTAAGTTGTTGATGAAGTTTGTCTGCTGGAGAATTAACCTGAAAAACAAGGTTAGTTTGGTGCAAATATAATTATATATATAACAATCTGCAAGATAATATTTTATGAGAATGCGTATGATGTGATATGATATGATATGACGTATGTATGAACTATGTAGCTGAAGCGTATAAGTAGCTTCGTAGAACAACTGCTGACTGGGGAAAATAAATCCCGATTAGTTGTTAAGGAGTATGAAGATTTCGTTTCCGTCTTGTTTTAAGAATATCGTACTTGGAACCTTCTCGTTTTCGTTCGCCGTACTTTTTATTGAAGAAATAAGTTCCTGAATATCCTGACTGAGGATAAAAGAGATGGACATAGATCCGGGAGACTTAATTCTTCGGAGGATATGAAAATGCTTGAACATTTCGTCGAGTGGGAAGTATAAGATATTACTTGAAGTATTTTGTATGGATATCCGTAAGGATTAACCTGTGGGGATGAACCGGCGAAGCTTCGTTGAATTCCCACCTCCGTTCGTTCTTAGTAAATGCTATTATTGTATTTTATGCATTTCTGGTAAACATTAATCATATTCAAAGGCATATATTCATTCAAACATAATCAATGGACGTTTTTTGCTTTAGTAAAAAGGGGAAAAGTAAAGCTGAAAGAGGGAAAAGTAAAGCTAAATAAAAAGGGAAAAGTAAAGCTGAATATAGAAATTGAATTTTTTCTTATTCTTAAAAATAGACCTATAACTAGACATGTTTTAATACGGAGACGGAAATCCTAGTAAGAGGAATTCGTCAAAGAAATTTTTACAAGGAAAAATAGCTATGTGTAAATAACCCTATTGAGTTCCAACTTTGTTATTTCCATTATCTTCAATTATCTCATCTTCAGCTATTGGAGAGGAAACGATTGGACTGATCGATATCTGTTGAACTTGACGTAAATAACACAACTAATAGAGGTTGCATGGGTGATCTAACGAGACATAGTTATACTCTTTAATCCCTAACTTTTGCCTGGATTGCCCTTTCAGGTTTTCAATCCACCGGGATACCCTTTTTTGCCCAAGCCGCCTTTTCAGGTTTTCGACTTGCCGGGTGTACATTTTTTTATATATATCCCTAATTTTTTCCCGAACCCTTTTGGTTCGCCGGGATGCCCTTATTTTTTCCTAGGCCAGTCAACCTAGCGGGTCTCTTTTCATGCGTAGTATTTTTTAACTATGTCTGCATTCAGAGGCTGTGGGAAATATTCACCATCCATAGTGGTAAGCATCATGGCACCTCCAGAAAATATTCTTTTAACAACAAATGGCCCTTCATAGGTGGGAGTCCATTTGCCCCTAGGATCACCCTGTGGTAATATAATACGCTTGATTACCAAATCACCAGTCTGATACACTTGCTGCTTAACTTTCTTATTGAAGGCCTTGATCATACGTTTCTGATACATCTAACCATGACAAACGGCTGCCTGTCTTTTTTCATCAATCAAGTTTATCTTGTCAAGTCGAGTCTGAATCCATTCATCTTCATCAAAGCTTGCATCCTTCATAATTCTCAAAGAGGAAATCTGAACTTCAATGGGTAAAACTGCTTCCATACCATAGACAAGGGAAAATGGGGTTGCCCCTGTTGAAGTACGCATGGTGGTTCGATAATCATGAAGAGCAAATGGTAATATCTCATGCCAATCCTTATATGTAACTGTCATCTTTTGCAAAATCTTCTTAATATTCTTGTTGGCGGCTTCCACTGCGCCATTCATCTTTGGACGATATGGAGAAGAATTGTGATGTTTAATCTTGAACTGCGTGCAGAGATCAGTAATTATAGTGTTGTTCAAATTAGTACCATTATCTGTGATAATCCTTTCATGGATGCCATATCTGCATATAAGATTATATTTGATGAATCGAGCCACAACATTCTTAGTAACAGAAGCAAATGAAGCTGCCTCTATCAATTTTGTGAAGTAATCAATAGCTACAAGGATGAAACGATGTCCGTTAGAGGCAGTAGGTTTGATTTCACCGATCATATCAATGCCCCACATGGAAAAAGGCCATGGAGCAGTTAGAAAATTCAACGGAACTGGAGGCACGTGAACCTTATCAGACTAAATCTGGCATTTGTGACAAGTTTTGGAGTGTTGATAGCAGTCAGCTTCCATGGTAGACCAATAATAACCTGCTCTCAGAATCTTCTTAGCCATTGTATGCCCACTAGAATGAGTACCAAAGATCCCATCATGCATGTCTTCCATAATCTCTACTGCTTCTTTCTTATCCACACAACGAAGTAAAGTCGAATCATGGTTACGCTTGTACAAAACCTCCTTAGAAACTTTTTATCATTGACAGATGCCCCTTCAGGGAACTCCTGAGCTTCAAGATACCTCTTCACTTCATGGAACCAGGGCTTTTCTTCTACTCATTCAGTACCCACTTCATTGCAGTATGCAGGTTTATCAAATCGATCAATAGTAATTCTCAGAGCTTCATCCTCCCAACTGATTTCAAACATAGATGCCATGGTAGCTAATGCATCTTCCAACTGATTCTCTTCTCGGGGAATATGTCCAAAGGTAATATCTTCAAAGTACGGGATCAAAGACAACACATGCTCTTTGTAAGGGATGAGATTAGGATGTCTGGTATCCCAAACTCCTTTAACCTGACTGACTACTAAGGTTGAATCTCCATACACATCCAAAAATTGAATCTTCATTTCAATAGCAACCTTGATACCCATGATGCACGCTTCATACTCAGTCATATTATTGGTACATTTAAAACAAAGCTTTGCAGTAACTAGTGTATAACAACCTTTAGGAGATATAATCACAACACCAACACCATTACCAAGCGCATTAGAAGCTCCATCAAAAACCATAGTCCATCGGGATCCTTGTCCAGGTCCTTCATATTGTCTAGGTTATTTAGTAACAATCATAATGTCCTCATCTGGAAACTCAAAATTCATAGATTGGTAGTCATCCACTGCTTGATGAGCCAAATGGTCAGCTACTACACTTCCTTTGATTGCTTTCTGAGTAGTATATTGTATATCATATTCTGTCAAGATCATTTTCCATCTTGCTATTCGTCCGGAGAGAGCAGGTTTCTCAAATATATACTTGATCGGATCCATTTTTGAAATCAATAAAGTGGTATGAGTCAACATATACTGTCTTAGTCGGCGAGCAGCCCATGCCAAAGCGCAGCAAGTTTTCTCGAGCAGTTAGTATCTTGTTTCACAATCGGTAAACTTTTTGCTAAGGTAGTATATTGCCTGCTCTTTTCGACCAGACTCGTCATGTTGCCCCAACACACACCCCATTGAGTTATCCAATACTGTCAAATACATAATCAAAGGTCTTCCTTCAACTGGTGGCATCAATATAGGAGGTTCCTGTAAGTAACTTTTAATTTCATCAAAAGCTGTCTGGCATTCATCATTCCATTCCAATGCTTGATTTTTCTTCAATAACTTGAAGATTGGTTCACAAGTAGCAGTCAACTGGAAAATAAATCTTGCAATGTAATTCAATCGTCCCAGGAAACCTCTAACTTCTTTCTCAGTACGAGGAGTAGGCATCTCTTGTATAGCTTTTACCTTTGCTGGATCTACTTCAATACCTTTACCACTAACAATAAAACCCAGATGTTTACCAGATCTAACTCCGAAAGTGCATTTGTTTGGATTTAACCTCAACTTGTATTTCTTCAACCTCTCAAACAACTTGTGCAGGTGATTAAGGTGCTCTTCTTCATTATGAGATCTGGCTATCATATCATCCACATATACCTCTATCTCATGGTGAATCATATCATGGAACAAAGCTACCATAGCATGCTGATATGTTGCCCCAGCATTCTTCAAACCAAATGGCATTACCTTATAGCAGAAAGTGCCCCATTGTGTAACAAATGTAGTCTTCTCCATGTCTTCAGGTGCCATCTTGATTTGATTATACCTAGAGAAACCATCCATAAAAGAGAACACCTTATGTTGAGCAGTGTTGTCTACTAGAACATCAATATGTGGAAGTGAAAAACCATCTAGTTAGGATCCAGACAAACTCTCTAATAAGAAATGTATCCATAACTTCTTATCAGGAGTATGGGGTTGAATTCTTCTGACATAAGACCTTAAGTGCAGTTTCGTACAAGACACACCATTATACACCACAAAAGTAGGAACTTTGAAACCCATAGGGATGGAGACTCCAGAAATCAAACTCAAATCTTCAAAGTCAAACCCAGAATTCTTCTGTAGTTCCATAGCATTCATTCTGTCTACCATCATCTTATACTTCTCCTCACTAGCAGGATCATGATAATAGTTCTCCTCAGAATCAGAATCTTCCATAGTGTCATGGAGACTGCCTCCTTCTCTCTCAGAATTTTCAGACTCAAGATTCTCAACCTCTTCTTTTGTCTTCACAGGACCTCTGAATCTTCTACCCAGGTTGATGAGGCCCACTGATTTTCTAGTCTTCTTCTTTTTCTTAGTCAGAAGTGTCTTCAGCTCATCTTGTCCCTTTGACAAATTCAGAATCATTTCTTGAAATTGTGCATTCTGAGTCTGGAGATCCTTAATCGTTTGTTCGAGAGCCATTTCTACTGAAATAAACAGCGAGAAGATAAGATACCTATTCATAAGAAACCTGTAATGCAATGATATGGTATGTAGATGCATATGAAATGTTTTCAAGGACCATGGGATTTAAATTTGTTTAAACAAAAAACAAAAAACAAAATTTTATTAGTAAATACTTAAGATAAGTTTTGCCCTTTGGGCTTACAAAGAAATGACAATAAGATACAAAAGATAAATGTATGGGGTTTTAAGTCTCCCATGGATGTTTCCTCTTTACGTGGAGGTACTTATTGAGGTTTTGCTCCTCGTGAAGTTGCCTTGTTAGCTCCAGAATTCTTTCTTGACCAGCTCTGAAATGAGTCTCAAAAGTATCCCTTTGCTCCTTCAACTGAATCCAGGACTTCTGCAACTCTTCCAAATCAGTGGGCATGTCTGGATGAAGGATGGTATAAGGAACATCTCCTTCAGCAACAGGCTCCATAGTGACTGGTAGAACAACAAGATATGGCATCATAAGAGTCTGAGCACGAGATCAAACCCATATGAGATAAGGCTCTATAGGAATAGAATACTTTGGCTCCAAAGTGTTGCTGTCAATCTTGTTCACCTTGTGTTCGCTGTGATTTCTGACGAACAACCTCTGGTTAACCAATCTCTTACAGGACTGGGTTACTTGCAGGACCAACCAAACAAGTCCTAGGACACATGTGCAATTTGTTGTCGAATTACTCTTAGTGTTGATAATTATTTGTGGTTTGTTTTGTTAATGATGTAAAAATATTGAATGTTTTGAATGTAAAAAGTAAAATAAAGTAAAAGTTGAACAAAAGTAAGAAAATGGAAGAAAGAGTATAAAATTTGCAGGAAAATAAAGAGACTGAAAGTAAAGTAATTTGACGAAATAAGACTAGTAATTTAAATAACTTAAATGAAAATGGTGTTCAACACATACATTTCTCCAAATATCAAACTCATTTCTCTCACACTGGGTACTTAGAGTATTTTACAGGATTATTGTACAAGTTTTTCACACCCAGAATTCTACAACAACTACCCTATTTATATACAAACAAAATAACTGCCTAAAACGGAAGAATCCTAACTAATTGACACTTGTCAATCTGCATGCACTCTTCTTTGCCTGAAGCTTCCATGCGTCCAACTGCCAAAGGTTGTAACTTTTAATTTTGAATCCTTCCTCTTTGTAACGAAACGTTACATCTCTTCGTCTTGTCGAATTTGTCGAAGAGGACAAAAAAAACTCTTCAAACCTTACAAGATAATGCTTTTGTCGAAAACCTTATCTTCTGTCGAAGTGTCGAAAAAACATACTAATTCTTTAAATTTTGTCAAATGCTGAACTATGATAAAAGATCTTCAAACTTTGTTTGCTGGAACATTCTTTGTATTCCTGTCGAAATACTTGAGCATCTGGTTTTGTCAAAAAAAAAACTCCTGAACATCTTTATTTCTTTTCTCCTTTATCTAGTGACTATCTCCTTAGCAAAAAATGATTTTACATCTTAAACTCATGGTGTCAAAATTATGTGCCTACAAATTGCCCCCCCAGCAAATATGTTTCGACTAAACTCTGGAGAAATCATCCTTTGCTGTCGAAATTATTCTGACACCATGTCAGTTTCATTAATTGTAACGTGACATTGTTAAGTCCCAAGAAAAACCATGATTTCACTTTTTCCTGAAAACGTGTCATCTAGCCCACGTTTAGACACGACCTTCCATAACCCTATAACCTAGCTAATCATGGGTTCTCACCAACCATCACTTTTTGATCATCACCGTTGATCAACAGGACACGTATCCCATGACCAAAAACTGAAACGTTTTTTTTCTTCCTTTTCTCTTTTTATTTTATCATTTTTCTTCCTATAAATATCTTTTTCCAAACCCTTTCATCTTTTTACACTCTTAAACCTCTTCTTCTTCATCAAACAAACGTTTTCAACTCCATTAATCCTTCTGCAACTCCAGCTCAAACTTCACTTAAACAATGGCTCCTCCAAAGAACGTTGCTGATCACGGTGCTAAGAAAGCAAAAAGGACCACTGATCTTCCTCCTGCTCACATGTTACCTGGGCCAATACAAGTAAACCAACAACAATATATTCCAGAACCTCCAAACGAGAGAGAGAAGGCCAACATCTACCGATCCCAGGTACTGATTCCTATTTTAATTTCTGGGGTTTGCCAAGCAATGTTAGGTCCACTTTCTGATCCTAATGCTGATCAAGAACGCTTAAAAGATTTTTACCCTTCTTATTCTGCCTCAAAACCAATAGGTGCAAGTAAGAACCTTCAACCCACTGAAACATCCTCCAAAAGACCTAAAACCCCTTTAGCTTCGACAGACCTAGATTTATCATATTTAAATCAAAATAGGATCTTTAGGAGCCCTCCCTTGACAAAAGATCCTACGGATTATCTAGCTTGGCTAAGTAGAGTCGAAAAGGCTAAGGGAAAATTTTGGAAGAAAACAGGTATCTATGACCTAATTCAACTGTCGAAAGAAGGACCACGTTACTGCCAAAACATGTTGCTGGCTTCCCTATATTTTTGGGACAGCACTTACAACAACTTTCACCTCCCCTGTGGGATGGTCACCCCAACCCTCTTTGACATAGCAGCCATCACAGGTCTTAGCCCTATAGGAGAAATTTTCAACCCTGGACATTTAAACAAAGACCCTATAGGATTCGACACAAAGCATGCTGGTTACTCCTTGTTTATTGCACATCATCAAGGTAAAGACACTGAAGAGGTCTCTGACAAAGAACATGTGGCTTTCCTCACTCTGTGGCTAGAAAAGTTTGTCTTCTGCACTAGATCTCTTCAAGTTGCCAGGAGTTACATCACTATTGCCAACCAACTTCATGCTGGAGTTACCTTTTGTCTAAGTGAAATGCTTCTGGCGAACCTTTATGAGTCTCTTAGCGAAAGTGTAAGCAACCTGAAGACTATCAAAGAGAAGGGAAACATCAGCCTAATAGGTCCTTTCTGGTTTCTACAACTGTGGCTGAATGCCACATTTGAAACCTGCATTCCCATCAAGAACCCAGTGGACGAAGAAGAAGTAAAGGATAGGCGTGTCGAATGGCCTAGGCTGGTCCAACTAACTCCAACTGATGAAGGGATAAGCCTTCGACAAGCCTTCACCAGCTATGTGATGATGTTTTCAAAACGTTACAAATTCACACCATCCATGGCACCCTTCGCCAACAGGACTGTAGGTCCTAAATGGTTCACCAGACAGCTCCCTGTAGAACACCAGAAGGAAGAGGATTCATACATATCCATCTGGGAATCATTCCTCACAACAAGACATCTCTTTTCTCACCATAGCCTGAATAACACCAAGATTTCTCTTATTGTCTATCAGCCTAATCTGGTGGCTAGACAATTTGGGTTAATCCAAATGAAAACAAAACCTATCTGTCCCAAGAAAGGTTCCATCCTGTTCTACAATTCCTTTCATAATTTAGAAAAACGTTTAGAACTGTATCACAAATTTTTTGACGCATCCTTGGAAGTCCACCCTGTAATTTTTCGACCAACCCATCTGTGCACTGAGGACTTCGACGTCTGGTGGAAAGAATACTACCTCAACAATTTCTTTGACGTAACAACTTTCACAACACACCTGACGAACGCTTTTGCTTTTGTGCAGGATAAAAATAAGAAAGGTACGGACAAGCACATCAAAGAGATTCAAGACTTTCAAAAATATTTTGAATCTATTTACAGGCTAAATGTTCTTCGTCGAACCATAGGCGAAGCAACAATGACTTTAAAACAGAAATTTTCAGAAAAAATGGATAAGTTGGAGTTGCCTCCATATATTCCATCACATGCACGCTACAATTTTGGTTACACCACGTTTCCTCCAAGGTTTCCCCCACTTCCTTCTGCAGAATTTGGTGTGGCCCTGTGCCCTCCATTTCCAAATTGGTTTGTGTGTGGTTCTGACTTAAAGCTGCTTCGTGAGTCTCGCAAAAAACTTGTCGAACGTGTGGTTCCGACGAAGTATCATTTGGACAACTTCCCAGGGCACCTTCATATTGGAATAGAACACGTTCGCGTGGAATCTCCTATTCTTGAAGGTGTTGAAGAAATACAACCCCTCTTCTTATTTCTAACTCTTTGTATGTTTTATATCCATGTTCATTCATTTTCTTTCCTTTCAGCTGTCAAGATAACTAGCAAGAAAACCCCTGGCGAAAGGGACTTCTTCCAAACAGGTCGAAAGATCACCTGCAGCTGCCAAGAAGGTTTTGACATGCAAAAACATTCCACCTTTCTTATATAAATTTTATTATTCTTAATACTGAACACATTTCTTTTTGTACATCTCAGGTAGATCGCACACCAACCACCAAAAGGAAACAAGAAGAGAAGGAGGTGAGTGTCGAAGAATCTGAAGACGAATCCCCTGAGCCACAGCCTCTCAAAAGGAAAAAGGGTATGAGAATAAAAACAGTAGCATCCCAGAGATCTATTGTCAATAGAAGAACTCCCCCTACCAGTCCAATCACTAAAACTCACTCAAAAAGTGAGAAGAGTGGGAATTCAAGCATCCACACTGAGATTCCTCAGGTATTTTCATTTCGACTGATAGTACTCAATATTTTTACTTGCATTGTTTCTTTACTCAATTTCCTCTTGCTGTTGACCTCAGGTTGATCTCGACGTCGAAGGAACCTCCAAAAACCCAGAAAAACTTATCCCCTCTGATTCTGAGAAAACTTTGGCTGAACGACTCCTGGGAGAAGCCACTCCAGATGCTGGGTCTTATGGACCTCAAACCAATAGTGAATTCGACATCAGTGACCAAGACTCCTCTGACAACAACTCCCCTATTCGCCCATAATTCATCATGGAGGAAAAAACTGAAAAAGATCAAGATGAACAAGTGCAAGGACCAATTGATACAACAGAAGCTGACAAGAAGACTGTCGAAGAGGAAAAAGATACGTCGAAACAACCAGATACAAGCTTGCATCCTGGAGGAAGTTCCCAACCTATTCCTACTCAAACAGAAACTCCTCCAAACACGGGTTCGACAAGCTTGTCTCATGAAGAAATTGAGAGTCTGAAAGTAAGAAAACCTCTAGAATATCTAAAGGCTCTTCTCAGCTCTCGACACAACTTTCAGGATTCCTCCTACAGCTGTTCGACAACTTCTGGAGCTACCTCTGAAGTTCAATCAATTGATGTTGTCATGGCTGAGATCAAGACTAAAATCCTTGGGGTAGACTTGTTTAAAGTTCTGGTCGAAAAGCCTTCTGCCTAATATGATTTGAAGAAACTTCTGAAATAGGCCAATCTCTTGGAGGCTTCTACTGAGGAAAGCCGTTTGGTAATGGATTTAATGTCTATGATTGACTCGGTGAGTGCTGACTTACTTCGTCAAAAGGAGTTTTCTCAGAACATCACAACCAAGTCTGAGAAACAAGTCTCAGAGTGGAATGTTGTAGCTTCTTCGACTGAAAGAATCTCAGAGCTAAACAAACTTTCTGAAGACTACTCCAAAGCTGCTGCTGAATGCGAAAGTAAAATCGAGACTTACCAGGCTCAAATTGTCGAACTCCAGAAGAAGATCCTTCAAGAGAAAGAACGTCAAGCCAATCTTCAACAACCCAACCAAGAGGAGATTGATAGAGAACTTCAAAAGGGGCTTCAACATGCAGAAATAGCCAAGCAACTCAATAGAGAAATTGACGAATTATCTGTTAGTAAAAGCCTCTGTGAACGTCGAATTCAACTTCAACAGAAGAAATTTGACGAACTCAAAGAAACCTTTCTTCGACAATAGTTTGTAATAGAAATAGGTTTTTGTATTTGTTTTTCTTGGGCAGCCTTTCAAGGCTTTTTATATGTAATGTTACCCACGCCATCTGTTTGGCGAAAACATATTTTGCAATTTATGAATTTATTCCATTTCTATCTTTATTTCTTGCAATGTTGGCTTATATTTTTTTAAATATCTGCCATTTATTTTCAGTATCCTTTTATCTTTTTCTATTTCTTCGACTTCATATGCACCATTTGAAAAAACTCTTAAGATTTGGAAAGGTCCTTCCCACTTAGGAGACCATTTTCCCATTAATCTATCTTTCTTGTCCATGGGCAAAATCACTTTCCAAACCAGATCACCAACTAAAAACGCTTTAAATTTTACTTTCTTATTGTAAAAAATTTCGACTCTTTCTTTCTTCCTCTTTATCAACTCTAAAGCACGCAACCTCTCCTCATCTAAATCAACTAACTCATCTATCATCATACTCCAATAAGTCTCAGATGGAATTTCATGATGTCTTTGAATTCGTATTGATTGTAAATATATTTCAACTGGTAATACTGCATCATGTCCATAAGTTAACTTAAATGGGGTAGAATTAGTTGCCTCTTTAGGAGACGTTCGACAAGCCCAAAGAATTTGATCCAGAGTCTTGTGCCAATTCCTAGGTTTTTTACCCACATGCTTTTTTATCAGATTTATCACAACTTTGTTGGCTGCTTCGACCTGTCCATTTGCTTGAGCATAATAGGGTGTCGAAGTTAATAACTTAAAACTTGTTTCTTTTGCAAATGCCTGCATGTTTTTCCCAGTAAACACAGATCTTTGATCAGTGGTTATGGTTTCTGGTATTCCAAACCTATAAATTATGTGTTTCTGGATGAATTCTATAACTGCCTCCTGATCTACATTCGTCAGTGGTATAGCTTCAATCCACTTAGTAAAATAGTCTACTACAACCAAAATGTACTTTTGCCCCTTTGAAGAGGCTGGTCGAATTTCCCCAACTAAATCTAAAGCCCAACCTCTAAATGGCCAAGGCTTTATAATAGATTGTAATTCATTTGCAGGTACATGAGGTATGCCTGCATGAACTTGACATTCTTGACATCCTTTTGCAAATTCAACATAGTCCTTTAACATTGTTGGCCAATACATCCCTTGTCGAAATAGTAACCATTTCATCTTGTGACCTGCCTGGTGTGCACCACACGCACCACTGTGCACGTTTGACAAAGCTATATAAGCTTCAGTCTCACCTAAGCATTTTAGTAAGACTCCTTCTGCAGTCTTTTTAAATAACTCATTTCCAAAAAGTACATAGCTTAAAGCCCTGTACTTTATCTTTCTTTCGACTGTCTGGTTTGGATTTTGTAAATAATCCTTAATAGGTTTTCTCCAATCTCCCACCTCTGGATCATCTACATTAAAAATTTCAAAATTTTCTTCGTCACCATAACCCAGTCTTATTGTTTCCAAATCTGATGGGGACAATTTGGTGGATAATACTTTTCCTCTTACTTCGACAGCTTTCTCCAGATTTTCTTTCGACACTTTGTAGCCTGATGCCAGTTGAGCCAAGTCATTTGCTTCCTGATTTTCTAATCTAGGAATGTGTTTAAAGGCTGCACTGTCGAATTTCTTGAGGAGTCTACTGGCTATTACAAAGTACATGATCAAATTTTCTTTGACACATTTGTATTCTTTTGTCAATTGTTTTATTACCAACTCAGAGTCACCCATTATTTCTACTCTTGTTGCCCCCAATTCCAACAATATTTCAAGTCCAGCAATCAAAGCCTCATATTCTGCTTCATTATTTGAACACAAGCCTTCTACTTTGTACTTGAATTTTGTTGGAATTTTATTAGGAGAAATAATCAACACCCCAACACCAGTTCCATTCTTGTGACTGGAACCGTCGAAATATAATCTCCAAGGTTCTATTTCGACATATTTTATTTCACTTTCAATTACTGAGTGGTCAGCTATAAAATCAGCAACCATTTGTCCTTTGACAGCCTTTAAAGGCATATACTTTAAAGAATATTCAGTTAATGCCAAGGCCCATTTTCCAATTCGACTATGTAGAATGGATTTAGACAACATGTGTTTTATTACGTCGAAATGAGAAGATACATATACATCAATGGGTTTTATATAATGCTTTAACTTTGTACAAGAGAAATATACACATAAACATAGTTTTTCTATTATACTATATCTAGTTTCAGCATCATTTAAGACTCTGCTGAGGTAATAGATGGCCCTTTCGACGCCATATTCATCTTCCTGACAAAGCATGCTTCCCAATGTTCTGTCAGATGCTGAGATGTAAAGCCTCATACTTCTTTTTCGACAAGGAGACATTAGAACTGGAGGACTAGCCAGATACTCTTTGATTTTGTTGAAAGCATCTTGTTGTTCTTGCCCCCAAGTGAAATCTTCCTTCTTCAGTCGAAGTAGAGGCGAGAAAGCATGTGTCTTTCCACTAAGGTTGGAGATGAACCTTCTAAGAAAGTTAATTTTCCTTAGTAGAGACTGCAATTCCTTCTTTGTCGATGGCGCTTTCGCTTCCATTATGGCTTTGGCTTTGTTCTCATTAATTTCAATCCCTTTCTTGTGGACCACAAAACCTAAGAAATCACCCGCCTGCACACCAAAAGCACATTTAAGGGGATTCATTTTTAAACCAAACTTCCTTATCCTTTCAAAGGATTGTCGAAGATGGTCAATATGGTTTGAGCCTGAGACAGACTTGATCACAATATCATCTATATAAATTTGCATAAATGTCTCAATAAAATCATGAAAAATAGAATTCATTGCCCTTTGATAGGTGGCTCCAACATTCTTTAAAGGGCATGACTACCCATTCATATGTTCCTATTGCCCCTGGACAACGAAAAGCTGTCTTTGGAACATCTTCTTCAGCAATAAAAATCTGGTTATAACCAGAGTATCCATCAAGCATACTCAAATACTCATGGCCTGCTGCAGAATCTATAAGCATTTCTGCTACTGGCATAGGATATTCATCCTTAGGGGTAGCTGAGTTTAAATCTATAAAATCAATGCACACCCTAAGCTTGCCATTTTTCTTAATCACAAGAACAATATTAGCAATCCATTCGACATACCTTGTTGTACGGATGAACTTGCATTTTAGAAGTCTTTCAACTTCTTCTTTAATTTTCCACAGGATTTCTGGTGCAAAGCGTCTGGGAGTTTGCTTTATTGGCTTTTTTCCCTCCATTATTGGCAACTTCAATTCGACCAAGTTCCTGTCTAAACCAGGCATTTCGTCATAATCCCATGCAAAGCAGTCTTTAAACTCATTCAACAATTGGATTATTTCGACTCTGAACTGAGGATCCATCCTGGCACTGATGTAAGTTGGCCTTTTCTCTGCCCTCAGTCCTAAATTAATTTCTTCTAAGGGATCCTGTGCCACCATTTTCATATTTGTTGGGGCTGGATCTTTTTCAAACCCCAGGGGTTCGTCATCATAAATAGCGTCAAGCCTTTGATTTTGACATTCGCCATTAAAGTTTTCTTCAATACTTTGTTTTGCACATTGTTCCCCAACATCTTCTTGAGGATGTTGTTCTTCGACAGTTTGTGCGTTGGCTTTAATAGCCATATTTTTTACTTCGGCCTCAAGGGCCGCTTTGAGTTGGTTTTCGGCTATATAAGCCGTAATCCTTTCCATTGTTGATGCTTCAGTCATTTTCACTAAATTCACTTCCCCACCCAGTTGGATTGACATGAGTGGTTCCCCAAGTGTAATTCTTCTCTCCAATTATCTCTTTGTCCCACTGGAATCCATGCGTAGGGTGGAGATATATGGAACAGTATGCATTGTCGGAGGCTGTCAAGTCGAACCCAGCAGGGTTGCAAGGTGCTATGTGAGCCAAGTTTTTGTCGAAATTACGACTAGTAACATTGTTCATATCAGCCATGAAGTAACTTTGGTCTGCCTCTATGTTTTCGACGATCCCATCTGGCCTCCAAATTGTTATCCTCTGATGCATGGATGAAGGTACATCCCCAATCCCATGGATCCACTCTCTTCCTAGCAATAGATTGTAGTTTGCTCTTGATGCTATCACCACAAACATTGTAGGTCTGGTAATGGTTCCGACAGTTAGGTTCAACTGTATCACCCCTAATGTTGTTCCTACCTTACCTTCATAGTTAGACAACACCATGTTGTGAGGTTTGGTGTCTGAGTCATCTTTGCCAATCTTCTTTATCATATAATGAGGGATTAGATTGACAGCTACTCCTCCATCTATCAAGATCTTGTTTACACCCACATTCTCTACCTTCCCTTTTATAAACAAGGGTTTCAAATGGGCCTTCATTGCATCGTCTGGCTTCTCAAAGAACCCATTCTGCTCTTCGACACAACCATTATTCATTACATAGTAACACACATGCTTAAGCCATATGCTGTCATCTTCCATATCATCCTCTTCGTCCTCCACTTCCATTGTTATGTCATAATATCTAGGCAATACTGAAACCACATTGCAGGTTCCATCGAAGGACGATTCAGAATCTGACTTGAAGTCATCAGTCACTTCTTCGTCTTTTGGCATTTTGTTATTAGTCTTCGACATTTCTGTTATGTTGCCAGATTTGTTTTTCTGAGAAGGCTCTTCTTTTGGCAAAGATTCTCCTTTGCTTATTTCCTGCACAAACATACTTGATTCAGCTTTATCTTTACCATCCCTGTTCTGTTCTGCAATTTCTTTTTCGGCTCTCTTTTGCCTTTGAAACCTCCTCCATTGAGACCTCGACATGGGGTTCTTCCCCTTGTAATTTTCTGAGACGTATTTTGGCTTTGGTTTTTCTACTTCCTTTTTTGCTTCTATCGAAGCACCCCTACTTACTTCAAAACTTTTCCATCTTTTCTGACCTTGGGCATTCCTTATGGGCTGGACCCACTTGTCATTATTTGCCTTGTTGGATGGCTTATAGGTGTTATAACACCTTTCTCCCATTCTTTGGTTATGATGCTCCCTTTTTCTTGGATCAAACCTCTCATTTCTGACTGGTGGGACTGCTCCCCAGTTCCCTCTCTTTTTTGCCTTCTCCATTGCTTCCAGATGGTTGGCTGCCTTTCTGTCGAATACGGCACTACACCTTGGACAAAGCATGACCTCTGCATTCTTTCTCTGGCATCTTTGGATGAATTCCACCAAACTTTCATCTTCTTTTGGATAAACAAACTTTTGATGTTCCTCCTGATGATTCTTTTTACTGGTGTCTGGTTGTGTTTTCTGAGTGACCTCCACCATATGAACGTCTGCATTCTGATCACTTGTAATCTTTAGTTTGTTCATCTTTTCAACTAGAATCATTTCCTCAGGGATATCCCCTTTTAACTGATCCACACTGCTTTTTGGGTGTAAGCCTTTGTGGATGTACTTACCACAATGTGCAACTGACTTTTCTTTTGGATCTTCCATTATTCTGCGCAGAATTCCATGAGGGGTGGGTTGTATGCAATTCTCAGCAGGATCTGCTTTAATTCTGGTAAGGCTTTTATTCACTGGTTCGACAATGTGGACATTGTCAGCAATTTCTATTTCCTCAATTTTGTCATGACTAAGGCCTTCAGTGGCCTCTTTTTTGGTAATGAGGGCTTTGTTATCTGCTTTCTCATCAACATCCCTGAAGAAATCTCCCTATCCTGTGGGTTTGATTTCATTGATGTCAGTTTTAGAGCTTGGTGGTGCAGAATACTTCACCATGAAGTCAAACTTTCCACTGGGCTCTCCTAGAGTGTCCCAGACCACTCCATGCTTAATACCTTTGTTGTTATTTTTCTTGTCGAAACCTTCAATAGTTTTGAATGTGTTCCCTCCGTCGAAGCCTTCAGTAGCTTTAATTATGTTCTCTTTGTCGAAGCCTTTTGTAGCTTTGACTTCTTCCTGGCTGTCGAAACTATCAGTAGTCTCTTCTGTGTTGGTGTAATCATTTGTTTCTTTAATGTCAAGATCCTCAACAACCTTGGTTGTGGCTGATTTTGCCACGCAGCCTTCAGATATTACCTCCTCAGCCTGACCAGTGAGACCATCAGCACTTTCCACCATGTTTACATGGGTGTCGAAGCCCTCAGCAGCCTCTATCATGGTGAAGTTGGTGTCGAAGCCCTCAGTAGCTTCTACCATTTCAAAACTTCCTTCAGACATTACTTCCATTTCGACCACATTCACCATCTCTGGTTCAGCATAGTTGGCCTCCACAACCTACATGGGATTAGAGTCAATCCTCATCTGTTGCTTAGCTTTATCTCCAAATTTCAGCCTTCCATTCTGGATTGCATTCTGGACAAGATCCCTGAAAAGATAACATTGAAAAGTTTCATGACCCAAGAAATTATGGTATTTTCAAAAACCTCTCTTTTTCTGTTGGTCTACAGGAGGCTCTTTAGTGCCTGCTGGTTTTATCAATTGACCATCTTTAACTAATAAGTCAAAAATTTCATCACACTTGGTGATGTCGAATGTGTAAGTTCTTTTAGGGAACCTATCATTCCTTTCAATTTCAACTGGATTTTTTCCATTCGACGGAGCTAAAACTTTACACGAATACGGTGGGCCTTGTTTTAATTCTTCCAGATCAATTTCTTGTTCGTCGAAAATGACGAATTTGTTTTCGTCATAATCTTCGTCTTGACATATCCCTACATAGGCCACTCTTTCCTTTTTATTTTTATTTGATCTAAATTTCTCAGTTTTCAGCCATTCTATTTGTCTTACTCTATCTGCTAGTTGTGCCATGTCTCTTAAATACTGGATATCCAATTTTTTCCTTATGGAATAATCCAAACCCCCTGCAGCCATTTCGACTAATTCTTGTTCTGGAACTTGTGTAAAACATCTAGCCTTGAATAATCTAAACCTATTTAGATAGTCATCTATAGGTTCAGAGAATTTTCTTTTGACACTTGCTAATTCCTTCAAACTTATCTTAGTTTGCCCCATATAGAATTGTTCATGGAACAATCTTTCTAATTGGGTCCATGTAAATATTGAAGTCGCAGGCAAGGAAGTAAACCAAGTGAAAGCATTTTTTGTCAAAGAACTTGGAAAATATTTCATTCTTAAGTTCTCATTATTAGTTATTTTTCCTGCTTCGATCAAATAACGTGTTATGTGCTCTATGGTGGATTCACTAGTATCCCCTGAAAATTTTGTGAATTTAGGAACTTTCCACCTTGGTGGTAATTCTTGTTGCAAAACGTATTCAGACAAAGGGGAAGTATAACTAGGCCTCTGTAATCCTACGTTCACCCCATTTTGCGCCATTATTCTTTCGACCATGGTTGCAATGTTATTTTCAACGGGCAAATTGTTACAACGCATTCTCTGTTGCAATATTTCATCAGCGTTTTGGTCTCTTTGAACTATTATTCTCCTAGGTTCCTGTCGAACGGGAATTTCTACACGAGGTTGTTCGACTACTACCTCTTGGCCCCTAGGATTTTCCTAAGGATTTCCTAATGGCCTTTGGTTTATGGTAAGTTCTTCTTCGACAGTGTAAACACCCCAAATTTGCCCTCACCCATTCACACCATGGCTTGTGATCATTTCATATGCATAGACACAATCATACCACCTCATGTTTCATTTTTGATTCACTGCATAGTTTCTAAGGCATCTGCACCTAGGGTTTGTGATCTGAGCAATCCAAGAGCTTCTTGAGCCACTCCAAGGCCACCAATCATTTCAAAGGGATCCATATGTGTTCATATATCATATCACATCCTCTCAAAGTCAAGATTTCAAAAGAATCACAAGAACTAGGGTTTGAATGGATGCAGAGCCAGGATAGACTGCACAGTTGACCTAAAATTAGGGTTTTGGTTTCAGAGGCCATAACTCCAATTTTTTGGTCATTCTTGTTTCCATTGGTCTCTATATGGTATAGGAAGTATGCATATCAATTTTCATGAAGAAATTCCATGGGGAAGTCATCTGATCAAGGGTTGACTTTCTGGACAAGTCAGTGTAAAATCAGGGCATCTGAGGCCCCCAATGACCCAACCAATGGGCATTCTTCATCATTTTGAGTGTATATGATCTTTATTTGATCATGGAAGAAGGTTGAGGTTCACAAAAATCAAGAATTTGGAGTTTTTGCAAATGTTGACTTTTTGGGCATAGTTGACTTTTCAAGAATGCTTCATTTTAGGTCATTTTTCAAGCCTTGATTCTTGATCCAAAAATGCTTCAAATGGAAAAACTTTGGTCATGAAAGTTGTAGATCACATTTTTCCATTTTCAAAAAGTACAAGAACATGACCAAACTCTTCTTGGATCAAAAGTTATGGTGTGACAAAGTTGGCTAAAATCATTGATTTTCAAGACATGCCTCAAATGAGAATTTTGCAAAACCATGAACCAATGCCTTTTGTAACCTCTAGTTCATTTCCAACCATGACACAAACATTCTATAAGTCATAAAAATCAGAATTGAACCAAGAATGCTCATGTATTATGGCTTGTGGGATAAGGAAATCACATGTGAACCATAAAGCAACAACTTGCAAAACTCATGATCACACCTCCTACAACTTGCAACCTTGGATGCTGACTTTGGCTAGCCTTTCCCCTCACCCTTGCTGCGCAGCCCCATGCCTTGTACTAGCCTAGAACCACACCATACTTCTCTTACACAAAAGGTGGACTTTGAGCAAAAGCAAACTTACCAATCACTATAGGCCATGTCAAATCATCTGACCTATAGGATTAAAATATACTATCCATTTGCAAGCCATTCCATAAAGAAAGCAAGGCTGAAACACTTCAACACATCACATACACAAAAACACTCCCTTTTGCAAATTGCTTCGAATCTCTCTGCCCAGCCATAAAACATTCAAACCATTTTCACCAACCAAATCATCATGCTTCATTAAGCCCAAAGCAACCAGGAGCCAGGCCTGAAACAAGCTGTAACCTCACTTCACCATTTTCACTCCCTTTTGCAGTTTGCTTCGAATCTCTCTCCACAGCTCACAAACATCAAAACAAACTCCATAGACCATATCCACTCATCATCTAGACCACAAACAACCACCTACATTGGCCTGAAACTGCCTGAACCACCATTGCCATTTCCAACTGAGCTGGAGCAGAAGCTTGTCAAACTCTTCATCCAGCCAATATAAATTTCTCCTGAACATTCAAACATCATCAAGAGGTTCTAAGGATTGGATTGCACAAGGAAAAGGGGTCTGAAAGTTGCTGGAGTGAAAGCTTCGAATCTCAGGTAGCTCAAGAACTTTTTTTCCAGAAATGGGTTTTTAAGTTCTAAACTTGTTCTTTATGTCTTCCTGATCATGAATATGCTTTTAGTTTTTGAAATGGTGATGAAATGAGAGTTTAATTGCTCTCTGAAACTTTCGTGCCCTAGCTTTTGTTTGCTTCGATTCAGCCTTGTTAGGAAATGTAAATTAGTTTTGATTAGGGGTTTTGGTTCGTGAGTGAGTGGGGATCATTTCCCTGTTTTTAGATTTCATTTTAGTTAGGTTTTTAGAGTTTTGAGGATTTTCAGGGGAGATGCTGGCCGGAGAAGACGACCGGAAGTCTTCTCCGGCAGCCTGAGAGTGATTATGCCCTAATCCCAGTCATTAAGCCAGTTTGAATTTCGTGCGTTGGATGCCTTTGACCCGTTGACTACCCGCGCGCATGTGTGGTCCAGATCTGTTTGCTTAGCCCTAATCCACGTGTTTAGTTTAATTAATCTATAATTAAATTAATTTAATCTGAGCCAACCACAGCCCTTGGATAACGCGCGTGGTCAACTAATTCAAACTCAGACTCAATCCTGGCCCTCAACTCATTTGACTTTCTTTTTATTTTCATTTAATTCATTTTCTTTTTCATTTGATTTGCATAATTAATTTAAAATAGCAGAAATGTCTTAAAAATTATGAAACTTTTTCTCATAAGTTTTAATAATTTTTATGACACAAAAATATTTTTATTTTTATTTTTATCATTAAAAAAGTATTTTTAAATATTTAAAAGATTATTTTTAATTGATTAATGGAAATTAATTTATTAAAAATACTTTTAGGTATTTAAAAATCACCAAAAAATTCATGAAATGTTCTAAGACATTTAGAAACATTGTCCAACCTTCAAACCAAATTTCTTTTTTGATCTTGATGCATTTTGAGAATTTTTCATTGAATAAAAATCATTTTTATGCATTAATTTGATCCAAAGTTCAAAAAATCATTTCTGCCTATCTATGAAGAGTTGGACATTGATTCTTCTTGCATTGCATTGTGTTTAGCATGTAGTTTTTGAGATAAAATGGCCATGATTTGATCTTGCATTTTTTCATTTGTTTGGCATTTCTTTTGTTTAGGAACCCTAAAAACCCTAATAACTTAGAAAAATCATAACTTGAGATTGGTTAGGAGTTGAGACCTCCCCTTTGGACCTTGGTTTAGTATAGGGTTAGGGTTTCTTTGGGTGGCATTTTCCATTTTTTATCCTAGGGTTTGCTTCTGTTTTGGGTTTTTGTTTGTTGTTTGATCCATAAACCCTAATTTGGGCTTTCATTTGCATCCATCTTGCATTCTCTTGCATAACATGACTTGCCATGCCATTCCATGCTTCCATTTGATTCATTTGACATCATAAGACATAGAGAAAACATGTTTGATCATTGCATCATGTGTTTGCCATGTTGTATGCCATGTATGCTTCATAACTTTTCATGTATGTTCATGTTCCTTAACTTGCATCACTTGCATCCATGATCTTGTATGAACATCTCCATGCCTTGTTTCATGCTTGTAGCATCTCATAGCATCATTATCATCATCAACATGCTTCTGGCTTGGTTTTGCATCATGTCATTTCATTTCATCTAGCATTGCATTACATTTCTTTCTAACATTTCAGGTGGTAAGTGAACTTGAGAAGTGAATTTGCCTTCACTTCTCATAACTTTTATTTTCATCTCTCTTGCATCCATTGCTGCATTTTTCTTTGTGTTTGAGATTGAGCTTGCTCATTCTTCCCCTTCCCACTTTCTCTCTTCAAGTGACTTGTCTTCTTGAATGAAGCAAGTTGCTTTGCTTCTCTTGATCCTTTCATCTGCTTCCTGGTGGTTCCATTAAAGACTTCTTTTGTAAACCTCACAAACCTTAGGAACAACCAAGCATGACAATGATTAGGGTTTTGATTAGTCCCCCATTAGTTTCACCTTTGTGTCTCTCTTGAGTCTTCTCTTCTCATCTCATAATCAGGGACTAAACCCTAAAGGCTTTAAGGCTTTGTGATTAAGCTTATGCCTGCATCCTTCTATTAGGATGGAGTGTATAACTTTAATCCTAAGTGTTAAACCCTTAATGTGTTTAAATCTCTTAATCAATTCACTTAATAAGTATCAAGACATCATACTTGTAACTTGGGCCTTGCATTAGGGTTCTAATTCTTCCTTAAATGGTTAAGAAGGACTAACCCTAGTGTTAATGGACAAGTCCCCCTCAAGTTGTCTTACAAACCCTAAAACTCACTTCATCATCATACCATTAAATAAAATCCACTTAATCAAAGGCTTGTTTTGTCATGAGTTTAATCCCTAATCATGGATTAAGTTGAGGAGCTTTCCTCAGCTTAAACATTCTCATCTATTATCCTTCTATTAGGATGGTGTAATGAGTCTGTTTAATCCCTGATTATGGCTTAATCTCATTACTTAACACTAAACAAAAACCACAAAAACATCTAAATAATCACAAGTAGGTTAATGATCTTAATCCTGCATCAAAGGTGATTAAGTGTGAGAATCTGACTTCACACTTAAGGTATTCTCATTACCCCTAATCAAAGGGAAGATGTGATGAGTTTACTAAATCCATTGGTTTAGGCTTAAGCTCATTAACTTATGACAAATTCTCAAAAGCAATAAAAGACCGAAAACACAAAAACAAACAATAATCGTCTCCTTCGGGATTCTTTTCTCATCATCTTCACTCATAAACGAGAACTTGCTTCTTCCGTCTAATGCAAGACAGTTTGCACCTGAGCCAGACAGGTCATACACTTGAGCATTGACAAGCAAGCAGTTCACAAGTCAATTCACCTTTCAGTCTCTTTGGGTCGAACTACGGTGTTCTGACTTCCTCATTGCACGAGAGGATACGTAGGCATAACTTAACAGTTATCGAACAAAAGTCTCTGTATATTCCCCCTCCTTCCAGCTTCATTCTTATTAGCCTCATGATCTTGAGCACTTCACTCTTGTCCTTACACTGACACTGTACATTTATACACTTTACACTTCTTTCAGCACTGACACCTGTACATCTTTTTCCAGCTCTTTGACGCACAAATTGCACTGACACTACCCCTTTAAAACACAAATCTTTTAAGCGTGGATCCCGTCGAGTACGAAGGACAATCTGGGTGCTAATACCTTCCCAGGTTGTAACCAACCCCCTTTCTCAGTCTCTCTGGTTCGCAACCGTCTTATCCATCTTTTTCTAGGTCTATGCAGCATTACCTTTCCTCCGGGATAAAAATGCCTAGCTGGCGACTCTATTCATCTCCAGTGAGTTCACGACTGTGTGTTCTCATTGTCCCTCTCGCCGACCGTTCGCGTCTGTACCTTTATTTGGACTTAGCTTCATTTATCGGGAGCGACAGCTTGGCGACTCTGCTGGGGACCCTTATACTGCAACCAGGGCTTCTGGTTCTTTTGGTGGGTTCCTCCTAGCGCTTGATTGATTTGTGTTTACTGGGGTGTTATGTGCTTATTTGTGTTGGTATTTTTTGTATTTATTCTTGCTTTATGTACAGTTGCTTTACTGCTTTCTTTATTGCTTTTGTATATATCATACTGTCTTGCTGCTGGCTGGATCTGGTCTTTATTTTGGTGGGTGGGTGATTCATTGAGAGTTAAGGTCCTATACCTGGGACCTGAGTGACACCTAGGCTAGAGTGAATCATATTCTTTCCCATTCCATTTCGGTCTGGTGCGGGAATATGAAACACGGTTCAGATATGGGTTTCTTCTTGAGAACTCTGTGTTGCAGATTTCCTGCAATGCTAGGGCTATCTGGGAAGCCTGCTAAGTCTGGATGACCTTTAGTATTGACCTTCAGAAACTGAGGTGAATTAGAGGAGGAACTTTTATGGTTATTGTGAACACTGTACCTCTGGGTTAGAAGTGTTTACACTTCTCATAACTGATCCAAGTCTGAGGATCCTTGTTCTAGAACACCACCTGTGAGGGGGTTGGGCTGTTTACAGGTTTGCAGGTACCTTGACCTCAGAATACCCTGTTACTTTGATTGTTTAAGAATACTCCATTTTGGGTCAGTTCTTGTGATTCTAAAACCCTGGATATGTGGCTCTTTATTTGAGTCCCCCACCTTGGTTACTGGATTTATAGACCTCCAACTGGAATTCTTGAACACATTTGGACCTATATCAGAGTTTTGATCAGATCCAGCTCAGTCACAAACCTTTGCATATCATTTGCATACATACTCATTGCATCATATTGACATTTGCTTATTTGTTTCAGGGTATCCATCTTTATTTGGTTTTGGTTTTGACCCCATCTTCAGTATTGACCCATCTTCATCAGCATCTGCTTCAGCTATCACCTGCACCAGCCAATCAGTGGCTCATTACTTCAGCATTATCATCAGCACCTGTCTCTACTCAGTCTTCAGCATCATGGCTCCTAAAAAGAGCAACATCACCTATCATTTCTTCCAGCCAGAGTTATCAGACATCAGGAGGATTCAAACCCTGATCACTCCAGATCACATACCATTGTTCAGGGAAAGTTATGGAGATATACTTGAATTGGTTATGGATCTGGACCCATCACAGAGAAGCCTGATCCACACCTGCATTCAGTTCTATGATCCCCCACTGAGATGCTTCACCTTTCAAGAATTTCAGCTGGGCCCTCTATTGGAAGAGTACTCTTCATTAGTTGGTATGCCTATCAGGGGTGGAATCCCTTTCAACCCTGAGATGGTCTTTCCTGCTAATGGAGAAGTAGCAAAGGCTTTGCATCTGGAACCTGTTTTGATTGAGCAGCATATGACCTCTAAAGCTGGAATCCCTGGCTTCCATCTAGATTTCTTGATCTCTCAAGCTACCCTGAAAGCTTCTTTAGGAGAGTGGAAAGCTGTCTGTGCTTTGTTGGCCTTGAGTATATATGGAATTGTATTGTTTGCAGATGAGCCTCGATTCATCAGCAAGAATGCAATCCATCTGTTCATCCTGAAGAACCCAGTGCCAACTTTGTTGGGGGATCTCTATTACTCAGTGCATCAGAGGAATGAAAAGCAGAGGGGGAGATTAGTGAGGTGTTGTGCTCCATTGTTCCACACTTGGCTTCTCATGCATTTGCCCAGGACAGATGCATTTCTGAACCCTCATCAGCAGAGCAACTGGGCTAAGAGACTCACTGCCCTAACTTCAGCAGATATCAGATGGTGTACTCAAAGCACCAAGGGCAGGGATATCATCACCAGCTGTGGGCATTTTCCCAATGTGCCCCTAATAGGAGTTAAGGGTAGTATTAATTACAACCCTCTGCTGTTCAGAAGGCAATTGGGCTATGCATTGGTCCACACTCCTAAGGCACAGGACTTGGTTGAGACTCTTTATTGCGAGAACAAGCTTAATCTGGCTGTTGTTAGGCAGGCAGCCTGGGCCTGGAATAATGTTCAAACCAAGGGAATAACCATTTTGGGGAAGTGCAGCAATGTGGCATCAGCACAATATTATGAGTGGTCCCGTGCCAGGGCCCAATTCTCTGGGATGCCCTTTACCATAGAAGACATGCCTGAGTCATCTTCAGCACCACCCCCTGCCACTATCAGTTTGGAAGAGTTTGAGAGTTTGAAGGAAAGAAATGAGAAGTTAACCCAGGCTTTGCAGAAGACCCTCCGGGAGAGGAGTGAGGGTATAAGGGAGATTGAGAGATTGGAGAAGTTGAGACTGGAGCATATGACTAAGATTGAGAAGTCTGGGGATTATATCAACAAGTCTAAAGCTGGAGAACAAATTCTGAAGAATGCTTGCAAAGAAGCCCAATTCCAGAAGGCAAGGACAGACTTGTATTTGAAGGAGAGTCAAGCCCGGTGGGTCAGGATCACCGAGGCTCGTACCCTGGAAGACAAGAGAGTTCAAGACAAGATGGAGCAACTGGAAGCTAATGCAAAAGAACAGCAAGAAGCCCTGGCAGCAGCCCAGAGGGAGATATCAGAGCTGAAGATCAAAGCAGGGGTGAAGAGGTCCAAAGACCAAAGTCAGCACAAGAAGCTAGCAGCAGCTGTTACAACCCGGAACCTCCTCATCAGGAATCTCACGGAGCGTCCGGCTGATCCTGTGACCGAAGCACTTCTCAAGGAAGTTCGTGAGGATGAGTTTGGTCTTGGTGTTTGACCATTTGTTTGTTGTTGCTTTCATTCCATGTACTTTTATTTCTCTTTCTTGTGATGTATTTTGACCCCTTGGAGGGCTTGTGTTGTAAAATGAACAAGTTGTGTTATTTCACCTTCTGTAATATATTTGTGTTAGTTTGCTTCATCTGAGTTTTCTTCAAGCAACAACAACAGCATCTCCAAGGGTCTGGAAGGGTCAAAACTGAAGGCCAAGCCGGATACCTTGAGGACAAATAAGCATACTGCATTGCATGCTAACCCTTTGTTTGTTTTGTAGGTTTTTGTTTTATTGCCACTAACTCTGTTGTGATGTTCAGGAACTATTGCTAGGCGCCGGGTATTTCCCCTCAACCGTCCGCACCGTTATCCAACCCGAAACAACCTTCCGGGCATTCAGATGGATTAGATGCAGCAGGACCTTACTGAGGTCAGAAATCAAATGGCAAACGAAAGGCTAGAAATGAGGAATCAAATGACGCAGTTCATGGAAGTGATGAATAACATGGCTCAGAGCCAGGAAAGATTGAGGGCCATGGTGGAAAGGCAGAATCAAGAAGATCCGCATATAGGGACTGCCGGCACCAGCAACAATGAAAGGGTCCAACCCCATGTTAACCCCCCTGTATTTGGACCACACCTCCATCCTGAGGTCAATATTCCTGCAAATGTTCAAGGGACTGCCACTGCAGCCAGGGTACTTCAAGAAGATCCTCAGGAGGACCAATTCACAGTAATGGGCGCTGGGGAAGAAGCTTATGATAGAAGATTGGATGAGATAGCTGAGAAGTTGAGATCCTTAGAGTCTCAAAACTCTCTGGGCTTCGATGTCATGGATATGGGCTTGGTAGACGGGGTCAGGATCCCCCATAAGTTCAAGCCTCCTTGCTTTGAAAAATACAACGGGACTTCATGCCCCCGGACTCATTTACAGTCATTTCTGGGAAGGCTGAAGGCCTATACTATGGATGAGAAGCTCTGGATGTTCTATTTCGAGGATAGCTTAACTGGAGCGTCAAGAGAATGGTATTCTCACTTGACAAGGGCAACTATTAGATGCTGGAAGGACCTGGCAGAGGCCTTCATCAGACAGTATCAGTATAACTTAGACATGGCACCCAACAGGACCCTCCTAATGGGAATGTCACAGTCGTCAAGGGAAAGTTTCCGAGAATATGCCCAGAGATGGAGGCAACTGGCTGCTGCTGTTCAGCCACCTATGTCTGAGAGGGAAATGGCAGATATGTTTATGAACACCCTCCAGGGAACATACATTGACAGGCTGGCTGCTTTCTCTTCCACTAGCTTTGCAGATGTTGTCATAGCTGGGGAGAGAATTGAGAGCCTGTTAAAAATGGGCAAGATTTCTGACAATGGTGCCAGCTCGTCCAGTAGTACAAGGAAGCCTTTTGCAGGCCCAAGAAGAACTGGAGAGACCAATGCCATCCACACCAACAGGGGCAGGTCCCAATATGTCCATAGATCTGTGGCAGCAGTCACCATTCCCGCTCCAGCTCATCCTCAACCAGCTTATCAACCTCCGCAACAAAGCTATCAGCAACAACCTCAGTACCATCAACAAAATCAGTATCCTCCAAGAAATTACAACAACAGCAACAACAACAACAACAACAGTCAGCAAAGGCCTTTCCAACAAAGGCCATCTCAAGCTAATAGGGTGATCGATCCGATCCCTATGCCATATGCTACTCTGCTGCCACAACTCCTGAAACTCAACCTAGTTGAGCTAAGGACGCTGGCACCTCCAGATCCCAACAGTCTACCCAGGAACTATGACTCCAATGCTAGGTGTGCTTTTCATTCAAACGCACCTGGCCACGGTACAGAAAAGTGCAGAGCCCTGCATATGAAGGTACAAGACCTGGTAGACTCAAAAGCTCTGAATTTCGCACCACCACCCAATGTCAATAAGAACCCGATGCCGAACCACGGTGGTCCCAGGATTAACGCTATTGAAGAAGACAAGCCGTCTTATTTAATAACCAGTGTGGGACAGATCAGGACACCGTTAGTGGAAATCAAAGCTCAGCTCTTGGAATGTCAAATGTTCCCGGGGTGCGAGTTGGGTTGTGCTTACTGCAATATCTCGGTAAATGGGTGCGACAATTTGAGGAATGGCATAGATGGCCTTATTCAGAGTGGCCAGCTTCAGATCACCACATCATTTCCAACAAATCCAGCAATCTCATCAACAACGGTTTCAGAACCTCCTACAACTGCAGCATCCATTGTTCCTGACAATTCTTCACTTTCATCAACAAGTACTTCATCTGTCATTTCAACTGACCGGATGTCAACAAGTGTTCCTTCTACAACTCCAGCACCACTCCATTTTGAAACTCCTACAACAACAACATCCGTTCTTCCACCATTGTCTCCTACAACACCAGCAACAAATCATGAAGACGTCTCAACTGTCACCATATTCTACGATCCCGAAAACAACTCCGCCTACAACTCAGAAGGTGCTGCTCCCATTAGAGCACCAGTTACAATCTATTATGATCCTCAGACTATCACAGTTCCTTCCACAGCTGCAATCAGTTCAGTCACCATCACGGTGCCTGGACCCGTACCTTATGAAAGTAGTAATGCCATTCCCTGGCATTACGGCTCTGACTTATACTGTGAAGGACAAAGAATCACTTTTGAATCATCAACCCCTGCACTACAGATTGACAATGTGGGCGGAGGCGGAGGCTTCACTCGAAGCGGACGTCTTTTCGCTCCACAAATCCAGAAACCCACAGCCGAAGCAGAAGCTGCTGCCAAGGCAAAAGGGAAGAGCCCTGTGCAGGAAGATCAAGCTGTTAGGGAAGCTTTGAAGACACCATTCGATCAAGAGGTTGATGAGTTCATGCAAATCATCAAAAAGAGTGATTATAAAATAGTGGATCAGCTTCATCAGACGCCTTCCAAGATCTCAATCCTATCATTGCTTATGTGCTCCGAAGCCCATCGGAATGCACTACTCAAAGTCTTGCACGCAGCTTACGTGCCTGAAGAGATCACTGTCAATCAGCTGGAAGCAGTAGTGGGAAATGTTAATGCTAGTCACGGACTAGGGTTCACCAATACTGATTTGACAACGGAAGGCCGCAACCACAACAAAGCCTTGCACATAACCATGGAATGCAAAGGTGCTGTCCTTTCCCATGTGCTGGTAGACACGGGGTCATCCCTTAATGTCCTACCTAAAAAGGCTTTGGTGAAGCTAGAGTACGACGGATTGGCATTGAGACCCAGCAACCTGGTGGTAAGAGCTTTTGATGGCTCAAAGAGATCGGTTCTGGGAGAGATTGAGCTGCCCGTAACGATTGGCCCGCAGACTTTCACAACTATCTTCTACGTGATGGATATACAGCCCGCCTACAGCTGTTTATTGGGTAGGCCATGGATTCACGCCGCTGGCGCCGTGACCTCCACCCTTCACCAGAAGTTAAAATATGAGTGGGAGGGTCAGATCGTTACAATCTGTGGAGAAGAGGACATTTTTGTCAGCCACCTGGCAATCTATAAGTACATTGAGATGGATGGGGAGATCCATGAAACAATGAGTCAGGGGTTTGAAGCCTTGAATGTGAATGAAACATCTGCTGTGCCTGGTACTTCAATATCATCATACCAACAGGCCCGGAAGGTTGTTGAGGAAGGAACTGCCCAAGGCTGGGGCAAGTTGCTATCGGTAGAGAAGAAAGAAGACAGATTTGGGTTGGGTTACAAACCAACTCAACAAGATCAAGCAGCGGCTGCGAAAGAGTCCAACTTTGTGAGTGGGGGGATGCTTACCCCTGATGCTATCAACTGTCTGGAAGACGAGCTGGAAGAGGAACGCAACCTGGAGAGTTGGATTCGTCCAAAGATCCCGGGGAGCAGTGTCTCGAACTGGTCTTCCCAGGAAATTATAAGAGTTACTCATGCAGAGTAATTATTATTTCCTGTATTTTTATAAGCATGCATCAAAGTCTTGCATCTTGCCCAAGATGACAAGACTCATTTTGTAATCGGGCCATCTGTACTTTTTGTGCAAACAAGATCAATTAATGAAATATCAGACATCTTTTTGCAAACGAGTCTTTTCCTTTTCGTTCACTGTTTTTCCATTTTTCTTTTTGTACAAAAAATAAATGGCGGTGTTTTCAAAATGACAACTTCATTTCACCTTTCTAAATAAGACTAAAATCAGATCACTAAAATGAACAAACTTAACCCTTGCAGAGAGTGCCTTCCAGACAGCACCGACAACAGCACGGCTATGACTTCGTATGACTTTAACAATCCAATCAATCAAGCTGATGAAGGGGTTGATGAAGAATATGAGCTTCCTGAAGAGCTAGCCAGGTTGTTAAGACAAGAGGAAGAGGTTATTACTCCTCACCAGGAGGAGGTTGAAGTGATCAATCTTGGTACAGATGAAGACGTGAAAGAAGTTAAAATCGGGGCCTGCCTGCAAGACTCAGTGAAGAGACAACTGATTGATCTGCTTCAAGAGTATGTAGATGTGTTTGCTTGGTCTTACCAAGATATGCCAGGGTTGGATACCGATATTGTCGTGCACAAGCTGCCTTTGAGAGGAGAATGCCCGCCAGTTAAACAGAAGTTGCGCCGTACTCGTCCGGACATGGCAATGAAAATCAAAGAAGAGGTACAAAAGCAATGAGACGCCGGGTTCCTTGCCGTAACTAGCTACCCACCATGGGTTGCCAATATTGTACCTGTGCCTAAGAAGGACGGCAAAGTAAGAATGTGCGTGGATTACCGGGATCTGAACAGAGCCAGCCCGAAAGATGACTTCCCATTACCTCACATTGATGTATTGGTGGATAATACGGCTCAGTTCTCGGTATTCTCCTTCATGGACGGATTTTCAGGGTACAATCAGATTAAGATGTCACCTGAAGACATGGAGAAGACAACATTCATCACACCTTGGGGCACGTTCTGTTACAAAGTGATGCCATTCGGACTGAAGAATGCAGGTGCAACATATCAACGGGCTATGGTGACACTATTCCACGATATGATCCATAAAGAAATAGAATGTTATGTGGATGATATGATCGCCAAGTCCCTTACAGAGGAGGATCACCTGGTGAATCTGCTCAAGTTATTCAAGCGTCTGAGAAAGTACCAACTGAAGTTGAACCCCAACAAATGCACATTCGGGGTGCGATCCGGTAAGCTGCTGGGCTTTATTGTAAGCGAGAAAGGGATTGAAGTTGACCCTGATAAAGTCAAAGCTATTCAAGAGATGCCTGCACCAAGGACTGAGAAAGAAGTTCGAGGGTTCTTAGGTCGATTGAACTACATCTCACGGTTCATATCTCACCTTACGGCAACCTGTGAACCCTTGTTCAAGTTGTTAAGAAAAGAACAGACGGTCAGGTGGAACGAAGACTGCCAAAGGGCTTTTGACAAGATCAAGGAATACTTACAAGAGCCTCCAATCCTTATGCCTCCAGTTGAAGGAAGACCTCTGATCATGTACTTGACAGTATTAGAAGAGTCAATGGGGTGTGTGCTGGGCCAGCATGACGAGTCTGGTCGAAAAGAGTATGCAATATACTACCTAAGCAAAAAGTTTACCGACTGTGAACAACGTTATTCACTGCTCGAGAAAACTTGCTGTGCTTTAGCGTGGGCTGCTCGCCGACTAAGACAGTATATGTTGACCCACACTACCTTACTGATCTCGAAGATGGACCCAGTCAAGTACATATTTTAGAAGCCAGCTCTTACCGGACGGGTTGCAAGATGGCAAATGATTCTCACGGAATATGATATACAGTACACATCTCAGAAAGCCATCAAGGGCAGTGTACTATCTGAATATCTTGCTGAGCAACCCATTGATGATTACCAGCCTATGAGGTTTGACTTCCCTGATGAAGACATCATGTTCATTAAAGCAAGAGACCATGAAGAGCCTGTTCACACTGAAGGGCCCAACCCGGAAGAGGGATGGACTATGATGTTTGATGGGGCTGTTAACATGAATGGTCGTGGTGTTGGTGCAGTACTCATTACACCTAAAGGAGTTCACATGCCATTCTCGGCAAAACTCACTTTTAACTGCACTAACAACGAAGCTGAATACGAAGCTTGTATTATGGGTCTTGAGGAAGCCATTGACCTCAGGATCAAGACATTGACCGTATTCGGAGATTCAGCTCTGGTAATCAATCAGACCAACGGTAAATGGTACACCCACCAGGATCATCTGATACCCTACAGGGATTATACAAGAAGGTTATTGACATTCTTCACAACAGTCAAGCTTGAGTATATCCCTCGGGACGAGAATCAGTTTGCAGATGCTCTTGCTACCATTTCATCCATGATCAAAGTTCAAGCTGCTAACCTTGTACCCCAGATATCAGTGTCCAGACTTGACAGACCAGCATATGTATTTGCAGCGGAAGTTGTCAAGGACGATAAGCCTTGGTTTCATGACATTAAATGCTTCTTGGAGGATCAAACATACCCACCTGGGGCATCTTCCAATGATAAGAAGACTTTGAGAAGGCTTGCTGGCAGTTTCTTTCTGAACACTGATGGGTCTTTATACAGAAGGAACTTTGATATGGTACTCCTCAGATGTGTTGATAAGACAGAAGCAGATTTACTGATGCATGAAGTGCACGAAGGATCCTTTGGTACCCATGCCGGAGGGCATGCCATGGCTAAGAAGTTGCTAAGGTCAGGTTATTACTGGATCACAATGGATGCAAACTGTTGTGCCTATGCCAGAAAATGCCACAAATGCCAGATCTATGCGGATAAAGTGCATGTACCTCCGAATCCTCTGAATGTGATGTCTTCACCCTGGCCCTTTGCCATGTGGGGCATTGACATGATTGGCAAGATCGAGCCAACTGCTTCAAATGGCCACAGATTCATCCTGGTCGCCATTGACTATTTCACCAAGTGGGTCGAAGCAGCCTCATATGCAAACGTTACAAGACAAGTGGTAGCCAGATTTCTGAAAAGAGATATCATCTGTCGATATGGAGTTCCCGAGCGAATCATTACTGATAATGGTTCCAACTTAAACAACAAAATGATGGCTGAGTTATGCCGGGACTTCAAGATCCAACATCACAATTCTTCTCCTTACAGGCCAAAGATGAACGGCGCTGTTGAGGCAGCAAATAAGAATATCAAGAAGATTGTGCAGAAGATGGTAATCACTTACAAAGATTGGCATGAAATGCTACCATTTGCCTTGCATGGGTACCGCACATCAATCAGGACATCCACTGGGGCAACGCCGTATCAACTTGTGTACGGTATGGAAGCAGTCCTACCTGTTGAAGTTGAATTGCCCTCGTTACGGGTACTAATGGATGTTAAACTGAGTGAAGCAGAATGGGTTCGGGCCCGATACGAACAACTGAGTCTGGTTGAAGAGAAAAGATTGGCTGCAATCTGTCATGGGCAGTTATATCAAAAGAGAATGAAGAAAGCTTTCGATCAGAAAGTCAGGCACCGAGAGTACCAAGTAGGAGATCTTGTGCTGAAGAGGATCCTCCCTCCTCATACAGACCACAGGGGCAAATGGACTCCAAATTATGAAGGACCATTCGTGGTAAAGAAGGTTTTCTCTGGTGGAGCGCTGATGCTCAGTACCATGGATGGTGAAGACTTCCCGTCCCCTGTGAATTCAGATGCAGTTAAAAAATACTTCGCATAAAAAGGACCCGCTGGACACAAAAACAGAATGTAAGTCCAGGCAAAAATAGGGCATCCCGGCGAGTCAAAAACAGAATAAGAGACTCGGGCAAAAATAAGGGAAAATAAATAAAAAATGTACACCCGCTGAGTTGAAAAGCCGCATTGGACAGCTCAGGCAAAAATGGGTATCCCGATGGATTGAAAACCCGAAAGGGCGATCCATGCAAAATAAGGGAATAAGCGAACAACTGCATTCTGAATTCGTCTGTATCATTCACAACTTGGTAAGTTTCGAAAGGATCAAGCTTCAATCAGAATCAGCCTTCTTCAGAAAGCAAGACGAGAAGAACGTCATTGTCATACGAGTCATAGCAGAAGAGGAAGCTCCTTAAAGCGTCGTCAACATTGCCAACACTTTGTTTCTCAATTTGTAACAATCTCCTCATTCCAGGAGATATGTTTCTTTGACTGTAACTCGCCAATTCAGGGCGTATGAATTAATAAAATCAGGCTTTTCAGTCATGTTTCGTGTGTACATTTTTATTTTGCAAAGAATGTCTGATGTCTCTAAAAAACTGATTGCACGAGTACAGATGTTTCTCTCTAAGAAAATAAAAACATGCTTGCAGGAAATTTTGCTTACTCTCAGAAATATTTAAACTCCTATGACGGAATCCAGTAAGGGATACCTCGGGATTATCTTGTGCGTCTCTCTATCTTTTTCAGGATTGCAGGTATCCGGAGCGCGACTTGGGGCATGAGGCCTCATCCCAGCAAGCTGGCAAATCAACACTCGTTTCTAGCACCCAAAGTGCTCTCTCCCCAGCTGATTTGCCTCTCATAGCTTCCCCAGTGGAGTTGCCATTTACTACTTATCCCCATCAGAATGGGCGGATATCACAGAAGATGCCCATATCCCCGGCTGAGTCAAGAAGTCACCGTAACAGAATTTCTAGGGAGGTCTTTCAGTGATGATCTCTCTTTCTCCCCAGCCGAGTTGCCATCTCTTCCTCCTCAGCCGAGTACGAAAGTCAGGGAACCATCTCCCTACAGAGTCTCAGCCTCTATTCAGAAGAGCAATGCATGAAGGTCACAACAGAGTATAGAAGACTCTTACAGCCCCCAGCTGGGTCCCATATTACAAGGATATGTCAATCAGTGAGGTCTACCAGTGATCTTATCCCCAGCTGGGATGTCCACTCCATACAGATCGATCAGAGATCTTCACAGCAACGGGATCCGAATCCCGGATTTGATATCTTTGCACAATCATAGCATTCGCATCATATTCACCCACAAAGCGTAGCATTCCGTTTTAACACGGAGCATTACGGCAAAAATCCAACACATAGCATAATCATAAGCCATGTTTGGAACCAACACTTGTGAATAATGACAGTTCATCAACGTACAGAAAAATCCCCACCAGAGTCCCCAGCAAAAGCAGCTGCCTCACAATTCACAAACACCAGTATATACTCATTTTGACACCCGTCCGTGCCATTTTTCCCCAGTAAAGCCGCCTGAACACTCTTTACAACAAATCACCCGTATCACGGATACTTCCTGACACCCGTCCGTGTCATACCCCAGCAGAAAGCCAAAGACGTCCTCTTTGCACTCACATATACTTATATACACTTTCTTGGCACCCGTCCGTGTCGTATCCCCGGCGCAGTCACCTACACTTTGTATATCAAATATTTGTTCATACTATACTCTTCTCCTTTTGACACTCGTCCGTGTCGCTCTCCCCAGCAGTTAACTACTCATACTACTCAGATACTCGTCCGTATCTTGTATATACCTTTTATATCCCCTCGGATTCGACACTAGTCCTTGTTCTTTGTTAACCCGTTGGTACTCGTCCGTACCATCATCTCAGAGCATGCGTCAAGCGTTTGTTTCTACATGATACTCGTCCGTATCATGACCTTAAGGATGCTCGTCCGCATCTTTAATCCATACACTGTGTCAAACACACTTGTCTTCTCGAATATTAGACACTCGTCCGTGTCTACTATTCCCCAGAAGAGCCTCTTCAGATACAACGCTCGTCCGTGTTCTTTGTTAACTCGTTGATACTCGTCCGTATCATCATCTCTGAACACGTGTCAGTTTGTTTCTACCCGATACTCGTCCGTATCGTAGTCTTAAGGATGCTCGTCCGCATCTTTAATCTATACACAACACCTAAACACCTATACTTTCCTTTCTTGGTTATGAACGCTCGTCCGTGTTCACTATATCCCCAGTAGATTGCCAACAAAACGAATTTTCTTTTTATCTGACACTCGTCCTGTGTTATGATAAACCTTGAGAGCAGCCGTACCCTGCTGAGTGGTCGTCCTCCACTTCTTGATGGTCGTCCTCCATCATGCTCATCCGATGGCCGTCCCCATCGTTGTTTTTTAGCAGCCGTCCCCTGCTAGGTGGTCGTCCTCCACCTCTTGATGATCGTCCTTCATCATTTTATCCAATGGTTGTCCCCATTGTTGATTTTTGGTTATCTGGCATTCGTCCTGTGTCATGAGAAACCTCGAGAGCAGCCGTACCCTGCTGAGTGGTCGTCCCCCACTTCTTGATGGTCGTCCTCCATCATGCTCGTCCGATGGCCGTCCCCATCGTTGACCTTTTCTATCCGGCATTCGTCCTATGTCGCGATATTTTCGGCAGCCGTACCCTGCCAGGTGGTCGTCCTCCACCTTTGATGGCCGTCCCCATCATTATTTCTTTTATTCCCAACAGAGCAGCCGTACCCTGCTAGGTGATCGTCCTTCACCTTTGATGGCCGTACCCCATCACCTGTTTATTTCATTTATTCTTTAACCCGGTGGCCGTCCCCGTCGTGGTCCCTTTTCCTTTTCTTTTAGCCCGATGGCCGTCCCCATCGTTGGTTACTTTACCTTTGTGAACTTGACGGCCGTCCCCGTCATGTTTCATTAATCCCCAGAGAATTTTACAACTTTACCTTGATGGCCGTCCCCATCATAATATTTCATTTTTCCCAGCTAGTCGGCCGTCCCCATCTTAGCTTTACCTTTTATCCCCAGCATGTCGGCCGTCCCCGTCATTGCTTTACTTCCCACACTCTTCCCAGCATGTCGGCCGTCCCCGTCATTGCTCTTTACCCAGCAGTCATCCTCTGCTCGACGGTCGTCCTCCGTCGCCCACACTTTACAATATACTTTATTTTCCTTTTACAATCTATATCCCTTTTCTTCATTTTGTGAGTGCAAATTTTGGACTGTCTTTGGTATTCAACCACAAGTTATCTTGTTTGCCTGTTAAGCCGTTGCTTACAACCTGCACAGCTAACTCATGTTTGAATAGGGGCAGCTGTAAACACCCCAAATTTGCCCTCACCCATTCACACCATGGCTTGTGATCATTTCATATGCATAGACACAATCATACCACCTCATGTTTCATTTTTGATTCACTGCATAGTTTCTAAGGCATCTGCACCTAGGGTTTGTGATCTGAGCAATCCAAGAGCTTCTTGAGCCACTCCAAGGCCACCAATCATTTCAAAGGGATCCATATGTGTTCATATATCATATCACATCCTCTCAAAGTCAAGATTTCAAAAGAATCACAAGAACTAGGGTTTGAATGGATGCAGAGCCAGGATAGACTGCACAGTTGACCTAAAATTAGGGTTTTGGTTTCAGAGGCCATAACTCCAATTTTTTGGTCATTCTTGTTTCCATTGGTCTCTATATGGTATAGGAATTATGCATATCAATTTTCATGAAGAAATTCCATGGGGAAGTCATCTAATCAAGGGTTGACTTTCTGGACAAGTCAGTGTAAAATCAGGGCATCTGAGGCCCCCAATGACCCAACCAATGGGCATTCTTCATCATTTTGAGTGTATATGATCTTTATTTGATCATGGAAGAAGGTTGAGGTTCACAAAAATCAAGAATTTGGAGTTTTTGCAAATGTTGACTTTTTGGGCATAGTTGACTTTTCAAGAATGCTTCATTTTAGGTCATTTTTCAAGCCTTGATTCTTGATCCAAAAATGCTTCAAATGGAAAAACTTTGGTCATGAAAGTTGTAGATCACATTTTTCCATTTTCAAAAAGTACAAGAACATGACCAAACTCTTCTTGGATCAAAAGTTATGGTGTGACAAAGTTGGCTAAAATCATTGATTTTCAAGACATGCCTCAAATGAGAATTTTGCAAAACCATGAACCAATGCCTTTTGTAACCTCTAGTTCATTTCCAACCATGACACAAACATTCTATAAGTCATAAAAATCAGAATTGAACCAAGAATGCTCATGTATTATGGCTTGTGGGATAAGGAAATCACATGTGAACCATAAAGCAACAACTTGCAAAACTCATGATCACACCTCCTACAACTTGCAACCTTGGATGCTGACTTTGGCTAGCCTTTCCCCTCACCCTTGCTGCGCAGCCCCATGCCTTGTACTAGCCTAGAACCACACCATACTTCTCTTACACAAAAGGTGGACTTTGAGCAAAAGCAAACTTACCAATCACTATAGGCCATGTCAAATCATCTGACCTATAGGATTAAAATATACTATCCATTTGCAAGCCATTCCATAAAGAAAGCAAGGCTGAAACACTTCAACACATCACATACACAAAAACACTCCCTTTTGCAAATTGCTTCGAATCTCTCTGCCCAGCCATAAAACATTCAAACCATTTTCACCAACCAAATCATCATGCTTCATTAAGCCCAAAGCAACCAGGAGCCAGGCCTGAAACAAGCTGTAACCTCACTTCACCATTTTCACTCCCTTTTGCAGTTTGCTTCGAATCTCTCTCCACAGCTCACAAACATCAAAACAAACTCCATAGACCATCTCCACTCATCATCTAGACCACAAACAACCACCTACATTGGCCTGAAACTGCCTGAACCACCATTGCCATTTCCAACTGAGCTGGAGCAGAAGCTTGTCAAACTCTTCATCCAGCCAATATAAATTTCTCCTGAACATTCAAACATCATCAAGAGGTCCTAAGGATTGGATTGCACAAGGAAAAGGGGTCTGAAAGTTGCTGGAGTGAAAGCTTCGAATCTCAGGTAGCTCAAGAACTTTTTTTCCAGAAATGGGTTTTTAAGTTCTAAACTTGTTCTTTATGTCTTCCTGATCATGAATATGCTTTTAGTTTTTGAAATGGTGATGAAATGAGAGTTTAATTGCTCTCTGAAACTTTCGTGCCCTAGCTTTTGTTTGCTTCGATTCAGCCTTGTTAGGAAATGTAAATTAGTTTTGATTAGGGGTTCTGGTTCGTGAGTGAGTGGGGATCATTTCCCAGTTTTTAGATTTCATTTTAGTTAGGTTTTTAGAGTTTTGAGGATTTTCAGGGGAGATGCTGGCCGGAGAAGACGACCGGAAGTCTTCTCCGGCAGCCTGAGAGTGATTATGCCCTAATCCCAGTCATTAAGCCAGTTTGAATTTCGTGTGTTGGATGCCTTTGACCCGTTGACTACCCGCGCGCATGTGTGGTCCAGATCTGTTTGCTTAGCCCTAATCCACGTGTTTAGTTTAATTAATCTATAATTAAATTAATTTAATCTGAGCCAACCACAGCCCTTGGATAACGCGCGTGGTCAACTAATTCAAACTCAGACTCAATCCTGGCCCTCCACTCATTTGACTTTCTTTTTATTTTCATTTAATTCATTTTCTTTTTCATTTGTTTTGCATAATTAATTTAAAATAGCAGAAATGTCTTAAAAATTATGAAACTTTTTCTCATAAGTTTTAATAATTTTTATGACACAAAAATATTTTTATTTTTATTTTTATCATTAAAAAAGTATTTTTAAATATTTAAAAGATTATTTTTAATTGATTAATGGAAATTAATTTATTAAAAATACTTTTAGGTATTTAAAAATCACCAAAAAATTCATGAAATGTTCTAAGACATTTAGAAACATTGTCCAACCTTCAAACCAAATTTATTTTTTGATCTTGATGCATTTTGAGAATTTTTCATTGAATAAAAATCATTTTTATGCATTAATTTGATCCAAAGTTCAAAAAATCATTTCTGCCTATCTATGAAGAGTTGGACATTGATTCTTCTTGCATTGCATTGTGTTTAGCATGTAGTGTTTGAGATAAAATGGCCATGATTTGATCTTGCATTTTTTCATTTGTTTGGCATTTCTTTTGTTTAGGAACCCTAAAAACCCTAATAACTTAGAAAAATCATAACTTGAGATTGGTTAGGAGTTGAGACCTCCCCTTTGGACCTTGGTTTAGTATAGGGTTAGGGTTTCTTTGGGTGGCATTTTCCATTTTTTATCCTAGGGTTTGCTTCTGTTTTGGGTTTTTGTTTGTTGTTTGATCCATAAACCCTAATTTGGGCTTTCATTTGCATCCATCTTGCATTCTCTTGCATAACATGACTTGCCATGCCATTCCATGCTTCCATTTGATTCATTTGACATCATAAGACATATAGAAAACATGTTTGATCATTGCATCATGTGTTTGCCATGTTGTATGCCATGTATGCTTCATAACTTTTCATGTATGTTCATGTTCCTTAACTTGCATCACTTGCATCCATGATCTTGTATGAACATCTCCATGCCTTGTTTCATGCTTGTAGCATCTCATAGAATCATTATCATCATCAACATGCTTCTGGCTTGGTTTTGCATCATGTCATTTCATTTCATCTAGCATTGCATTACATTTCTTTCTAACATTTCAGGTGGTAAGTGAACTTGAGAAGTGAATTTGCCTTCACTTCTCATAACTTTTCTTTTCATCTCTCTTGCATCCATTGCTGCATTTTTCTTTGTGTTTGAGATTGAGCTTGCTCATTCTTCCCCTTCCCACTTTCTCTCTTCAAGTGACTTGTCTTCTTGAATGAAACAAGTTGCTTTGCTTCTCTTGATCCTTTCATCTGCTTCCTGGTGGTTCCATTAAAGACTTCTTTTGTAAACCTCACAAACCTTAGGAACAACCAAGCATGACAATGATTAGGGTTTTGATTAGTCCCCCATTAGTTTCACCTTTGTGTCTCTCTTGAGTCTTCTCTTCTCATCTCATAATCAGGGACTAAACCCTAAAGGCTTTAAGGCTTTGTGATTAAGCTTATGCCTGCATCCTTCTATTAGGATGGAGTGTATAACTTTAATCCTAAGTGTTAAACCCTTAATGTGTTTAAATCTCTTAATCAATTCACTTAATAAGTATCAAGACATCATACTTGTAACTTGGGCCTTGCATTAGGGTTCTAATTCTTCCTTAAATGGTTAAGAAGGACTAACCCTAGTGTTAATGGACAAGTCCCCCTCAAGTTGTCTTACAAACCCTAAAACTCACTTCATCATCATACCATTAAATAAAATCCACTTAATCAAAGGCTTGTTTTGTCATGAGTTTAATCCCTAATCATGGATTAAGTTGAGGAGCTTTCCTCAGCTTAAACATTCTCATCTATTATCCTTCTATTAGGATGGTGTAATGAGTCTGTTTAATCCCTGATTATGGCTTAATCTCATTACTTAACACTAAACAAAAACCACAAAAACATCTAAATAATCACAAGTAGGTTAATGATCTTAATCCTGCATCAAAGGTGATTAAGTGTGAGAATCTGACTTCACACTTAAGGTATTCTCATTACCCCTAATCAAAGGGAAGATGTGATGAGTTTACTAAATCCATTGGTTTAGGCTTAAGCTCATTAACTTATGACAAATTCTCAAAAGCAATAAAAGACCGAAAACACAAAAACAAACAATAATCGTCTCCTTCGGGATTCTTTTCTCATCATCTTCACTCATAAACGAGAACTTGCTTCTTCCGTCTAATGCAAGACAGTTTGCACCTGAGCCAGACAGGTCATACACTTGAGCATTGACAAGCAAGCAGTTCACAAGTCAATTCACCTTTCAGTCTCTTTGGGTCGAACTACGGTGTTCTGACTTCCTCATTGCACGAGAGGATACGTAGGCATAACTTAACAGTTATCGAACAAAAGTCTCTGTATATTCCCCCTCCTTCCAGCTTCATTCTTATTAGCCTCATGATCTTGAGCACTTCACTCTTGTCCTTACACTGACACTGTACATTTATACACTTTACACTTCTTTCAGCACTGACACCTGTACATCTTTTTCCAGCTCTTTGACGCACAAATTGCACTGACACTACCCCTTTAAAACACAAATCTTTTAAGCGTGGATCCCGTCGAGTACGACGGACAATCTGGGTGCTAATACCTTCCCAGGTTGTAACCAACCCCCTTTCTCAGTCTCTCTGGTTCGCAACCGTCTTATCCATCTTTTTCTAGGTCTATGCAGCATTACCTTTCCTCCGGGATAAAAATGCCTAGCTGGCGACTCTATTCATCTCCAGTGAGTTCACGGCTGTGTGTTCTCATTGTCCCTCTCGCCGACCGTTCGCGTCTGTACCTTTATTTGGACTTAGCTTCATTTATCGGGAGCGACAGACAGGCCTATTGGCAGGATTTTGATTTATTTGTATTCTTTGTTGCGTTTTAGGGACTCCAAAAAAACTAGCAATACGTGCCATTTGTTCTGCCAATATCTGGTTTATTTGGATAGTGTTTTGTATTAAAGGGTTGAACACTTCCCCCATTTGTTGTGTCAATGCCTGTACCATGTCATGGTTACTTTCATCCATCTGTTGACGAATTACTTGCGCAGAATGGTTCGTAATAGTTGGCATTTGGAATCTTGGTGGAATCTGATTTAATCTACTCCCATTTCCACCATATCCTGACCCTTGTAATGGTGAAGATATTTGGACCATAGCATCAGAAAACAATGGTGATGAATTATGTAAGTTTGCCATCATTGAAGTTGGCATTCCGTATGGTTGTTCTCTACCAGACATGGGCATGGAATAATTAATGAATGGTCTAAAGGTATTTCCTCCAGGAGGAGGCGTTCCCATGGGCATTGAGTTCCCCATGGTGGAAGAACCAGGCGCATTTTGGGATCCTGAACCCACTGGTATCGAATGCGCTGATGAAGGCCTAATCTGTTCTAAAACAGTGCCAGAACCTGCACCTCCTTCTGACGAAGGGATAAGATTGGACACTGGAATGGTTTTGTTAGGATTGTTTGAAGTATTTGGCAGATTAGCCATCTTTCTTCCTCTTGTTCTTCTTGGTCTTTCTACGTCGGTTACGGCTAATTTACCGCTTCTAAGAATCATACAACGCAGCAAGAAACTTCCTAACTAAGAGGATTCGTATTAATTTTTACAATTGCACTGTCCCACTGGGCTTGCCAATTTGTTCGCTGTGATTTCTGACGAACAACCTCTGGTTAACCAATCTCTTACAGGACTGGGTTACTTGCAGGACCAACCAAACAAGTCCTAGGACACATGTGCAATTTGTTGTCGAATTACTCTTAGTGTTGATAATTATTTGTGGTTTGTTTTGTTAATGATGTAAAAATATTGAATGTAAAAAGTAAAATAAAGTAAAAGTTGAACAAAAGTAAGAAAATGGCAGAAAGAGTATAAAATTTGTAGGAAAATAAAGAGACTGAAAGTAAAGTAATTTGACGAAACAAGACTAGTAATTTAAATAACTTAAATGAAAGTGGTGTTCAACACATACATTTCTCCAAATATCAAACTCATTTCTCTCACATTGGGTACTTAGAGTATTTTACAGGATTATTGTACAAGTTTTTCACACCCAGAATTCTACAACAACTACCCTATTTATATACAAACAAAATAACTGCCTAAAACGGAAGAATCCTAACTAATTGACACTTGTCAATCTGCATGCACTCTTCTTTGCCTGAAGCTTCCACGCGTCCAACTGCCAAAGGTTGTAACTTTTAATTTTGAATCCTTCCTCTTTGTAACGAAATGTTACATCTCTTCGTCTTGTCGAATTTGTCGAAGATGACAAAAAAAACTCTTCAAACCTTACAAGATAATGCTTTTGTCGAAAACCTTATCTTCTGTCGAAGTGTCGAAAAAACATACTAATTCTTTAAATTTTGTCAAATGCTGAACTATGATAAAAGATCTTCAAACTTTGTTTGCTGGAACATTCTTTGTATTCCTGTCGAAATACTTGAGCATCTGGTCTTGTAAAAAAAAAATACTCCTGAACATCTTTATTTCTTTTCTCCTTTATCTGGTGACTATCTCCTTAGCAAAAAATGATTTTACATCTTAAACTCATGGTGTCGAAATTATGTGCCTACACCTTGTTCTAAGCTCGTATAAACCTTTGATGGTAACCCTGAAGATCGTTGTCGAAGTCGAACACAATACCCTCAATAAGCATGTCATGAGGGCCATTACTCCGAGCATAACCAAACTGACGTAGAGATAAATAAGGTATGTAAGTGATGCCCCCTCTTATGCCAAGGAGTGGCACATTAGGGAACTTCCCATAACAGTCAATGATAGTAACATTCTCTATAGATTGAGAGCACCAATGAATATCTGAATGAGAAAGTGACATAATCCTCTTAGACCACCTGAACCCCTGTTCATTCTTCATCACTGATCGAGGAAGGTTAGAAATAAACCACATAGAAAATAAAGGTATGCAACAGATCAGAGTTCCCCTCGCCTTCGTAGTACGAGTGTGAAGAGAATGTAAGATGTCTCCAAGTAATGTAGTCACTAGATTGTGAGTCAAAAATATGTTGATGGCATTTACATATATGAACTGGTCTGGATTAGGGAACAATACTAAGCCATAGATCAATAGGGCTAAGATCTCTTCAAAAGCATCATAACTCATAGCCTTCAGGAACACTTGAGCTTTCTCCATCAATACCTTAGCAAGAATACCCTTAACTCCGCTTCTCGTTTCTAGGACAATGTCTGATTTCTTCAGATGTATGGCTGCAACAATGACTTCAGGTTTAGGCTCTTTCTCTAAGCCTGTAAAGGGTTTCTGATCAAGGATAGGTATATCCAGTAGTTTGGAGAACTCCTCCATTGTAGGAACCAGCTGATAGTCGGGGAATGTGAAGCAATGATGTTTAGGATCAAAGAACTGAAATAGGACACTCATCATGTCTTCATTGAACCCTGAAGTGACTAAATCCAGAAGGTGACCATGCTTCTTGATGAACTGGGAGTTTTCAGAAACTTGAGAGACCAATTCTTTAAGCTTAGGAGGTATTCCTACAAAGTTGATCCGGATAGTATTCCTACGAGCAGAAGCCATGACCTGCAACAAAGAACAAAGATAAATCCTTTGGTCCTTGAAATGGTTAGTGAAAATGATATGCTTATGATGCATGATGTCATGATGTTATGCTCAATCACAAACATGTGGCACACACAAACAAGTCACACAATAGCCCTAGGCTTGAAGGCTTGCATGAGGTTTAAAGGTGAGTACCCTCCCCTGAAGTTTAGTTGGTTCATCTTGTCCTACAAAAGTAACCAGGTTCTAAGGGATCTCAATATCACTGATCCTTCCCAAGGGTGGTTGTTCAGTAGGCAACTTACTTGCCAACCAAAACCCTCCAAGTTTAGGATCTCAATGAGCGTAGTATCGAGTATCAACCAACTTCAGTCTTCACCAAAGCCGGCTATCTCAGTACTTTCTAAAGGCCAAGATGGGATAACTAAGGTTCTAAAAGTCAGTTAGTGTATTGACAACATATGGCATCCCCATATTATCCTTAACTTACTTAAGGAACATAAGCGCCAACCAAGAAGTCAAACTAACTATGGCCACCAGATCAACCATATCGGTATATGCCGTACAGTTTCCTTGGTCTATTGCCATTTACCTAGGGTACACTAGATCCGGGTTAGGATCTTTCACACAAAAAGCCCAACAAGTAATATAAAGCAAACAAAGCAAACAATTTAAAGTGATCTAATTCCTAAGGGTACCCCTCTTTTACTTAGTAAGTCCCCAACAGAGTCGCCAGTTTTGTAACACGGTGGGAGAACTGATTTCTATAAATGTTGCGGATAGCAAGAGTCGCCATCGACTTTTATTTTATCCAAGTGGAAAGTACATAAAAGAATAGGAAAGACCTATTTTAAAATACTTGGGTTCGAGGGGTAGGTTATATAAAGGAAAGGTGTTAGCACCCTTTATATCCATGGTTATCCATGGGCTCTTAGTTACTTAGCTCACTTTAATTGTTTTTGGAAAGTGTAGTGTGTGATTAGAAATTTTCTAAGTACTTTGTAATGATCCTCGTATGGATGTATACAAAGCCTTGTTTTGAAAAATGTTTAAGAAAATGAGGTGTAAAAAGTAATTTTAAGAAGTGAGCAAGTAACTAGGAGGTACCTACCCTAGATTAAGTCTTTCATGTTCTCGCATGTTCTTTCAAGCGTAAGATTATCCCTATTATTAAGGAATAGATAGTCATTACCTTGGATGTGTTTAAGGGACAAGCGTAGGGTCATCGTATGGTCATAGAAAGCAACTTAAGGGATGTCTTTAGCGATTCGTAGGGACTATCATCATTATTCAAAGGGACAAGATCATTATTTTGTAGGCAACCTCGAAGGGACTTGATCTTTTAAACTGTAGGGACTTGATGATTTATACTTGAAGGGACTTTGCTTAAGACATTCCTATATTCGAGGGACTTGGCCATTATTATTTTAAGGCAACCAAGAGGAATACCCTAGAAAGTGCAAGATGGCGACCATAGATCGACTTACGTGTGTCGGTGTTTATTTTCAAATATTTATCTTTTTTAAATTAGTTATCTAAATTAAATTAAATACAAATAAGTTTTCCACACCCTATTTACTAACCACACAATAAAATATTTATAATAAAATAAAGACGGAAAATAAATCTAGAATTATTACATGGCTTTGGGATAGTTACAATATAATTGGATAATAATAAATAATAATAATAATAAAGCAAATAAATAGAGCAATAATAATAATAAAGCAATAAATAAATATTAGAAAAAAGAAAATAAAGAAAATAATAATGAGGAAATAAAAGAGAAATTAGAATTTTTTAAAGAAATTAAATAAGTTAGAATTTTAGGGTTTATAAGAATAATATAAGTTTAAAGGATTTAATAATAAAAGGATAATATATTACAAAATAAAGAAAAAGTTATTAATAAAGAAATATTTAGGGTTAAGAAAAAATTAGGTTAAATTTTTAATGTTAATGAGAAAAAATAGGGTTTAGAAAATAATTAGGGTTTTTTAACATAATTAATTAAAATAAATGAGTTTTTATTTACAAAATATATATATATATATATATATATATATATATATATATATATATATATAATAAACATTATGTACAAATATATTATAAAATTAATCAAAATAAATAATTAAGAAAAAATTATAAAGTTAATAAAAATATAAAGTTTAATTATTTATAAAACATTATTGGTTTTTAAATTAAATAAATTAATTAAGAAAATAGAAAAATAGGAAAAATATGAAAAAATAGCCAAAAAGATAGGACCTGGGATTTGAACCCAGGTCCCTTACCTCAATCAACATAGCACAAAACCAACTGAGCCAGCACGCGCTGGTGATAAACATGTGAGGCCATATCATTATATATTCAACCTGCAGACAAAAATAAATATGTGAAAAAAATGCTGGAACCAGGGATCGAAACCAGTCCTCCTGCCTGAATACGCGTACAACCAACCAACTGAGCCAAGCAGCGCTTCTGAAATATAAATACAAATGAAACCTAATAAAATAAACAAAGTTTCAAAATCCAAATTTTGCGCCAGACTTCATCTTCTTCCTCTAGCTGTCCAGTTAGGTTATAGTGACAATCGTTCTTCACTAAAGCTTGCAGTGACGGTTTTTACCCATCACTACATGTCTTGCAAATTGAAAAACGCACAGCACACAAAATAAATGCAATCTATTTATTCAAATCAGTCAAGAGTAGTCATATGAGTCTAATTTGATCCTTAATTTCACGTGAAATCGCCTTTATCCATGATTCCCAATTTCAAGCTTTTAAAACCCTAAGAATGGTGATATACGATTATGGCCACAAAACTTCAAGAAATTGTGCAGGAACAATCTAAACATCATCACAAACAATAATATGAGGTTAAAATTTGTTAATAATACATAAATAAAGGGAATCAAAAAATTGAAAAAAAGAAGAAAATTGAGGTTCGGTTTATGCATTCTTGAATGTTTTAGATGCTATTGATGATTGGTTTACATTCAGTGATGTTCAAGGAAGCCAATGCAACCTTTAAAAACCTTTGAGAGGGGATGGAAGACCAAAACCGAATCTTGAATTTTCTTGAAATTTTTGGAAATGACAATGGCTCCTTTGCTCTAAATTTTTCGTCCCTCTTGCTTGCATTAGGTTTGTGTATATGTAGTCATTCAAATTAGGTAAAAAACTTGTGGATTTGTGGGCTTGTGAAGATTGCTTGATCATGAAGTTTCCTAACTTTCAAATATTCAAAAAATCTCATCTAACTTTTCTATTTTTGGTCCAATCTGACTTTAGTTGATTTGCAATCATTCTAAATATAATTCAAATGATTTTCAATCAAAGATTTCATGCTTTATTTAATTTTTCATATTTTATATATATTTAAATTGAATTTTAATGAATAAAATTAAAATAAATATAAAATAAACTATAAAAATATGAAAAAAATAAGCAGTGGGTCGTGCATGATGTCATTGTAAGGATTGGATTACAAAATTGCAAGCCCATTTGGAAAACTTTGCTTTTAAGACCTCATTTGCTCAATATACCCCTTAAAAATTTCCCAACTTTGCAAAGGCATAAATTCCTCAATTTTAAAGCTATGAAGGTGTTCTTGGACATTTTGGAAAGCTTAAAGAGTCCTATAACCAACCTCTTTGGTCTCATGTCCATATACTTTATCATTTTCAAATTATGCCCTTTGGAAGATGTTGACTTTTTGTTGACTTTTGAAATGACCTATAATGTTTTAGCTTATACCTTCTAAATGAAGCATTTTTAGGCTTGGCTTGTGAGACACAAAGTTGTAGAGAATTCAATTTTCTTCAAAATGAGCTTTGGATGGGAATTTTTTGATGAAGCATGTGAAAGTTATGGCTGGTCAAAGTTCAGTTGACTTTCCTTAAGAAAACCCTAATTTAGAAACTCTTGATTCTTGATGATCTGAAACTTCCTTGATGAATCATGATCAAACCTTGATCAAATGATGAATTTTACTTCACAAACTTGATGTTGGCAAAAAATCTTGAAGTTTGACTTTAGTTTGACCACAGTTGACCTCAGTTTGACTTTTTTTTAACTATTTTGACTGATTTTTTGCATATCTGATCATCTGACTGGGCAAACTTATTGGGAAAGCTTTGAAACTTGACATGGGGATTCTTGAATACATGTGGGATGTTAGGAAGCTCTCTTGAGGTCTTGAAAATCATTTTAACCTGAAGAAACACAAAACCCTAGTTTTGGACACTTTGCTTAGGAGGAGGCATTGTCTGAGGAAACTTCCACACTTCTTGACCAATTGGGAGTCTTGAGGACCTTATGATCATTTAGAAGTCTTGATAGAGATTTTCTTGATTGTGGGAGGGAAAATTTTGGGGTACAACAGTGGCGCTATTGAAATTAAGGGTAGGTCTAGTGCACCATTTGTAGTAAATGGGCAACGTCTTAAACATTATAATTGCATAGAAGAGAAAGTATTCTCGATAGGTCTAAAATTTGCAGAATTGCCATAAAAGACCTTAGGATAAATTTCCCTTAAGTTATGTTAAGCCCCGACATAAAATGAAGCGCTTTGTGGGAGGCAACCCACGATTTTAATTTCGTTTTAATCTTTTGTTTTATTTAATTTTTCAGAATTCTGATTTTCAAAATGCTTTAAATTCACTTATTACTGTGTTGGTTTGTTCTATTATGTGATTCCAGGATTTTTAAAGTTTTTCTATCTTCTACTCCTTCTTTGATTTCATTTCATTTACTAACTCTGATTATGACCACCAACATGATTGTGGACTTTAGAGATGGCACCCAGAGGCGTCGTTATGAAGCCTTAGCTCAGACACCTTCGAATTATTATGATTCGGACTACCCTTAGGATATGATTAAAGAAGAGGAAAAACCTAAACTAGTTGTCATACCTACACCTGGTCTTGTACCGACCAATCCCGAGATTACATTACAGACTCTCTGCACTGAGATGACAACCATGCAAAATGAGATTCGCGATTTGCGCATAGACGTCATTACACTGAGAGATATGGCCGTAGAAAAATTCGACCATCTGAGCCAAGCAATAGAGTCCATCAGACCACACCGTGGCTAATAATTAATTTCAGCATTTCATCAGAATTTTTACTGCACTTTTGTTTAATTCGGCATTTTATTTAAGTTTGAATTGATTTTCAGTTGTTTTTCAATTTTCAGTTTGTTTGAGTTTTTGACTACTGTATTACTCTAAGTTTCAATAAAGCTATGGGTTATGTCTTAGTTACTATGTCTGCAATTATACTTGTTCAGTAGTATTTTACTTTATTACAGTGTTACAAATATTTTTCCGCGAATGCATTTAACCACTGTATGTTATTCTGTTGCATTAATATTGCTATTGTCATGATCATTTTGTATTGCACTGTTATTCAATTTTACTACTGTTATATAATTACAAAAGGTGCTACTGAAATTAATTTGTGAGAATAAATAAAATAAAAATTAATTTAATTAAGTTGGGAAGAAAAACAAGGAGACAAGATCCATTACCACCATCCCCAAGGAGTGACGAGTGTCATGCACTCTAAAAGGGTGACAAGCGTCACAAATTTAGGACGGTCGTCCTGGCTTCCTGACGATCGTCGGCTTAGTCAGACGATCATCATATCGTTAAAACCTGTAATGGTCTTGTCTGTAACATTCTTATGAATTTTTGATCTCCACTACCCCCATTTTCTCTCCAACGGGCACCTTTCCACTCCTATAAATAGCTGCCCCATGTTCCCATTTTCTCACCAACTCCATAACCCCCATTTTTGCACTTTTGTAACTACTTTGTTTCTTTATTTAACAGTAGTACGAGCACAATTTGTTTTGAAATTCTGGCAACTGATATACAATGTCGAACACGATGTCACGACACCAATAACAACAAGTTTAAAAACACAATAAAATACATAAATGTAGAAGTAAAGAACACAAGGAATTGTTAACCCAGTTCGGTGCAAACACACCTACTATAGGGGCTACCAAGCTAGGAAGGAATTCCATTATCAGTAGTATCAATTCAAAGATCCACGGGAAACACCCCAGTTTGAAATCTTTTCACTTAATCCCTACCCAATGTAAGTTCTACCTAGGAACTCCTAGATATGAGACCCCTCTCACTCCCTCTCAATCACAGTAGTGATCTTAATCAAACAATTCAGAAAATATGAATACACTCTTCAAAATAATCCATAACCTGCTTAAAAGCTTTAGTTAAGTACAAAAACTCTTGTTAAAAGCTTTTAGTGGACAACATACAAATGCACACCTAGTCCAAAACAATCATCAAGAAGATGATTGCTTGGCTCACAAGGAAACTAAAACACACACATGAAAACGCTAAATGAGCAATCCTTATTTTTCCACATCTTCACACTAGGGTAAGCAGCCCTTAAGTAGAAACTTGAATGGGCATGGGTCTGCTGAACTTGCACAAATCAGATAGAATATTTCCTTAAATTAAGGGAAAAAAAATAGCAAGAACAAATGTTCTGCTAAAATAACTCCAAGTTGAATCCTTCTTTTCTTCTAATTAAAATGCGCTAATCACACAACAAAATCTCAGTTTTAATGACAACAGAACATGCACACAAATAAGGATTCACCTAGGTCTTCAGGCCCGGTCAGAGATGTCATGACATCAGTCTTGACATCCTGATAAAAACAGCTGCATACTAAAATCTTCACACATGTATAATGCTTAAATCACATGTCATAACATTGCTTATAACATCCAGAACTAGACAGAAGTTTTACCATAAAATATAGTCAATCTAAAACATCTACACACTCCCCATTTGGAAATAAATTGGCTAAAACAATTTAAGCATTATCAGAACAACATTAATCAGAAAAGAACAGTAGCAAAAGCATATAATAGAGAGGACTCCCCCTCAAACCAATTACTATAATAGAAACAACACAACAACAAAAATCATCAACTATAACAGAGTACAACACACCAACAACAGCAGAAACAACATCAATAGAAAATAGAAATATACATCTCCCCCTCAACCTGATAAGCCCTGCAGCACACTGTCGCTCCCGGGATTTTCATCCTAGTACAAATGCAAAAGTGGCGCAGAAAAGATAGAGTCGCCAGCCAGGCATTTTTATCCCGAAAGAATGGGAAAGGTAATGCTGCACAAACCTGAGGAAGAAGGAAAGGACAAGGCCTTGTGAACCAAAGATATGGGTTCGGGAGTCGGTTACGACCTGGGAAGGTATTAGCACCCCAGATCGTCCGCCGTACCCGACGGGATCCACACTTGTTTGTTTGTTTCAAAGGGTAAAAGAATATAACTGTTGTTGAATAAAACTGCTGCTGGAACTGGAATGAAATGAGAAAGGGAACTTAGAAAGGAACTGGAGAATGGAAATAAATAGGGGGAAATGTAGGGAAAATAAAGAATGTGCTCGAATGGGCCCTACCCCGCTGCCTACGTACCTCATCGGGATAATGAGGATCAGAGTCGACGTAGTTCGCCTAACTAAGGCGGGAACTATTTTTGTGTTTTTTTAGGATGATGTTGCCATAGCTCTAGCTCAGGTGTTACTTGCTCTGACACGAGGGTGTTTACCGTATCGCTGTTTGAATTGTCGAGGCAAGTCGCATTCATCCGCAAAGATTAGGAGATGAGAAGAGAAGACCCGATGTCTTTGTTTGTTGTCTTTTATGAGAAGTGTTTTGGAGTTTATCGTTTATGAAAGTAGCCTATGATTAGACTTGTACTTCATGCTAGACAATCTCACACTATTCCAAGATAGAATGAATATAAGTGCCCCATGGAATAAGGCTATACACAAAAGATTACTTCCATCCTTTATTGAATGTCTTTTAGATTTTGTTTGAAGATGAGAGAAGAAGACTCAAATCGGAAAAGGACAAACTAAGGGGGACTAAGACACAACCCTAAGTCATTTATTCAATTCAAGAGGAGGTCCTAATGGTTACTGCGGTTTCTAATCCTAATTAACAAAAGGAAACGAAAAAGGAATAGAATGCAACTTACTTCCTAAGGAAGTTAAGTTGATTCTAAAGAATAAAGGGGAAATCCTACCAAACACAAACATGAAAGGTAAAGGAAATAAATGCATAAGGAAATGCATAAAAGAATTAAAAGGATAAGGTGTAAGGAAACATACCTCAACCTCCCTACAAAATCAGGGTTAGTGGTGTACATTTAATAAAAAGGAATGAGGTAAACACATACCAAATAATTCCTAAGGCATATTGGACCTAAACTAGACTCAATCTTAAGTTTAAGGGTGCCTACATTATGCTAAACTAAAATTCAACAGCTATTTACAGCACTTAAACACACAATCATCTATGAAAGACAACACACAATACAAACAGCATACTACAGCAATCAAACATAATGAAAGTAGGTGTAAAAAATCACAAACAGCATGAACTACACAACAAATAGCATGCTTTTAACAACCACTGCTTCTAAAAACAACTATGAAAAACAAGACAGATTTGGCTAGTTTTTATGCACAAGGTGGATAACAACTAATGCAAATACTCCACATATCATGATTAACAAAAATCAACATGCATGATTGGATGAACATAATATTTCTATGGATGCTCATGAACAAAAGATATACAAAACAATGAACACAATTATACACTTTCAAGTATTTGATCACATAATCATATGAACATGGAATATGTGCATCTGTAATCAAGAATCATTAATTAAAACATGTTAATTGGCACAAAAAACAACATTAAGATCACATGGAAATGCAATCAACAATGCAAACAAGAATGCAAGAAAGTGCACATTTATGCTCATGCATCATACCTCATGTAATGCAATCATGAATCATGCCAATGTTTATGGATCATGGAGATGAAGTCAAAATAGAATGTTAAACACATGTAAGCATGTTAAATGAAAGGCTTGAACATGGCTACAATGATTTACAAGTCAATTAGGCACAATTAACAAGTAGAATGCAAGAATATGCAAAGGAGACGGAAGCATGTCGAAACGACTCAAAATGGAGGAATGAGATGTCGAAACTAATCTTGAAAATTCCCTAAAATATGGACTTATCATTCTATGGTGGTAAAGGGGGAAGTAATGCCCAAGAAAGAGGGAAAAAAGCACTTCTTGCAATAAACTTATTTCCTAAAGCTCCTAATGCAACTATTATCTAGTGAGCACAAATTTTACACCTAAAATCCATAATCTAAACCTTAATGGCCCCTAGAATCAGCTTTAATTCTAACTACGAACAAACAAAATGACAAATCGTAATCAAGACGAAATTGAACGGTCAAGCGCATACACAACGATAAACATACGAAGAATGCCGTCATGGCGAGATGAAGGGAATAAGTTAAATCAAGAAGCGGATTTAGATCACCAACCTACGAAGCGGAGGATTGCTTCGGTGAGTGTTACAATGTAGATCGGAATGCAAATGGAGAAGAAAACTAGAGAGTCGAAGCTTCGATCCGCGAACGCGCAAAATAAATGTGGTTGATTATGTCTCTTGATGAACACTTGATCAATAACCTCCAATAAGCTCAAAACTCTTCCAAAATCAGAATTTATTCTTCAAATAAGCTTCACAATGAGATGATTAATGAAGGTTTTAGCTTCAAGTCCTTCAAATTCCAATGAAGAATTTGAAGAACTTTTAGAATGAAGCTTTGGTGAGAGGTTGAAAATGGTGGAAATGTTTGAGAGAAGAATGAAAGAGATAAAGTGAAAATGAAGAAGAATAGTGAAAAAAATGGGAGAGAGCTTAGCTTTGGGATGGTTTAAGTTTATATAATGTGTAGGCTTGGCATGAGGTTTGGGAATGGAGGTTGCTTAGGAGTTAGGTTAGGTTTGGAGTTAGTTGGGGCTCTAGAGAGTTCTAGAGTATTCTTTGGAATATTCCTTAGAATATTCCTTGGAATATTCCTTGGAAGGTTGTACAATACTCTAGAATGTGGTAGAGTAACCCCAAAAGAAGAGTGTGGAACAAATGTGAAGAGTGTGGAACAAGGAAAAGGAAAGGAAAGGAAAAAATGGATGAGAAAAAACTGAAAAAACAGCAAAAACAGCTTATGTATCGATACGAAACTGCATGCATTGATACATGTCAGTTTTATAACTGATATGTATTGATACGAAAATGTATGCGTCGATACATACTGAAGCTTTGGAAAATTAATTGAATCATGTATTGATACGAAACTTGTATGTATCGATACATACATGCTTATGTATCGATACGAAATTCGTATGCGTCAATACGAAATGAGAAATTTTTTTTTTTTTTTAAGATTTTTTTTTATTTATTTATTTTTTAGTTTCTCCATCATTTCTTGACCAAAATGAGAGGGCAAATTTTGGGGTGTTACAGCTGCCCCTATTCAATCACTGTAGACTTTAATGGATGATAACAGTTACTTTCAGACGTTGGAAGTATGCAGGGATTGAATACTAGAAACAACCGGAAAATTTGCACTCGGTGGAAGAAGAAAAAGGGAAATAAACCCAACCATCTGAACCCCGCTTGGGGAGAGCTCTAATGTGAAGAATAGTGAACCGGTGAATATTTTGGAATAACGCTGGGAGATTTTCGATTTGCCACGCTAAGGGTGGACTTTTGTTGGGCTATTAATGACGTGCCACACAACGGGTGGTCTTCTGAATGATTTGCCACACTACGGGGACTTCAATACCTTGCCACTCCATAGGGCCACTGCTCGCTACAGGAGACTTTTGATACCTTATCACCATGGGGATGGACTTCTGCTCACTTTGCGGGGATACTATGCCCGCTACGGGGGATTTCTGCTCGCCGCGGGAGACTTTCAACAATTTTACCACACTACGGGGGCACATTGCTCAGCCACGGGAGACTTTCAGGAAATTTACCACACTACGGGGCACCTTGCTCAGCTATGGGAGACTTTTAGAAAATTTGCCACACTACAGGGGCACATTGCTCAGCTACGGAAGACTTTCAGGGAATTTGTCACACTACGGGGCACCTTGCTCAGCTATGGGAGACTTCTAGAAAATTTGCCACACTACGGGAGCACATTGCTCAGCTACGGGAGACTTCAATATTTTTCCACACTACGGGGGTTGTTGCTCACTACTGGAGACTTTTTCTCACTACAGGAGACTTTTGCTCACTATGGGAGACTATTGCCACACTACGAGGGTTGTTGCTCACTACGGGAGACTTTTGCTCACTACAGGAGACTTCTATTTCTTTCCACACCACGGGGGTTGTTGCTCGCCACGGGAGACTTTTGATCACTACAGGAGACTTTGGCCCACTACGGGGGACTTTTGCCACACTACGGGGGACTTTAATTTCTTGCCACACTACGGGGACTGCTGCTCGCTACGGGAGACTTTTGCTCACTACATGAGACTTTGGTTTCTTGCTACACTACGGGGGCTGTTGCGCACTACGGGAGACTTTTGCTCACTACAGGAGACTTTGGCCCACTATGGGGAATTCAATTTCTTGCCACACTACGGGGGTTGTTGCTCGCTACGGGAGACTTTTGCTCACTACAGGAGACTTCAATTTCTTGCCACACTACGGGGGCTGTTGCTCGCTACGGAAGACCTTTGCTCACTACAGGAGACTTTTGTTCACTACATGAGACTTCAATTTCTTGCCACACTACGGGGGTTGTTGCTTGCTACGGGAGACTTTTGCTCACTGCAGGAGACTTCAATTTCTTGCCACACTACGGGGGTTGTTGCTCGCTACGGGAGACTTTTTCTCACTACATGAGACTTCAATTTCCTGCCACACTACGGGGGTTGTTGATCGCTACGGGAGACTTTTGCTCACTACAGGACACTTTGGCCCACTATGGGGGACTTTAGAAATTCGCCACACTACGGGGGCAGATTGCTCACGACGGGAGACTTTGGCCCACTACGGGGGCAGATTGGTCACTACAGGAGACTTTGGCCCACTACGGGGGACTTTGGTATTTTGCCACACTACGGGGGATGTTGCTCGCTACGAGAGACTTTGAGAATTTTCCACCCGGAGGATGGACTTTGGCCAATCTACGGTTGGACTTTCAGAATTTGCCACCCAGAGGATGGACTTTGGATAAGTTGCCACGCTGTGGGTGGACTTTGGATATCAACCTTGGATTGAGCATGCATATGTTGAACTGTATGACATGATGCCCATGACACTGGGAGATAGGTACAAAGGGAATTCCTGACGCGGAACTAACAAACCCTTGCTGACTCTGTGGGGAATACAGATGATTGTCGATATTTTTGCTGGAGAATAGTGTGACTAGTCTGTCTCGACTTATCATCTTTGCCAAAAATAAATTGGACTTTAGATTTGAAGGCCCTGCTAGGGGATTCCTCAACTTCTAGGGAATGAATCTCACTCATAAGATTTTGCTGGTGATCTGCAACTTTTCGACTTAGCCGGGGAAAGTCCTGTCAAGGCTCTGATGAGGAGAACCTTATGTCTATCTGAATTTTCCAAACCTCTGTGGGGAAGGAAACCGTTCAGCTGACTGTCAGGAATACTTGAATTCTTGTAAGAAATGCCTCACTACGGGAAGACGACTCTTGCTAGGGATAATTCTTATTTCTCTGCTGGGAAAGAGAAGGATTTGATTTGAGATCTACCGGGAAATAAGATCAAGGAAACCTGCTGAAGAAAAGTTTGACGATTTTACTGGGGATAACTTCCATGCGTCTTCTGGGGATAATGAAGTTGAACGCGTCCTGCTTGAAGAGGAAATACTTCTCGTTGTTTCGTGCTAGGGATCATTTGCTTTTATTCAGACTTTCCCTTAAGAGAATTTTACAAAAGACTTGGTGTCTTTAAACTCTTCAGGAGTATAATTGCCTCAGTATTCTGAACTTCCAATTATCTTCCTTTGGGAAAGAATGAATCCTCATGCGATTGGGGTGGCTTGCTCCAGGATGAGTCTTTGACTAATTGCTCTAAGAGAGATCTGAATCTCGAATGATTGCACTAGGTTGGTTGATTCTTATCATGACTGGTTGGGAAAGTCGTTACTCAATGGAGCTTTCTCGGAATATTCCTTGGAAGGTTGTAGAAGACTCTAGAATGTGGTAGAGTAACCCCAAAATAAGAGTGTGGAACAAATGTGAAGAGTTTGGAACAAGGAAAAGGAAAGGAAAGGAAAAAATGGATGAGAAAAAACTGAAAAACAGCAAAAACAACTTATGTATCGATACGAAACTGCATGCATCGATACATGTCAGTTTTATAACTGATATGTATCGATACGAAAATGTATGCGTCGATACATACTGAAGCTTTGGAAAATTAATTTAATCATGTATCGATACGAAACTTGTATGTATCGATACATACAAGCTTATGCATCGATACGAAATTCGTATGCGTCGATACGAAATGAGCAAAAAAAAATTTTTTTAGATTTTTTTTTGTTTCTCCATCATTTCTTGACCAAAATGAGAGGGAAAATTTTGGGGTGTTACACACACATAGTCTGGCTATACTAAAATAAATAGTATCATTACTCCCCTTTTTTAGCCAATAATTGAGTCAAATCAAAAATTGTTAGAACCATACGCTCAAGAAGAGCAAACAATTTGGGTATATCAGAACCCCAACAAATATAGACTTCAGCTTGTTCTTGACTCTCTGAACCACCATCCAAGTCACTTGCAGCTCCAGTCTACTTCCTTTGACTAGGCTTCCAAAAGATAATAATTGCTATAAACCCTCATAAAGACAGATTCCCAATTTTCCTCTTAGATTTTCAAATTGATTTGTGTGAGAGACCTTAGGGTTTGCTTGATATCTGGCACATACCCCAACAGTAAAAGCTATATCAGGTCTACTGGCTATTAGATACAACAGACTACCTATCATGCTTCTATACAAGCTTTGATCAACACTTACACCTTTTTCCTCCTTAGTCATCTTAAGATGGGTAGGAGCAGGTGTTCTTTTGTGCCTGGAACTCTCCATTCCAAACTTCTTTACAATGTTTCTGACATATTTGCTTTAAGAGAGGAAAATGGAATCTTCCATCTATTTAACTTGCAATCCAAGAAAGAAGGTTAATTCTCCAACAAGACTCATTTCAAATTCAGACTGCATCTGTTTGACAAAATGTTCAACCATTTCATCTGACATTCCACAAAACACTATATCATCCACATAAATCTGAGAAATCATGATTTTTCCTTCTACATCTTTGACAAATAGAGTTTTGTTAATTCCACCTTTTCTGCAGCCATTTTTGAGAAGAAACTCTGTTAATTTTTCATACCAAGCTCTAGGAGCTTATTTTAATCCATACAAAGCCTTTCTCAACTTATAGACATGATCCGAAAGATTTCGATCAACAAATCCCTTAGGCTGCTCCACATAAACCTTTTCATTCAGATATCCATTCAAAAAGGTACTTTTTACATCCATTTGGAACAGTTTAAACTTCAGAATGTATGCAACTCCCAATAGTAATCGTATTAATTCAAGTCTAGACACATGAGCAAATGTTTCATCAAAGTCAATGCCTCCAATTTGAGTATATCCTTGAGCAACAAGTCTGGCTTTATTCCTGGTCACAACCCATTGTTCATCAGATTTATTCTTGTACACCCATTTAGTACCAATGATATTGGTTCCTTCAGGTCTTGGTACAAGCTCCCTGTAGATAAGAATTTTCGATGCCATGAAATTAAAGTCCGAAATAGCATTTCGATCAAAGAAGAAATTGTTCTCAGGAGTTGATTTCGACTAAAGAAATTTGAAGATTGTTTTCGACACTTTCGACAAAGATAGGAAATGATGATGTTTCGACAACTTCAACGAGGCTAAGTGAATGTGGCAAAGGCTGGTTTTCGGCGAGTTCGACAGATTTGAGAGGATGTGTTGCTTCGACGCAGAAGTTGAAATTTAAAATTCAAAGATGAAAGATATTTGGCAGAAGGACGCGTGGAAGCATTTGATAGAAAGAAGACATGCCAAAGGCCAAGTGTCGTAATCGTAGGATTTGTCCGTTAGGGGCATTTATTTTGTTTGTGTATAAATAGGGCAAATCTTGTCAGAATTGTGTGTGTGAAAATATTGTACAAATTCCTGTGATATACTCAAACTAACTGTGTGAGAGGAAAGGGTTTAACTTTTGGAAAAATGTACGTGTGAACACCAATTCTACATTTATCAAGTTTTATGAAAGTTCAAGTTCATTTATATTTCTGCATTCTGCCAGTTTATTTTCGTTTAGAAATGTTTTACATTTTTTCAGTCGATTTACTTTGTACTTTCCAGAGTTTTTATTTCGATTATTTTTTCGTCAAACACTTTTTACTTCTTCTTTTAATCATACAAACATATATAGAACCTTATGAATAATAGGAATCATGAGATTGTTAAGATCATTATACTGTCGATCAAAACTTACACCTATGTCCTAGGACTTGTATGGTTGGTCCTGCAAGTAAACTGATTTAAACGTAAATTAGAAACCAAGGATTGTTCATAAAATTCGATAGCAAACAAATTGGCACGCCCAGTGGGACATTGGTGCAAAATTAAAAAATATCATAATCACGCTGTACAAAAAAGGTTATACTTCATTGTATGATTCTAAGAAGTGGTAAATTAGTCGTAAATGACATAGAAAGACCTAAGAGAACAAGAGTGAGAAGAATGGTTAATCCGCCAAATAGGCAAACCAAAAATACTACGATACTTAACCCTACTCCTTCGACTAGAGAACATACAGGGTCAATCTCTGTATCAGAGGCCATACCTTCGTCATCAGGGTCAACACCAGCATTTGCAGCATCTCAAAATACGCCCAGTTTCTCCAACATGGGCAACCAAATGCCCATAGGGACACCTCCCATATAGGGAGTGTTCATAGGCCTTTTGCAATGAATTTCATAATTCCATATAGTAGGAAACAACCTTATGGAATGCCAACTACAATAATGGCAAGTTTGCAAAATGCATCATCATTATATTCTGATTCCTTGGTCAATAGGTCTTCACCATTACAAGGATCAGGATCTGGTGGAAACTTAGACAGATTAAATCAACCCCCACCATGATTCCAAACTTATATGCCAACAATTACAAATAATTATGCGCAAATAATTAGACAACAAATGGACGAAAGCAATCACGACATGGTCAAAATGTTGACACAACATATGGGTACAATATTCAATCCTTTAATACAGAATACCACCCAGATAAACCAGTTACTGGCACAACAAATGATACGCATTGCTTTGGTGTTCCTCAAACTCGACAACCAGAACAAATAGTGCAAAACCCAAGATTAGGTGTCGAAGAAGAACCCACCATAAATCAAAGACCTACAGACATTCCCCAGGCAAACCTTAGAAATTAAGAGGAAGTTGTCGAACAACCTCGCATAGAAATCCTTGTTCAACAAGAGCCTAGGAGGATATTAGTCTAGAGGGGTCAAGATGATGATAATATAGTACAACAAATGCGTTATAATAATTTTCCTGCCGAAAATAACTTAGCAGCCATGGTCGAAAGGATAATGGCACAAAATGGAGTAAACGTAGGATTACAAAGGCCTAGTTATATCTATCCATTATCAGAATATATTCTGCAACAGGAATTACCCCCAAGGTGGAAAATCCCCAAATTCACCGAATTCTCTGGAGATACTAGTGAATCTACCATAGAACATGTTGCCCGTTACCTGATCGAAGCAAGAGAAATAGCCCAAAATGAAAATTTGAGGATAAAATATTTTCCAAGCTCTCTGACGAAAAATGTGTTTACTTGGTTTACATTTTTTCCTGCAAGTTCAATATACACATTAACCCAATTAGAAAGATTGTTCCAGGAATAGTTTTATATGGGACAAACCAAAATAAGTTTGAAAGATTTAGCTAGTGTTGAAGAGGAAGTTCTCTGAACCAATAGATGATTACTTGAATAGGTTTAGATTACTAAAAGCAAGATGTTTCACACAAGTGCCTGAACATGATCTAGTCGAAATGGCTGCAGGAGGGTTGGACTATTCTATAAGGAAGAAATTAGACACCCAATATTTAAGAGATATGGCTCAATTGGCAGATAGGGTGAGACATGTCGAAAGACTAAAAGCTGAAAAAATTCAGGGCAAGTAAGAATAAGAAAGATATAGTAGCTTATGTGGGAATATGCCAGGATGATGAAAATGACATAGACGAACTAGTTAGTCTCGATGAACGGGAAATTGACCTAGCATAATTAAAACAAGGCCCATCATATTCCTGTAAAGTTTTAGTTCCGTCGAATGGAAAAAATCTAGTCGAATCTGAAAAGAATGACAAAATGCTTAAGAGAACTTATACATTCGACGTAACTAAATGTGACAAAATCTTTGATAAATTAGTTAAAGATGGTCAGATGATAGTGCCACCAGGAACTAAATTACCTCCCATAGAACAACAGAAAAAGAGATATTTTTGTAAGTACCATGGCTTTCTGGGTCATAAAACATTTCAATGATTTCTTTTCAGGGATCTCGTACAGAATGCTATCCGTGACGGAAGGCTGAAATTCGGTGACAAGCAGAAGCAATAAATGAAAATTGATTTGAACCCCATGCAGAACGTCGAAGCTCACTATGTTGAACCAGCTACCATCAACATGGTGGATGTCGAAGAGGGTTCTGAGGATTGTTTCGAGATGGTAGAAGCCACTGAGGGTTTCGACACCAACATCAACATGGTGGAGATTGCTGATAATCTTGCAGACCATGACAAAGTCACTAAATGGCAGAGCGTTGAACACCTTGTGGAGGGAAATACAACTGGTTGCGCTAACAAAGAGGCTACTAAAGGCCTAGATGATGCAAACAAATCTGAAATTGTTAAAGATGCAGATGAAACCAAAGATGGTGGAATCACTGAAGGTTCCTTCTCAAAGAACACGAGGGTTGCTGAAGACCTCAATAACTCAAGCAAGGTCGAAGCCACTGAAGGTTACGACAAAACCAGCAATGACGAATTCACTAAAGATTTCGTCGAAGAGGAAGTAGAGGTTGTTGAGAACCTTGAGGCAACAAAAAGTACAATAACGACTAATAATGAGATCAACACTAAAAAGGAGGCCATTGAAGGCGTCAGTGTCGAAAAGAAGGTCACTGAAGACCTCACTATCAACATTTCGAATGGTAAGAATGCTAACGAAATAAGGATGGCTAGAGTTTCTGAGAAGCCAACCAAGTATGGAATCTTTCACAGAATAATGGAATATCCCAAAGGAAAGTCAGTCAACGGTTGCTACTAAGACATCTGTGGAAATTTATCCCCAGATGGAGAAGTTGATTCAACAAGAAGGATGGGCGAGATTGAACAAACACTCATCGAAAAGATGAACAAACTGAACATTGGTGGTGGAAAGGAAGTTGGTATTAACATGGTAGAAACGTCACATAAAAGTCAAACGCATACCACTGAAGAGCATCGTCGAGAGAAATACTAAAGACTGGCATATCCCAAAGAGGACAAAAGTTTAATAGAGTTCATCCAAAAAAGCCAATGAAAGAAGGCAGAAGTAATGTTGTACCCACGTTGCAGCGCTATGTTCGATAGAAAGGCAGCCAACAACCTGGAGGTGATAGAGAAGTCCAAGAGGAAAGGGAACTAGGGGTCAATTCCAACTGCCAAAGTGGAGAGGTATGGTCCAATGAGAAGCCAACACCACCAATAGGGCACGAGAGGAAGGAATTATAGTCCGTTCAAGCCAACAAACAAAGCAGGTGATGACTGATGGGTATAACCTAGCAGGGAGGCTCAGGGACGAAAGGACTGAGAAAGCTTTGACGTGCAAAGAGGTCCTTCAATGGCGGAAAGAAGCGAAGTCGAAAAACGCAAACCAAGAGCCTATTGTAATACCTCAAAATTTTCCCTCTCATATCCTCAACATTTTTGCATATCATTTAGCATACATAAGTTCACAAATGACCAACAACATTGCATCATGTGTAGCATAGTTGAGGCATAGGGATGTGGTCAATGGTTGGAGCAACTGAAGGCTATACAAAGGCAATCAAAGGGTCACAAAGCTTCTCAACATTAGCTAAGGGTCCACAACATCCCACAAGCTTTTATTTGAAGCCACAAGTCTTAGAAAGAAGTGAATGGCTCCAAGAAAGCAAGCAGTGCAACATCTCCTAAGGAAATGGCCCAAATTAGGGTTTCATGTGTGAAGGACTTCTCTAAAAGGGGATTCTATTGTGTTCTATATGACAACAAGTGTATAGGGTTCAAATTTCTTCCACAAATTCATTTTGGAAGAGGTTCAATTGGTCAGATGATTGAAAATCAGGAATTTGGGGAAAAGTCAACCATAATGAAGAAAAAGTCAACTCCTAACTTTTTGAGATCAAAATCATGAAATTAGGGTTACAAGGGTCCTATGTTTCAAGTTTGATCAAGAAATGATGGAGGAATCAAGAAAAATCAAGAAAACCAAAACTTACCATTTTTGGAAAATTAGGGTTTCCAAAAATGGCAAGTTTTGGCTATTTTTGCAGCTACTTTGAATGAGGCCTTCTCCCAAAATATGAAAGATATGAAAATTCTACTTGGGCCAATTAAAGAGGGCATCTTGAGCTTCAAATCCATAGGTGGAACTCACTCATATCATAAAAAATGAGAAAGTTATGATCATGTAAAGTTGAGGAAAATCAAGGCAAAACTAGGGCATGGGCGAGGCAAGAAGCTGCCCAGCGTGCGTGCCCTGCAAGGCATTTGATCAAACAGGTGGAGGACCAAATGGAAATCTATTTTTCTTGGTCAAGAAGACTTCAAATCAAAGTTTTTTGAACTACAAAGTTTTCCCCCTACATGATTACTACAACTTTCATGTTCAAGGTTTTTCCATTGGATCAAAGGATTGAGAGTTGTTGAAGGCCAATGTAAGGAGGTTGTAACTGGTCATGCATGGGCACAAGGCAAAGCAAGATAGGCAGGCCAAGTATGCAGTTTGTGACATGATTATCAATGGCATTTTTGAAGCATCTAGAGTTATGATCTTACTCCAAAGTGAACATCAAACTTGTCCCTTGTGAATTTCACTTCAATTTGAGCACAAGTATGTCATCATTCAGTTGCTTGAGCTTGAAGAAATGTCTCATAGAATATTAAGGTAGGAAAATTGTTTTCTTGCAACCCAAGGCATGGAAACAAGTGATTGAATTCACCTCAGTTCAAGTCTGTTGCTTCATTCAGCTTGCTAAGCTCACAATGCATCATACTTAGAGGGCATCATCTCATATATGCAGGATCACACCAGTTCTCATGCACATCCTTGCAATCCAAGCCAAATGACATGATTCACACCTCATTCTCCTTCTCATGCTGCATTATGTTGATCAAACCAGTCCCATTGCATTTTGTTAATCCCCATCAGAAGTAACATGAACCTCATCACATCCAATTGCTTTCGAGCCAAGCAAAACCAACATTGCACCTTTGCATCTTACACATTCAAGTTGATCCATTCACTACCAGTTAGAACTAACCATAGTTCTAACTGTTAACTATAGTTGATAACTGTCAACTACACATATAAAAGCATGATCTCCAACTGAATTGCTCACCATTCTCATTTGCACAAATCACACCCAAAATCCACTGAGTTTTCTCTCTGCAAGAAGAAGATTTCCTTCTGCATTTTTCTTCAAGGAGGCTCCATTGTCCATCAATTTTATTCATTCTTCCTCAATTCATCATCACCTTGGCATTGAGGTTAAGATCCATAGATTCCATAGCCTGATTCTCCAAGGATTGGCCACTGCATTTTCATGTATTACACTGCATTTTGAATCAGATCACCATCAATCTCATCAATTCAGGATTGAGGTTCATCCAACATTTTCATCATCAAGTGTTGCCCAAATTCCATGGATTTCGTAGCTTGAAACTTCAAGAATACAGCTCTGCATTTTCTCTGCTTCAACTCAGTTCTTCTCAAAAAATCCATATTCAGAGTGTTTATTTCATTATCTGAGGATCAAGAGCAATAACAAGAGGCATTGGAATCTCATCTCTGGTTTTCTATAGCTTCTGAACCACTGCATTTCTAGGTTTCATCTTGAATCTCAATTGCACGATTTCGTCTTATTTTCTGGATTCTTGTTGTTTTAAGCTTGTTAGAAGCACTTTGATCTCTGGCTAGTTGATATGCACCTTAGGTGCTTAGTTTCAGTTTTCAGGCTTGAATTTGTTTGCTTCGATTTGCACAGCACAAGAACCCTAGGTTAGTACTAAGATCAGATTGTTGATCAGTGAGAGGAGGCGGACCTAGCTATGGCCTTAGAATTCATTTTCATGATGATTTTTGGATGCCCTAGGTCAGGGGTGACCGGAGAAGATGACCGGAGGTCACTTCCGGTCACCTGAACAGTGCCCTAATTTAAGTGTGAGAACATGTTGTAGCCATTGGATCAGCTTCATCCCAAGGCCATGAGTGAGCCAACGCATTAAAAAAAAGCATGCCATTCACGTGTCAAGAAGTCAACACAAAAGTCTTCAGTGTGCTACCCACATCCCCCAGCACGTTTAACCTAAGCCCAGTTAAGTTGTTTTTACTGCTCTTTGAACCCCCCAGGCCCAAACCAGTTTATTCCATTTTATTTATTTTTTCTCATAAATTTACAATTTCGTTTCTTATTTTAAAAAATACCAAATTACATCAAAAAATTCCAAATAAATTCATGTAGGATCCTCTCAATTTTCTATAAATTTTTATATTTTTATATTTTATTTTTATTAGTTGTTGAAGTCAGAATTAATTTCTCTTTTAATTGTTTCACAATTTCCCCATTTTGAACCATTCATTTTGTATATCTTTGTTCTCATAAAACATAAAAGTTAAAGACCCCATTCCTTTTGCATTCTCTTAGGGGCTCATTAAACCTCCCCAAAATATTTTTCTCTGGATTTTTAAGTCAAGTTTAGGTCTACTTGAGTCCATGTTTTCCACATTGATCATATAAACCCTAATTGTGTTCCAATGAGCCTTATACCACTCAAAAATAGGAATTTTTGTGAGATTTTTTGTATTCATGCTACTCTCTGGATTTTGTATTGAGTTGTCAAGTTTCATACTTTTTCAAGGTCCTTTAGTATTTTTTTCAAGTTGTTTGGTTCACAAGTCATGTTTTTGATCCTTTTGTTCCTTTCCTTTGGTCCCTTTTGAATAAAGCACTCATGACATTAGTCTAAGGTTTTGTTTCTGGTTCTTGTGAGTCATATTATAGGTCTTCTAACATTAAAAGTCATCCTTGAGTATTTACCTTTGTTTTTAGGGTTTACTTGGGCCTTAAGTCACCATAGTCCCCATTTTGACTTAATTCTCCTTCATCCTTCATCTTAACCACTCAAAAATTCATGAATGCATCAAATAAGTTTGTCCAAGTCTTGTTTTGTGTCTTATAAATATTTTTAGGTCATTCCTCTATGTTCACTTCTCATGTATAGAGCTTTGCACAACTTTTATGCCTCATTTGCCATTAAGAATGTTCAAAAACCCTAGTTTGAGATACCTAGCCCTAGCATACTTCATCCATTTCATTTACATTTGTTTATGAGATTAATTTCCATCTTGAATTCATGTTAAGCCCCTGGTTTTTGTATGGGGAGACCAAGTCCCTTTGGTTATTTTTGAATATTTTTCTAAGTCCCTTTGTTATACTTTTCACAACCATGCTTCTATATGGTTCTTCGCACCTTTCAACCTCATACTTGATTATCCTTAATTTGGATCCCTTATTTCCCATTTGATCCATTCATTTCCTTCACTTCCGTATAGTGTTAAGTTCTAGATTTTTCATTTACCTTAGAGTTTAAGTGATTTTAGCAATAGTAATCACTTAGGTTATCTTTCTAACCTCATCCTTAGGGATTATTGGTGCTTTAGGACATAGTTTGACTTTAATTCACTTAATTCCTTTAGAAACCTTTGAATTGGTTTAGCTAATGACTTTTTAGGTATGTTATCTTATAAGATGCTTTAGGCTTAGGTATTGACCATAGGAGTTCACTAACATCTTTCCTAAGCTAGTGTGAGTTCTTGTGTGAAGTTTGCCATTTATTTATGCTTTCAATATGATTTTTCATGCTAACTCTTATTTTTTAGGGGGGAAGATGAGGTAATCACTTCATTCTTTATCTCTTATGCATTTATTTGCTTTGCCTTGGCACTTTGTGCCTTGTTCATAGGTTCCCTCTTTCTCTCTTTAGATTCAACTTAACTTCCTTAGGAAGTAAGTTGAACTCTAACTTGTTCTTTCTACTCATTAGGTTAGAATACCTCATTAACCATAGGACCACACTCTTGTACATAATAAGATAACTTAGGGTTTCGTCTTAGTCCCCCATTAGTTTTTACCTTTGCCTTTTGAGTCTTCTCTCCTCATCTTCAAACAAATCCAAAAAGACTTAATAAATGCATGAAAGGATCCCTTGTGTATAGCCTTATTCCATGGAGCACTTGCATTCAATCCATCTTGGAATGGTGTAAGCTTGTCTAGCATGATGCACAAGTCTTATCAAGGGGTTGTTTCACAAAGAAAAATCTAAAAGATATTTCTTCACAAAAGCCACAAAAACACCTAATAAAGTTCAACAAGCTAGTGAACTTAAACCCTAATTCATGGAAATAAGTCATGGATAAATTCTCCTTGCTTGGTGTGCTTGTTCTATAATTCCATCTTGGAATGTAGTAACAAGTACATATTCCATGGAAAAGAGTTTGAATTCACTTCCTTGTGTCAAATTCATACAAAACTCTTAAAAAGCAAATAACATACAATAAGCGGCTTTCCTGCGGGAACTTCTCATCTCATCTCATTCATTCTCAATGTGAGCTCGCGACGACTTGTCTCGCATGCAAGACGGTAAACGCACTCGTACCAGACGAGCCTACAACACCTGAGCATATACATACGCAGTTCCAGCTATAAAAAACACAAACAAATAGTCCCCGCCTTAGTTAGGCGAACTACATCGACTCTGATCCTCATTTTCCTGATGATGTACGTAGGTAGTGGGGTAGGGCCCGTTCAAGCACATTCTTTATTTTCCCTACATTTTCCCCATTCTTTCTTTTTGTCCTCTTTCATTTCCTTTCTCATATTAGTTCCCATTCCAGTTAACATTTCATTTGTTCAGCAGCAGTTATATTTTTCTCACCCTTTGAAATAAACAAACAAGCGTGGATCCCGTCGGGTACGGAGGACGATCTGGGGTTCTAATACATTTCCAGGTCGTAACCATCTCCCGAACCCAGATCTTTGGTTCGCAAAGCCTTGTCCTTTCCTTCGTCCTCAAGTTTGTGCAGCATTACCTTTCCCATTCATTCGGGATAAAAATGCATGACTGGCGACTCTACCATTTCCGTTCCACTTTCGCGTTTGTACTAGGATGAAAATCCCGGGAGCGACAACTGGCGACTCTGCTGGGGACCGAACCCAGAATCTTTGGTTTCCCTCGTAGAGTCAATCCTAGTGCTTGTTTGTTTTTTTTTCTTTGGGTGTTTATATGTGTGTGCTGTTGTGTTTATTTATTGTTTTCGTTTACAGTTTACTTTACAACTTTATTTACTGCTTTCAATATTTATTTCACATGCATCATACTGGATTGTGCTGGTTTCATTTTTTTCTGTGGGATGGGCTTTGTTACTGTGAGATAAGCTAAATACTCGGTTTGAGTGCACCTAGGATTTAGAGTGGTTCTACTTTGGCTTCATGGCATCTTGCTATGTTGGTATTAGTGAGTTCCATGCCTTGACTTGCGACCTTCTCGGAAATGTATTGACGCCGAAATCTTTCTGGGACAATACACTACCTTGATAGTTATGTGCAATCAGGGGACCGATCATTGAGAACCTTTGTGGAAACATCCCTCTCTAGTGATGACAGTGGCAGACCATATTTGTTGGCAAACCCACTCGCATCCGAGGGCCCACTGGGAACTCGCATAGGATGACCTGGTTCTCTCATAGGAATCCAGTTAAGGCAAACTGTTCGTATGACGATAGTATTGTACCCTTCGGGATGAATGTACTATTGTTTCTCGATTCAGTGCTTAAAGCTGAGGACTTATGAGGGATGCTTGTCTCCTTGGACTCGGCTGAGACCTCCCTGAGTAGTACATAATGCCAAACCGATTCCCTGATTTGGTCATGAGCCATTTCTCGGAAATGGTGAACGTATTATTTCTATTCGGCTTTGAGAGTCCGTGATGTTGACCCGAGTAGCACACCCATGAGATTGGGAGGGGTTTACAGGTTTGCAGGAACCCAAAACTTCAACACACCCATGTATGCCAGTACACTTCAGTGATATGATCTTGTTCTATTAATTATGGAGTCTGAAATCACGAACTCCTGATCAAAAAGATACTTGTGATGATGTTGTGGCCTTACACAAACACTTGATTACCTGATTCACTACACAGATACATCACTGATCACATGCCTTGCCTTGCATAACATCATAACATCATTAATCATTTTGTGTTCTTTTTACTCTCAGGGTTCATTACCTCCTATTCTGGTCATATTTGTTGCTTCAACATGGAGATTCCAAGGAAGAGAAATGTCCATTATACTTTCCCACATCCAGAGACTGATAGTATTCAGAAGTTAATTGGCTTGATGGGTGACAAAGTGCTTGATGATTTCAGAAAAGAGTTTGGAAAGATCCTAGACTATGTGAATAAGCCAACCACTGATCAGAGGGATAGCTTGCATTCTCTACTGCAGTTCTATGATCCACAGCTAAGAGTTTTTGTTTTCCCTGACTACATCTTGGCTCCCACATTAGAAGAGATATCCAGCATCCTCAGAATCCCCATCAAAAATGGTGTTCCTTACTATGGCTTAGAGAAGATGCCTTCATCCAAAGATATAGCTGAGTCTTTTCTTCTGGATTTATCCAAAGTTAGCAGAGAAGTGGATGCCACCAAAGGTAAAGGACTTTTCTTAGATTTTCTTATCAAAGAAGCTCAGGACCTGGCCTCTGAGAAGAAATGGGCTAAGTTCAGCACCTTGCTTGCTTTGATAGTGTATAGGACTAGTTGTTTTCCAGGAGAGAAGAGTTTAATTAACATGGAAGCTATCACTATATTTGCCAGAAGAAATCCAGTACCCACTTTGCTAGGTGATTTTTACTACGAGGTTCACCATAGAAATGAAAAGAGGAAGGGACATGTAAATTTTGTGCTCCCCTATTTGTTGATTGGTTTGTAAGGCAACTCCCTAAATCCGGGCATTTTCAGGATTTGAAACAATCTTGGAAGTGGTCCAAAATATTAATGGGCTTAACCTCAACCAACATTTCATGGGGGTGCAACAGGGACCTTGTGGGCAAAGAAATATTAGTCAGTTGTGGTAGTTTCCCAAGTGTTCCTTTGATAGGAAGGAAAGGTGGGATCAATTACAATCATATCTTGTCCAGGAAGCAGTTTGGTTATCCGTTAAGAGATGTGCCATTGATTGAAGAGGCAAATGAATCTTTGTACTTTCCAGCAGAAGGAAATCTCAAGAAGAGCATACTAGTATCCCAAGCTTGGGAGGTTAGAGTGATGAAAGGGAAGAAAGACTTTGGGAGAGTGGATCCCCAACACTTATGATCCTTTTGCCAGCTGGTTGGAGGATCGTGTGAAGACCATGTTGCTCCCATTTTTCAGAGAAACACCTCTCTACCCTAAGGAGGTAGCACCCACAACTTCAGTGCCTCTTCAAGATTATAAAAAGTTGGAAGCCTTGGTTCAACAGCTCAAGTTGGAGAATCAAGAAGCTTACAATTCATGCCAGAAACTGAAGATGCAAAATCAAAAGTTGGAGGAAAGAGCTCACAAAGCTGAAGAGATGGTTAGGCTCAAGCAGCAAGATTTTCAAGAGAGAGAGTTTTGCTTCAAGAAAAGGGGATTAGCTTAAACTCACAAGGCAGCCCAGCGTCGGAAGGAGAGGAAGGATTTGAATGAAGCCAATGAAGCTGTCACCTTATGGCAAGAGAAGTGGGAGGACAATTTGAGGAAGCAGAAGGAGTTGGAGGTCAAGCACGAGCTAGAAGTCAAGAGTTTACAGGATTCTTTGGATGGATAGAGAGAACTCCTTCAGAAGGCTTATCATCAAGAGAAGAGTTGTCTCCAAAGTTTAGCAGAAAGCCAACAAGCAGTAAAAGAAGCTCAGAAAGAAATAGAAGATTTGAAGTTGAAAGCTGATGTCAAGAGGGCAAAGAATGATTCCATTACAAGCCAAGAAAGTGAAAAGGTGTTCCTACAACAAATCGAGGAATTGCATGCTTCCTTTGACCTTAGGGATATCCTAATTCAGAAGCTTGTACAAGAACCTACACATCCGGATATAGCTCAGATGTTGCAAAAAGTCAAGCGCCTCAGTTGGAGATTACAGGATGTAGACTTTCCTAAGCTTTAGTTGTATATGCATATGACTTGGAGTACCCATAGGCTTGTTGTGGGAGTCCCTCTTTCTTGATGTACTTTTTTTTTCTTGACATATTGAATTTGTACCTTATGAGGATCTTTGTTATTCCAATTGTCTTCTGATTTACCTGTGGTCTCTGGTTATATCTGTTGCACAAACACAAAATAAATGCCACCACTTCAAGTTTGAATGTCACACAGGATTTTCTTGCAAGGGATCTTTTTTTTCTCAGCACCAGAATGGGAGAGTAGTGGAAGCCTTGGGAATAAAAGGAACACATTGCATTGCATACACATCATTTGCATTTTTCTTTGTTTTGCAGGTTTTCTATAGGTTGCTTAACTTATTTGTGTTTCAGGCAAAGATTGCGAGGGCCGCCAATACCCGTCATCCTCGATAGAATATCCCGCATCGTTACATAACTCGCAACAACCAGAGGACAGTCATGGATGCTATGCAAACTGAGCTTAATGAATTTTGCGCCAGAATAGGAGAGTTCATGGTCATGATGCAAGGGATGGCTCAGGGACAACAAGAGTTAAGAAATGCAATCCAGGGGATCAACCCTCCTCAGATTAATGTCCCTGTAACTACTCCTGATGTCCAAGTGACTCCTCCTAACACCAACAATGGCCCAGGTGGACCTCAAGTTCCAGAACAAGGCGCATCAACTTTCATTCCAGTACAAGACAGGCAGGAGGATCAGTTCCCTTCTTTTAACAATGATATGGGGTTCGACGGAGAAGGAAATCTTCAAGACTTTTTTATGCTTGCTGAGAAAGTTAAAGCCCTCGAGTGTAGAGACACTTAGGGGATAGATGTGTCTGACATGGGCCTAGTCCTCGGGGTGGTTATTCCTCACAAATTCAGGCCACCTACTTTTGACAAGTATAATGGTAATTCCTGCCCTAAAACTCACTTGCAGGCATTCTACCGGAAAATTGCTACCCATACTAGGGATGAAAAGCTCTGGATGTACTACTTCCAGGATAGTCTCTCCGGAGGGTCCTTGGAATGGTATATGAAGTTAGAGAGAAGTTATGTGAGAAGCTTGAAGGAATTGGGAGAAGCATTCCTCAAGTAGTATCAATATAGTATCGACATGGCGCCCAGTCACACTCAACTTCAAAGTCTGACTCAGAAGAACTCTGAGAGCTTCAAAGATTATGCACAAAGGTGGCGTGAAGTGGCCGCTAGAGTGCAACCACCTTTGCTGGAGAGATAAATGGTAGACCTGTTCTTGGATACCCTCCCTGGGCATTTCATGGAAAGGCTAGATGGATGTTCTTCAAGTGGATTCTCAGATATCATCTTGACGGGCGAAAGGGTAGAAAGCTGGATCAAGCAAGGGAATATTCAGAATGGGGACACTTCGAGTTCTGGTGTCAAGAAGCCCTTCGTGAAGAGGAGAGAAGGAGAGATTGGGGCAGTGTACGCGCAGAGGGGAGGAAGCAACATAGGGTTATATCAGCAAGTGGCCCCCATCACTATATCAGCTCAACATATTCAACCACAAGTCCAACCACTGCAGCCGCAACGCCAAAAAGGGTATCAACAAAGAGCTCGTCGTCCATATTACCCCCAGAAGACCAGAGAAAGACATTTTGAAACTCCGCCGATGTCCTATTCACAACTTTTGAAGAATCTCCTACAGCTCCAGATGGTTCAACTCCGAACTCTATAACCCCCGAAGCCAGGCCAAATCCCCGAGGGTTATGATATAAATGCCAGATGCGAATTTCATTCCGGAGCTCCCGGGCATACCACAGAAAACTGCAAAGCTTTGAAGCATGTTGTTCAAGACCTATTGGATTCCAAAGCGATTAATTTCGCTCCTACTCCTAATGTAATACAGAACCTCATGCCTCCTCACGGGGGTACAGTTGGGGCAGTTGACGATGAGGAGAAACTAAACTTGGTGTGTGATATCAACGACCTGCAAACTCCGTTGAGTGCTGTTAAAGCATGTTTGGCCCAGAAGGGTGTGTTTACAGGTTGTGGAAGTGATTGTCCAGGGTGTGTTGAAGCTCCAAATGGTTGTGAGCAGTTGAAAACAGAGATCCAAGGTATGATTAATGAAGGAGTGTTGCAGTTTGACAAAGTTGTAAAGGAAAGAAAAGTCTCTATACTAACCATCTTCTATGATCCATCTCAAGTTCCTCCATGGGCCAGAGTGGCACCGATAACGATTACCACTGCAGGACCAGTAATGTATCAGAGTGATAAAGCCATTCCCTAGAATTATGGTGGCGAAATATATTGTAAAGGCCAGAAGCAAGATTTGGCCACGTCTAGCACGACCCCAGCTCAAGTAGAAAACGTCAGAGTAGGGGGCTTTACTAGAAGTGGAAGGTTATTTGCGCCGGAAACACTAAGAAATAGTGTGATACCACCCAGAGACACCGCAGAATCCCATGCTAAGGCAAGAGGGAAGCAGCCAGTGGTTGTCAATGAGTCCGCACCAATAACTGATCCAGACATTACCTTTGATAAAGAAGCTGAAGAATTTTTTAGAATTATCAAAAAGAGCGATTACAAGATAATGGACCATCTGTAGCAAACTCCGTCGAAGATTTCCATCTTGTCTTTGCTAATGTGTTCTGACTCCCACAGGAAGGCTTTCTTGAGTATTCTGAACAAGGCTTATGTGCCTCAAGATATTTCAGTAAATCAGTTAGAAGCGGTGGTATCTAGTGTCAACGCCAGTCACGGATTGGGCTTTACAGACATGGATCTAACATCTGAAGGGTGTGCTCATAATCAGGCACTGCATATCTCTTTAGAATGTAAGGGTGCAGTACTTTCTCACATGTTGGTAGATACTGGATCATCGTTGAATGTTCTGCCCAAGAAGGCATTGATGAAGTTGGATTATAATGGAGTGGTTTTAAAGCCTAGCGACCTGGTAGTTAGAGCATTTGATGGGTCGAGGAGATCAGTATTAGGAGAGGTGGATTTACCAATCAAGGTAGGACCACAAATCTTCAATACCACATTCTACGTAATGGATATACATCCTGCATACATATGTTTGTTGGGAAGACCTTGGATACATTCAGCAGGAGCAGTATCGTCCACACTTCATCAAAAACTAAAGTTCGTATGGGAAGGCCAAATTGTAACAGTCAGTGGGGAAGAAGACATCTTCGTCAGTCATCTAGCTCCATTCAAGTATGTGGAGATGGATGGCGAAATAGTTGAAACTCCATGTCAGGCTTTTTAGCCCCTGAAAACTGAACAAGCATCTTCATTAGCAGCTTCTTCTGAAGAACCAAAGAAGGGAGTTTCAATAGCCTCTTATAAGAAAGCTCTTGAAGTGGTAGAATCTGGGATACGAGAATGCTGGGGAAGTCCAGTAGAAGTTCCAAAAAAGAAAGATATGTTTGGGATTAGTTACCATCCTAGGTAGTCATCATCTGGACCGTGTGCTAGAGGTCGACAAGGCCCGATTACTTTCACGAGTGTGGGAGTGGTGGATTACGGAAGCATCAGTGTCGTGTAGGACGATGCAGTTGATAGTGACTGTGACTTAGATGAGTGGATCAGGCCTGCTGTTCCAGGGACTCAACTTAGCAACTGGTCGTCTGAAAGGATTATCTCAGTCACTTCCTTCAAAGAGTGATAATCTTTGTTTTTGTCTTTTCTGTACTCAAGCACTATGTCTTGCCTGGGGCATAGTAGCTTTTTGTAAGGGCTCTTTTGTTCCTAACACAATTCATAATCATAAATAAAGCTGACGTTTCACATTCATCCTATGATGAGTGAAGTAGTTAATACTGAAGTTCTTAAGTTACTAGAGGCAGGTATGATATATCAGATCTCGGAAAGTAAATGGGTGAGTCCTGTGCATGTAGTACCTAAAAACGGAGGCATCACAGTCATGCAAAACGAGAAGAGCGAACCTGTAGCAAAAAGAACCGATGGAGGTTGGCGTATGTGCATAGACTATAGAAAATTAAATAAAGCAACTAGGAAGGACCATTTCCCATTACCATTCATAGACCAAATGTTGGAGCACCTAGCCAGACACTCTTACTTTTGTTACCTAGATGGATATTCAGGATTCTTCCAAATACCTATTCACCCCGAAGATCAAGAAAAAACTACCTTTACATCCACTGTTGGAACTTTTGCCTACAGAAGAATGCCTTTTGGACTCTGTAATGCCCCTGCCACTTTCCAATGCTGCATGATGTCTATCTTTGTAGACTATTTAGATGGAATCATGGAAGTATTTATGGACGATTTCTCAGTTTGTGGATCTGATTTCAAAAATTTTCTTATCAACCTTGAGAAAATCCTGGAAAGATGTGTGGAGGTAAACCTTGTGATAAATTGGGAAAAATGTCATTTCATGGTCACTGAAGGGATTGTTTTAGGACAAATAGTTTCCGAAAAAGGTATAGAAGTAGATAAAGCTAAAATAGAAGTCATAGAGAATCTAAAACCGCCAAAGACTATCAGGGAGATAAGAAGTTTTCTTGGACATGTCGGATTTTACCGACGTTTTATCAAGGACTTCTCCAAAATAACAAAGCCCTTAACTGGTCTTTTAATGAAAGATGCTGAATTCATCTTCGATGAAAAATGTACTGAAGCATTTAATCTTCTGAAGCAAGCTCTGATTTCAGCACCTATAATGAAACCCCCTGACTGGTCAGAACCGTTTGAAATAATGTGTGACGCTAGTGACTATGCTGTTGGAGCCGTTCTAGGTCAGAGAAAAGATAAAAAATTTGCACGTGATTTATTATGCCAGTAGAACCCTAGACGCTGCACAGCTCAACTATGCAACAACCGAAAAGAGCTCCTAGTTGTAGTTTTCTCCATAGACAAATTTAGATCTTATCTAGTAGGAGCCAAAATTATAGTTTACACCGACCATGCTGCCATTCGTTACTTACTAAGTAAAAAGGTTGACAAACCTAGGTTACTTCGATGGATTCTATTACTGCAAGAGTTTGATTTAGATATTCGTGATAAGAAAGGCACAAATAATGTAGTGGCTGATCACCTTTCTAGGCTAGAATACCTGAAACCTGAATCAGTACCCATAAATGACGATTTTGCCTATGATAGACTGATAGCCCAACTAGAAACTATTGAAGATGATAACCCAGAACCACATGAGCATTCTCATAAATCCTTAGCTATAAGTAATGCACCTTGGTATGCAGACTTTGTTAATTACCTAGCCGTTGACATCATACCCCCTGATCTAAACTAACACCGGAAGAAGAAGTTCTACAGTGATGTGAGAAACTTCTATTGGGACGAACCATTTCTTTTCAAGAGAGGTAAAGATGGCATTTTCCACCGTTGTGTTCCAGAAGAAGAGGTAGATAATATAATTGAGCATTGTCACTCTGCACCCTATGGTGGACATGCGAGCACATCTAAGACCTACGCCAAGATTCTTCAAGCAGGCCTATTCTGGCCTACTATGTGGCGTGATGGCCATGCTTTCATTGTCAAATGTGACAGATGCCAACGCACAGGAAATATTTCAAGACGTAATGAAATGCCTCTAAGAAATATCCAAGAAGTAGAACTCTTCGACGTATGGGGTATAGAGTTTATGGGACCGTTCCCACCATCTTTGGGAAATCAGTACATCTTAGTAGCTGTTGACTACGTGTCTAAATGGATTGAAGCTATTGCCGCACCCACGAACGACACCAGAGTAGTCATCAAATTATTCAAAAACTATATATTTCCCAGGTTTGGAACCCCCCGTTTAGTTATAAGTGATGGAGGATCACACTTCATATCGAGAATATTTGATAAACCTTTAAGCAAGTATGGAGTTAAGCATAGAGTAGCAACACCATACCACCCACAGACCAATGGACAAGTGGAAGTATCGAATAGGGAGATCAAACAAATTCTTGATAAGACTGTCTCTATATCTAGAAAAGATTGGTCGCAGAAACTTCAAGAGGCATTATGGGCCTATAGAACCGCTTTCAAAACCCCTATAGGAATAACCCCTTATCAATTGGTCTATGGAAAATCATGTCACTTACCTTTTGAATTGGAGCATAAGGCCTATTGGGCCATCAAAACTTTGAATTTGGATTACTTGACTGCTGGTGAAAAACGTATCCTTGATATCCACAAATTAGAAGAGCTAAGACAATCTGCCTACGAAAATGCCATCATATACAAAGAAAGAACAAAAGCTTGGCATGACAAAAGAATCATATGAAAAGACTTCAAAATAGGCGATCCTGTTCTCCTGTTCGATTCTAGGTTACGACTTTTACCATGGAAGCTTCGTTCGAGATGGACTGGCCCTTTCGAAGTATCTAAGATTCTAAGATCTGGTGCTATTGAAATCAAGAACCAAACATGTAAACCGTTCATCGTCAATGGACAGAGGTTGAAGCCCTACGAAGGAGGTGACATCCCAACAACATACACCTGCCATACTCTGAGTGATCCACCATATCCTTCAAATGATGTATAAAATCCGGTCGTCGAGCTAATGACATTAAACAAGCGCTGCATGGGAGGCAACCCATGGTTTTCTTATTTATATACTTTTTATTTATTTTTACTTTATTTTAATTTGTTTACTTTATTATTATGTAAGGACTAACGATTGAATATTTTATGTGATTTCAGGACTTGTTTGCTAACCTTGTGCAGAATGCAGAACCCCGATGACATGCACGTGGCCTTTAGAGACGATGCACAGAGAGAGCATTACTATGTCCACATGAGACGCCTTATGGCACCTACCAGGTACCCAGACCAAGATTGCATGGATGCCTTGGGGATAGAGCCAAGCGTCAGATTCTTATGCCACCAACTCTAGTGGGACCAGTTTGATATTATGAACAACACTTACAGGAACTTGACTCTAGAGTTCCTCAGCTCGTTTCATTATGATCCTTGGGTTGGCCCCGATGGACATGTTATTTTTCAGGTTGTTCGGGATTGACTACTCCTTCTCTCACAAAGAGTTTGGTGATTTACTAGGTTTTCAGACTACTCTTGATGCTATTCCAGAGACACCGATGGGGTATTTTATGAGCAGAGAAGCGGAAACGTTTTGGTCTAACATCTCAGGTGGAGGGAGCCATGATCCTTCCACTCAGTTTTCTCAAGTAATCCACAACCCTGCGTTAAGGTACTTCCAGATGATTCTAGCACACTCTTTCCTCGTTTTGCCAGATACATAGACTCTACTGAGTGAAGAGGAGATTTTCCTACTGTTTTGTGCGACTCAGTCACGCCCAGTTGCTTGTGGCAACTTTCTGTTGAAGGGCCTTGCCAGTGTCCCCAGATTATCTGTAGGCATTATACATGTCGATGGGATTGTTACACAGATTGTTACTGCATTGGGTTTGTCTCGCAATTTATTGCACCTCAGGACCTTCTGCTGCTACACAACCCTGGATGTTGACTTTTGTCTTGATAGAGGACTGACGAGGAGGGCCTCTTTTGAGCCCAACACGTTTAGATTACTGATCGACGGCGAAGTGATACATTACTTTACATTACCAGACCCGCTGATGACCAATGTCCATGATCCTGCTAATTGGAGTTATGCTTTAGAGGGTTATGGAGAGACTGTCGAAGAGCCGAAATCACCTCCCGTCGCTGAGTACACTCCTACAACTCTTTCCCCCCGAACCACTGTTATGTCTAACAATATGTCTTTGCAGCCGCCTGATCAACAAACTCAGATTTATTAGCTCCGCAAGGAGACTGCCCTGCTCAAGCAGGAAGTAACGGACTTGGAATTACAGATCCAGGTATCTGATCTCACTCATGCCTCAGAGGCCGATGCTCTATATCAGGAGATTGAAGAGTTTCGGAGGGAGATAGCTGTGATTTGTGGATCAAACCAGGAAGAGAAGCCTACCACATGATTCGTTTTACACTGACGCTATTACCCTAGTATTTAATTTCTTTTTCATGCTTTATTTTATTTCTCGCATCTCCAGACATATTTTATATTATTACATCTATTACATTTTCTTTTTTGTACTTTGATTTTATCTTATATATTATTTCATGCACTAATCTCTTTTTTTCTCTTTTCTTTTGATTTCTTTTATTTTATTTTTGTCGAGTAAAGAAAATAAATATAAAGACAAAAATATTTTCATTTTTGTCTCCATAAAAAAAATATGCAAGCTTCATGCCTTAGAAGAGAGAAGAAAACGCTATCCGGACCCCCCGAAGACCGAAGGTGCAAGAAGGCCCAAAAGAGGAATTGAAAAAATCCAAGGCCCAACAGGAATTGGCCTTATGGTGGGCGCCATAGACCCTGTGGCGGGCGCCACACCGTCCCATAACAAATACGGGGCTGATTCCCCATTTCCACCATTTTCACACCTTCAAACCTCAAAAACCCATTTTTCCAACTTCCAAAAACCCCCATTGAACCCCATCAAAACTCCCTCATTTCCAAAACATTCACCATCTATAAAACCTATCCAAAATCCATTTTCATTTTCATCCACCACAAACCATAAAAATCAAACCTTTATCATTTCTCTCATAAACTATTTTTCACCATTTTTCACTTCTCAAGGAGCAACAACAATGGAGTTCAATGGATATCTTCTTCGCGATGGAAGACCGGGTGATAGGCAAAGGAAAATTATTCAAAGGCTTCAGAGTCGAGAAATTCTCTCGACTAGGTACGTCGATGATAACTGTCTTTATGCTTTGGGTCTGTATCATAGTGTTTTTCATTTATTAGATTTTTTAGGCTTACATAATATTTTTGTTAACCAGGAACCTACCTATGAGAGGCTGACAGTTGAGTTTTTAAGTTCATTGATATACACTGTCAGTCCTAACACTGCTAGCATAGTCGGTACTGTTAATTTTAGACTGTTTGGAATTGAATACGAATACAATACCGACGAACTAACAGGCTTGTTAGGAATCCCTCATAGGGAAGGTGCGATATGTGAGGCACCTTTGGATGCGGAATGGTAGGCCGAGGTATTTTCCTTCTGGCAGAGGCTATCAAGTACTTCAATAAATTATTTTGAAGGAATACTTGCGTTGACCATCCATAACCCGGCCATAAGAGTTTTCAGATATCTTTTGGCATGTACTATTTTTGGCCGGGAGAGTCCAAATAAGGTAAACGCTAGAGAACTCCTATTTTTGCAAGGATGCCTCACTAGTACCCATATCAATCTGGTCCCGTTTATGCTTACACACATGGCTTTAACTACTAATAAAACAGGACCGATTGTTTTTGGAGGACTTGTTACGTCTATTGCTCGGGCTCTTGACCTGAACAATGAGATAGCTACACTTGAACCACTACCTCCTTGCACAATTAATTTAAAATTTCTAAAAGACATGAAATTGTGCCGAACAAGGAGAAAAGGTGGTTATGAGTTGATGGTTCATAGGGTAGCTATCCCATATGTTGCTTTACCTTGCAGTAGACGTACTGATGTACGTAACGAAAGGAACTGGACATATGATCTGAATGCTCCACCTGTTTTGGGTCCACTTCCTCGTAATATTCCTGATGGGGAGGCAAATGACACTGATGAAGAATATGATCGGAGAGAGCAGTCTCCCGTACATCACATGTCCCCCCATCGTCCTTCACAGTCACACACCGCACCATCTTCCTCTAACCCTATTGCAGGTGTTGCTCCTGAATTCTATGTCACTGAGGAGAGGTGGCGTGATATGACGGCTAGAGAGGAAAAGCAAGACAGCCTACTCTCTACTATTTCACAACAACTGACAGAAAACATGAGCTTCATGCAACAATCGCGATCGGTATCGGATCGTGCCTATAGTAACGTTTGCCGTGCCTTGAACGATATCACATTAGAGCAAGCCCGTCAGCGAGAAGTCAACCGCCAGCACTACCAGCTTATGGAGGCCACTCAGGGTTCCATCCTAGGTAACCTTCGAGAGGTCCGGGGTGCCCAGGATGCCTTATCGGCACGACTTGACCGGAGGGACCAGCAGCGCTGTAGATCCCGTCGTTCCAGACCATCACAGCAGGACGGCGAGGGCACTAGTGCTCCTCCGCAGTAGTTTTTCAGGTTACCCTCCTTATCTTATTTCGAAACATTGGGGACAATGTTCGATTTAAGTGTGGGAGGGGATTTTATTGCTTTCTGTCATTTCCCTTTCTAGTTAATTATTTGCTTTCTGTTATTTCCCTTTCCAGTAAGTTATCTAGTTTAACTTTTCTTAGATAATGCATGAGTCTGACGAGTCACCAGTATAGTGTATTTTTAGTACATCCTCATTTTTTCCCATTTCTTTAGCCTTACCAAAAAAAAATTAAAAAGAAAAAAATATTGTTTCACATGTTTTTTGGGCTTTGAGATAGGTTTAGATTAGGATGTGGTGACTTAGGTCAACTTTTTGAAACATCAGTACCATTGTAGCACCATAAACCTCTTGAATATATGAATCACTCCTAAACCCCACACCATGGCCTTTATTATCATTCAAAAAATTGTCCCAAGTAGTTTATTCTAGTAGTCAGCTTCGGCCTAAGCATGCTCTACGTAGGAGGCCGATGAACATAAGTGAATGATCTAGTGCTAATAAAAAAAAGAAAAAAGGCAAACTCTGGGATAGGTGACCCTCACAAAGTCATTTAAACCGAAAAAAGAGAAGAAAAATTTTTTTGCCACAAAAAGAAAAAAATTGCAGTCACCTATTGTTAGTTGGTTCAGAGGTATCTGGCACTGAACTTGGTAGGGCGGATTACGATCTGATCCCTCGCAGCTACATTTAGGCAAAATAAAAATAGGTTTACACATGCTTATGTGCCAGAAACCTTATGTAATGGATCAGAATCACTAACCGGTCACTCTACTATGAAGCATGTACGGATAACGGACTTAATGTGATTGCGCCTGAATGAAAAGGACCCAAAAAAGATGAGAAGATAGGCCTAGGTATTGTGGGATGACATGGGGTGGTTAATATAGGATTGAAGTTTGTGTCTGTGTTATTATGGTACCCTTGGTTCACTTAGTTAGTACCTGTCACTGCATCCTGACTTGAACTTAGAAGCCCTTTAGCCCAAAATCACGTGTTGACACCAGTTTCTTCATTCTTGAGCTTTAAATGTTTGCTTGAGGACAAGCAAAGCTCTAAGTGTGGGAGGATTTGATAACACTAAAATTCACCGTATTTCTGACTCCGATTTTGCATGCATTTTTTGTTTTTATTGTTATTTTGTTATGTTATTACTTTGTTTTTCTTTATTTTCAGGTTTTCTATGTAATTGGGGCCTAAATCGAGAAAAAGGAGCGAAAAAGGAGTGGAAACGGACGAAAACCAAGAAATTCAACTTTTTACACTTACGGCATCCGCCATGGCTGGCGCCATGGGGTCTGCCATGACGTGGCCACGTCTCAAGACCACTCCACAATTTCCAAGACCCACGATCCCCACTCTCTTCTTCCAGATTAGTCTCATGGCGGGCGCCATGGCCTTGTGGCGGACGCCACAAGGCTAATACTTTTCCCTCCACTTTTTAGTGGAGGGGGCATCCTGGTCTTTTCTTGCTATTTGTTTTCCTATAAATAGGGCCTTAGATTTTCATTTTCAATCATCCAAACTTAGAATCTCTTAGGCATATATCATTTTTAAAGCAATTATCATTCCACATCGGGGTGTTACTGCAATCGAGTGATCGAGTCTGTATACGTCTGTGTGATCGAGTTTTGGAGCACTCTGGGAGGAAGTTAATCCTGCCGCCATTTTAATTCCAGTTCGTATTTTATCTTTCCGCATTGCTTTACTTTATTTATTATCTGCACTCGTACTTTATTTTATTTATTTCCTGCACTCGCTTTACTTTTATTTATTTCTCGCACTCGCACTACTTTTATTTACTTTCTGCACTCGCACTACTTTTATTTACTTTCCTCACTCACACTAATTACTTTTATGAAAAATTATAAAAAGAACATTTACTTTACCATGTCTAACTAAATCCATAAAGGTTAGAATGTAAGGATCATAATTGAACCATAATCCGTACAATTGTTCGTGGAAACACTTAAGGGCTATTTTATCTTTCAATTTAAGTAATTGTTTTTAACTATTTCAAAAACAGCCAAAAGCACTTTGTCTAGTTCATTAGGAGTTTTTAGATTAAAAAGAAAAGAGATTTTAAAACGATTTGCGGACGCGTTAAGAAGTTTAGAGTCTGGTTCGTGAGAACCTCTTTTTGCTAAGAAATCCAGGTTAAAGTACTTTTCAACTTAGTTAAGATACTATATTTCTTAAAAATAGGTTTACTACTCTAACGCAGTACACACCTTTTTATCCGTGACAATAGGATGGTTTGATTAGAGAGTACAACTCGGTTATGAATACGCGAAAGTGAGAGTTCCTTTTAAATTAGTTCTTTTCAAAGTGGGAAACATTGCCCATAAGTAGTTCTATTAACAAGTACCAGATTATCAATTGATTATGTGAATTACATTCGAGCCTATCTTTTATTAATTGTTTAAAATTATTATTTTATTTACCATTGCGCATTCCTTAAAACCCTTATATTCAGTTGCCTTAGATACACACCATAACAACAGGTATGATAGATTGACACTTGGTCTCTATGGATTCGACAATCTTTTATATTACTCTGACGTGTTCGTACACTTGAGAAAAACACGCATCATTTCATTTTAGATCCGAGGATCTTTTGAGATTTTTCATTCGAGGGTGGCATTCTTTTCTTCAAGTTCTTCTGAGGTTGGTCTTGTTGTTGTGGCTATCATTTGAGGATGATAGACCATTTTGAGCTTATTGATTGAGGTCAGTTTGTCTCTTTTGCAAAGTCTGTCTGAGGTCAGTCTTTGTGTTTTTGGTTATCGACTAAGGCCGGTATGCCATTGCGTCTCAATTTCGAGGATGGTTTCATTTTAGATCCGAGGATCTTTTGAGAATTGTCATTCGAGGGTGGCATTCTTTTCTTCAAGTCCTTCTGAGGTTGGTCTTGTTGTTGTGGCTATCATTCGAGGATGATAGAGCATTTTGAGCTTATTGATTGAGGTCAGCTTGTCTCTTTTGCAAAGTCTATCTGAGGTCAATCTTTGTGTTTCTAGTTATCGACTGAGGTCGGTATGCCATTACGTCTCCATTCGAGGATGGTTTCGTGTTAGATCCGAGGATCTTTTGAGAATTGTCATTTGAGGATGGCATTCTTCCCAGCATATTTTATTACCCACAGTGTGCAAATTTTCAGGTTTTATTCGAGTATTCAATCACTTCATATCTTGAAAGTTTATAAGCTTTTGCCATTACTCATTCAAGCTTACAGATGATTGAATAGGGGCAGCTGTAATACCTCAAAATTTTCCCTCTCATATCCTCAACATTTTTCATATCATTTAGCATACATAAGTTCACAAATGACCAACAACATTGCATTATGTGTAGCATAGTTGAGGCATAGGCATGTGGTCAATGGCTGGAGCAACTGAAGGCTATACAAAGGCAATCAAAGGGTCACAAAGCTTCTCAACATTATGCTAAGGTTCCACAACATCCCACAAGCTTTTATTTTAAGCCATAAAAGTCTTGGAAAGAAGTGAATGGCTCCAAGGAAGCAAGCAGTGCAACATCTCCTAAGGAAATGGCCCAAATTAAGGTTTCATGTGTGAAGGACTTCTCCATGAATTTTTGAACAAAAGGGGATTCTATTGTGTTCTATTTGACAACAAGTGTATAGGGTTCAAATTTCATCCACAAATTCATTTTGGAAGAGGTTCAATTGGTCAGATGATTGAAAATCAGGAATTTGGGGAAAAGTTAACCATGCTGAAGAAAACGTCGACTCCTGACTTTTTGAGATCAAAATCGTGAAATTAGGGTTACAAGGGTCCTATGTTTCAAATTTGATCAAGAAATGATGGAGGAATCAAGAGAAATCAACAAAACCAAAACTTACCATTTTTGGAAAATTAGGGTATCCAAAAATGGCAAGTTTTGGCTATTTTTGCAGCTACTTTGAATGAGGCCTTCTTCCAAAATATGAAAGATATGAAAATTCTACTTGGAGCCAATTAAAGAGGGCATCTTGAGCTTCAAATCCATAGGTTGAACTCACCCATATCATAAAAAATGAGAAAGTTATGATCATGTAAAGTTGTTGAAAATCAAGGCAAAACTAGGGCATGGGCGAGGCAAGAAGCTGGCCAGCGCGCGTGCCCTGCAAGGCATTTGATCAAACAGGTGGAGGACCAAACGGAAAGCTATTTTTCTTGGTCAAGAAGACTTCAAATCAAAAATTTTAACTACAAAGTTGTTCCCCTACATGATTACTATAACTTTCATGTTCAAGGTTTTTCCATTGGATCAAAGGATTGAGAGTTGTTGAAGGCCAATGTAAGGAGGTTGTAACTGGTCATGCATGGGCACAAGGTAAAGCAAGATAGGCAGGCCAAGTATGCAGTTTGTGACATGACTATCAATGGCATTTTTGAAGCATCTAGAGTCATGATCTTACTCCAAAGTGAACATCAAACTTGTCCCTTGTGAGTTTCACTTCAATTTGAGCACAAGTATGTCATCATTCAGTTACTTGAGCTTGAAGAAATGTCTCATAGAATGTTAAGGTAGGAAACATGTTTTCTTGCAACCCAAGGCATGGAAACAAGTGATTGAATTCACCTCAGTTCAAGTCTATTGCTTCATTCAGCTTGCTAAGCTTACAATGCATCATACTTAGAGGGCATCATCTCATATATGCAGGATCACACCAGTTCTCATGCACATCCTTGCAATCCAAGCCAAATGACATGCTTCACACCTCATTCTCCTTCTCATGCTGCATTATGTTGATCAAACCAGTCCCATTGCATTTTGTTAATCCCCATCAGAAGTAACATGAACCTCATCACATCCAATTGCTTTCGAGCCAAGCAAAACCAACATTGCACCTTTGCATCTTACACATTCAAGTTGATCCATTCACTACCAGTTAGAACTAACCATAGTTCTAACTGTTAACTATAGTTGATAACTGTCAACTACACATATAAAAGCATGATCTCCAATTGAATTGCTCACCATTCTCATTTGCACAAATCACACCCAAAATCCACTGAGTTTTCTCTCTGCAAGAAGAAGATTTCCTTCTGCATTTTGCTTCAAGGAGGCTCCATTGTCCATCAATTTTCTTCATTCTTCCTCAATTCATCATCACCTTGGCATTGAGGTTAAGATCCATGGATTCCATAGCCTGATTCTCCAAGGATTGGCCACTGCATTTTCATGTATTACACTGTATTTTGAATCAGATCACCATCAATCTCATCAATTCAGGATTGAGGTTCATTCAATCATTTTCATCATCAAGTGTTGCACAAATTCCATGGATTTCGTAGCTTGAAGCTTCAAGAATACAACTCTGTATTTTCTCTCCTTCAATTCAGTTCTTCTCAAAAAATCCACATTCAGAGTGTTTATTTCATTCTCTGAGGATCAAGAGCAATAGCAAGAGGCATTGGAATCTCATCTCTGGTTTTCTATAGCTTCTGAACCACTGCATTTCCAGGTTTCATCTTGAATCTCAATTGCATGATTTCGTCTTATTTTGCTGGATTCTTGTTGTTTTAATCTTGTTAGAAGCACTTTGATCTCTGGCTAGTTGATATGCACCTTAGGTGCTTAGTTTCAGTTTTCTGGCTTGAATTTGTTTGCTTCGATTTGCACAGCAAAAGAACCCTAGGTTAGTACTAAGATCAGATTGTTGATCAGTGAGAGGAGGCGAACCTAACTATGGCCTTAGAATTCATTTTCATGATTATTTTTAGATGCCCTAGGTCAGGGGTGACCGGAGAAGATGACCGGAGGTCACTTCCAGTCACCTGAACCGTGCCCTAATTTAAGTGTGAGAACATGTCGTAGCCATTGGATCAGCTTCGTCCCAAGCCCATGAGTGAGCCAGCGCATTAAAAAAAGCATGCCATTCACGTGTCAAGAAGTCAACACAAAAGTCTTCAGTGTGCTACCCACACACCCCAGCATGTTTGACCTAAGCCCAGTTATGTTGTTTTTACTGCTCTTTGAACCCCCCAGGCCCAAACCAGTTTATTCCATTTTATTTCTTTTTTCTCATAAATTTACAATTTCATTTCTTATTTTAACAAATACCAAATTACATCAAAAAATTCCAAATAAATTCATATAGGATCCTCTAAATTTTCTCTAATTTTTCATATTTTTAGATTTTATTTTTATTAATTGTTGAAGTCAGAATTATTTTCTCTTTTAATTATTTCACAATTTCCCCATTTTGAACCATTCCTTTTGTATATTTTTGTTCTCATAAACCACAAATATTAAAGACCCCATTATTTTTTCATTATTTTAGGGACTCATTAAACCTCCCCAAAATAATTTTCTCTGAATTTTTAGGTCATGTTTAGGTATACTTGAGTCCATGTTTTCCACATTGATCATATAAACCCTAATTGCATTCCAATGAGCCTTATACCACTCAAAAATAGGAATTTTTGTGAGATTTTTTGTATTCATGATACTCTCTGGATTTTGTATTGAGTTGTCAAGTTTCATAAATTTTCAAGGTCCTTTAGTATATTTTCAAGTTGTTTGGTTCACAAGTCATGTTTTTGATCCTTTTGTTCCTTTCCTTTGGTCCCTTTTGAATAAAGCACTCATGTCATTAGTCTAAGGTTTTGTTTCTGGTTCTTGTGAGTCATATTATAGGTCTTCTAACATTAAAAGCCATCATTGAGTCTTTACCTTCTTTTTTAGGGTTTACTTGGGCCTTAAGTCACCATAGTCCCCATTTTGACTTAATTCTCCTCCATCCTTCATCTTAACCACTCAAAACTTCATGAATGCATCAAATAAGTTTGTCCAAGTCTTGTTTTGTGTCTTATAAACATGTTTAGGTCATTCCTCTATGTTCACTTCTCATGTATAGAGCTTTGCACAATTTTTATGCCTCATTTGCCATTAAGAATGTTCAAAAACCCTAGTTTGAGATACCTAGCCCTAGCATACTTAATGCCATTTCATTTACCATTGTTTGTGAGATTAATTTCCATATTGAATTCATGTTAATCCTCTGGTTTTTGTATGGGGAGGCCAAGTCCCTTTGGTTATTTTTGAATATTTTTCTAAGTCCTTTTGTTATACTTTTCACAACCATGCTTCGATATGGTTCTTCTCACCTTTCAACCTCATACTTGATTATCCTTAATTTGGATCCCTTATTTCCCATTTGATCCATTCATTTCCTTCACTTCCCTATAGTGTTAAGTTCTGACTTTTTCATTTTCCTTAGAGTTTAAGGGATTTTAGCAATAGTAATCACTTAGGTTATCTTTATAACCTCATCCTTAGGGTTTATTGGTGCTTTAGGACATAGTTTGACTTTAATTCACTTAATTCCTTTAGAAACCTTTGAATTGGTTTATCTACTGACTTTTTAGGTATGTTACCTTATAAGATGCTTTAGGCTTAGGTATTGACCATAGGAGTTCACTAACATCTTTCCTAAGCTAGTGTGAGTTCTTGTGTGAAGTTTGCCATTTGTTTATGCTTTCAATATGAATTGTCATTCTAACTCTTATTTTGTAGGGGGGAAGATGAGATAATCACTTCATTCTTTATCTCTTATGCATTTATTTGCTTTTCCTTGGCACTTTGTGCCTTGTTCATAGGTTCCCTCTTTCTCTCTTTAGATTCAACTTAACTTCCTTAGGAAGTAAGTTGAACTCTAACTTGTTCTTTCTTCTCATTAGGTTAGAATACCTCATTAACCATAGGACCACACTCTTGTACATAATAAGATGACTTAGGGTTGTGTCTTAGTACCCCATTAGTTTTGACCTTTGCCTTTTGAGTCTTCTCTCCTCATCTTTTGAGTCTTAGTACCCCATTTGCATTCATTCCATCTTGGAATGGTGTAAGCTTGTCTAGCATGATTCACAAGTATTATCAAGGGGTTGTTTCACAAAGAAAAATCTAAAATATATTTCTTCACAAAAGCCACAAAAACACCTAATAAAGTTCAACAAGCTAGTGAACTTAAACCCTATTCATGGAAACAAGTCTTGGATAAATTATCCTTGCTTGATGTGCTTGTTCTATAATTCCATATTGTAATGTAGTAGCAAGTACATATTCCATGGAAAAGAGTTTGAATTCACTTCCTTGTGCCAAATTCACTTCCTTGCGGGAACTTCTCTTCTCATCTCATTCATTCTCAACGTGAGCTTGCGACGACTTGTCTCGCATGCAAGACGGTAAACACACTCGTACCAGATGAGCCTGCAACACCTGAGCATAGACATACGCAGTTCCAGCTATAAAAAACACAAACAAATAGTCCCCGCCTTAGTTAGGCGAACTACGTCGACTCTGATCCTCATTTTCCCGATGAGGTACGTAGGCAGCGGGGTAGGGCCTATTCGAGCACGTTCTTTATTTTCCATACATTTTCCCCATTCTTTCTCTTTGTCCTCTTTCATTTCCTTTCTCATATTAGTTCCCATTCCAGTTAATAGTTCATTTGTTTAGCAGCAATTATATTTTTCTCACCCTTTGAAACAAACAAACAAGTGTGGATCCCGTCGGGTACGGCGGACGATCTGGGGTGCTAATACCTTCCCAGGTTGTAACTGACTCCCGAACCCAGATCTTTGGTTCGCAAGGCCTTGTCCTTTCCTTCGTCCTCAGGTTTGTGCAGCATTACCTTTCCCATTCATTCGGGATAAAAATGCATGGCTGGCGACTCTACCTTTTCCGCGCCACATTCGCATTTGTACTAGGATGAAAATCCCGAGAGCGACACCTACCCTTCAGAAAACTACAAGGGTAAAAATCCCATGACTAAGTCCCAATGGATAAGATTCCAGAGGCAGAAGAGAGCATAGAAGGAGTCCGCAGAAAGAAATATGGTCGAAAAGAATACCATCAAGAAAAATGAACATGCAGCCAGCAGCAACATGCAAAGGGTAGACAGAAAGGAATCTTCCCAGATTGATAATCTGAGAGACAATGTCGAACAAATAAAAGCCATAGGAAAAGCTCAAGAGGATGAAGAAATGACTGATGATTTCCAATCCGACTCAGAGGTATCTTTCGACGTTGTATGCAACATGGTTTCAGTATTACCCAGAGTTTACGATAGAGTGATGGAAGTCGAAGATAAGAATGAAAGTATGGAGGAAGAACAAATGCCACATAGACCCGTTTTCTACTATGTGATGAATAATGGTTGCGTAGAAGAGAAAAATGCATTTTTCGAGAGGTCAGACGAATCAATGAAAGTGCATCTAAAGCCCTTATTCATAAAAGGAAAAGTGGAGAATGTTGGAATAAACAAGATACTAGTGGATGGGGGAGCAGCAGTCAACCTGATTCCCCATTTTATGTTAAAGAAAATTGGCAAGGATGATTCTAATGCCAAGCCTCATAACATGGTGCTGTCAAATTATGAGGGAAAATTGGAACCACTATGGGTGTTGTAACATCCCAAATTTTCCCTCTCTTTTTCATTGCATTTACCATATCATTTGCATACGTGTCACTGCATCATCTTCATAGAAAAATGAGGCATGACATCCATAAGTGTTAGCATAAGGCATATGATCGATCAGCTGAAGATTCTTGATTCTACAAGTCAAGCCAGGAGCCAGGTGACATTGCACGAAGCTCATGAGGTATCATCATATCTTATACAAGCTCAAAGTCATCCTCAAAATCTTAGGAGGGTGGAATTTAATAAGAAGCTCAGCAGTACATTTTCTCCTGCACAGACAAACCCTAACTAAGGTTTTGCTCCAACTCAGAGAATCCTTTTAGCCTAATCGCTATTCTCGTGGTCAAAGGATCTCATATGATCTGCAAGGCTCATGTTTGAAATTTGAGACAAAAATTCACTGAAGAAGTCAAGTATGTGAGCGGTTACTTAAGAACGAAGCAAGAAAGTCAACCATGCAGTCCAAAAGTCAACTGAAGGATTTTTAGGGTTTTAATCAAGTTCATCAACTTCATGAGGTCAAACTTGGTTAAGGAAGAGCTTGGGTGAGCTCAAATGTAAAAAAATCGGGAATATGTGGAAAGTTGCTAAATTCAGAAATTTAGAAGTTTCCGTTTTTGGAAATATTTTGTCCTGAATCTTCAAGCAATTATCTCGTGACCAAAAAAGGTTTCGAATGATTTTCCATGAACACGAGAGTTGTAGAGTATGATTTTCCCTTTCCAAAAAGTCATAGAACCCCTTCACAACATTTTTAGAATTCAAGATATGAATTTTGGAAGTTTGAGTGCATTTTAGGAGACACTTGTCAAAGTACCATTGGCTCATTCTTTATTTTTGTGTCACATTCCATAATTTCCTTTTTGTTACACATATTCTATGTCCACTACATTTATTTACGTGACCATTTGGTGTGTGTATGTTGCATTTTTATTGGTTGTCCTTTTAATGGAAAAGTGGAAAAGAAAATAGTACAAAGTGAAAGGGCATGTGATGTATGGGGAAATAGTCAGCATAACACACACTCTTGTTCACGTTTCTTTCTTTCTCATTGGTGTTGCAAAAAAATTACACTTCCCACACTTTGTTTTAATTATTTTCTATTTTTATGGAAAAGGAGAAAAGGTACAAAAAGAGGGAAATGTTGCAAAAGTGGTGCCAAAAAGAGAAGTCATGCTCTCTCACACTCACTGTCACGTTCGTTACCAAGGAATGAAAAGTAGGGGTCACATTGAACCACTAACATCATGCATTCTCAACATCATCCAAAGACATTCGATTATCACCATCAAATGGTAATTTCACTCTCATCAAGTCATATCATGAGGACAACACGTTGATCCTCACCATTATACCATGTACCAACCACACCATAGTTAATTTGAAAAATAGGGAAAAAGAGAAAGGTACAGGTTCTAGCTAGGGATTTGGTTGCAGCACACCAAAAAAATAACAAACTGATAACAAAAAAATTATGTTATATCAAAAAATCCGATCACACTTTTCTTCCCTCAAGAGAACCGTTTTCATGATATTTCTTCTTCCATTAATAAAATCAAAAATTGATTTCTCTTCATCACCAAAGCCGAATCCGTCCTTTCGTATGCATCACACCATAATAGAATTTTTACTCTTCACCGATTTCATATCGTCATCAATAACTGGAAAAAAAAAAGCTCATCCTCATCAATAAGCCTCAGCTTCTTCAATTAAGTTAGAGCTGAGTTCATCTTCTTCACCAAATAACCAGTAAATTGAATCCATAATCTTCACACAACATCAATCCATTTTTTCACCAACCTGCAAACAGAAGAGATTCTCCATCACCACACACGTAACCGAAAATCTTGAATCATCCTTCATCACAGAATTTCATCATAACTCATTTTAGCTCAAACCATATTCTTAAGCTTCACAAATCGAATTGATACAACCAAATCTTAATCACTCTTCCTCTTCGCACAACTCACTCCATCACCAATAAAACCATATCTACTCTTCCTCATCAAACAAAATTAACAGTGATACTACGACGATCTTCTTCATCGAAGCAATACTGAAGTGCGCCATCGTTCTTCGTGGAGCACAGAAACGGAAGAGTCCCAAAGTGTCCTAACCGTTCATCAATCAGAACAATCATCATCATAATCAACGAATCAACCTGCCGAACCGATCCTTCATCGCACATCGCGTCATCATCTCCAAAGTTCATTACCTCGTTTTTCTCGATCATCGTTGATTTGAAGAAGCACCGGACTATCTCCGGTAGGTAAATGATCTTGAACTCGTTTTCGTTGATTGCGTTGCTGCCTAGTATTTGATGTTGTTGTTGAGTTTGATCTCTTTGTTTGGTTGAGTTTCGTGAATATTGATGGTGGATTCAGATTGAGGGAGACGATTTGAGTGAGGTTGATGTGTGAGTTTTGGTGTTTAGAGGCGCTTTCTGGCGAAGGCGTGGCGGTGTTAGGGTTCTAAAGTGGAAGAAGAAGAAGTAGAACGCGCATGAGAGAGAGAGAAGGTTGCTTGAGTTTGTGGTTGTTTTGTTTTCCATTTGGTTTTGTATTGAATTTTTATTTGTTGTTAAGAGATTTTAATGAATTAGTAAGAAATGTTATAAACAATTAAAGAATTATTAAGAGTTGTTGAGAAGTTGTGGAAACCGAGGATATGAGGATAAGGGATGGAGATTTCTTTTGTTTTCTGTCCATACCGGCGGTGACACTTGTCACCGTCCGGTAGGACCCTCCGTCTTGCTTCCATGCGTGTGGGCACGTTGTATGTTCATACTCCCTTGCGTTATGAATCATCCGATGAGATTACCAGGAAGATACCTAGATCCAATGCCTCCCTCTCAGTCAATAAAGTTGACCGCGTCACCACCGTACACCCTCATTTCTCTCCTGCGTTGGGCCTCACAAGACTCTGCTACGCGCACCCCCCTTTTGCAGCCCATTCTTCTTTTTAAGCTATTTTTCTTACTAGTCGCACCCCCTCCCCTTGTTCTTGTTCTTTTTAATTTCCTTTTCATATCATTTCAATTTTAATTCATTTAAAATATCAAAACACATTATAAAATTACATAAAAAATATTTTAGTTTCATAACTCATTTTATAATTTTGTCTTATTTTTAATTCCATTTTATCCATAGTTTTGTAAGTCGTATTTGTGCGATTTCGTTAATTGTTCCTAAGCAGCTTTGTGCGATTATTTGGTAGAGTTCCATTGTGAATTTTTGAGAGATATTTTGACACATTATTGGTTGCTGGTTGTTGACTTTATAGATTTAATTTCATATTTTTCTCGTGTTCATTGGTATTTGTTTGGTGTTTTGTTTCTTAGGTAGCGTTTCGTGCCTCTTTCTTCCTCCTTTCTAACATAGTTTGAGGAAGGCATTTATGACATCATATTAGGTTTTATTGGTCTTTGTTCTAGGTCACTTATAGGTTTTAGGTACTGACTTTTCGATTGACTTGATTGGTGATCTCTGTATTTGGTTTGCGTATTGTTTGAATATTCTCATTTTCATCGTATGCTTATGCGATTCACTAGCCTTTCCTTTCAGGGGCTCATGGTAAGTGAAGTGTGGATGATATCCACATTTCAAATCTTCATCTCATCCTTTATTTTTGTTTTCTCATTTGTCTTTGTGATGTGCCTTATGCCATCTCGTGAATAACTTTATCACTCCCCTTTTAGAAACAACTTAACTTCTTTAGAGAAGTAAGTTGTCTTCTAGCGTTTTCTGCTCCTTTCTTCTTCTTTATTTTCTTTCCTTCTTCTTCATTAGGATAGAATCCAAACCTCACTAACCTAGGAATCCCATGCATGATAACATTAGGAGTAGTTTTCCCCATTAGATTTTACCTTTGAGATCCTTTTGGTGCTCTCTCTTCTCATCTTCAAATTTAACTTTAAGTCACTTTAATAAATGACGAGTCTTCTCATGTGACACGAGATTTTGCTATGAGATACTTGCACGCGTTCCGTTTCGGGGCGAGGTGTAGAATATCCATCGTGGAGGATAGGTCTTAGCATGAGATTACTTCACAAAGAAAAGCTAAAAAACACTTCTTAACCAAAAAAACAACAAAAACACTTAATAAATGCCAGTAGGTCAGTGTGTTTGAGCCTTCACTTGTGGGACTAGATTTGGGGATTTCCTCCATAACTAGGTGTGCCTCTTGCGCATTCCATTTTAGGATGATGTAAGAAGTACACATCTTGTTAAGTAAGACTTAGGTACACTTACCTATGCAAACTTCAAAGCAGAAAACTCATAAAAAAATACTGGACAAACAATAAACGTCTCTCCTTCGGGACTTCTTTTCTCACCACCTTCACTCCCATCGTGCGAACTTGCTCCTACTTGTCATTTTTCAAGACGGTAACGCACTCTTCGTCCGAGCCTGCAACACATGAGCATTGACATAGGCAGTTCAAGCCTTAAGACACAAGCAATTTTTTCCACCCCTAGTTAGGGGAACTACGGCGACTCTGATCCTCATTGTCCAAATGAGGTACGTAGGCAGCGGGGTAGGGCCCGTTCAAGCACAATCTTTATTTTCCCTACATTTTTCCTTTTCATTTCGTTTTCATTTCCCTTTTCGTTTCTTTTATCTAGTTCAGTTCATTTTCTTTGCAACAGCTTTCATTTCTTCACCCTTTGAAACAGTTTCTTTGCAAGCGTGGATCCCGTCGGGTACGGCGGACGGTCTGGGATGCTAATACCTTCCCAGGTCGTAACCGACTCCCGAACTCAGTTTCTTTAGTTCGCAGGACCTTTGTCCTTTCTTTTCTTTCTTCGGTTTGTTCAGCATTACCTTTCCCGTTCCTTCGGGATAAAAATGTCTGGCTGGCGACTCTAACCTTTTCCGCGCCACTTTCACGTTTGTACCAGGATGGAAATCCCGAGAGCGACAGCTGGCGACTCTGCTGGGGACATTCCTAACCAGGATCTCTGGTTCCCTTGAGAGTCTCTCCTAGCGCTTTCATGTTTCTGTTTCATTGGGTGTTGATTGTTTGTTGTTGCATGTGCATTTTACTGTTATTTTATTTACAGTTTATTTACAGCTTTATTTACAGTTTTCAGTATTTTATTTTCATGCATCATATTATTACTGGACTGTCTGAACTGGATTTCTTCTGTTTTGGTGGGACTCGGGTGATACTGTTACTGAGAGATAAGCCAAATACCCAGCTTGAGTGCACCCTAGGATTAGCGTGGACACCTTGTACTCACATGTGGCATGATGAGTGGTGATGTGTTTCACACCCAGACTGCGACCTTCTTGGAAATATCTTGTGTGGGGATTTCCTCCACTTCGGGATAGGACCTTGATAGTTATGTGCATCTGGGGACTGATCATTGAGAACCTTTGTGGAAATAATCCTCTCCATTTGTGACAGTGGCAGACCATATTCTGTGGCAAACCCATTCGCACCCGAGGGTCCACTAGGAACTCGCATAGGATGGCCTGGTTCTCTTATAGGAACTCAATCAAAGCATCGGGTCATATGACAATAGTACTGTATCCTACGGGATAAATGTACTATTGTTTCTCGATTTCAGCGCTCGAAGCTGGGGACTTATAAGGGATGCTTGTTTTTTCCCGGACTCAACTGAGGCCTCCCTGAGTAGTATAGAATGCCAAACCGATTCCTTGATTTGGTCATGAGCCATTTCTCGGAAATGGTGAAAATATTATTGCTATTCGGCTTTGAGAGTCCGTGATGTTTGACCCGGAGCACACCCGTGAGATTGGGAGGGGTTTACAGGTTTGCAGGAATCCTTGACCTCATCATACCTTTGTTATCAGTGTAGTCTTATGTTATGATACAGTTACTTTGATTCCGGAGTTTTTGAGTTTATCTGGTTCTTGATCGGGTCTATTTGAGATTATCTGAGTGCTTATGGGTTATTATTCATAGGATTCGGGTTTCTGATCACTTGGCTCTGACATCCAGTATCTAGACAGTTCCGGATTGATCATGTGTCATTGCATTTGCATTGTATCATTTCATCATTAATCATGTTTTGTTTTCATTCACATGTTCATATCATTGCTTCTGGTTCTGGTATCTTGTTCAGAGATGGAAGATTCTCGCAAGCAGAACATTCATTTCAAGTTTTTCGACACTAAGGTTGGCCTGTTAAAGAAGATGGTGAATGTGATCACGCCCAATCATGTGGAGAGGTTCAGGAAGGCTTATGGAAGTATTTTGGATATGGTGGTAGAGTTAGATCCCTCTGAAAGAAGTGTCATTCATACTCTACTTCAGTACTATGATCCTCAGCTTCGATGTTTCACTTTTCCCGATTTTCAGTTAGGTCCTTTGCTGGAGGAGTATGCTGTGATCTTGGGAGTTCCTATTCAAGACCAGATTTCGTTCAATGCTGAGATGGTTAGATCTGCACCTGAAGCAATTACCAAGGCTCTTTATTTGAGCCCTTCTGTTGTGGATTCTTTTACTATTATTAATAAGGGTGTATCTGGTTTCTCTTTGGAGGCTTTATTGAAGAAGGTTGAAGAGTTGGCTGTTAAAGAAGAGTGGGATTATGTGTGTGCCATTCTGGCTCTCTCTATTTATGGCATCATTTTGTTTGCAGACATGGAGAAATTCATAGACATGAATGCCATCCATCTATTCTTGCTGAGGAATCTTGTGCCTACATTATTGGGAGATCTATATTACTCAGTGCACTATAAGACTGAAAAGAAGCGGGGAGGTTTAGTTCGCTGTTGTGCTCCTTTGTTCCATATGTGGTTCATGAGGCACTTGCCTAGTACCGGTGGGTTTAGTGACCATACTTTGGTGTGGGCTCAGAAGCTGGAGAAGTTGTTTGCTAAAGATGTTAGATGGATTACTCAGAGGCTTCAGGGTACATGTTCCATCACCAGTTGTGGGAGTTACCTCAGTGTACCTCTGTTGGGAGTGACTGGGGGAATCAATTACAACCCGATCTTGTTGAGGAGACAGTTGGGGTATGCCTTGAGAGAGGTCCTAGAAGAGTTGAAATTGGCCCCTACATTCTATTTCCCGGTGAAGGACAATATGCCTTTGGTGAGAAAAGCTGCTGGAGCTTGGAAGTGCATCAAAGGAGAAGGAGTGGCTAGCATTGGGAAGTGTAATAATCAAACTTTTATGGAATACAAGGCTTGGCTGAAGAATAGGGCTAGGATGGTATTGCTGCCATTTTCCCCTCCAGTTCCCCCAGCGACTGAGTCTAATACCACTGTTCCCTTAGAAGAATACAAGAAGGTGGAAGCTCAGCTGCAAGATATGACTAGTCGGTATCATCAGATGGCTCATTCCAAGGTATCTTTAGAAGAGAAGCTACGGAAGATGCAGATGGCTCAGGAGACTAAGGAGAAAGAGTTTGCGGAAAGAGAAGCTTACTTTCAAAGGAGAGGTCTAATGGATGTTAAAAGAGAGGAAGAATTCAGAAAGACCCGGAAGACCCTTAGAGAAGCCAAACAATCTCTTGCTTGGTCGCAAGATCAGAGGAAACAAGATCAGAGGAAACAAGATCAGAAGAAATGCAAAGAAAAGGAAGAGTTTTATGAATCACAGTTAGCTGCCAAGAAGGAAGAATTGGAACAAGCCCACAGGATCCGAAGAGAGAAGACTCAAGAGTTGGCGAAGAGTCAGCAAGCCTTAGAAGAAGCACTTAAGGAGATTGAAGATCTTAAGTTGATGGCTGGAATCAAGAAGGCTAGGTTCTAGCTATGGCTTAGTGAGGAAGGATCAGAGTCTTCAAGTAGCAGTCTTGTTTTCTAGGGTGTTTTCTCTGTATTTGGATTACCTACAGACGTGTTGTAGGAATCTTGGTTGTATGTTTTTCTTTTTGAAGACTTGTACCCTACCGGGAATTCTGTTACTCTTGCCTTGTGGGTTGTTATGTTATGCAGTTTTTATTCGATTCTCTATTTCCTATGCATGCTGGCACTTGGGCCGTTACGGTTACCTGAATTCGATTTCTATGCAATGGTCTTCTTAAGGTCGGAAGCCATCTGGATTTCTTTGTTAAATATCAGAATCAGGGCATGAATGACCTTGAGATTGAAAGCATAAACAATTGCATTGCATGCATAATACCATTCTTTCGTTGCAACAAGATTTCAAGGACAGGTTATTATCTTAATCAGATCTCTTGACAGAATGGCCAACTTGAGTCTGGATTCCTAGAACATGAACTTTGAACAACTCCAGGCGGAGGTAGCTGAGATGAAGGCCCAGATGGGGCAATTCAGGGCAGAGGTACAAGCTTTGTCACAGGGCCAGAGATTCTTGAAGGAAGAGTTTGACATGATGAAAACTCAAATGAACCTGTTGACAGGGATCATGAATTCCTTGTTGAAGAAAGAAAATGGTCGGGCGTCTGTTTCTCCACCAGAAGGTCTTATTTCTCCCGTCTCTTTGGGATTTCCACTTAACCAAGAGTTGTCAGGTGGACTCTCTCCATAGTTTGAGCTTCCTCATCAGTTGTCACCCCTTGGTCGTCCAAAAGAGCCCAGGACAGATATTAATCACTCCTTGCCTGATTCAAATGAGATGAATGATCCCATGCCAGTTATGACCAAAGAAGTGAGCATTTTCTTCCTGTGTCAAGGAACTTCCTCATCTCCTACACCTTGGTTTCCCTAAGAAGGATTTCAGCAGATGTCAGGTGTATCTCCTCCAGTGGTGGCAACCCGTTCCCGACAGAAGCAAGAAAGGGTTATTGAGCCTGTGCCCATGTCTTATGTTGATTTGTGCCCACAGTTTCTCTAAATGGGATTGATTGAATGTCGTGAATTATCTCCTCCTACTGGTGAACTTCCCCAAGGTTGGAATCCCTATGCCTATAGTGTCTTTCACTCTGGAGCTCAAGGACATGATATCAATGATTGCAGGGCATTCATGCATCATGTGCAAGACTTGGTTGATGACGGGGTAATTAACTTTACGCCAAATAAGTTGAAGGTGTCACAGGTGAACACTGAAGAGGGGGTCAAGTTTCATCCTTCTGGAGTTATCACTCAAGTTGAATCTTCTAAGAGGCTACCACAGCGATCTTCTTTGGTTCCTCGTCCAAATCTGGGTAAGAAAGTGCAGTGGCCAACTAGGCGCTCAAGGCAACATCAGCAACAAACTGTTCAACCATAACGAAGGCCTTATCCACAGAGAGTTCCACAAGCTGCTCGTAGTCTTGATCCCATTTTGTTTCTCCAACCAAATGACACCGGGCCAAGAGGGGTACAGACGCGAACGGTCGGCAAAAGGGAGAGAACATGAAGATGAACTAAAAAGAGTCGCCAGCTAGGCATTTTTATCTCGAAGGAAAGGTAATGCTGCATAAACCTAGAAAATGATGGATAAGATGGTTGCGAACCAGAGAAACTGAGAAAGGGGGTTGGTTACAACCTGTGAAGGTATTAGCACCCATATTGTCCGTCGTACTCGACGGGATCCACGCTTAAAAGATTGTTTTTAAAGGGGTAGTGTATGTGCTATTTGTGTGCAAAAGCTGGAAAAGAATGTACAAGTATCAGTGCAAGAAAGTGAAGTGAGGTGCTAAGGAATGAGGCTTTTAAAGAATACTGAAAGAGGGGGAAGAAGCAGAGACTTTTGTTCGATAACTGTTAAGTTATGCCTACGTATCCTTTCGTGCAATGAGGAAGTCAGAACACCGTAATTCGACTCATAGAGATTGAAAGATAAATTGACTTGTGAACTGCCTACTTGCCTATGCTCAAGTGTATGACCTGTCTGGCTCAGGTGAAAACTGTCTTGCATTAGACGGAAGAAGCAAGTTCTCGTTTATGAGTGAATTAGGTGAGAAAAGAATCCCGGAGGAGACGATTATTGTTTGTTTCTGTGTTTTCAATCTTTTATTGCTTTTTGTGTTTGTCATAAGTTAATGAGCTTAAGCCTAAACCAGGGGTTAGTAAACTCATCACATCTTCCCTCTGATTAGGGGTAATAAGAATACCTTAAGTATGAAGTAAGCACCTCACACTTAATCACCATGGTGTAGGATTAAGATCATTAACCTACTTGCAATTATTTAGATGTTCTTGGAGTTTTTTATTTAGTGTTAAGTAATGAGTTTAAGCCATAATCAAAGATTTAATGGACTCATTACACCATCCTAATAGAAGGATAATAGATGAGAGCATTTAAGCTGAGGAAGATACCTCAACTTAATCCATGATTAGGGATTAACCTCATGACAAAACAAAGCCTTTATTGAAGTGGATTTTAGTTAATGATAAGATTAAGAAGTGGATTTTATGATTTGTAAGACAACTTGGGGGGACTTGTCCATTAACACTAGGGTTAGTCCTTCTTAACCAATTAAGGAAGAATTAGAACCCTAATGCAAGGCCCAAGTTACAAGCTTATTGCCTTAGTGATTATAAGGTGGATTGATTAAGATATTTAAACACATTAAGGGTTTAACACTTAGGATTAAAGTTATACACTCCATCCTAAGAGAAGGATGCAGGCATAATCTTAATCACAAAGCCTTAAAACCTTAAAGGTTTAGTCTCTGATTATGAGATGAGAAGAGAAGACACAAAAGATGACACAAAGGTAAAACTAATGGGGGGACTAATCAAACCCTAATTGTGAACATGCTTGGGTATTCCTAGGGTTTATGAGGCTTGCAAAAGATCTTCAAGAAGAGCCACCAAGGATGAAGCAGATGAAAGGAGGAGAAGCAGAAGAAACAAGTCAACTTACTTCACTTAAGAAGATAAGTTGCTTGAAGAAAGAAAGTTAGGAGGGAACATGAGTGAGCAAGCTCACTCTAATACAAATACAAAATGCAGCAATGAATGCATAAGAGAGATGAGAAGAGATTGTGAGAAGTGAAGGCAAATTCACTTCTCAAAACACTTACCACCTGAAAAGTTAGCAAAAAGAAGTGAAATGAAATGAGAATGAAATGAATGCAAGGATGCAAACCAAAACCAGAAGCATATTCATGATGTAAATGATGCAAAGAGATGATGTGAAAACATGTCGAGAGTTGTGAATGATCATACAAGGGATGAGAATGCAAATGAAGCATAAAGGAAGCATGAAAGTTCATGAATGCACATGGAATGTAATGAATGCATAACATGGAAAATGGATGAAGAAATGATCAAGCATGATTCTAATGTATCCTAGGATGTCTTAGAAGTCATGTGAATGCATAAAATGTCATGGCAAGTTCATGAATGCAAGCATATGCAAGATGAATGCACGTGAAGATGAGAAATTAGGGTTTTATGAAAGGATGAGATGCAAATGGCAAAAAGAGAAGCAAATTACATGATAAAAAATTGAAAATGCACTCAAAGGAACCCTAAACCTATACTAGGTTACCATCCAAAGGGTGAGGTCAGAAGCTAAACCTACAAGGAGTTAAATTTCCTAAGTTTCTAAGGTTTTTTGGGTGATCCTCAATGTAAAATGACAAATAATTTGAAAATGCAAGATAAAAATGAAAACAAAATGTTTTTGGATGCTAGAAACCATGCATAGAACAATGCAAAAAGAACCATTCACAAACTCAACTTGGTTTAAAAGTTATGAATTTTTGAAGTTAGGGTTAGAAAATGAACAATTTTAAGAACCCTAATTCATTGAAAATGTCAAAGCATGATCAAAACCAAAAAGAAATTTGTATGGTGAGTTTGAAAATGTTTCTAAATGTCTAAGAATGTTCTCTGATTTTTTTGGTGATTTTTAAATACTTAAATGTATTTTTAATTAATTAAAATCAATTAATTAATTAAATAAAACATTTAAATGAATTAAAAATACTTTTTTTATACAAAAAATAAAAATATTTTTGGTTTCTGAAAATTAATAAAAGGCTTGATAAAAATTTCCAGATTTTTTTGATCATTTTTACAATTTTTAATAATTCGTACAAAATAAATAAGAAAAATGTGAAATAAAAATTAATTTAATGAAAGTAATCACATCCAAGGGACAGGATTCAAATCTGGAAAAGGAGGGAAAGACCACGCGCGCATCTGGACGGCTGGAATTCAAACTTGCACTAATTACAGGATTAAGCCCTAATCTGAACCCTAATCACTCTCAGGTGACCGGAACAGTGTTCCGGTCATCTTTTCCGGCAACCCTTTCACTCTATCTCTCTCAAAATGCCACAAAAACTCACTAAACTCTCCAGAATCAATCATTGAACATCATTAAACACAAATCAAACAACAAAACTCATTTATTTTCCATGAATCATGAGAATCGAATCAAAACATTCAAACGGTAAAAATTCCAGACAGCCATAAAATCCTTAATACACAACCATTTTCAAAAAGAAAAGCATCAGCATGATCAGCACAACATGAGGAACAATTCTATAACCTAAAATCACGTTTCTGGAAAATTTGTTCTTGAGGTTACCTGAAGTGAAGCTTTCGAAACTGGCACTTTCTGGGCTCTTCTCTGGTGCTTTTCCACTCCCCTTGATCCCCTTATGCTTCTGGAATGCTTGAAAGGAGTTTATATGGAGTGTTTTGAAGGTTTTAGTTTAGAGGTGATGAAAATCGTGTTTTTGTTTGAGGTGGTTTCAGGCTATTTTGGTGGGTGGTTTGTGATCAGTGATTGATTTAGAAATGAATGGTGGTGTTTGTTTTGAGTTTGAGCAATTGTGTTGTGTGTTTCGAAGGAAAATGCAAGAGAGGTGATTTTTGTGAAATAGAGAATGCTGAGGTTTCTTGGCTGTGTTCTAGTGTGTTATGGCTTGCTTTAGGTTAGTATAAACAAATGCAATTGGTTTAGAGAGTTGTTGTGGCATAGCGTGATTGGTATGGGTGAAATGCAAAAATCAACATTTCTTGTACTTGAGGTATGGGCAAGTGGCAGGCTTGGTACAATGGGGTGTCTGATGCAGCAAGGATCAAGGATGGCCGTGGAATTCATTTAGATGCAATTCAGCATGTTTGTGAAAGGTTCTTGGTCATTTTGCAATTTCATGAAACTTTGACCCCTTTGAGATTTCTTCATGGGCAAGGCATGAAAACTTGAGATTCTTTGGACAATTCTGAGTTTTAGACATTGCACAATGTTTGTATGATGCTTAGAAGTGTGTTTTAGGTCACAAAATAGCTTGGCAAGAGGTTTTGCAAAAATCCCTCTTTGACATGAAACTTGAAATTTTAGGATTTTTGCCAACTTTGACAAGCCATAACTTGAGTTCCAAAATGAATTAGATCTTGTTCTTGTACTTTTTGAAAAGGGAATGATCCAATCTACAACTTTCATGACCAATAATTTTTCATTTGAAGCATTTTTGGTTGAGAAAGAGGAGGTTGAAAAACTTTCCCAAAATGGAAAGTTTACATTACAAGTCATTTCCATTTTTGGAAACTTTTGGTTTAGCTCATTTTTCTTCAAATTTGTGAACTTCCAAGCACTTTAATGATCAAATAAAGACCATAAAACTTCAATTTGATGAAAAATCCACTTTGGTTCCATGTTGGGGGGCCTCAGATGCCCTGATTTTACTCTGACTTGCTCAAGACGTTACCTAGTATTCAGATGACTTCCACAATGAATTTCTTCATCAAACTTGGTATGCATGATCCTTATATCATATTGAGACCATTAGAAACAAGAATGACCAAAAAAATTGGATTTTTGGCCTCTGAAACCAAAACCCTAATTTCAGGTCATCTGTGTAGTTAAACCCTAGCTCTGCTTCCATGCTTTGCCAGTTCTTGTGATTATTTGATTTCCTTAATCTTTGGAGGATAAAATATGATGATTGAACATACATGGACCCTCTTGAGATGATTGGTGGCCTTTAGAATGTCTCAGATGGATCTTGGATGGCTCAAGTCACAAACCCTAGATGCAGATGAACTTGAACCAATGCAGTGAGGCAAAAATGCAATATGAGATGATATGCTTAAAATAATGCAAGTATGAAAAGATCACAAGCCATGGTGTGAACTTAGTGAGGGAAAATTTGGGGTGTTTACAGCTGCCCCTATTCAAACATGAGTTAGCTGTGCAGGATGTAAGCGCCTGGCTTATCAGACAAACAAGATAACTTGTGGTTGAATACCAAAGACAATCCAAAATTTGCACTCACTGGGAGAAGAAGAAAAGGGATATAGATTGTAAAAGGAAGTATAATATGATTATAAAGTGGGCGATGGAGGACGACCATCGAGTAGAGGACGACTGCTGGGGATAAAACGATGACAGGGATGGCCGACATGCTGGGGAAATAAAGAGATCATGACGGGGACGGCCATCAAGTAAAGAAACAAGACTCTCTGGGGATTAAAAGGTAAAGTCAATAATGGGGAAGACCATCAGGTTTGCAAAGTAAAGTAAACAACGACGGGGACGGCCATCGGTTTAAAGAAATAAATAATGAGAGATGGTCATCAAAGGTGAAGGACGATCACCTAGTAGGGGACGGCTGCTCTGTCGGGGATAAGGATGAGGGACGGTCATCCAAGGTGAAGGACGATCACCTGGCAGGGTACAGCTACCGAAATTATCACGACATAGGACAAATGCCGGATAGAAAAGGTCGACGATGGGGACGGCCATCGGATAAGCAGGATGAAGGACGATCATCAAGAGGTGAAGGACGATCACCTAGCAGGGCACGGCTGCTCTCGGGGTTTATCATGACATAGGACGAATGTCAGATAACAAGATCAACGATGGGGAAGACCATCGGATAAAATGATGAAGGACGATCATCAAGAAGGTGAAGGACGATCACCTAGCAGGGGACGGCTGCTAAAATATCACGACATAGGACAAATGTCGGATAGAAAAGGGTTCCAATAATGGAGACTCCGCTGGGGGAATGATGAGGGACGGTCATCAAAAGGTGAAGGACAATCACCTGGCAGGGTACGGCTGCCGAAAGTATCATGACATAGGACGAATGTCAGATAGAAAAGAAGTTTTGTTGGGGACTTACTGGGGAATGGTAAACATGGACGAGTGTTTACATCCAAGAAATAAAATGTATAAGTGTTTCGTCGCTGTGTATAGATTAAAGATATGGATGAGCATCCTTAGGACTACGATACGAACGAGTATCGGTAGAAACAAACGCTGACGCATGCTCAGAGATGATGGTACGGATGAGTACTAACTGGTTAACAAAGAACACGGACGAGTGTCGAATCTGAGGGGAGATAAGTGGTGTACACAAGATACGGACGAGTATCTATATTAATAAAGATTAATATTGGTGAGACACAGACGAGTGTTCAACTTGCTGGGGAGAGTGACACGGACGAGTGTCATAAGAGGAAATGCAAAAGTTATGAATTTGAGTGTAAAAGGTAATCCAACAATCTGTGGGGATAAGATGACACGGACGGGTGTCAACAAGAGTGTATTATAAACAAGTGTTTGGTTTGCGACGAGTGTTTTAGGCAACCATGCTGGGGAGTGGTGACACGAACGGGTGTCGAAAGAGTATGTAAAGTTTCTGTATTCAAAAGAAGGATATTTGTGGCTTATATCCGCAGGGGGGTGATATGACATGGACGAGTGTCGAATGAGTATATATAAACATGTATTTGTGTTTGAGAGTGCAAAGAGGACGCTTTGGCTTTCTACTGGGGAAATATGAGATGACACGGACGAGTGTCGAGAAGGATCAGTGTCTTTTTGTAGAAAGTGTTCTGGCCATTTTACTGGGGAAAGATGACACGGACGAGTGCCAAGATGAGCATGTATCTGCATTCATCATGATACCCAATACTAGTGCTTGGCTATGCGAAACATAACTACATATCAGAGTGCGAAATATGACCCAGAAAATCCCCTCTTTTATTTTATCCAGTGTTGCCACAGCAAGATATATCCCAAATCCTTCGTTGCCTTTTCAAAAGCAAAGCCGCTTAAAAGGCGAATCAAAATTGCCCGCTGAAGCATAAGACTGCTTGGCTTCAGATTTTCTGCAGCAATGATGGCATTCCAAGCCAGCTGCACTTTGATAAACATGAGTGGAGCCACGAAGAGAGGGGAGTTAAAAGTGTGGTTAGGGTTTCGTACTCTCTCTCCCTTTTTTTTTCAAAAAAGAGGGATGTACTGGGTGCGTTGTTGATGAGGTACTTGGTATTCGCAGGTGACTGGTTCGAACCTGACTTGTGATTATGCAATATGTTTGATTTTTTCCGTAATGCTCCGTATTAGACGGAATGCTACGCTCTGGGGGGAAAATGATGTGAATGCCATGATTATGCAAAAGATACCGATTCGGGATTCGGATCCCGCTGCCTGTGGAGATCTCTGACTGATATTCTTGAAAGGATATCCCAGTTGGGGATGAGTTCATTGGTAGACCTGATAAAATATACGACTCTGCTTGGGGAAATAGGTCACTGATAGACCTATCTTTGTAATGAGGAGCCCAGCTAGGGATGAGAAAGCTTCTGTCACTTTGTTGTGTGGGAATTTCAGACATTGCTCGTCTGGGAGAGGCTGGAGCTCTGTGGGGAGATGGTTCCATGTCTAGTACTCTGTTGGGAGAGGAAGGACCACTAAACGGCCTTCCTAGAGATTTCTGTGGGGATCCTGCTGAGGATGATGATACTTGATAACTCAGCTGGGGATATGAGCACCTTTCGGTACTGCTCTGAAAGATGTTCTGGAGAAGTGATGCCTGGCAGCTCTGATGGGGAGAAAGCATTTTCGGTGCTGTTTGGAGGATGTGCTGAGGAAATAATGATTCGATAACTTGGCTGGGGAAAACCTTTCATGCCCCATGTTGCGCTCTGAATACCTGCAATCCTGTTACAACAAAGAAACGCCAGTATCCCGAGGTATCCCTTACTGGATTTCGTCATAGGAGTTAGACATTCCTGGAAGTAAAAATATATTCCCTGCAAGCATGTGATTAGAAAGGCACATTTGTTTTTATGCAAACATTATATCAAAGATATCGGACATTTTTGCAAGTGAAATAAAAATGTACAGTGACTGAAAATTCTGGTTTTATTAATTTGTGTGCCCTGAATTGGAAAATACAGTCAAAGAAACATATCCCCTGAAATAAGGAGATTGTTACAAAATTGAGAAACAAAGAAAGGTGTTGGCAATGTTGACGACGCTTTAATGAGCTTCCCTTTTGCTATGACTCGTATGATCTTGACGTTCTTCTCATCCTGCTTTCTGAAGAAGGCTAATTCTGACCGATGCTTTAACCCTTCGAAGCTTGCCGTTTTGCGAGCGATACAGACGAACTCAGAATGCAGTTGTTCACTTATTCCCTTATTCTGCGTGGATCGCCCTTTCGGGTTTTCAATCCACCGGGATACCCATTTTTGCTTGAGCTGTCCAATGTGGCTTTTCAACTCAACGGGTGTACATTTTGTTTTATTTTCCCTTATTTTTGCCCGAGTCTTTTATTCTATTTTTGACTCACCGGGATGCCCCATTTTTTCCTGGACTTACATTCTGTTTTTATGTCCAGCGGGTCATTTTATGCGAAGTATTTTTTAACTGCATCTGAATTCACAGGGGATAAGAAATCTTCACCATCCATAGTAGTGAGCATCAGTGCTCCACCGGAGAAAACCTTCTTTGCTATGAATGGACCATCGTAATTTGGAGTCTACTTGCCCCTGTGGTCTGTATGAGGAGGAAGGAGTCTTTTCAGCACAAGATCTCCCACTTGGTATTCCCGAAGCCTGACTTTCTGATCGAAGGCTTTCTTCATTCTCTTCTGATATAATTGCCCATGACAGATTGCAGCTAATCTCTTTTCTTCGATCAGATTCAGTTGATTGTACCGAGATCGGACCCATTCTGCTTCATTCAACTTGACATCCATCGGTACCCGCAACAAGGGTAATTCAACTTCAACAGGTAGGACTGCCTCCATACCATACACAAGCTGATACGGTGTTGCCCCAGTAGACGTTCTGATTGATGTACGGTACCCATGCAAGGCAAATGGTAGCATTTCATGCCAGTCTTTGTAGGTAACCACCATCTTTTGCACAATCTTCTTGATATTCTTGTTGGTTGCTTCAACAGCGCCATTCATTTTTGGCCTGTAAGGAGAAGAGTTGTGGTGTTGGATTTTGAAGTCCCGACACAGTTCTGCCATCATCTTGTTGTTCAAATTGGAACCATTATCAGTAATGATTCGCTCGGGCACTCCATACTGTCGCTCCCGAGGATTTTCATCCTGGTACAAACGCGAAAGTGGCGCGGAAAAAAGAATAGAGTCGCCAGCCAGGCATTTTTATCCCGAAGAGAGGGAATGGTAATGCTGCACAAACCAGAAGAAAGAAAGGACACGGCCTTGCGAACCAGAGAAACTGAGATCGGGAGTCGGTTATGACCTGGGAAGGTATTAGCACCCCAGATCGTCCGCCGTACCCGACGGGATCCACGCTTGCAAAGATAACTGTTTCAAAGGGCGAGGGTATGAAAGATGCAGCAAAAGAAAATGAAAAGGACTGGAACAAGAACTGAGATAAGAAACAAACAAGAAGAAAAATGTAGGGAAAATAAAGATTGTGCTCGAACGGGCCCTACCCCGCTGCCTACGTACCTCATCAGGATAATGAGGATCAGAGACGCCGTAGTTCCCCTAACTAGGGGTAACAAGGAAAGTTGCTTGTGAATTAAGGCTTGAACTGCCTATGCCATTGCTCAGGTGTTGCAGACTCGGACGACGAGTGCGTAACCGTCTTGCAAAATGACAAGTAGGAGCAAGTTCGCGTACGGAGCGAAGGAGACGAGAAAAGAATTCCCGAAGGAAAGACGCTTATTGTTTGTTTTGTGTTTTTTAGAAGCTTTTATGAGTGTGTCACAAGTAAGTGAACTCAAGCTCTTATCAATGGAATGTGCACTTGTCACTACATTCCACGATGGAATAATAGAACAAGCACACTCAAGTAAGGAGAAGATCCCCAAAACTTGAACCCAAAGATTAGGGCTTAGGCTCACTAACTTGCTTAATTATTAAGTGTTTTTGGTTATTTACATGAAGAAGTGTTTTTTTATGCTTTTCTTTATGAAGAAGATACCTTGATCAGACTTGTGCGTCACAAGGTAAACATGTACTATCCCAAGATGGGAAGACTACATGCATACCTCATGGAATAAGGCTATGGATCAATGCATCACTTCACATTTATTAAAGTGTTTTCTTTTTAAGAGTTATGAGATGAGAAGAGAAGAAGAAACAAAAGATCAAAAGGTAAAATCTAATGGGGGACTAAAATAATCCTAAGTGTTAACATGCATGGATGATCCTAGGTTTGTGAGGTCTACTATCCTAATGAAGAAGGAAGAAGAAGATAGAGGAAGAGATGAGAAAGGCCTAAGCCCAACAACAAAGGGTTAGTTCAAATAACAAAAGAGGAAAGATGAAAAAAGAAAAGTTGAAATGTGGATAAACATCCACACTTCTCTTACCATGAGCCCCTGAAAAGTTAGCAAAATCCAGCAAATCAATCACCACAAACATGGAATTAAACATGCTCAAAGGTACTTGAAAACAAAAGTCAAACAACATGTCGAACATGGCAAACACACGACTTACGCGTCGAAAACATGAGAGCATACATCAACCAGCAAACAAACCACCTTAAAACATCATGATTAATGATCATACAATGATTCATGGCAATTAAAACAAGCAAGGGATCAAACAAACTCAAAACAGCCCTGAAAAACCATTCTGCATCAGTGTTAACCGGTTAACCATATGCGTTAACCGGTTAACCAGTCAAAACCTGCACAAAACACGCAGAAAAACAGGGCGTTAACCGGTTAACCATATGCGTTAACCGGTTAACGCTGTAAAAACAGCAACAAAAACCTGCAGAAACAGCATCTCAAAAACAGCTTAATCAAATAAGCTGCACCAGACCAGCACTCAATTACACATGGAAAAACAGATCAATGCACATCAATCCATAACATTATGCTCATGAACACTAACAAACGGATCCGGATACCAATCAACCAATCAAATCATGCGACACAATCAATTACACAAACACATGGTGGATCTAAAGCACAAGCAATGCAAATAAGCTAAAAACAGAGTTGGATCTGAAATTAAACCAACCTACAAAGCGGAGGTATGCTTTGGTAATTGTTGATTATGCCGAAAATGATAGATCTCGCGCAAAACTTTGAAGATCCGATGCTAAGCTCCGCACTCCATGCAAAATAAATGCAAGATCAAGCTCTTGATGCAGAATTTTGATCCAAAAGCACTTTTAGATCTCAAACCAGATCTGATTCACCAATAAAACCAGCAAAAAGATGTAATCAAGCTATGAATGGAGGTTTAGTTCCAAGATCTACACACCTCAAGGCAAGGTAGTGTGATCTTCAAAGAGGAACTTTGAGTGATTTGGAAAATTGGGAGAGAAAAGTGAGAGAATTGTGAATGAGAGCAATGAAAATTCAGAATGAGAGTGAAAAATGATGGATCCCCCTTTCTAGGTTTGGAGGGAAATGGAATAAATATGGTTTAGGTTTGGGGCCCAAAATTTAGGATTGGGATCCAAAATTATGGTTTGGCAAAGAGATTAGAAAGTGATTTGGATTTAGGGTGGGAATGAGGCTTGGATAAATGCTCTAGATCCTTCCCAAATTCAATTTTAATTCAAATGAATAAAAATCAGAAAATTGGAAAATGGAGCCAAAACACCCATGCTGAAAATGCTGGAAAAATTCAAATTTCGTAACCGTTAACCGGTTAACCATATGCGTTAACCGGTTAACGCATGGAAAATTTGAATTTTTCCCCTTTTGGTGGGAACCTTCCAGAATAGTCCTGCATCAACCGTTTCAAGCTGATTTTGATCCCCCTTCTCTTTCTAGGGCTCTGAACATGACATCAGGCTTGTGCAAAATGACCCTGTGAGATTCTCGCCAGATCACTGTGCTCTTGATTTTGACTTGCAAGTTCAGATTTTCCCAGATGACCGATCGTATGCCTTATGCTAGAACATGTGAGTGCTATGCTTCATTTTTCTATGCAAAATGATAAGGATATGGTATGCTCATGATGATTATGATATGATGATGCTGAACAAGAAGAGGGCAAATTTGGGGTGTTACAGCTGCCCCTATTCAATCATCAGTTAATCTGAAAAGGATGAGAGCAACGGATATCAGACATTCGAGATAAACTGTGATTGAATACCAAGAAGACCTGAAATTTGCACTCTGACGAAGAATGCAACAGCATCAACTCGAGGATTGAGAAGAACAAAGCAACAATATCGACTCGAGGGTCGAGGAAAGCGAAACAACATCAACTCGAGGGTTGAGAAAACAGAAGCAATGATATCGACTCGAGGGTCGAGGGAAACAAAACAACATCAACTCGAGGGTTGAGAAAACAGAAGCAATGATATCGACTCGAGGGTCGAGGGAAACAAAACAACATCAACTCGAGGGTTGAGAAAACAGAAGCAATGATATCGACTCGAGGGTCGAGGGAAACAAAACAACATCAACTCGAGGGTTGAGAAAACAGAAGCAATGATATCGACTCGAGGGTCGAGGGAAACAAAACAACATCAACTCGAGGGTTGAGAAAACAGAAGCAATGATATCGACTCGAGGGTCGAGGGAAACAAAACAACATCAACTCGAGGGTTGAGAAAACAGAAGCAATGATATCGACTCGAGGGTCGAGGGAAACAAAACAACATCAACTCGAGGGTTGAGAAAACAGAAGCGATGATATCGACTCGAGGGTCGAGGAGATGCCAACAAAGATTGGACTTTAACCTTGAAGATGCCAATGACTATTGGACTTTAACCGTGTATGATGATCAGATGAAGTAACCATATTGACTGAGGATAAACTCTCTGATCAGGGAAACACGCTTCCCACGCCCTACTAGGATCAATTATCAGACATTCATTCTGGGAACGGCTTTGCACACCGTAATATTGTCTCAAGAGGATTTTACAGAAAACCTAGCATCTGAAATGCTTCAGCATTTTCAAACTCTTGAATATCCCGAAATAACCACTTCAAACTGTATGGTCCATGAAGGAATTTGCCCCAAGATCTTGCATCATTACGAGGTGTCCTGCCCCAATATTCTGAACCTTGGGTAGGTGCATCTGATTAGTCGTCTTCTGGAAATAATAGCTTCTATTTCTTCTAGAGTGACCTGCCCCGGCACGAGTATTGCTTTGGAGAAAACAACCCATGCTAATTGCCCTGTGAGATCTAAATCTCGAAGTGATTGCCCCAGATTGGCTGTTGAAAAGATCAATCGGCGTTATTGCCCCAGATTGGCCGCATTTAACCCAACTGTTTGGAAAAGGTCCTATTCAACGAAGTTTCTTGTAAAAAAAGGTCCATTGGCATGAATGTCCTTCCGAAGTTTCCGCCTTCTCAACTTGGCAAGATTAAGCTTCTAGACTGAGATTCCAGATGTGAACTTCTTTGATGCTAAACAGATGTATGCAAGCAGAAACTGTTTTATTCTGAGAATGAAAATTCCAATGCAACACATGTTAGTCTTGAAGCTTTTATTGAAAAGATGTCATTTATGAACGAATCACTGATTAAGACATTGCAATATATTTTTTATGAAATGAACATGCATATGCAATACCAACGAGGGTCTTTTAGCACAACTCGTAGGAGTCAGGAATGTTATCTCATGGTGTCACGCTCTTGAATTAACCCTGCTTCAATTAGGACTTTTAAGGGTTGTATCGTGGTCTGGCTCACGGTTATAGAAACAAAGGATATAGGCTCGAATTTTATATGTGCCCACCCATCTTCGTGATGTCCTTCCATTCCTATGTTCAGCTAGTTTTCGCAAACGCTCACCTTTCCTAAGGGTTTTGTGTTGGTTGAGGAACCATTACCCTAACAGTTTAAGTGCCATTGAGGTTGTTGTTGGGATAACAATCACCCTTATTGTCTTTTGTGTCTGTATCACACGACTTGTTCTTGCTTAAAGATCTTTCTTGTGTAATCCTTTTCGTCTTCCTTTTTTCATTCTTTTTTCTTATCCCTAACTTTTGCCTGGACTGATTCTTTTGAATCTTTTGCAATTGGAGTCCAGCGGGAGGCCCTAATTTTTGCCTAAGTCGCTTGCTTTCAAGTTTCGACTTAGCGGGCTATTTATTTCCCTTTTTTTTCCTTCTTTTTCTTCGAACAAATCGTGTGACACTGTTTGTCTTGACTATTTTGTAAGGGTTGTGACTGTCTCACTTTTTGGTTGTTGATGGATAACCATTGTGGTTTTTGGTCTTTGGACCTCTTGATTTGGTACAATGAAATGTTAAGGATCCTCAGATACACTCCTTTATGGAAGCATGAACGTCTGGTCCAACTAGCTGACACCTACCCTGCCCCGGGTTAAATGTGAGGGTTTTTTCATGCGAAAAGAAAACTCCTACTTCAAGGCTCAAAGGGGTTAACGAAGGTTTATCCCCCTTATATCTCCGGTGTTTGGGAATTTGAAACAATGCCTGTACATCGTCAACAGGGTCTTATTCAAGAGCACACAAACGGAGATTTTTTGCGTTTTCATTTCGTCATCCTCCATCACAAAGTTTAAGAACAACAGTTGGTATTGCAATGCACATTCACAAAAGTAAGAACACGAATTAATTACTTCAAGAAAAACATGTGCATTTCATTAATTAACATTCCAAAAAACAAACAAGTTTCATGCAAGCATGCAAATGTTCAAACAAACATATAAAAGCGACACATGAAAATGCAGTAAAGAAGCTGAGCAATGCCAATGTTGAGGAGACTTGACTCCGTCTGGACCTGGCGATCTTGAATACTTTCTGTAGTCAGCATCTTTCTTGATGAGACTTGCAGTCTTCAATCAAACGACCATGTGTCAGCACCACACTTCATTCTCAATTATTCTGACCTGAAGCTTCCGACATTCAAACATTCACACAAGGCGTCTAAAGAAAAGAGTGACACTAAGATGAAATGGCCACATAAGTTTGACACCTAAGGTTGCTCGGAAAGACCTGACGATCTTCTGCCTACGTATCTCCATTGACCAAAGGCTAATGAAGAATCAGAGCGACGTAGTTCCCCTCAATAGGGATCAAAGTGATGTACATAGCCGCTCTTCAGAATCAAACTGAGAATCACCTTCACATACATCTTCAATAAATTCCTCCATAACATGGGCTGACGAACCCACATGACTAAACGGAGACTTGTTAACTTGAATGCCTTGAGGCGTCACTGAAATCAACCCAGAATCAATCAAATCTTGAACCTTATCCCTGAGAGGCTTGCATTCTTCAGCTGAATGTCCTGGCGCATTGCCATGGAATCCACATTGAACATTGGGATCAAAACTTGGTGGATATGGAGAAGGCACTGGACCCGGCTTCTTCGGCACTATCAATCCACTATCAATCAGGCATGGAAGTATCTGGCTGTATGGTACTGGCAATGGATCAAAATACCTCTTGGATCTCTTAGTGTAGTAATGACGCCTTTGCGGAGTATGCTTCTGTTGGCACGGTATTTGTTGGTACTGATGAGGTTCACTGTTAACTGAAATCTGACATACGGATTCAGAAGGTTGCTGACTCTGAGCAGTTGAAATGCATGGGTAATGTGGATAAGTCAACGGAGTTTGAGGATCTTCCCAGATTGCATCAATCACATCCTTATCTTGGGAACTGACAACGGATTCATTCTCTTCAGCTGAGCTACCTGAAATGCCTTGGATCTTTCCCATCTTGATAAAACTCTCAATGCGTTCTCCAACTATCACCAAGTCCGAGAAACTTGAAGTTCCACTGCCACTCAACCTCTCCAAGTACGGCCCCTGTAAGGTCTCTATGAAAAGATCAACCAATTCTCTGTCTGATAGCGGGGGTTGCACTCGAGCAGCTACTTCTCTCCACCTCTGGGCATACTCTCTGAAAGATTCACCATCTCTTTGGGATAACACTTGCAAATCCATGCGGCTAAAAGCCCTGTCAAGATTGTAGTCGTACTGCTTCACAAATGCATTGGCTAGGTCTGACCATGACTGGATACGACTGCTCTCTAACTGCATATACCAATTCGACGATGCCTCACTCAGACTGTATTGGAAACAATGAATCATCAACTTGTCATTATGCTCATGTGAGGCCATCCTTCTGCAAAATCTCACCAAATGCTGCCTTGGACAACTATCCCCTTTGTACTTTTCAAACTTCGGTACCTTGAACTTTGGAGGTATTACCAGGCCATGCACCAGACACATGCTTGCAGCACTTAGATCAATGACATTACGACTTTGAAGGGCTTTGATCTCTTCCTCCAACACACGAAATCTCTCTTCCCTCTCCACAATTCGTGGATCTTGGATTCTCACCACAGGGATTGCCTCTTGGGGATCTGGCATGGTGAAAGCGAAACTGTGATAATCTACAGCATCAACTGAAGAAGCATGCCCACTTCGGGCAACCTGGCGCTCTTGAACATCTGGATTCCCAACAGGGGTCTGTACAGGCTGAGCTTGAGCGGGATTACGGTCATCCTGCCTTGCCAAAGTCATCATAACTTCCAAAAGTTGGTCCCACTGATCTTTTGTCAACCCAACACTCGCAGGCTGACTTTGCTCTCCCGGATCCATGATCTTCTCGAAAACAGGAGGCTTGAATTCGTGAGGAACTTTCACTCCAGGAACTAACCCCAAGTTTGCAACATCAAAACCTAGAGAGTTCTGAGACTTAATGGCCTCTACCTTCTCAGCAAGCTCGTCGGAACGACGATCCACAACAACATTAAGTAGATCCATCTCGTCATCAATCAAAGTGAACTGATCCTCCTGTTTGTCCCTGTAGCCAACATTACGGTCATTGTCTCCGCCCGGAGCTCCATTATGATTTCCTTGATTGCCATCTTCAAGAATCTCATTCTCTGGCCTCTCGACCCTCAACCTTAATTGTTCTTGCCTTTGGGCCATCCCTGTCATCAGGGTCATGAACTGCTCCCCGCGAGCCTCCAACTCTACGAGCTCAGCTTGTATCTGATCTGCCATCCCGGTTCTGCTTTACCAACACTGTTGCCTGAAATGGAATAAAGATGAGAAACGGCCAGGGTACCTGAAAAACAAAGATAGCATGATAGGATATGCAAATTGTTATGCCATGCAAATGCTCAAAAACACCGCAAATGAGAGAACGCTCTCAAAAGAAACTCTGCACGCAAGATCCAGCACAAGAATCATCCTGCGACCAAGTGTCATTGCAAGAATAAGAAAACCAATTGCTTCAGAAATCCAAACACACATCATAGAAAAACCCGCAAGAGCAAAGTCACACAAGGTACTGAACCAACACGAATAAGTACAGCAACAAGGATTCCCTCAACAAGCCTGAGGGTAACCAGATACATGAAAAATCTAAAGCCTACAAGCACCAATTCTAGTCCAGAGGTCCCTGCCTCCCTAGCTGACCATCTGGTGTGACGACCTTCAAGTCGATTAGATCTTGAACATTCCATTGTAAAGCCCTGCATCCTTCAGTTGAATGCCCCGGGGAACCTGAGTGAAACTCGCAACGCGCATTTTCATCATATCCCTTTGGAAAACTCCCTTCTGGTGGTGCCAAGATCCGCAACTGGATTAAACCAAACCTCAGCAATTGACGTAACATGGCAGTGTAGGATATGGAGATGGGATCAATAACACGATCAGCTTGTGAAACTCTCCGTGGATAATGCCTTCGTTGCGGTTGAGTAGTCTGTTGCTGATGTTGCTTCGGACGTCTAGCAGGCCACTGCACTTTCTTACCCAGATTCGGACAAGGAACCAAAGAAGATCGTTGTGGTAGCCTCTTAGAAGATTCAACTTGAGGGGTAACCCCAGAAGAATGAAACTTGGCCACCTCTTCATTGTTCACCTGTGACACCTTCAACCTATTTGGCTTAAAGTTAATTACCCCGTCATCTACCAAATCTTGCACCTGATGCATGAATGCCCTGCAATCATTGATATCATGTCCTTGAGCTCCAGAGTGAAAGACACAGTAGGCATAGGGATTCCAACCTTGGGGGAATTCACCAATAGGAGGAGATGACTCACGACATTCAATCAATCCCATTTGGAGCAACTGTGGGCACAACTCAGCATAAGACATGGGCACAGGATCAATAACTCTTTCTTGCTTCTGTCGGGAACGGGTTGCCACAACTGGAGGAGATACACCTGACATCTGCTGAAATCCTTCTTTGGGAAACCAGGGTGTAGGAGCTGAGGAGGTTCCTTGATAAAGAACGAAAGTGCTCACTTCGTTGGCCGTAACTGGCATGGGACCATTCATCTCATTTGAATCAGGCAAGGAAAGGTTAACCTCTGTCATGGGCTCTTCTGGACAACCCAATGGTGACTGCTGGTGAGGAAGCTCGAACTGTGGAGAGATTCCTCCTGACAACTCTCGGTTAAATGGAAATCCCAAAGAGATAGGAGAAATAGGACCTTCTGGTAGAGAAACGGACGCCTGACCACTTTCTTTTTCCAACAAGGCATTCACGATCTCTGTCAACAGCTTCATTTGAGCTTTCAGCATGTCCAACTCTCCCTTCAAGAACATCTGGCCTTGTGACAAAACTTGCACCTCTGCCCTGAATTTCCCCATTTGGGCCTTCACCTCAGCTACCTCCGCTCGGAGTTGTTCAAAGTTCATGCTCTGGGAATCCTGACTCAAGCTGGCCATTCTGTCGGAAAATAAGAAACCTGTCCTTGAAAGCGCCTACAACAGAAAAGTCAATAGGAGCCTGCGGCCATACCTGCAAAACAAGGAAACAGGTGATATGTATGCAATGATGCACTGCAGATGCAAATGCAAGGACACATGGTCATCTGGGACTGTCTGGAATCTGGCCACTGACAAGGTCCCTCTGAATCACTGACAAACCATAAATTCACTGAGTCACACTCTCTGATAATCACAACCCTCTGAAGAGAATCTCTGGACCACCGCATCAAGAATACCAGAACCAGAAAACCAGAACTCCGGAACCAAAGCAACTGTATCATAACATGAACTGCACTGATAACAAGGGTATGATGAGGTCAAGGGTTCCTGCAAACCTGTAAACCCATCCCCAATCTCACGGGTGTGCTCCGGGTCAAACATCACGGACTCTCAAAGCCGAATAGCAATAATACTTTCACCATTTCCGAGAAATGGCTCATGACCAAATCAGGGAATCGGTTAGGCATTATGTACTACGCAGGGAGGCCTCAGCTGAGTCCGGGAAAAACAAGCATCCCTTATAGGTTCCCAGCTTCAAGCGCTGAAATCGAGAAACAGTAGTACATTCAGCCCGTAGGATACAGTACTAATGTCATACGACCAGATGCTTGGACTGGGTTCCTATAAGAGAACCAGGCCATCCTATGCGAGTCCCCAGTGGACCCTCGGGTGCGAATGGGTTTGCCACAAAATGTGGTCTGCCACTGTCACCACTGGAGAGGGTTGTTTCCACAAAGGTTCTCAATGATCGGTCCCCAGCTGCACATAACTGTCAGGGTTATGTAATGAGAGAGAAAGATCCCCAAATCAAGACATTTCCAAGACAATCGCAACCTGGGTGTGGAACTCACTACTACCCCCATGACAAGATCTCATGAGGCCAAAGTGAAACCACTCTAAGTCCTATGGTGCACTCGAGCCGGGTACTTGGCTCATATCTCTCAAGAATCAGTGACTCCCATCCCACCAAAGGAAACCAGTCCAGACAGTCCAGTATGATATATATGATGCAGAAAATAAATACTGAAAACTGTAAATAAAGCTGTAAATAAAGCTGTAAATAAACAACAATAAAATACAACAAGCCACATCAAACAAACATCACCCAATGAAACAGCAACACGCAAGCGCTAGGAGAGACTCACAGGGGATCCAGAGATCATCTGGTGTGCATTCCCCAGCAGAGTCGCCAAGCTGTCGCTCCCGAGGATTTTCATCCTGGTACAAACGCGAAAGTGGCGCGGAAAAAAGAATAGAGTCGCCAGCCAGGCATTTTTATCCCGAAGAGAGGGAATGGTAATGCTGCACAAACCAGAAGAAAGAAAGGACACGGCCTTGCGAACCAGAGAAACTGAGATCGGGAGTCGGTTATGACCTGGGAAGGTATTAGCACCCCAGATCGTCCGCCGTACCCGACGGGATCCACGCTTGCAAAGATAACTGTTTCAAAGGGCGAGGGTATGAAAGATGCAGCAAAAGAAAATGAAAAGGACTGGAACAAGAACTGAGATAAGAAACAAACAAGAAGAAAAATGTAGGGAAAATAAAGATTGTGCTCGAACGGGCCCTACCCCGCTGCCTACGTACCTCATCAGGATAATGAGGATCAGAGACGCCGTAGTTCCCCTAACTAGGGGTAACAAGGAAAGTTGCTTGTGAATTAAGGCTTGAACTGCCTATGCCATTGCTCAGGTGTTGCAGACTCGGACGACGAGTGCGTAACCGTCTTGCAAAATGACAAGTAGGAGCAAGTTCGCGTACGGAGCGAAGGAGACGAGAAAAGAATTCCCGAAGGAAAGACGCTTATTGTTTGTTTTGTGTTTTTTAGAAGCTTTTATGAGTGTGTCACAAGTAAGTGAACTCAAGCTCTTATCAATGGAATGTGCACTTGTCACTACATTCCACGATGGAATAATAGAACAAGCACACTCAAGTAAGGAGAAGATCCCCAAAACTTGAACCCAAAGATTAGGGCTTAGGCTCACTAACTTGCTTAATTATTAAGTGTTTTTGGTTATTTACATGAAGAAGTGTTTTTTTATGCTTTTCTTTATGAAGAAGATACCTTGATCAGACTTGTGCGTCACAAGGTAAACATGTACTATCCCAAGATGGGAAGACTACATGCATACCTCATGGAATAAGGCTATGGATCAATGCATCACTTCACATTTATTAAAGTGTTTTCTTTTTAAGAGTTATGAGATGAGAAGAGAAGAAGAAACAAAAGATCAAAAGGTAAAATCTAATGGGGGACTAAAATAATCCTAAGTGTTAACATGCATGGATGATCCTAGGTTTGTGAGGTCTACTATCCTAATGAAGAAGGAAGAAGAAGATAGAGGAAGAGATGAGAAAGGCCTAAGCCCAACAACAAAGGGTTAGTTCAAATAACAAAAGAGGAAAGATGAAAAAAGAAAAGTTGAAATGTGGATAAACATCCACACTTCTCTTACCATGAGCCCCTGAAAAGTTAGCAAAATCCAGCAAATCAATCACCACAAACATGGAATTAAACATGCTCAAAGGTACTTGAAAACAAAAGTCAAACAACATGTCGAACATGGCAAACACACGACTTACGCGTCGAAAACATGAGAGCATACATCAACCAGCAAACAAACCACCTTAAAACATCATGATTAATGATCATACAATGATTCATGGCAATTAAAACAAGCAAGGGATCAAACAAACTCAAAACAGCCCTGAAAAACCATTCTGCATCAGTGTTAACCGGTTAACCATATGCGTTAACCGGTTAACCAGTCAAAACCTGCACAAAACACGCAGAAAAACAGGGCGTTAACCGGTTAACCATATGCGTTAACCGGTTAACGCTGTAAAAACAGCAACAAAAACCTGCAGAAACAGCATCTCAAAAACAGCTTAATCAAATAAGCTGCACCAGACCAGCACTCAATTACACATGGAAAAACAGATCAATGCACATCAATCCATAACATTATGCTCATGAACACTAACAAACGGATCCGGATACCAATCAACCAATCAAATCATGCGACACAATCAATTACACAAACACATGGTGGATCTAAAGCACAAGCAATGCAAATAAGCTAAAAACAGAGTTGGATCTGAAATTAAACCAACCTACAAAGCGGAGGTATGCTTTGGTAATTGTTGATTATGCCGAAAATGATAGATCTCGCGCAAAACTTTGAAGATCCGATGCTAAGCTCCGCACTCCATGCAAAATAAATGCAAGATCAAGCTCTTGATGCAGAATTTTGATCCAAAAGCACTTTTAGATCTCAAACCAGATCTGATTCACCAATAAAACCAGCAAAAAGATGTAATCAAGCTATGAATGGAGGTTTAGTTCCAAGATCTACACACCTCAAGGCAAGGTAGTGTGATCTTCAAAGAGGAACTTTGAGTGATTTGGAAAATTGGGAGAGAAAAGTGAGAGAATTGTGAATGAGAGCAATGAAAATTCAGAATGAGAGTGAAAAATGATGGATCCCCCTTTCTAGGTTTGGAGGGAAATGGAATAAATATGGTTTAGGTTTGGGGCCCAAAATTTAGGATTGGGATCCAAAATTATGGTTTGGCAAAGAGATTAGAAAGTGATTTGGATTTAGGGTGGGAATGAGGCTTGGATAAATGCTCTAGATCCTTCCCAAATTCAATTTTAATTCAAATGAATAAAAATCAGAAAATTGGAAAATGGAGCCAAAACACCCATGCTGAAAATGCTGGAAAAATTCAAATTTCGTAACCGTTAACCGGTTAACCATATGCGTTAACCGGTTAACGCATGGAAAATTTGAATTTTTCCCCTTTTGGTGGGAACCTTCCAGAATAGTCCTGCATCAACCGTTTCAAGCTGATTTTGATCCCCCTTCTCTTTCTAGGGCTCTGAACATGACATCAGGCTTGTGCAAAATGACCCTGTGAGATTCTCGCCAGATCACTGTGCTCTTGATTTTGACTTGCAAGTTCAGATTTTCCCAGATGACCGATCGTATGCCTTATGCTAGAACATGTGAGTGCTATGCTTCATTTTTCTATGCAAAATGATAAGGATATGGTATGCTCATGATGATTATGATATGATGATGCTGAACAAGAAGAGGGCAAATTTGGGGTGTTACACATACCGACAGATGATGTCTCTCCTTAGGAATCGGGCTACCACCTGCCTGGTGACATTTGCATATGAAGCTGCTTCAACCTACTTGGTAAAATAGTCAATGGCTACCAGGATGAATCTGTGGCCATTTGAAGCAGTTAGTTCAATTTTTCCAATCATATCAATGCCCCACATGGCGAAGGGACAAGGTGAAGACATTACATTCAAAGGATTCGGAGGCACACGCACTTTGTCTGCATAGATCTGGCATTTGTGGCACTTTCTGGCATAGGCACAACAGTCTGCATCCATTGTGATCCAGTAGTGACCTGACCGTAGTAATTTCTTAGCCATTGCATGTCCTCCAGCATGGGTACCGAAAGATCCTTCATGCACCTCGTGCATCAACAAGTCTGCCTCTCTCTTATCAACACATCTGAGAAGTACCATGTCAAAGTTTCTCTTGTACAATGAACCATCAACATTCAGGAAGAAACTACTAGCTAGCCTTCTTAATGTCTTCTTATCATTTGATGATGCCCCAGGTGGGTATGTTTGATCCTCTAAGAAGCGTTTGATGTCATAGAACCAAGGCTTATCATCTTTAGCAATGTCTACTGAGAATACGTATGTTGGACTGTCAAGTCTGGATATTGAAATCTGAGGCACAAAATTGGCAGCTTGAACTTTGATCATGGAGGAAATGGTAGCCAGAGCATCTGCAAACTGATTTTCATCTCGAGGGATATACTCAAGTTTGATTGTGGTGAAGAAAGTCAGTAATCTCCTCATATAATCCCGGTATGGAATCAAATTCTCTTGGTGGGTGTACCATTTGTCGTTGGTCTGATTGATTACCAGAGTTGAATCTCCAAATACAATTAAAGTATTGATCCTGAGGTCAATGGCTTCCTCAAGACCCATGATACAGGCTTCGTATTCAGCTTTATTGTTAGTGCAGTTAAAGGTGAGTTTTGCCGAGAAAGGCATGTGAACTCCTTTAGGTGTAATGAGTACTGCACCAACCCCACGACCATTCATATTAACAGCCCCATCAAACATCACCTTGCAACCCGTCCGGTAAGTGCTAGCTTCTCAAATATGTACTTGACTGGATCCATCTTGGAGATCAACAAGGTAGTGTGGGTCAACATATACTGCCTTAGTCGGCGAGCAGCCTACGCTAAAGCACATCAAGTTTTCTCAAGTAGTGAATAACGTTGTTCACAGTCGGTAAACTTTTTGCTTAGGTAGTATATTGCGTACTCTTTTCGACCAGACTCGTCATGTTGGCCCAGCACACACCCCATTGACTCTTGTAATACTGTCAGGTACATTATTAGAGGTCTGCCTTTAACTGGAGGCATAAGAATTGGAGGTTCTTGTAAGTACTCCTTGATTTTTCAAAACCCCTCTGGCAGTCTTCATTCCACCTGACCATTTGCTCTTTCCTTAACAATTTGAACAAGGGTTCACAGGTTGCAGTAAGGTGAGATATGAACCTTGAAATGTAGTTCAATCTACCTAAGAAACCCCGAACTTATTTTTTAGTCTTTGGTGCAGGCATCTCTTGAATAGCTTTGACTTTGTCGGGGTCAACTTCAATTCCCTTTTCACTTACAATGAACCCCAGCAGCTTACCGGAACGCACCCAAATGTGCATTTGTTGGGGTTTAACCTTAGCTGGTACTTTCTCAGACGCTTGAACAGTTTCAACAGGTTTACCAAATGCTCTTCCTCTGTTTGGGACTTGGCAATCATGTCATCCACGTAGCACTCAATTTCTTTGTGGATCATGTCGTGGAATAGTGTTACCATAGCCCGTTGATAAGTGGCACCAGCATTCTTCAGTCCAAATGGCATTACCTTATAACAGAATGTGCCCCATGGTGTAATGAAAGTTGTCTTCTCCATGTCTTCAGGTGACATCTTGATCTGATTATATCCTGAAAATCCATCCATGAAGGAGAATATCGAGAATTGAGCCGTGTTGTCGACCAATACATCAATGTGAGGTAATGGGAAGTCATCTTTTGGGCTGGCTCTATTCAGATCCCGATAATCTACACACATCCGCACTTTGCCATCCTTCTTAGGCACAGGTACAATGTTAGCAACCCACGGCGGGTAACTAGTTACAGCAAGGAAACCGGCGTCCCACTATTTTTGTACCTCTTATTTTATCTTCATGGCCATATCCGGGCGAGTACAGCGCAACTTCTGTTTTACTGGAGCACAGTCTTCCTTTAGTGGAAGCTTGTGCATAACAATGTCGGTATCCAGACCTGGCATATCTTGATAAGACCAAGCAAAAACATCCACATACTCCCGAAGCATGTCAATAAGTTGTTCCTTCACTGAATCTTGCAGGCGGGCCCCGATCTTCACTTCCTTCAAGTCTTCTTCGGTACCAAGATTAACTCTCTCAACTTCCTCCTGATGAGGAGTGATAACCTTCTCCTCTTGCCTTAACAATCTGGCTAGCTCTTCAGGTAGCTCATAATCTTCTTCAACCCCTTCATCGGCTTGATTAATCGGATTGTCAAAGTTATACGAAGTCATAGCAGTGTCGTTGTCGGTGCAATCTGGAGGGCACTCTCTGCAAGGGTTTAGATTTTTTCATTTTAGTGATCAATTTTATCTTGCTTAGAAAAAGTGAAAATGAAGTTGTTATTTTTGAAAAACATTGCCATTTTATTTTTGTACAAAAAATGAAAAATGAAAAACAGTGAGCGGGAAAAAAGAGAGACTCATTTGCAAAAGATGTCCTGATATTCATTAATTGATCACTTGCACAAAATACAAGATGGCCCGATTACAAAATGAGCCCTGACATCTTGGGCAAGATGCAGGACTTGATGCATGCTTAAAGACAGGAAATAATAATTACTCTGCAGGAGTAACTCTTATAATTTCCTGGGAAGACCAGTTTGAGACTTGGTTCCCCGAGATCTTTGGACGTATCCACTTTTCCAGGTTGCGTTCGTCTTTTTCCTCGTCTTCCAAACTGTTCACAGCATCTGGGGTAAGCATTCCCCCGCTGACAAATTTGGGCTCTATTGCAGCCTCTGGTTGATCTTGTCGAGTTGGTCTGTAACCCAACCCGAATCTGTCTTCTTTCTTTTCTACTGGCAGCAGCTTGCCCCAGCCGTGAGCGGTACCCTCCTCAACAACCTTTTGGGCTTGTTAATATGAAGTGATGGAAGTTCCAGATACAGCAGTGGCTTCAATGATGTTAAGGGCCTCAAACCCCTGACTCATAGTCTCATGGATCTCCCCATCCATGTCTATATACTTATAAGTAGCCATCTAGCTAACAAAAATGTCTTCCTCCCCGCGGATTGTGATGATCTGGCCTTCCCACTCAAATTTTAACTTCTGGTGAAGGGTAGATGTAACAGCGCCAGCGGCGTGAATCCAGGGTCTACCCAACAGACAACTGTAGGACGGCTGTATGTCCATCACGAAGAAGATAGTTTTAAAGGTCTGTGGGCCAATCAACACAGGTAAATCAATCTCTCCAAGCACTGATCTCTTAGAGCCATCAAATTCTCTCACCACCAAGTTACTTGGACGCAATGCCAAACCATCATATTCCAACTTCACCAAGGCCTTCTTTAGGAGGACATTGAGCGAAGACCCAGTGTCCACCAGCACATGAGAAAGATCAGCACCTTTGCATTCTAAGATGATATGTAAAGCCTTGTTATGATTGCATCCCTCCGTAGTTAAATCAGCATTTGTGAAGCCCAGTCCATGACTGGTGTTAACATTTGCAACCACTGTTTCCAGTTGATTAACCGTAATCTCTTCCGGCACATATGCTGCGTGTAGGACCTTCAACAATGCATTCATGTGGGCCTCCGAACACATTAGCAATGATAATATAGAGATTTTGGAGGGTGTCTGATGAAGCTGGTCCACCACTTTGTAATCACTCCTTTTGATTATTCTCATGAACTCATCCACCTCTTGCTCAAAAGACGCCTTCGGAGTTTCTTTAACAGTTGGCTCTTCTAGTACCACATTCTTCCCTTTTGCCTTAGCATCAGCTTCTGCTTCGACATTGGGCCTTGGTGTTTGTGAGGCAAAAAGGCGTCCGCTTCTGGTGAAGCCTCCGCCTCCCCCAACATTGTCAACTTGTGGTGAAGAGGTTGCTGAATCTAGAGTGATCTTCTTTCCGTCACAGTAGAGATCAGAGTCATAGTGCCAAGGTATGGCATTACTGCTTTCATAAGGAACAGGTCCAGGCACCGTAATGGTGACCGGACTGATTGCTGCAGCAGAAGAAACTGTGATGGTGTGCGGCTCATAGTAGATTGTGACCGGAGACATCTTCATTAATGTTTGCTGGTGTTGTAGGCGTTTCCGTTGATAAGATGGGTGCTGATGTTGTAGAAGTAAATGTTGCTGAACTCTGATCTGTTGAAATAATGGATGGAGTGATTGTCGGAGTTGTGGATGAATCAGTGGGTATGATAGTTGTTGCAGTTGTAGGAGGATCTGACATCCCTGGAGAAAGAAATGCCGGTGTTAAAGGAGAATCCATTGTTGCCGCAGGAAGAGTTGTTGCTGTTGAAGGAGTCGTTTTGGTAATTTGCAAAATTCCATCTCTGATAACACCATCTATGCCAAACCTTAGCTTCTCACAACCATTAATAGCAGTTTTGCACGATTCGCAGCAGGCCCCACAGCCCGGGAACACTTGTAATCTTAAGAGTTGAGTCTTGACTTCAGCCAGTGGTGTTTGAATCTGTGCCACATTGTCTATCAGTGCAGATGGTTGATCCTCTTCTATGGCATTAATCCTGGGCCCACCATGATTAGGCATAGGATTTCTATTAATATTTGGAGGAGGTGCAAAATTGAGAGCTTTGGAATCGACCAGATCTTGAACCTTCATTTGCAAGGCTCTACACTTCTCAGTATTATGACCCGGTGCGTTGGAGTGAAAGGCACACCTGGAATTAGCATCATAATTCTTCGGGAGATTGAGAGGATCTATTGGAGCCAACGTTCTTAACTCAACCAGGTTAAGCTTCAGAAGTTGTGGCAGTAGAGCGGAAAAAGGCATAGGGATGGGGTCGATCACCCTATTTGCTTGAGATGGCCTCTGTTGAAAGGGGCGTTGCTGTTGGTTGTTGTTGTTATTGCTGTAAGTTCTTTGTTGCGGAAAGTGAGATTGTTGTTGATAGTGATGTTATTGTAGTTGTTGTTGAAAAGGTGGTTTTTGTGGAACTGGAGTCGGGATAGTAACGGCTGCAATTGATCTGTGAGAATACTGGGGTCTGCCCCTGCCTGCCTGGATGGCATTAGTTTCACCTGCCCTTCGGGGTCCTGCAAAAGGTTTTCTGGGGATGTTGGAGGAGCTGGCACCATTGTCAGAGATTTTTCCCATCTTCAAAAGACTCTCAATTCTCTCACCAGCTATAACTACATCGACAAAACTGGTGGAAGAGAAAGCAGCAAGTCTATCAATATAAGTTCCCTGCAAGGTGTTCATAAACATGTCAGCCATTTCTCGTTCGGACATGGGAGGCTGGACAGCAGCAGCAAGCTGTCTCCACCTATGGGCATAATCCCGAAAGCTTTCTCTTAAAGACTAAGACATGCCCATTAGAAGAGTTCTATTGGGGGCCATGTCTAGGTTGTACTAGTATTTCCGGATGAAGGCTTCATCCAAATCTTTCCAACATCTTATAGTGGCCCTTGTCAGATGCGAATACCATTCTCTTGAAGCTCCCGTCAGGCTGTCCTCAAAATAAATCATCCATAACTTCTCATCCATGGTATAAACCTTGAGTCTCCCTAAGAAGGATTGCAGATGAGTTCGCGGGCATGAGGTACCATTATATTTCTCAAAGCAAGGGGGTTTGAATTTGTGGGGAATTCTCACCCCATCTACCAGCCCCATATCTATTACGTCAAAGCCTAAAGAATTCTGGGATTCCAAAGACCTCAGCTTTTCAGCAATCTCATTCACTCTTCTGTCATACACTTCATCCCCAGCCCCAATAACAATGAATTGTTCTTCTTGGGGATCCTCTTGTAGGATTCTGCCCCCAGCAGCATTACCTTGAACATTCCTTGTGCCATTAACATCTGGGTTCAAATGGGGCCCATACTCTGGTGGGTCAATACGGGGCTGCCCTCGTTCTGGTTCCCCCTGTTCCAAGGTGGGGCTCTTCAGGTGTCTGCCTTTCCACCAACTCTCTCAGCCTCTCTTAGCTCTGGGCTAAGCCGGTCATTACAGCCATAAACTGAGACATTTGGTTTCTCATTTTGACCCTTTCGTTTACCATCTGATTTCTCACTTCATTCAGGTCCTGCTGTACCTGTTCCATCTGAATGCCTGGAAGGTTGTTACGTGTTAGGTACCGGTGTGTGCGGTTGACAGGGAACACTAGGTGACGAGCAATGTTTCCTGAAAGCACAACAAAGTGAGAAACAAATAATAAACCAAAAACCTACAAAACAAAGAAAATGTTAGTATGCAATGCAGTATGCTTATTTGTTTTCCAAGGTATCCGGTTTGGTTCTTGGTTTTGACCTTTCCAGACCTCGAGGAGATGCTTGATGATGTTGAAAGAAAGCCCATCAAAATAAAACAAACTGATATATTACAAATAACGAAAATACATAGTCTGTTTACAAAACAAGCCTATGGTGGGTCAAAAATACAACAATCAAAAGAAAAAGGTACATCAAAAGAAAAGAAATACAAGCAAAGAGGAATCAGACATCCAATCCATATTCATCTTCCCTGACTTCCTTCAGAAGTGCCTCAGTCACCGGACCAACTGGGTGCTCTGTAATGGTCCTAATGAGGAGGTTCCTGGTAGCAATGGCATTAGTCAGCTTCTTATGCCTGTCCTGATCCTTTGATCTCTTTAACCCCGCTCGGAGCTTCAATTCTGATATCTCCTTCTGAGCTGCCAACAAAGCTTCCTGCTGCTTCTTCTCATTGGCCTCCAGCTGCTCAATATTGGCCTGAGTCCTCTGGTCTTCTTGTGCACGGGCTTCGGTGATCCTGATCCACCTAGCCTGGCTTTCCTCCAGGTAATGCTCAGCCCTAGCTTTCTGAATCTTGGACTCCTTGCGGGCATTCTTCAATATCTGTTCCCCGGCTCTTCCTTTCCTTATGTAATCATCTTTCCTCTCAATCTTGGTAAGATGCTCAGTCTTGAGTCTTTCCAATCTTTCAATGTCCAGACGACCGTCATTTCTTTCCCAAAGAGTCTTCTTCAGGGCCTCAGATAGCTGATTATTCCTCTCTTTCAGCTTTTCAAATTCCTCCAGGCTAACAGTTGATGTAGGTTGTACTGTAGAAGGTCCAGGTATGTCTTCCAAGGTGAAAGGCATTTTGGTGATCTGAGCTCTAGTACGGGACCAGTCTGAGTACTGAGCTGAAGCAACATTGTTACATCTTCCAAGGATGGTTGTCCCCTTTGTCTGAATGTTGTCCCAAGCCCAGGCTGTTTGTCTGACAATAGCTGAATTAGGTTGCACTTCACAGTATAGGGTCTTAGCTAAATCCTGTCCTCTGGGAGGGTGAACCAAGGCATATCCCAATTGTCTCTTAAACAACAATGGGTTGTAATTGATGCAACCTTTTACTCCTATTAGAGGCACATTAGAGTATTGCCCACAGCTGGTAATAATATCCTTGCCTTTGGTGCTCTGGGTGCACCATCTGATATCATCTGATGTCAAGGCAATGAACCTTTTGGCCCAATTCTTATGCTGGCGTGGGTTCAAGAAAGCATTTGATTTAGGCAGGTGTCTGAGTAGCCAAGAGTAGATTAGGGGAGCACAACATCTGACCAACTTCCCCCTTTTCTTTTCATTTCTCTGATGGATGGAGTAGTAAAAATCCCCCAGCAATGTAGGCACTGGGTCCCTCAGCAGAAACAAGTGGATGGCATTCTTACTGACAAATTTAGGCTCATCTGAAAACAATATAGCCCCATATATGCTGAGGGCTAAACGTGCACAGACTGCCCTTCATTCTCCCAATGTAGCCTTCAGGATGGCTTGAGAAATCAAGAAGTCCAGATGTAAACCAGGAATCCCAGTTTTTATTGTCATGTTTTGCTCAATAAGGTCAGGCTCCAAGTGTAATGCCCTTGTTATCTCTTCACTTCTGGGAGCAGTCATCTCTGGGTTAAAGGGGATCCCTCCTCTGATAGGTACTCCAATCAATAAGGAAAACTCCTCCAATAGAGGCCCTATCTGAAAGTCTGAAAAGGTGAAGCATCTGAGTGGAGGGTCATAGAACTGCAAGCATGTGTGGATCATGCTTCTCTGAGAAGAATCAAGATCCATAACCATGTCCAAAATACCCCCATAGTGCTCTCTAAACAGTGGGATGTGGTCTGGTGTGATAAGAGACCGGACCTGCCTGATACCAGTCAATATGGGCTCAAAGAAGTGGTAAGATATGTTGCTTTTCCTTGGAATATCCATGAAGAAGCTGAAGACAAATGCTGATGAAGATCACAGACTGAGAAGCTGAAGGTGAGTCTTTGGCAGACTGATGCAGGTGTTGAGGGAGATAACTGAAGCAGATGCTGAAGAAGATAATTGAAGCAGAGGTCTAAGTAGTAGAAGGGGTCAAAACCAAACCAAATATGATATGATGGATACCCTGAAAAACAAATAAAAAAGTGTTAAATGATGCAATGATGATATATTCAAATGATATGCAAGGGTTTGTGATCAAGAGCTGGATCTGATTATCTGTCTTGGTATAAGGTCCATGTATGCTCAAAGGTCCGGATGGAGGTTCAGAAATCCAATAACCAGGGTGGGGGACTCAAATAAAGAGTCACATGTCCATGGTTAATCACAAGAACTGTCCAGAGTGAAGTATTCTTAAACAATACAGTAATAGGGTATGATGTGGCCAAAGGTTCCTGCAAACCTGTAAACAACCCAACCCCCTCACATGTAATGTTCTAGAACAAGGATCCTCAGACTTGGATCAGTTATGAGAAGTGTAAACACTTCTAACCCGGAGGTACAGTGTTTACAATAACCATGAAAGATCCTCCTCTAATTCACCCCAGATTCTGAAGGTCAAAATAAAGGTCATCCAGACTTAGCAGGCTTCCCAGATAGCCCTAGCACTACAGGAAATCTGTAGCACAGAATTCTCAAGAAGAAACCCACATCTGAACCGTGTTTCATATTCCCGCACCAGACCGAAATGGAATGGGAAAGAACTTGAACCACTCTAGCCTAGGTGTCACTCAGGTCCCAGGTATAGGACCTTAATCACTCAATGGAACCTCACCCACCAAAACAGAAACCAGATCCAGCATTGATAATGATAGTATAATATATAACAAACTGTAAAGAAAGCAGTAAATAAAGTTGTACATAAAGCAAAAAATAAAGCAAATAAATAAACACAATTAGCACATAACACCCCAGTAAACACAAATCAAACAAGCGCTAGGAGGAACCCACAAAAAGAACCATAAGCCCTAGTTACAGTATAAGGGTCCCCCACAGAGTCGTCAAGCTGTCGCTCCCACCAAATGACACCGGGCCAAGAGGGGTATAGACGCGAACGGTCGGCGAAAGGGAGAGAACATGAAGATGAACTGAAAAGAGTCGCCAGCTAGGCATTTTTATCCCGAAGGAAAGGTAATGCTGCATAAACCTAGAAAATGATGGATAAGATGGTTGCGAACCAGAGAAACTGAGAAAGGGGGTTGGTTACAACCTGGGAAGGTATTAGCACCCAGATTGTCCGTCGTACTCGACGGGATCCACGCTTAAAAGATTGTGTTTAAAGGGGTAGTGTATGTGCTATTTGTGTGCAAAAGATGGAAAAGAATGTACAAGTATCAGTGCAAGAATGTGAAGTGAGGTGCTAAGGAATGAGGCTTTTTAAAGAATACTGAAAGAGGGGGAAGAAGCAGAGACTTTTGTTCGATAACTGTTAAGTTATGCCTACGTATCCTCTCGTGCAATGAGGAAGTCAGAACACCGTAGTTCGACTCAAAGAGACTGAAAGATAAATTGACTTGTGAACTGCTTGCTTGCCTATGCTCAAGTGTATGACCTGTCTGGCTCAGGTGCAAATTGTCTTGCATTAGATGGAAGAAGCAAGTTCTCTTTTATGAGTGAATGAGGTGAGAAAAGAACCCCGAAGGAGACGATTATTGTTTGTTTCTGTGTTTTCAATCTTTTATTGCTTTTTGTGTTTGTCATAAGTTAATGAGCTTAAGCCTAAACCAGGGGTTAGTAAACTCATCATATCTTCCCTCTGATTATGGGTAATGAGAATACCTTAAGTATGAAGTAAGCACCTCACACTTAATCACCATGGTGTAGGATTAAGATCATTAACCTACTTGCAATTATTTAGATGTTCTTGGAGTTTTTTGTTTAGTGTTAAGTAATGAGTTTAAGCCATAATCAAAGATTTAATGGACTCATTACACCATCCTAATAGAAGGATAATAGATGAGAGCATTTAAGCTGAAGAAGATACCTCAACTTAATCCATGATTAGGGATTAATCTCATGACAAAACAAAGCCTTTATTGAAGTGGATTTTAGTTAATGATAAGATTAAGAAGTAGATTTTATGATTTGTAAGACAACTTGGGGAGGACTTGTCCATTAACACTAGGGTTAGTCCTTCTTAACCAATTAAGGAAGAATTAGAATCCTAATGCAAGGCCCAAGTTACAAGCTTATTGCCTTAGTGATTATTAGGTGGATTGATTAAGAGATTTGAACACATTAAGGGTTTAACACTAAGGATTAAAGTTATACACTCCATCCTAAGAGAAGGATGCAGGCATAATCTTAATCACAAAGCCTTAAAACCTTAAAGGTTTAGTCTCTGATTATGAGATGAGAAGAGAAGACACAAAAGATGACACAAAGGTAAAACTAATGGGGGGACTAATCAAACCCTAATTGTGAACATGCTTGGGTATTCCTAGGGTTTATGAGGCTTGCAAGAGATCTTCAAGAAGAGCCACCAAGGAAGAAGTAGATGAAAGGAGGAAAAGCAAAAGAAACAAGTCAACTTACTTCACTTAAGAAGATAAGTTGCTTGAAGAAAGAAAGTGAGGATGGAACATGAGTGAGCAAGCTCACTCTAATACATATACAAAATGCAGCAATGAATGCATAAGAGAGATGAGAAGAGATTGTGGGAAGTGAAGGCAAATTCACTTATCAAAACACTTACCACCTGAAAAGTTAGCAAAAAGAAGAGAAATGAAATGAGAATGAAATGAATGCAAGGATGCAAACTAAAACCAGAAGCATATTCATGATGTAAATGATGCAAAGAGATGATGTGAAAACATGTCAAGAGTTGTGAATGATCATACAAGGGATGAGAATGCAAATGAAGCATAAAGGAAGCATGAAAGTTCATGAATGCACATGGAATGTAATGAATGCATAACATGGCAAATGGATGAAGAAATGATCAAGAATGATTCTAATGTATCCTAGGATGTCTTAGAAGTCATGTGAATGCATAAAATGTCATGGCAAGTTCATGAATGCAAGCATATGCAAGATGAATGCAAGTGAAGATGAGAAATTAGGGTTTTATGAAAGGATGAGATGCAAATGGCAAAAAGAGAAGCAAATGACATGATAAAAAATTGAAAATGCACTCAAAGGAACCCTAAAACTATACTAGGTTACCATCCAAAGGGTGAGGTTAGAAGCTAAACCTAGAAGGAGTTATAAATTTCCTAAGTTTCTAAGGTTTTTTGGGTGATCCTCAATGTAAAATGCCAAATAATTTGAAAATGCAAGATAAAAATGAAACAACAATGTTTTTGATTGCTCGAAACCATGCATAGAACAATGCAAAAAGAACCATTCACAAACTCAACTTGGTTTAAAAGTTATGAATTTTTGAAGTTAGGGTTAGAAAATGAACAATTTTAAGAACCCTAATTCATTGAAAAATGTCAAAGCATGATCAAAACCAAAAAGAAATTTGTATGGTGAGTTTGTAAATGTTTCTAAATGTCTAAGAATGTTCTCTGATATTTTTGGTGATTTTTAAATATTTAAATGTATTTTTAATTAATTAAAATCAATTAACTAATTAAATAAAACATTTAAATGAATTAAAAATAATTTTTTTATGAATAAAATAAAAATAAAAATATTTTTGGTTTCTGAAAATTAATAAAAGGCTTGATAAAAATTTCCAGATTTTTTTGATCATTCGTACTATTTTTAATAATTCGTACAAAATAAATAAGAAAAATGTGAAATAAAAATTAATTTAATGAAAGTAATCACATCCAAGGGACAGGATTCAAATCTGGAAAAGGAGGGAAAGACCACGCGCGCATCTGGATGGCTGGAATTCAAACTTGCACTAATTACATGATTAAGCCCTAATTTGAACCCTAATCACTCTCAGGTGACCGGAACAGTGTTTCGGTCATCTTCTCCGGCAACCCTTTCACTCTATCTCTCTCAAAACGCCACAAAAACTCACTAAACTCTCCAAAATCAAGCATTGAACATCATTAAACACAAATCAAACAACAAAACTCATTTATTTTCCATGAATCATGAGAATCGAATCAAAACATTCAAACGGTAAAAATTTCAGACAGCCATAAAATCCTTAATACACAACCATTTTCAAAAAGAAAAGCATCAGCATGATCAGCACAACTTGAGGAACAATTTTATAACCTAAAATCACGTTTCTGGAAAATTTGTTCTTGAGGTTACTTGAAGTGAAGCTTTCGAAACTGGCACATTCTGGGCTCTTCTCTGGTGCTTTTCCACTCCCCTTGATCCCCTTATGCTTCTGGAATGCTTGAAAGGAGTTTATATGGAGTGTTTTGAAGGTTTCAGTTTAGAGGTGATGAAAATCGTGTTTTTGTTTGAGGTGGTTTCAGGCTGTTTTGGTGGGTGGTTTGTGATCAGTGATTGATTTAGAAATGAATGGTGGTGTTTGTTTTGAGTTTGAGCAATTGTGCTGTGTGTTTCGAAGGAAAATGCAAGAGAGGTGATTTTTGTGAACTATAGATTGATGAGGTTTCTTGGTTGTGTTCTTGTGTGTTATGACTTGCTTTAGGTTAGTATAAACAAATGCAATTTGTTCAGAGAGTTTTTGTGGCATAGTGTGATTGGTTTGGTGTGAAATACAAAAGGTCAACATTTCTTGTACTTGAGGTATGGGCAAGTGGCAGGCTTGGTACAATGGGGTGTCTGGTGTAGCAAGGAAAAAGGATGGCTATGGAATTCATTTAGAGGCAATTCAGCATGTTTGTGAAAGGTTTTTAGTCATTTTGCAATTTCATGAAACTTTGGCCCCTTTGAGATTTCTTCATGGGCAAGGCATGAAAACTTGAGATTCTTTGGACAATTCTGAGTTTTAGACATTGCACAATGTTTGTATGATGCTTAGAAGTGTGTTTGAGGTCACAAAATAGCTTGGCAAGAGGTTTTGCAAAAATCCCTCTTTGACATGAAACTTGAAATTTTAGGATTTTTGCCAACTTTGACAAGCCATAACTTGAGTTCCAAAATGAATTAGATCTTGTTCTTGTACTTTTTGAAAAGGGAATGATCCAATATACAACTTTCATGACCAATAATTTTTCATTTGAAGCATTTTTGGTTGAGAAAGAGGAGGTTGAAAAACTTTCCCAAAATGGAAAGTTTACATTACAAGTCATTTCCATTTTTGGCAACTTTTGGTTAAGCTCATTTTTCTTCAAATTTGTGAACTTACAAGCACTTCAATGATCAAATAAAGACCATACAACTTCAATTTGATGAAAATTCCACTTTGGTTCCATGTTGGGGGGCCTTAGATGCCCTGATTTTACTCTGACTTGCTCAAGAAGTTACCCAGTGATCAGATGACTTCCACAATGAATTTCTTCATCAAACTTGGTATGCATGATCCTTATATCATATTGAGACCATTAGAAACAAGAATGACCAAAAAATTTGGAGTTATGGCCTCTGAAACCAAAACCCTAATTCCAGGTCATCTGTGTAGTTAAACCCTAGCTCTGCTTCCATGCTTTGCCAGTTCTTGTGATTCTTTGATTTCCTTGATCTTTGGAGGATAAAATATGATAATTTAACATACATGGACCCTTTTGAGATGATTGGTGGCCTTTGGAATGGCTCAGATGGATCTTTGATGGCTCAAGTCACAAACCTTGGATGTAGATGAACTTGAACCAATGCAGTGAGGCAAAAATGCAATATGAGATGATATGCTTAAACTAATGCAAGTATGAAAAGATCACAAGCCATGATGTGAACTTAGTGAGGGAAAATTTGGGGTGTTTACACATTTCCATATCCTACACTGCTATGTTGTGTCAACTACTGAGGTTTGATTTAATCCAGTTGCGGACCTTGGCACCACCAGTGGGAAATCTTCCAAAGGGATACGATGAAAATGCGTGTTGCGAGTTTCACTCAGGTTCCCCGGGGCATGCAACAGAAGGATGCAGGGCTTTACAATGGAGAGTTCAAGATCTGATCGACTTGAAGGTCATCACACCAGATGGTCAGCTAGGGAGGCAGAGACCTCTGGACTAGAATTGATGCTTGTAGGCTTTAACTTATTCATGTATCTGCTTACCCTCAGGCTTGTTGAGGGACTCCTTGTTGTTGTACTTATTTGTGTTGGTTTTCAGTACCTTGTATGACTTTGCTCTTGCGGGCTTTTCTATGTTATGTGTTTGGATTTCTGAAGCAGGGGCTTTCCTATTCATGCAATGGCATTCGATCACAGGATGGTTCTTATGTTGGATCTTGTTTGCAGAGTTTCTTTTGAGAGTGTTCTCTCATTGGCTGTGTTTGTGAGCATGTGCATAGCATAACATTTTGCATATCATATCATTCTATCTTTGTTTTTTCAGGTACCCTGGCAGTTTCTCATCTTTATTCCATTGCAAGCAACAGTGTTAGCAAAGTAGAACCGGAATGACAGATCAGGTACAAGCTGAGCTCATAGAATTGAAGGCTCGTATGGAGAAGTTCATGACCCTGATAACGGGGATGGCCCAGAGGCAATAACAATTAAGGTTGAGGGTCGAGCGGCCAGAGAATGAGATTCCTGAAAATGGAAATCAGAGAAATTATAATGGAGCTCCGGGCGGAGGCAATGACCGTAATGTTAGCTACGTGGACGGACAGGAAGATCAGTTCACTTTGATTGATGATGAGATGGATCAGCCTAATGCTGTTGTGGATCGTCGTTTCGACGAGCTTGCTGAGAAGATAGAGGCCATCAAGTCTCAGAACTCTTTAGGTTTTGATGTTGCGAATTTGGGGCTAGTTCCTGGAGTGAAAGTTCCTCACAAATTTAAGCCTCCTGCTTTTGAAAAGTACAATGGAAACTCTTGTCCGAAAACTCACATCCAGTCTTACTTCGGGAAGATTTATGCTCACACAGATGATGAGAAGTTATGGATGTTTTACTTCCAAGATAGTCTATCTGGGGCATCTTTGGACTGGTACATGGGTCTGAACAAGAATGTTATCCGAAGCTGGAAGGACTTGGCTGAAGCTTTTTTGAAACAATACCAGTTTAATCTAGACATGGCGCCTAACCGCATTCAACTCCAGAGTCTTTCTCAGAAGAAGTCTGAATGTTTCAAACAGTATGCACAGAGATGGCGAGAGATGGCTGCCCGAGTGCAACCTCCACTGCTTGAGAGGGAGATGACTGACATATTCATGAGCACTTTGCAGGGTGTGTTTCTGGACCGTCTAGCTGCTTGTCCATCTACTGGATTTGCTGATATTGTGATCGCCGGCGAGCGGGTTGAGAGTTTGCTAAAGCTCGGGAAGATTCAAGACTACAGTGCGTCAGGTTCAGGTACCAAGAAGCCCTTCGTCAGTGGTCAGAACAAGAATGAAGGGAAAGTTGGGGCAACATCTCATCAATGTGGAAAAGGTAGAGGATACTATCCACGTCATCAGCAAGTAGCTTTTGTGGCTACGACCCCGAAGAATTATCTGAGGCGTCAGACAAGACAAAGGAACCCTCAACAGGGTCAGTGTCAGCAAAGGAGAGAATTAGTTCTTGACCCTTTACCAATGTCTTATACTGATGTACTTCACATTTGCTTCGTTTGAAACTGATCGAGCTTCGCAAGCTGTCCCCGCCTCCTTATCCATTGCCAGAAGGATAGGATGCCAATGCCCACTGTGATTTCCATTCTGGGGCACCAGGACACCACATTGATGGATGTAAAGCTTTTCACCGCAAGGTACAAGATTTGATTGATTCGAAGGCTATCAATTTCGCCCCGTACAAATGAAGCAGGGGTTTTGTCTTGGTCAGAGTGTGTCAGAGAAAGATTAAAGCAATAAAGCCAGAAGCATTAGTAATGTCATTTAGTTGTTTCTTCATTGCATTTCCTCCCTGTTAAGGGGAACTACGTCGCTCTGATTCTTCATTGGTCTTTGGTCAATGGAGATACGTAGGCAGAAGATCATCAGGTCTTTCCGAGCGAACTTATGTGACAATTTCATTTTAGTGTGACTCTTTTCTTTAGACATCTCGTGTCAATGTTTGAATGTTGAAGGCTTAAGATAAGAACAATTGAGAATGAAGTATGGTGCTGACACGTGGTCATTTGATTGAAGACTGCAGATCTCATCTGAAGAAGTTGCTGACTACTGAAAGTATTCAAGATCAGCAGGTACAGACGGAGTCAAGTCTCCTCAACAATGGCATTGCTCTGTTTCTTTACTGCATTTTCATGTGTAGCTCTTATATGTTTGTTTGAACATATGTATGCATGCATGAATTTTGATTGTTCTTGAATGTTAATTAATGAAATGCACATGTTTTTCTTGAAGTAATTCATTCGTATTTACTTATAATTTTGTGAATGTGCATTGCAATACCAACTGTTGTTCTTAAACTCTGTGATGGAGGATGACGAAATGAAAACGCAAAAAATCTCCAAGTGTGTGCTCTTGAGTAAGATCATGTTGACGATGTACAGGATTTGTTTCAAATCCCAAACACCGGAGATATAAGGGAGATAAACCTTCGTTAACTCCTTTGAGCCTTGAAGTAGGAGTTTCTTTTCACATGAAAAAAAAAAACCTCACATTTAACCCAGGGCAGGGTAGGTGTCAGCTAGTTGGACCGAGCGTTCAGACTTTCACAAAAGAGGTGTATTTTAGGATCCATTACCTTTCCTTCAACCACATCAAGAGGTCCAAAGACCGGAAACCACAATGGTTATCCCTCATCAACTGAAAGTGAGACAGTCGGAACCCTTACAAAACAATCAAGACAAACCTGTGTCACACGATTTGTTCGGACAAGAAAAGAAGAGAAAAAGAAAAAGAATAAGTAGCCCGCTAAGTCGAAACTTGAAAACAAGAGACTTAGGCAAAAATTAGGGCATCCCGCTGGACTCCAATTGTAAAAGATTCAAAAGGATCGGTCCAGGCAAAAGTTAGGGATAAAAAAATGAAAGCGAAAAGACGGAAAGGATTACACAAGAAAGATACTCAAACAAAAACAAGTCGTGTGATACAGACACAAAAGACAATAGGGGTGATTGACTCCCAGCAACAACATCTGTGGAGCTTAAACAGTTATTAGCATTGGTTCCTCAACCATCTCAAAACCCTTAGGAAAGGTGAGCGCTTGTGAAAGCTAGTTGAACATAGGATTGAAGGACATCACGAAGAGGGGTGGGCACAAATAAACTTCGAGCCTATATCCTTTGTTTCTATAACCTTGAACCAAGCCATGATACAACCCTCAAAAGTCCTAATTGAAATAGGGTTAATTCGAGAGCGTTCCGCCATGAGATAGCGTTCCTGACTCCTACGAGTTATGCTAAAAGACCCTTGTTGGTATTGCATATGCATGTTTATTTCATAAAAAAAAAATCTTGTCATATTTCAACCAGTGATTCATTCACAAACGATATCTTTTCAATAAGAACTTCAAGATTAACATATGTGTGCTATTAGAATCTTTATCCTCTGAATAAAACATTTTTCTGCTTGCATACATTAGTTCAGCAATCACGGAAGTTCGCACGAAGAATTTTAGTCCAGAAACTTAAATCTTGCCAGGTGGAGGAGTCTGAAACTTCTAAAGGACAATCATGGACAATTGCACATTTTCCGAGAAACTCCTATGAGATAAAGATTCTTCTAACCAGTTGGGTTGGATGCAGCCAATTCGGGGCAATCACATTCAACAAAATCTCACAATTCAGCCAAGCTGGGACAATTATCAGAGCATGGTTAGTTTGAAGAAATCATTTTAAGGCTCATACTGAGAGCAGGTCACTCTCAAGAGCAGAAGAAGTCAGTCTCTGCATGCCATTATTCAACGTATCCTTGGCACAGGATACTGGGGCAGATTATTTCATGATAATGTAGGATTGTGCGTGAGTCCCCTTCAATCGAATCCTTTTGTAGACCAGGAGGTCTAGGGAAATTACTTCAAGATTCAATGAATCTCTCCAAGAGTTTGAAGACACCAAGGAATTGCGGGCGTCAGGTCTTCTGTAAAATCCTCTTGAGTGATACTTGAACAGTCATCTAGTATGGGGAAGATGATGTCACTAGAACGTAGTCCCCAAGCAGTTTCTTCTCCCTAGCAAGAGACACTTTTCAATTCCTATCTCCAGCAGAGGGTGATCTCCCAACATCCCCAGTAAAGACTGAGATGGATCTTCCCCCGGATGAGTCAGAGTAGGATGATCTTCCCCAACAGAACTTCAAAGCCAGTTGAACAGTTCTCACCTCCGAGCGGAGTCTTTATTCAAGAATGGGCTATTCCCAGCAGGCAGTTGAATGCCCAATTCCCCACAGAGTTGTAAGTGTCAGAACTCTTTCCCTAGCAAAGTTTATTTGACCAAGCATCTCCCCAGCCATGTCGGAAGATCGTCAATTCCCCACAGAGTTTCATGATTGCGACGCAATCATCAGTGAAATATCCCCAGTGAGGTCGCCAATTTTTTTTTTGGCCAATGTGACAAAGTAATGCAGACTTTTGTTCACATTTCATTTCTCAACCAAGTATTTCCCAGATATCTTGGTCGTTTCCTCGGCAGAATGTTAGTCAAAATGTTCTCATACCCAGCAGAGTTACAAATGGTATTCTCCCTTGCAGAGTTGTTATTCTCTTCTCAAATCAACTAATCTTGTATTGATCGCGTTGTCCCATGTCAACGGACCTATTGTGGATGGATCGGTTGATACCATTCTCCTATCAGATCGCTCGATCTTGTTTGGTTTGCAAATCGCTCGATATTGCAACGCCGTTAAAGTCCACCGCCGTTGTGGCAAGCTAGTAGTCGCCTGGCGTCGTACCAAAAGACATGTTTGAGTCGTAAATCGCTTGATATTACGTTCTCATTTCTTGGTTATGGATCGCTCGATACCATTTCCTTATTAGATCGCTTGATCTTGTCCGGGTTGTAAATCGCTTGATGTTACTCCTCGTTGTTTGAGTCGTAAATCGCTTGATATTACATGCTCATATCCCTGGTTATAGATTGCTCGATACTATTTCCTTAGCAGATCGCTTGATCTTGTCAGAGTTGTAAATCGCTTGATATTACTCCTTGTTGTTTGAGTCGTGCTCATGTTCCTGGTTATGGATCGCTCGATACTATTTCCTTAGCAGATCGCTTGATCTTATCCAATACTCGGCCGTGTTGAAGAGGTTTGAAGTCCTGACGATGGAATTAAACGTAAAAATGTTTACTGGTCCTGGCGTAACAGTTTTCCAGAAGAAGACTCGTCTGTCTCAAGCATCACATATCTACGCAAGATTTGTGAGGAGGGCTTGCCCGTCCTAATTACTTCTCACATGACGTAACAAGTTTATCCGGGGAAGACTCGTCTGTCTAAGTTATTTATCCATCTGGTGTAACAGTTTAAGTTGGAGAGAGCTCGTCCGCTCTGTTTTACTGCAACCTAGTCAAACTTTTGGGTTACTTTCTTTTCTTGGTTGGGTTTATTTCCCATCTCTTTTCTTCTCCGGCAGAGTGCAAATTTCAGGGTTATTTTTGGTATTCAACCACAGTTCATCTCGAACGGCCGACAGCCGACGCTCTCGTCCTTTTCAGATTAACAGTTGCTTGAATAAGGGCAACTGTAACACCCCAAATTTGCCCTTTCTTTTTCATTGCATTTACAATATCATTTGCATACATGTCACTGCATCATCTGCATAGAAAAATGAGGCATGACATCCATAAGTGTTAGCATAAGGCATATGATCGATCAGCTAAAGATTCTTGATTCTACAAGTCAAGCCAGGAGCCAGGTGACATTGCAAGAAGCTCATGAGGTATCATCATATCTTATACAAGCTCAAAGTCATCCTCAAAGTCTTAGGAGGGTGGAATTTCATCAGAAGCTCAGCAGTACATTTTCTCCTGCACAGACAAACCCTAACTAGGGTTTTTCTCCAACTCAGAGAATCCTTTTAGCCTTGACCGATTCTCGTGGTCAAAGGATCTCATATGATCTGTAAGGCTCATGTTTGAAATTTGAGACAAAAATTCACTGAAGAAGTCAAGTATGTGAGCAGTTACTTGAGAACGAAGCAAGAAAGTCAACCATGCAGTCCAAAAGTCAACTGAAGGATTTTTAGGGTTTTAATCAAGTTCATCAACTTCATGAAGTCAAACTTGGTTAAGGAAGAGCTTGGGTGAGCTCAAATGTAAAAAAATCGGGAATATACGGAAAGTTGCTAAATTCGGAAATTTAGAAGTTTCCGTTTTTGGAAATATTTTGTCTTGAATCTTCAAGCAATTATCTCATGACCAAAAAAGGTTTCAAATGATTTTCCATGAACATGAGAGTTGTAAAGTATGATTTTCCCTTTCCAAGAAGTCATAGAACCCCTTCACAACATTTTTAGAATTCAAGATATGAATTTTGGAAGTTTGAGTGCATTTTAGGAGACACTTGTCAAAGTACCATTGGCTCCTTCTTTATTTTTGTGTCACATTCCATAATTTCCTTTTTGTTACACATATTCTATGTCCACTACATTTATTTACGTAACCATTTGGTTTGTGTATGTTGCATTTTTATTGGTTGTCCTTTTAATGGAAAAGTGGAAAAGAAAATAGTACAAAGTGAAAGGGCATGTGATGTATGGGGAAATAGTCAGCATAACACACACTCTTGTTCACGTTTCTTTCTTTCTCATTGGTGTTGCAAAAAAATTACACTTCCCACACTTTGTTTTAATTATTTTCTATTTTTATGGAAAAGGAGAAAAGGTACAAAAAGAGGGAAATGTTGCAAAAGTGGTGCCAAAAAGAGAAGTCATGCTCTCTCACACTCACTATCACGTTCGTTACCAAGGAATGAAAAGTAGGGGTCACATGGAACCACTAATATCATGCATTCTAAACACCATCCAAAGACATTCGATTATCATCATTAAATGGTAATTTCACTCTCATCAAGTCATATCATGAGGACAACATGCTGATCCTCACCATTATACCATGTACCAACCACACCATAGTTAATTTGAAAAATAGGGAAAAAGAGAAAGGTACAGGTTCTAATTGGGGATTTGGTTGCAGCACACCAAAAAAATAACAAACTGATAACAAATAAATTATGTTATATCAAAAAATCCGATCACACTTTTCTTCCCTCAAGAGAACCGTTTTCATGATATTTCTTTTTCCATCAATAAAATCAAAAATTGATTCCTCTTCATCACCAAAGCCGAATCCGTCCTTTCGTATGCATCACACTGTCGCTCCCGGGATTTTCATCCTAGTACAAACGCGAAAGTGGCGCGGAAAGGTTAGAGTCGCCAGCCAGACATTTTTATCCTGAATGAATGGGAAAGGTAATGTTGCACAAACCTGAGGAAGAAGGAAAGGACAAGGTCCTGCGAACCAAAGATCTGGGTTCGGGAGTCGGTTACGACCTGGGAAGGTATTAGCACCCCAGATCGTCCGTCGTACCCGACGGGATCCACGCTTGCTTGCTTTCTTCAAAGGGTGAGAAATAAAGAATGCTGCTGATCAAATGAACCGCTAACTGGAAATGGAATGAAAAATGAGAGAGGAACTAGAAACAGAGAATGAAAAGAAAGGGGGAACTGTAGGGAAAATAAAGAATGTGCTCGAACGGGCCCTACCCCGCTGCCTACGTACCTCATCGGGATAATGAGGATCAGAGTCGACGAAGTTCGCCTAACTAAGGCGAGAACTATTTATTTGTGTTTTTTACAGCTGGAACTGCGTATGTCTATGCTCAGGTGTTGCAGGCTCGTCTGATACGAGTGCGTTTATCGTCTTGCAAATGAGACAAGTCGCCGCGAGTTCGCGTTGTGAGTGAATGAGATGAGAAGAGAAGTTCCCGCAGGATAGTCGCTTATTGTGTTTGTTTTGTCTTTTAAGAGAAGTATTTTGAATTTTGTTTGTGAACTCTCTTGTATTAAGACCTATCCATCGCGGGAACTTCTCTTCTCATCTCATTCACTCACAACGCGAACTCGCGGCGACTTGTCTCATTTGCAAGACGGTAAACGCACTCGTACCAGACGAGCCTGCAACACCTGAGCATAGACATACGCAGTTCCAGCTGTAAAAAACACAAATAAATAGTTCCCGCCTTAGTTAGGCGAACTACGTCGACTCTGATCCTCATTATCCCGATGAGGTATGTAGGCAGCGGGGTAGGGCCCGTTCGAGCACATTCTTTATTTTCCCTACAGTTCCCCCTTTCTTTTCATTCTCTGTTTCTAGTTCCTCTCTCATTTTTCATTCCATTTCCAGTTAGCGGTTCATTTGTTCAGCAGCATTCTTTATTTCTCACCCTTTGAAGAAAGAAAGCAAGCGTGGATCCCGTCGGGTACGACGGACGATCTGGGGTGCTAATACCTTCCCAGGTCGTAACCGACTCCCGAACCCAGATCTTTGGTTCGCAGGACCTTGTCCTTTCCTTCTTCCTCAGGTTTGTGCAACATTACCTTTCCCATTCATTCGGGATAAAAATGTCTGGCTGGCGACTCTAACCTTTCCGCGCCACTTTCGCGTTTGTACTAGGATGAAAATCCCGGGAGCGACAGCTGGCGACTCTGCTGGGGAAAATTGTTAATAATTCACCGACTCTGAACAACCGCCATTGCCAAAAATAAATTGGACTATGAGATTGGAGTGCGAAGCCCTACTGGAGATGGACTCTTCTTGAACTCTGGTGGGGAAGTGAGGACCTCCTGACTTGGCTGGGAACCAAAGGCATGACACTGCTGAGGAAACACCTTGCTGGGGAGGAAAGAACTCCTTATACTGCTGAGAATTGCCCCTGTCTGAAGGGAACCTTTTGCTTGGGGATGACACCCACTCTCTGCTACCTTGCTGGGTGAAATTTTAACCTTCACATGGCTGGGGATGATTGGAAACACCCTGGGAGATACTTGTTTATGTTCAAACAAAAGGGGATGCCCATCCTGGATAATAATCTTTAGTTCTGTTAGCAACACCAATACCTGTACCTGCATGAACACAATCGATAGTACCTGCAACATAGAGAATTAGTTTGGGACCTGCTTGCCCCAGGCTCATAGCACGAATCATTATCTAGGTATCTCAATACCCCTTCAGAGTTGTATTAAATGTTTTTATTCTCCTGCACGAGTTAGAAAGCATTCAAATGTTCATAACACAATGCAAGTTACCATTTGCTAGACATTTTCACAATCAATCAATGCTAGATGAGAAAAAGCAAAAACAAAAAACAAAGTAGTCCATTGACTGAAGTTGAATTCTTTATTGATTTGGAAAGGTGGCCCTGAATAGGCAATACAAAGGAAGCAGTTCCCTGGAATGAGGGGACAACTGAAAAGAAAAACAAACTATCCTATTGGCAATGTGAGAAGTGAATCTCATCGAATCTCAACCCAGTTATGACTCGTATGTCTTCAAGACGCTCCGCTCGCTCTGCCTCTTGAGAAAAAGTAAGTGAACTGATCTTCAACCCTTAGGATAGCCTCGACTGTAGGTAGGTCATGGATCTCGCAGATCGCAGTCGTTCGTGTTAATCCCTCTTTTGCGTGGATCGCCCTTTCAGGTTTTCAATCCACCGGGATACCCTTTTTTGCCTGAGTTGTCCGATGTGTCTTTTCAACTCAGCGGGTGTACATTTTTTTTTCAAGATTTCCCTAAATTTTGCCCGAGCCTTTTATTCTGTTTTTGGCTCGCCGAGATGCCCATTTTTGCCTGGATCTTTATTCTGTTTTTATCCAGCGGGTCCTTTTTACACGAAGTATTTTCTTACTGCGTCTGCATTGACAGGGGATTGGAAGTCTTCCTCGTCCATGGTTGTTAGCATTAAGGCTCCGCCTGAGAAAACCTTTTTAACCACGAACGGTCCTTCATAATTGGGTGTCCTCTTGCCCCTGTGATCGTTGAGAGGAGGAAGAATCCTTTTCAGCACTAAATCTCCTGGCGTGTACCTCTGTGGTCGCACCTTCTTGTCAAAAGCCTATTTCATTCGTCGCTGATACAACTGTCCATGGCATACAGCTGCTAGACGCTTCTCTTCAATGAGGCTCAATTGATTATACCTGGATCGGAGCCACTCGGCTTCATCTAGCTTGATATCCATCATCAATCTCAATGAGGGGATTTCCACTTCGATTGGTAAGACTGCCTCCATACCATATACTAATGAGAATGGAGTTGCCCCAGTTGAAGTACGTACTGATGTCCTGTACCCATGCAACGCGAATGGTAACATCTCGTGCCAGTCTTTGTACGTTACAACCATCTTCTGCACAATCTTCTTGATGTTTTTATTAGCCGCCTCGACGGCGCCATTCATCTTCGGACGATATGGAGAAGAGTTGTGGTGTTATATTTTGAAGTCTTGACACAAGTCAGCCATCATCTTGTTGTTGAGATTAGAACCATTATCAGTAATGATCCTTTCAGGGACTCTGTACCGGCAGATGATGTCTCGCTTAATAAATCGAGCAACCACTTGTTTAGTAACATTGGTGTAGGATGCCGCTTCAACCCACTTCGTGAAATAATCAATAGCGACTAGGATGAAGCGATGTCCATTAGATGCTGTTGGCTCAATCTTCCCAATCATATCGATGCCCCACATAGCGAACGGCCATGGTGAAGACATGACACTCAACGGATTCGGAGGCACATGGACCTTGTCGGCATAAATTTGACACTTATGGCATTTACGAGAGTACTTACAGCAATCAGATTCCATGGTAATCCAATAATATCCCGATCTCAATAATTTCTTGGCCATGGCATGTCCTCCAGCATGGGTACCAAAGGAGCCTTCGTGAACCTCCTGCATTAACAGGTCTGCTTCGTGTCTATCCACGCATCTGAGCAGCACCATGTCAAAGTTTCGTTTGTACAGCACACCATCTTGATTCAAGAAGAAGCCTCCTGCGAGCCTTCTAAGGGTCTTCTTATCCTTACTAGATGCCTTAGCCGGGTATTCTTGAGCCTTCAGGAATTGTTTGATGTCATGGTACCAAGGCTTGTTATCTTCACCATCACCAACTGCAAAGACATAAGCAGGTCTTTCAAGCCAGGAAATCGAAATTCGAGGCACGAAATTTTCTCGACAAACTTTAATCATGGACGACAATGTTGCGAGAGCATCGACGAACTGGTTTTCGTCTCTAGGAATATAGCTCAGCTTGACCTTGGTAAAGAAAGTTAACAACCTCCTGACATAATCTCTGTAAGGAATCAAACGAGCTTGATGAACTAGCCACTTTCCATTGACTTGATTTACCACCAAAGCAGAATCTCCGAAGATTTCAAGGTTCTTGACTCGCAAGTCTATTGCCTCTTCGATCCCCATGATACAAGCTTCATACTCTGCCTCATTGTTAGTGCACTCAAAGGTCAACCGAGCGGCGAGAGGTGTGTGAACTCCTTCTGGTGAGATAATAACAGCACCTACTCCACTCCCATTCATGTTTACAGCCCCGTCAAACATTAACCTCCATTTGGATTCGGGGTCGGGCCCCTCCTCCGGAAGTGGTTCTTCGTAGTCTTTAGACTTAAGGAACATGATGTCCTCATCCGGAAACTCAAACCTCATGGGTTGATAATCATCGATCGGTTGTTGGGCCAAGTATTCTGACAAAACACTCCCCTTGATCGCTTTTTGTGAAGTGTATTGTATGTCATACTCCGTGAGTATCATCTGCCAACGGGCCACTCTTCCTATCAAAGCCGGCTTCTCAAAGATGTATTTCACAGGATCCATCTTGGAAATTAAAAGAGTAGTGTGAGTCAACATGTACTGTCTTAGTCGGCGAGCAGCCCATGCCAAAGCGCAGCAAGTTTTCTCGAGTAGTGAGTATCGCGTCTCACAATCGGTAAACTTTTTGCTAAGGTAATAAATGGCGTGCTCTTTTCGACCAGACTCGTCCTGCTGACCCAGCACACATCCCATTGATCCTTCAAGCACAGTAAGATACATAATCAGAGGTCTCCCTGGCACTGGAGGCATAAGCATTGGTGGTTCTAACAGGTATTCTTTGATTCGGTCGAAGGCTTGCTGGCAGTCTTCGTTCCATTTAATGGCCTGATTCTTCCTCAGAAGCTTAAAGATGGGCTCGCACGTGGCCGTCAGGTGAGAAATATACCGTGCAATGTAGTTTAGCCTCCCTAAGAAGCCACGCACTTGCTTTTCAGTTTTTGGCTCAGGCATTTCTTGGATAGCTTTCACCTTGGCTGGATCAACCTCAATTCCTCGTTCACTAACAATGAAGCCGAGAAACTTGCCAGAACGAACCCCGAAAGTACACTTATTCGGATTTAACCTCAGTCTGAACTTCCGAAGCCTGTCAAACAATTTCGCTAGGTTAACCAAGTGCTCTTCCTCTGTCTGAGATTTTGCTATCATGTCATCAACATAAACCTCAATTTCATGATGGATCATGTCGTGAAACAATGTCACCATTGCCCGTTGATAGGTAGCTCCTGCATTCTTCAAACCAAATGGCATGACCTTGTAACAAAAGGTGCCCCAAGGAGTGATGAAAGTTGTCTTTTCCATGTCCTCGGGAGCCATCTTGATCTGATTATAGCCTGAGAATCCGTCCATGAAAGAGAACACGGAAAACTGAGCAGTATTATCGACAAGTACATCTATGTGAGGTAGAGGGAAATCATCTTTGGGGCTGGCCCTATTCAAATCCCTGTAATCCACACACATCCTGACTTTGCCATCTTTCTTGGGAACTGGCACAATGTTAGCAACCCACGGAGGATAACTGGTCACGGCCAAGAAGCCCGCATCAAACTGTTTTTGCACTTCTTCTTTTATTTTAATTGCCATGTCTGGACGCGTGCGCCTCAACTTCTGCTTTACTGGAGGACAATCTGCTCTGAGAGGTAGCTTGTGTACCACAATGTCAGTGTCTAAACCAGGCATATCTTGGTAGGACCATGCGAAGACGTCAACGTATTCTCGAAGCATAGCCATCAAACGAGCCTTGACAGATTCTTCTAATGCAGCCCCGATCTTGACTTCTTTCTTGTCTTCTTCAGTACCCAGGTTTATTACTTCAACATCTTCTTCGTGCGGTTGAATCATCTTCTCCTCCTGTTTAAGCAGTCTGGCCAATTCTTCGGGTAAATCGCAATCCTCTTCACCTTCCTCATCGGCTTGATAAATTGGATTGTCGAAGTCATACTCAGCCATAACAGGGTCGTCATTGATAAGATCCGGTGACGAGCACCTGCATGAATGATGATTCATGCAAGGCTTTAGCAACAACTTGAGAAAATGAGAAACATTGCCATTTTAAAACTTTTCTTTCTTTTTGAAAAAAAAAGTAAAAAAACGAAACACAGAGAATAACATGAATGAATGTGAAACGTCAATTTTATTTATGATTGTGTTAATGAACAAATGAACCCTTACAAAGAGCCACTATGCCTCGGGTAAGACATAGTGCTTTAATACAAGAAAAATAGAAACAAAACATTATTACTCTTCGAAAGTGGTGACCGAAATAAGCCTTTCCGATGTCCAGTTGCTAAGCTGAGTTCCTGGAGCGGCAGGCCTGATCCTTTCATCTAGGTCACAATCACTATCGACAATGTCATCCTGCACAGCACTGATGTTTTCGTAGTCTACTACTCCCGCGCTTGTGAAAGTAACCGGGCTCTGACAACCTTTAGCACTTGGTTCAGACGAAGATCTTCCAGGGTGATAGCCAATCCCGAACATGTCTTTCTTCTCTGGCACTTCTACCGGACTGCCCCAGCCTTCTCGTATTCCAGATTCTACCAATTCAAGCGCTTGTTTATAAGAGGATATGGAAACCCCTTTCTTCGGTTCTTCAGGAGAAGTTGCCACTACGGATGCTTGCTCAGACTTCAAGGGTTCAAAAGCCTGACATGGGGTCTCAACTATCTCGCCATCCATCTCCACATATTTGAATGAAGCTAGATGACTAACAAAGATATCTTCTTCCCCACTGACAGTCACAATTTGACCCTCCCAGACAAACTTTAGCTTCTGATGGAGTGTAGACGATACCGCTCCTGCCGAATGTATCCAAGGTCTCCCGAGTAAATAGCTATATGCAAGCTGGATATCCATCACGTAGAACGTGGTATTGAAGACTTGTGGACCTACCTTGATAGGTAACTCCACCTCTCCAAACACTGATCTTCTTGACCCATCAAATGCTCGAACTACTAGGTCACTGGGCTTTAGAACCACTCCATCATAGTCCAACTTCATCAGTGCTTTCTTGGGCAAGACGTTCAAAGAGGATCCAGTATCTACCAACACGTGGGAGAGTACTGCACCCTTACATTCCAAAGAGATATGCAATGCCCGATTATGAGCACGCCCATCAGAAGTCAAATCCAAGTCTGTGAAACCCAATCCATGACTGGCGTTAACGCTGGACACCACCGTTTCTAACTGATTTACAGAAATATTCTGAGGCACGTATGCCTTGTTCAGAATATTTAGGAGAGCTTTTCTGTGAGAGTCAGAACACATAAGCAAGGACAAGATGGAGATCTTCGACGGCGTCTGTTGCAGATGGTCCACGATCTTGTAGTCACTCTTCTTGATGATCCTCAGGAATTCTTCAGCTTCTTTATCAAAGGAGAGGTCTGGATCAGTTGATGGCGTTGGATCATTGACAACTACTGGTTGCTTCCCTCTGGCTCTAGCTTGGGCTTCGGCATTATCTCTGGGTGGTATCACATTGTTCCTCAATGCTTCCGGCGTAAACAATCTTCCACTTCGAGTAAAACCCCCCACTCCAACATTTTCTACTTGAGATGGGGTCATACTAGTCGTGGCCAACTCTTGCCTCTGGCCGTTGTAGTACACTTCACCACCATAATTCTAAGGAACAGCTCTGTCACTTTGGTACATTATGGGTCCAGCTGTGGTAATGGTTATTGGTGCCGCTCTGGCCCGTGAAGGAACTTGGGATGGATCATAAAAGATAGTTACTGTAGAGACTTCACTTTCTTCCACAATCTTGTCAAACTGTAGCACTCCTTCATCAATCATGCCTTGGATTCCGGTCTTTAACCGTTTACAACCGTTGGTAGCTTCAGCACATTCCGAACAATCCTCCTCGCATCCAGGGAAGATACTTTTCTTCAACAAGCAAACTTTGATAGCAACCAATGAAGTCTGCAAGTCATCTACATCATCCACCAAATTCAAGTTCTCCCCTTCATCAATTGCACCAACCGTACCCCTGTGAGGAGGCATGGGGTTCTGAAGCAAATTAGAAGAAGGAGCAAAATTGATCGCTTTAGAATCCAACAAGTCCTGAACAACATGCTTCAATGCTTTACAATTCTCAGTACTATGACCGGGAGCTCCGGAATGAAATTCGCATCTAGCATTTAAGTCATAACCCTCAGGAATTTGGCCTGGCTTTGGAGGTTGCAAGGTTCAGAGCTGAATCATTTGAAGCTGTAGAAGATTCTTCAAAATTTGGGAGTAAGACATTGGTGGAGCTTCAATATGTCTATCCTTTGGCCTCTGAGAGTAGTATGGACGAGGGGCTCTTGGCTGATACCCTTGTGAGTGCTGCGGCTGTGGAGGCTGGACCTGTTGTTGAACGGGCAGAGTTGAAATAGTGACAGGGGCCACTTGCTGATAATATCCTCGATTAATCATTCCCCTCTGTGCATATACTGCATCTGTTTCTCCTTCCCTCCTTTTCACAAAGGGTTTCTTGATACCAGACACCGAAGCGCCTCCATTCTGAATTTTCCCCTGTTTGAGCCAGCTTTCGATTCTTTCTCCAGTCAAGATAATGTCTGAGAAACCACTTGAGGAACAACCAGCCAACCTTTCCATGAAATGCCCTGGGAGGGTATTCAGGAAAAGGTCGACCATCTCTCTCTCCAATAAAGGGGGTTGCACTCGGGCGGCCACCTCACGCCACCTCTGTGCATAATCTTTGAAGCTCTCCGAGCTCCTCTGGGTCAAGCTCTGAAGCTGAGTGCGGTTGGGTGCCATGTCAATGTTGTATTGATATTGCCTGAGGAAGGCTTCTCCCAAATCCTTCCAGCTTCTGATAGAGCTCCTTTCCAGCTTCATGTACCACTCCAAGGATCCTCCAGAAAGACTATCCTGGAAATAGTACATCCAGAGTTTCTCGTCTCGCGTGTGGGCCGCAATCTTCCTGTAGAAGGCCTGTAGGTGAGTTTTCGGGCAGGAGCTGCCGTTGTATTTATCAAATGCCGGTGGTCTAAACTTGTGTGGGATGACCACCCCAGGTACTAAACCCATATCTGACACGTCAATCCCCAAAGTGTCTTTGCACTCGAGGGCCTTGACCTTCTCCGCAAGCACCAAGAAGTCATTAAGATTTCCGTCACCGCCGAAACCCATATCATTATTGAAATACTGGAACTGGTCCTCCTGCCATCGTGCACAGGAATGAACGTTGCCATAGCTGGATCTGGAACATGAGGTCCACCCGGGCCGTTGTTGGTGTTGGGAGGAGCCCCTAGCCCGCCGGAAGTGGTTGCCTGAGCATTAGTATTAGGAGGAGTTAACCCTTGAATTGCATTTCTCAGCTCCTACTGCCCCTGGGTCATCCCTTGCATCAGGGTCATAAATTCTTCCATCTTGGTACGGACTTCATTAAGTTCTGTCTGCATGGCGTCCATTGATGTTCTTTGATTGTTGCGGGTCGCGTACCGATGAGGGATATCTTGTCGAAGGTACCGGGTCTTGGCGGCCCTCGCAATCTTTGCCTGTTGAACACAGATAAATTAAACATCCCGTAGAAAAACCTGCAAAGACAAAGACAAAATGCAAATGATGCGTATGCAATGCAGTGTGTTCCTTTTATTCCCGAGACTTTTCCCGTATCCGGTCCTGGCATTAAGAAGATAAGAATTGGGAAGAAGACCCAAGTAATATTCAAACATAATAATGGCCGTGGAGAATTGGTGCTCATTATTCCGTGCCGGTGCAACAAATAACGAACAAGAAATTCAGAACAAAACAATCATATAAACTAGAGTTTTGAAAATACAAAGTCCCCGAAGGGTGCCAATCACAATAACAACAAAAGTGCATCAAATATAAGGAATCCCACAACAAGCCTGTGGGTAATCCAAGTACAATAACATGAAATTAAACCCTAGGGAACTCTATATTTTTCAATCTCCAGCTAAGGCGTTTGACGTTCTGGAACAGCTGAACTACATCTGGATGACCGGGCTCCTGGACGAGTTTCTGGATGAGGAGGTCCCTCGTATCAGAAGAAGCGTGTAACTCCTCGATCTGCTGTAGGAATGCTGCCTCATTCTCCTTGCTTTGACTCGACTCGGCCTTCGACCTTTTCATATCAGCTTTCAACTTCAAGTCTTCAATTTCCTTTTGAGCTTCCTTCAATGCTTGTTGACTTTCTGCTAAGCATTGGAGACGGCCCTTCTCTTGATGATAAGCCTTCCTAAGGAGTTCCTTCTGCCCATCCAAAGAATCCTGAAGACTTTTTATTTCCTGCTTGTGCTTGGCGTCTAACTTCTTTTGCTTTTTCAAATTGTCGTCCCATTTCTCCTGCCATAAGGTAACAGCTTCATTGGCTTCACTAAGATCTTTCTTCTCTCTTCGGCGTTGGGCCGTCTTGTGAGTCTCCGCTAACCCTTTCTTTCGGAAGTAGAGCTCTCTATCTTCAAAGTCCTTCTGCTTGAGACGGACTATTTCCTCGGCTTGTACAACTCTATCTTCTAATCGATGGTTCTGGATCATCAGCTTTTGACAAGAATTAAGAGCCTCTTGATTTTCAACCCTAAGTTGTTTAACCAAAGCTTCTAATTTCTGATATTCCTCCAAAGGCACCGTAGTAGGTGGTGGTAATGGTGCAGAGAAAGGGATTAGAGTCATTTGGGCTTTTTCTCTTACCCACGCTTCAAACTCGGGAAACATTTGGTTATTGCTCCTGCCCAATCGATCTATACCATTTCTAGTAACCATTTTCCAAGCACCTGCAGCCTCCCGCACCAATGGGAGATTATCCTTCATAGGAAAATAAAAGGTCTGATCCAACTCTGAATCCTTGGGAACATTCTTCAAAGCGTATCCTAATTGTCTTCTCAAGAGTATAGGGTTGTAGTTAATGCACACAGCTACTCCTAAGAGGGGAACATTAGGATACTTCCCACAGCTGGAGATAAGCTCTTTCCCTTTTAACCTTAAAGTAAACCATCTGATGTCTTTGGCAGTCAACGTGTTGAGCTTCTGCGACCAGATTACTTTGGGATCCGTGAACACTCCAGCAATAGGGATGTGCCTTATAAACCAAGTGTAGAACAACTGAGCACAACATCTAACCAAGCCGCCTCGTCTCTTCTCATTCCTATAATGCACTGAATAGTACAAGTCACCTAGGAGAGTAGGTACCGGATTCTTCAACACAAACAATTGAATAGCATTTATGTCCACAAACTTGTCCATATCAGCAAACAAAACTATCCTGTACACAGATAATGCCAAGATGGCGCAAACTGAATCCTACTGCTTTTCCACTGCGCATTCTTCAGCTCTCCTGACCAGAAACTCTAAGGGAAAACCAAGTACTCCTGCTTTGGTGGAAACCAGATTAGCAGATACTTTTGATGGGCTCAAATAAAGAGCCTTAGCAATGTCGGCGTGAGTCGGCCTTGTCATTTCTGAATTGAATGGAATCTGATCTTGGATCGGTAGTCTCAGAATCTCAACATACTCTTCTAGCAATGGACCTAGCTGGAAATCTGGAAATGTGAAACATCGGAGTCTAGGATCATAGTACTGTAGCAAAGTATGAATGGAACTCTTCTGCGAACTATCCAAGCTGAACACCATATCTAAAATATCACCATATTGTTGTTTGAAGAAATCCAAATGACCCGGGGTAATGAGAGACACCATCTGCTTGAGCAAGTCCACCTTGGTATCAAAAAACTTGTAGAAAATATTCTTCTTTCTGACGTCTTCCATTCTGAAGAAAAGATATGACCAGGATCCGGGAGTAATGCAAACCCTGAGAATAAAAGAAACACAAATGATTAATGATGATATGATGTTTATGCAAGACAAGGCATGTGATCAGTGAAGTGTCTGTGATGTGCCAATCAAATAGTCAGGTGTCGGTGCAAGGTCTCAAAATCCAGATATCACAATAATCATTCCTCTGATCCGGGATCCATATCTTAAGAACAGAAATCCAGATCACAAAACTGAACCAAAGGCAAAATGGATATGTTGAAGGTATTAGGGTTCCTGCAAACCTGTAAACCCCTCCCAATCTCACGGGTGTGCTACTCGGGTCAACATCACGGACTCTTAAAGCCGAATAGCAATAATACGTTCACCATTTCCGAGAAATGGCTCATGACCAAATCAGGGAATCGGTTTGGTATTATGTACTACGCAGGGAGGTCTCAGTTGAGTCCGGAAAAACAAGCATCCCTCACAAGTCTCTAGCTTCAAGCACTGAATCGAGAAACAATAGTACATTCATCCCGAAGGGTACAATACTATCGTCATACGAACAGTTTGCTTTAACTGAATTCCTGTGAGAGAACCAGGCCATCCTATGCGAGTTCCCAATGGACCCTCGGATGCGAGTGGGTTTGCCAACAAATGTGGTCTGCCACTGTCATCACTGGAGAGGGGTGTTCCCATTAAGGTCCTCGAAGATCGGTCACCAGATGCACATAACTATCAAGGTCGTACCCTGAAGTGAGGTAATCCCCACACAGGATAGTTCCAAGACGGTCACAATCTGGGTGTGGAACACATCGCCACCCATCTTGGTGAGATACCATAAGAGTACAATGTTTGTCCACGCTAATCCTATGGTGCACTCAAGCCGGGTATTTGGCTTATCTCACAGTAACTCCCAACCCACAGAAAAAATGAAAACCAGCACAACCAGACAGTCCAGTATAATATGATGCATGGAAAATAAAATACTGAAAGCGGTAAATAAATGCGATAAAGTAAAGCTGTAAAGTAAAACTGTAAATAAAAACAGTAAAGCTAAACTAAAGCACACAGCAACAAACAAATATACACCCAAAGAAACAAAACCAAACAGGCGCTAGGATTGACTCTACAAGGGAAACCAGAGATTCTGGGTTCGGTCCCCAGCAGAGTCGCCAGCTGTCGCTCCCGGATTTTCATCCTAGTACAAACGCGAAAGTGGCGCGGAAAGGTAGAGTCGCCAGCCAAACATTTTTATCCCGAATGAATGGGAAAGGTAATGTTGCACAAACCCGAGGAAGAAGGAAAGGACAAGGTCCTGCGAACCAAAGATCTGAGTTCGGGAGTCGGTTACGAACTGGGAAGGTATTAGCACCCCAGATCGTCTGTCGTACCCGACGGGATCCACCCTTGCTTGTTTTGTTTCAAAGGGTGAGAAGAATAACTGCTGCTGAATAAAACCGCTAACTGGAAATTGGAAATGAGAAAAGGAACTAAAAGAGAATGGAAAGAAAGAATGGGGAAAATGTAGGGAAAATAAAGAATGTGCTCGAACAGGCCCTACCCCGCTGCCTACGTACCTCATCGGGATAATGAGGATCAGAGTCGACGTAGTTCGCCTAACTAAGGCGGGAACTATTTGTTTGTGTTTTTTACAGCTGGAACTGCGTATGTCTATGCTCAGGTGTTGCAGGCTCGTCTGGTACGAGTGCGTTTACCGTCTTGCATGCGAGACAAGTCATCGCGAGTTCGCGTTGTGAATGAATGAGATGAGAAGAGAAGTTCCCGCAGGATAGTCGCTTGTTATTTGTTCTTGTCTTTTATGAGAAGTGTTTTGAATTTGTTTGGGAATGGTCTTGTACTAAGACCTATCCATCGCGGGAAGCATTTACACCTCGCCCCGAAACAGGACGCGTATAAACACTCCGCAACAAAGTCTCGTGTCGTACAAGATTGTTCGGTTTTTATTAAGTGTTTTATTGCTTTTCTTTATGAGGTGAGAAAGAATGACTCAAGTTGATAAAGGCAAAAACTAAGGGGAATTAAGACACAACCCTAAGTTAATTGATTTATACAAGAGAGGTCCTATGGTTAATGGGGTTTTCTATTCCTAATGAGAAACTAGAAACTACTAGAATTCAACTTACTTCCTAAGGAAGTTAAGTTGATTCTAAGATCAATGGGGAAGCCTATACAAGTTATAAAAATCAAATAAAGGCAAAGCAATAGAAATGGACATAAGAAATAAGATTCTAAACAAAACATTAGAAGCATGAAAAATAGTCCTATTTATTTATTCTAATCCTAATTAAAAGGGAACTTTAACCTACATTCTAAATCAAAGTCAAGCCTAATGTTTCCTTCTAAACAATTCAAATTTAAACTAACCTAAGTCTAAATTAAATTCTAAGGCTAAATCTAAACTAAACCATATTTTTATTGGACTTTATTTTCATGGCCTAAACTAGATGGAAATTATATGTAACCAAGCCTAAAAATTAATATCCTAAAAAATATTAAAAGTTTTGTAAAAAATATGAAATTTATTCTATAGGGTCCTAATATTATCTATAACATTGTACTAAAAGGAATCCTACAAAATCAAAATTTAACTAGGTCTAAAAAATGATTATTTTCAGCTATGAATTAATCCTTAATTTCTAAAGAAATGGCCTCTAAAACCTAAGATAAAATATTCTAAAAAATCTACAAAAATTATCCTAAGTACTATCTTTAGTTATCTAACTACAGTAAAAAGAGTGGGATAAAAAAGTTACTGGAAGTTATAAAAATAAAATGAACAAACTCAAGCACAATTAAAGGAAATCCAATAAAAAATAATTAAAAGAAAAATCAGAATTAAATTGAAAAATAACCAAAATTCAGAAAACAAAAATGTCATAAATTTCTAAATTGAATTATTTACATACTGAAATTTTTGTAGAATTTTATTGTGCTTTTTACTATTTTTAATTGATTTAATCCTAAGTTATACTAAACTAAAATAAAATTCTAAAAGGAAATAGAGAGGGGGGTAGGAAAAGTGTTTTTATTAGTTCTTTTCTTAATGGACTTAGAAATAGGGTGGTGTTAACAGCAAAAGGGCTAGGCCCATGCGCAGGTTCCCTATGGGGGGTGCATGAAGTGTCTTTTATGGTTGTTTCTCTTTGATGGGCTTCAGCCAGGGGTGCAAAAAGCAAAATATGGGCCCAGTTTGCGCAGGGAATGAGGGAGGTGGAGATAGTGATTTTTCACGTTGCTTTTTCTCACTGGGCTCATGTGGAGGGTTTGAATAGCAGAAAAATTAGGGCCCAATACACAAGAACATGGATTAGTATTGCTAATCATACATTAATGGACATGAGAATATTAAATAAAATGTTAATTACGGTATTAAATCTCTTAATCCAATTATTAATTACATTTTATGATTAACATTTCAATAAATAAAAGAAAAAGAAAACATAAAAGCTGAAAAAACAATGAGGAACCCTAATCCTCTTCTTCTTCCTCTCCCGCGCCGTCACACTCCCCATTCCTCTAGCCGCCTCTTCCTCAGCCGCATCAACCTTTCTTCTTCTTCTCCATTAATCCTCTCCCTCTTCCTCCTCTTCACGCTGCCGTTATTCCTTCCCGATCCTTTCTCTCTCTCTCTCACACTATTCTCTCTCTCAACCCTAGTCTTGTTCATCTCCTACCTTCAATAAACCCTAAACCCGTCGCAGCTGAAAAAACACGCCGGAAGAAACGAGACAGCACCAAAGCTCCGTCCAAGCTTCAATCAACCCTAACCTATCTAATCCTCCTCTATCCGACTTCGGTCGCCACCATCAATAACGCCTTCAACCTAACCTCTCTCGACTCTAACAGACGCGGAACCTTATGACTATGAACACAACCGAAAGCAACGGGCCACACACAAGAGGGACACATGCTCGTACCTTGTTATCTGTTGTGCCGTAGATGATGTTTATGCAGTAATGCTGATGCGTTTCGGAAGCTATTCCATTTCGATTCACTCTGTGGCTTCGAGTCCGTGCGAGCTATGGTTGTTTTGTTGATGAGTGACGATAAATGCTCCAGGTATGTGTCTTTGCACTGTTTCTCTTCTTTTTCCTTTCCTGCAATCCTAATCAATCACTGATGAACTAATTCAGATTTCACTGAATTCATGCCATTGAGTTTGTTACAGGTTCCATGGACTATTCTTGAATTTCCAGCTTCGTTGGAGAGGTGATGAGAATGAATGAATGCTAGATGAGATCCAGCAACGAAGATTGATGAAGATGTAGCATTGCTGTGGAATTTTATGAGACCTATGAAGATGGAGTAAAGGTGATTCGGTGGTGATAAAGATGCTAAGGTGAAGGAGCGTGTAATGTTGATTCCGGGAAAGAATGATGAGAAGAAAAGGTTGCAAGAAGATTGGAAGAGAAGGAGAATGGTGAGGGAGAATTGGATGAAGGGTTCTGAGAATTGTGTAAGAAAAAATCGAAATGTGAAGATTGATTCTGATTTATAGGATCTGGAGGAAGACTCTGGAAACTTCAGGTATAGCCAGTTAGAATTCTATTATTTTTCAGTTATGGATGAAGTTTTGGAATTCTGTTATGAGGTTTAGAAGTTAGCTATAGATTTTGTTATAAAATTGACGAATTATGTTATGAAGTTAGTTGCAATATATTATGATTCAGTTACGAGCTCAACTATTTTTGGTTTTCTGTTAGATCTATGAGTCCTTCCTAAATCTTTGTTATCACTCTGAGCTGCAAATATGAATTGATCTTTGCTTCTTGTGATATTGAATTGCAGGCCGAGTTGTTATAGATGTCTTAAAGCCTTTTACCGGTAAATAAGTGAGATGTTAATGGTTATGCAGAAGAAACGGTTTTGATGGATAGTGATGGAAGCGCTGCTTGTTAAAGATTAAATACGACAAGTATAAAAACCCGATTTTCTGCTATGACTTGTGAAGAGTTTGGTGAAAATAATTAATGAAAGTTTCTCCAGTTCTTATCGTTTTTTCCCTTCCTGATATGTTGGTTGTAGTTTGATGGAGATTCGATGAAGTTCTTTGGAGCTTGAAAAGTTTCGAAGAATAGCTTATGCCGGCGAAGAGTGGTCGAAGATTGCGACGGGAGGGATAAAGATTAACAAGAGCCTGTTTATATTATTACAGATTTTGGATAATTGAGAAATATATTTATTTATTTATTTTTGTAGCCAGAACTCTTGCTGTTAAACTTCTACTAGATTTTCTCAATTAATTTTTTTTTTTTTTGTGACCTCAAAATCAGCTTGTGTAAAAGATTCAAAACACTTTGTGGTTACTAATGTCATGAAGCCCATCGTCAATCTCAATTTTTGCCTTGGTTTTTTTTGTGTTCTTGTTTTTGGATCAAAAGAAACAGCCGTGCACCATTCATATATGGCAAGACATGGGCCAGGCTTGTGGCCACCATAGCATACATTGTCGAACTTGCTATATTTTCTTATGCTTATATTTCTTTTCCTTTTTTTTCATCATGGATTATGGAACCAAACTTGTTCTTCTTTCCCCAACCATGAATATTAAAACAACCTTCCTGACAAGAATCATGTTAGACTCCTAAACTAACAAAGCATATAAAAGAAAAATTGTGATGACTTAGTTGCTAATGAGAACCAGGGATGGGCCTAGAATGTGAACAAAGTTCGAAAACACATAAAGAGAGAAAGAAGAAAACAATGGGATTGGAAATGATCTATACAGATGGTTTGAAAGTGTGTAATAGGCTTATAAAGGATTTGACAAACAAACTTGAGAGTAGGTATTTGGATGGAATTTTGATTTAATAGTTTAAATGGAAATAAAAAATGGATATGGACAATGGATACGACTTGTATTCGAAATGGATACCGACGACTTGAATTTGGACCAATAACTATACACTCTCCCTTATCTTGAAATAAACCCTTCGACATAATCCACAATTAAGAACTTTGAGGCCGTAATAAACTCCTCACACTACCGAATCTTTGTTCTGTAAACAAATGAATTCCACCCTTCAAATCAAATCAAGAACAAAACTCCAAAATCTCCTTGAGATATTCAAACGGCGAAGGATACAACCTGAGATGCTGAAAAGGGCCAACATTCTCATTCAAAAACAAGTCTGTGTGACTATCCCCAAAAGTGGGTTGGATATACCAGTGAATAATCTCCATCAGTTCAATCCCTGATAGATACAGATAAAATACGAAACCCGAGATTCAAAGGGCCCGAATCACATGCCTTATGAAACAATGAAATGAACTACTATGATGTTAATGACCTGGTGAGAAATGCAGATGAGTGCGAAATGATACACCAGTTGAGGGAATGAATATGAGGGCAAATTTTGAGGTATTACACACACCATAACAGATTTTTTTCTCTTCACCGATTTCATATCGTCATCAATAACTGGAAAAAAAAAGCTCCTCCTCATCAATAAGCCTCAGCTTCTTCAATTAAGTCAGAGCTGAGTTCATCTTCTTCACCAAATAACCAGTAAATTGAATCCATAATCTTCACACAACATCAATCCATTTTTTCACCAACCTGCAAACAGAAGAGATTCTCCATCACCACACATGTAACCGAAAATCTTGAATCATCCTTCATCACAGAATTTCATCATAACTCATTTTAGCTCAATCCATATTCTTAAGCTTCACAAATCGAATTGATACAACCAAATCTTAATCACTCTTCCTCTTTTCACAACTCACTCCATCACCAACAAAACCATATCTACTCTTCCTCATCAAACAAAATTAACAGCGATACTACGACAATCTTCTTCATCTAAGCAAGACTGAAGTGCGCCATCGTTCTTTATGGAGCACAGAAACGGAAGAGTCCCGAAGTGTCCTCACCGTTCATCAATCAGAACAATCATCATCATCATCAACGAATCAACCTTCCGAACCGATCCTTCATCGCACATCGCGTCATCATCTCCAAAGTTCATCACCTCGTTTTTCTCGATCATCGTTGATTTGAAGAAGCACCGGACTATCTCCGGTAGGTAAATAATCTTGAACTCGTTTCCGTTGACTGCGTTGCTGCCTAGTGTTTGATGTTTCTGTTAAGTTCGATCTCTTTGTTTGGTTGAGTTTCGTGAATATTGATTGTGGATTCGGATTGAGGGAGACAATTTGAGTGAGATTGATATGTGACTTTTGGTGTTTAGAGGCGGTTTCCGGCGAAGGCGCGGCGGCGTTAGGGTTCTAAAGGGGAAGAAGAAGAAGCAGAACGCGCATGAGAGAGAGAAGGTCGCTTGAGTTTGTTGTTGTTTTGTTTTCCATTTGTTTTTGTATTGAATTTTTATTTGTTGTTAAGAAATTTTAATGAATTTGTAAGAAATGTTATAAGCAATTAAAGAATTATTAAGAGTTGTTGAGAAGTTGTGGAAACCGAGGAGATGAGGATAAGGGATGGAGATTTCTTTTGTTTTCTGTCCATACCGGCGGTGACACTTGTCACCGTCCGGTAGGACCCTCCGTCTTGCTTCCATGCGTGTGGGCACGTTGTATGTTCATACTCCCTTGCGTTATGAATCATCCGATGAGATTACCAGGAAGATACCTAGATCCAACGCCTCCCTCTCAGTCAATAAAGTTGACCGCGTCACCACCGTACACCCTCATTTCTCTCCTGCGTTGGGCCTCACAAGACTCTGTTACACGCACCCCCCTTTTGCAGCCCATTCTTCTTTTTTAAGCTATTTTTCTTACTAGTCGCACCCCCTCCCCTTGTTCTTGTTCTTTTTAATTTCCTTTTCATATCATTTCAATTTTAATTCATTTAAAATATCAAAACACATTATAAAATTACATAAAAAATATTTTTAGTTTCATAACTCATTTTATAATTTGTCATATTTTTACTTTCTGTTTTTTATTATTTTCTCATTTTATTTCGAATTTCATTTTAATTTCCATTTCATTTAATTTTCATATTAACACCATAGGTTGTAGAATTTATTTCTTTCACCTCGATTAACATTTTGACTCTGTTCTTTTTGCATCTTTTAAAAGACTCATAAAAGTACATAAAAATAATTTTGTCTTATTTTTAATTCCCTTTTATCCATAGTTTTGTAAGTCGTATTTGTGCGATTTCGTTAATTGTTCCTAAGTGGCTTTGTGTGATTATTTGGTGGAGTTCCATTGTGAATTTTTGAGAGATATTTCGACACATTATTGGTTGTTGGTTGTTGACTTTATAGATTTAATTTCATATTTTTCTCGTGTTCATTGGTATTTGTTTGGTGTTTTTTTTCTTAGGTATCGTTTCGTGCCTCTTTCTTCCTCCTTTCTAACATAGTTTGAGGAAGGCATTTATGCCATCCTATTAGGTTTTATTGGTCTTTGTTCTAGGTCACTTATAGGTATTAGGTACTGACGTTTCGATTGACTTGATTTGTGATCTCTATATTTGGTTTGCGTATTGTTTGAATATTCTCATTTTCATCGTATGCTTATGCGATTCACTAACCTTTCCTTTCAGGGGCTCATGGTAAGTGAAGTGTGGATGATATCCACATTTCAAATATTCACCTCATCCTTTATTTTTGCTTTCTCATTTGTCTTTGTGATGTGCCTTATGCCATCTCGTGAATAACTTCATCACTCCCCTTTTAGAAACAACTTAACTTCTTTAGAGAAGTAAGTTGTCTTCTAGCGTTTTCTGCTCCTTTCTTCTTCTTTATTTTCTTTCCTTCTTCTTCATTAGGATAGAATCCAAACCTCACTAACCTAGGAATCCCATGCATGATAACATTAGGAGTAGTTTTCCCCATTAGATTTTACCTTTGAGATCCTTTTGGTGCTCTCTCTTCTCATCTTCAAATTTAACTTTAAGTCACTTTAATAAATAACGAGTCTTCTCATGTGACACGAGACTTTTCTATGAGATACTTGCACGCGTTCCGTTTCGGGCGAGGTGTAGAATATCCCTCGTGGTGGATAGGTCTTAGCATGAGATTACTTCACAAAGAAAATCTAAAAAACACTTCTTAACCAAAAAAACAACAAAAACACTTAATAAATGCCAGTAGGTCAGTGTGTCTGAGCCTTCACTTGTAGGACTAAATTTGGGGATTTCCTCCATAGCTAGGTGTGCCTCTTGCGCATTCCATTTCGGGATGATGTAAGAAGTACACATCTTGTTAAGTAAGACTTAGGTACACTTACCTATGCAAACTTCAAAGCAGAAAACTCATAAAAAAACACTGGACAAACAATAAGTGTCTCTCCTTCGGGACTTCTTTTCTCACCACCTTCACTCTCATCATGCGAACTTGCTCCTACTTGTCATTTTGCAAGACGGTAACGCACTCGTTGTCCGAGCCTGCAACACCTGAGCATTGACATAGGCAGTTCAAGCCTTAAGACACAAGCAATTTTTTCCACCCTTAGTTAGGGGAACTACGGCGACTCTGATCCGCATTGTCCAGATGAGGTACATAGGCAGCGGGGTAGGGCCCGTTTGAGCATAATCTTTATTTTCCCTACATTTTTCCTTTTCATTTCATTTTCATTTCCCTTTTCGTTTCTTTTATCCAGTTCAGTTCATTTTCTTTGCAACAGCTTTCATTTCTTCACCCTTTGAAATAGTTTCTTTGCAAGCGTGGATCCCGTCGGGTACGACGGACGGTTTGGGGTGCTAATACCTTCCCAGGTCGTAACCGACTCCTGAACTCAGTTTCTTTGGTTCGCAGGACCTTTGTCCTTTCTTTTCTTTCTTCGGTTTATGCAGCATTACCTTTCCCGTTCCTTCGGGATAAAAATTCCTGGTTGGCGACTCTAACCTTTTCCGCGCCACTTTCGCGTTTGTACCAGGATGGAAATCCCGGGAGCGACAGGTGTAATCCAGGTGGATTTAACTGTCGGAACAATAATAAGACCGACAATGTTCATGGTGATTGCCTCAAAAGCAAACTATAATTTGCTTCTGGAGAGAGAATGGATACATGGTATAGGGGTTGTACCCTCATCAATGCACCAGTGAATAGCTATCTAGCGCATAGACGGTATAGTCGAAAACATAGAAGCAGACTAGAGTTACTTCATGTCTGAAGTAAACCACGTGGATCGTTTGAGCTTCGACAAGAACCTGACTCACATAGCCCCATGTAGTCCAGCAGATTTCGACCTCAAAGCCACTGATAATGCTTACTGCTCAATGTACCTTCACCCAACCTACAGTTTTCAGTGGGACAAAGAAGTGGTCGACGAATCAAATTATATATGGGGAACTGCCCATATAGAACCAACTGGGTGGGGAAGTGAATTCAACGACAATGACTGAAGCATCAGCGCTCGAAAGAATTACGGCTTACATAGCCGAAAACAAACTAAAAGCGGCCTTGGAAGCCGAAATAAAATATATGGCTGCCATAGCCAACCAAAAGACTCAAACAATCGAAGTCCTCAAAAAAAACGTTGAAGAAAATGGTGAAAGCAGCCAGATGGGCGAATGGCAACATCAAAATCTTGACGCCATTTATGACAACGAACCTTTAGGGTTTTAAAAGGATCCAGTTTCGACCAACATGAAGATGGTAGCACAAGATCCATTAGAGGAAATAGATCGAGGACTGGGGGCAACAAAAAGTCCAACTTACATAAGTGCTAAGATGGACCCACAACTCAAGGTCGAAGTAGTCCAACGTTGTATGAGTACAAAGACTGTTTTGCATGGGACTATGACGAAATGCCTGGTTTAGACAAAAGCTTGGTCGAATTCAAGCTGCCAATATTGGAAGGGAAAAAACCAGTGAAACAGCTGCCAAGGCGCTTCGCACTAGAAATTCTGTCGAAAATAAAAGAAGAGGTCGAAAGACTTCTGAAATGCAAATTCATCTGCATGGCTGGGTATGTTGATTGGATTGCAAATATAGTTCCTGTAATTAAGAAAAATGGCAATTTAAGGGTATGCATTTATTTTTGAGACTTAAACTCAGCCACCCCAAAAGACGAATACCCTATGCCAGTAGCAGAAATGCTTATAGATTCGGCAGCGGACCATGAGTACCTAAGCATGTTAGTCATATACTCTGGTTACAATCAAATTTTTATTGTCAAAGAAGATGTTCCCAAGACAACATTTCATTGTCCTGAAGCGATTGGAAATTATGAATGGGTAGTAATGCCCTTTGGTCTTAAAAATGCTGGAGCAACTTATCAACATGCTATGAATTCAATTTTCCATGATTTTTTATCGTACCTGGAGATCAGGATCCAATGTGGTCGGCGTCGAACGCAGATAGGGCACGTTTGATGGTGGAGAAAAAGGGGTGTACCTACAAAGACACTCTGATGCTAAAGTCAGAAAGTGAGCAACGAGTAAGCAAGTACGAGATTTAGGGTAAAGATTTGAATACCTGACCCTCTTAAATGAGATGGTTTTTGTACTGGTCCAGATGGATGGCTATTGTCCCGTATTGTTGGGTGTGGACCGCGGATTCCGTAATAACCGCTAACGGTCAGGAACTAGTCGTTGGAGTGATATTTGTCTCGCTCGGCTTGGCCACTGGTCGGATGGAACCTGTGTAGAGCAAGGGACATGTTGAGCGGCCGTCAATGGGTTATTAGGCTGATTGGGCACGCGAGATTGCTTGGGCCCAAATCCGTAATTTGGGCCAGTGCGGAACAAGAGCCCCCCAAGTCGTTGTTTCTGGTCGAGGAAGCGATGACTTAAGGATGTCTGGCTGCTCGGAGATACCTGTATTGTTGATGGACTACCTTTTGATCAACGAACGGCCTTTCTTGGGAGATGAAGGGGGCTCGGCGGAAGGGCACCCCATCAGTCGGTCGGTGAAGAGGAAGAAGAAACGAAAAGGTGACGTGTCTTGGGACTTGTCTCAATTTAATACTTTGACGGCTAGCCTATGGGCTAGCGAATAGGCCATCATTGCCTAGGGATAGGGTTCATGCTTCAATTACACGTGCCTCATTACCTATAAATAGGAGGATTACCTCATTTGTGTGCTTTTTCGTTTCATCTTCCTTACACCATTCTGATCGCATCTCTGGCAACCTTAGACGACCGTTGACCACCGCAGTTCTTCTGCCGACCATCGTGCGTTTCAACACAAATTCCTATAATCATATCTCAAGTTCCTGGTAAGAGTTCTTTTCCGGATTTTTGTCTTAGTTTTTCAAGAATAGACATGCATACGGTTTAGGTTTTGACTTTAGACAATATATTAGGGTAGTTTTAGATGAGTCTTAAGTTGCTGTAATCGCTACTACGCTGCCTGTTTTGAACCCTAATTTGCGGTCGGCAACGACCTTGGTCGAAGCTCGACATAGACTTTGGGATTAGTGATGAGCATTTGTTCGTTGCGAACCCTACGTTTTTATGATTCCCGTCTGAGCGTTGATCGATCGTCTCGAGCGACGACCACTCGAGGGCTTTAGCCAAGGACCCCGTTCCCGGGCAGTTACACGCCCTTTCACTTGATAGGTTGTGGAAGGATGGATTTGATATTTTAATCGAATTCACTGACACCTTTCCTCTACTTTTCAGGTGAAATGCGTTTGTCGATCCCTACGACTTCTCCTCGGATGAAGACACATCGGAGGATTCAGGCTCTTTGGCCACTGTCCCATCCGACCCCATAAACTCTTCAGGGGACTCAGAAGCAACTAAAGTGGATGATGCGGCCACGATATCCGGAGGAGCAGCTGGTGCTCCCAAGGCCCAAGTAGAAGAGGAAAGGGTTCTTACGCCCGAGGAATGGGTCATGGAAGACCTGCTGGATAAAGTTTCATCCTACGCTCAGCCGCGCGAAGAACCACTATCTGTGGTGGGGAACCCTGCTCATTGGGTAGTGACATGTCCGAGCGATGATGACAGAATATTCCCATACTTTGGGGGGATGAAATTCTCTATGTACGAGTACGTTGTTTCAACTTTAGGGATCAGGCTGTCGTTCAACGATATGGTCTTCTCGGTGCTCGGTCACCTGGGAGTAGCGCCCTCGCAGCTGAATCCCAACTCTTATGCCTTTATGAGGGCATTCGAGTTGACGTGCATGCACCTTGGTGCCGAGGCTACCCTTCATATATTTTTCCTGTTGTTCTCTCTGCAACGCCAAGTGGGGCGAGGGAATGCTCGGAAGGGCTTCATCTCCTTCAAACAGCGGACCAAGATTTTCAAGGCACATTCGGAGTCCATCTGATCGTTCAAGATGGTAGCACAAGATCCATTAGAGGAAATAGATCGAGGACTGGGGGCAACAAAAAGTCCAACTTACATAAGTGCTAAGATGGACCCACAACTCAAGGTCGAAGTAGTCCAACGTTGTATGAGTACAAAGACTGTTTTGCATGGGACTATGACGAAATGCCTGGTTTAGACAAAAGCTTGGTCGAATTCAAGCTGCCAATATTGGAAGGGAAAAAACCAGTGAAACAGCTGCCAAGGCGCTTCGCACTAGAAATTCTGTCGAAAATAAAAGAAGAGGTCGAAAGACTTCTGAAATGCAAATTCATCTGCATGGCTGGGTATGTTGATTGGATTGCAAATATAGTTCCTGTAATTAAGAAAAATGGCAATTTAAGGGTATGCATTTATTTTTGAGACTTAAACTCAGCCACCCCAAAAGACGAATACCCTATGCCAGTAGCAGAAATGCTTATAGATTCGGCAGCGGACCATGAGTACCTAAGCATGTTAGTCATATACTCTGGTTACAATCAAATTTTTATTGTCAAAGAAGATGTTCCCAAGACAACATTTCATTGTCCTGAAGCGATTGGAAATTATGAATGGGTAGTAATGCCCTTTGGTCTTAAAAATGCTGGAGCAACTTATCAACATGCTATGAATTCAATTTTCCATGATTTTTTATCGTACCTGGAGATCAGGATCCAATGTGGTCGGCGTCGAACGCAGATAGGGCACGTTTGATGGTGGAGAAAAAGGGGTGTACCTACAAAGACACTCTGATGCTAAAGTCAGAAAGTGAGCAACGAGTAAGCAAGTACGAGATTTAGGGTAAAGATTTGAATACCTGACCCTCTTAAATGAGATGGTTTTTGTACTGGTCCAGATGGATGGCTATTGTCCCGTATTGTTGGGTGTGGACCGCGGATTCCGTAATAACCGCTAACGGTCAGGAACTAGTCGTTGGAGTGATATTTGTCTCGCTCGGCTTGGCCACTGGTCGGATGGAACCTGTGTAGAGCAAGGGACATGTTGAGCGGCCGTCAATGGGTTATTAGGCTGATTGGGCACGCGAGATTGCTTGGGCCCAAATCCGTAATTTGGGCCAGTGCGGAACAAGAGCCCCCCAAGTCGTTGTTTCTGGTCGAGGAAGCGATGACTTAAGGATGTCTGGCTGCTCGGAGATACCTGTATTGTTGATGGACTACCTTTTGATCAACGAACGGCCTTTCTTGGGAGATGAAGGGGGCTCGGCGGAAGGGCACCCCATCAGTCGGTCGGTGAAGAGGAAGAAGAAACGAAAAGGTGACGTGTCTTGGGACTTGTCTCAATTTAATACTTTGACGGCTAGCCTATGGGCTAGCGAATAGGCCATCATTGCCTAGGGATAGGGTTCATGCTTCAATTACACGTGCCTCATTACCTATAAATAGGAGGATTACCTCATTTGTGTGCTTTTTCGTTTCATCTTCCTTACACCATTCTGATCGCATCTCTGGCAACCTTAGACGACCGTTGACCACCGCAGTTCTTCTGCCGACCATCGTGCGTTTCAACACAAATTCCTATAATCATATCTCAAGTTCCTGGTAAGAGTTCTTTTCCGGATTTTTGTCTTAGTTTTTCAAGAATAGACATGCATACGGTTTAGGTTTTGACTTTAGACAATATATTAGGGTAGTTTTAGATGAGTCTTAAGTTGCTGTAATCGCTACTACGCTGCCTGTTTTGAACCCTAATTTGCGGTCGGCAACGACCTTGGTCGAAGCTCGACATAGACTTTGGGATTAGTGATGAGCATTTGTTCGTTGCGAACCCTACGTTTTTATGATTCCCGTCTGAGCGTTGATCGATCGTCTCGAGCGACGACCACTCGAGGGCTTTAGCCAAGGACCCCGTTCCCGGGCAGTTACACGCCCTTTCACTTGATAGGTTGTGGAAGGATGGATTTGATATTTTAATCGAATTCACTGACACCTTTCCTCTACTTTTCAGGTGAAATGCGTTTGTCGATCCCTACGACTTCTCCTCGGATGAAGACACATCGGAGGATTCAGGCTCTTTGGCCACTGTCCCATCCGACCCCATAAACTCTTCAGGGGACTCAGAAGCAACTAAAGTGGATGATGCGGCCACGATATCCGGAGGAGCAGCTGGTGCTCCCAAGGCCCCAGTAGAAGAGGAAAGGGTTCTTACGCCCGAGGAATGGGTCATGGAAGACCTGCTGGATAAAGTTTCATCCTACGCTCAGCCGCGCGAAGAACCACTATCTGTGGTGGGGAACCCTGCTCATTGGGTAGTGACATGTCCGAGCGATGATGACAGAATATTCCCATACTTTGGGGGGATGAAATTCTCTATGTACGAGTACGTTGTTTCAACTTTAGGGATCAGGCTGTCGTTCAACGATATGGTCTTCTCGGTGCTCGGTCACCTGGGAGTAGCGCCCTCGCAGCTGAATCCCAACTCTTATGCCTTTATGAGGGCATTCGAGTTGACGTGCATGCACCTTGGTGCCGAGGCTACCCTTCATATATTTTTCCTGTTGTTCTCTCTGCAACGCCAAGTGGGGCGAGGGAATGCTCGGAAGGGCTTCATCTCCTTCAAACAGCGGACCAAGATTTTCAAGGCACATTCGGAGTCCATCTGATCGTTCAATGGCGACTATTTCTTGATCAAACCAGCTAGTCGAGAATCTATAAGGTCGATCAGCTTCGTGAGGGTCGATACCGACGAGAACGATGTACCCAAGATGGACGCGCAGGGGCGTCAGATTCCCAGGAGGGTTTGGAGGTTTCCATTCTCATGGGATTACAGTCATTATGGGCGACCTGTGAGTGAGTTTGTTCAGATAAGGGATACTCCGAACGAGGATGACGCAGCCAACTTCGAGGAGTTTCGAAAGCTGGTGGCCTCTTTCACTCCGACCCCAATGCTCGACGGAGAGGGGAAAATAATGCTAGATTCTGATGGGGGAAGTCTGTAGAGCGTCCGCTGATCGACGTCACAGCTTTCTTAGCTTGTAAAAACGGGCAAGAAGTGTTCGAACTGTTTGGTACTTGCTTTGTTTTTTTTGTTTTTTTGTCCTGTGATTTTATGCTCGTAGCCGACCTAACCCAATTCTCTTTCCTCTATTTTGTAGTTTCTATGGTGAATCCTCTGGAAAAGATCCATGAGAAGTTGAGACCTAACAACAAGAGAAAAGTTAAAACTATCCAGACCCGAGTGGTGGGCAACGATACAAGCGGTTCTGGCTCGGGCCCGATCGCTCAAGGATCCCCGGGTGTAACCTCGGGTTCTCAACTCAAAAAGCATAAATCTGGAGTGACCGTTCTGGATTTGACGACCAACGCTCCTCCAAAACCCAGGCACGTGTTGCCTTCATGCTTCGTGAAATGTAACTTCTTTGAGGGTACGACCTTGGAGTTTGAACGGGCGGACTCACTGTTTGTTGAGCAGATGGATTGCCCTGCTCAGCGGTTGTCTGTGGCGTAGGATGACAATGTTGTCATACGGGTGTTATCCATGGCCTCGTTGCTGGCCGAGGGAAACCCCGGACAGGAGTGTGAGATTAACCGCCTGAAGTCCCTTCTGGCTGCTTCGGAAGGAAAAGTGAAGAAGGTTGTCGAGGATGCTGAGGCTACGGCCAAAGAGTTGACGACGCGGGCTGACATGATCACCAAGCTAGATGTGGACAAGAGGAAATCCGTCGAGCAGAACAAAAATTTGAAAGATGCTTTCTTTCCCAAGGAGGATAGGATGAAGACACCAAAGGTTTGATGACCAGGGCGCACTTCCTTGCCCGGCTGGATCAGGATCTGGAAGACCTGAGGGATACGACCAAGCTAAGCTTTCAAAATGTTGTGGATCAGATCAAGACTATCCATCCAGAGTTGGACCTTGATACTGATCGGATCGGTTACTTGTATAGGGTCAAGGACGGTCGTATTGTAGTCCCTAACAATATGATCGTTGACGACTCCCAGCCTGGTGAGCCCGGCCAATCAGTCCAGCCTAAAGCTCAACAACCTTAGAGTGAGGGCCAACCTGGTGTCCAGGAGGAGGAGGGTAATTAGTTTGGCCTGCGTGCCCAAATACATGTAATTTTATTGTTTTTGCTCGGGGACTTGGTCCCTGTTTTATGTAATTTTGAACAAGTCGGCCCTTCGGGGTCGCGATTTCTTAATGACTGTTTTCGGCCTGGGTGGTCGTTTTGTTATATTTGCAGTGTTTTTGTTTTCATATATAACTGCCCATCCGTCGGAGGAATTTTATTTTAAATGTATGATTTTGCTAAGTATTTTACGCTCGTATAATTGACCGGCACATGGAATATGATTTAGTGGTTGAATAAGGGGTAAATGCTCGTTAGGAAGTGTGATCTGTTGGTTAGGGGAACCGGTCAAATGTGTGGATGCTGGCTCCGGGACGGTATCCGGGTCAAGATCATGGCTCGGATTTCGTGGCTTGAACGTCCCATCGCGAGCTGGGGTTCTGCCTGGTCGTGGTACTTAGGCGACGTCGGACTCGTTTGAGTATTCATCCATGCAACAGTTACCTTCCTCTTTTTGAGGGGGTCCTATCGATCAAATGTTTTGGGCTACAATGCTTGTACCTAGGCATGCAGGTTTGGTCGGACCATCTGCTCCTAGTTTGAGAGTCGAGCAGGGTGACATTAATACTAGTTGTAGTATTGCTTGAGTTTCTCGGCGTTCCACGGTCGAACGAGCTCTTCCCCTTGAAGATTTTCTAAGTAATAGGCTCCATTTTTTGTCTTTGCTCGGACGCGATATGGGCCCTCCCAATTTGGTGCCAGCTTCCCTTCTCGGGAGTCTTTGTGATTGCTCCTCAAGACAAGACTCTCGACTTCGAATGCTCGCTTAATGACCTTGGTGTCATGTCGAGATGTTGTCTTTTATTTAAGTGTTGCTTCCCGAAGAGCAGCTTCCGATCGGATCTCTTCGACTAAGTCGAGCTCTTCTCTCAGCGTTTCAAAGTTGGTGTCTTGGTCCATAGGTGATTCTGTTCGCTTGGACGGTACGTGCATTTCTATGGGGATGACCACTTCAGTCCCATATGCTAGCCGGAATGGGGATTCCCCGGTCGTTGAATGAGGTGTGGTTCTGTATGCCCAAAGTACGTTGTGCAATTCTTCGACCCAGCATTTTTTGTACTCTTCCAACCATCGTTTCAGACCTCTTAAGATTACCCTGTTCGCAGCTTCTGCCTGCCCGTTAGTTTGAGGGTGCTCGACCGAGGCGAAGTGTTGTTTGGTTCCCACCGAGGTTACAAATCCTGGAAATGCTTGTCAATGAATTGGGTCCCATTATCTGTCACGATAGCGAGCGGCACTTCGAACCGGGCGAGGATGTTCCGCTTGAAGAAGCGTAGGATGATGACCGCAGTGATTTTGGCCAAGGCCTCTGCCTCTATCCATTTAGTGAAATAATCGATGCCCACGATGAGATACTTGTTTTGGCCAGTGTCGATGATGAAGGTTCCTAATATATCTAGCCCCCACCAGGAAAACGACCATGGGGAAGATAGTGATTTCGGCTCGGTAGGAGGTGCCACATGTACGTCACCATGTCGTTCGCATTTGTCACATTTTTGACGTGCTCCTTCGCGTCGTTCTGCATCATCGGCCAGTAGTATCCTGCTCGTAGGATTTTGCGGGCTAGCGATCGCCCACCTGGATGTTGTGCGTTGATTCCTTCGTGGACTTCTCTCAACACGTGTGGAATGTTTTCTTCCTCGACGCACTTGAGGAGTGGCATGGAGAAACCTCGACGTTACATTCTTCCCCCGACCATGGTATACGAGCATGACCTACGCCGCACGATGTTGGTCATTTTTGGGTCTGTCGGTAACTCGTCCTTGGTCAAGTAATTGAATGCTGGAGTCATCCAACAGTTAGCATCGCCCACGATGTTGACGTCTACCGGGGCTAAAGATTGCCCAATGCCAGGTCGAGGGAGTATCTCCTTGTATGACGGATTTGTTGCCCCCCTTCTTCTTGGTACTTGCTAGTTTGGACAAGATATCTGCTTGGGTATTGTTCTCGCGTGGGACTTGCCTGACTTCTACGGACGTGAATCGTTTTAGTTTCTCTTTGACCAAAGCTAAGTATTCAGTCATGTTGTCATTTTTGGCTTGAAAATCACCTCGCACTTGGTTGGCGACCAACTGGGAGTCTGTGCATATTACAATTTCCTCTGCCCCAAGGTCGTCTGCATGGCGCAAACCGGCCAGGAAGGCTTCGTATTCTGCTTGAATATTGGAAATGGGGAAAGACAAGGTTAAGGATACTTCGATGATGGTTCCTTCTTCGTTTTACAATATCACCCCGGCCCCACTGCCTGTCGAGCTAGACGCTCCGTCCACAAAGATGATCCACCTACATGGGGATGTTAAAGTCTACTCGGTAAAGGTAAGTTCTGCTACAAAGTCGGCCAAGGCTTGAGCCTTAAGGGTCTTCATTTCCTCGAACCTGATGTCGAACTCGGATAGTTCTAGCGACCACTTCAGCATCAGTCCGGCCATGTCCGGCCTTCCGTGCATCTGCTTGATGGGTTGGTCTGTCCTTACGACAATAGTATGGGCCAAGAAGTAGTGTCGTAGCCTTCTTGATGTGAAGAGGAGGGCCATCGCTACTTTTTCGATTTGCAGGTATCTAAGCTCAGGTCCATGCAAGGCCTTGCTCGTAAAGTAAATAGGCTTTTTCCCTTCGGGCAGTTCACGGATAAGGGTCGTGCTCACCGCCTCGTTTGCAATGGCGAGGTAGAGGTATAGCATTTCGCCTTTGTTAGGCCTGGAGAGTATTGGAGGCTCAGATAGTGCTTTTTTCAAGTGGGCCATGGCTTTCTCACATTCGTCCGTCCATTCGATAGTTGATTCTTTGCGAAGGAGTTTGTAGAATGGGAGCGTGTGCTGGGCGGACTTGGCCACAAACCGGGAGAGCGAAGCAAGCACTCTATTTAACGATTGTATAGATTTCTTAGAGTTTGGCGTGGGAATCTCTGTGAACGCCCAACATTTAACAGGGTTGGCTTTTATTCCCCGCTCGGTCATATAAAACCCGAGGAATTTGCCCGCTCAAACTCCAACGTGCATTTTTCAGGGTTGAAGCGCAACTTGTATTTTCGAGCTTGGTCGAATACCTTTCGTAAGTGGGAAGCGTGATCCGTCTCTTGCTGAGATTTAACAATCATGTCGTCCATATATACTTCGAGCATGTCTCTAATTTCTGCTCAGAAAACCTTATTCATCATGCGCTGATAAGTGGCGCCCGCGTTTTTTAGGCCGAAGGGCATAACGTTATAGTAGTACTTTCCTGATTCGGTCATGAAGGTCGTGTGCTTTTTATCGGTTACAGCCATGGGTATTTGATTGTATCCCGAATAGGCGTCCATAAATGATAGTAGTTTGAAACCGGCCGTTGTCGACCAGTTTGTCAATATTTGGCAGTGGATAAGCATTCTTCGGGAAAGCCCGGTTAAGTTCAGTATAGACAACACACATTCTCCACTTTCCATTAGATTTTTTCACAAGTACAACGTTAGACATCCAGGTTGTGTACCTGGCCTCCGTTACAAAGTTTGCCTCTATGAGGTCTTTTACAGCTTTTTCGGCCGCTTTAGCTTTTTCAGTCGACTGTTTCCTCCTCTGTTGGGAGACGGCTTTGTGAGTAGGATCAATGGAGAGATGGTAGCAGGCCACGTCTGGGTCAAGTCCGGGCATCTCCGCTACACTCCACGCGAACAGATCGGTATTCCCTTTCAGGAATGCCTCTAGTTGTTTCTTCTCCAGGTCTAGGAGATGGGCCCCGATCTTTACTCATATGTTCGGATATTCCCCCATATGGATCAGCTCGAACTCACCATCAGGGATTGGTCGGGCTACCGAAGTGGATGGCTGCTTGGAGCTTTCGGTTTCGTCTGGAAACCTGCAATCTAGGTCGATGGAGTCGACCCGAGAGAGAGGTATGGACACTTTTATGTTTCCGGAGGATGTTGAGGCGGAAGCTTTGGGCTGGTATGATATCGAGCTAAGGCCTTTAGAGGCTGCCTCGAAATAGCGACGGGCAGCTTCGACATCGCCGTACAGGGTGGCCACTCTCCCTGACGTCGTGTAGTACTTCATCTTCAGATGGAAAATTGATGGAATAGCTAGGAGATCGGCCAACGTTGGTCGACCGAGAATGCATTGGTACAGGGAAAGGCAATCGACGACCAGAAATTGGATGCGGATTGACCGGGCGGTTTCTGCGGCCCCAAAAGTTACTATGAGGTCGACATAACCCCATGGTCGAGATACTGCCTCGTTAAAACCCTATAGGTCGAATCCCACGTATGGAGTCTGATGAGTCTCATTCATCTGAAGTGTCGCGAACAGTTGCAAATACATGATATCGCACGAACTGCCCTGGTCGACTAGTATTCTATGAACGTCGAAATTGGCCATCTGGGCCCGAATGAGCAATGGGATGCTGGTGTTAGGTGCTCCCCCTAGTAGTTCCTCTTTGTAAAAGGAGATGGGCACTGAGTTGTCTCTGGGTGGGTCTAACGTAGCATTCAGGGCCGGTCCTTTTGCGATTAGTTGGTCGAACTTCCTCTTCACGGAACTGATCGTGATCTTGTTAAATCCTCCACCTGAAATCACCATTGCGGAGGGGAATGCTTCCCAGGGGCAATGGGAAGACAGATAACCCAGACTTTTCTGACGATCAGGAAGAAAGAAATCTTCAGGGCGATAGATGCTGAGAGCGACATGCATATTGGTGTATGTGGGCACCACCACCGCTTCCTCGACTTTTATGGTCTCTTGTGCCTCCGGCCTAGAGGTTTCATTGGATTTCGTGAATATTTTGAGGTGGCCGTCTTTTATGAGTAATTCGATTGCGTCTTTCAGATGGATTCAATCCTCAGTATTGTATCTGTGGCTTTTGTGGAACCTGCAGTACTTGGTTTTGTCAGTGCTCGGCTTGGTAGGCAGCTGCTTGGGAAAGCGAACCCCCACTTGCCGGAATTCTAAATTGGCGCACTCGGACAATATTTTCTCCCTCGAAACCAAGAGAGGAGTATACTCATGAAAGCGACCTACTGGTCCTTTTTGCTCCCGCGGTTCATGGGGGAGGTCTTCCTTTCTTTTGTCACCTTGCCGACGAGATGTCGAGGGTTCATCGGCTTTGGAAGGGTTGGCATCTTCTCTATGCTTGGCATCACGAACGGAGTTGGCCGCTTGCTTCTCTTCGTACTGGATGTATACTTGAGCCTTCAGGAGGAAAGCGTCCAGAGTGGCGGGAGTCTAGATGCCCACTACTCAGTGGAAGTCGGTGGACAGGCGTAGCCCGCGCTCCAGCAAATACTTTTTCATGTCGTCCATGGTCGAGACCTGGACAACTTCTTTGTTGAACCTTTCGACATAGGTTCTAAGAGGCTCATCTTTGCCTGGATAATGGCTTCGAGCGATGCCTCTGTCTTGGGATGGTGTCGGGAAGCGGTGAAATGACTGGAGAAAGTTCGATCGAGTTTTCTCCAAGAGGTGATGGATTTGGGCTCAAGACTCTTGTACCAAGTCATTGGCCCTTTCCTTAAGGTGGTCGGAAAGAGACGGCACTTGATTGCTCCTCGTACGCCCCTATAGTCAAGCAGGGCGTCGATGTTTTCGATATGTTCATCGGGGTTCATCGTTCCGTCATACGACCCAAGTGGTGGAGGCTTCTCGAGCCCTCTCGGTAGCTTGGTATCCATAATCTCATAGGAGAAGGGGCCTCTGATATCGTTCTCATCACTAGACATGAACGAAGGGGATCTTGAACGGCGCTTTCTGTTCCGTTTCGGGGACGGAGAGTTCGACAAGTTCTTTCTTGATCGTCTTGGAGATGGTGATCGGGATCGTCGCCTTTTCTGGGGAGGAGAGCGTTGATCATCATCATGCGGACCTTGACAAGTCTTGGTCAGTACAGGGGAGCGACGTCTTCGATGAGGTGATCGATCTTGATCCCTGATAGAAGATTCTTCACGGTGGCTTTTATCCTTCTTTTTATGGGGGGATGGGTTGTATTGTCCCCGATGCCCTTTTGGAGATCGAGATGATCGGCGATCGGCTTCTTCGATGCGGGAAATTTTCTCGCTGTGTGCAAGGAGCAGGAGGTTGGTCTAGTTGAGCGTTTCAACCAGCGCGGCAAAGTCTGACCCGACGGGCGCGGCCATAGAAGGAATGACCTTTGGTTGACTCTCGAGCGGTTGGTCGCGCTCGGGAGAAGGTGAAGCAGTTTTTCTGTCCTGACGATCTTGGACAGTTTCTTCATGTGAGGGGGTGACTAGGTTGCTCCCCCGCTGGGTAAGGAGAACACCATCAGTAGTTCGGGCTTCGCACGGGACGTCGCGAGTGGCCATGGATCATTTTAGAGAGAAAACTTTGGTTCTTGAGAATCTTTGAGGAAGAAGAACGGGGAAGTTAGTTTCCCACAGACGGCGCCACCTGATCGTACCTGGAGATCAGGATTCGATGTGGCCGGCGTCGAACGCGGATAGGGCACGGTTGATGGTGGAGAAAAAGGGGTGTACCTGCAAAGGCACTCCGATGCTAAAGTCAGAGAGTGAGCAACGAGTGAGCAAGTATGAGATATAGGGTAAAGATTTGAATACCTGACCCTCTCAAATGAGAGGGTTTTTGTACTGGTCCAGGTGGATGGCTATTGGCCTGTATTGTTGGGCATGGACTGCGGATTCCGTAATAACCGCTAACAGTCATGAACTAGCCATTAGAGCGATATTTGCCTCGCTCGGCTTGCCCACTAGTCGGATGGCACCTGTGTCGAGCAAGGGACATGTCGAGCGGCCGTCAATGGGTTATTGGGCCGATTGGGTACACGAGATTGCTTGGGCCCAAATCCATAATGTGGGCCAGTCCGGAACTATTTTATTGAGACTTTCATGCAAATTTACATTGATTATATTGTGATTAAGTCTGTTTCAGGAAAGATTCATATAGACCATCTTCCACAGTCCTTTGAAAGGATGAGGAAGTTTGGTTTAAAGATGAACCCCCTAAAGTGTGCTTTTAGCGTGCAGGCAGGTGATTTCTTAGGCTTTGTGGTCCACAAGAAGGGGATCGAAATAAATGAAAACAAAGTGAAGGCCATAATGGAGGCGAAAGTGCCATCAACGAAGAAGGGATTGCAATCTCTGCTAGGGAAAATCAACTTCCTTAGGAGATTTATCTCCAACCTTAGTGGAAAAACGCATGCCTTCTCACCTCTACTTCGACTGAATAAGGAATACTTTTCTTGGGGGCAAGAACAACATGCCGCATTCGACAAAATAAAAGAATACTTGTCCAGTCCTCCTAATTTGATGTCTCTGTGTTGAAGGAAACTATGAGGTTGTATATTTCGGCGTCAGATAAAACACTAGGAAGCATGATGTGTCAAGAAGATGAGAATGGTGTCGAAAGGGCCATTTACTACCACAGCAGAGTCCTGAACGATGCCGAAACTAGATACAGTGCTACAGAAAAATTGTGTTTATGTGTATATTTTTCTTGTATGAAGTTAAAGCACTATATCAAACCTGTTGATGTATATATTTCTTCCCATTTCGATGTAATAAAATATATGTTGTCAAAGTCTATTTTACATAGTAGAATTGGAAAGTGGGCCATGACATTAACTAAATATTCCTTGAAAATACTTGCCTTTAAAGGTTGTAAAGGGACAAGTGGTTGTTGATTTCATAGAAGACCACTCAATAGACGAAAATGGAGTGGAATATGTTGAAGTAGAATCTTGGAAGCTATATTTCGACGGTTCCAGTCATAAGAATGGAACAGGTGTTGGAACACTGATAATTTCTCCTAACAAAATTTTAACAAAATTCAAGTATAAAGTCGAAGGGCTATGTTCTAATAACAAAGAAGAATATGAAGCTTTGATTGTTGGACTTGAAATTTTGTTAGAATTGGGGGCAACAAGAGTCGAAATCATGGGTGACTCTGAATTGGTGGTAAAACAATTTACCAGAGAATACAAATGCGTCAAAGAGAATTTGATCATGTACTTCGTAATAGCCAACAAACTCCTTAAAAGGTTCGACAACATGGCCATCAAGCATGTACCCAGGTTGGAGAACCAAGAAGCAAATGACTTAGCTCAAATTGCATCTGGGTATAAGGTGTCGAAAGAGAAGTTAGAAAAGGCTATTGAAGTCAAAGGAAGGGTCGTATCCACCATGTTGTCTCCATCAGATTTGGAAACGATAAGGTTGGGATATGGTGACGAAGAAAATTTTGAAATTTTCAATGTAGATGATTCAAGAGTAGAAGATTGGAGAAAACCCATCAAGGATTATCTACAAAACCCAAATATGAAGGTCGAAAGGAAAGTTAAGTATAGAGCTTTGAGTTATATGTTTTTTGGGAATGAAATTTTCAAAAAGACTTCAGAGGGAGTTTTGTTGAAATGCTTGGGCGAAGAAGAAGCTTACATAGTTGTGTCAGATGTACATAGTGAGGCTTGTGGTGCACACCAAGAAGGACAAAAAATGAAGTGGTTACTATTCCGACAAGGAATGTATTGGCCAACAATGTTGAAATACTTCGTCAACTTCGCCAAGGGATGCCAAGAATGCCATTTGCATGTAGGCATACCACACGTCCCTGCAAGTGAGTTGCATTCGATTGTGAAGCCTTGGCCATTCAGAGGTTGGGCTTTAGACCTAATTGGCGAAATTCGACCAGCTTCTTCAAAACAGCAGAAGTACATCCTAGTTGGAATTGATGATTTCACCAAGTGGATCGAAGCTCTACCTATGGTAAATATGGATCAAGAAGTAGTGATCAAATTTATTCAAAAGTATATAATTTATAGATTTGGAATTCCAAAAACAATAACTGCAGATCAAGGATCTGTATTCACTGGAAAAAATATGCAATTGTTTGCAAAAGAAGTAGGATTTAAACTCCTTACTTCGACACCTTACTATGCTCAGGAAAATGGTCAAGTTGAAGCAGCTAATAAAGTTGTAATTAATTTGATCAAAAATCACGTGGGCAAGAAACCCAGAAATTGGCACAAAATTTGGATCAAGCTTTATGGGCTTGTCGAACGTCTCCTAAAGAAGCTACCAACTCTACTCCATTTAGATTAACTTATGGTCATGATGCAGTTCTACCAGTCAAAATTTATTTACAATCAGTTTGAATTCAGAGGCATCATGAAATCCCATCAAACATATATTGGAATATGATGATGGACGAATTAGTTGATTTAGACGAAGAGAGGTTGCGTGCACTGGATTTGGTACAGAGGCAAAAGAAAAGAGTCGGAAAGTTTTATAACAAGAAAGTAAAATGCAAAACTTTTTTAGTTGGTGACTTAGTATGGAAGGTGATCCTCCCTATGGATCGAAAGATAAATTAATGGGAAAATGGTCTCCTAAGTGGGAGGGATCTTTCCAAATTTTGAAAACTTTTTCGAATGGCGCATTTGAAATTGAAGAAATAGGAAAGGATATGAGAATCCTAAAGATAAATGGAAAGTATTTGAAAAAATACAAACCAACACTACAAGAAGTTGAAATAAGCGCTAAATAGCTTCATATAACATAAAAATAATGGTGCTTCTTCGCCAGGAAAAATGGTATTAACGTCATTACAAAAGAAAATAACATAAAGTTGCTAAGAGATAAATAAAGCAAAAAACTACTCCTACTACAATTGAATATTGTCAAAAGATTTCTTCAACTCATCAAACTTCATCTTCTGAATTTGGAGTCGACGTTCACAAAAGCTCTTGTTGGTCGAAAAGGTCTCAATTTCTTGGGTAAGTAGTTGAGCCCTTTCAGCATGATGAACCCCCACCTTTAGCTCTTCGTTGATCTCCTTCTTATTAGGCTTCTGAAGAGTTTCTTTGAGTTTCTTCTCCTATGATATTTTCTTTTGAAGTTCAGCCATCTCCTTCTCCCATTTCTGAATGTTGTCGTCGCATTCGACAATCTCTTTGGCATAAGCCTCAGAAAGCTGTTACAACTCTGTGATTTTGTTGGTCGAAGCAGTTGTAGCATCCCATTCAGCAAGTTGGGTTTCAGAATTTTTGGAAATTTGTTTTGCAAAGCCCTTAAGACGATTCAGGTCAGCGCTCACCATGTCGACCAGAGTAGTCAGGTCCATAATGAATTTGCTCACTTCAGTAGGAGACTCCAAGACGTTGACTTGTTTTAGGATCTTCTTCAAATCGAAGCAGACAGTTGAATTAGCATATAAAACGTTGAACAAGTCCACATCACGAATCTTCGTCTTGATCTAAGCCAAGATAGTTTCAAGAGAATGTGCATTGGAAGTGGCTCCGGAAGTAGTGAAGCACTTTGAGAGGAGTCTTGGAAGTTGAAATGGGTACTGAGTACAACTTTGAGGTACTCCAAAGGTTTTTGCACTTTAAGATTCTCAATCTCTTCACGAGAAAGATTTGTCGAACCAGTTGACCCTCCTTTCTATGAGTCAGGATTTGGTTGGCTTGGTTGCCCTTGGTGTGACCCAATGTTTTCATCCTTCGACTTGTCATCATCACCACCAGTTACTTCTTTTTTGATATTATCACCTTCGACCTCAACGTCAGCTTTCAGGTCTTCACTTTGTTGATGAGCATCTGCATTTAGAGGAGAATAAAGGGAGTGGTCATTAGAGTATTAAGGAGAATCAGGCGATGGTGGTTCTTCCGCCTATGGTCCTTTGTTAGATTTTGAGGAGAAGAGGGTGTGGACTAGCAGCTTGATGTATTGGAACATCTTGTTCTGTTCTCTTCTTTTCAGGAGTGTTATCGAAATTGACCTGCAAATATCCCCAAATTAAAAAATTAAAAAATACATTAAGAAGATAAAGGTTAAACAGTCGAAACAAGAATTTACATGAGGAATCTTAGTGTGAAAACTGGAGTTCCCACTCTCTGCGTCCCTTATTTGCGTGTTTGCAACTGGACTTGGTGGATGGGTTTCTTTCACTACTTTGGCTTTGAACATTTGAGTAGGAGCTTTTGTAGGTTTCTTCTTTTTTGGAGGTTGACTTGGTTCTGGTGATTCATAACCAGATTCTTCGCTAGGAATCTTTTCTTCTGGTTGTTTTCTTTTGGGCGTAGGTGTGGTTTTCGACTTACCTGGATGTAGGAGTAAAGATAATTCAGTTTTAAAAGTGAAAAGTAGGTTGATCTAAGAGAAGAGGATTGGTACCTTGGTTGAAGTCTTCTTGGTGGTGACGGTGGATCTTCTTCCATTATATCAGAAATGCTTTTGACAGCAGCTTTCTTAGGTTGCACTTTTGTGGCTGAAGAAAATAAAATAAAATCAGAAATAAATACAACAAAAAAGACAAGTTTAGAATATCGAAATAAGGATAATGTTTTCGTTAAAACACCTTCAAGAATGGGAGTTTCCACGTGAACATGTTCTATTCTAATATGAAAGTGTCTTTTGTAATCATCCAGAGTGAACTTAGTCGGAACCACCCGTTCAGCAAGTTTTTTCGATTGTTGTCGAAGGATTTTCAAAGAGTCCCCACAAACAAACCAATCTGGAAATGGAGGGCTCAATGCCACGCCAAAGTCAGCAGAAGGAAGAGGGGGAAACCTTGGTGGATAAAGATTGAAATCCAGTTCATATCATTGTTCTAGTTGAACATACGAAGGCAATTTAAATTTATCCAATCTTTCTGTCAACTTATGTTTTAAAGTCACTGCTGCTTCGCTTATGGTTCGACTAAGTTCCTCTGGCCTATAGATGGTTTCAAAATATTTTTGAAACTTTTATACTTCTTTAATATGTTGTCCTTTACCTTTTTTTGTTCGATCCTGCACAAGAGTAAATGCATCTGTCAGGTGAATTGTGAATGCTTTTACATCATAGAATTTGGTGCGGTATTACTCCCTCCACCAAACATCAAATTCATGGGTACAAAGAAAAGAAGGTCGAAAAACCACTGGGCAGATATCAACAGAACCGTCAAAATATTTCTATGCCAGTTGGAGGCTTTGTTCTTCGGAATGGTAGGAGTTGTAGAAGAGGATGGAGCCTTTCTTTGGAAAGATGGATTTTGGTTTCGGTTGGATCAATCCAAATTGTCTAGCAACTAAGTTAGGTTGATAAACGATTGAAGCAATTTTGGTATTTGTTACATTCTGGTGAGAGAGAAGGAGCCTAGGGACCAGGAATGATTCCCAAATGTCGATGAATTTATGTTCCTCCTCCTCCAAGTCAAAGAGAGATTGTGTGGTGAACCATTCAGGACCAATTATTCTGTTGACGAAAGGTACCATGGAAGGAGTAAAGTTATACCTCTTGGAAAACATCATGACATAACTTGTGAAAGCTTGTCGAAGACTGAGCCCTTCATCAGATGGTGTCAGTTGTGCTAGCCTAGGCCATTCGACAGTCCTATCTTTTACTTCTTCTTCATCCACCACATTCTTGATAGGAATAGAAGTTTCAAAAGTGGCATTAAGCCACAATTGTAATAGCCAAAAGGGTCCTGATATGCTAAGTTTCCCTTTGTCAGTGGTAGTTTTCAGAAAGTCTACCCTTTTGCTCAAGGACTCATACAAGTTTGCCAGGATCATCTCGCCCAGGCATAATCTGATTCCATCTTCGAGTTGATTAGCTATGGTGACGATTTTTTTTTTGCCACTTGTAAAGAGCGGGAGCAGAAGACGTACTTCGACAGCCACAGAGTTAGGAAGGCTATGTGCTCTTCTTTAGACACTATATCAGTCGTCTTATCATGGTAGTGGTTGATGAAGACGGAGTAAGAGGCTTTACTGGTGTCGAAACCAATGGAGTCATGGTTGTGAACAGTAGGGTCGAAGTTCCATCCTAGAGGACTAAGTCCACATATTGCTACGAGGTCGAAAAGGGTTGGCGTGACCATTCCACAAGGGAGGTGGAAATTTTTATAAGTGATATACCAGAAAAAGAGAGAAGCTAAAATCATGTTGGGACAGTAGCTAGGTCCTATTTTCGACATCTGGATTAAGTCAAAATTTCCTACCTCTTTCCAAAAGGGTTCCATGACTTTTTTAATCTTTGTTAACCAAGCAAGATAGTTAGAGGGATCTTTCGCCATGGGATTGGTTCTAAAGATCCTAGCATTGTTTAGATGAAGCAAATTCAGACCTTCATCAGTGGTCGAATTTGAACCTCCAGTTGGTTATTCAGTTTGTTTGGGTTTAACCACAACCTCTATGGGTTTTAGGCGTTGGTACGAAGGAAAATATTCTTTTAACCTATTTGAGTTAATGTCTGGGTTGGGAAGAGGTCCTAAGATAGAATGACAAGTACCCGAAACTAGTATAGGAATTAATACCTGAGACTTGTAAATGCTAGCCTTTTCCTTTTCCTTGGGAGGCTCTAGAATGTATTGTTGATTTCCAACAATGTTAGGCCCGTTCAGCCTGTGTGCATATGGGAGTGAAGTGGAGCTCTTGGTCTTTTTGCTGTTTGAAGATTTGACAGAGGCCATTGTTGCCTGGAAAGAAGTTGTCTTTGCAGTTAGAAGGACTTATTTTTTCTTAGAGAAGAAGAAGATTGCGTAAAGGGTTTGAAGGAGGAGATGAATTGGTATTTATAGACAAAAAGAATTGAAACTGTTAAGTTTATACTGAATCATCCTAAAGAAAGTGGGGTTTATGGCAGTTGGAAAGTCTATGATTTCCTAGATTTTAAGGGATGATGGAGTAGTTGTCAGAAACGTGGGTTGAGTTGACATTTCTGAGAAAAGATATGATGATGAAGATTTCTGGGGATTTGGGGTATCCAGTCTTGGAAATGACGAAAATGATAAAGATGATATGGTATCAAAATAATTCTCGATAACAAATGACTTTTTCTCCAAAAGTAGTCGAAAAACCTTTGCTGGGGGCAGTTTGTAGATAAGGATTTTCGATGCCATGAAATTAAAGTCCGAAACAACATTTCAATCAGAGAAGAAAATGTTCTCAAGAGTTGATTTCGACTAAAGAAATTTGAAGATTGTTTTCGACACTTTTGACAAAGATAGAAAATGATGGTTTTCGATGAGTTCGACAACTTTGAGAGGACGTGTTGCTTCGACGTAGAAGTTGAAATTTAAAATTCAAAGATGAAAGACGTTTGGCAGAAGGACGCGTGGAAGCATTTGATAGAAAGAAGACATGCCGAAGGCCAAGTGTTGTAATCGTAGGATTTATCCGTTAAGGGCAGTTATTTAGTTTGTGTATAAATAGGGCAATTCTTGTCAAAATTGTGTGTGTGAAAATATTGTACAAATTCATGTGATATACTCAAAGTAACCGTGTGAGAGAAAAGAGTTTAACTTTTGAAAAAATGTACGTGTGAACACCAATTCTACATTTATCAAGTTTTATGAAAGTTCAAGTTCATTTATATTTCTACATTCTGCCAGTTTATTTTCGCTTAGAAATCTTTTACATTTTTTCAGTCGATTTACTTTGTACTTTCCAGAGTTTTTATTTCTATTATGTTTTAGTCAAACACTTTTTACTTCTTCTTTTAATCATATAAACATATACAGAACCTTATGAATAATAGGAATCATGAGATTGTTAAGATCATTATACTGTCGACCAAAACTCGCACATATGTCCTAGGACTTGTATGGTTGATCTTGCAAGTAAACTAATTTAAACGTAAATTAGAAACCAACGATTGTTCGTAAAATTCGACAACAAACACTCCCACACTTCATTTCTCTTGAACTGCTCTAACTCTTCTTGCATAGCATTGATCCAAAATTCACCAGTCAATGCTTCTTTGAAATTTTTAGGTTCAATCTTGGATACAAAACAAGAGTTAGAGATAACTTCCCTTGATCTGGTTACAACTCCACTGTTGGGATCTCCTATAATAAGATCTTTAGGATGATCCTTCTGGATCTTGATTGAAGGTGCTTTGTTTGTCGGTTCTGGTTCAGATATTGTGATAGCTGAATTTTGATCATCTTCTTTATCAGTAACCTCAACTGGAGTATCATAGAATGTTCTAACATCATATATGACGTCACGTTCTTTGAAAAGATCATCAATAACCACATTTATGGATTCCATCATGACTCTGGTTCTAGAGTTGAAGACTTTATAGGCTCTATTATTAGTTGAGTAGCCCAAGAATATGCCTTCATCACTTTTGGGATCCATTTTTCTCCTTTGTTCTCTATCTGCCAGAATATAACACTTACTTCCAAATACATAAAAGTATTTGACATTTGGCTTCCTTCCCTTCCGGAGTTCATAGAGAGTAGTGGGAGTTCCTTTTCTTAGAGTGACTCTATTATGAACATAACAAGCAGTATTTATAGCTTCATCCCAAAAATACAGAGGAAGTTTCTTGGCATGAATCATGGCTCTGGCTGATTCCCGAATGGTTCTGTTCTTTCTTTCCACAACTCCATTTTGCCAAGGAGTAATAGGAGAAGAAAATTTGTGGCTGATTCCTTCAGATGAGCGGAATTCAGAGAATTTTTTATTCTCAAATTCCTTCCCATGATCACTTCTAATTCTTATGACACAAATTTCCTTTTCCCTCTGAATTCTTTGACAAAGATCCTTGAACACATCAAACATATCAAATTTCTCTCTGACAAAATTTATCCAAGTAAACCTTGAGTAGTCATCCACCACCACATATGCATACCTTATTCCACCCATACTTTCAATTTGCATAGGACCTATCAAGTCCATGTGTAATAACTCTAATACCTTTGATGTAGTAAGATGTCGAACCTTCGGATGTGACATCTTGGTTTTCTTGCCTACATGACATTCACCATATACCTTACCTTCATCAATCTGAAGCTTATGGATTCATCTTACAGCTTCCAAAGTTATAACTCTTTTCATTCCTCTAAGATGAAGATGAGTCATCTTTTGATGCCATAATTTCACTTCATCTTCTTTGGATAGAGAGCAAACAGACGTATAGCTGGTATCTTGATTTACCCAGAGATAAAAATTATCTCTAGACCTGACTCCCTTCATGACCACTGCATTCTCTTCATTTGTGACAGTGCATTCTGATTTGGTGAAGTTAACACTGAATCCTTGATCATACAGCTGACTTATGCTGATGAGGTTAACAGTTAATCCTTTCACCAGTAGAACATTATCAAGGTTTGGAACGCCTGAGCATACAAGTTTTCCTACTCCTTTGATTTCAACTTTAGCTCCATCACCAAAAGTAACATAACTTGTGGAATATGGTTTGATGACAACCACCAATTTTTTTATTCCAGTCATGTGCTTATAACATCCACTATCGAAATACCAATCCTCTTTAGTTGATACTTTAAGAGAAGTATGAGTTATCAATGCAACAGGCTTAGGGACCCATTGTTGTTTCTTGATGACAATGTTTTGCTCAGGTTTGGGTTGTGGATTTTGAGCAGGGTAATAATGAAGTCTGAAACAAAAAGATTTTATGTGACCAAACCTCCCACAGTAGTGACACCTCCATCTTTGATATCTTCTCCTTTGATGAGAAGATATTCTTGTTTCATAATGTTGAGACACTAATTTCGACATCTGGTTTAAAACATCATTCTTGGGCTCAGGTTTGCTGCTCCTGAAGAACTCATTTTTAGAGCCATTAAATCCTATCCCAGATAGGTCTTTTGCACTTATTCTTCTCTGAAGGATCTCATCAAGTTTTTCAGATCCATTGTTCAGCATTCTGATGGACTTTGTCATTTGATCAAGATGGGAGTTTAGTAAGGAAACTTCATCACTCAGAAGAGATATAGTTGACAAATTCTCTCTCTTTTCAGCCTCCAAAGTTGTTATGATTTCTTTATGTTTCTCTCCTTCTTGTACCATTTGTGCACATCTCATGCAGAGCTTTTGATATGTATCAGTAAATTCATCAAATTTTAGCTTATCTTCATTGGAGTCTTCATCAGATACACATGTCCCTGTCAACACAGTGATATGTTTAGTTGATTCTTCTTCAAGGTCACTCTCAGAGTCTCCATCAGACCATGTTGCAGATAAGCCTTTATGTTGTCCCTTAAGATAGGTAGGACATTCAGCTCTAATATGGCCAAAACCATCAAACCCATGGCATTTAACTCTTCTGCTTTGGCTTGACTTTTCTTCAGACTTTGTCCTTGACTCATTTGATCTGCTAATGTCAGATGAAGTGTTCTTGACATTTGGTTTTGAGCTAGTATTCAGTATTTTCATGACCCTGTTGAATTGCCTTCCCATTATGGCAACAACTTCCTTCAAACTTTCACCATTCTTCTCTACGTATCTTTCTACTTCTTCCTCAGTATTTGACACAAGAGCTATGCTTTTATTCTTTTTTTCAGGCACATCACTGGATCCCATTTCAAATGTTTGAAGAGATCCAATCAGGTCTTCAACCTTCATGTTACATATGTCTTTTACTTCTTCTATAGTAGTCACCTTCATAGCAAATCTCTTGGGAAGAGATCTGAGAATCTTCCTCACAAGCTTTTCATCAGAATTTTTTTTCTCCTAAGGCTCCTGAAGCATTAGCAATGTCAAGAATATTCATGTGAAAATTATGAACAGTCTCATCCTCTTTCATTCTCATATTTCAAACTTAGTAGTAAGTGTCGCTCCCGGGATTTTCATCCTAGTAAAAACGCGAAAGTGGCGCGGAAAAGGTAGAGTCGCCAGCCAGACATTTTTATCCTGAAGGAACGGGAAAGGTAATGCTGCACAAACCTGAGGAAGAAGGAAAGGACAAGGTCCTGCGAACCAAAGATCTGGGTTCGGGAGTCGGTTACGACCTGGGAAGGTATTAGCACCCCAGATCGTCCTCCGTACCCGACATGATCCACGCTTGCTTGTTTGTTTCAAAGGGTGAGAAAGAATATAACTGTTGTTGAACAAAAGAACTGCTAACTGGAATGAGAAAAGGGGATTGGAAAAAGGGAATAAAAAGAGAATGGGGAAAATGTAGGGAAAATAAAGAATGTGCTCGAATGGGCCCTACCCCACTGCCTACGTACATCATCGGGATAATGAGGATCAGAGTCGACGTAGTTCGCCTAACTAAGGCGGGAACTATTTGTTTGTGGTTTTTATAGCTGGAACTACGCATGTCTATGCTCAGGTGTTGCAGGCTCGTCTGGTACGAGTGCGTTTACCGTCTTGCATGCGAGACAAGTCGGCGCAAGTTCGCGTTCAGAATGAATGAGATGAGAAAGAGAAGTTCCCGCAGGATAGTCGCTTATTCTTTGCTTTTTTTTGTCTTTTATGAGAAATGTTTTGAATTTGTTTGTGAACATTCCCATACTAAGACCTATCCATCGTGGTAAATACTTACACCTCGCCCCGAAACAGGACGCGTATAAGCACTCCGCAACAAAGTCTCATGGCGTATAAGAACGTTCAATTTTTATTAAGTGTTTTATTATTTTTCTTTATGAGATGAGAAAGAAAGACTCAAGTTGCAAAAGGTAAAAACTAAGGGACTAAGACTCAATCCTAATTTTAGTTATTTATTCAAAGGTGGTCCTAATGGTTTATGTGGTTTTCTAAGCCTAATGAATGAAAGGGAACTAGAAAACTACTAGAATTCAACTTACTTCCTAAGGAAGTTAAGTTGATTCTAAGAACAATGGGGAAGCCTATACAAGTGAGAAGTTCAAATAGTAAGGCAAAAGCATTAAAATTGAAATAAGAAATAAATTCTAAGAAATGCATATTAAGGCCTAAAACTAAAAGTAAGGTTAAACTTCACCTAAACTTATTCATTAGAAATTCTAAGCCTGAGTCCTAAAAATAAGGGAATTACCTAATATTATCATTCTAAAAATCAGTAATTAAACTATACTAAGCCTAATTAAACTAGTCCTTAATGAACCATAATATCCTAAACTAAACTAAATGGATTTATCATGTAAAAATGGCCTAAAGATTAATACACTAAAAATATTAAAAATCATGGAAAAATATGAAATTAATTCTCTAAGGTCCTAAACCTGACTATAGCATTGTGCTAAAAAATATCCTAAAAATTCAAAAGTTAACTATGCTTAAAAGTCACTTAAATCCACCTAAGAATTAACTACAATTTTTCTAGAATTAAGCTACCAAAACAGTGGATAAAATGGCCTAAAAATCTACCAAAAAATATTCTAACTTCTATTACCAGTCCTCTAATCATAGCAAAAAGAATAGGCTAAAAATCCTACAGGAAGTGGGAGAAATAAAATGAACAAAATTATGTGCAATTAAAGGAATTCAATAAAATGCTAATTACATGAAAAATCGAAATTAAATCAAAAATAGCTAAAATCCAGAAAATAAAATTGTCATAAATTTTTAAAATGAATTATAAGCCTACTGGAATTTTTGTAGAATTTTATTATGATTTTTCCTATTTTTTATTGATTTATTTCTAACCTATACTAAAACAAAAATAAAATCTAAAAGAAATAGAGGAAGGGGTGCAAATAGAAGTTTTTTTCTAGTTAAAATCCCAAATGGGCTTATACATGGGGGTGTGGGAAGCAGATTACTAAGGCCCATTTACGCTAGGTCCTTGAGGGTGTATATGGAGGAATTCGGTCAACAACTTGACTTTAACAAAGACCCTTTGATCTAGATTTTCTATTGGTATTCAAATCATGTGGATCTATAGCGCAGGAACATGGGAACCTAAGGTGGATGACACACACACAAACCACCGCCAGAAGGGCCAACCGGACGGTGACACGTGTCACCACCGGTGTGGCTGGGAATCACCAAAATATCCAATCTTATCTCTTGGAATTGAAAAGATTAATTGATCAGGATTCAATGCACTTAATTGTTCTTAAATACTTTTTTTTTTAATTTCATAACAATTTCTTAATCCCTCATAAGTATCATATTAATATAACTTAATAAATCAAAACAAATAAAAAATATAAACACTGCAAGAACAACCTAACGAAAACCCTAAGTCCCTCTCCATCTCTTTCACGCCGCCGCACCTCCTTCTCCACCCTCCTCTTTCTTCTTCTTCTTTCACGCTGCCGCCCTCAACTTCTTTCCCCTTCGCCTCCTTCCTTCCACCATCACCGTCTTCTTCTCTTTTCTTTCTAATTCGCCACCATCATCAATCTCCTTCGTCATTCTCTTATTCCTTATGTCGTCATCAACCTCCCAAATGCGAACCCTAAAAAACAAAACCTACATTGCCTCCTTCCATGCTCTATGATCTATACATAACTATAACCTCATCCCTTCGCCGATCCGAAACAAAATCTCTGAAAACAAAAAAGAAAATGCAACCACGCAGATGCGCCCTAGAACAACGAAACTTTAATTAAGCAACAAGAAGCTACGTCTAAAGAACGTCCAGATTCGCACCTGGAAATGCAGAAATATGAATGGTGCTTATGAGCGATTGAGAGTTACGCTTGATGGAGGGCAGTGGCGATGATATGTGATGCTTCAGGTAAACATCTTGACTCAGTATTGTGCGTTCTTAAACCTCTATTCCTTCACCTCTTTTTCATTGAATTGTGAACTGCTTCTCGTCGTTCGTTACAATCTGAAACTGTTTTGCGATGTGACTGAATCGATCCGGTGAATCGATGTTGTTGTGACTGACGATGTTCTGGAATTTGTTACAGGTCATTGCTGAAGAGGATAAGGCACAATGATGATGTGATGACGCGTTGCTATCAGTTTTGAACAATTATTTCGTGTTGCGAAGTGCTGATGTTGAAGATTTAATTGAAGAAATACTAGTGAAGATTCATCAAGATTGAAGGTGATGTGTGAAGGTTGATAAGGAAGTGGATTGAGTTGTACGAAGATTGATCGTTACAGAGAGTTATGAGTTTGTTAAAGGTGATGATTTCATAAGAGTCATGGAGTTTGTGATTGATGGAGATTGAAAATGTTTGTGGTGAAGAAGAAGATTGATATGGAGAAATTGTGGAAGCTGGAGAATTGAAAAAGAAGAAGATTGGAGAATTGAAGAAGAAGAGGGATGTGAGAAAAGATTGAAGATCCAGGAATCGAAAAATTGGAGAGGAGAAGTTGTGAAAGAAAAAATGGATTGAAGAGAAAGGGTCCAGATTTATAGAAGATAGGTCCAGCTTTTGTGGATAATCTCAGGTGAGCTTTCTAGAAGAAAATTTGTTATGAAGTTTGTTACAATTTTGTTATGATTTTCCGATTTTCTGTTTGTGAAATTTCCTCTTATCCTTTCTTTTTCTATGCTAGAACTCTTATGTGAAGATTTTTCTGATTTTTTGTTATAATAGTTTGTTAGTGCGGATTAAAAAGGAGTTTTTGTGTAATGCAGGTTATTGATTTTGAGGATTGAAGGTGCGAAGTTTGAAGAGGATTTTGGAGATTGAAAAGGAGATTGCGGATTGAACTTAATAGGTTGGTTGATGATTGAAGAGGATATTGAATTGTTATGGTGTTGAAGGTTAAAAGAAGATTGATTATGAAGATTTTCCCGAATCTTGGTGATTGAAGGCGTTGATGTGAAGCCGCAAAGAAATTGTGAAGTTGGTTGAAGAGTTGAAGAGTTGTTCTTGGTCTCTTTCTGTTTTCTGGTGTGTATTATTAATGAAGATCAATGATGCAGGATGAAGAGTTGAGTCTGAATAATGGAGATTGATGAGGATTTATCTTATGGATATTTTGAGAAAGGTTGATGAACCATGAAGAGGTTGGAAGATTGTTGGAGAAGAGGATTGATGGTTCTCAAGAGAGTTCTTTTTATTCTGAATTTTTTTCTTTTTCTCCTGTAACTTTTCTGTTATATCAGTTACAACTTGTAACTGAATTCTTCTGCATTTCCGTTATGCTATTCTAATGGACATTTTTCGGTACCTTTCCTTTATTATTTTCTTCAACATTTGTTCTCATTTTTCCCAGCTTGTAAACTCCTTCTTAAATTTAATTAATTTAATTCACCTCTAATTCCACCGTTAGCTGAAAAAGAAAGTGAACAACAATGCACTTCACGGAACTCATAAATAGCATCACAGTTTATGCTAGAACCCTTGCAATTGTCACCTATGCAAACTCTTGAGTCAATGCAACCCATGAATCAAAAAATCTGAATTTGAAGAAAACCCCGATTTTAGATTTTGCGCTAACATTGTTGATGAAATTGGTCAAGTTTAATCGATTAAGTTAAAGATAAGAGAAAAGTGTTTTTTTTTCCTTTTTTTGAAATTTTGAGTTTCAAAATTTTGAGTTGAGTTGAAATCTGGTAATAAATTGGGGATTAAAATGGGTAACATTATATAATGGTTCTAATGAAAATTGGATATTAAATGATAATTTGGATAATGAATATGGTTTAAACCTTAATAAACTCTAATCTATCCATGACCATGATTTTGTGATTAAATGAACATGACTTCTATGAAATTTGAATGAATTTGTGACTTTTGGATATGGTTGTGAATCGGATATAAAAGTGGACAAGTAAAATCGGAATAAGATCGGGCACCTTTTGAAAATGGAGATGGACACTTGGAAATTAGACTAAACAAATGGACCTTAAAAAGGATTCAAAATGGAGTTTAGGCTTGGATTATATTTATCATGGATAATGAACCAAAATAAGGTTTATGGGTTTAATTTGGATAGTGGACAAAAATGTGAATATTAACGTGAAAGGAAAGATCATTGAAGTCCAAGTAGTTTGTGCGACCAATCTTAACACATTTAATCCAACTTAAACTCCCAATCCAACTTTCAAATCCCAACCTCATTCACTCATATTACAAACAACACGTTGAAAAGAGGACCACAATACCCTGATCATCATAAGGATTTGTAACTTGATCTCTTGTACCACAAACCAACATTCCTTTGCCATGAAACCCTAATCAGCTACTGGGAGTACAAGCAGATGTTATTTGCCACATAAACCCAAAACCTTAAATTTATCTTATGACTATAGATAGGGCATGAAGCTCTAATTCCAACTTCAGTAGAGTAGTAACCTCAAACCAAGGGAATAACTTGATTCTTCAGAGTGTATCGATCTCATGCCTCGGGAGCCAATGCAATGCATGATTGAATGTTATGACCTAATGGGAAAACGCAGATGAATATGAACCACAAGCCAATTAAGGTAATAAATATGAGGGCAAATTTTGAGGTGTTATAGCTGCCCCTATTCAATCATCTGCGAGCCTGAACGAATAATTGCAACAGCTTTTAGACGTTCAAGATATGGAGTGATTAAATACTCGAATAAAACCTGAAAATTTGCACATTGTGGATAATAAAATATGTTGGGAAGAGTGCCATTCTCAAATGACAATTCTCAAAAGATGATCTGATCTAACACGAAACCATCCTCGAATGGAGACGCGATGGTATATCGGCCTCAGTCGATAACTAGAAACACAAAGACTGGCCTCAAACAGACTTTGCAAAAGAGACAAACTGACCTCAATCAATAAGCTCGAAATGGTCTATCATCCTCGAATGACAGCCACAACAACACAAACAAGACCAACCTCGGAAGGACTTGAAGAAAAGAATGCTATCCTCGAATGACAATTCTCAAAAGATCCTCGGATCTAACACGAAACCATCCTAGAATGGAGACGCAATGGTATACTGGCCTCAGTCGATAACCAGAAACACAAAGACTGACCTCAGATAGACTTTGCAAAATAACAAACTGACCTCAATCAATAAGCTCGAAATGGTCTATCATCCTCGAATGACAGCCACAACAACACAAACAAGACCAACCTCGGAAGGACTTGAAGAAAAGAATTCCATCCTCGAATGACAATTCTCAAAAGATCCTCGGATCTAACACGAAACTATCCTCGAATGGAGACGCAATGGTATACCGGCCTTAGACGATAACTAAAAACAACAAAGATTGACCTCAGACAGACTTTGCAAAAGAGACAAACTGACCTCAATCAATAAGCTCAAAAATGGTATATCATCCTCGAATGATAACCACAACAACACAAACAAGACCAACCTCAGAAGGACTTGAAGAAAAGAATGCTATCCTCGAATGACAATTCTCAAAAGATCCTCGGATCTAACAGGAAACCATCCTCGAATGGAGACGCAATGGTATACCGGCCTCAGTTGATAACCAAAAACAACAAAGACTAACCTCAGACAGACTTTACAAAAGAGACAAACTGACCTCAATCAATAAGCTCAAAAATGGTCTATCATCCTCGAATAATAACCACAACAACACAAACAAGACCAACCTCAGAAGGACTTGAAGAAAAGAATGCCATCCTCGAATGACAATTCTCAAAAGATCCTCGGATCTAACACAAAACCATCCTCGAACGGAGACGCAATGGTATACCGGCCTCAGTCGATAACCAGAAACTGCAACGGAAATAGGACAAGATGAAACAGGATCGTTGTACATAAACGAGAGCCCAGGAAAACAGGATCGTTGTATAAAACGAGAACCTGCGACGCGACTTATGTACCAAACAAGCGCGGAATAAGTGACAAATATTGGCTTGAAAAGACAAGGATGTCTACAAAATGATGTTGGCATCCTCTGTGCGGAGTACTTCAGGTTGAGAAGATGTTCGTAATATACCTCAAAATTGGCCCATGCTGGCATGCATATGTTTGAATTTATGGCGTAATGCTCCATGATGATGGAAATGCTACGCTTTGGAGGATGCAAATGTAATGGTTATGCAAATGCAAATGCAAAAGGATCTCCTGACAAGGAGACTGAAAGTATCCCAGATGGCTTGGCTGGGGAGAAACTGATGATCACTGCACTGATTTGATCTATCCTGATGAGGAGGAGACAACTCTGCAGGGAAAGCTGTTAACAATACACCGGCTCTGAACAGCCGTCATGTCCAAAAATAAATTGGAATTTGAGATTGGAGAGCCAAGACCCTGCTGGAGATGGACCCTTCTTGCACTCTGGTGGGGAAATGGAGACCTCCTGAATTGGTTGGGAACCAGAGGTATGACCCTGCTGAGGAAGCAACTTGCTGGGGAGGAAAGACACTCCTTGTACTGTTGGGAATTGCCCTTGTATTTGTAGGGAAGTCTCTGCTTGGGGAGGACACCCACATTCTTCTACCTTGCTGGGAGAGATTTCAACTTCCAACTTTACTGGGGATGACTGGAGACACCTTGGAAGACACTTGTTCTTGTTCAAGCATAAAAGAAACGTTCCTCTTGGGAATATTCTTTTAGCTTTGTTAGCAACATTTGTACCTGTACCTGCATAAACACAATCGATAGTGCCTGCAACATGGAGAGTTAGTTTGGGACCTGCCTGCCCCAGGCTCGTAGCATGAATCATTATCTGGGCATCTTGACACCCTTTTAGAGTTGTATTAAATGTTTATGTCCTCCTGCACGAGTTAGAAAGCATTCAAATGTTCACAACACAATATAAATCACAATATGCTGGACGTTTTCGCAATCAATCAATGCTAGATGAAAAACAAAAAATGAGAAGTAGATGGTCACAAGTTGACTGAAGTTGAATATTTATTGATTCGGAAAAAAGGCCATGAATAAGCAATACAAAGGAAGCAGTTCCCTGGAAAGAGGAAACAACCAAAAAGGAAAACAAACTATCCTATTGGCAATGTAACGAGTGGATCCCCTCAATTTTCAACCCGGTTATGACTCGTATATCTTCAAGACGATCCGCTCGCTCTGCCCCTTGAGAAAGGTAATTGAACTGATCTTCAACCCTTAGAATAACCTCAGCTGCAAATAGGTTACGGATCCCGCAGATCGCAATTGTTCGTATTATTCCCTCTTTTGCGTGGATCGCCCTTTCAGGTTTTCAATCCACCGGGATACCCTTTTTTGCCTGAGCTATCCGATGTGGCTTTTCAACTCAGCGGGTGTACATTTTTTTCAAGGTTTCCATAACTTTTGCCCGAGCCTCTTATTCTGTTTTTGGCTCGCCGGGATGCCCGTTTTTGCCTGGATCTTTATTTTGTTTTTATCCAGCGGGTCCTTTTTATACGAAGTATTTTCTTACTGTGTCTGCGTTGATAGGGGATTGGAAGTCTTATCCATCCATGGTTTTCAGCATCAAGGCTCCACCTGAGAAAACCTTTTTAACCACGAACGGTCCTTCATAGTTGGGTGTCCACTTGCCCCTGTGATCGTTAAGAGGAGGAAGAATCCTTTTCAGCACCAAGTCACCTGGTATATACCTCTATGGTCGTACCTTTTTGTCAAAAGTCTGCTTCATTCGCCGCTGATACAACTGTCCATGGCATACAGCTGCTAGACGTTTTTCTTCAATGAGGCTCAATTGATTATACTTGGACCGGAGCCACTCAGCTTCATCTAGCTTAATGTCAATCATTAACCTCAACGAGGGGATTTCCACTTCAATTGGTAGGACTGCCTCCATACCATACACCAGTGAGAACGGGGTTGCCCCTGTTGAAGTATGCACTGGCGTTCTGTACCCATGCAACGCAAATGGTAGCATCTCATGCCAGTCTTTGTATGTCACAACCATCTTCTGCATGATCTTCTTGATGTTCTTGTTGGCCGCCTCGACGGTGCCATTCATCTTCGGGCGATATGGAGAAGAGTTGTGATGTTCTATTTTGAAATCCTGACACAAATTGGCCATCATCTTATTGTTGAGATTAGAGCCATTATCAGTAATGATTCTTTCAGGAATTCCGTACCGGCAAATGATGTCTCTTTTAATAAACCGGGCTACCACTTGTTTAGTGACATTGGCATAAGATGCTGCCTCGACCCACTTCGTGAAGTAGTCTATATTAATCAGGATGAAGCGATGACCGTTAGAAGCTGTCGGCTCGATCTTGCCAATCATATCAATGCCCCATATGGCGAACAGCCATGGTGAAGACATGACACTCAACGGATTTGGAGGCACATGGACCTTATCGACATAAATCTGACACTTGTGACATTTATGGAAGTATTTATAGCAATCGGATTCCATGGTGATCCAATAATATCCCGATCTCAACAATTTATTGGCCATAGCGTGTCCTCCAGCATGGGTACCAAAGGAGCCTTCATGAACCTCTTGCATTAATAGGTCTGCTTTGTGTCTATCCACACATCTGAGCAAAACCATGTTGAAGTTTCGCTTGTATAACACACCATCTTGATTCAAGAAGAAACCACTTGCTAGTCTTCTGAGGGTCTTCTTGTCTTTACCGGATGCCCCAGCCGGGTATTCTTGAGCCTTCAAGAATTGCTTGATATCATGATACCAAGGTTTGTTATCTTCACCACTGTCAACTGCAAAGACATAAGCAGGTCTTTCAAGATGGGAGACCATGATTCGAGGCACGAAATTCTCTTGACAAACTTTAATCATAGACGACAAAGTTGCTAGAGCATCGGCGAACTGGTTTTCATCTCGAGGAATATAATTCAACTTGACCTTAGTGAAGAAAGTTAACATCCTCCTGACATAATCCATGTAAGGAACCAAGTGAGGTTGATGAACTAACCATTTGCCATTGACTTGGTTCACCACCAGAGCGGAATCTCCGAAGATCTCGAGATTCTTGACTCGCAGGTTGATTGCCTCTTCAACCCCCATGATGCAAGCTTCATACTCTGCCTCATTGTTAGTGCATTCGAAAGTCAACCGAGCAGCTAAAGGTGTATGGACCCCTTCTGGTGAGATAATAACAACACCTACTGCGCTTCCGTTCATGTTCATAGCTCCGTCAAACATCAACTTCCATTCGGATTTAGGGTCTGACCCCTCCTCCGAAAGTGGTTCTTCACAGTCTTTCAACTTGAGGAACATGATGTCCTCATCCGGAAACTCGAATTTCATGGGTTGATAATCATCGATTGGCTGCTGAGCCAAGTATTCCGACAATACACTTCCCTTGATTGCTTTTTGTGAAGTGTAATGGATATCATACTCTGTTAGTATCATCTGCCATCGGGCTACCCTTCCTGTTAGTGTCGACTTCTCAAAAATGTATTTCATAGGATCCATCTTGGAAATTAAGAGAGCGGTGTGAGTCAGCATGTACTGTCTTAGTCGGCGAGCAGCCCATGCCAAAGCGCAGCAAGTTTTCTCGAGTAGTGAGTAATGTGTCTCACAATCGGTAAACGTTTTTCTAAGGTAATAAATGGCGTGCTCTTTTCAACCAGACTCGTCTTGCTGACCCAGCACACATCCCATTGATCCTTCGAGCACAGTAAGATACATGATCAAAGGTCTCCCTGGTATTGGAGGCATGAGAATTGGAGGTTCTAGCAGGTACTCCTTGATTCGTTCAAAAGCTTGCTGACAGTATTCATTCCCCTTAATTGCCTGATTCTTCCTCAGAAGCTTAAAAATGGGCTCACACGTGGCCGTTAGGTGAGAGATAAATCGTGCAATGTAGTTTAGTCTCCCTAAGAAACCACGCACTTGGTTTTCAGTCTTTGGCTCAGGCATCTCTTGGATGGCTTTTACTTTGGCTGGATCAACCTCAATTCCCCGCTCACTAACAATGAAGCCCAGTAACTTGCCGGAACGGACCCCGAAGGTGCACTTATTCGGATTCAACCTCAATCTGAACTTCCGGAGTCTGTCAAACAACTTTGCTAGATTGACCAAATGCTCTTCTTATGTTTGGGATTTTGCTATCATATCATCAACATAAACCTCAATTTCATGATGAATCATGTCGTGAAATAGCGTCATCATCCCCCGTTGGTAAGTGGCCCCAACATTCTTCAGACCAAACGGCATGACCTTGTAACGGAAAGTGCCCTAAGGTGTGAAGAAGGTAGTCTTTTCCATATCATCGAGAGACATCTTAATCTGGTTATAACCGGAAAACCCGTCCATGAAAGAGAACACAGAAAACTGAGCAGTATTATCAACAAGCACATCTATGTGAGGCAGAGGAAAATCATCCTTGGGACTGGCCCTGTTCAAATCCTTGTAGTCTACACACATCCTGACCTTACCATCTTTTTTAGGGACCGGCACAATGTTGGCAACCCAAGGAGGGTAACTGGTCACGACCAAGAAACCAACATCAAATTGCTTTTGTACTTCCTCTTTTATTTTGATTGCCATATCAGGGCGTGTGCGCCTCAACTTCTGCTTCACTGAAGAGTAGTCTTCTCTCAGAGGCAACTTGTGTACCACAATGTTAGTGTCTAAACCAGGCATATCCTGGTAAGACCATGCAAAGACATCAACATACTCTTGAAGCATAGAAATTAGGCGATACTTGATAGATTCTTCCAATGCAGCCCCGCCCTTAACTTCTTTCATGTCTTCTTCAGTACCCAGGTTTATCACTTCGACCGCCTCTTCATGCGGCTGAATCATCTTCTCCTCTTGTTTAAGCAGTCTGGCCAATTCTTCAGGTAGTTCGCAATCTTCTTCACCTTCCTCATCGGCTTGATAAATTGGATTGTCAAAGTCATACTTAGCCATAACAGGGTTGTTATTGATAAGATCTGGTGATGAGCACCTGCATGAATGGTAATTCATGCAAGGCTTTAGAAAAAGCTTGAGAAAATGAGAAACATTGCCATTTTAAAACTTTTCTTTCTTTTTTTTTGAAAAACAAAAGCAAAAAATTAAAGACAAAGAACAACATGGATGAATGTGAAACGTCAGCTTTATTTATGATTATGAATTGTGTTAGGAACAAAAGAACCCTTACAAAAGCTACTATGCCTCGGGCAAGACATAGTGCTTGAGTACAGGAAAGACAAAAACAAAGATCATTACTCTTCGAAGGAAGTGACTGAGATAAGCCTTTCAGATGTCCAATTGCTAAGTTGAGTCCCTGGAACAGTAGGCCTGATCCACTCATCTAAGTCATAGTCACTATCAACTACGTCATCCTGCACGACACTGATGCTTCCATAATCCACCACTCTCGCACTCGTGAAAGTAATCGGGCATTGACAACCTCTAGCACTTGGTCCAGATGATGACCGCCCAGGATGGTAACCAATCCCAAACATATCTTTCTTCTCTGGAACTTCTACTAGACTGCCCCAGCCTTCTCGCACCCCCGACTCTACCAACTCAAGAGCTTGCTTATAAGAGGCCACGGAAACCCCCTTCTTTGGTTCTTCAGGAGAAGCTGCCAATGTAGATGCTTGTTCAGTTTTCAGGGGCTCAAAAGCCTGACATGGAGTTTCAACTATTTTTCCATCCATCTCCACATACTTGAATGAAGCCAGATGACTAACAAAAATGTCTTCTTCCCCACTGACAGTTACAATTTGGCCTTCCCAAACGAACTTTAGCTTTTGATGAAGTATGGATGATATTGCTTATGCTGAATGTATCCAAGGCCTTCCCAACAAACAACTGTATGCAGGCTTTATATCCATTACGTAGAATGTGGTATTGAATATTTGTGGACCTACTTTAATTGGTAAATCCACCTCCCCGAACACTGATCTCCTCGACCCATCAAATGCTCTAACTACCAGGTCGCTAGGCTTTAGAACTACTCCATCATAATCCAACTTCATCAATGCTTTATTGGGCAGAACATTCAACGACGATCTGGTATCTACCAACACGTGAGAAAGTATTGCACCTTTACATTCTAAAGAGATATGCAATGCCCGATTATGAGCACGCCCTTCAGATGTTAGATCCATGTCTATAAAGCCCAATCTGTGACTGGAATTGACACTAGATACCACCTCTTCTAACTGATTTACTGAAATATCCTGAGGCACATAAGCCTTGTTCAGAATATTCAAGAGAGCCTTCCTGTGGGAGTCATAACACATTAGCAAGGACAAGATGGAAATCTTCGACGGAGTATGTTGCAGATGGTCCACAATCTTGTAATCGCTTTTTTTTATAATTCTCAAAATTTCTTTAGCTTCTTTATCAAAGGTAACGTCTGGATCAGTTACTGGTGCGGGCTCATTGACAAACACTGGTTGCTTCCCTCTTGCTTTAGCCTGGGCTTCTGCGGTGTCTCTGGGTGGTATCACACTATTTCTTAGTGTTTCCGGAGCAAATAACCTTCCACTTCTAGTAAAGCCCTCTACTCCAACGTTTTCTACTTGAGCTGGGGCCGTGCTAGACGTAGCCAACTCTTGCTTCTGGCCGTTACAGTATACTTCGCCACCATAATTCCAGGGAATGGCTTTATGACTCTGATACATTACTAGTCCTACAGTGGTGATGGTTATCGGTGCCACTCTGGCCCGTGGAGGAACTTGAGATGGATCGTAGAAGATGGTTACTATAGAGACTTCGCTTTCCTTTACAACTTTGTCAAATTGCAGAACCCCTTCATTAATCATGCTCTGGATCCCCCCTTTCAACTGCTCACAACCATCTGGGGCTTTAGCACACCCTGGACAATCAACTTCACACCCAGGAAAAACACCCCTTTGTGACAAGCAAACTTTAACAACACTCAACGGAGTCTACAGGTCGTTGACATCACACACTAAGTTTAAATTCTCCCCTTCATCAATTGCCCCAACCGTACCTCCGTGAGGAGGCATGGGGTTCTGTATTACATTAGGAGTAGGAGCGAAATTAATCGCTTTGGAATCCAGTAGGTCTTGAACAACATGCTTCAGAGCTTTACAGTTTTATGTGGTATGCCCGGGAGCTCCGGAATGAAATTCGCATCTGGCGTTTGTATCATAACCCTCGGGGATTTGGCCCGGCTTCGGGGGTTGCAGAGTTCGAAGTTGAACCATCTGGAGTTGTAGGATATTCTTCAAAAGTTGTGAATAGGACATCGGCGGAGCTTCGAAATGTCTTTCTCTTGTCTTCTAGGGGTAATATGAGTGAGGAGCTCTTTGTTGATACCCTTGTTGGCGTGGCGGCTGCGGTGGTTGGACTTGTTGTTGAATAGGTTGAGCTGAGATAGTGACAGGGGCCACTTGCTGATAAAAACCTCTGTTACTTCATCCCCTTTGCGCATACATTGCCCCGGTCTCTCCTTCTCTCCTCTTCACGAAAGGTTTCTTGATTCCAGAATTTGAAGCGCCCCTGTTCTGAATCTTCCCTTGCTTGATCCAACTTTCTATCCTCTCGCCAGTCAAGATGATATCTGAAAATCCACTTGAGGAACATCCAGCTAGCCTCTCCATGAAATGCCCAGGGAGGGTATCCAGGAACAAGTCTACCATTTCTCTCTCCAGCAAAGGTGGTTGCACTCTAGCTGCCACTTCGCGCCACCTTTGCGCATAATCTTTGAAGCTCTCAGAGTTTTTCTGAGCTAGACTCTGAAGTTGAGTGCGACTAGGCACCATGTCGATATTATACTGATACTGCTTGAGGAATGCTTCTCCCAATTCCTTCCAGCTTCTTACAGAGCTTCTATCTAGCTTCATATACCATTCCAAGGATCCTCCGGAGAGACAATCCTGGAAGTAGTACATCCAGAGCTTTTCATCCCTAGTATGGGCAACAATTTTTCGGTAGAATGCCTGTAAGTGAGTTTTAGGGCAAGAGCTATTGTTATACTTGTCAAAAGTAGGCGGCCTGAATTTGTGAGGAATAACCACCTCGGGGACTAGGCCCATATCAGACACATCTATCCCCAAAGTGTCTCTACACTCGAGGGTTTTGACCTTCTCAGCAAGCATAAAAAATTCTTGAAGATTTACTTCTCCGCCGAACCCCATGTCGTTGTTAAAAGGAGAGAACTGATCCTCCTGCCTGTCTTGTACCGGAATGAAAGTTGTTGTGCCCTGTTCTGGAACTTGAGGTCCACTTGGGCCATTGTTGGCGTTGGGAGGAGTCACTTGCACATCAGGAGTGGTTACAGGAGGATTAGTCTGAGGAGAGTTGATCCCTTGAATTGCATTTCTTAACTCTTGATGTCCCTGAGCCATCCCTTGCATCATGACCATGAATTCTCCCATTCTGGTGTGAAACTCATTAAGCTCAGTTTGCATAGCGTCCATGACTGTCTTCTGGTTGCTGCGAGTTGCGTAGCGATGTGGGATATCTTGTCGGAGATGCCAGGTCTTGGCAGCTCTTGCAATCTTTGCCTGAAATATAGATAAGTTAAGCATCCAGTAGAAAACCTGCAAAAACAAAGAAGAAAATGCAAATGATGTGTATTCAATGCAATGTGTTCCTTTTATCCTCAAGGTTTTTCCTTTTCCCGTTGATAACGAGAAATCATATCACTTTATTACTACGTTTTAAGTCCGTTTTATCGCACATTGATCCTATTAACTACCGATTGTTCGAGTTTTTTATGTCACATTGCAGGTATAACATTTCTAGAGCTAAACTATGAGAAAAAGATCAAATGAACAAAAACTAGCATGAAAAGAAGATGAAGAGAAGAATTATGCTAAAGTCTGCATATTTTTTAACACTCACGGTCGTCACAACATCACCACGACCGTGACGCCCTACTTTGAGGTCTCACGACTATTGCTCAATTGTCACGACCGTGACACACTTGAATTGGAAAATCTGACTGTTACGCCCTTGTCACATTCGTGACAAGGAAAGTGGGTTTAATTAATTTGAATTATTCATGAAGACGTGCAACGAGTCAAATACGACTCCTACTTTTCCTCAGACCCAGTATGCCACTTTCGCTAAATTCTCTCATTTTGGACGATGCCCACACTCATCAAATTCAACTACCCAAACCCAAAATCTAGTTCTATAAATACCCTAGTTACACATTGAAAATTACAGAGTATTATTTTAACTTTCACGCGGAAGCTCTGCCGTAATTTTGTTGCACCCATTTAATTTTTCCAACTTTGTTTCTTGTTTATTTTTCCTGTTTCTATTTCTAACCCAAAATTCAATAACAATTTCCAACATTAGGAAATTGTTATTTAAATCAATTTCTTTTTAGCCTTCAGAATTTGTTTCGCATTTTTATTTTGATTCCGGTTCCGAACACTCCGAGCTTGCCAATCTGTGGAAGAAGGAGTTTTAAGAATTTAATTATCCAGGTTTTTATTTTTGCATTTATATTAATTTTATTTAATTGTTTATGTTAAGATATTATTATTATTTTATAATGTATGTTTCAATTAATGTTTATTTATTTCTGCATCTGTCTGTTGGTATAAATAAAATGAGTAGCTAAATTAATTAGGAGGTATGTAATAAACTAAACCAAACCGGTTAAATCGAATCTAAGCTAAAATAATTAAGAACTTATATTCTGGCTGTGGCTTTTTATAATTAAAATTAATCTTTTTGTTACGAGAGTAAGAAAAGTGTAATAGGTTAGGTCGAGACCACAAGAGTGTGAGATTTTAACCGGATAGCTAAAGTTAGGCATTTGATTTAAATACAGCGAGAGCGCTTTAAAATGAATTAGACTTATTAAGTTTTCAAAAATTATTTTCTAAACACTTATGGGCTAGCGAGAGCAGGCATAGGGCTTTAGGAGTAAGATCTGAGATAAAACCACGAGAGTGTGAGTCGAGGGTATTTAAACTGATAATCTCTACAGAACAATTTAAGTGAACCATCTTTATAAGCTTAGGTTAGATTTACCCGCATAGGTTAATATAATTACATACCGACCGCCTTCTCATTATTTCCTTAAAACTAAATTTAATTCCCGTTTTTAATCCTTAAAACCAAAATCGTGACAAATATCCACCTTAGCTAAACTAGCAGACCTTCTAGCACTAGAGTGATTACAAAGTCCCTGTGGGTTCGACAATCTTTTATATTACTTCGATAGGTTGTGCGCTTGCAGTTCAGATACCGCTAGACACATATTGCGTCTTTGCCCCATCAAGTTTTTGGCGCCGTTGTCGGGGACCTTGATTTAGTCATTAGTGCACTATTAGAGTAGCACTGTCTAGACTAAGGTAACAACTTATTCTTTTCCTAATCTAATTTCCCGAGTATATGCCAAGTACTCGCTCTCAAGGCGAAGACTTGCAACCTCCTGTCCAAGAATTAGAACATTTCTTATATTTAAGAAGACGAATATTCGAATACGAACGAAAATACAACATTCCAGATCTTCGAGTTGATCCACCTAAACCAGTTGGAACATCAAAGGACGCAGAGATGGCTGAAGAACCAAATCACCCACTCAAATATTACGCTAGTCCTTCACAAGTTGAGCCACATTCCAGCATTGATGCACCGGCTATCAACCGAAACGATTTCGAATTGAAACCTTCGCTGATATCAGCCATGCAACAAAATCAATTCGCCGGAAATCCTACCGAGGATTCGAAACTTCATCTTTCGATATTTGTGCAGTACGCAGATACTGTAAAAGCTAATGGAGTTACCCAAGAAGCTATTAGATTACGCCTTTTTCCTTTTTCACTTCGAGACAGAGCGAGAGCCTGGCTTCAATCTCTACCCTCGAATTCAGTAACTACGTGGGAGGAACTAAAGAGAGTATTCTTGACAAGATATTTCCCACCTAGTAAGACAGCTATGCTAAGAGCTCAAATCAACGGATTTAAGCAAAAGGAAAACGAGTCACTTTTCGAAGCTTGGGAACGCTACAAAGATATGTTGAGACTTTGTCCACATCACGGATTAGTAGAATGGATGGCCATCCATACTTTCTACAATGGACTCTTGTACAACACAAGAATGACCATTGACGTTGCCGCAGGTGGCGCACTAATGGACAAAGAATATAATGATGCTTATGCACTTATCGAGAGTATGGCTCAGAATCATTACCAATGGGGAAGCGAGAGAGTCGCAACTGAGAAAGCAACAAAAGGAGGTATGTACGAAGTGAGTAGTATGGACCAAGTCAATGCAAAGTTTGACCAACTTAACCAAAAGATCGACAACTTGGCCATAACACCAACAGCCACCGTGGCTGCGGTAACACCTAACTGTGAGTTATGTGGAGTTCCAGGACATGCTGTCCCTGATTGTCAACTATTAGCAGGAATTCCCACAGATCAAGTGAATTATGCCCAAGGAAACCCATACTCAAACACATATAACCCAGGTTGGAAGAATCATCCTAACTTCTCTTATAAGAACAACAATGCTTTATACGCACCAGGTCAAGCACCAGCTACACCACCAGGATATCAAAAGACTGCTCCTAATGTTCCTAGAAAATCAAACCTTGAGTTGATGATGGAGAACTTCATAGCTACTCAATCTCAAACAAACAAGGATTTCTTAAACCAAAACATACACACTAGTGAGCAGATTAAGCAATTAGTGAGCAAGGTAGATGCGTTAGCTACACATAACAAAATGCTTGAAACTCAGATTTCACAAGTGGCTTAACAACAAGCACCTACCACTGCATCAGCTGGAGTATTTCCTGGACAACCCCAACCTAATCCAAAAGGACAGGCCAATGTTGTGATATTAAGAAGTGGCAAGGAACTTGACGGACCTGCCGATCCAAGACTTGACAATCCAGCCATGTACCAAAACCCAAATAAGCCGACTGAAAAGGAAAATGAACCAGAAGAAAAGGAAGATAATAATCAAGAGGCAGTGGAGAAAGAAAAGCCTTATGTGCCTCCACCACCTTATAAACCACCAATTCCGTACCCTCAGAGATTAACCAATTCCAAGACGATGGGTCAGTTTAAGAAATTTGTTGAACTTCTGAAACAGTTGAATATTACTATTCCGTTTATAGAAGTTATCACTCAAATGCCCTCGTATGCTAAATTTCTAAAGGAAATCTTATCCAATAAGAAAAAGATAGAGGATAACGGAACCGTTACACTTACTGCTGAGTGTAGCGCAATAATTCAAAACAATATGCCTCCTAAGTTAAAAGATCCAGGTAGTTTCTCTATACCCTGTGTAATTGGAAAATTCGTCATTGACAAAGCTCTATGCGATTTAGGAGCCAGTATCAATGTTATGCCCTTAACAATTTGCAAAAGGCTAGACATGGGAGACCTAAGACCAACTAAAATGTATGTTCAACTAGCCGATCGCTCTATTAAATATCCTGTAGGCATACTAGAAAATGTCCCAGTACATATAGGACAATTCTACATTCCTACTGATTTTATAATCATGGACATCTTTGAAGACTCCACTACACCTATCATACTAGGAAGACCATTCTTAGCTACCGCCGGAGCTATTATAGACGTAAAGAAAGGAAAGCTAACCTTTGAAGTAGGTGAAGAGAAAGTTGAATTTATTTTAACGCAATTCTTACAATCACCAGCTATAGAGGATACATGCTATTTATTGGATGTAATTGACGAATGTGTAAGAGAAATGGAAATGAAAGAAACTACTTATTCTGAAATTATGAAAATTCAAATCCCTCCGATTTTCGAAGATGACAATTGGCATAAACCATATCAGGATGATAGTCTAAGCGAAAGTTTAGCACTTACACCGGATCCCATGCCAAGTAAGAATAAACCTACATTAGAGTTAAAAACTTTACCTAAGAACCTAAGATACGAATTCCTAGACACTGAATGTACAAGACCAGTTATAATCAATTCCAGTTTAGGAACAATCGAAACGAAAAAACTTTTAGATGTCTTAAAGAAATACCCAACTGCATTAGGATATAACATATCTGATCTCAAAGGAATATGTCCTTCAATCTGTATGCATCGTATTCTGCTAGAAGAAGATTGCAAAACCTCCCGAGAATCTCAAAGAAGAATTAACCCAATCCTTAGCACTATAGTAAAGGAAGAAGTTAAGAAACTACTAGACGCTAGAATAATATATCTAATCTCTGAAAGTAAATGGGTTAGTCCAGTACATGTGGTACCAAAGAAAGGAGGTATCACTGTTGTGAAAATCGCTAAAGGCGAATCGATATCACAAAGAGTAGTGACCGGACATAGAGTGTGCATCGATTATCGTAAACTAAACAAAGGCACTCGAAAAGATCATTTCCCACTACCTTTTATAAATCAAATGTTAGAACGATTAGCCAAACACTCATATTTCTGTTATCTAGATGGTTACTCAGGATTTTTCCAAATCCTGATCCACCCAGATGATCAAGAGAAGACTACATTCACATGCCCTTATGGAACGTTCGCTTATAGACGAATGCCCTTTGGATTATGCAACGCTCCTGCAACCTTTCAAAGATGTATGATGTCAATCTTCGCAGATTTCATAGACAACATCATGGAAGTGTTCATGGACGACTTCTCCGTATGCGGGCAAAGTTTTGAAGGATGTCTATCAAATTTAGAAATGGTGTTAGAAAGATGTGTAAAAGTAAACCTCGCACTTAACTAGGAGAAATGTCATTTCATGGTCAGAGAAGGAATCGTGCTAGGACACGTTATATCTGATAAGGGAATTGAAGTTGATAAAGCTAAGATAGAATTCATAAAAGATCTTCAACACCCTAAGACCATTCGAGAAATACGAAGCTTTTTAGGACACGCCGGTTTCTACCGACGATTCATCAAAGATTTCTCGAAAATCACTAAACCTCTTACCGGTTTATTAATGAAAGACGCTGAGTTCATATTCAATAAAGATTGTCTTAAAGCATTCGAAACTCTAAAAACAGCCTTCATCACTGCACCAATCATGCAACCACCTGACTGGAGATTACCTTTTGAAATCATGTGCGATGCGAGTGACTATGCTGTAGGCGCAGTTCTAGGACAAAGGAAGGACAAGAAACTTCACGCAATTTACTATGCCAGTAGAACTTTAGATTCTGCTCAGATGAACTACGCCACTACTGAAAAAGAATTGTTAGCAGTTGTCTTTGCGCTTGATAAATTTCATTCCTACCTAGTGGGAGCAAACATAATCATCTACACAGACCACGCTGCTATCAGATATCTATTAACCAAGAAAGATGCTAAACCAAGACTCTTGAGATGGATTTTACTCTTACAAGAGTTTGATCTCGAAATCAAAGATAAGAAAGGTACTGAAAATGTCGTAGCGGGCCATTTATCTAGAATAGAAGGTATTAAACACGAACAAGTGCCAATTAACGACGATTTTCCGTATGAACAGCTGATAGCACAAATAGGAAGCGACCCAGTTCAGTTAGACATAGATGAACCAAAAACCGTGGAAACAATCCAAACAACCGTAGGACTGCCATGGTACGCTGACATCGTAAACTACTTAGCTGCAGGAGCACTTCCACCTGACTTAACCTATCAGCAGAAAAAGAAATTTTTCCACAATCTCAAGCATTACTATTGGGATGAACCATTATTGTTTAAAAGAGGACCTGACGGAATCTTTCGTCGGTGTATTCCCGAAGAAGAAATAGAAGATGTCATTGCTCATTGTCATTCATCTCCTTATGGTGGACATGCAAGCACTTCCAAGACTTGTGCAAAAATCTTACAAGCCGGCCTATTTTGGCCTAATTTATGGAAAGATGTCCACATCGCTGTTATAAATTGCGATCGGTGTCAACGCACCGGTAATATTTCAAGAAGAGATGAAATGCCTCAAAGAGGAATATTAGAAGTAGAAGTCTTTGACGTCTGGGGAATAGATTTCATGGGACCATTCCCATCATCTTTCGGTAATAAGTATATACTCGTAGCTATCGATTATGTTTCAAAATGGATTGAGGCTATAGCTTCTCCAACAAATGACACACGAGTGGTAATTAAACTTTTCAAGAATATAATCTTTCCAAGATTTGGTGTGCCTAGACTTGTCATAAATGACGGTGGCTCGCATTTCATTTCAAAAATATTTGACAAATTACTATCTAAGTATGGAGTCAGACATCGTGTAGTAACACCATATCATCCACAAACAAGTGGACAGGTCGAAGTCTCAAACAGAGAAATTAAACAAATCCTAGAAAAGACTGTCTCCATATCTAGGAAAGATTGGTCATCTAAACTTAATGAAGCTTTATGGGCTTATAGGACAGCCTACAAGACACCCATAGGAACTACACCTTTCAAACTAGTGTATGGGAAGGCTTGTCATCTCCCGGTAGAACTAGAACACAAAGCATATTGGGCGATTAAAACACTCAATATAAACTACAATGTCGCTGGAGAAAAGCGAATCCTCGACATTAATGAATTAGAAGAATTAAGGTTAGATTCTTATGAGAATGCTAAGATATATAAAGAAAGAACCAAGAGATGGCACGCTAAACGCCTATCTAGGAAAGAATTTAGTGTGGGAGACGTTGTACCCCTCTTTAATTCAAGACTTAGGCTCTTTCCTGGAAAACTAAAATCTAGATGGCCAGGACCCTTTGAAATAACTAGAGTGTTCCTGAGCGGAGCAATAGAAATTAAGGGTAGGAATAGTGAACCGTTCACAGTAAACGGACAACGATTAAAACATTACCATAACATTGAAAATAGAGATTATGCAAATAGTCTAAAGCTTTTAGAGTTGTCCACTAACTTCCCTGATTAATCTACGCCTAAGCATTATGTCAGGCTTATGACGATAAAAACAGCGCTTAGTGGGAGGCAACCCATTTTATCGTTTTATCATTTTATCATTTTATCATTTTATCATTTTATTATTTTATTTCATTATTATTATTATTGACTTTATTTATGCATTTATTTTCTTATTTTCTTTATTTTAATTTTTATTTTCTAAATCACTTTTACAGATTTTCTAAAGTCTTTTCCACTTCCCTTTTTCCCCCTGATTTGTTTCCTCCACATTAACACTAACTATGGCTAACCAACCAAGAAACATTATGGAAACCAAATTTAGAGGTAGAAACCAAAGAATGAAATTTGAGGAATTATCACAGAGACAAATGGATTTGACTCTGTACCATGATGAACTAATTATGGAAACTTTAGGTATACATGATAGCATCCTATACCTGTTTAACCAACTTGGATGGGAGAATGCTCTCATAAAACAAAAGTTTGTAACTTACCGCGAGCTCACACTTGAGTTTTTAAGCTCCTTAGTTTACTTACCCGAGCGCGGATTTGGATTAAGGAAAGGATTTATTAGTTTCCGACTATTCGGGATCGAATATGAATTTAACCATAAGGAACTAGCTGACTTACTAGGATTCCCTAGTGGACCTTTTGCCTTTACTACCACCCAGGTAGAATTAATGGATATTGAGCTAGACTTCTTTTGGGGAACCTTAACCGGAAATTACCATCCTGAGCCGGATAACATGAACAATGATGAAATACATAACCCTGCTATCCGCTATTTCCATAAGATCCTTGCCCACACCTTTGTTTGGAAAGGAAGAGAACCTCACTGGAGTATCTAAAGATGAGATATTCATAATGTCCTGTTTGACCGATGGAAAACCCGTTAATGCTGTACCATTCATGATGCAAACCTTTACCCGAATCCAAGAGGAACCTGGTCTACCAATATTGGTAGAAGGCCTGGTCACCATGATTGCTGATGCCCTCGGACTTAGATACCAATTACACAAGTGCAACCGTTTAGGTACCATCCGCCCTATGAATCTGAACTTCTGCTTTAACCGCCAAATTATAAGAAACTTAGGACAACCACCTTACGAGTACCTAATCAGAAATGAAATAGTAACCCTGTTCACATTACCAAACCATGCTAAAGTCAGTGTTCACAATAAAGATAATTGGCTTTATGAGCTTACCCCTCCTGACTATCCATCAACACCCGAAACACCACAATACTACCAAATTAGGGATGACATAATGACTGATGTAGAAAGTGACCCTGAGACACCTCCTGGTTACCATGACATCGACCACACTGATGAAGTTATTGAAACTCCTGAAATTAATCAAGTAGGATATGCTGACAACTTAAAGAAAATTCTGAACACTCTTGAAGTTTATCAAGCTGATATTAATGCTGTAAAGGATGAAGTTAAAAGCATGCAAGTGGAAGTTATAGGTTTAACTGACATAACATGTGAACAATTCTATCATATAAACTCCGTACTTGAAGATTTGAAGAAACAACTTTGATAATGCTGTAGTGATTTGATTTATCTTACTTTTCGCTTTTGTTTCTAGTTAGTTTTGATATTTTGCAACATTTCGTAGCTTATTTTTATCACTATAATTTCTTTCTATTATGTCAAAAGCAAAGTACTTCTATTTATGCAACTTTCCAATTTAATCAATTTCCATGCTTTTCATTATTTACTGATATATTCGAATTGCTGGATATTTTATGAATTCTCGTGTGATGAAATCTACTGCTTATATATATATGTTGATCCACTATTATGTATTATGTTTATGTTGGAATTAAATGAAAGTGATAAGAAATTGCAATTGAACTGAACTGAGGTAATACATTCTGTGAAAATTCCATGTTTTGTAATCATCACGGTCGTCACCATCCCCTCACGATCGTAACGGGCTATTTAGCGCATCACGACCGTAAGACCCCCCTCACGACCGTGACAACCCTAATTTACGAATTCTGAAGTTACAGAGGTCGTTCACCTTCATAACACCCACTTCCATTTTCACAAAAATCTCTAACCTCCCATTATCTCCTTTTCTCCCGTAACCACCCATTACTCTCAATCAATTCCATTAACCCGTTCCACCTCTCCATTTATTCACAACTCCTCACATTCACTTCATTACATTATAATCCGAACATTTTCTTCACATTTTCTCACAAAACCTCAAAAACACTTATCTCTCATTTACCTCATTTGCATGCAATGGAGAATATACAGTTTAGAGATGGAGACCAAGGAGAAGCACAAAGACAGAAGTTTGTAAGGTTTCAAAACCGTGGCATCCAACCCACTCGGTACGTCGACCTTGACTGCTTGAGGGAGTTAGGATTGCTCGACGGAGTGAAGCTGCTGCTTGAGCATGTTGGCTTGTGGGACTTATGCAGTCAACCGCAACCGACATTCGAAAACCTCACCTTGGAGTTTCTGAGTTCGTTTCAGTATATCACACCATCCGGTTCAACGAGTCAACTCACCGGCATTGCAAAATTCCGATTACTCGGAAGAGAGTTCCAAATCACTCAAACTAGGATCGCTGAACTGTTAGGCTTCAGTCACGGCGACGGTGCTCACCTCCGCGTGCCCGACAACTTTAACGAAGTTGCTTTCACCTTGTGGCACAACTTCACAAACAGTCGTGCTTCCGCCTACCAGAGTCTGAATGCCACCCATATCCATAATCCTGCAATTCGGTACTTCCATAGTATCATATGCAACACTATCTTCGCAAGAGAGAGCAACCACAAGCTCAACTCCAAAGAGCTCTTATTCTTGAATTGTGCCTTGAATGAAGAACGCATCAATGCTGCTCCATTCCTTTTGGCCCACATTCAGTCTATAGCGCAAAGAGGCTCCACTCCCTTCTACATTGGCGGGATTGTCACTACCCTTTCCATACAGCTGGAGCTTGGTGACCAGATAACTCATTTGCCTCATAGAGCACCGGAGCTGCTTACCAAGCGCTATTGCAAGTCCGCTCATTTGATCTCTCAGCGAGAGGATGGCAGGTTCAACCCTGTGATCCAAGGCACCATCTATCATCATATCACTTTGCCTTGCAGGGACCGCATTGATCCATGGAACAGAGCCAATTGGCTATTTGATTTGTCGGATGCCGCAGGCCACATTCCGATTATTGACGAGCAGCCTAATGCACCTGTGGACGAGATGCAGGATGCGATGGATGCTGCTGAGCCAGTTCAGGACATCCCTGAGTCCTCCACCAGGTAGCCACCTTCAGATGACATCACCCTTGAAGACATCCTCCTTGCCATTCATCAGCAGAATCAGATGAATGCCACACTTGAGCGAAGGCAGAAAGAGCAACACGATGCACTCCTTTCACTTGTTGCCAGTAACCAGAGGACAACAGATGAAAAGCTAGGAGAGATTTTTAGCGAACTAGAAGCTTTGCATATAGATATCACTTCTCTCACCACCACCGGTTCTGATCAGGAAGCCACTCCTACCAGACGCTCCCGCACCAGAAGTCGAGGCCGTGGTCGTCAGCAGCATTAGTTTATTTTTTTTGTTTTTGCATTTTTGATTTTGTATTGTATTTTCCCCGCTATTATATCACAACATTGAGGACAATGTCTGATATAGTGTGGGAGAGATACCTTTCCCTTTCTGCATTTTCCATTTCATTGTATTTCCCTTTCCGTATTTTAAATTAAACAAAGTAACATTTATGCTATTTCTTCAGTTTCAGTTCTTCCCCGTTTATTTAGCCATACCGAACTTTTTTTGCTTTATCTTCGCATTACCCGACTTACCTATGAAATCGTAGTTAGGAAGCTGAGAAAGATCCAACAAGATCAATACAGTCTTGACACCTTAGACTTCCTACTTAAGCATTTCGTTCCGATAATTGTTACGACTACACCTTAAGTCTTTGTTCTAAAGTAACCCCTAGTAGTTTATACTAGCAGTCAACACCGTCTGAACACAAACCACGTGGGGAGCCGATGAACATAAGTGTTTGATGCCTAATCTATAAACGATCCTTCATATCTCGATGCCAATAAAAAGAAATTGCACCAAAGTACACGGTCGCATATAAGAGATGAGAAATATAAGAAGGAGTCCATTGCGGGTTGGTTCAGAGGTACCTGGTTCTGAACTTGGTAGGGCGTGCTACGGCTCGATCCCCCACAACCTCCAATTTGGATAATATATAAAGGGTTGCCACATTCGTGTACAAGACCCCGTTCTTATAAAGGATCAAAGTCACTAACCGACTACTCCACTACGTGCTTGCTAAGGCAAAGGGCTTAATGTGATTGCGCTAGAACAAAACCGGGTGAAATAAGATCGAAAGACTCTAGGTAGAATCATAACGCAATTACCGAATGTTTCGTTTAAACGGGAAGTCGACGACTTAGCTTGTTGCTTGTGTCATTAGTGTATCGTTAGTGTTCTATTCTAGTACCGGTTTATCTAGCTAAATGATTTCTCGTATGGTTTGTTATGTATATGCGTCCGATGAAAATTGTCCGATCATTTTTCAACCGACTATTTGCTTGAGGACAAGCAAAGGTTTAAGTTTGGGGAAGTTTGATAACGAGAAATCGTATCACTTTATTACTACGTTTAAGTCCGTTTTATCGCACATTGATCCTATTAACTCCCGATTGTTCGAGTTTTTTATGTCACATTGCAGTATAACATTTCTAGAGCTAAACTATGAGAAAAAGATCAAATGAACAAAAACTAGCATGAAAAGAAGATGAAGAGAAGAATTCTGCTAAAGTCTGCATATTTTGTAACACTCACGGTCGTCACAACATCACCACGACCGTGACGCCCTACTTTGAGGTCTCACGACCGTTACTCAATTGTCACGACCGTGACACGCTTGAATTGGAAAATCTGACCGTTACGCCCTTGTCACGTTCGTGACAAGGAAAGTGGGTTTAATTAATATGAATTATTCATGAAGACGTGCAACGAGTCAAATACGACTCCTACTTTTCCTCAGACCCAGTATGCCACTTTCGCTAAATTCTCTCATGTTGGACGATGCCCACGCTCATCAAATTCAACTACCCAAGCCCAAAATATAGTTCTATAAATACCCTAGTTACAAATTGAAAATTACAGAGTATTATTTTAACTTTCACGCGGAAGCTCTGCCGTAATTTTGTTGCACCCATTTAATTTTTCCAGCTTTGTTTCTTGTTTATTTTTCCTGTTTCTATTTCCAACCCAAAATTCAATAACAATTTCCAACATTAGGAAATTGTTATTTAAATCAATTTCTTTTTAGCTTTCAGAATTTGTTTCGCATTTTTATTTTGATTCCAGTTCCGAACACTCCGAGCTTGTCAATCTGTGGAAGAAGGAGTTTTAAGAATTTAATTATCCAGGTTTTTATTTTTGCATTTATATTAATTTTATTTAATTGTTTATGTTAAGATATTATTATTATTTTATAATGTATGTTTCAATTAATGTTTATTTATTTCTGCATCTGTCTGTTGGTATAAATAAAATGAGTAGCTAAATTAATTAGGCGGCATGTAATAAACTAAACCAAACCGGTTAAATCGAATCTAAGTTAAAATAATTAAGAACTTATATTCTGGCTGTGGCTTTTTATAATTAAAATTAATCTTTTTTGTTACGAGAGTAAGAAAAGTGTAATAGGTTAGGTCGAGACCACGAGAGTGTGAGATTTTAACCGGATAGCTAAAGTTAGGCATTTGATTTAAATACAGCGAGAGCGCTTTAAAATGAATTAGACTTATTAAGTTTTCAAAAATTATTTTCTAAACACTTATGGGCTAGCGAGAGCAGGCATAGGGCTTTAGGAGTAAGATCTGAGATAAAACCACGAGAGTGTGAGTCGAGGGTATTTAAACTGATAATCTCTACAGAACAATTTAAGTGAACCATCTTTATAATCTTAGGTTAGATTTACCCGCATAGGTTAATATAATTACATACCGAACGCCTTCTCATTATTTCCTTAAAACTAAATTTAATTCCCGTTTTTAATCCTTAAAACCAAAATCGTGACAAATATCCACCTTAGCTAAACTAGCAGACCTTCTAGCACTAGAGTGATTACAAAGTCCCTGTGGGTTCGACAATCTTTTATATTACTTCGATAGGCTGTGCGCTTGCAGTTCAGATACCGCTAGACACATATTGCGTCTTCGCCCCATCACCCGTCCTGATATTAGGAGAATAATAATTGGAAGAAGATCCATTCAAATAACGTGACGGCCTTGGAGAATTGGTGCTTATTACCCCGTTGTAAACACCCCAAATTTTCCCTCACTAAGTTCACACCATGGCCTGTGATCTTTCATATTTGCTTTTGTTTAAACATATCATATCATATTGCATTTTTGTTCCATCTGCATTAGTTCAAGTTCATATGCATCTAGGGTTTGTGATCTGAGCAATCCAAGATCCATCTGAGCCACTCCAAAGGCCTCCAATCATTCCAAGAGGGTCCATGTATTTTCAATCATCATTTTATATCCCTCAAAGATCAAGGAAGTCAAAGAATCACAAGAACAGGCAAAGCATGGAAGCAGAGCTAGGGTTTCACTGCACAGATGATCTGAAATTAGGGTTTTGGTTTCAGAGGCCATAACTCCAAAAAAATTTGTCATTCTTGTTTCTATTGGTCTCAATATGTTATAAGGATCATGTGTACCAAGTTTGATTAAGAAATTCATTGTGGAAGTCATATGTTCACTAGGTAACTTCTTGAGCAAGTCAGAGCAAAATCAGGGCATCTGAGGCCCCCCAACATGGAACCAAAGTGGATTTTTCATCAAATTGAAGTTATATGATCTTTATTTGATCATTTAAGTGTTTGGAAGTTCACAAAATTGAAGAAAAGTGAGCTAAACCAAAAGTTGCCAAAAATGGAAATGACTTGTAATGTAAACTTTCCATTTTGGGAAAGTTTTTCAACCTCCTCTTTCTCAACCAAAAATGCTTCAAATGAAAAATTGTTGGTCATGAAAGGTGTAAATTGGATCATTCCCTTTTCAAAAAGTACAATAACAAATCCTAATTCATTATGGAACTCAAGTTATGGCATGTTAAAGTTGGAAAAAATCACATAATTTTCAAGAATGCACCAAAGAGGGATTTTTGCAAAATCACTTGCCAAGGCATTTTGTGACTTCAAACACACTTCTAAGTATCATAACATCATAGTGCATTACATAATGATGGGATAAAGACGTACTCTAATATGTGTCTAGAGGTATCTTAACTGCAAGTGCACAGCCTATCGAAGTAATATTTAAGATTATCGATCCACAGGGACTTTATGATTACTTAGTGCTAGAGGATTTACTAGTTTAGCTAAGGTGAATGGTTGTCACGATTTTTGGTTGTTTTTAAAGATTAAAGGCGGGAATTAAATTTAAGTTTAATAAAATAATACTAAGGTGGTCGGTATGTAATTATGTTAACTTAGGCGGGTCAATCTAACCTAGGCTTATAAAGATGGTTCACTTAATCTATTCTGTAGAGGTTATCAGTTTAAATATCTTTAACTCACACTCTCGTGGTCTTATCTCAGATCTTACCCCTAAAGCCCTATGCCTGCTCTCGCTAGCCCATAAGTGTTTAGAAATAATTTTTGGAAACTTAATAATTCTAATTCATTTTAAAGCGCTCTCGCTGTGTTTAAATTAAATGCCTAACTTTAGCTATCTGGTTAAAATCTCACACTCTCGTGGTCTTGACCTAACCTATTACACTTTCCTTACTCTTGTAACAAAAAGATTGATTTTATAATAAAAAGTCACAGTCAGAATTTTAAGTTCTTAATTATTTTAAGCCTAGAGTTGATTTTACCGATTTAGTTGATTTTAATTACATACCGCCCTAAGGTGTTTAGCTACTCATGATTGTTGAACCAGACAGAGGCAGAGACAGAGAAATACAAAATAAAATATGCATAACAGAAAAATAAATGCTTAACATTAATATAAATGCAATTTAAATAAAAACCTGAAGGACAATTAAAATGTTAGACTCCTTCTTCCACAGTCTGGCAAGCTCGGAGTACGGACCAGAATCGGAAATAAAAATTACTAAAAGAATTTCTGAAGGCTTTGAAAGAAATTAAATTATAACAATTTCCTAATGTTGGAAATTGTTATATGGTTTGGTTGGGATATATAAACTAAAACAAGAACAAATAAATGCTGGAAAGAATAAAATAAGGTGCAAAGGAAAATACGGCAGAGCTTCCGCAAGAAAAATTAAAATAAAACTCTGTAAATTGTTCTTTGAAACTAAGTTATTTATAGAATCATAATTGGGCTTGGCAGTTGGAATAATTGCATGGGCTTCGTAAATGCTGAGAAAATCCAGGGAGAAGTTGCATTGCTTGGTCTACGGGAGAATAGGGACTTTGACTTCACGTAACACACACGTACATGACCAAGTCTCAGCAAGTTACCATAAATTCCCCTTGTCACGAACGTGACAAGGGTGTCACACTCGTCTCCCTTGTCTTACGCGCGTCACGATCGTGAGGGACTGGTGACGACCGTGACTGCTCCTTTTAGCGTGTCACGGTCGTGACTCCTAGGTGACAGTCGTGACTGTTACAAAAAGTGCAGATTATGCAAAATTTCTCTTTTCTTCTTCTTTTAATGGTTGTTTTTGCTCATTTCACTTGTGGCTCATGATTTAGCTCTGTAATTGATATACCTGCAAAATGACAAAGAAAACTCGAGGAATCGGGTGTTAAAACGGCAATTGTGCGATAAAGCGACATAGAAACATAGCAATAAAACGATACTTTTTCTCGTTATCAAACTTACCCAAACTTAAACCTTTGCTTGTCCTCAAGCAAATAGTCGGTTGAAAAATGATCGGACAGGTTTTCATCGACGCACACACATAACAAACCATACGAGGAATCGTTTTTGTTAGATAAATCGGTACTGGGATAAAACACTAATGATACACTAATGACACAAACAACAAGCTAAGTCGTCAACTTCCCGTTAAACGAAACATTCGGTAATTGCGTTACGATTCCACCTAGAGTATTTCGATCTTATTTCGCCCGCTTTCATTCTAGCGCAATCACATTAAGCCTTTTGCCTTAGCACGCACGTAGTGGAGTAGCCGGTTAGTGACTTTGATCCTTTATAAGCACGGGGTCTGGTACACGAATGTGGCAACCCTACATATATTATCCGATTTGGAGGTTGTGGGGGATCCAGCCGTAGCACGCCCTACCAAGTTCAGAACCAGGTACCTCTGAACCAACCCGCAATGGACTCCTTCTCATATTTCTCGTTTCTTATATGTGACCGTGTACTTTGGTGCAATTTCTTTTCATTGGCATCGAGATATGAAGGATCATTATAGATTAGGCATCAAACACTTATATTCATCGGCTCCCCATGTGGTTTGTGTTCAGACGGTGCTGACTGCTAGTATAAACTACTAGGGGTTACTTTTGAACTGAAACTTAAGGTGTAGTCGTAACAATTATTCGAACGGAATGCTTAAGTGGGAAATCTAAGGTGTCAAGATTGTATCGATCTTGTTGAATCGTTCTCAGCTTCCTAACTATGATTTCGTAGGTAAGTCGGGTAATGCGAAGAATAAATTAAAGATTTTTTTCGGTATGGCTAAATAAACGGGGAGAATTCGAAACTAAAGAAATAGCACAAATATTACTCTGCTTCATTAAAATACGAAAAAGGAAATACAACAGAATGGAAAGTGCGGAAAGGGAAAATGAGGAAAAATGATAGGTACCTCTCCCACACTATATCAGATATTGTCCTTAATGTTGTGATATAATAGCGGGTAAAGTACAATACAAACAACGGAAAAGGAAAAACATAAACAAAAACTAAAACTAAGGCTGCTGATGACCACGGCCTCGGCTTCTGGTGCGGGAGCGTCTGGTCGGAGTCGCTTCAGGATCAGAACCGGTGCTGGTGAGAGCAGTGATATCAATACGCAAGGACTCTAGCTCGCTAAAGATCTCTCCGAGCTTATCATCAGTCGTCCTCTGGTTAGCGGCAACAGCTGAAAGTAATGCATCATGTTGCTCTTTTTGCCTTCGCTCCAATGCGGCACTCATCTGGTTCTGCTGATGAATTGCACGAAGGACGTCTTCAAGTGTGAATTCTTGTGTAGGAGGCTGTCGGGTGGAGGACTCAGGAATGTCTTGTACAGGCTCAGCTGCATCCATGGTGTCTTGCATCTCGTCCACTGGTGGATCGGCCTGCTCATCAATAATGGGGGCGTGGCTGGAAGCATCCGGTAAAGCAAATAGCCAGTTGGCTCGGTTGGACGGATCGATGCGGTCACGGCACGGCAAGATGATGTGGTGATAAACAGTGCCTTGGATAACAGGGCTGAACCTGCCATCCTCTCTCTGAGCAATCAAGTGGGCGGACCTGCAATAATTCTTCGTTAGGAACTCTGCGGCTCTGCGAGGCAAATTGATAACCAAGTCACCAAGCTCCAGCTGAATGGCGAGGGTGGTGACAATCCCGCCTATGTAGAAGGGGGTTGCGCCTCTTTGCGCTATGGACTGGATATGGGACAACATGAATGGGGCAGCATTGATGCGCTCGTCATTTAAGGCGCAGTGCAAGAACAAGAGCTCCTTGGAGTTAAGCTTGTGAATGCTCTCTCTTGCAAAAATGGTGTTGCAGATGATGCGATGAAAGTATCTGATTGCCGGGTTATGGATATGCGTAGCATTCAGGCTCTGAAAGGCTGTGGCACGGGTGTTGGTGATGTCGTGCCATAAGGTGAAAGCGGTTTCACTGAAGTTGTCTGGCACACGGAGATGAGCATCATCGCCGTGATCGAAACCTAGCAGCTCGGCGATCCTTGTTTGTGTAACTTCGAACTCCCGGCCGAGCAATCTGAACTTAGCAGCGCCGGTGAGTTGACTTGATGAACCGGGAGGAGTGATATATTGAAATGAGCTTAGAAATTCCAATGTCAGAAGCTCGAATGTAGGCTGGGGTTGACTGCACAAATGCCACAAACCAACCTTCCGAAGCAGGAGCTTCACACTGTTGAGCATTCCCAACTCCCTCAAACAGTCAGTATCGACATATCGAGTGGGTTGAACACCACGGTTCTGGAACCTGATGAACTTCTGTCTCTGATTTTCTCCATGCTCACCATCTCTAAACTGAATTTCTTCCATTGCATGCAAGTACGGGAATGGGAGATGAGAGGTTTTTGAGTTTTGTGAGAAAAGTGTAAAATGTGAAGAAATTGGTTCTGATTATAGTGCAAGATGTGAATGTGATAGGTTTGGAGTAAATGGAGAGGTTAATGGAGTTTAATTAGGGTAATGGGAGGTTACGGGATTTGGAAGAGATAATGGGGGGTTTCTAAATGTTGTGGAAGTTGAAAAGGAGGAGGTTTCGAAGAAGAACAGTTTTGTTTCTCAGAATTCCTATAACAGGGGTCGTCACGGTCGTGATGAGGGAATGACGGTCGTGACGCGCTAATTAGCTTGTCATGATCGTAAGAGGGTGATGACGACCATGAGGGATTAAAACTTAGAATATTTTCTTCCAGAATGCATTATCTCACACGTTCAATACAGTTTTTCTTTCTTTTATGATCACTTCTCATTTAATTATAACACAAACAATATATAATATTTTTAAATCAACATAAATTAGTAAATTTCATCACACGAGAAATTATATAAAACATTAATCAATTTAAATATAACAGTAAATGAATTGAAAGCATAGAAATTGATTAAATTGGAAAAATTTGTAAAACTAGAAGTGCTTTGCTTTTGATATAATTGAAGGGAAATTACATTAATAAAAATAAAGTACGAAAATGTTTGCGAAATGTTAAACTAACTAGAAACGAAAACAATAAATAAAATAAGTTAGATCACTACAGCATTTTCAAAAGTGCTTCTTCAAATCTTCAATTGCAGAGTTCAGGTGGTAGAATTGCTCACATGTTATGTCAGTTAAACCTATAACGTCCAATCACATGCTTTTAATCTCATCCTTAACAGTATTTATATCGGCTTGGTAAACTTCAAAAGTATTCATGATTTTCTTTAAGTTGTCAGCATATTCTACTTGATTCACTTCAGGGGTTTCAATCACTTCATCAGTGTGGTCAATGTCATGGTAACCGGGAGGCGTCTTAGGGTCACTTTCTACATCGGTCATTATATCATCCCTTATCTTGTAGGATTGAGGTGTTTCAGGAGTAGATGGATAGTCAGGAGGGGTAAGCTCATAAAGCCAATTATCTTTATTATGAACACTAACTCTAGCATGGTTTGGTAGTGTGAACAGGGTTACTACTTCATTCCTGATTAGGTACTCGAAAGGTGGTTGTCCTAAATTCCTTATGATATGGAGGTTAAAGCAAAAGTTAAGATTCATAGGACGGATGGTACCTAAACGGTTACACCTGTGTAATTGGTATCTAAGTCCTAAGGCATCAGCAATCATGGTGACAAGACCTCCTACTAATATGGGTAGATCAGGTTCTTCTTGGATTCGGGTGAAGGTTTGCATCATGAAAGGCACACCATTGACTGGCTGTCCATTAGTCACACATGACATAATGAATATCTCATCTTTAGATACTCCAATAAGGTTCTCTTCTTTTCCAAAGAAGGTGTGGGCAAGGATCTTATGGAAGTAGCGGATAGCAAGGTTATGTATCTTATCATTGTTCATGTTATTTGGTTCAGGATGGTAGCTTCCGGTTAAGGTTCCCCAAAAGAAGTCCAGCTCAATGTCCATCAATTCTACCTGTGTGGTAGTAAAAGCAAAGGTTCCACTAGGGAATCCTAATAAGTCAGCTAGTTCTCTATGGTTAAAGTCATATTCTATTCCAAATAGGCGCGGAAACTGATAAATCCTTTCCTGAATCCAAAACCGTGCTCGGGTAAGTAAATTAAGGAGCTGAGGAACTCAAGGGTGAGCTCGCGGTAAGTCACAAACTTTTGTTTAATCAGTGCATTCTCCCATCCAAGTCGGTTAAACAAGTATAGGATGTTATCATGTATACCTAAGGTTTCCATAGTCAGATCATTCGGGTACAGAGTCAAATCCATTGGTCTCTGTGATAACTCTTCAAATTTCATTCTTTGGTTCCTACCTCTAAATTTGGTTTCCATAAGGTTTATCGGTTGGTTAGCCATAGTTAGTGTAAATACGGAGGAAACAAATCAGGGGGAGAAGGAAAATGGAAAAGACTTTAGAAAATCTGTAAAAGTGATTTAAAAATTAAAATAAGGAAAATAAGAAAATAAATGCATAAATAAAAGTAATAATAGTAATAATGAAATAAAACTATAATAAAATGACAAAACAAATAAACGAATAATAGAATGATAAATGACAAAATAATAAAATGATCAAAATGGTTAAATGATTAAATGGGTTGAATGATTAAATGGGTTGCCTCCCACTAAGCGTTGTTTTTATCGTCAAAAGTCTGACGTAATGCTTAGGTGTAGATTAATCAGGGAAATTAGTGGACAACTCTAAAAGCCTTAGACTATTTTCATAATCTCTATTTTCAACTTTATGGTAATGTTTTAAACGTTGTCCGTTTACTGTGAACGGTTCACTATTCCTACCCTTAATTTCTATTGCTCCGCTCGGGAACACTCTAGTTATTTCAAAGGGTCCTGACCATCTAGATTTTAGTTTTCCAGGAAAGAGCCTAAGTCTTGAATTAAAGAGGAGTACAACGTCTCCCACACTAAATTCTTTCCTAGATAGGCGTTTATCGTGCCATCGCTTAGTTCTTTCTTTATATATCTTAGCATTCTCATAAGCATCTAACCTTAACTCTTCTAATTCGTTAATATCAAGGATTCGCTTTTCTCTTGCAGCATTATAGCTTATATTGAGAGTTTTGATCGCCCAATAAGCTTTGTGTTCTAGTTCTACCGGGAGCTGACAAGACTTTCCATATACTAATTTGAAAGGTGTAGTTCCTATAGGTGTCTTGTAAGCTGTCCTATAAGCCCATAAAGCTTCATTAAGTTTAGATGACCAATCTTTCCGAGATATGGCGACAGTCTTTTCTAAGATTTGTTTAATTTCCCTGTTTGAGACTTCGACTTGTCCACTTGTTTGTGGATGATATGGTGTGGCCACACGGTGTCTGACTCCATACTTAGATAGTAATATGTCAAAGATTTTTGAAATGAAGTGCGAGCCACCGTCACTTATGACGAGTCTAGGCACACCAAATCTGGGAAAGATTATATTTTTGAAAAGCTTTATTACTACTCGTGTGTCATTTGTAGGAGAAGTTATAGCTTCAATCCACTTTGAAACGTAATCGACAGCTACGAGTATGTAATTATTACCGAAAGATGATGGGAATGGTCCCATGAAATCTATTCCCCAGACGTCAAAGACTTCTACTTCTAATATTCCTTTTTGAGGCATTTCATCTCTTCTTGAAATATTACCAGTGCATTGACACCGATCGCAATTTATAATAGCGATGTGGACATCTTTCCATAAATTAGGCCAGAATAGGCCGGCTTGTAAGATTTTTGCACAAGTCTTGGAAGTGCTTGCATGTCCACCATAAGGAGATGAATGGCAGTGAGCAATGACATCTTCTATTTCTTCTTCGGAAATACATCGACGAAAGATTCCGTCGGGTCCTCTTTTGAACAACAATGGTTCATCCCAATAGTAATGTTTGAGATTGTGAAAGAATTTCTTTTTCTACTGATAGGTTAAATCAGGTGGAAGAGCTCCTGCAGCTAGGTAGTTGACAATGTCAGCGTACCATGGCAGTCCTATAGTTGTTTGGATTGTTTCCACGGGTTCTGGTTCATCTATGTCTAACTGAACTGGGTCGCTTCCTATTTGTGCTATCAGCTGTTCATACGGAAAATCATCGTTAATCGGCACTTGTTCTGGTTTAATACCTTCTATTCTAGATAAATGGTCCGCTACGACGTTTTCAGTACCTTTCTTATCTTTTATTTCGAGATCAAACTCTTGTAAGAGTAAAATCCATCTCAAGAGTCTTGGTTTAGCATCTTTCTTAGTCAATAGATATCTGATAGCAGCGTGGTCTGTGTAAACGATTATTTTCGCTCCCACTAGGTAAGAATGGAATTTGTCAAGCGCAAAGACAACTGCTAACAATTCTTTTTCAGTAGTGGCGTAGTTCATCTGAGCAGAATCTAAGGTTCTACTGGCATAGTAAATCGCATGAATTTTCTTTTCCTTCCTCTGGCCTAGAATTGCGCCTACAGCATAGTCACTCGCATCGCACATGATTTCGAAAGGTAATCTCCAGTCAGGGGGTTGCATGATTGGTGCGGTGATGAGGGTTGTTTTTAGAGTTTCGAATGCTTTAAGACAATCTTCATTAAATATGAACTCAGTGTCTTTCATTAATAAACCGGTAAGAGGTTTAGTGATCTTCGAGAAATCTTTGATGAATCGTCGGTAGAAACCGGCGTGTCCTAAAAAACTTCGTATTTCTCGAACGATTTTAGGGGGTTGAAGATCTTTAATGACTTCTATTTTAGCTTTATCAACTTCAATTACCTTGTCAGATATAACGTGTCCTAGTACGATTCCTTCTCTGACCATAAAATGACATTTCTCCCAGTTAAGCACGAGGTTTACTTTTACACATCTTTCTAACACCATTTCTAAATTTGATAAACATCCTTCAAAACTGTGCCCGCATACAGAGAAGTCGTCCATGAACACTTCCATGATGTTGTCTATAAAATCTGTAAAGATTGACATCATACATCTTTGAAAGGTTGCAGGAGCGTTGCATAATCCAAAGGGCATTCGTCTATAAGTGAACGTTCCATAAGGGCATGTGAATGTAGTCTTCTCTTGATCATCTGGGTAGATAGGGATTTGGAAAAATCTTGAGTAACCATCAAGATAACAGAAATATGAATGCTTGGCTAATCATTCTAACATTTTATCTATAAAAGGTAGTGGGAAATGATCTTTTCGAGTGGCTTTGTTTAGTTTACAATAATCGATGCACACTCTATGTCATGTCACTACTCTTTGTGATATCAATTCGCCTTTAGCGTTTTTCACAACAGTGATACCTCCTTTCTTTGGTACTACATGTACTGGACTAACCCATTTACTATCAGAGATTGGATATATTATTCCAGCATCTAGTAGTTTCTTAACTTCTTCCTTTACTACAGTGCTAAGGATTGGGTTAATTCTTCTTTGAGATTCTCTGGAGGTTTTGCAATCTTCTTCTAGCAGAATACGATGCATACAGATTGAAGGGCATATTCCTTTGAGATCAGATATGTTATATCCTAATGCAGTTGGATATTTCTTTAAGACATCTAAAAGTTTCTTTGTTTCAATTGTTCCTAAACTGGAATTGATTATAACTGGTCTTGTACATTCAGTGTCCAAGAATTCGTATCTTAGGTTCTTAGGTAAAGTTTTTAACCCTAATGTAGGTTTATTCTTACTTGGCATGGGATCCGGTGTAAGTGCTAAACTTTCGCTTAGACTATCATCCTGATATGGTTCACGCCAATTATCATCTTCGAAAATCGGAGGGATTTGAATTTTCATAATTTCAGAATAGGTAGTTTCTTTCATTTCCATTTCTCTTATACATTCGGCAATTACGTCCAATAGATAGCATGTATCCTCTATAGCTGGTGATTGTAAGAATTGTGTTAAAATAAATTCAACTTTCTCTTCACCTACTTCAAAGGTTAGCTTTCCTTTCTTTACGTCTATAATAGCTCCGGCGGTAGCTAAGAATGGTCTTCCTAGTATGATAGGTGTAGTGGAGTCTTCAGAGATGTCCATGATTATGAAATCAGTAGGAATATAGAATTGTCCTATACGTACTGGGACGTTTTCTAGTATGCCTACAGGATATTTAACAGAGCGATCGGCTAGTTGAACAGACATTTTAGTTGGTCTTAGGTCTCCCATGTCTAGCCTTTTGCAAATCGTTAAGGGCATAACACTGATACTGGCTCCTAAATCGCATAGAGCTTTGTCAATGACGAATTTTCCTATTACACAGGGTATAGAGAAACTTCCTGGATCTTTTAGCTTAGGAGGCATATTATTCTGAATTATGGCGCTACACTCAGCAGTAAGTGTAACGGTTCCGTTATCCTCTATCTTTTTCTTATTGGATAAGATTTCTTTTAAAAACTTAGCATACGAGGGCATTTGAGTGATAGCTTCTGTAAATGGAATAGTAATATTCAACTGTTTCAGAAGTTCAACAAATTTCTTAAATTGGCCCATCATCTTGGAATTGGTTAATCTCTGAGGGTACGGAATTGGTGGTTTATAGGGTGGTGGAGGCACATAAGGCTTTTCTTTCTCCACTGCCTCTTGATTATCATCTTCCTTTTCTTCTGGTTCATTCACCGTTTCAGTCGGTTTATCCGGTTTTTGGTACATGGCTGGATTGTCAAGTCTTGGATCGGTAGGTCCGTCAAGTTCCTTGCCACTTCTTAATATCACAGCATTGGCCTGACCTTTCGGATTAGGTTGAGGTTGTCCAGGAAATACTCCAGCTGGTGCAGCGGTAGGTGCTTGTTGTTGAGCTACTTGTGAAATCTGAGTTTCAAGCATTTTGTTATGTGTAGCTAATGCATCTACTTTGCTCACTAATTGCTTAATCTGCTCACTAGTGTGTATGTTTTGGTTTAAGAAGTCCTTGTTTGTTTGAGATTGGTTAGCTATGAAGTTCTCCATCATCAACTCAAGGTTCGATTTTCTAGGGACATTAGGAGCAGTCTTTTGATATCCTGGTGGTGTAGCTGGTGCTTGACCTGGTGCGTATAAAGCATTGTTGTTCTTATAGGAGAAGTTTGGATGATTCTTCCAACCTGGGTTGTATGTATTTGAGTACGGGTTTCCTTGAGCATAATTCACTTGATCTGTGGGAATTCCTGTTAATAGTTGACAATCAGGAACATCATGTCCTGGAACTCCACATAACTCACAGTTAGGTGTTACTGCAGCCACGGTGGTTGTTGGTGTTATGGCCAAGTTGTCGATCTTTTGGTTTAGTTGGTCAAACTTTGCATTGACTTGGTCCATACTACTCACTTCTTACATACCTCCTTTTGTTGGTTTCTCAGTTGCGACTCTCTCGCTTCCCCATTGGTAATGGTTTTGAGCCATACTCTCGATAAGTGCATAAGCATCGTTATATTCTTTGTCCATTAGTGCACCGCCTGCGGCAGTGTCAATTGTCATTCTTGTATTGTACAAGAGTCCATTATAGAAGGTATGGATGACCATCCATTCTACTAATCTGTGATGTGGACAAAGTCTCAGCATATCCTTATAGCGTTCCCAAACTTCGATAAGTGATTCATTTTCCTTTTGCTTAAATTCGTTGATCTGAGCTCTCAGCATAGTTGTCTTGCTAGGTGGGAAATATCTGGTCAAGAAAACTCTCTTTAGTTCCTCCCACGTAGTTACTGAATTCGAGGGTAGAGATTGAAGCCAGGCTCTCGCTCTGTCTCGAAGTGAAAAAGGAAAAAGACGTTGTCTAATAGCTTCTTGGGTAACTCCATTGGCTTTTACGGTATCTGCGTATTGCACAAATATCGAAAGGTGAAGATTCGGATCCTCGGTAGGATTTCCAGCGAATTGATTTTGTTGCACGGCTGATATCAGCGAAGGTTTCAGTTCGAAATTGTTTCGGTTGATAGCCGGTGCGGCAATGCTGGAATGCGGTTCAGCTTGCGAAGGACTAGCGTAATATTTGAGTGGGTGATTCTGTTCTTCAGCCATCTCTGCGTTCTTTGATGTTACGACTGGTTTAGGTGGATCTATTTGAAGATCTGGAATGTTGTAATTTTGTTCGTAATCGAATATCCGTCTTCTTACGTGTAAGAAGCGTTCCGATTCTGGGATTAGAGGTTGCAAGTCTTCGCCTTGAGAGCGAGTACTTGGCATACACTCGGGAATTTAGAAAATAAATAGAAAATAGTTGTTACCTTAGTCTAGACAATGCTACTCTAAAGTGCACTAGTAACTAAATTAAGGTCCCCGGCAATGGCGCCAAAAACTTGATGGGCTAAAGACGTACTCGAATATGTGTCTAGCGATATCTTAACTGCAAGTGCACAGCCTATCGAAGTAATATTTAAGATTATCGATCCACAGGGACTTTATGATTACTTAGTACTAGAGGATTTACTAGTTTAGCTAAGGTGAATGGTTGTCACGATTTTTGGTTGTTTTTAAAGATTAAAGGCGGGAATTAAATTTAAGTTTAATAAAATAATACTAAGGTGGTCGGTATGTAATTATGTTAAGTTAGGCGGGTCAATCTAACCTAGGATTATAAAGATGGTTCACTTAATCTATTCTGTAGAGGTTATCAGTTTAAATATCTTTAACTCACACTCTCGTGGTCTTATCTCAGATCTTACCCCTAAAGCCTTATGTCTGCTCTCGCTAGCCCATAAGTGTTTAGAAATAATTTTTGGAAACTTAATAATTCTAATTCATTTTAAAGCGCTCTCGCTGTGTTTAAATTAAATGCCTAACTTTAGCTATCTGGTTAAAATCTCACACTCTCGTGGTCTTGACCTAACCTATTACACTTTCCTTACTCTCGTAACAAAAAGATTGATTTTATAATAAAAAGTCACAGCCAGAATTTTAAGTTCTTAATTATTTTAAGCCTAGAGTTGATTTTACCGATTTAGTTTATTTTAATTACATACCGCCCTAAGGTGTTTAGCTACTCATGATTGTTGAACCAGACAGAGGCAGAGACAGAGAAATACAAAATAAAATATGCATAACAGAAAAATAAATGCTTAACATTAATATAAATGCAATTTAAATAAAAACCTGAATGACAATTAAAATGTTAGACTCCTTCTTCCACAGTCTGGCAAGCTCGGAGTACGGACCGGAATCGGAAATAAAAATTACTAAAAGAATTTCTGAAGGCTTTGAAAGAAATTAAATTATAACAATTTCCTAATGTTGGAAATTGTTATATGGTTTGGTTGGGATATATAAACTAAAACAAGAACAAATAAATGCTGGAAAGAATAAAATAAGGTGCAAAGGAAAATACGGCAGAGCTTCCGCAAGAAAAATTAAAATAAAACTCTGTAAATTGTTCTTTGAAACTAAGCTATTTATAGAATCATAATTGGGCTTGGCAGTTGGAATAATTTCATGGGCTTCGTAAATGCTGAGAAAATCCAGGGAGAAGTTGCATTGCTTGGTCTGCGGGAGAATAGGGACTTTGACTTCACGTAACACACACGTACATGACCAAGTCTCAGCAAGTTACCCTAAATTCCCCTTGTCACGTTCGTGACAAGGGTGTCACGCTCGTCTCCCTTGTCTTACGCGCGTCACGGTCGTGAGGGACTGGTGACGACCGTGACTGCTCCTTTTAGCGTGTCACGGTCGTGACTCCTAGGTGACGGTCGTGACTGTTACAAAAAGTGCAGATTATGCAGAATTCCTCTTTTCTTCTTCTTTTAATGGTTGTTTTTGCTCATTTCACTTGTGGCTCATGATTTAGCTCTGTAATTGATATACCTGCAAAATGACAAAGAAAACTCGAGGAATCGGGTGTTAAAACGGCAATTGTGCGATAAAGCGACATTGAAACATAGCAATAAAACGATACTTTTTCTCGTTATCACATAAAGATCAGAATTGCCCAAGGAATTGTGTCATTTCATGTCTTGCATTTCAAGAATTTCAAAAGGGGCCAAACTTCATAGAATTTGCAAAATGACACATAACTTTGTTTCAACTTGCTGAATTGCCTCAAAACCATTTCTATGGACCTCCTTGATCCATGCTGCGCATGGACAAGCCAAAAAGCCAGCTGCATCATTGCCCATACCTCAAGTACAAGTCATGTTGACATTTTGGCAAATTTTCCATACCAATCAGCTGCAGCCACCACCCACTCTCTGGCCTATCACTACTTGTTATGTGGACCAAAAGCAGCCCATAACACACAACATTGCAAGCTGAAACCTCAGATTGATCAAGTTCCCAAAATCTCTCCATTTTGCAAATTCCTTCGAAACTCTCTGAATACTGACTCAAACTCCAAACAAATTTCACCATTCATCTCAAAATCATTCACTGAACACAAAGCAACCATCAAACAAACCTCAAAGCACCTTTAACCTAAAACACGATTCTTGGCCAGTTGAAGTGCAGTCTCATAAACCAGCCAAAACAACTCCTTCTAAGCCTCAAAGTTTCTTCAAAAGGATCATTAGAGTGAGTTTGCACAAGAGAGGTGACCAGAAAGCTCCAAACTGAGGAAGCTCAAGCTCAGGTAACTTCTTCAAAAAAAATCCAGAAATGTTATTTTAAGTTCTTAGAATGTTCATTATGTTGTGCTGATCACGTTGGCACCTTTAGTTTTGAAAATGGTTGCATATTGAGCATTTACTGAACCTCTAAAACTTTTTCAGTTTTTGAGTTTTCGATTCGAATCATGAGATTGAGCCATCATAAATTTGTTTTGAGGTTGGATTCGAGTTCATGAGAGTGAGGTGAGTTGATCTGGAGCTTTAGAGCTCCAGAAATAACCTAGGGGTGAAGATTTGGGATTGCTCAAGGAGGAGCTGGCCGGAGAAGATGACCGGAGGTCTTCTCCGGCCACCTGAAAGTAATTAAATGATTAATTAGGGTTAGGGCTAGGTTTAAATGAGGGCCATTGGATATCTATTTCCCGCGTGTGATGAATGGTGTGGATCATTTCATTAACTTAATTCCTGGATTAATTAATTAATTATATAAGATTAGATAAGTTTGAATTGTAGCCTTTGGATCTGGCGCGTGGTCAACCAAAATCCCTCAGTTTTGAATCTAAACCCTTAGATTAGATTACCTTCCATTAATTCAGTTTTAATTTCATTTTTTCTCATTTATTTTGCACAATTTATTAAAAATAGCTAGAAAATCCCAAAAAATATTTTCTTCTGCATTTTGCATCCAAATAATTTTCTTCACCCAAAAATATTTTTATTTTTATTTTTTGCATTTAAAAATCATTTTTTAAAATATTTAAATGTTTATTTTAATTAATTAATGGAAATTAATTAATTAAAATATCATTTAAGTTTCTAAAAATCCCAAAAAAATTCACATTGCATATTAGGACATTTAGAAACATTGTCATGCCATTCATACAAATTTCTTTTTGGTTTTGAATCATTCTTGACAATTTTCTTGAATTTAGGGTTCATAAAACTCCTATTTTTGAACCCTAACTTCAAGAATTCTTTTCTGCCTAACCATGAATGGTATGACTTTGATTCTTTTTGCATTGATCTTCATTTGCCATGTAGTACCTAACATATTTTTGTTATAAATTACTTCTGCATTTTTGATTTGATTTTCATTTTTCCCCTTTAGGTACCTTAAAATCCTAGATAACTTAGAAAACTCATAACTTCCTTTAAGTTAAGAGTTAGGTCTCCTCCTTTAGGGTGTGATATTATATGGGGTTAGGGTTCCTTTGAATGCATTTTCAATTTTTTATCTTGTAATTTGCTTCTGTTTTTTACTTTTGCATCTCATGTTGCATGAAAACCCTAATTTCTCATGTTCATTCACATACATCTTGCATATGCATTCATTCATGAACTTGCCATGACATTTCATACATTCACATGACTTCTAAGACATCATAGTACACATTAGAATCATACTTGATCATTTCTTCATCCATTTGCCATGATGTGCATTCATTTCATTTCATAAACTTTCATGTGCTTTCATGCTTCTTATATGCTTCATTTGCATTCCCATCTCTTGTATGATCATCCCTAGAACTTGACATACATTTGCATCATCTCTTAGAATCATTTACATCATTAATATGCTTGTGGTTTTGGTTTGTATCTTTGCATTTGCTTCATTTTCATTTCATTTCTTTCTTTTATGCTAACCATTTCAGGTGGTAAGTACTTTGAGAAGTAAATTTGCCTTCACTTCTCACTTCTCTTCTCATCTTTCTTATACATTCATTTCTGCATTTTGCTTTTTCTTTAGAGTGAGATTGCTCACTCATGTTCATTATCCACTTTCTTTCTTCAAGCAACTTATCTTCTTCAGTAAAGTAAGTTAATTTGTTTCTTCTGCTTCTTCCTTGGTGGCTATTCTTGAATATCTCTTGCAAGCCTCACAAACCATAGGAATACCCAAGCATGACAATAATTAGGGTTTTTATTAGTCCCCCCTTTAGTTTTTTACCTTTGTGTCTTCTTTGTGTCTCTCTTCTCACCTCATAATCAGAGACTAAACCTTTAAGGTTTTAAGGCTATGTGATTAAGGTTATGCCTGCATCCTTCTATTAGGATGGAGTGTATAACTTTAATCCTAAGTGTTAAACCCTTAATGTGTTTAAATCTCTTAATCAATCCATCTAATAATCACTAAGACAATAAGCTTGTAACTTGGGCCTTGCATTAGGGTTCTAATTCTTCCTTAATTGGTTAAGAAGGACTAACCTTAGTGTTAATGGACAAGTTCCCCTCAAGTTGTCTTACAAACCATAAATTTCACTTCTTAATCTTATCATTAACTAAAATCCACTTTAATAAAGGCTTTGTTTTGTCATGAGGTTAATCCCTAATCATGGATTAAGTTGAGGTATCTTCCTCAGCTTAAATGTTCTCATCTATCATCCTTCTATTAGGATGGTGTAATGAGTCCATTAAATTCTTGATTATGGCTTAGACTCATTAATTAACACTAAACAAAAACACTAAAAAACATCTAAATAATCACAAGTAGGTTAATGATCTTAATCCTACATCATGGTGATTAAGTGTGAGGTGCTTACTTCATACTTAAGGTATTCTCATTACCCCTAATTAGAGGGAGGATATGGTGAGTTTACTAACCCTTTGGTTTAGGCTTAAGCTCATTAACTTATGACAAACACAAAAAGCAATAAAAGATTGAAAACTCCAAAAACAAACAACAATCGTCTCCTTCGGGATTCTTTTCTCACCTCATTCACTCACAAACGAGAACCCGCTTCTTCCGTCTAATGCAAGACAGTTAGCACCTGAGCCACATAGGTCATACACTTGAGCATAGACAAGCAAGCAGTTCATTAGTCAATTTATCTTTCAGTCTCTTTGAGTCGAACTACGGTGTTCTGACTTCCTCATTGCACGAGAGGATACGTAGGCATAACTTAATTGTTATCGAACAAAAGTCTCTGTCTCTTCCCCCTCTTCCAGCCTTATTCTTTTAAGCCTCATTCCTGAGCACTTCACTTTCTTGCACTGACACTTGTACATCCTTTTCCAGCTTTTGCACACAGATAGCACAGACACTACCCCTTTAAAACACAATCTTTTAAGCGTGGATCCCGTCGAGTACGACGGACAATCTGGGTGCTAATACCTTCCCAGGTTGTAACCAACCCCCTTTCTCAATTTCTCTAGTTCGCGACCATCTTATCTATATCTTTCTAGGTTTATGCAGCATTACCTTTCCTTCGGGATAAAAATGCCTAGCTGGCGACTCTTTTCATTTCACTTCATCCTCTCCTCTCGCCGACCGTTCGTGCTTGTACCGGGATGCAAATCTTCGAGAGTGACAGCTTGGCGACTCTGCTGGGGAAAGTATGAGATACCATGGCTTCTGGTTCTTTTTGTGGGTTCCTCCTAGCGCTTGTTTGATTTGTGTTTAGGGGGTGTTATGTGCTAATTGTGCTTGTTTATTTGCTTTATTTATTGCTTTATGTACAGCTTTATTTATTGCTTTCATTTACAGTTTTTTATACATCATACTGTCATTATCATATTGCTGGATCTGGTTTTCCTTGGTGGGTGGGGTTTCATTGAGTGATTAAGGTCCTATACCTGGGACCTGAGTGACACCTAGGCTAGAGTGGCTTCATATTCTTTCCCATTCCATTTCGGTCTGGTGCGGGAATATGAAACATGGTTCAGATGTGGGTTTCTTCTTGAGAACTCTGTGCTACATATTTCTTGTAGTTCTAGGGCTATCTGAGAAGCCTGCTAAGTCTGGATGACCTTTTTATGACCTTCAGAATCTGGGGTGAATTAGAGGAAGATCCTTTATGGTTATTGTAAACACTGTACCTTCGGGTTAGAAGTGTTTACACTTCTCATAACTAATCCAAGTCTGAGGATCCTTGTTCTATAACATTACATGTGAGGGGGTTAGGCTGTTTACAGGTTTTGCAGGAACCCTTGACCACATACCCTGTTACTGTTTTGTTTTAAGAATGCTTCACTTTGGACAGTTCTTGTGATTACCCTGGACATGTGGCTCTTTATTTGAGTCCCCCACCATGGTTACTGGATTTCTAAGCCTCCATCCGGACCTTTGAACATACATGGAATCTTACCAAGGCAGATAATCAGATCCAACTCTTGATCACAAACCCTTTGCATATCATTTGCATACATCATTTCTGCATCATTTAACATTTACTTATTTGTTTTACAGGGTATCCATCTTCATATTTGGTTTTGTTTTGACCCCTTCTTCTACTCAGACTGCTTCAGTTTTCTTCTCTAGTATCTCCATCAGTCTGTCAGAGACCCACCTCCAGCTTCTCAGTCAGTAACCTTCATCAGTAGTTGTTTTCATCTTCTTCATCAGCACTCATGGACACTTCAAGAAAGAGCAACATCTCTTACCACTTCTTTGATCCCACCTTGACTGGCATCAGGCAGGTCCAATCCCTCATTACACCTGACAACATCCCACTATTCAGAGAGCACTATGGGGATATATTGGACATGGTCATGGATCTTGATGCATCTCAGAGGAGCATGATCCATACATGCTTGCAGTTTTATGACCCTCCACTCAGGTGTTTAACATTCCCTGATTTCCAGATGGGACCATTGCTAGAAGAGTTTTCCTTGTTGATTGGAGTTCCTATCAGGAGAGGAATCCCTTTCAACCCAGAGATGACTGCTCCCAGAAATGAAGAGATAGCCAAGGCATTGCATTTGGAGCCTTCCCTCATTGAGCAGAACATGACAACCAAAGCTGGGGTTTCAGGCCTTCATCTGGACTTCTTGATCTCTCAAGCCACCCTGAAAGCTGAAGTAGGAGAATGGAAGGTTGTCTGTGCACTTTTAGCCCTCAGTATATATGGGGTTATATTGTTTGCAGATGAGCCCAAGTTTGTGAGTAAGAATGCCATCCACCTATTCTTGTTGAGGAACCATGTTCCTACCTTGCTAGGAGACTTCTACTACTCCATACATCAGAGAAATGAAAAGCAAAGAGGGAAACTGGTCAGATGTTGTGTTCCTCTGTACTACTCTTGGCTGCTCAGACACTTGCCAAAATCAGATTCCTTGTTGAACCCACATCAGCAGAAGAATTGGGCTAAGAGATTCATTGCCTTGACATCAGATGACATCAGGTGGTGCACTCAGAGCACCAAGGGCAAGGATATTATTACCAGCTGTGGACAGTACCCTAATGTTCCTCTGATAGGAGTAAAAGGTTGCATCAACTATAACCCTTTACTGTTTAAGAGACAATTGGGATATGCCTTGGTTCATCCTCCCAGAGGACAAGATTTGGCTGAGACTCTTTACTGTGAAGTTCAACCCAACTCTACTGTTGTCAGACAAGCTGCCTGGGCTTGGGACAACATCCAGACAAAAGGGACAGCCATCCTTGGAAGGTGCAACAACATTGCCTCAACCCAGTATTCTGATTGGTCTCGTACTAGAGCTCAGATCACCAGGATGCCTTTCACCTTGGAAGATACATCTGGACCTTCTACAGTGCAACCTATAGCAACTGTCAGTCTGGAAGAGTTTGAAAAGCTGAAAGAGAGGAACACTCAGCTAGCTGAAGCCTTAAAGAAGACTCATTGGGAGAGAAATGACAGCCGTCTGGATATTGAGAGATTGGAAAGACTCAAGACTGAGCATCTGACCAAAATTGAAAAGACAGATGACTATATCAGGAAGGCAAGAGTAGGGGAGTTGGTTCTGAAGAATGCTTGCAAGGAGGCAAAGATTCAGAAGGCTAGGGCAGAGCATTATCCGGAGGAGAGCTAGGCTAGGTGGATCAGGATCACTGAAGCCCGTGCACAAGAAGACCAAAGGACTCAGGCTAAGATAGAGCAGCTGGAGGCTAGTGAGAAGAAGCAACAAGAGGCTTTGTTGGTAGCTCAGAAGGAGATATATGAATTGAAACTCCGGGCGAGGTTGAAGAGGTCAAAGGATCAGGACAAGCATAAGAGGCTGACCAGTGCCATTGTGTCGCTCCCGATAAATGAAACAGGGTCAAATAAGGGTACAGACGCGAACGGTCGGCGAGAGGGACAATGAGAACACACAGCCATGAACTCACTGGAGATGAATAGAGTCGCCAGCTAGGCATTTTTATCCCGGAGGAAAGGTAATGCTGCATAGACCTAGAAAAAGATGGATAAGACGGTTTGCGAACCAGAGAGACTGAGAAAGGGGGTTGGTTACAACCTGGGAAGGTATTAGCACCCAGATTGTCCGTCGTACTCGACGGGATCCACGCTTAAGAGATTTGTGTTTTAAAGGGGTAGTGTCAGTGCAATCTGTGTATAAAAGAGCTGGAAAAGAATGTACAGGTGTCAGTGTAAAGTGTATAAGTGATGCGAAGTGTAAAGAAAGAGTATGCTCATGATCATGAGGCTAAGAGAATGATGCTGGAAAGAGGGGGAATATACAGAGACTTTTGTTCGATAACCGTTAAGTTATGCCTACGTATCCTCTCGTGCAATGAGGAAGTCAGAACACCGTAGTTCGACCCAAAGAGACTGAAGGATGAATTGACTTGTGAACTGCTTACTTGTCTATGCTCAAGTGTATGACCTGTCTGGCTCAGGTGCAAACTGTCTTGCATTAGACGGAAGAAGCGAGTTCTCGTTTGTGAGTGAATGAGATGAGAAAAGAATCCCGGAGGAGACGATTATTGTTTGTTTTTGTGTTTTCAGTCTTTTATTGCTTTTTGGATTTTTGTCATAAGTTAATGAGCTTAAGTCTAAACCAATGGATTTAGTAAACTCATCACATCTTCCCTCTGATTAGGGGTAATGAGAATACCTTAAGTGTGAAGTCAGATTCTCACACTTAATCACCTTGGTGTAGGATTAAGATCATTAACCTACTTGTGATTATTTAGATGTTTTTTGTGGTTTTTGTTTAGTGTTGAGTAATGAGGTTAAGCCATAATCAGGGATTAAACAGACTCATTACACCATCCTAATAGAAGGATAATAGATGAGAAAGTTTAAGCTGAGGAAAGCTCCTCAACTTAATCCATGATTAGGGATTAAACTCATGACAAAACAGGCCTTTGATTAAGTGAATTTTATTCAATGGTTATGATGATGAAGTGTCTTTTAGGGTTTGTAAGACAACTTGAGGGGGACTTGTCCATTAACACTAGGGTTAGTCCTTCTTAACCAATTAAGGAAGAATTAGAACCCTAATGCAAGGCCCAAGTTACAAGTGTGATGTCTTGATACTTATTAAGTGGATTGATTAAGAGATTTAAACACATTAAGGGTTTAACACTTAGGATTAAAGTCATACACTCCATCCTAAGAGAAGGATGCAGGCATAAGCTTAATCACAAAGCCTTAAAGCCTTTATGGTTTAGTCCCTGATTATGAGGTGAGAAGAGAGGACTCAAAGAGACACAAAGGTAAAACTAAGAGGGGGACTAATCAAAACCCTAATTCATTGTCATGCTTGGTTGTTCCTAAGGTTTGTGAGGTTTACAAGAACAATCTTCAAAGGAGCCACCAGGAAGCAGATGAACAAGACTAAGAGAAGCAAAGTGACTTGCTTCATTCAAGAAGTCAAGTCACTTGAAGAAAGAAAGTGGGAGGAACAAGCATGAGCAAGCTCAAACTCAAGCACATATAGAAATGCAGCAATGCATGCAAGAGAGATGAAAAGAAAAGTTATGAGAAGTGAAGGCAAATTCACTTCTCAAGTTTACTTACCACCTGAAATGTTAGAAAGAAATGCAATGCAATGCTAGATGGGATGAAATGGTATGATGCTAGACCAAACCAGAAGCATATTGATGATGAAAATGATGCTGTGAGGTGCTATGAACATGAGGCAAGGCATGGAGATGCTCATACAAGATCATGGATGTAAATGATGCAAGTTAAGGAGCATGAGCAATCATGGAAAGTTATGAAGCATACAAGACAAATGGCATGGCAAATATGCAATGAAATGATCAAACATGCTTTCTATATGTCTTGAGATGTCAAATGGATCACAAGAATGCACAAAATGCAAAGGCAAGTCATGTTAGGCAAGAGAATGCAAGAGGGATGCAAGTGAAAGCCCAAATTAGGGTTTATGGAACAAACATCAAACAAAAACCCAAAACAGAAACAAACCCCAAGATAAAAAATGGAAAATGCTGCCCAAAGAAACCCTAAACCTATAATGAACCACTGCCCAAAGGGGAACTCCCAACTCTTAACCAATCTCAAGATATGAATTTTCTAAGTTATTAGGGTTTTTTAGGGTTCTTAACAAAAGAAATGTCAAACAATTGGAAAATGCAAGATCAAATCATGGCCATTTTATCTTAGAAACTATATGCTAAACACAAAACAAATCAAAAAGAATCAATGTCCAATCCTTCTCCAATAGGCAGAAATGAATTTTTGAACCCATGATCAAAATAATGCATAAAAAATGATTTAATTCAATGAAAAATTATTAAAATGCATCAAGATCAAAAAAGAAATTTGGTTTGAAGGTTGGACAATGTTTCTAAATGTCTTAGAACATTTCATGAATTTTTTTGTAATTTTTAAATACCTAAAAGTATTTTTAATTAATTAATTCCCATTAATCAATTAAAAATAATCTTTTAAATATTTAAAAATACTTTTTTAATGATAAAAAATAAAATAAAAATGTTTTTGGGTCTTAAAAATTAAATAAACTTTTAGGAAAAAGTTTCATAATTTTTAAGAATTTTTAACTATTTTAAAATAATTATGCAAGTTTAATGAAATAAAATGAATTAAAAATCAAATAAAATAAAAGTAAACAGAATGAGAGGCTGAGATGCAATCTGGGGAGGGGACCATTGACTTGGCGCGTGATCTTGTGGCTCACATTCAAACTTGGTTAATCACAGTTATGAATTAATTAATTACAGTTAGGGTTTCTAATGACGAATCAGGGCCATCCACTAGCGCGCGGGAAGCAACATCCAAGGGCCCAGGTTTAAAGTTTGCTAATTAATGACCATTAGCCCTAATCACTCTCAGGCTGCCGGAGAAGACCTCCGGTCGTCTTCTCCGGCCAGCTCTCTCCCTGAGAAACTTCAAACTCCCTAAAAACGTATCAAAAATGAAAACTAAAAACTGGGAAATGTTCCTCACATCCTCACGAATCAAACCCCTATCCTAAAACACATTTATATTTCCTAAATAAGCTGAATCGAAGAGGACAAGAACTAGGGCACGCAAGCTTCAGAAGCAAATTAAATACTTATTTCAAAGCCATTTTCAAAACCAAGGACATCAGGATAATCAGTGAATCACATAGAACAAGTTTATAACAAGAAAAATGATTTCTGGAAAAAATAATTTCGAGCTACCTGAGATTTGGAGCTTTCAACTTGAGGACTTTCAGGCCACTTCTCCTTGTGCAATCCACTCCACTTGATCCCCAGAAGATGTTTGAATGCTCAATGAGAGTTTAAGTTGGCTGGATAGTGAGATTCGACAGCTTCTGCTCAAGCTTGATCAGAAATGGCAATGGTGTTTCAAGCACTTTCAGGTCATGGTGAGGGGTTGTTTGTGATCCTGAGGGTGAATGGAGAAGCTTTGCAAGGTTTGTTTTGATGTTTGCAAGCTGTGGTGAGAGTTTCGAAGAGAAATGCAGGCTGAGGGTGAGAAATGGCTATGGAGTATTCTGGTTGTTTCAGGCTTGGGTTCTTGGTGCTTTGTGGTCTATGGAGCAAGGTGAGTTGAATGGTGAAGATGGTTTGAGTGTTTGCAAGCTGTGGAGGCAGATTCGAAGCAACTTGCAATGTGGTGTGTTTTTGTGAATGTGTGTTTTTGTATATTTCAGCCTTGCCTTGTGTTATGTCTTGCTTGCAAATTGTCCACATAACTCTCTCTCATTGGTCAGATGATTGGACATGTGCTTTATTGATTGGTAAGTTACCTTTTGCAAAAAGTCAAGAAATGTGTAAGTGAGGTATGGCTCATGATCTAGGCAAGTACAAGGCATGGGCTGGCGCAGCAAGGGTGAGGGAGAGGTCTAGCAAAGCTCAGCATCCAAGGCTGCAAGTTGTAGGAAGAAGGATCATGAGTTTTGCAACTTGTGGCTTTTTGGTTCACATGTGATTTTTTGTCCAACCAACCATAAAACCATGGGCATTCTTGGTTCATTCTGAATTTTATGACTTAGAGAATGTTTGTGTGCTGGTTTGAAGTGAACTAGAGGTTGCAATATGCATTGGTCCAAGACTTTGCAAAATTTCCATTTGAGGCATGCCTTGAAAATCAATGATTTTAGCCAACTTTGCATTGCCATAACTTTTGATCCAAGAAGAGTTTGATCATGTTCTTGAACTTTTTGAAAAGGGAAAGATGAGATCTACAACTTTCATGACCAAAGTTTTTCCATTTGAAGCCTTTTTGGATCAAGAATCAAGGCTTGAAAAATGACCTAAAATGATGCATTCTTGAAAAGTCAACTATGCCCAAAAAGTCAACATTTGCAAAAAACCCTAAATTCTTGATTTCTATGAACTTCAACCTTCTTCTATGATCAAATAAAGATCATATACACTCAAAATGATGAAGATCACCCATTGGTTGGGTCATTGGGGGCCTCAGATGCCCTGATTTTACACTGACTTATCTGAAAAGTCAACCTTTGATCAGATGACTTCCCCATGGAATTTCTTCATGAAAATTGGTATGCATACTCCCTATACCATATAAATAGCAATGGAAACAAGAATGACCAAAAAATTTGGAGTTATGGCCTCTGAAAACAAAACCCTAATTTTCAGTCAACTGTGCAGTCTAGCCTGTCTCTGCATCCACTCAAACCCTAGTTCTTGTGATTCCTTTGAAGTTTTGACTTTGAGAGGATGTATTATGATGATTGAACACACATGGACCACTTTGAAATGATTGGTGGCCTTTGGAATGGCTCAAGATGCCTTGGGATTGCTCAGATCACAAACCCTAGGTGCAGATGCCTTAGAAACTATGCAGTGAATCAAAAATGAGATGTGAGATGATATGATTGTATTTATGCATATGAGATGATCACAAACCATGGTGTGAATGGGTGAGGGCAAATTTGGGGTGTTTACAGCTGCCCCTATTCAAACATGAGTTAGCTGTGCAGGATGTAAGCAACGGCTTAACAGGCAAACAAGATAACTTGTGGTTGAATACCAAAGACAGTCCAAAATTTGCACTCACCGAAATGAAGAAGAAAAGGGATATAGATTGTAAAAATAACATATATTGCAAAGTGTGGGCGACGGAGGGCGACTGCTGGGTGAATAGCGATGACGGGGACGGCTGACATGCTGGGAAAAGTAAAATCGTGATGGGGACGGCCATCAAGATAAAGCTATAAAATTCTCTGGAAATTAATGAAACATGACGGGGACGGCCATCAAGTTCATAAAGGTAAAGTAACCAACGATGGGGACGGCCATCGGGCTAAAAGGAAAAGGGACCACGACGGGGACGGCCATCGGGTTAAAGAATAAATGAAATAAACAGATGATGGGGTACGGCCATCAAAGGTGAAGAACGATCACCTAGCAGGGGACGGCTGCTCTGTTGGGGATAAAAGGAATATGATGGGGACGGCCATCAAAGGTGGAGGACGACCACCCGGCAGGGTACGGCTGCCGAAAATATCAACGATGGGGACGGCCATCGGATAGAAAAGGTCAACGATGGGGACGGCCATCAGACGAGCATGATGGAGGACGACCATCAAGAAGTGGAGGACGACCACTCAGCATGGTACGGCTGCTCTCGAGGTTTCTCATGACATAGGACGAATGCCAGATAACCAAAATCAACGATGGGGACGGCCATCGGATAAAGTGATGAAGGACGATCATCAAAAGGTGGAGGACGACCACCTAGCAGGGGACGGCTGCTAAAAAGATCAACGATGGGGACGGCCATCGGATGAGCATGATGGAGGACGACCATCAAGAAGTGGAGGACGACCACTCAGCAGGGTACGGCTGCTCTCAGGGTTTACCATGACACAGGACGAGTGTCAGATAAAAGCAAATGCTTTGTTGGCGATCTACTGGGGGTATAGTAAACACGGACGAGCGTTTACAACCAAGAAAGGAAAGTATAAGTGTTTGGTATTATGTATAGATTAATGATGCAGACGAGCATCCTTAAGACTATGATACGGACGAGTATCATGTAGAAACAAACTGACACATGTTCAGAGATGATGATACGGACGAGTACCATCTGGTTAACAAAGAACACGGACGAGTTGTATCTGAAGGGACTCTTCTGGGGAACAGTAGACACAGGCAAGTATCTACGTTCAAGAAGACATAAGTGTTTGACGCGGTATATGGATTAAAGATGCGGACGAGCATCCTTAAGACTATGATACGGACGAGTATCACGTAGAAACAAACACTAGACGCAATGTTCTGAGATGATGGTACGGACGAGTACCAACTGGTTAACAAAGAACAAGGACTACTGTCGAATCTGTGGGGAGATAAGTGATGGTGTATACAAGATACAGACGAGTATCTGTATAAGTGTATCGTGAGTAGTGAGTATATATAGATGAGTATTTTAACTGCTGGGGAGAATGACACGGACGGGTGCCAAGAGAGAAAAGTGTAATATGAACAAGTATCTGCTATACAAAGTCTAGGCGACTGCACTGGGGATACGACACGGACGGGTGTCAGGAAAGTGTATATACAAGTATATGTGAGTGCAAAGGGGATGTCTTTGGCTTTCTGCTGGGAGTTATGACACGGACGGGTGCCAGAAAGTATCCTTGATACGGGTAATCTTGTTATAAAGAGTGTTCCAGCGATTTTACTGGGGAGTGATGATACGGACGGGTATCAAAGGGTGTGTATGGTGGTATTTGTGAATATGAGGCAACTGTTTTTGCTGGGACTCTGGTGAGGATTTCTGTACAACGATGATGAACGGTTATTATTCACAAGCGTTAATTCAGAACATGGCTTATGATTATGCTATGCGTTTGATTTTTTGCCGTAATGCTCCGTATTAGACGGAATGCTACGCTCTGAGGGGATAGTATGATGCGAATGCTATGATTATGCAAAAATATCGAACCGGGATTCGGATCCCGTTGCCGTGAAGATCTCTGGTTGATCTGTTTGAAATGGACCTCCCAGCCGGGGATGAGATCATTGGTAGATCCAATAAGATGATATTTGCTTGGGGATATAGGTCACTGGTTGACACATCCTTGAGATGAGGGACCCAGCTGGGGTTTGTAGAAGCTTTCTTCACTCTGTCGTGATCCCTTCATGCGTTGCTCTTCTGGTTAGAGGCTGAAACTCTGTGGGGTGATGGCTCCCTGACTTTTGGCTGAGGAAGAATAGTTGGTACTACAGCTGGGGAATGCTGTTGGTAACTCAGCTGGGGAGAGCAACAAGAGGCAACTCAGCTGGGGATAGAGCAATTCAGATGCTGAGATTGAGTGCATGTTGATTTGACAACTTTGCTGGGGAAGTGGGCACCTTCCAGTGCCACGTGGAAGATAGACCGAGTTGATAATGATTTGCCAGCTTGCTGAGACGTAACTTGCATGCCCCAGGTTGCGTTCTGGATACCTGCAATCCTGCAAAGATAAGGAGACGCACAAAAGGTCCCGAGGTATCCTTTACTGGATTCCGTCATAGGAGTCAAGCATTCTCACGAGTAAGTATATTCCCTGCAAGCATGTGTTTTATTATTATTATTTTTGGGAGAAAAGCATCTGTACTTATGCAATTGATTTTTTAGAGACATCAGACATCCTTTGCAAATAAAAATATACAAAACGAAACATGACTGAAAAATCTGATTTTATTAATTCATGTGCCCTGAATTGGCAAGATACAGTCAAAGAAACAAGTCTCCTAAAATAAGGAGATTGTTATAAATTGAGAAACAAAATGCTGGCGGTGTTGGCGACGCTTTGAGGAGCTTCCTCTCCTGCTATGACTCGTATGACAATGACGTTCTTCTCGTCTTGCTTTCTGAAGAAAGTTGATTCTGATTGAAGCTTGATTCCGTCGAAGCTTTCCAAGTTGTAAGTGATACAGACGAACTCAGAGTGCAGTTGTTCGCTTATTCCCTTATTTTGCATGGATCGCCCTTTCGGGTTTTCAATCCATCGGGATACCCATTTTTGCCTGAGCTGTCCAATGCGGCTTTTCAACTCAGCGGGTGTACATTTCTTGCTTATTTTCCCTTATTTTTGCCCGAGTCTTTTATTCTGTTTTTGACTCGCCGGGATGCCCTATTTTTGCCTGGACTTACATTCTGTTTTTATGTCCAGCGGGTCATTTTTATGCGAAGTATTTTTTAACTGCATCTGAATTCACAGGGGACGGGAAGTCTTCACCATCCATGGTGCTGAGCATCAGTGCTCCACCAGAGAAAACTTTCTCTACCACGAATGGCCCTTCATAGTTTGGAGTCCATTTGCCCCTGTGGTCTGTATGAGGAGGGAGGATTCTCTTCAGCACAAGATCTCCCACTTGGTACTCTCGATGCCTGACTTTCTGATCGAAGGCTCTCTTCATTCTCTTCTGATATAACTGCCCATGACAAATTGCAGCCAATCTTTTCTCTTCAATTAGACTCAGTTGCTCGTATCGGGACCTAACCCATTCTGCTTCACTCAGTTTGACATCCATCAAGACTCGCAAGGAGGGCAATTCAACTTCAACTGGTAGGACTGCTTCCATACCATACACAAGCTGGTACGGTGTTGCCCCAGTGGATGTTCTGATTGACGTGCGGTACCCATGCAAGGCGAACGGTAGCATTTCATGCCAGTCTTTGTAGGTGACTACCATCTTCTGCACAATCTTCTTGATATTCTTATTTGCCGCCTCAACAGCGCCATTCATCTTTGGCCTGTAAGGAGAAGAATTGTGATGTTGAATCTTGAAGTCCCGGCACAGCTCTGCCATCATTTTGTTGTTTAAATTGGAACCATTATCAGTAATGATTCGCTCGGGCACTCCATACCGACAGATGATATCTCTCTTCAGAAATCGGGCTACCACTTGTCTTGTAACATTTGCATATGAGGCTGCTTCAACCCACTTGGTGAAATAATCAATGGCGACCAGGATGAATCTGTGACCATTCGAAGCAGTTGGCTCAATCTTGCCAATCATATCAATGCCCCACATGGCAAAGGGCCACGGTGAAGACATTATGTTCAAAGGATTGGGAGGCACATGCACCTTATCTGCATAGATCTGGCATTTGTGGCATTTTTTGGCGTAAGCACAACAGTCTGCATCCATTGTGATCCAGTAATAGCCTGATCTTAATAGCTTTTTAGCCATGGCATGCCCTCCGGCATGGGTACTAAAGGACCCTTCGTGTACTTCATGCATCAACAAATCTGCTTCCATCCTGTCAACACATCTGAGGAGTACCATATCAAAGTTCCTTTTGTATAAAGACCCATCAGTGTTCAGAAAGAAACTACCAGCAAGCCTTCTCAAAGTCTTCTTATCATTGGAAGATGCCCCAGGTGGGTATGTTTGATCCTCCAAGAAGCATTTAATGTCATGGAACCAAGGCTTATCTTCTTTTACAACATCCGCTGCAAATACATATGCTGGTCTATCAAGTCTAGACACTGAAATCTGGGGTACAAAGTTAGCAGCTTGAACTTTGATCATGGACGAAATGGTAGCCAGAGCATCTGCGAACTGATTCTCGTCCCGAGGGATATACTCAAGCTTGACTGTTGTAAAGAAAGTCAGTAACCTTCTCGTATAATCCCTGTAAGGTATCAGATGATCCTGGTGGGTGTACCATTTTCCGTTGGTTTTATTAACTACCAGAGCCGAATCTCCGAATACGGTCAATGTCTTGATCCTGAGGTCAATAGCTTCCTCAAGACCCATAATGCAAGCTTCGTATTCAGCTTCGTTGTTAGTGCAGTTGAAAGTGAGTTTTGCCGAGAAAGGCATGTGAACTCCTTTAGGTGTAATGAGTACTGCACCAACACCACGGCCATTCATGTTAACAGCCCCATCAAACATCATAGTCCATTCTTCCTCCGGGTCAGGCCCTTCAGTGTGAATAGGCTCTTCGTGATCTTTTGCTTTAATGAACATGATGTCTTCATCAGGGAAGTCAAACCTCATAGGCTGGTAGTCATCAATGGGTTGCTCAGCAAGATATTCAGATAGTACACTGCCCTTGATGGCTTTCTGAGATGTGTACTGTATGTCGTATTCTGTGAGAATCATCTGCCATCTTGCAACCCGTCCGGTAAGAGCTGGCTTCTCGAAAATGTACTTAACTGGATCCATTTTTGAGATTAATAAGGTAGTGTGGGTCAACATATACTGTCTCAGTCGGCGAGCAGCCCACGCTAAAGCACAGCAAGTTTTCTCGAGCAGTGAATAACGCTGTTCACAGTCGGTAAACTTTTTGCTTAGGTAGTATATTGCATACTCTTTTCGACCAGACTCGTCATGCTGGCCCAGCACACACCCCATTGACTCTTCTAATACTGTCAAGTACATAATCAGAGGTCTTCCTTCAACTGGCGGCATGAGGACTGGAGGTTCTTGTAGATATTCTTTGATCTTGTCAAAAGCCTTCTGGCAATCTTCGTTCCACCTGACCGTCTGTTCTTTTCTTAACAGCTTGAAAAAGGGTTCACAGGTCGCTGTAAGGTGAGATATGAACCGTGAAATGTAGTTCAATCGACCTAAGAACCCTCGAACTTCTTTCTCATTTTTCGGCGCAGGCATTTCTTGAATAGCTTTGACTTTATCAGGGTCAACTTCAATCCCTTTCTTGCTTACAATAAAGCCCAGCAGCTTACCGGATCGCACCCCGAATGTGCATTTGTTGGGGTTCAGCTTTAGTTGGTACTTCCTCAGTCGCTTGAACAACTTCAGCAGATTCACCAGGTGATCTTCCTCTGTAAGGGACTTGGCAATCATGTCATCCACATAACACTCTATTTCTTTATGGATCATATCGTGGAATAATGTTACCATAGCCCGTTGATACGTTGCACCAGCATTCTTGAGCCCAAATGGCATTACCTTGTAGCAGAACGTGCCCCAGGGTGTGATAAATGTTGTCTTCTCCATGTCTTCAGGTGACATCTTGATCTGATTATATCCTGAAAATCCATCCATGAAGGAGAATACCGAGAACTGAGCCGTGTTATCCACCAATACATCAATGTGAGGTAATGGGAAGTCATCTTTCGGGCTGGCTCTATTCAGATCCCGGTAGTCAACACACATTCTTACTTTGCCATCTTTCTTAGGCACAGGCACTATATTAGCAACCCACGGCGGATAGCTAGTTACAGCAAGGAACCCGGCGTCCCATTGCTTTTGTACCTCTTCCTTAATTTTCATAGCCATGTCTGGGCGAGTTCGGCGCAGCTTCTGTTTAACTGGTGGGCATTCTTCCCTCAAAGGCAGCTTATGCACAACAATGTCGGTATCCAACCCTGGCATATCTTGATACGACCAAGCAAACACATCAACATACTCTTGAAGCAGATCTATCAGTTGTCTCTTCACTGAGTCTTGCAGGCAGGCCCCGATTTTAACTTCCTTCACGTCTTCGTCTGTACCAAGATTAATCACTTCAATCTCCTCCTGGTGAGGAGTAATAGCCTTCTCCTCTTGTCTCAACAACCTAGCTAGCTCTTCAGGAAGCTCATATTCTTCATCAACCCCTTCATCAGCTTGATTGATTGGATTGTCAAAGTCATACGATGTCATAGCCGTGCTGTTGTCGGTGCTGTCAGGAAGGCACTCTCTGCAAGGGTTAAGTTTGTTCATTTTAGTGATTGATTTTAATCTTGCTTTAGAAAAAAAGTGAAATGAAGTTATCATTTTGAAAACACCGCCATTTATTTTTGTACAAAAAGAAAAATGGAAAAACAGTGAGCAGAAAAGAAAAAGACTCGTTTGCAAAAAGATGTCTGATATTTCATTAATTTAATCTTGTTTGCACAAAAGTACAGATGGCCCTGATTACAAAATGAGTCTTGTCATCTTGGGCAAGATGCAAGACTTTGATGCATGCTATAAAAAATACAGGAAATAATAATTACTCTGCATGAGTAACTCTTATAATTTCCTGGGAAGACCAGTTCGAGACACTGCTCCCCGGGATCTTTGGACGAATCCAATTCTCCAGATTGCGCTCCTCTTCCAGCTCGTCTTCCAAACAGTTGATAGCATCGGGGGTGAGCATCCCCCCACTGACAAAACCTGGCTCTGCAGCAGCCTTTGCTTGATGTCGAGTTGGTTTGTAACCCAACCCAAATTTGTCCTTCTTCTCCTCCACAGCTAAAACTTTGCCCCAACCTAGGGCAGTTCCTTCCTCAACAACCTTCCGGGCTTGTTGGTATGATGACATTGGAGTACCAGATACAGCAGATGCTTCATTCACATTCAAAGCTTCAAACCCCTGGCTCATTGTTTCATGGATCTCCCCATCCATTTCAATGTACTTATAGGTTGCCAGGTGGCTGACAAAAATGTCCTCCTCTCCACAGATTGTGACAACTTGGCCTTCCCACTCAAATTTTAACTTTTGGTGAAGAGTAGACGTTATTGCGCCGGCGGCGTGAATCCAAGGTCTACCCAACAAACAGCTGTAGGCGGGCTGAATGTCCATCACATAAAAGATAGTTTTAAAAGTCTGTGGGCCAATTGTCACAGGCAGCTCAATCTCCCCCAGAACCGACCTCTTCGAACCATCAAAGGCTCTTACCACCAGGTTGCTGGGTCTCAATGCCAATCCATCATATTCTAACTTCACCAGAGCCTTCTTTGGTAAGACATTCAGGGACGAACCTGTGTCCACCAGCACATGTGAAAGGACAGCTCCTTTGCATTCCATGGTTATGTGCAAGGCTTTGTTGTGGTTGCGGCCGTCCACTGTCAAGTCAGTATTGGTGAACCCTAGCCCATTGCTAGCAGTAACATTTCCAACCACGGTTTCCAACTGGTTGACAGTAATCTCTTCAGGCACGTAAGCTGCGTGCAAGACCTTGAGTAGTGCATTCCGATGGGCTTCGGAACACATAAGCAGTGAGAGGATAGAGATTTTGGATGGCGTCTGGTGAAGTTGATCCACAATTTTGTAATCACTCTTTTTGATGATTCGCATAAACTCATCAACTTCTTGATCGAACGGTGTCTTCAAGGCTTCTTTAACAGCTTGATCTTCCTGCACCGGGCTCTTTCCTTTTGCCTTGGCAGCAGCTTCTGCTTCGGCTGTAGGTCTTTGAATTGGTGGAGCAAAAAGACGTCCGCTTCGAGTGAAGCCTCCGCCTCCCCCCACATTATCTACTTGTGGTGTAGGTGTTGATGTTTCAAGAGTGATTCTTTTTCCTTCGCAATACACGTCAGAGCCATAGTGCCAAGGGATAGCCCTGTTGCTCCCATATGGTACTGGTCCAGGCACCGTGACAGTGACTGGACTGATTGCTGCTGTTGAAGGGACTGTAATTGTTTGTGGATCATAAAAGATTGTAACTGGTGCTCTGATGGGAGCAGCACCTTCTGAATGGTAGGCAGAGTTATTTTCCGGATCATAGAAAATGGTAACAATAGAGACATCTTCATGATTGATTGCTGGAGTTGTAGGAGATATTGTCGGAAGAAATGATGTTGTTGTTGTTGTAGGAGATTCAAGATGGAATGAAGCTGAAGTTGTAGCAGGAGAAATTGTTGAAAACTGATCAGTTGAGATGATGGATGAAGTACTTGTTGATGTTGCTGGTGAATTGTCGGGAACAATAGTTGCTGCAGTTGTAGGAGGTTCTGGAACCGTTGTTGATGAAGTTGCCGGATTTGTCGGAAACGATGTGGTGATCTGGAGCAGGCCACTCTGAATAAGGCTGTCAATGCCATTCCTCAGGTCCTCACACCCATTCCATGAAATATTGCAGTAGGGGCACCCTAGTTCACATCCCGGAAATATTTGGCTTTCACGGAGTCGAGCTTTGATTTCCACCAATGGTGTCCTGATCTGATCCACACTGGTTATTAAATAAGACGGTCTGTCTTCTTCAATAGCGTTAATTCGGGGACCACCATGGTTTGGCATAGGGTTTTTATTGACATTGGGCGGAGGTGCAAAATTCAGAGCCTTGGAGTCTACCAAGTCTTGTACCTTCATATGCAGAGCCCTGCATTTTTCTGTACTGTGACCAGGTGCGTTTGAATGAAAAGCACACCTAGCATTAGAGTCATAGTTTCTTGGTAGGCTATTGGGATCCGGGGGTGCCAACGTTCTTAGCTCAACTAGGTTGAGTTTCAGAAGCTGTGGCAACAAGGCAGCATACGGCATTGGGATCGGGTCGATCACTCGGTTAGCTTGGGATGGCCTCTGTTGGAATGGCCTTTGTTGATTGTTGTTGGTGTTGTTGTTGTTGAAGTTCCTTGGAGGATACTGATTCTGGTGATACTGAGGTTGTTGTTGGTAGTTTTGTTGAGGAGGTTGATAGACTGGCTGAGGATGAGCTGGAGCAGGAATGGTGACTGCTGCTATCGACCTTTGAACGTACTGGGGTCTACCCCTGTTGGTGTGAATGGAATTGGTCTCGCCAGTTCTTCTCGGGCCTGCAAAAGGCTTTCTTGTACTACTGGACGAGATGGCACCATTATCAGAGATCTTACCCATTTTTAACAGGCTTTCAATTCTCTCCCCAGCTATGACAACATCTGCGAAGCTAGTGGAGGAGAAAGCAGCCAACCTGTCAATATACGTTCCCTGGAGAGTGTTCATAAACATGTCTGCCATTTCTCTCTCAGACATTGGTGGTTGAACGGCAGCAGCCAATTGCCTCCATCTCTGGGCATATTCTCGGAAACTTTCCCTTGACGACTGTGACATTCCCATTAGGAGAGTCCTGTTGGGTGCCATATCTAAATTGTATTGATACTGTCTAATGAAGGCCTCTGCCAGGTCCTTCCAGCATCTAATTGTTGCTCTTGTCAGATGGGAATACCACTCCCTCGAAGCTCCAGTCAAGCTATCTTCAAAATAGAACATCCACAATTTCTCATCCATTGTATAGGCCTTCAGCCTTCCCAGAAATGATTGTAGATGAGTCCGGGGGCATGAAGTCCCATTATACTTTTCGAAACAAGGAGGCTTGAACTTATGGGGGATCCTGACCCCGTCTACCAAACCCATGTCCATGACGTCGAAACCCAAAGAATTTTGAGATTCTAAGGACCTCAACTTCTCAGCTATTTCATCCAATCGTCTATCATAAGCTTCTTCTCCAGCACCCATTACTGTGAACTGGTCTTCTTGAGGGTCTTCCTGTAGTACCCTCCCTGCTGTGGCAGTCCCTTGTATATTGACAGGGATGTTGGTCTCTGGATGGAGATGGGGTCCAAAAACTGGGGGATTGACATGAGGTTGGACCCTCTCGTTGTTACTTGTGCCAGCAGTTCCCACATGGGGTTCCTCTTGATTCCTCCCTTCCACCAAAGCTCTGAGCCTCTCCTGGCTTTGAGCTAAGTTGTTCATTACTTCCATGAACTGTGTTATCTGCGTTCTCATCTCCAACCTTTCGTTGGCCATCTGGTTTCTGACCTCCGTAAGGTCTTGTTGCATCTGGTCCATCTGGATTCCCGGAAGGTTGTTTCTAGTTGGGTACCTGTGTGGCCTGTTGAGGGGAAATACCCGGCGGCGAGCAATAATTCCTGAATATCACAACAGAGGTTAGTAACAATAAAACAAAACCTACAAAACAAACAGAAGGGTTAGTATGCAATGCAGTTATGCTTATTTGCTCTCAAGGTATCCGGTTTGGCTTTCAGTTTTGACCCTTTCAGACCCTTGAAGATGCTGCTGTTGAAGTTGCTCTTGAAGTGAACTCAGGTGGAACAAACCAACACAAATATATTACATAAGATGAAATAATACAACTTGTTCTTTTTACAACACGAGCCCTTAAAGGGGTCAAAATACATCACAAAAAAGCAAAAGTACATGGAATAGGAAGAACAACAAGCAAATGATCAAACTCCAAGGCCAAACTCATCCTCACGAACTTCCTTGAGAAGTGCCTCTGTCACAGGATCAGCCGGACGCTCCGTGAGACTTCTGATGAGAAGGTTTCTTGTTGCAACAGCTGCAGTCAACTTCTTGTTCTGACTTTGGTCCTTAGACCTCTTCACTCCAGCTCTGATTTCTAACTCTGATATTTCCTTCTGGGCTGCTGCCAGGGCTTTTTCCATCTGCTCCATCTTGTCCTGAACTCTCTTGTCTTCTAGAGTACGGGCCTCGGTGATCCGGACCCACCTGGCTTGACTCTCTTTCAAATACAAGTCTGTCCTTGCTCTCTGGAACTGGGCTTCTTTACAAGCATTCTTCAGAATCTGCTCACCAGCCTTAGACTTGTTGATATAATCTCCAGACTTCTCAATCTTAGTCAAGTGTTCCACTCTCAACTTCTCCAGTCTCTCAATCTCCCTCACACCTTCACTCCTCTCCCGGAGGGTCTTCTGCAAAGCCTGGGTTAGCTTCTCATTTCTTTCCTTCAAGCTCTCAAACTCCTCCAAACTGATAGTGGCAGGGGGTGGTGCTGAAGATGACTCAGGCATGTCTTCTATGGTGAAGGGCATTCCAGAGAATTGGGCCCTGGCATGGGACCACTCATAATATTGTGCTGATGCCACATTATTGCACTTCCCCAGAATGGTGACTCCCTTGGTTTGAACATGATCCCAAGCCCAGGCAGCCTGCCTAACAGTTGCCGGACTAATCTTGTTCTCACAGTAGAGGGTCTCAATCAGGTCCTGTGCCTTAGGAGCATGGACCAGTGCATAGCCTAATTGCCTCTTGAACAGCAGAGGGTTGTAATTGATACTGCCCTTAACTCCTATAAGGGGCACATTGGGAAAATGCCCACAGCTGGTGATGACATCCCTGCCCTTGGTGCTTTGGGTGCACCATCTGATATCGGCTGAAGTTAGAGCAGTGAGTCTCTTAGCCCAGTTTCTCTGCTGATGAGGATTCAAAAATGCATCTGTCCTGGGTAGATGCCTGAGAAGCCAAGTATGGAACAATGGAGCACAACACCTCACTAATCTTCCCCTCTGCTTTTCATTTCTCTGATGCACTGAGTAATAGAGATCTCCTAGCAAAGTTGGCACTGGGTTCTTCAGGATGAACAAATGGATTGCATTCTTGCTGATGAATCGAGGCTCATCTGCAAACAACACAATTCCATATACACTTAAGGCCAACAGAGCACAAACAGCTCTCCACTCCCCCAGGGAGGCCTTCAGACTAGCTTGGGAAATCAGGAAGTCAAGATGAAAACCAGGGATCCCAGCTTTAGAGGTCATATGCTGCTCAATCAAAGCAGGTTCCAGGTGCAGAGCTTTTGCCACCTCTCCATTGCTGGGAAAGACCATTTCAGGGTTGAAAGGGATTTCCCTCTTGATAGGCAAACCAACCAAAGATGAGTATTCTTCTAATAGAGGGCCCAACTGGAAGTCTTGAAAGGTGAAGCATCTCAATGGAGGGTCATAAAACTGAATGCAGGTGTGGATCAAACTCCTCTGAGATGGGTCCAGATCCATGACCAAGTCAAGTATATCCCCATAATGCTCCCTGAATAAAGGTATGTGATCTGGAGTGATCAGGGTTTGGATCCTCCTGATGTCTGATAAGTCTGGTTGGAAGAAATGATAGGTGATGTTGCTTTTCTTTGGAGCCATGATGCTGAAGACTGAGTAGGGTGCTGATGAAGATGTTGAGAAGTGGGCCACTGGCTGGCTAGTGCAAGTAACTGAAGTATATGGCTGACAAGCTGAAGCAAGTACTGGTGGAGATAGGTCAATACTGCAGATGGGGTCAAAACCAAAACCAGATGAAGGTGGATACCCTGAAACACAAATAAGCAAATGTTAATATGATGCAATGGTTATGTATGCAAATGATATGCAAGGGTTTGTGCCTGAGCTGGATCTGATTAACTGCCTTGGTATAGATCCATGTGTGTTCAAGAATTCCAGATGGAGGTCTAAAAATCCAGTAACCAGGGTGGGGGACTCAAATAAAGAGCCACAAGTCCAAGGTTTTAGAATCACAAGAACTGTCCAACATGGAGTATTCTTAACAAAGTCAAAGTAACAGGGTATTCTGAGGTCAAGGTACCTGCAAACCTGTAAATAGCCCAACCCCCTCACAGGTGATGATCTAGAACAAGGATCCTCAGACTTGGATCAGTTATGAGAAGTGTAAACACTTCTAACCCGGAGGTACAGTGTTTACAATAACCATAACAATTCCTCCTCTAATTCACCTCAGTTTCTGAAGGTCAATACTAAAAGGTCATCCAGACTTAGCAGGCTTCCCAGATAGCCCTAGCATTGCAGGAAATCTGCAACACAGAGTTCTCAAGAAGAAACCCATATCTGAACCGTGTTTCATATTCCCGCACCAGACCGAAATGGAATGGGAAAGAATATGATTCACTCTAGCCTAGGTGTCACTCAGGTCCCAGGTATAGGACCTTAACTCTCAATAGAACCCCACCCACCAAAGGAAAACCAAATCCAGCCAGCAGCATGACAGTATGATATATACAAAGTGCAATAAAGAAAAGCAGGAAGCAAACTGTACATAAAGCAAAATAAATACAAGCACAAATAAGCACATAACAACCCAGTAAACACAAATCAATCAAGCGCTAGGAGGAACCCACCAAAAGAACCAGAAGCCCTGGTTGCAATATAAGGGTCCCCAGCAGAGTCGCCAAGCTGTCGCTCCCGATAAATGAAACAGGGTCAAATAAGGGTACAGACGCGAACGGTCGGCGAGAGGGACAATGAGAACACACAGCCGTGAACTCACTGGAGATGAATAGAGTCGCCAGCTAGGCATTTTTATCCCGGAGGAAAGGTAATGCTGCATAGACCTAGAAAAAGATGGATAAGACGGTTTGCGAACCAGAGAGACTGAGAAAGGGGGTTGGTTACAACCTGGGAAGGTATTAGCACCCAGATTGTCCGTCGTACTCGACGGGATCCACGCTTAAGAGATTTGTGTTTTAAAGGGGTAGTGTCAGTGCAATCTGTGTATAAAAGAGCTGGAAAAGAATGTACAGGTGTCAGTGTAAAGTGTATAAGTGATGCAAAGTGTAAAGAAAGAGTATGCTCATGATCATGAGGCTAAGAGAATGATGCTGGAAAGAGGGGGAATATACAGAGACTTTTGTTCGATAACCGTTAAGTTATGCCTACGTATCCTCTCGTGCAATGAGGAAGTCAGAACACCGTAGTTCGACCCAAAGAGACTGAAGGATGAATTGACTTGTGAACTGCTTACTTGTCTATGCTCAAGTGTATGACCTGTCTGGCTCAGGTGCAAACTGTCTTGCATTAGACGGAAGAAGCGAGTTCTCGTTTGTGAGTGAATGAGATGAGAAAAGAATCCCGGAGGAGACGATTATTGTTTGTTTTTGTGTTTTCAGTCTTTTATTGCTTTTTGGATTTTTGTCATAAGTTAATGAGCTTAAGTCTAAACCAATGGATTTAGTAAACTCATCACATCTTCCCTCTGATTAGGGGTAATGAGAATACCTTAAGTGTGAAGTCAGATTCTCACACTTAATCACCTTGGTGTAGGATTAAGATCATTAACCTACTTGTGATTATTTAGATGTTTTTTGTGGTTTTTGTTTAGTGTTGAGTAATGAGGTTAAGCCATAATCAGGGATTAAACAGACTCATTACACCATCCTAATAGAAGGATAATAGATGAGAAAGTTTAAGCTGAGGAAAGCTCCTCAACTTAATCCATGATTAGGGATTAAACTCATGACAAAACAGGCCTTTGATTAAGTGAATTTTATTCAATGGTTATGATGATGAAGTGTCTTTTAGGGTTTGTAAGACAACTTGAGGGGGACTTGTCCATTAACACTAGGGTTAGTCCTTCTTAACCAATTAAGGAAGAATTAGAACCCTAATGCAAGGCCCAAGTTACAAGTGTGATGTCTTGATACTTATTAAGTGGATTGATTAAGAGATTTAAACACATTAAGGGTTTAACACTTAGGATTAAAGTCATACACTCCATCCTAAGAGAAGGATGCAGGCATAAGCTTAATCACAAAGCCTTAAAGCCTTTATGGTTTAGTCCCTGATTATGAGGTGAGAAGAGAGGACTCAAAGAGACACAAAGGTAAAACTAAGAGGGGGACTAATCAAAACCCTAATTCATTGTCATGCTTGGTTGTTCCTAAGGTTTGTGAGGTTTACAAGAACAATCTTCAAAGGAGCCACCAGGAAGCAGATGAACAAGACTAAGAGAAGCAAAGTGACTTGCTTCATTCAAGAAGTCAAGTCACTTGAAGAAAGAAAGTGGGAGGAACAAGCATGAGCAAGCTCAAACTCAAGCACATATAGAAATGCAGCAATGCATGCAAGAGAGATGAAAAGAAAAGTTATGAGAAGTGAAGGCAAATTCACTTCTCAAGTTTACTTACCACCTGAAATGTTAGAAAGAAATGCAATGCAATGCTAGATGGGATGAAATGGTATGATGCTAGACCAAACCAGAAGCATATTGATGATGAAAATGATGCTGTGAGGTGCTATGAACATGAGGCAAGGCATGGAGATGCTCATACAAGATCATGGATGTAAATGATGCAAGTTAAGGAGCATGAGCAATCATGGAAAGTTATGAAGCATACAAGACAAATGGCATGGCAAATATGCAATGCAATGATCAAACATGCTTTCTATATGTCTTGAGATGTCAAATGGATCACAAGAATGCACAAAATGCAAAGGCAAGTCATGTTAGGCAAGAGAATGCAAGAGGGATGCAAGTGAAAGCCCAAATTAGGGTTTATGGAACAAACATCAAACAAAAACCCAAAACAGAAACAAACCCCAAGATAAAAAATGGAAAATGCTGCCCAAAGAAACCCTAAACCTATAATGAACCACTGCCCAAAGGGGAACTCCCAACTCTTAACCAATCTCAAGATATGAATTTTCTAAGTTATTAGGGTTTTTTAGGGTTCTTAACAAAAGAAATGTCAAACAATTGGAAAATGCAAGATCAAATCATGGCCATTTTATCTTAGAAACTATATGCTAAACACAAAACAAAGCAAAAAGAATCAATGTCCAATCCTTCTCCAATAGGCAGAAATGAATTTTTGAACCCATGATCAAAATAATGCATAAAAAATGATTTAATTCAATGAAAAATTATTAAAATGCATCAAGATCAAAAAAGAAATTTGGTTTGAAGGTTGGACAATGTTTCTAAATGTCTTAGAACATTTCATGAATTTTTTTGTAATTTTTAAATACCTAAAAGTATTTTTAATTAATTAATTCCCATTAATCAATTAAAAATAATCTTTTAAATATTTAAAAATACTTTTTTAATGATAAAAAATAAAATAAAAATGTTTTTGGGTCTTAAAAATTAAATAAACTTTTAGGAAAAAGTTTCATAATTTTTAAGAATTTTTAACTATTTTAAAATAATTATGCAAGTTTAATGAAATAAAATGAATTAAAAATCAAATAAAATAAAAGTAAACAGAATGAGAGGCTGAGATGCAATCTGGGGAGGGGACCATTGACTTGGCGCGTGATCTTGTGGCTCACATTCAAACTTGGTTAATCACAGTTATGAATTAATTAATTACAGTTAGGGTTTCTAATGACGAATCAGGGCCATCCACTAGCGCGCGGGAAGCAACATCCAAGGGCCCAGGTTTAAAGTTTGCTAATTAATGACCATTAGCCCTAATCACTCTCAGGCTGCCGGAGAAGACCTCCGGTCGTCTTCTCCGGCCAGCTCTCTCCCTGAGAAACTTCAAACTCCCTAAAAACGTATCAAAAATGAAAACTAAAAACTGGGAAATGTACCTCACATCCTCACGAATCAAACCCCTATCCTAAAACACATTTATATTTCCTAAATAAGCTGAATCGAAGAGGACAAGAACTAGGGCACGCAAGCTTCAGAAGCAAATTAAATACTTATTTCAAAGCCATTTTCAAAACCAAGGACATCAGGATAATCAGTGAATCACATAGAACAAGTTTATAACAAGAAAAATAATTTCTGGAAAAAATAATTTCGAGCTACCTGAGATTTGGAGCTTTCAACTTGAGGACTTTCAGGCCACTTCTCCTTGTGCAATCCACTCCACTTGATCCCCAGAAGATGTTTGAATGCTCAATGAGAGTTTAAGTTGGCTGGATAGTGAGATTCGACAGCTTCTGCTCAAGCTTGATCAGAAATGGCAATGGTGTTTCAAGCACTTTCAGGTCATGGTGAGGGGTTGTTTGTGATCCTGAGGGTGAATGGAGAAGCTTTGCAAGGTTTGTTTTGATGTTTGCAAGCTGTGGTGAGAGTTTCGAAGAGAAATGCAGGCTGAGGGTGAGAAATGGCTATGGAGTATTCTGGTTGTTTCAGGCTTGGGTTCTTGGTGCTTTGTGGTCTATGGAGCAAGGTGAGTTGAATGGTGAAGATGGTTTGAGTGTTTGCAAGCTGTGGAGGCAGATTCGAAGCAACTTGCAATGTGGTGTGTTTTTGTGAATGTGTGTTTTTGTATATTTCAGCCTTGCCTTGTGTTATGTCTTGCTTGCAAATTGTCCACATAACTCTCTCTCATTGGTCAGATGATTGGACATGTGCTTTATTGATTGGTAAGTTACCTTTTGCAAAAAGTCAAGAAATGTGTAAGTGAGGTATGGCTCATGATCTAGGCAAGTACAAGGCATGGGCTGGCGCAGCAAGGGTGAGGGAGAGGTCTAGCAAAGCTCAGCATCCAAGGCTGCAAGTTGTAGGAAGAAGGATCATGAGTTTTGCAACTTGTGGCTTTTTGGTTCACATGTGATTTTTTGTCCAACCAACCATAAAACCATGGGCATTCTTGGTTCATTCTGACTTTTATGACTTAGAGAATGTTTGTGTGCTGGTTTGAAGTGAACTAGAGGTTGCAATATGCATTGGTCCAAGACTTTGCAAAATTTCCATTTGAGGCATGCCTTGAAAATCAATGATTTTAGCCAACTTTGCATTGCCATAACTTTTGATCCAAGAAGAGTTTGATCATGTTCTTGTACTTTTTGAAAAGGGAAAGATGAGATCTACAACTTTCATGACCAAAGTTTTTCCATTTGAAGCCTTTTTGGATCAAGAATCAAGGCTTGAAAAATTACCTAAAATGATGCATTCTTGAAAAGTCAACTATGCCCAAAAAGTCAACATTTGCAAAAAACCCTAAATTCTTGATTTCTATGAACTTCAACCTTCTTCTATGATCAAATAAAGATCATATACACTCAAAATGATGAAGATCACCCATTGGTTGGGTCATTGGGGGCCTCAGATGCCCTGATTTTACACTGACTTATCTGAAAAGTCAACCTTTGATCAGATGACTTCCCCATGGAATTTCTTCATGAAAATTGGTATGCATACTCCCTATACCATATAAATAGCAATGGAAACAAGAATGACCAAAAAATTTGGAGTTATGGCCTCTGAAAACAAAACCCTAATTTTCAGTCAACTGTGCAGTCTAGCCTGTCTCTGCATCCACTCAAACCCTAGTTCTTGTGATTCCTTTGAAGTTTTGACTTTGAGAGGATGTATTATGATGATTGAACACACATGGACCACTTTGAAATGATTGGTGGCCTTTGGAATGGCTCAAGATGCCTTGGGATTGCTCAGATCACAAACCCTAGGTGCAGATGCCTTAGAAACTATGCAGTGAATCAAAAATGAGATGTGAGATGATATGATTGTATTTATGCATATGAGATGATCACAAACCATGGTGTGAATGGGTGAGGGCAAATTTGGGGTGTTTACACATTGCTACCAGGAATCTCCTCATCAGGACTATTACAGAGCACCCAGTAGGGCCAGTGACTGAGGTCCTCCTGAAGGAAGTCAGGGAGGATGAATTTGGATTGGATGTCTGATCCTTTTACTTGTATTCCTTTATTTTAATGTACTTTTCTTTTGATTGTTGTATTTTGACCCACCACGGGCATGTATTGTAAACAAACTATGTATTTTCATCCTTTGTAATATATCAGTTTGTTTTATTTTGGTGGGCTTTATCTCTCAACATCATCAGCATTTTCTCGAGGTCTGGAAAGGTCAAAACCAAAGAACCAAACCGGATACCCTTGGAAGACAAATAAGCATATTGCATTGCATACTAACATTTTCTTTGTTTTGTAGGTTTTTGTTTTGTTTTTGTTTCTCACTTTGTTATGGTTTCAGGAAACATTGCTCGCAGACGAGTGTTCCCTGTCAACAGAATACACTGGTACCCGACGCGAAACAACCTTCCGGGCATTCAGATGGATCAAGTACAACAAGACTTGAATGAAGTAAGGACCCAAATGGCAAATGAAAGGGTTGAGATGAGGAATCAAATGACCTAATTTATGGCTGTAATGACTGGCTTAGCTCAGAGCCAGGAAAGGCTAAGGGAGTTGGTGGAAAGACAAACTCCTGATGAACACCATCCCGGTACAGGAGGTACCAATAACAATGATCGCGGGCAGCCTCGCATCGATCCACCGGAGTTTGGGCCTCATCTAAACCCAGATGTTAATGTCATAAGGAATGTTCAAGGTAATACTGTTGGAGGTAGGATCTTGCAAGAGGATCCTCAAGAAGAGCAGTTCACAGTTATTGGAGCTGGGAATGAAATTTACGACCGAAGGCTAGATGAGATTGCTGAGAAACTGAGGTCTCTTGAATCCCAGAATTCCCTAGGCTTTGATGTAATGGACATGGGGCTGGTGGATGGGGTGAGAATTCCTCACAAGTTCAAACCCCCATGCTTTGAAAAATATAATGGTAACTCCTGCCCGCGTACGCATCTGCAGTCTTTCTCGGGGAGACTCAAAGCTTATACCATGGACGAGAAGTTATGGATGTTCTATTTTGAGGACAGCCTGACTGGAGCATCAAGAGAATGGTATTCGCATCTGACCAGGGCCACTATAAGATGTTGGAAAGACTTGGTCGAAGCCTTCATCCGTCAATACCAGTACAATCTAGACATGGCTCCCAATAGAACCCTTCTAATGGGCATGTCTCAGTCTTCAAGGGAAAGCTTCTGGGATTATGCTCAGAGGTGGAGACAGCTTGCTGCTGCTGTCCAGCCACCCATGTCTGAACGGGAAATGGCAGACATGTTTATGAATACCTTGCAGGGAACTTATATCAACCGACTTGCTGCATTCTCCTCCACTAGCTTTGCTGATGTAGTCATAGCTGGGGAGAGAATAGAGAGTCTTCTGAAGATGGGCAAAATCTTTGACAATGGTGCAAGTTCCTCCAACAATATAAGAAAACCTTTTTCAGGACCCCGAAGGACGGGTGAAACAAATGCTATTCATGTAGGCAGGGGTAGACCTCAATACTCTCACAGATTAGTAGCAGTCGTTACTATCCCGGCTCCAGCTCCACAACAACCACTTTTTCCTCTACAGCAGCAACAACAACAACACTATCAGCAACAACCGCACTTTCCGCAGTAAAGATTGTACAACAATAACAACAACAACCAACAGCAGCGCCCCTTTCAATAGAGGTCATCTCAAGCAAATAGGGTGATTGACCCCATTCCTATGCCATATGCCACCCTACTGCCACAACTCCTAAAGCTCAACCTGGTTGAGTTAAGGACGTTGTCTCCACCAGATCCTCTCAACCTCCAGATGAATTACGATGCCAATGCTAGGTGTGCCTTCCATTCCAACGCACCTGGTCACAATATTGAGAAGTGTAGAGCCTTGCAAATGAAGGTTCAGGATCTGGTCCATTCCAAAGCTCTCAACTTCGCACCTCCTACAAATGTTACCAGAAATCCTATGCCTAATCACGGTGGGCCCAAGATTAATTCCGTAGAGGAGGACCAATCATCTGCACTGATTGATAGTGTTGCACATATTCGAACGCTGCTGGCAGAAGTCAAAGCTCAACTCTTGAGATGCCAGGTGTTCCCAGGTTGCGAGGCCTACTGCGAATCTTGCAAGACTGCTATTAATGGTTGTGAGAAGCTAAGGCTTGGCATAAATGGCCTTATCAGAGATGGAATTTTTCAAATTACCACAACAGCGTCTACAACATCAACAACTCTTTCTTCAGCAACAATAGATCCTCCTACAACTGCAACAACCATTACTCCTACTGATTCATCCACAACTCCAGCAATCACTCCATCCATTATTTCAACAAACCAAAGTTCAGTTACGCTTACTTCTACAACGCCAACACCCATCTTATCAACGAAATCGCCTACAACACCAACAAACGCTAACGAAGATGTCTCAACAGTCACAATCTATTATGACCCGGCAACTGTTCATCCCAAAAACAATTTTCAACAATAAACTACAACACCTACTGTCAGATCTCCAGTCACAATCTATTACGACCCGCATACCATCACAGTTCCTTCCGCTACAGCAATTAGTCCAGTCACCATTACGGTACCTGGACCCGTTCCTTATGAAAGCAGTAATGCCATACCTTGGCACTACGGCTCTGATCTCTACTGCGGCGGAAAGAAGATCACTCTAGATTCATCAACCTCTTCACCACAAGTTGACAATGTTGGGGGAGGCGGAGGCTTCACCAGAAGCGGACTCCTTTTTGCCTCACAAATACCGAGACCCAATGTTGAAGCAGAGGTTGTTGCTAAAGCAAAAGGGAAGAGTGTGGTACTCGAAGAGCCAGCTGTTAAAGAAACTCCGAAGACGTCTTTTGACCAAGAGGTGGACGAGTTTATGAGAATAATCAAAAAGAGTGATTACAAAGTGGGGGACCAGCTTCATCAGACTCCCTCCAAAATCTCTATCTTGTCACTATTAATGTGTTTCGAAGCCCATAGGAATGCACTTTTGATGGTCCTGCACGCAGCCTACATGCCAGAGGAGATTACGGTTAATCAGCTGGAAACAGTGGTTGCAAATGTTAACACTAGTCATGGACTGGGCTTTACAGATGTTGATTTAACGACGGAGGGACGCAGTCATAACAAGGCTTTACACATAACCTTAGAGTGCAAAGGTGTTGTTCTCTCTCATGTGTTGGTAGACACTGGGTCCTCGCTCAATGTCCTCCCAAAGAAAGCCTTGGTGAAGCTGGAATATGATGGTTTGGCATTGCATCCAAGTAACTTGGTGGTGAAAGCGTTTGACGGCTCTAAGAGATCAGTGCTTGGAGATATTGATTTACCTGTGATGATTGGCCCACAAATCTTTAAAACTACTTTCTTCATGATGGACATTCAGCCTGCCTATAGCTGTTTGTTAGGTAGACCCTGGATTCACGCCGCTGGCGCTGTTACATATACCCTTCACCAGAAATTAAAATATGAGTGGGAAGGCCAGATCATCACAATCTGTGGGGAGGAAGACATTTTCGTTAGCCAGCTGGCTACTTATAAGTATATAGAGATGGATGGGGAGATCCACGAGACTATGAGCCAGGGGTTTAAAGCCCTTAACATCAATGAAGCAACTGTTGTGTCTGGAACTTCTATCACATCATATCAGCAAGCCCGGAAGGTTGTTGAGGAAGGTACCGCCAAAGGCTGGGGCAAACTGTAGCCGGTAGAGAAAAAAGAAGACAGATTCGGGTTGGGTTACAGACCAATCTGAAAAGATCAATCAGAGGCTGCCAAGGAGCCCAAATTTGTCAGTGGGGGATGCTCACCCCAGATGCTGTGAAAAATATGGAAGACGAGGAAGAAAGCGACCGCAACCTTGAGAACTAGATACATCCAAGGATCCCGGGGAACCAAGTCTCTAACTGGTCTTCCCAGGAAATTATAAGGGTTACTCCTACAGAGTAATTATTATTTCTTGTCCTTTTAGCATGCATCAAGTCCTGCATCTTGTCCAAGGTGTCAGGACTCATTTTGTAATAGGTCCATCTTGTATTTTGTGCAAATGATTAATCAATGAATATCAGGACATCTTTTGCAAACGAGTCTCTTTTTCGCTCATTGTCTTTTTTCATTTTTCCCTTTTGTACAAAACAATAAAATGGCAATGTTTTCAAAATAACAACTTCATTTTCACTTTTTCTAAACAAGATTAAAACTGATCACTAAAACGAACCAATCTCAACCCTTGCTGAGGTCATCCTCCAGATTGCACCGACAACAGCGCTGATATGACCTTGTATGACTTCGACAATCCGATTAATTAAGCTGATGAAGGGGTTGAACAAGACTATGAGCTAACTGAAGAATTGGCCAGGTTGTTAAGGCAAGAAGAGAATGTGATCATTCCTCACCAGGAGGAGGTTGAAACAGTTAATCTTGGTACCGAAGAAGACTTGAAAGAAGTGAAGATCGGGGCCCGTCTACAAGATTCAGTGAAGGAACAACTTATTGACATGCTTCGAGAGTACGTTGACGTCTTTGCTTGGTCCTATCTAGCTTCACTTCACTTCACTTTCTTGCATTGACACTTGTACATCCTTTTCCAGCTTTTGCACACAGATAGCACAAACACTACCCCTTTAAAACACAATCTTTTAAGTGTGGATCCCATCGAGTACGACGGACAATCTGGGTGCTAATACCTTCCCAGGTTGTAACCAACCCCCTTTCTCGGTTTCTCTGGTTTGCGACCATCTTATCCATATCTTTCTAGGTTTATGCAGCATTACCTTTCCTTAGGGATAAAAATGCCTAGCTGGTGACTCTTTTCATTTCACTTCATCCTCTCCTCTCGCCGACCGTTCGCGCTTGTATAGGGATGCAAATCTTCGGGAGCGACACCCGTGTCGGTGCAACAGATAACGAACAAAAGATTCAAAGCAAGTCAATTACATAAACTGAAGTTTGAAACAACAAAGTCCCCGAAGGGTGTCAATCAAAAGAACAACAAAGTATATCAATAAAAGGAATCCCACAACAAGCTTGTGGGTAATCCAAGTACAATAACATGAAACTAAACTCTAGGGAGCTCTAAGTCCTGCAGCCTCCAGCTAAGGTGCTTGACATTCTGGAACAACTGAGCTATATCCGGATGATCGGGCTCCTGGATGGGTCTCTAGATGAGGAGATCCCTTATATTAAAGGAAGCATGTAAATCTTCAATCTGCTGCAGGAAAGCCTTCTTATTCTCTTTGCTCGGACCTGGCTCGGCCCTTGACTTCTTCACATCAGCTCGAAGCTTCAGCTCTTCAACTTCTTTCTGGACATCTTCAGCTATTTGTTTACTCTTTGTCATCTGATGAAGGTATTCTCTTTGTAACTCTTGGGCCTTCTGAACTAACTTTCCTTGCTCAACCAGGACATCCTGAAGGTTTTTGATCTTCAACTCGAATTCAGCCTCTACCTCCTTTTGCTTTTTCTGATTATCGCTCCACTTCTCTTGCCAAAGTGTGATGGCTTCATTAGCCTCATTCAGTTCTTTCTTATCCCTCCGGTGCTGACTCGCCTTGTGGATCTCAGCCAATCCTCTCTTCCTAAAGTATAGTTCTCTTTCCTCAAAGTCCTTCTGCTTAAGCTGAACTGCCTTTTCAGCTCAGAGAGCTCTATCTTCTAACTACTGGTTCTGAATCATCAATTTCTGACAAGAATTGTGAGCCTCCTGATTTTCAACTCTAAGTTGTTTGACCAAAGCCTCCAATTCTTGGTAATCCTCTAAAGGCACCATTGTTAGAGGTGGAGTTGGTATAGAAAAAGGGACTAGAGCCATTTGAACCTCCTCCTTTATCCAAGCTTCGAATTCATGGAACATCCGGTTATTGCTCTTGCCTAGACATGTCGTGTCTTTTCTTTTGATTACTTTCCAAGAACCTGCAACTTTTCTGACCAACGGAAGATTATCTTTTACCGAGAAGTAGAAAGTTTGGAATAACTCGGATTCATCGGGAATCTCTTTGAGTGCGTACCCTAACTGTATTCTTAAGAGAATGGGGTTGTAGTTGATACCCCCTAATACTCCTAATAAAGGCACGTTGAGGTAATTCCCACAACTGGTAATGAAACTCTTTCTTTTCAACCTCAAAGTAAACCATCTAATATCTCTGGCAGACAATGTACTTAGCTTCTGGGCCCAAGTAGTATTAGGATCAATGAAACTCTCAGTGGTAGGCAAATGTCTCATAACCCATCTATAGAATAAGGGAGCACAACATCTAACTAGACCTCCTCGCTTCTTCCCATTCTTATAGTGCATTGAATAATACAAGTCACCCAGGAGAGTGGGCACCGGATTCTTCAACACAAATAAATGAATAGCATTTATGTCCACAAATTTGTCTATATCAGCGAACAGGATGATCCCATAAATGGATAATACTAAGATAGCGCAAACAGAATCCCACTGATTTGTCACTGCAAGTTCTCCAGCCCTTCTAACCAGATACTCCATAGTGAAACCAAGTACTTTTACTTTGGTGGTAGATAGATTTGCATATACTTCAGATTAGCTCAAATAAAGAGCTTTAGCGATGTCTACATGGGTTTGTCTTGTCATCTCTGCATTGAAAGGAATCTGATCCTTGATTGACACTCCCATAATCTCAGCATACTCTTCCAGTAAAGGACCCAACTGAAAGTCATGAAAAGTGAAACACCTAAGCCGTGGATTGTAATACTGCAACAAAGTGTGAATGACGCTTCTTTGAGAGCTATCCAAGTTGAATACCAAGTCCAGGATATCGCCATACTTTTCCTTGAAGCATCCCAGATGACCCGGGGTAATAAGAGACACCATTTGGTTGATCAAGTCCACTTTGGTATCAAAAAATTTGTAGTGCACAGTCCTTTTTCTGATGTCTTCCATTCTGAAGTAATGATATGACCAGGAACCAGGAGTAATGCAAACCCTGAGAATAAAAGAAACACAAATGATTAATGATGTTATGATGCTTATGCAAGGCGAGGCATGTGATCAGTGAAGTGTTTGTGATGTGCTAATCATATAATCAGGTGTCGGTGCAAGGCCACAATATCAACATATCACAATAACAATCCCTCTGATCTGGGATCCATATCTTAGAACCAATGTACAAGAGAACCAGATCACAAAACTGAACCAATGGCAAAGCGGGTATGCTGAAGGTCTTAGGGTTCCTGCAAACCTGTAAACCCCTCCCAATCTCACAGGTGTGCTACTCGGGTCAACATCACGGACTCTCAAAGCCGAATAGCAATAATACGTTCACCATTTCCAAGAAATGGATCATGACCAAATCAGGGAATCGTTTTGGCATTATGTACTACTCAGGGAGGCCTCAGCTGAGCCCGGAAAAATAAGCATCCCTCATAAGTCCCCAGCTTCAAGCACTGAATCGAGAAACAATAGTACATTCATCCTGAAGGGTACAATACTATCGTCATACGAGCAGTTTGCTTTAACTGGATTCCTATGAGAGAACCAGGCCATCCTATGCGAGTTCCCAATGGACCCTCGGATGCCAGTGGGTTTGCCAACAAATGTGGTCTTCCACTGTCATCACTAGAGAGGGGTGTTCCCATTAAGGTCCTCGAAGATCGGTCACCAGATGCACATAACTATCAAGGTCGTACCCTGAAGTGGGGAAGAACCCCCACACAGAATAGTCCCAAGACGGTCGTAATATGGGTGTGGAACACATCGCCACTCATCATGTAACCATGCGAGTACAACATCACGCTAATCCTATAGTGCACTCAAGCCGGCTATTTGGCTTATCTCACAGTAACTCCCATCCCACAGAAAAAATGAAAACCAGCACAGCTAGACAGTCCAGTATAATATGATGCATGGAAAATAAATACTTGAAGGCGATAAATAAATACGGTAAAGTAAAGCTGTAAAGTAAAACTGTAAACGAAAACAGTAAAGCTAAACTAAAGCACACAGCAAACAGATAAACACCTAGAGAAACAAAACCAAACAGGCGCTAGGATTGACTCTACGAGGGAAACCAGAGATTCTGGGTTCAATCCCAAGCAGAGTCGCCAGCTGTCGCTCCCGGGATTTTCATCCTAGTACAAACGCGAAAGTTGCGCAGAAAAGGTAGAGTCGCCAGCCAGGCATTTTTATCCCGAAGGAACGGGAAAGGTAATGTTGCACAAACCTGAGGAAGAAGGAAGGGCAAGGTCCTGCGAACCAAAGATCTGAGTTCGGGAGTCGGTTACGACCTGGGAAGGTATTAGCACCCCAGATCGTCTGTCGTACCCGATGGGATCCACGCTTGCTTGTTTGTTTCAAAGGGTGAGAAAGAATATAACTGCTGCTGAACAAAAGAACTACTAACTGGAATGAGAAAAGGGAACTGGAAAAAGGGAATAAAAATAGAATGGGGAAAATGTAGAGAAAATAAAGAATGTGCTCGAATGGGCCCTACCCCACTGCCTACGTACCTCATCGGGATAATAAGGATCAGAGTCGACATAGTTCGCCTAACTAAGGCGGGAACTATTTGTTTGTGGTTTTTATAGTTGGAATTGCGTATGTCTATGCTCAGGTGTTGCAGGCTCGTCTGGTACGAGTGCGTTTACCGTCTTGCATGCGAGACAAGTCGGCGCAAGTTCGCGTTCAGAATGAATGAGATGAGAAAGAGAAGTTCCCGCAGGATAGTCGCTTATTGTTTGCTTTTTTTGTCTTTTATGAGAAATGTTTTGAATTTGTTTGTGAACATTCTCATACTAAGACCTATCCATCGTGGTAAATACTTACACCTCGCCCCGAAACAGGACGCGTATAAGCACTCCGCAACAAAGTCTCATGGCGTATAAGAACGTTCAATTTTTATTAAGTGTTTTATTATTTTTATTTATGAGATGAGAAAGAAACACTCAAGTTGCAAAAGGTAAAAACTAAGGGACTAAGACTCAATCCTAATTTTAGTTATTTATTCAAAGGTGGTCCTAATGGTTTATGTGGTTTTCTAAGCCTAATGAATGAAAGGGAACTAGAAAACTACTAGAATTCAACTTACTTCCTAAGGAAGTTAAGTTGATTCTAAGAACAATGGAGAAGCCTATACAAGTGAGAAATTCAAATAGTAAGGCAAAAGCATTAAAATTGAAATAAGAAATAAATTCTAAAAAATGCATATTAAGGCCTAAAACTAAAAGTAAGGCTAAACTTCACCTAAACTTATTCATTAGAAATTCTAAGCCTAAGTCATAAAACTAAGGGAATTACCTAATATTATCATTCTAAAAATCAGTAATTAAACTATACTAAGTCATTTTAAAATCCTAAGACTAAGCCTAATTAAACTAGTCCTTAATGAACCATAATATCCTAAACTAAACTAAATGGATTTATCATGTAAAAATGGCCTAAAGATTAATACACTAAAAATACTAAAAATATGGAAAAATATGAAATTAATTCTATAAGATCCTAAACCTGACTATAGCATTGTGCTAATAAATATCCTAAGAATTCAGAAGTTAACTATGCTTAAAAGTCACTTAAATCCACCTAAGAATTAACTACAATTTTGCATGAATTAAGTTACCAAAACAGTGGATAAAATGGCCTAAAAATCTACCAATAAATATCCTAAGTTCTATAACCAGTCCTCTAATCATAGCAAAAAGAATGGGCTAAGAATCCTACAGGAAGTGGGAGAAATAAAATGAACAAAATTATGTGTAATTAAAGGAATTCAATAAAATGCTAATTACATGAAAAATCGAAATTAAATCAAAAATAGCTAAAATCCAGAAAATAAAATTTTCACAAATTTCTAAAATGAATTATAAGCCTACTGGAATTTTTGTAGAATTTTATTATGATTTTTCCTATTTTTTATTGATTTATTTCTAACCTATACTAAAACAAAAATAAAATCTAAAAGAAATAGAGGAAGGGGTGCAAATAGAAGTATTTTTCTAGTTAAAATCCCAAATGGTCTTATACATGGGGGTGCGGGAAGCAGATTACTAAGGCCCATTTACATTAGGTCCTTGAGGGTGCATATGGAGGAATTCGGTCAACAACTTGACTTTAACAAAGACTCTTTGATCTAGATTTTCTATTGGTATTCAAATCATGTGGATCTACAGCGCAGGAACATGGGAACCTAAGGTGGACGGCGCACACACAAACCACCACCAGAAGGGCCAACCGGACGATGGCACGTGTCACCGCCGGTGTGGCTGGGAATCACCAAAATATCCAATCTTATGTCTTGGAATTGAAAAGATTAATTGACCAGGATTCAATGCACTTAATTGTTCTTAAATACTTTTTTTTAATTTCATAACAATTTCTTAATCCCTCATAATTATCATATTAATTTAACTTAATAAATCAAAACAAATGAAAAATATAAACACTGCAAGAACAACCTAACGAAAACCCTAAGTCCATCTCCATCTCTTTCACGCCGCCGCACCTCCTTCTCCACCCTCCTCTTTCTTCTTCTTCTTTCACGCCGTCGCCCTCAACTTATTTCCCCTTCGCCTCCTTCCTTCCACCATCACCATCTTCTTCTCTTTTCTTTCCAATTCACCACCATCATCAATCTCCTTCGTCATCCTCTTATTCCATCCGTCGTCATCAACCTTCCAAATGCGAACCCTAAAAAACAAAACCTACATCGCCTCCTTCCATGCTCTAGGATCTATACACAACTATAACCTCATCCTTCGCCGATCCGAAACAAAATCTCCGAAAACAAACAAGAAAATGCAACCACGCAGATGCGCCCTAGAACAACGAAACTTTAATTGAGCAACAAGAAGCTACGTCTAAGGAACGTCCAGATTCGCACCTGGAAATGCAGAAATATGAATAGTGCTTATGAGCGATTGAGAGTTCCACTCGATGGAGGGAAGTGGCGATGATACGTGATGCTTCAGGTAAACATCTTGACTTAGTATTGTGCGTTCTTGAACCTCTATTCCTTCACCTCTTTTTCCTTGAATTGCGAACTGTTTCTCGTCGTTCGTTACAATCCGAAACGGTTTTGCAATGTGATTGGCGGTGTTCTGGAATTTGTTACAGGTCGTTGCTGAAGAGGATGAAGCACAATGATAATGTGATGACGCGTTTTTATCTATTCTGAACGGTGATTTCGTGTTGCGAAGTGCTGATGTTAAAGATTGAATTGAAGAAATACTAGTGAAGATTCATCAACATTGAAGGTGATGTGTGAAGGTTGATAAGTAAGTAGATTGAGTTGTGCGAAGATTGATCATTGCAGAGAGTTCTAAGTTTGTTAAAGGTGATGATTTCATAAGAGTGATGGAGTTTGTGATTGATGGAGATTTAAAATGTTTGTGGTGAAGAAGAAGATTGATATGGAGAAATTGTGGAAGCTGGAGAATTGAAGAAGAAGAAGATTGGAGAATTGAAGAAGAAGAGGGATGTGAGAAGATTGAAGATCCAGGAATCGAAAAAATGGAGAGGAGAAGTTGTGAGAGAAAAAATGGATTGAAGAGTAAGGGTCCAGATTTATAGAAGATAGGTCCAACTTTTGTGGATAATCTCAGGTGAGCTTTCTAGAAGAAAATTTGTTATGAAGTTTGTTACAATTCTGTTATGATTTTCCGATTTTCTATTTGCGAAATTTCCTCTTATCCTTTCTTTTTCTCTGCTAGAACTCTTATGCGAAGCTTTTTCCGATTTTCTGTTATAATAGTTTGTTAGTGCGGATTAAAAAGGAGTTTTTGTGTAATGCAGGTTATTGATTTTGTTGATTGAAGGTGCGAAGTTTGAAGAGGATTTTGGAGATTGAAAAGGAGATTGCGGATTGAATTCGAGAGGTTGATTGATGATTGAAGAGGATATTGAATTGTTGTGGTATTGAAGGTTAAAAGAAGATTGATGCTGAAGATTTTCCCGAATCTTGGTGATTGAAGGCGTTGATGTGAAGCCGCAGAGAAATGGTGAAGTTGGTTGAAGAGTTGAAGAGTTGTTCTTGGTCTCTTTCTGTTTTCTAGTGTGTATTATTAATGAAGATCAATGATGCAGGATGAAGAGTTGAGTCTGAATAATGGAGATTGATGAGGATTTATCTGATGGATATTCTGAGAAAGGTTGATGAACCATGAAGAGGTTGGAAGATTGTTGGAGAAGAGGATCGATGGTTCTCAAGAGAGTTCTTTTTATTCTGAATTTTTTCTTTTTCTCCTGTAACTTTTCTGTTATATCAGTTACAACTTGTAATTGAATTCTTCTCCATTTTTGTTATGCTATTCTAATGGACATTTTTCGGTACCTTTCCTTTATTATTTTCTTCAACATCTGTTCTCATTTTTCCCAGCTTGTGAACTCCTTCTTAAATTTAATTAATTCAATTCACCTCTAATTCCACCGTTAGCTAAAAAAGAAAGTGAACAACAATGCACTTCACGAAACTCATAAATAGCATCACAGTTTATGCTAGAACCCTTGCAATTGTCACATATGCAAACTCTTGAGTCAATGCAACCCATGAATCAAAATATCTGAATTTGAAGAAAACCCCGATTTTAGATTTTGCGCTAACATTGTTGATGAAATTGGTCAAGTTTAATCGATTAAGTTAAAGATAAGAAAAAAGTTTTTTTTTTCCTTTTTTTTAAATTTTGAGTTTCAAAATTTTGAGTTGAGTTGAAATCTGGTAATAAATTGGGGATTAAAAGGGGTAACATTATATAATGGTTCTAATGAAAATTGGATATTAAATGATATTTGGATAATGAATATGGTTTAAACCTTAAGAAACTCTAATCTATCCATGACCATGATTTTGTGATTAAATTAACATGACTTTTATGAAATTTGAATGAATTTGTGACTTTTGGATATGGTTGTGAATCGGATATAAAAGTGGATAAGTAAAATCGGAATAAGATCGGACACCTATTGAAAATGGAGATGGACACTTGGAAATTAGACTAAACAAATGGACCTTAAAAAGGATTCAAAATGGAGTTTAGGCTTGGATTATATTTATCATGGATAATGAACCAAAACAAGGTTTATGGGTTTAATTTGGATAGTGGACAAAAATGTGAATATTAACGTGAAAGGAAAGATCATTGAAGTCCAAGTAGTTTGTGAGACCAATCTTAACACATTTAATCCAACTTAAACTCCCAATCCAACTTTCAAACTCCAACCTCATTCACTCATATTACAAACAACACGTTGAAAAGAGGACCACAATACCCTGATCATCATAAGGATCTGTAACTTGATCTCTTGTACCACAAACCAACATTCCTTTGCCATGAAACCCTAATCAGCTCTGCACGCATTATGATCTTCAATGAATTGTGTCTCAATTGTAATGATGAAATTCCTTGAACGACAAGACCACCTATGAAAATATTCTGCAGGTGAACTTTATCGAGCATTACTTAATTAGGGAAATAAACCCTAATCAGGAACTGGGAGTACAAGCAGATGTTATTAGCCACATAACCCAAAACCTTGAATTTATCTTATGACTGTAGATAGGGCATGAAGCTCTAATTCCAACTCTAGTAGAGTAGTAACCTCAAACCAAGGGAATAACTTGATTCTTCTGAGTGTATCGATCTCATGCCTCGGGAGCCAATGCAATGCATGATTGAATGTTATGACCTAATGGGAAACCGCAGATGAATATGAACCACGAGCCAATTAAGGTAATAAATATGAGGGCAAATTTTGAGGTGTTACAATAAGCATTTGAAGTCTTGACATTTTGACTTTGGAAGTTCCTTCATGAGTGGTTCTGATAATGTCCCAAACTTCCTTGGCTAATTGACAATGATGCACCAATCTGAATATATTCTTATCAATGCCATTGAACAAGACATTCAAGGCTTCAGAATTACATAGTGCCAAATCGTCCTCATATTTGCTCCAATCATCCTCAGGCTTTAGAGTAGTCTTACCATATTCATCAGTAATGACCAGATGTTCCCATCCTTTATCAGCAGCTTTCTAAGCCTTCTTGTCCAAAGGTTTTAAGAAGTCAACCATACGAGGTTTCCAATAATCATAGTTAGACCTATCCAGAATAGGTAGTATATTCCCAAATCCTCCCTCCTTGTCCATAGTACCAAAATATTCTCCCTAGATCTCACCCAGAAAAACAGGCAGGGTGTCTGCTCTGATACCAATTGAAATTTTGGCAACTGATATACAATGTCAAACACGATGTCACGACACTAATAACAACAAGTTTAAAAATACAATAAAATACGTAAATGCAGAAGTAAAGAACACAGTGAATTGTTAATCCAGTTCGATGCAAACACACCTACTCTGGGGGCTACCAAGCTAGGAAGGAACTCCACTATCATTAGTATCAATTCAAAGATCCACAACAAACACCCCAGATTGCAATCTTTTCACTTAATCCCTACCCAATTAAGTTCTACCCAGGAACTCCTAGATATGAGACCCCTCACACTCCCTCTCAATCACAACAGTGATCTTAAACAAACAATTTAGAAAATATGAAGACACTCTTCAAAACAATCATTAGCCTTGCTTAAAAGCTTCTATTAAGTAAAAACACTCTTGCTTAAAAGCTTTGAGTGGACAACATACAAATGCACACCTAGTCCAAAACAATCATCAAGAAGATGATTGCTTGGCTCACAAGGAAACTAAAACACACACACAAAAATGTTGAATGAACAATCCTTATTTTTCCATGTTTTCACACTAGGGTAAGCAGCCTTTAAGTGGAAACTTGAATGGGCATGGGCCTGCTGAACTTGCACAAATCAGATAAAATATTTCCTTAAATAAAGGAACAAAAATAGCAAGAACAAATGTTCTGCTAAAATAACTCCAAGCTGAATCCTTCTTTTCCTTCTGATAAAAATGCGCTAATCACATAACAAAATCTTAATTTTAATGACAGCAGAACGCATGCATAAATAAGGATTCACCTAGGTCTTCAGGCCTAGACAGAGATGTCATGACATCATTCTTGACATCCTGATAAAAACAGCTGCATACTAAAATCTTCACACCTACATAATGCTTAAATCATATGTCAAAACATTGCTTATGACATCCAGAAACAAACACAAGTTTTACCACAAAATGTAGTCAATCTAAAACATCTACATGTTTCAACAACACCACCTTCTTATGCACTGCAGATACAACCCCTTATTTCTTTTCATCTCTTTCACCAATTTTTTTCCTACCTTCTGAATTAATGGCAAATCTGATAACGAGGAATCGTATCGCATATTTATAGTATTTTTTAGTCCGTTTTAATACGATTAACATCTGTTTCTTCCGAGTTTTCACATTTATTGCAGGTATATTGTTTGTCAAGCCAAATATGTGCAAAGTAAAGGCATAAAGCTATAAACAAGAGAAAAGATCAAAGAACAAGAAAAAGCACACAATTCTGCATAATTTGTTGCAGTGACGGTCGTCACACAACTATTATGATCATCATGCACAATTCAGCGTGTGACGATCGTCATGGATATGTTACGACCGTCACACACCTAGAATCCTTATATTACGCTCGTCAAGGCCCATTACCAGCAAATATCCAAAACAGAAGTTGTGGAAACCAAGCTGAAGCAGTTCATGTTACGTTCCTCCTTTTTCTCAGTCAAAGCCACAGGAAGTCCTATAATTTCTCATGAAGTGGGTTGTTTGAAGCCCAACTAATTTTCCAACTTCTGTATCCAACTTCCTCTATAAATAGAGGAATCCAACAGTCCAACAGGGGGAGAGTTTTCATTGCTTAATTTTTACAGAAGCTCTGTCAATTTCGTTCCAGATCATTTTGCACCTTATTTCTTTAATTCCTGCATTGTTCCTTTATTTCCCTTTTCGAATTCAACCTACTGTAAGTGATAGTTTCCAATATCAGGAAACTATTACATTAGATTTAAGTTTATTTGTTTCTAGCCTCAAAGTTTGTATTGAATTTTCGAGAGTCCAATCTTGCCGACATATGTTTGTGGAAGGGGGATCTACGAGAAAAACTACTCTGTACCAGGTTTTTAATTATTGAATTTTAATTCTTATAGTTTAATTTTATTTATAAATTATGGTTATGTTTTGTTTAATTAAATTTTATAGTCTTTTCGTTTTAATTAATATGTCTAGCTAAATTAATAGCGTCGGTATGTAATGAACGTAACCAAAACGGATTAAGCTAATGCTAAGTTAAAAAGTCTAAATCAACTTAATTTCTGACCGGGACTTTTTATTTATAAAACCAAACTTTTTGTTACGAGAGTAAAAAGAGTAGAAAAAGGTTAAATCAAGACCACGAGACTATGAGGTTTTTAACCGGATAGATAAAGTTAGGCATTTTATTTAAATACAACGAGAGCGCTTTGAACTGGATTAGATTTTATTAAGTTTCCAAAGAATATTGTTAAACACTTATGGGCTAGCGAGAGCATACATAGGGCTTTAGGAATATAATCTAATATAAGACCATGAGAGTGCGAGTTGCGGGTTTTTAAACTGATAATTTCTACAAAAAAATTAAGTAAAATATTTCTTGCGCACAGCGTTAGTTTAATCCGTAGAGGTCTACTATGTTACATCTCGACCGCCTTATCTTATAATTCAAACTTTGATTAATTTTTCACCTTAAGTTTAATTTAGAAACCAAATTCGTGAGAACTTTCCGCCTTAGTTATTATAGTCATTCTTTATAGCACTAGAGTAATTACAAAATCCCTGTGGGTTCGACATCTTTTTATTACTACGCGATAGGCTGTGCACTTGCAGTTATAGATACCATTTGACGTTAGGTCAATCGCGACATCAAGTTTTTGGCGCTGTTGCCGGGGATTCTTATTTTAGTCACTAATGCACTCTTAAAGTGTGCAGTATAGTCTAAGGCAACCTTTTATTTACTTATTTTTATTCCTTTTTGAATCTTATTCACCGAGTGTATGCCAAGTACTCTTTCACAAGGCGAAAACTTGCAACCTCCTATCGCTGAATTAGAACGCTTTTTATATTTAAGACGCCGTATAATAGAGTACCAACAAAGGTACAATATTCCTGACCTCTTAGCCTTTCCACCCGAATTAGTTGAAAACCTAGTAGAAACTTCTAGAGAAGCTGTTATGGCTGCAGAAACTCATCCGCTCAAGTATTACGTTGTTCCTTCGCAAGACGAACCACATACGAGTATTGTCGCACCTGCCATCAACCGAAATGATTTCGAGTTAAAACCATCGCTCATATCGGCCGTGCAACAAAATCAATTTTCCGGAAATCTTACCGAAGATCCGAATTTGCATCTCTCGATATTAGTGCAATACGCAGATACAGTTAAAGCTAATGGAGTTACCCAAGAAGCAATCAGATTACGCCTTTTTCCTTTTTCATTAAGAGACAGAGCAAGAGCTTGGCTTCAATCTTTACCATCGAACTCTGTCACCACATGGAATGAACTGAAGAAAGTCTTCTTAGCAAGATACTTTCCACCTAGCAAGACGGCTATGTTAAGATCTCAAATCAATGGATTTAAGCAAAAGGAAAATGAATCACTTTTCGAAGCTTGGGAACGTTACAAGGATATGCTTAGGTTATGTCCTCAAAATGGTTTAGTAGAATGGATGGTAATCCATACATTCTACAACGGTCTCTTGTATAACACAAGAATGACAATAGACGCTGCCGCGGGCGGTGCATTGATGAATAAAGAGTATAACGAAGCTTATGAACTTATCGAAAGTATGGCTCAGAACCATTTTCAGTGGGGAAGTGAGAGGACCACAACAGAGAAACCAACAAAATGAGGTATGTACGAAGTAAGTAGTATGGAACAAGTTAATGCCAAATTTGATGCTTTAGCTCAGAAGATCGATAATTTAGCCATAACCCCCAACAGCCATTGTGGCTGCAGTAGCCCCTAACTATGAGTTATGTGGAGTTCCAAGACACGCTGCCCCAGATTGTCAGTTATTAGCCGGAATCGCCACTGATCAAGTGAATTACGCTCAAGGGATCCCTACTCGAACACATACAATCCAGGTTGGAAGAACCATCCAAATTTTTCCTATAAAAATAATAACGCTCTTTATACACCTGGTCAAGCACCATTCGCACCTCCAGGATATCAAAAGAACACTCCTGTTGTACCTAGGAAATCGAATCTTGAATTAATGATGGAAAACTTTATAGCTACTCAAACTCAAACAAATAAAGACTTCTTAAACCAAAACATACACACTAGAGAACAAATTAAACAGTTGTCAAACAAAGTAGACGCTTTAGCTACACATAACAAAATGCTTGAAACCCAAATTTCGCAAGTAGTTCAACAACAAGCACCTATTGTTGCCCCTGCTGGTGTATTTCCTGGACAACCACAACCCAATCCAAAAGGACAAGCAAATGTTGTAATCTTAAGAAGCGGAAAAGAACTTGAAGGAGCAATTGATCCAAGGCTTGAAAATTCAGCCATGTACCAGAAACAGGTTAAATCAACTGAAAAGGAGAAGGAAGCAGAAGAGAAGGAAGATAATAATCAAGAGGAAGTGGAGAAAGGACAACCTTATGTACCTCCACCACCTTATAAACCACCTATTTCGTATCCTTAAAGATTAATAAATACCAAGACGATAAGTCAGTTCAAGAAATTTGTAGAACTTCTGAAACAGTTGAATATCACAATTCCGTTTACAGAAGCTATCACTCAAATACCATCGTACGCTAAATTTCTTAAGGAAATTTTATCTAATAAGAAAAAGATAGAGGATAACGGTACAATTACACTTACTACTGAGTGTAGCTCTATTATCCAAAATAGCATGCCTCCTGAACTAAAAGACCCATGTAGTTTTTCTATACCTTGTAACATTGGAATGTACGTCATAGACAAAGCTCTATGCGACTTGGGAGCAAGTATTAGTGTCATGTCTTTATCCATTTGCAAAAGGATAGAAATGGGAGAACTCAGGCCCACCAAAATGTTTGTTCAGTTAGCCGACAGATTAGTTAAATATCCCGTAGGTATACTGGAAAACGTTCCAGTAAGAATAGGTCAATTCTATATCCCTACAGACTTCATAATTATGGACATTCTGAAGACTCAATCACTGCTATTATATTAGGAAGACCATTCCTAGCCACAGCCAGAGCCATCATTGATGTAAAGAATGGAAGACTAACCTTCGAAGTTGGAGATGAGAAAGTGGAATTCATTCTCACTCAATTCTTACAAGCACCAGATACAGAAGACACGTGTTATCTGATTGATATAATAAACGAGTGCATAAGAGAGATGGAAGTAGAACAAACCACTTATTCTGAAATTATGAAAATTCAAATCCCACCGATCTTCGAAGATAACAATTGGCGAGAACCATATAAAGATGATAGTTTAAGCGAAAGTTTAGCACTTACACCCGATCATATGTCTGGACCAAAAGAATCAACTTTAGAATTAAAAACCTTACCTAATGACCTAAGATACAAATTCCTAGATGTCGATCTTAAGCGACTAGTTATAGTTAATGCCAACCTAGGACAACCTGAAACTAAAAGATTATTAGAAGTCCTACGAAAATACCCGAGCGCTTTAGGATATAACATTTCAGATCTTAAAGGAATATGTCCTTCGATATGCATGCATCGTATTATGCTAGAAGATGATTATAAAACATTTAGAGAACCTCAAAGAAGAATCAATCATATCCTTAGCATTGTAGTCAGAGATTAAGTAAAAAAACTACTAGAAGCAGGAATCATATATCCGATCTCCGACAGTCAATGGGTTAGCCCAGTGCATGTCGTACCAAAGAAAGGAGGTATTATTGTTGTGAAAAATGCCAAAGGCGAAGCGATAACACAAAAAGTAGTATCCGGAAGTAGAATGTGCATAGATCATCGTAAGCTGAACAAAGCTACTCGGAAAGACCATTTTCCCCTACTTTTCATAGATCATATGTTAGAACAATTAGCCAAACATTCTGATTTCTGTTATCTGGATGGTTACTCCGGATTTTTCTAAATCCCTATTCACCCTGATGATCAAGAGAAAACTACGTTCACATGCCCTTATGGAACATTCGCTTACAGACGGATGCCCTTCGGATTGTGTAACGCCCCTGCAACCTTTCAAAGATGTATGATGTCAATTTTCGCAGACTTCATAGATAACATCATGGAAGTGTTCATGGACAATTTCTCGGTGTGTGGAGAAAGTTTCGAAGGATGCTTATCAAATTTAGAAATGGTATTAGAAAGATGTGTGAAGGTAAATCTGGTGCTTAACTGGGAAAAATGCCATTTCATGGTTAGATAAGGAATCGTACTAGGACATGTAATTTCTGACAAAGGAATAGAAGTTGATAAAGCTAAAATAGAAGTTATAAAAGACCTTCAACCACCTAAGACCGTACAAGAAATACGAAGTTTCTTAGGCCACGCCAGTTTCTACCGGAGATTTATAAAAGTTTTCTCAAAAATCACTAAACCTTTAACCCGTTTATTAATGAAGGACGCTGAGTTTATATTTGATGACAAGGGTTTAGAAGCGTTTGAAACTCTGAAATCAGCCCTTATCACCGCACCAATCATGCAACCACCTGACTGGAGGTTACCATTCGAAATAATGTGTGATGCGAGTGATTACGCTGTAGGCGTAGTACTAGGACAAAGAAAGGATAAGAAATTCCATATGATTTACTATGCCAGTAGAACCTTGGATTCCGCTCAAATGAACTACGCCACAACATAGAAAGAGCTATTAGTTGTTGTTTTCGCACTCGACAAATTCTAATCTTATCTAGTAGGAGCAAAGATAGTCATATACACAGATCGCGCTGCTATCAGATATCTTCTGACCAAGAAGGATGCTAAACCCCGACTTCTAAGGTGGATCCTATTGTTGCGAGAATTTGATCTGGAAATTAAGGATAAGAAAGGAATAGGCAATGTCGTAGCATATCACTTGTCGAGATTAGAAAATATTAGACCTGAACAAGTGCCTATTAATGATGATTTCCCTTATGAACAAATGTTAGAACAAATAAAAAGTTAAATAGCTCAACTAGCGCCAACAATATTAAAAAACAAAGAAACTGTGGAAGTGATGCGTGTTTTTTGCAAGTGTACGAACACGTCAGAGTAATATAAAAGATTGTCGAATCCACAGAGACCAAGAGTCAATCTATCGTACATGTTGTTATGGTGTGTATCTAAGGCAATTGAATATAATGGTTTTAAATAGTGCGCAATGATAAATAAAATAGTGATTTTAAATAATTAATAAAGACAAGCTTGAATGTAATTCACATAATCAATTGATAATCTGGTACTTGTTAATAGAACTACTTATGAGCAATGTTTTCCACCTTGAAAAGAACTAATTTAACAGTAACTGTCACTTTCGTGTATTCAGAATCGAGTTGTACTCTCTAATCAACCCCTCCTATTGTCACGGGAAAAAAAAGGTGTGTACTGTGTTAGAGTAGTAAACCTATTTTTAAGAAATATAGTATCTTAACTAAGTTGAAAAGTATTTTAACCTGGATTTCTTAGCAAAAAGAGGTTCTGACAAACCAGACTCTAAACTTTTTAACGCGTCCGAAAATCGTTTTAAAATCCCTTTTCTTTTTAATCTAAAAACTCCTAATGAACTAGACAAAGCACTTTTAGCTATTTTTGAAATAGTTAAAAACAATTAAACTTATATTGAAAGTTAAAATAGCCCTTAAGTGTTTCTACAAACAGTTGCACGGATTACCGGTTCAATTACGATCCTTACATTCTAACCTTTATGGATTTAGTTAGACATGGTAAAGTAAAAGTTATTTTTATTATTTTTCATAAAAGTATTTAGTGCGAGTGAGGAAAGTAAATAAAAGTAGTGCAAGTGCGGAAAATAAACGAAAGTAGTGCGAGTGCGAGAAATAAACAAAAGTAAAGCGAGTGCAAGAAATAAAAGTATTTAAAGCGAGTGCGGAAATAAAATAAAGTAAAGTGCGAGTGCAGATAATAAATAAAGTAAGGCAATGCGGAAAGTAAATAAAATAAAGCGAGTGCGGAAAAATAAAATACGAACTGGAATTAAAATGGCGGCAGGATTAACTTCCTCCCAGAGTGCTCCAAAACTGGATCACACAGACGTATACAGACTCGATCACTCGATTGTAGTAACACCCCGATGTGAAGTGATTACTATTTTAAAACTGATATATGCCTAAGAGATACTAAGTTTGGATGATTGAAAACGAAAATCTAAGGCCCTATTTATAGGAAAACAAATAGTAAGAAAAGACCAGGATGCCCCCTCCATTAAAAAGTGGAGGGAAAACTTTTTTCCTTGTGGCGCCCGCCATAGGTGTATTTTGGTGGAGAAAGTGGGGATCGTGGGCATAGGCAGTTGTGGAGTGGTCTTGAGACGTGGTCACGTCATGGCTGACCCCATGGCGCCAGCCATGGTGGATGTCGTAAGTGTAAAAAGCTGAATTTCTTGATTTTTATCCGTTTCATCTCCTTTTTCGCTCCTTTTCTCGATTTAGGCCCCGATTACATAAAAAACCTGAAAATAAAGAAAAATAAAGTAATGACATAACAAAATAACAATAAAAACTAAGAATGCATGCGAAATCGGAGTCAGAAAAACGGTGAAATTTAGTGTTATCAAATCCTCCCACACTTAGACCTTTGCTTGTCCTCAAGCAAACATTTAAAGCTCAAAATGAAGAAAACTGGTGTCAACACGTGATTTGGGCTAAAAGGGCTTCTAAGTTCAAGTCAGGATGCAATGACAGATATTAACTAAGTGAACCAAGGGTATCATAATGACACAGACATAAACTTCAATCCTATATTAACCAACCCATGTCATCCCACAATACCTAGGCCTATCTTCTCATCTCTTTTTGGGTCCTTTTCATTCAGGCGCAATCACATTAAGCCCGTTATCCGTACATGCTTCATAGTAGAGTGACCGGTTAGTGATTCTGATCCAAAACATGGGGTTTCTGGCACATAAGCATGTGTAAAACCGTTTTATTTGACCTAAATGTAGCCGAGGGGGATCGGATCGTAATCCGCCCTACCAAGTTCAGTGCCAGATACCTCTGAACCAACTAGCAATAGGTAACTGCAATTTTTTTTTCTTTTTGTGGCAAAAAAAAATTCTTCTCTTTTTTCGGTTTAAATGACTTTGTGAGGGTCACTTATCCCAGAGTTTGCCTTTTTCTCTTTTTTATTATCACTGGATCATTCACTTATGTTCATCGGCCCCCTACGTAGAGCATGCTTAGGCCGGAGCTGACTGCTAGAATATAAACTACTTAGGACAATTTTTTGAATGATAATAATGGCCATGGTGTGCGAGGTTTAGGAGTGATTCCTATATTCAAGAAGTCTATGGTGCTAAAATGATACTGATGTTTCAAAAGGTTTACCTAAGTTACCACATCCTAATCCAAACCTGTCTCAAAGCCCAAAAAACATGTGAAACAACATTGTTTTCTTTTTCAATTTTCTTTAGTAAGGCTAAGGAAATGGGAAAAATGAGGGTGTACTAAAGATACACTATACTGGTGACTCGTCAGACTCATGCATTATCTAAGAAAACTTAAACTAAATAACTAACTGAAAAGGAAAATAACAGAAAGCAAATAAATAACTAAAAAAGGAAATAACAGAAAGCAAAAAAATCCCCTCTCACACTTAAATCGAACATTGTCCCCAATGTTTCGAAATAATATAAGGAAAGTAACCTGGAAAACTACGGAGGAGGAGCACTGGTGCCCTCGCCGTCCTGCTGTGATGGTCTGGAACGACGGGATCTACTGCCCTGCTGGTCCCTCTGGTTAAGTCGTGCTGATAAGGCTGCCTGGGCACTCCGGACCTCTCGAAGGTTACCTAGGATGGAACCCTGAGTAGGCTCCATAAGCTGGTGGTGTCGGCGGTTGACTTCTCACTGACGGGCCTGCTCTGATGTGATGTTGGTCAAGGCGCGGCAAACGTTACTATAGGCACGATCCGATACCGATCGCGATTGTTCCATGTAGCTCATGCTGTCTCGCCTTTCCTCTCTAGCTGTCATATCACGCCACATCTCCTCAGTGATATAGAATCCAGGAGTAGCACCTGCAACAGGGTTAGAGGAAGATGGTGCGGTGTGTGATTGTAAAGGATGATGGGGGGACATGTGAGGTACGGGAGAATGTTCTCTCCGTTCATATTCTTCATCAGTGTCATGTGCCTCCCCATCAGGAATATTAGGAGGAAGTGGACCCAAAACAGGTGGAGCATTCAGATCATAGGTCCAGTTCCTTTCAATACGTACATCGGTACATCTACTGCAAGGTAAAGCAACAGATGGGATAGCTACTCCATGAACCATCAACTCATAACCACCTGCTTTCCTCGTTCGGCACAATTTCATGTCTTTTAGAAATTTTAAATTAATCGTGCGAGGAGGTAGGGGTTCAAGTGTAGCTATCTCATTATTCAGGTCAATAGCCCGAGCAATAGACGTAACAAGTCATCCAATAACAATCGGTCCTATTTTATTAACAGTTAAAGCCATGTGTGCAAGCATAAATGGGACCGGATTGATATGAGTATTAGTGAGGCTTCCTTGCAAAAATAGAAGCTCTTTAGCGTTTACCTTATTTGGACTCTCCCGGCCAAAAATAGTACATGCCAAAAGATATCTGAAAACTCTTATGGTCGGGTTATGGATGGTCGACGCAAGTATTCCTTCAAAATAATTTATTGAAGTACTTGACAGCCTCTGCCAGAAGGAAAATACTTCGGCCGACCATTTCGAATCCAAAGGTGCCTCACATATAGCACCTTCCCTATGAGGGATTCCTAACAAGCTTGTTAGTTCGCCGGTACTGTATTCGTATTCAATTCCAAACAGTCTAAAATTAACAGTACCGACTGTGCTAGCAGTGTTAGGACTGACAGTGTATATTAACGAACTTAAAAACTCAATTGTCAGCCTCTCATAGGTAGGTTCCTGATTAACAAAAATATTATGCAAGCCTAGAAAATCTAATAAATGAAAAACAATATGATATAGACCCAAAGAGTAAAGACAGTTATCATCTATGTACCTAGTCGAGAGAATTTCTCGACTCTGAAGCCTTTGAATGATTTTCCTTTGTCTATCTCCTGGTCTGTAGATCAGGCGGCTGCAAAGACATATTGTTAGACATAACAATGATTCGGGAAGAAAGAGGTGTAGGAGTGTACTCAGCGGCATGAGGTGATTTTGGCTCTTCGATGGTCTCTCCATAACCCTCTAAAGCATAACTCTAATTAGCAGGGTCGTGGACACTGGTAATCAGTGGGTCAGGTAATATAAAGTAATGTATCACTTCGCCGTCGATCAGTAATATAAACATGTTGGGCTCAAAATAGGCCTTCCTCATCAATCCTCTGTCAAGACAAAAGTCAACATCCAGGGTGGTGTAGTAGCAGAAGGTCCTGAGGTGCAATAATTTGCGAGACAAACCCAATGCAGTAGCAATCTGTGTAACAATCCCACTGACATGTATAATGCCTACAGATGACCTGGCGACACCGGCAAGGCTCTTCAACAGAAAGTTTCCACAAGCAACTGGGTGTGACTGAGTCGCACAAAACAGTAGGAAAATCTCCTCCTCACTCAGCAGAGTCTCTGTATCTAGAAAACCGAGGAAAGAGTGTGCTAGAATCATCTGGAAGTACCTTAACGCAGGGTTGTGGATTACCTGAGAAACCTGAGTGGCAGGATCTTGGCTCCCTCCACCTGAGATGCTACTCCAAAACTTCTCCACTTCTCTGCTCATAAAGTACCCCGTCGGTATCTCTAGAATAGCATCAAGAGTAGTCTGAAAACCTAGTAAATCACCAAACTCTTTGTGAGAGAGAGAGAGTAATCAGTCCCGAACAACCTGAAAATAGCATGTCCATCGGGTCCAGCCCAAGGATCATAATTGAACGAGCTGAGGAACTCTAGAGTCAAGTTCCTGTAAGTGTTGTTCATGTCGTCGAACTGGTCCAACTGGAGTTGGTGGCACAAGAATCTGACGCTTGGCTCTATCCCCAAGGCATCCATGCAATATTGGTCTGGGTACCGTGTAGGTTCCATAGGGTGTCTCATGTGGACATAGTAACGCTCCTTTGTGCATCGTCTCTGAAGGCCACGTGCATGTCATCGGGGTTCTGCATTCTGCACAAGGTTAGCAAAAGAGTCCTGAAATCACATAAAGCATTCAATCGTTAGTCCTGACAAAATAATAAAGTAAACAAATTAAAATAAAGTAAAAATAAATAAAAGTAAGATAAGATAAGAAAACCATGGGTAGCCTCCCATGCAGCGCTTGTTTAACGTCATTAGCTCGACGACCAGATTTTATACATCATTCGAAGGATTTGGTGGATCACTTAGAGTATGGCTGGAGTATGTTGTTGGGATGTCACCTCCTTCATAGGGCTTTAGTCTCTGTCCATTGACGATGAACGGTTTACATGTTTGGTTCTTGATCTCTATAGCCCCAGATCTTAGAATCTTAGATACTTCGAAAGGGCCAGTTCATCTCGAACGAAGCTTCCCTGGAAAAAGTCGTAACCTAGAATCGAACAGAAGAATAGGATCGCCTATTTTGAAGTCTTTTCTTATGATTCTTTTGTCATGCCAAGATTTTGTTCTTTCTTTGTATATGATGGGATTTTCGTAGGCAGATTGTCTGAGCTCTTCTAATTTGTGGATATCAAGGATATGTTTTTCACCAACAGTTAGGTAATCTAAATTCAAAGTTTTAATGGCCCAATAGGCTTTATGCTCTAACTCAAAAGGTATGTGACATGATTTTCCATAGACTAGTTGATAAGGGGTTGTTCCTATAGGGATTTTGAAAGCGGTTCTATAGGCCCATAACGCTTCTTGAAGTTTCTACGACCAATCTTTTCTAGAAATAGAGACAGTCTTCTCAAGAATTTGTTTGATCTCCCTATTAGATACTTCCACTTGTCCATTTGTCTGTGGGTGGTATGGTGTTGTTACTCTATGCTTAACTTCATACTTGCTTAAAAGTTTATCAAATATTCTCGATATAAAGTGTGATCCTCCATCACTTATGACTAAACGGAGGGTTCCAAACCTGGGAAATATATAGTTTTTAAATAATTTGATGACTACTCTGGTGTCATTCGTAGGTGCGGCGATAGCCTCAATCCATTTAGACATGTAGTCAACAGCTACTAGGATATATTGGTTTCCTAAAGATGGTGGGAATGGTCCCATAAAGTCTATACCCCATACGTCGAAGAGTTCTACTTGGATATTTCTTAGAGGCATTCCATTACGTCTTGAAATATTTCCTGTACGTTGGCATCTGTCACATTTGACAATGAAAGCATGGACGTCACGCCACATGGTAGGCCAGAATAGGCCAGCTTGAAGAATCTTGGCGTAGGTCTTATATGTGCTTGCATGTCCACCATAGGGTGCAGAGTGACAATGCTCGATTATATTATGTACCTCCTCTTCTAGAACGCAACGGCGGAAAATGCCATCTTTACCTCTCTTGAAAAGAAATGGTTCGTCCCAATAGAAGTTTCTCACATCACTATAGAACTTCTTCTTCCGGTGGTAATTTAGATCGGGGGGTATGATGTCAGCGGCTAGGTAATTAACAAAGTCTGCATTCTAAGGTACATTACTTATAGCTAAAGATTTATGAGGATGCTCATGTGGGTTTGGGTTATCATCTTCGATAGTTTCTAGTTGGGCTATTAGTCTATCATAGGAAAAATCATCATTTATGGGTACTGAGTCAGGTTTCAAGTATTCTAGCCTAGAAAGGTGATTAGCTACTACATTATTTGTGCCTTTCTTATCACGGATATCTAAATCAAACTCTTGCAGTAGTAGAATCCATCGAAGTAACCTAGATTTGGCATCCTTTTTACTTAGTAAGTAACGAATGGCAGCATGGTTGGTGTAAACTATAATTTTGACTTCTACTAGATAAGATCTAAATTTGTCTATGGCGAAAACTACAGCTAGAAGCTATTTTTCGGTTGTTGCGTAGTTGAGGTGTGCAGCGTCTAGGGTTCTACTGGCATAATAAATTACGTGTAACTTTTTATCTTTTCTCAGACCTAGAACGGCTCCAACAACATAGCCACTAGTGTCACACATTATCTCAAACGGTTCTGACCAATCATAGGGTTTCATTATAGGTGCTGAAATCAGAGCTTGCTTCAATAGATTAAATGCTTCAGTACATTTTTCATCGAAGGTGAATTCAGCATCTTTCATTAAAAGACCAGTTAAGGGCTTTGTTATTTTGGAGAAGTCCTTGATAAAACGTCGGTAAAATCCGACATGTCCAAGAAAACTTCTTATCTCCCTGATAGTCTTTGGCGGTTTTAGATTCTCTATGACTTCTATTCTAGCTTTGTCTACCTCTATACCTTTTTCGGAAACTATATGTCCTAAAACAATCCCTTCAGTGACCATGGAATGACACTTTTCCCAATTTAGCACAAGGTTTACCTCCACACATCTTTCCAGGATTTTCTCAAGGTTGGTAAGACAATTTTTGAAATCAGATTCACAAATTGAGAAATCGTCCATAAATACTTCCATGATTCCATCTAAATAGTCTGCAAAGATAGACATCATACAGCGTCGGAAAGTGGCAGGGGCATTACAGAGTCCAAAAGGCATTCTTCTATCGGCAAAAGTTCCAACAGGGCATGTAAAGGTAGTTTTTTCTTGATCTTCAGGGTGAATAGGTATTTGGAAGAATCCTGAATATCCATCTAGGTAACAAAAGTAAGAGTGTCTGGCGAGGCGCTCCAACATTTGGTCTATGAATGGTAAAGGGAAATGGTCCTTCCTAGTTGCTTTATTTTATTTTCTATAGTCTATGCATATACGCCAACCTCCATCAGTTATTTTTGCTACAGGTTCTCCCTTCTCGTTTTGCACGACTGTGATGCCTCCCTTTTTAGGTACTACATGCACAGGACTTACCCATTTACCGTCCGAGATCTGATATATTATACCTACCTCTAGTAACTTAAGAACTTCAGTCTTAACTACTTCACTCATCATAGGATTTATTCTTTGTTGGTGTTCTCTGGAGGGTTTTGAATCTTCTTCAAGCAAAATCTGATGCATGCATACAGATGGGCTTATTCCTTTTAGATCAGAGATCTTATATCCTAAGGCTGAGGGGTACCTTCGTAAAACATATAACAATTGGTTTGTTTCCTCTTGGTCCAAGGTAGCACTGACTATAACTGGACGGTCCATTTCTTCATCAAGAAATTCATATCTCAGGTTCTTAGGCAGTTCCTTAAGTTTTACGGTTGGTTTCATAGGGCAAGGCATAGGATCTGGGGTAAGAGATAAACATTCGTGAAAGTTATCATCAATGTAGGGTTTTTTATAACTGTCGTCTTCCCAAATAAGGGTTGATGGCAATTTTATAGATTTAGTTTCTTCTTCTTGTTCTAATTCCCTAATGCATTCATCAATGATATCTAAGGCATAACAAGCATCTCCTATTACAGGTGCCATAAGAAATTTTGAGAGTACAAATTATATCTTCTCGTCACCTACCTCAAAGGTTAGTTTCCCTTTTTTAACATCTATTATGGCTCCAGCGGTTGATAAGAACGGTCTACATAGGAGGATTGGCATGTCGTCATCTTCTTTAATGTCCATGACAACAAAATCAGTGGGGATAAACAGCTAACCTATCCTAACAAGGACGTCTTCAAGTATGCCTATAGGGTATTTAACGGATCTATCGGCTAATTGAAGTGACATCTTAGTAGGTTGTAATTCTCCTAAGTTTAACCTTTCACAAACTGCTAAAAGCATTAAGCTCACACTAGCTCCTAAGTCTAGAAAAGCTTTTTTGATGACATGATTCCCCAAAATACAAGGAATGGAAAAATTTCCGGGATCTTTATCTTTCTTTGCTAACCTATTTTCGGAAATAGAATTACATTCCACGGGTTTCGGATCTTCAAGTCTACGTTTATTTGTAAGTATGTCTTTGAGAAACTTTGCGTAAGAAGGTATTTGGGTGATGGCTTCTGTAAAGGGGATTTCTACGTGAAGTTTTTCTATAACCTTAACTAATTTTTGATACTGATTATCGATCTGGGTTTGCTTTAGTCTTTGAGGGTATGGTATTGGTGGTTTGTATGGCGATGGTGGTACATAGGTTTTGTTTTTAGGTTCTTCTCTTTTTTCTTGACTTTCCGGGTTTTTAGATTCCTCTGGTTCCTTCTCTTCATTTCTCTCAGAAGTTTCAGGATCACTTAATCTAGGGTTAGAAGGTTCCTTATAAGCGGTTCCACTTTGTAGAGTAATGGCATTTGCTTTCCCTTTCGGGTTTTGTTGAGGTTGTCCAGGGAACTGTCCTCCAGGTGTAGTCTGAGGGGCTTGGTTTAAAGCTACCTGAGAGATCTGGGTTTCAAGCATCTTGTTGTGAGTAATAATTTGGTCAACCTTGGTTCCTAACTGGGTAATTAGCTCGTTAACATGGACATTTTGGTTCATGAACTCTTTGTTTTGTTGTGTTTGAGCGGTGATAAAATTTTCCATAATTTTCTCAAGGCTCGGATTTGGTGGTACAGGTTGCATAGGTTGATTTGTTCTCGGGGCTTGGTAACCTTGTTGTCTCTGAGGTGCGGTATTTTGGATAAGGTTATTATTTTTGTAGGAGAAGTTTGGGTGATTCCTCCATCCAGGGTTGTATGTGTTTGAAAATGGGTTCCCTTGGGTGTAGTTCACTTGCTCAGGGTTGGTCTCATTTAACAAATTGCATTCGGCGAATTGGTGTCCTTGCGTCCCACATATCTCACAATTCGGCGAAACTGCAGCTACAGTGTTCGGGGTTGTACACATATGTTCGACTCTAAGGGCCAACGCGTCCATTTTAGCTTATATCATGTCTATAGAGCTTAGCTCATGTATTCCTCCTTGTGCTTCCTTCTTTTCCACTGTTGCTCGTTCTACTCCCCATAATTGATGGTTTTGGGCCATATCTTCGATAAGGGCACTAGCTTCAGGGTAAGGTTTGTTCATCAGTGCGCCACCAGCGGCAGCGTCGATGGTCATCTTAGTGTTATAATGAAGTCCATTATAGAAGGTTTGAATGATTAGCCAGTTCTCTAAACCATGATGTGGGCATTCTCTTAATAGCTCTTTATATCTCTCCCAGACTTCGAACAAAGATTCTCCTGTGTTTTGGGTAAATCTGGTTATTAGGTTTCGAAGAACAGCGATCTTGCTTGGGGGAAAATATCTAGCAAGGAATACTTTTCTAAGGTCTTCCCAAGTTGTTATGGAATTGGATGGAAGGGAATCTAACCATGATAGAGCTTTATCTCTGAGGGAAAAAGGAAATAATCTTAAGCGTATCACCTCAGGAGGAGCTCCATTGGTTTTAAAGGAGTCTGCTAACTGGAGAAAGTTTTTTAAATGTTGGTTTGGGTTCTCGGTAGCAAGACTTGCGAATTGTCTCTGTTGCACTAATTGCAGCAGGGAAGGTTTAAGTTCAAAATATTTGGCTGGGATAGCGGGGTTTACTATACTGGAACTAGGTTCCTCGTTTGATGTTTGGGCGAAGTCCTTAAGAGGTCTTCGGTTTTGATCTTCGGCCATAGCTCTCCTAATCCTATGGAAAAATAAATGTGCGCGAGCGTAACGTTCAGATTCAGCTAGAGGGTCTATAAGCTTTCGGTACTGCGAGTCTTTCGCATTGACAGGCAGGTAATAACCTTAGTCTAAACAGTATAACTACAGGGTATGAAATTTGACGAAATTGGTCCCCGGCAACAGCGCCAAAAACTTGATGCGTGTTTTTCGCAAGTGTACAAACACGTCAGAGTAATATAAAAGATTGTCGAATCCACATAGACCAAGAGTCAATCTATCGTACCTGTTGTTATGGTGTGTATCTAAGGCAATTGAATATAATGGTTTTAAAGAGTGCGCAATGGTAAATAAAATAGTAATTTTAAACAATTAATAAAGACATGCTTGAATGTAATTCACATAATCAATTGATAATCCGGTACTTGTTAATAGAACTACTTATGAGCAATGTTTTCCACTTTGAAAAGAACTAATTTAACAGGAACTGTCGCTTTCGCGTATTCAGAACCGAGTTGTACTCTCTAATCAACCCCTCCTATTGACACGGATAAAAAGGTGCGTACTGCGTTAGAGTAGTAAACCTATTTTTAAGAAATATAGTATCTTAACTAAGTTGAAAAGTATTTTAACCTGAATTTCTTAGCAAAAAGAGGTTCTAACGAACCAGACTCTAAACTTCTTAACGCGTCCGAAAATCGTTTTAAAATCCCTTTTCTTTTTAATCTAAAAACTCCTAATGAACTAGACAAAGCGCTTTTGGCTGTTTTTGAAATAGTTAAAAACAATTAAACTTATATTGAAAGTTAAAATAGCCCTTAAGTGTTTCTACGAACAGTTGTACGAATTACCGGTTCAATTACAATCCTTACATTCTAACCTTTATGGATTTAGTTAGACATGGTAAAGTAAAAGTTCTTTTTATTATTTTTCATAAAAGTATTTAGTGCGAGTTCGGAAAGTAAATAAAAGTAGTGCAAGTGCGGAAAATAAACGAAAGTAGTGCGAGTGCGAGAAATAAACAAAAGTAAAGCGGGTGCGAGAAATAAAAGTATTTAAAGCGAGTGCGGAAATAAAATAAAGTAAAGTGTGAGTGCGGATAATAAATAAAGTAAGGCAATGCGGAAAGTAAATAAAATAAAGCGAGTGCGGAAAAATAAAATACGAACTGGAATTAAAATGGCGGCAGGATTAACTTCCTTCCAGAGTGCTCCAAAACTCGATCACACAGACGTATACAGACTCGATCACTCGATTGTAGTAACACCCCGATGTGAAGTGATTACTACTTTAAAACTGATATATGCCTAAGAGATACTAAGTTTGGATGATTGAAAACGAAAATCTAAGGCTCTATTTATAGGAAAACAAATAGTAAGAAAAGACCAGGATGCCCCCTCCACTGGAAAACTTTTTGCCTTGTGGCGCCCACCATAGGCCTATGGCGCCCGCCATAGATGTATTTTGGTGGAGAAAGTGGGGATCGTGGGCATAGGCGGTTGTGGAGTGGTCTTGAGATGTGGCCACGTCATGGCTGACCCCATGGCGCCAGCCATGGTGGATGCCGTAAGTGTAAAAAGTTGAATTTCTTGATTTTTGTCCGTTTCAGCTCCTTTTTCGCTCCTTTTCTCGATTTAGGCTGCGATTACATAAAAAACCTGAAAATAAAGAAAAACAAAGTAATAACATAACAAAATAGCAATAAAAACTAAGAATGCATGCGAAATCGGAGTCAGAAATACGGTGAAATTTAGTGTTATCAGGAAGCGATCAATTCAAAAGCAGGATTGCCATGGTATGCTGATATAGTCAACTACCTAGCTGCAAGTGTACTTCCACCGAATCTAACGTATCAACAGAAGACAAAATTATTCCACGATCTCAAATATTATTATTGGGACGAGCCTTTACTATTTAAGAGAGGACCCGACGAAATTTTTCGTCGATGCATACCCTAAGAGGAAATTGAAAATGTTATTACTCGATGCCATGCATCTCCATATGGTGGACATGCAAGTACCTCGAAAACATGTGCTAAGATCTTACAAGTCGGGTTATTCTGGCCTAATTTATGGAAAGACGTCCATATCGCCGTTAAAAATTGTGATCATTGTCAACGTACTGGTAACATCTTGAGACGCGACGAAATGCCTCAAAGAGGAATACTTGAAGTAGAAGTCTTTGACGTATGGGGAATTGATTTCATGGGACCCTTCCCATCTTCCTTCAGATATAAGTACATACTCGTTGTTGTTGACTATGTTTCGAAATGGATCAAAGCTATAGCTTCTCCTACAAATGACACACGAGTAGTGTTTAAGCTTTTCAAGAATATTAGCTTTCCAAGATTTGGTGTACCGAGACTTTGTCATTAGTGACGGTGGCTCACATTTCATTTCAAAAATATTTGATAAATTACTATCTAAGTATGGAGTAAGACACCGTGTAGCAACACCGTATCATCCACAGACAAGTGGACAGGTCGAAGTCTCAAACAGAGAGATAAAGTAAATACTCGAAAAAACCGTCGCCATATCTAGGAAAGATTGGTCATCCAAGCTAAATGAAGCTTTATGGGCTTATAGAACAGCCTATAAGACACCCATATGAACTACACCTTTCAAACTAGTTTATGGAAAATCATGTCATCTCCCTATCGAATTAGAACATAAAGCTTATTGGGAAATTAAAACACGTAACATAAACTATACAACTACATGAGAGAAACGAGTCCTCGATCTTAACGAACTGGAAGAATTAAGATTAGACGCTTACGAGAACGCTAAAATATATAAAGAAAGAACAAAAAGATGGCATGATAAGTGTTTATCTAAGAAATAATTTAGTGTGGGAGACATCATACTTTTATTTAATTCTAGACTTAGATTATTCCCAGGAAAATTAGAATCTAGATGGGCAGGCCCTTTTGAAATTAAGAAAGTGTTTAGTAGCGGAGCAATAGAGATTAAGGGTAAAAATAGTGAACCGTTCACAGTAAACGGACAACGATTAAAGCAATACCATCACATCGAAAATAGGGAATATGCTAATAGTCTAAAACTTTTTGAGTTACCCACTAATTCCCCTGACTAAATCTTTACTAAGAACTGTGTCAGGCTTATGACGTTAAAAACAGCGCTTAGTGGGAGGCAACCCACCATTATATTGTTTTTTTTCACACTTTAATGTTTTATTTAATCCCGTTTATTTTTGCTATCACTACTGTTTTCATCATCTTTATTTTCTCAATTTTTGCTATGCTGAGTTTGAAACTTTATATGCTATAGTATTTCTAAAAACAGTCTTTTCTACCTTAAGCTTCTTTCTCCCGATTTACTTTCTACCTCTTTGATTTTTGTCATGGAACCGCAACCACAGAATTATATGGAAACCACCTTTAGAGGGAGAAACCAAAGGAGGAAATTTGAAGAATTGTCCCAAAGAAATCTTGCTATGACCCTCTATTATGATGATGAGGCAATGGACACACTAGGAATAAATGATAGTGTTTTATACATGTTTAACCAGCTGGGATGGGAAAGATCTCACATTAAGTCTAGATTTGTCACTCACCGCGAACTTATCTTTGAATTTTTGAGCTCTTTAGTGCATATACCTGATCGCGTATTCGGTGCTAGAAAAGGATTTATCAGTTTCAGATTATTTGGCATCGAGTTTACCTATAACCATAAGGAATTAGCTGACATACTAGGATTCCCTTGAGGACCATTTGCATTCACCATGACCCAACTGGAACTTATGGATTTTGAGCCAGACTATTTCTGGGGTACACTAACCATAAACTATCACACTGAACCAGACATCATGGATAACAATGAAATACATAACCCTACTATCCGGTATTTCCATAAGATTTTAGCACATACCCTATTCGGAAAGGAAGAGAATCGAACTTTAGTTTCTAAGGATGAAATTTTATTTTGTATTGTATGACTCAAGGACGCTATGTTAATGTCGTACCATTCTTAATGAACACTTTTACCCGTATTAATCAAGACCCTGATGCCCTAGTCATTGTAGGAGGATTAATTACTATGATTGTTGACACCATTGGACTCAGATACCAACTTAATAGGTGCATACCTTTCGGTACGACCCGTCCTATGAATTTGGACTTTTGTTTTGACATGCGTATCATAGGAATTTTGGGAGGCGCTCCTTTTGATTACTTGATAAGGAATGAAGTCATCACTATATTTACCCTTCCGAACCATGCTAGAGTTAATGTCCATAATCGGGATAATTGGCTTTATGATCTTAACCCACATAGTCCTCCATCCACACCCGATACACCACAAGGATACCAAGTTTTTGATCAAGTGATGTCAGAAACTGAAATTGATCCCGAGACACCTCCTAATTACTATGAACCCAACCTTATCGATGAGGATACTGATGTCCTTAAGAAAGAAGCAGGAGGGTATACTGAAAAGTTGAACAATATCCAAACTACTTTGGATATTTATCAAGTAGAGATCAATGGACTAAAGGATGAAGTGACAAGTTTGCGTCAAGACATAATAGGCTTAACTGACATTACAGTAGACGAATTTTATCATTTGAATTCAGTTTTAGAGGATCTCAAGAAAAGGCTCGAATGAAGAATTCACATTGCTCAACATTTTTATTTATTTCAGTTTTCGTTTCTAGGGAGTTTCAATTTTATTTCATTCTGCTTTTTACAGTTTGATTAGTTTATTTATTTCAATCAGTTTTCATTTTTATGCAATTTTCGCGTACTGTTCGAAGACAATTTCAATTCAATACAAGTTCCATTCTGTTTTGATTTCTAATTATTCACTGCTAGCAATTTTGAATTGATTATGTCTCCTTACATAATAATACTTATTACTACTACTACTGCTTAATTAGAATCTAGTGTGATGTTAAAAATTATAAATCAATGCTATCAGTATTTAATGTGCATTATAATTGTCTCTTTGTGCCAATTCCTAATAATCCTGAAAGAGTTATAGCACTACTGTGATATTCTTGCCTTTCTGCTAAAAATTCAAAACTTTGCAACGCTAACGGTCGTAATACCCATCTGACGATCGTAACGCCCTTAAATCTATGTTACGATCGTAACAATCCTGTGATGAGCGTCACATCTACAGAATACACGTTCTCTGTAACTGCTGGTGAGTTTCAAAATTTTCTCTCCACTTCTTTATCCTTTCATCTCCCACGAATCTTTAAACTCTCATCCTAAAAATCCAACCTCCATTACCACCATTTACTCCTTTCAACTCCCATTAATCTCATAAAACCTAACCACCCCACCACCCCACTCCTTTATCTACCCGAAACTTATTCTCACATCTCTTCATATTTCCCAAACACCCATTCTCTCATCCACTCTCTACAAGTTATGTCCAACCAACAAATCCCCACCTTCAATTTTAGAGAGGGTACCCTAGGCGACACTCAACGCTCAAGGTTTGAAAAGTTTCAACGCTGAGGTCTTCAAATGACTCGGTACATTGATGAAGAATGATTGAGAACTTTGGGTCTCTTTTAATCTGTTCGGAAGCTTTTGCGTAAGGTCGGATTATGGCAACTATGCAGCACACCTCAGTCAACCTACGAAACTCTGACGATGGAATTTCTGAGTTCGTATTCCTACTTTACTCTATCAGGCGCAACTAGTCAGCTCACAGTCATTGTTTCATTCCGCATGTTCGATGTCAAGTACCGGCTTTCTCAAACTGAGGTTGCCCAATTGCTCGACTTCCATTTTGGCGAAGAAGCCCATCGCCGTGTACCCGACACCTTCAGCGATTACCAACACGCAGGCCACAACATTTGATCACCTCAATGATACCCTGATCCATAACCCTGCCATTCGCTACTTCAACAGGATCCTGGGCAACTCTATTTTCGCTCGGGACAACAACCATAAGCTTAACTCAAAAGAGATTTTCTTCATGCACTGTGCTTTGGAGGACGACTCCATCAATGTCGCATAGTTCCTCCTTTCCCATATTCAGTCCATATGCGCACGAGGCAACAAACCTTTCTACTTTGGAGGGATTGTCACCTCTATCGCTAAGGGTCTGAACTTGGATCAGAATCTGGAAAATCTACCATCTTTATCACCATCCTACCTGACCTTAGACCACTGCAAGGTTGTGCACCTTATTCATGAACGCAAAGACGGGAGATTCCATCCGGTCATCCGGAATGTCGTTTTCCGCAACATTACTTTGCCTTGCAGGGACCACATCGATCCTGATAACATGGCAAATTGGCTCTTTGATCCTGCTGCTCCAGAATGGAGAATCCCTCCTCATGATGATGATGACGCTAATGAACCGGTAGACGAGGTCGAAGAAGAGATGGACAGAGCTGCACCTACTGTCGATATCCTGAAATCCTCTTCTTTACCACATCCTGAAAACGACTACACTATTGAGAATGTCCTTCTAGCCATCCATCATCAAAACCAAATGGCAGCTGCACTTGAGAGGCGGCAAAAGGAGAAGTATGATGCCTTTTTTGCTCAGAATGCACAAATCCTCACAAATCAAGACTCTATGGATAGACGACTACAAGAGGTGCTAAGCGAGATGAATTCCCTATGCATAGATGTCACTTTACTACTCCCTCCTGATACTGATGAAGACGCGACTCCTTCTCGTAGAGCATGCACCAGGAACCGTCGACGTGATCTCCAGTAGGCATAGTTTTAGTACTAGTTTCTGTTATTTTTATCTATTTCCCTTTCCTGCATTTACCATGGTTGTAATTCGCCGTTTATATCACAACATTGAGGACAATGTCTGATACAGTGTGGGAGAAGTACCTTTCCATTTTATGTTATTTCCCTTATTTTCCCTTTCTGCATAATCAAATATGATATATGAGTTTTTTTTATTTCATTCTCCCATTTATTTAGCCTTACCAAAATTTTTGCTTAATTAACGCATAATGCATCATAACTGATAATTAACGAAGCCTTAGTAGGAAACCGAGAAAAATTTAAACAAGATCAATACAGTCTTGGCACTTTGGACTTCCTACTTAAACAAAATTCGTTGCATTTACCGTTATACCGCTATCGCGAGTTTTAGTTCTAAAAGTAACCCCCAATAGTTTATACTAGCAGTCAGCACTGTCTTAACACAAACCAAGTGGAGAGCCGATGAATATATGTGTTTGATTCCTCATATAAAAAATCCTTCGTATGAAAAATGCCATAAAGCTGAAAAAGTCACAAAAACTGTATGGCCGCACGTATATGAAATGAGCAAGCAAAGAAGGAGTCCTTTGTTGGTTGGTTCAGAGGTATCTGGTTTTGAACTTGGTAGGGCGTGCGAATGCGCGATCCCCCACAACCTCCAAATTGGATAAGAAGCAGAGGGTTACCACATTCGTGTACCAGACCTCAAGTAAAAGAAGGAATCAAAGTCACTAACCGGTTACTCCACCACGTGCGTGAAAAGGCAAAAGGCTTAATGTGATTGCGCTAGAACGAAACCGGGCGAAATAGATACAAAAGACACTAGGTAAAGTTATAATGGAAGTGTTGGACATCCCGTTGTGTATAGGAAGTTCACGACATAGCTTGTTGCTTGTGTCATTAATGTATCGTTAATGTTTTATTCATGTACCAGTTGAAATACTAATGTTTCTCGGCTATTATATCAAAAATCACGGATATGTTGCATTTGTGCATCCGATTTAGTTTGTCTAGTTTACTTACTGAATTTTTGCTCGAGGACAAGCAAAGGTGTAAGTATGGGGGAGTTTGATAACGAGGAATCGTATCGCATATTTATAGTATTTTTTTAGTCTGTTTTAATACGATTAACATCTGTTTCTTCCGAGTTTTCACATTTATTGCAGGTATATTGTTTGTTGAGCCAAATATGTGCAAAGTGAAGGCATAAAGCTATAAACAAGAGAAAAGATCAAAGAACAAGCAAAAGCACAAAATTTTGCATAATTTGTTGCAGTGACGGTCGTCACACAGCTGTTACTATCGTCATGCATAATTCAGCGTGTGACGATCGTCATGGATATGTTAGGACCGTCACATGCCCAAAATCCTTATATTATGCTCGTCAAGGTCCATTACCAGCAAATATCCAAAACAGAAGTTGTGGAAACCAAGCTGAAGCAGTTCATGTTACATTCCTCCTTTTTCTCAGTCAAAGCCACACGAAGTCCTATAATTTCTCATGAAGTGGGTTGTTTGAATCCCAATTAATTTTCCAACTCCTGTATCCCTCTTGATCTATAAATCGAGGAATCCAACAGTCCAACAGGGGGAGAGTTTTCATTGCTTAATTTTTATGGAAACTCTACCAATTTCGTTCCAGATTATTTTGCACCTTATTTCTTTAATTCATGCATTGTTCCTTTATTTCCCTTTTTGAATTCAACCTACTGTAAGTGATAGTTTCCAATATCAGGAAACTATTACATTAGATTTAGGTTTATTTGTTTCTAGCCTCAGAGTTTGTATTGAATTTCCAAGAGTCCAATCTTGCCGACATATGTTTGTGGAAGAGGGATCTAAGGGGAAAACTACTTTGTACCAGGTTTTTAATTATTGAATTTTAATTCCTATTGTTTAATTTTATTTATAAATTATGGTTATGTTTTGTTTAATTAAATTTTATAGTCTTTTCGTTTTAATTAATATGTCTAGCTAAATTAATAGCGTCAGTATGTAATGAACGTAACCAAAATGGATTAAATTAATGCTAAGTTAAAAAGTCTAAATCAACTTAATTTCTGGCGGGGACTTTTTATTTATAAAACCAAACTTTATGTTACGAGAGTAAAAAGAGTAGAAAACGGTTATATCAAGACCACGAGAGTGTGAGGTTTTTAACCGGATAGCTAAAGTTAGGCATTCAATTTAAATACAGCAAGAGCGCTTTGAACTGGATTAGATTTTATTAAGTTTCCAAAGAATATTGTTAAACGCTTATGGGATAACGAGAGCAGACATAAAGGTTTAGGAATATAATCTAATACAAGACCACGAGAGTGTGAGTTGCGGGGTTTTAAACTAATAATTTCTACAGAACAATTAAGTAAAATATTTCTTGCGCATAGCGTTAGTTTAATCCGTAGAGGTCTACTATGTTACATCCCGACTGCCTTATCTTATAATTCAAACTTTGATTAATTTTTCACCTTTAGTTTAATTTAGAAACCAAATTCGTGACAACTTTCCGCCTTAGTTATTATAGACATTCTTTATAGCACTAGAGTGATTACAAAATCCCTATGGGTTTGACATCTTTTTATTACTACGTGATAGGCTGTGCACTTGCAGTTATAGATACCATTTGATGTTAGGTCAATCACAACATCAAAATCCCGTTCCCACCAATATCCTTCTTTGTGATGGCGAAGCCGACGATCTTCAACGCGCAAAGTTCATCGCTTTTAGTGAAAGAACGATTGAAGTGACTCGTTATGTTGAGGAGGAATGTCTAACTCAACTTGGAATCCTCGACAACGTTAACTGGTTGCTCTCGAACAATGATTTAACATCACTCTGCAAGAGCAACCATCCAACATATGCAATGCTGACGTTGGAGTTCTTAAGCTCTTATGCTTATGACACTCCAAACGATACAACCAAGCACATGTTTGGTAATGCCATGTTTCGTCTATTCGGAACGGAGTATTCCATAATGCAGGAGACCTTCAACGAGTGATTTGGATTTCAACACGGCGATGGTGTATTTTACCGTCTTCCAGGTGATGTAGTTAGACATAATGAAGCTTTTGAGTTGTGGGAGAGTCTGACAGGTGAAAGACCTACGACTTGGGATGAGCTCTACACTTCGCATATTCAAAACCCTGCCATCAATTATTTTCATAGGGTGTTGAGCAACATCGTATTCGGGAGATTCAATAATCATAAGGTGAATCAAAAGGAGCTATTTCTTCTTCATTGTGCTTTTCTATCCATCCCTGTAAACCCAATCGCTTTCTTGTTGTCCAACATTCAGTTAGCTTATGCTAGAGGGAAGGCTCCATTATTTTTTGGAGGGATTCTCATAGACATCGCGCTAAAGCTCAGTTTAGAGGACCGCCTCGGCTAATTGCGTGCCACTCCAACATTGTTCCTTGATTTGGAGTATTGCATGAATAGTCATATCAACAAGCAGCAAAGAGACGGAAGATACAACCTGTTTATTCATAACCAAGTTGTATGAAGCATCATTCTACTCTATCCAGCCCGCACAAGAGCACAGACCAGAGCCAACTGTCATTACGACCTTGATATCACTTCACTAGATGTTGCAGGTCCAGAAGCACAACCGGCTGAAAGAATTGATGAAATGCAGTAAGCTATGGATAATGAAGCAGTTGCGCAGACTCCAACAACTGATTTCGCCAACACCAACACCTCTACCAGACGACGTCGTCAAAATCAACAACCTGCATCTATGGATGACATCCTTGCGGAGATCATTCAGAGTGATGAGCAAAACCAAAGACAACACACTGAGCTGATAGAGCGGATGAGACAGATGCAAATAGAACAAGCTACCCAAAGCGGAAGAATTTCAGGTGCTATAGAAGGATTAAAGGGTGTGACGATACATGTGCAAGACTTGCATAACTACATCCATCATGTGGGAATACCTGATCACGTAGCACAGTACGAGCATAGGAACCTGCGAGGCAGAGCTAGAGGTTGAGGACCACAGTCACCGCAGTAGTAGTTTAGTTTTCTTTTATTGTTTTTCCCTAAGAAAAGAAAAGACTTAATAAATTTAATGAAGTCTTGACACCTTAGACCCTTAGATATGCGATATTGGGTTGGATACCTTTTATATCGAAATCTGAAACTTTATTTCTAAATTAGCCCCGAGTAATTTATATTAGCAGTCAACATCGCCTAAGCACAAGCTATGTGGAGAGTCGATGCAAATAAGTGATTGATCCTTAAAAATGTCAATAAGAAGAAAAAGAAGAAATCTTGAGATTATGCAACCCATTGATAAAACAATCAAGCTGCACGTATTCTAAAGAATGCAAAAGCATGAGAAAAAAGGCAAAGCAAAGTTTGATGTCAGTTGGTTCAGAGGGATCTAGTTCTGAACTCGGTAGGGCGAATTACAATTTGATCCCCCACAACTTACACTCAGTACGTTAATTGGTTACCGCACTTGTGTACCATACCCCACGTTAGAAAAAGATCAAAATCACCAACAGGCTACTCCACTATGCGCGTGTAAAGGTAAAAGGCTTAATGTGATTGCGTCAGAATGAAATCGGGTGAAATAGAAATAAGAACATTAGATTGAGCTATAACATAATGATCCGAACTGGTTTGTATAAAGGGTTTATGAACATTATATGTTTCAGTGTCATTAAAGTATCCTTAGTGTTTGAGTTACTATCATATCTTTTAGCAAAATGTCGCACAACCACGTATGGATAGGTATTGTGTTTCGTGTTTGTGTTTGAAGGATATTTTTCAAAAACCTATTTGATTGTTTGCTTGAGGACAAGCAAAGATTCAAGTTTGGGGAAGTTTGATAACACGATTTTGTATCGATTATTTAACATGGTTTCTGTTTATTTAACATGGTTTCCGTTACTCGAATTTCTCTCGTTCAACAGAGATTTTTCCTCAGTCGTTCCAGTCTCCAATCAACCCTACACAATCAAGGCCCAACTTAAGAAACTCCGACTAATTCTCAACAACTGTATTCCCAGAAGCTATATATAGTAGATGTTTCAAGTTCCAAAGAGAACTTCGATTACCTTACTGAATTTCTGCTATTTTTCCATTTGAAGTCGTTTATTTAAGTTCATAACTTTTTATTGTTTATTTCATTTTCCGCATTTAATTTCTCGAACCTTAGTGTTAGCCTCCTATCTTGGGAAGTGTAACACGGTGGGAGAACTGACTTTAATTATGTTGCGGATAGCAAGAGTCGCCACCGAATTTTATTTTATCCAAAGGAAAGGCATAAAAGAACAGGAAAGACCTTTTAAAAGATTTTTGGGTTCGGGGGGTAGGTTATGTAAAGGGAAGGTATTAGCACCCTTTACATCCATGGTTATCCATGGGCTCTTAGTTACTTAGCTCACTTTAAATTGTTTTGAAAAGTGTAGTGTGTGAATAAAATTTCCTTTAAGTACTTTATAATGATCCATGTACGAATATATATAAAGTCTTTGTTTTGAAAATTTGTTTGAAAAATGTGAAGTGTTTGAAATGTTTTTGAAAAGTGAGCAAGTACATAAGAGGAACCTACCCTAAGTTAAGTCTTTTTTGTTCTTGAATATCCTTTAAGTGGTAAGACTATCCCTATTATTAAGGAATAGGTAGTCATTACCTTGGATGTGAGGGACAAGTGAAGGGTCATCGTATGGTCATAGAAAGCAACTTTGAGGGGTGTCTTTAGCAATTCGTAGGGACTATCATCATTTATTCGAAGGGACAAGATCATTATTCCGTAGGCAACCTCGAAGGGACTTGATCTTTTAAACTGTAGGGACTTGATGATTTTTATGAAGGGACTTTGCTTAAGACACCCCTATATTCGAGGGACTTGACCATGTTTAAGGCAACTGAGAGAGGTAACTTAGGAAGTGCAAGATGGCGATCAAAGATCGACTTACGTGTGTGAGTGTTTATATTCAGGTATTTATCTTATTTTAATTATCTAAGTTCAATTTAATTACATATAAGTTATACACACCCTAAGGTTACTAACCATATAGTAAAATATTTACAAAGAAAATAAAGACGGAAAAGTAAATCTATAAGCTATTACAAGGCTTTGGCAGATACATAATAGTAGGATAAAAATAAATTATAAAGCAAGAATAATAGATATAATAAAATAATAAATAAGCAATAATAATAATAATAATAATGAAGCAAAAATAATAAAGCAATATTAACAATAAATCAATAATAATAATAATAATAAAGTAATTATAATAATAATAAAGTTAAAATAAATTAAAGAAATAACAATTAAACATTTAATTTAAAAAAGAAAAAGTTAAAGTTAGACAAGTTAGATTTTTTAGAAGTTATTAGAATTGGTATAAAAAAAAGAAATTAAGTTTAGAGAAAAACAATTAAAGATTATTAAGAAGACTTTTAATTATTTACATTATATGATTATTATTATTATAGTACAATTAAGAAAATAATATTATTAATATACAAAACATAAAGTAAAAGAATTATTAAAATTAAAATAATATTTACAAATTAAATATTATAGAAAACTATTAAATTATTAAGTTAGTAGGTTATTTATAAATTATATACAATATTTTAGAATCATAATTATTTAATTATAAAAAAAAGTCAATTAGATTTTATTTACAATTGTATAAAAGAATGACAAAAATTTTAGAAGTTAAAAGAAGAATTAGAAAATTTGATTATTTGATTATTTACTTACAAAATATAATTATGATAAAAATTATATACAAAATACTATTATTATTATAAGAAAAAGTTTATTGATTAATTAGTCTTTTTTTAGTTAATGATCTAAGTCCATATTGATTTTCATTCAGTTCTTGGCACGCCCTAAATTACTAACCACGCAGGGAATAATAAAAATAAATAAAGGCAGAAATTTAAAGGCAAAAAATAAAAATTCCTACACTATTACATGGCTGAGGCAGTTACATAATTATATGGCGAAAAGTAAAACTAAAAATATTACAAGTTAAAACTTAAAATATTACAAGGGCGAAGCAATTATAGTGTATGAATAACATAAACATGAGCAAAAATAAGAAATAACAACAGGGTTGTTAAGGTTTGTGGAAATGTTTATGGTTTAAAGGAAATAACACGGTTAAAGTTTTAGATTTGAAATTTAGAGTTTGTGGCGGAATTTTCAAGGTTTAGGAAAAAAATCAAGGTAGTTAGTTATCTGTACAGATCTAAATATATAACATAAAAGAACATGGAAAAAACGAAAACGACGTTGCTAACGCAAAAAATACGATCATCGCAATTGGATCGGATCAACATAAGTGTCACGCCTCATACACATAAAATGTGCGAATAGCGTATCGACACGATCCGATCTGAACATAATCAAATAATTATATAAAAAAAATTAGAATTAACAATATTAAAACAAAATTGTAAAAACAAAATAAATAAAAACTTTATATATATATATATATATATATATATATATATATATATATATATATATATATATATATATATATATATATAACGAATATGCAGCCAATTCTATATATGTATAGATAAAAACAACGTTTTACATTCTTTGCTACCTGTGATGTATTAACAAAATAAAATATAATAAGAGCAACAAATATATATATTAACAAAAGCAACGTTAGTTAGGATATTAACAAAAGTATAACAAAAATAACAGATATATATATTAACAAATATATATGTATATATAAAACATATGAATGTTATAGGAATTTATATATATATTACGTACCAATCAAAGTGTAATTGGAAAGTAAAACTGTTGCAGGAATGTTTTCTTTCTCTCTTTTCCGTCTTTCTCCGGTCTCCTCTTAACAGCAATAACACGTTAGGTATATATAGGGACCAATTAGGGTTAATGTAAATGGGCCTAAATATTTATTTTTGAATCCAATAAAATATTAATATAAATAATTAAATAAAGTTTAATAAAAATAGTTAACACTAAAATAAAAAACTAATAATCCTATTTATTTATTCTAGACCCAATAAAATATTAATTTAAAAAACAAATAAAGTTTTAATAATTAAATTAGTTAAAATAAAATAAAAAACTAATAATCCTATTTATTTATTCTAGACCCAATAAAATATTAATTTAAAAAACAAATAAAGTTTTAATAATTAAATTAGTTAAAATAAAATAAAAAACTTATAATCCTATTTATTTATTCTAGACCCAATAAAATATTAATTTAAAAAACAAATAAAGTTTTAATAATTAAATTAGTTAAAATAAAATAAAAAACTAATAATCCTATTTATTTATTCTAGACCCAATATAAAAATAAATAGACTCAAAAAAATAAAATTCGGGCACCAAAATGCTCGAAAAAATAAAATGAATACGTCAAAATAATCAGCGCGAAATAAATTACTCGGAAAAATACAGCGTTTGGTCGGATTTTGAAATAAAAATTATGACCGTTTAAATTACTCAGACTGATCAACATATGACCAAAAATAGTCGTAAAAATATTTTTAGCATGTCAAATTAAACCACGTGAACCGCAGATTAATGTTACCGACATTTGCAAACTTAAACTTGACATTTTTTCGTCGACTAATTTTAGGCATAGTTAAAAAGTTAATTTGACCAGTCTGTTTGTAAATTCCGAGAAATTATTCCGGCTAATATTAAGACAGAAAAAAAAATGTTATGCTATGATGATGATGCAAATGAATGTGAAACAAAAAAATTGGTTAGAGTTAAAAAATAGGGGGCAAATTTTGGGGTGCAACAGTTGCCCCTGTTCAATTTTCTGAAACCTGAGGGGTTAGATTGGTATATGTGTCAGTCGTGACCTGGAAGGTTGAAGGGTATTGAACACAAAAGCCCAAAAATTTGCACTCGCCGGTGCGTAGAGTAACACTGATGATTAGTTGTATATGCTCGAGTGGGCTTAAAGATGTCACTTAGAAGAATTGGAAATGGGCTTAGAGATGTCATTCGGAGAAAAGTTCTTCAGATATATTTCTTTGAGAGGAAAGCAATGCCAAATATGAAGATATAGCCTTTGGGTGGATAAACAACGGCCCCAGGTAACAATACGGCTTTTGAGAAGATAAACGACGTCTCAAGATAGCCCTCGGAAAGATAAACGACGTCCCAAGATAATGAGATAACCTTTGGGTAGATAAACAATGACCCAAGGTAACAATATGGCTTTTGAGAAGATAAACGACATCTCAAGATAGCCTTCGGGAAGATAAACGACGTCCCAAGATAATGAGATAACCTTTGGGTAGATAAACAACAGCCCAAGGTAACAATATGGCTTTTGAGAAGATAAACGACGTCTCAAGATAGCCTTCGGGAAGATAAACGACGTCCCAAGATAATGAGATAACCTTTGGGAAGATAAACAACGACCCAAGGTAACAATATGGATTTTGAGAAGATAAACGACGTCTCAAGATAGCCTTCGGGAAGATAAACGACGTCCCAAGATAATGAGATAACCTTTGGGAAGATAAACAACGGCCCAAGGTAACAATATGGCTTTTGAGAAGATAAACGACGTCTCAAGATAGCCTTCGGGAAGATAAACGACGTCCCAAGATAATGAGATAACCTTTGGGAAGATAAACAACGGCCCAAGGTAACAATATGGCTTTTGAGAAGATAAACGACGTCTCAAGATAGCCTTCGGGAAGATAAACGACGTCCCAAGATAATGAGATAACCTTTGGGTAGATAAACAACGGCCCAAGGTAACAATATGGCTTTTGAGAAGATAAACGACGTCTCAAGATAGCCTTCGGGAAGATAAACGACGTCCCAAGATAATGAGATAACCTTTGGGAAGATAAACAACGGCCCAAGGTAACAATATGGCTTTTGAGAAGATAAACGACGTCTCAAGATAGCCTTCGGGAAGATAAACGACGTCCCAAGATAATGAGATAACCTTTGGGTGAATAAACAACGACCCAAGGTAACAAGTTGTTGATGAAGTTTGTCTGCTGGAGAGTTAATCTGAAAAACAAGATTAGTTCGATACAAATATCATGATGTATATAACGTTCTGCAAGATAATATTAGTTTATGCATTATGTATGCATGCATAGTATGATGCACTTAAGTAATGTATTATGTACTTATGGATATATATGTTATGGTATGATGTAAATGATGTATGTATGCATCATGCAGCTTGAAGCGTCTGGATATCTTCGTATAACAACTGCTGGCCAGGGACAATAAATCCCGATTTGTAGCTGAAGAATATGAGGAACTCATTCCCGCCTCGTTTGATAATATAATGAAGAATATGAGGAACTCGTTCCTGTCTCGTTTGGTAGTATAGTATTCATAACCTCTCGTCTTTGTTTGATAGTAAGGTATCCATAACCTCCCGTCTTCGTTCGTCGTACTCCTATTGAAAGAATAAATTCCCGACTATCCGTATGAGGATAAAAGAGATGGATATAAATTCCAGGGGAGATGTGACTCAAAGTATTTACGAAGATGGATTTGTCCTACTGGGGGACTTGTAACTGTCTGGTGGGGATGAACCGGCGAAGCTTCGTTGAATTCCTTCCCTCGTTCGTCCTTAGTAAATACTATTACTGCATTTCATGCATTTCTGGTAAGCATCAATCATATTCAAAGCATATATACATTCAAACATAACCAACAAACATTTTTCGCTTTAGTAAAAGAGGAAAAGTAATCCTGAATAAAGAGGGAAAAGTAAAGCTGAACTCAAAAACAGAATCGTTTCAACTTTGAGAGTGTATAACCAATTGGATTTAAAGCTCCTGAGATTCTTAACTTTCCTGAATACCTTCCCAAAAATCCTCATAGTTGGATTTGAAGACATGATACTGACATCATCTGATACTACTGGCGTAGACAATTAATTTCCACAATGGCTTCTGCTGAGAATCCAATATCAAGGTAATACAATGAGAGGAACGTGTCTTCAAATTGTGATGGACCATATACGCTCCGGATATTAGATTTGAAAAGAAAGCATTGCCCCTTGGTTGAGGATGAATTGTCCCATAATGGAAGTATCTGAATGTAGTTACCTCAAGAGAAATAAGCAGAATGCCCCACAATAATATGCCCTTGACATCATGAACTTTGTAATGTTACCCTTGGTAATTCAAATATATGAGGAGAGTTGCCCCTGGCTATTAAGCACTGTTGAATCTGGACCTGATTGCCCCGAATGAATTGAACAGTAACTTGGTATGCTCCTTTGATTTGGAAACAGTGACTATGCCCCTTTGTATACATGGACTTTGATCCAGGAAGTAACTTTGTTTATCGGAAGGACTTTGGTTTATTGAACATTCATCCTGTAAGTTTCTCTATTTATCAAACACTCAGGTATATGCAAACAAATATATTCAAAAATGCAATGCTTATGTCTGTCTTGAAGTTTTGAAAAAGAGTTATTTTAGAAAAAACAATTTTATGAAAACTGTGATATTAACTCAAGTTTTATAATAAGCCCTAAAGGAGTCAGGATACCTTTTTGTAGCAGTACGCTTTCGAACTAACCATGCTTCAGTTAGGACTTTTAAAGGGTTGTAACGTGGTCTGGTTCACGGTTTAAGAAACAAAGGATAAAGGCTCAAATTTTATTCGTACCCAACCCAATCTCCATGATGTTCTTCAGTCCTATACTCAGTTAACTTATGCATTGAGGCTCAAAGGAGTTTGGAATTGTAACACTGACATTTGTGATGGTTCAGAAACCAAAAATTTATTTGAACATTCAGTCATCTTTCTTTGTTGAGGATTCATAGTGACCTCTTTTTTCTTTTGACTTTGTTATCCCTTCTTTTTGCCTAAACTATTTGTTTCAAAATTACAGTCAGCGGAATTTCTCAATTTTTTTTACTAAGTCTCCTTCATATGTTTTGACTTAGTGGGTTTTTCTTTTGCTGGATATTGACTATCAGGTTTAATGATTACTGAGAACCATCATTAGTTGTGTACAACACATATAATTGGCATATTTGAGTTAACCGAGTAACTACCCTGCCCCGGGTTATGAATAAGGGTTTTAATTTGTGCGAGAATAAAAACTCCTACTTCATAGGCTCAAAAGGGTTGACTAGGGATTAACTTCCTTATATCTCCACTGTTTAGGAATTGAAACAATGCCTGTACATCGTCAACATAGTCTGTTCAAAAGCATACTGCATAAGATTATGGTATTGTTTTCGTCATCCTCCCTCTACAGGCTTATAGCTTTATCAGGAGTTAAATATCACAAAATAGAAATATGAAGCATAGTTCAAAATATAGTGAAACAAATGGATTAATTCAAGACAAACATATGCAATGCATTAATGAAAACAAAAGTTTGACATAATAGTAAGTGTTTAAACAAAACAAAAGAAATTACAAATGAAAGTTCAAATGTTGTCCCATCCAGTTGGCTGAATGTCTTCAATTGCAATCTGTGAACTTTCAGGAGCAGTATATTTCACCATGAAGTCAAATTTGCCATTTGGATGTCCCAAGGTGCCCTATAGCTCAACAGGAATAGGTAGGATTTCTTTCTTGCTACCTTGGGCAACTTGTCTTGCAGCTTCGGTGTTTGATGGACGATAGTAGAATTCAATTTGGCCTTCTAGCGTAACCTCGAGGATTCCTTCGTCACTCAGGCCTTGAATCTTTTTCTTCAATGTCCAACAATTATTAGTGTCGTGTCCGGGACTGTCGGAGTGATACTTACACCTTGCCTTGGGATTATAGTGAGGAGAGGAAGTATTAGGATTTTTAGGAGAATTTTCCAAGGAAATCAGCTTCATCTCCAACAGGCATTGCAAAACTTGTGACATTGATGTGCTGAACCAGATGAATTATCTTCTACATTCCTTGTATCGAAGTGGATTAACCTTACAAGCTCTTATTTCTTCAATTGAAGGATGATCAGGAGTAGCCTGTCTCTTTCCTTCTTTTATCATTATCTTCCTTTCAACCAAGTCGGCTTGTTTCAACGGAGGTTGACTGATGATTAGATTCCCAACTCCGTTATGTCGAAGCTTATTGACAAAGCTTCTCAACTCTTCTTGCCCCTGGGCCAAACTCTGGATAAGAGCCATTTAGCCATTCATCTGGATCCTCATCTCTGCCATCTCAGCTTGTAGTTGTTTCAGCCGATCATCCTTGTTGTCCTCGGGATTCTTCTTCTTCATGTCCTCAGAGAGGAGTGCGTTCAACTCTTCTTGCCCCTTGGACAAATTCAGAATCACTTCTTGAAACTGGGCATTCTAAGCTTGAAGATCTTTGACAAATTGTTCGAGAGCCATTTATGCTGAAATAAACAGCGAGAAGATGAGAAACCTGTTGTGACAACCTGTCATGCAATGATATGGTATGTAGATGCATATGTAATGTTTTCAAGGACCGCAGGATTTAAATTTGTTTAAACAACCATAAAGTAAACTTTTATTAGTAAGCAAATAAACTTGTTTTCCCCTTGGGCTTACAATAAAAATGAAATGAATACAAAAAATGGGGTTTTAAGTCTCCCATGGACATTTCCTTTTTGTATTGAGGTATGAGTTGAGATTCCGCTCCTCGTGAAGTTGTTTTGTCAGCTCTAGGATTCTCTCTTGACTAGCTTTGAAATGAGTCTCAAAAGTATCCCTTTGCTCCTTCAACTGGATCCAGGACCTCTGTAACTCTTCCATGTCAGTGGGCATGTCTGGATGAAGGATGATATAAGGAGTATCTCCTTCAGCAACAGGCTCCATAGTAACTGGCAGGATAGCAGGATATGGCATCATAAGAGTTTGAGCACGAGATCGCACCCATCTGAGGTAAGGTTCCATAGGAATGCAATACTTTGGTTCCGGAGTCTTGCTGTCAACCTTATTCACTTTACCCCATGCTCGTATGAACCTTTGACAGTAACCTTGAAGATCGTTGTCGTAGTCGAACATAATTCCTTGAATAAGCATGTCATGAGGACCATTGCTCCGAGCATAACCAAACTGACGTAGAGCTAAAGAAGGGTTGTAAGTAATGCCCCCTCTTATGCCAAGGAGTGGCACATTAGGGAACTCCCCACAACGGTCAATGATAGTAACATTCTCCATAGATCGAGAGCACCAATGAATATCTGAATGAGAAAGTGACATAATCCTCTTGGACCACCTTAACCCTTGTTCATTCTTCATCACTGATCGAGGAAGGTGAGAAATAAACCACCTAGATAGAAAAGGTATGCAACACATCAGAGTTCCTCGTGCCTTCGTAGTACGGGTATGGAGAGAGTGTAAGATGTCTCCAAGTAAAGTAGGTACTGGATTGCGAGTTAGAAATATGTTGATGGCGTGTACGTCTATGAACTGGTCTGGATTGGGGAACAACATTAAGCCATAGATCAATATGGCTAAGATCTCCTCAAAAACATCATAACTCATAGCCTTCAAGAACACTTGAGCCTTTTCTATCAACACCTTAGCAAGAATACCCTTAACTCCATTCCTCGTTTCTAGGACAATATCTGATTTCTTCAGATGTAGGGCTGCAGCAATGACTTCAGGTTTAGGCTCTTTCTCTAAGCCTGTGAAGGGTTTCTGATCAAGGATAGGTATACCCAGTAGTTTAGAGAACTCTTCCATTGTAGGAACCAGTTGATAGTCAGGGAATGTGAAGCAATGATGCTTAGGATCAAAGAACTGAAACAGAACACTCATCATGTCTTCATTGAACCCTGAAGTGACTAGATCCAGTAGGTGACCATGTCTCTTGATGAACTGGGAGTTTTCAGACACTTGAGAAACCAATTCTTTAAGCTTAGGAGGTATTCCTACAAAGTTGATCCCGATGGTATTCCTACGAGCAGAAGCCATGACCTGCAACAAAGAACAAAGATAAATCCTTTGGTCCTTGAAATGGTTAGTGAAAATGCTATGCTTATGATGCATGATGATGCTATGATGTTATGCTCAATCACAAACATGTGGCACACACAAACAAGTCACACAATAGCCCTAGGTTTGAAGGCTTGCATAAGGTTTAAAGGTAAGTACCCTCCCCTGAAGTTTAGTTAGTTCATCCTGTCCTACAAAGTAACCAGGTTCTAAGGGATCTCAATATCATTGATCCTTCACAAGGGTGGTTGTTCAGTAGGCAACTTACTTGCCAACCAAAACCTTCCAAGTTTAGGATCTCAATGAGCGTAGTATCGAGTATCAACCAACTTCAGTCTGCACCAAAGCCGGTTATCTCACTACTTTTCTAAAGGCCAAGATGGGATAACTAGGGTTCTAAAAGTTAGTTAGTGTATTGACAACATATGGCAGCCTCATATTATCCTTAACTTGACTTAAGGAACATAAGCACCAACCAAGAAGTCACACCAACTATGGCCACCAGATCAACCATATCGGTATACGTCGTACAGTTTCCTTGGTCTATTGCCATTTACCTAAGGTACACTAGATCCGGGTTAGGATCTTTCACACATAAGAGCACCCAACAAGTAAAGTAAAGCAAACAAAGCAAACAAATTTAAAGTGATCTAATTCCTAAGGGTACCCCTCTTTAATATTAATCCCCAGCAGAGTCGCCAGTTCTGTAACACGGTGGGAGAACTGACTTTAATTATGTTGCGGATAGCAAGAGTCGCCACTGACTTTTATTTTATCCAAAGGAAAGGCATAAAAGAACAGGAAAGACCTTTTAAAATATTTTTGGGTTCGGGGGGTAGGTTATGTAAAGGGAAGGTATTAGCACCCTTTACATCCATGGTTATCCATGGGCTCTTAGTTACTTAGCTCACTTTAAATTGTTTTGAAAAGTGTAGTGTGTGAATAAAATTTCCTTTAAGTACTTTATAATGATCCATGTACGGATATATATAAAGTCTTTGTTTTGAAAATTTGTTTGAAAAATGTGAAGTGTTTGAAATGTTTTTGAAAAGTGAGCAAGTACATAAGAGGAACCTACCCTAAGTTAAGTCTTTTTTGTTCTTGAATATCCTTTAAGTGGTAAGACTATCCCTATTATTAAGGAATATGTAGTCATTACCTTGGATGTGAGGGACAAGTGAAGGGTCATCGTATGGTCATAGAAAGCAACTTTGAGGGGTGTCTTTAGCAATTCGTAGGGACTATCATCATTTATTCGAAGGGACAAGATCATTATTCCGTAGGCAACCTCGAAGGGACTTGATCTTTTAAACTGTAGGGACTTGATGATTTTTATGAAGGGACTTTACTTAAGACACCCCTATATTCGAGGGACTTGACCATGTTTAAGGCAACTGAGAGAGGTAACTTAGGAAGTGCAAGATGGCGATCAAAGATCGACTTACGTGTGTGAGTGTTTATATTCAGGTATTTATCTTATTTTAATTATCTAAGTTTAATTTAATTACATATAAGTTATACACACCCTAAGGTTACTAACCATATAGTAAAATATTTACAAAGAAAATAAAGACGGAAAAGTAAATCTATAAGCTATTACAAGGCTTTGGCAGATACATAATAGTAGGATAAAAATAAATTATAAAGCAAGAATAATAGATATAATAAAATAATAAATAAGTAATAATAATAATAATAATAATGAAGCAAAAATAATAAAGCAATATTAACAATAAATCAATAATAATAATAATAATAATAAAGTAATTATAATAATAATAAAGTTAAAATAAATTAAAGAAATAACAATTAAACATTTAATTTAAAAAAGAAAAAGTTAAAGTTAGACAAGTTAGATTTTTTAGAAGTTATTAGAATTAGTATAAAAAAAAAGAAATTAAGTTTAGAGAAAAACAATTAAAGATTATTAAGAAGACTTTTAATTATTTACATTATATGATTATTATTATTATTATAGTACAATTAAGAAAATAATATTATTAATATACAAAACATAAAGTAAAAGAATTATTAAAATTAAAATAATATTTACAAATTAAATATTATAGAAAACTATTAAATTATTAAGTTAGTAGGTTATTTATAAATTATATACAATATTTTAGAATCATAATTATTTAATTATAAAAAAAAGTCAATTAGATTTTATTTACAATTGTATAAAAGAATGACAAAAAATTTAGAAGTTAAAAGAAGAATTAGAAAATTTGATTATTTGATTATTTACTTACAAAATATAATTATGATAAAAATTATATACAAAATACTATTATTATTATAAGAAAAAGTTTATTGATTAATTAGTCTTTTTTTTTAGTTAATGAACTAATTCCATATTGATTTTCATTCAGTTCTTGGCACGCCCTAAATTACTAACCACGCAGGGAATAATAAAAATAAATAAAGGCAGAAATTTAAAGGCAGAAAATAAAAATTCCTACACTATTACATGGCTGAGGAAGTTACATAATTATATGGCGAAAAGTAAAACTGAAAATATTACAAGTTAAAACTTAAAATATTACAAGGGCGAAACAATTACAGTGTATGAATAACATAAACATGAGCAAAAATAAGAAATAACAACAGGGTTGTTAAGGGTTGTGGAAATGTTTATGGTTTAAAGGAAATAACACGGTTAAAGTTTTAGATTTGAAATTTAGAGTTTGTGGCGGAATTGTCAAGGTTTATGAAAAAAATCAAGGTAGTTAGTTATCTGTACAGATCTAAATATATAACATAAAAGAAAATGGAAAAAACGAAAACGACGTTGCTACGCAAAAAATGCGATCATCGCAATTGGATCGGATCAACATAAGTGTCACGCCTCATACACATAAAATGTGCAAACAGCGTATCGACACGATCCGATCTGAACATAATCAAATAATTATATATAAAAAATTAGAATTAACAATATTAAAACAAAATTGTAAAAACAAAATAAATAAAAACTTTATATATATATATATATATATATATATATATATATATATATATATATATATATATATATATATATATATATATATATATATATATATAACGAATATGCAGCCAATTCTATATATGTATAGATAAAAACAACGTTTTACATTCTTTGTTACCTGTGATGTATTAACAAAATAAAATATAATAAGAGCAACAAATATATATATTAACAAAAGCAACGTTAGTTAGGATATTAACAAAAGTATAACAAAAACAACAGATATATATATATAACAAAAACAACAGATATATATATTAACAAATATATATGTATATATAAAACATATGAATGTTATATATATATATATATATATATATATATATATATATATATATATATATATATATATATATATATATATATATATATATATATATATATATATATATTATGTACCAATCAAAGTGTAATTGGAAAGTAAAGCTGTTGCAGGAATGTTTTCTTTCTCTCTTTTCCGTCTTTCTCCGGTCTTCTCTTAACAGCAATAACACGTTAGGTATATATAGGGACCAATTAGGGTTAATGTAAATGAGCCTAAATATTTATTTTGGAATCCAATAAAATATTAATATAAATAATTAAATAAAGTTTAATAAAAATAGTTAAAACTAAAATAAAAACTAATTAACCTATTTATTTATTCTAGACCCAATAAAATATTAATTTAAAAAATAAATAAAGTTTTAATAATTAAATTAGTTAAAATAAAATAAAAAACTAATAATCCTATTTATTTATTCTAGACCCAATAAAATATTAATTTAAAAAACAAATAAAGTTTTAATAATTAAATTAGTTAAAATTAAATAAAAAACTAATAATCCTATTTATTTATTCTAGACCCAATAAAATATTAATTTAAAAAACAAATAAAGTTTTAATAATTAAATTAATTAAAATAAAATAAAAAACTAATAATCCTATTTATTTATTCTAGACCCACTATAAAAATAAATAGGCTCAAAAAAATAAAATTCGGGCACCAAAATGCTCGAAAAAATAAAATGAATACGTCAAAATAATCAGCGCGAAATAAATGACTTGGAAAAATACAGCGTTTGGTCGGATTTTGAAATAAAAATTATGACCGTTTAAACTGCTCAGACTGATCAACATATGACCAAAAATAGTCGTAAAAATATTTTTAGCATGTCAAATTAAACCACGTGAATCGCAGATTAATGTTACCGACATTTGCAAACTTAAACTTGATATTTTTTCGTCGACTAATTTTAGGCATAGTTAAAAAGTTAATTTGACCAGTCTGTTTGTAAATTCCGAGAAATTATTTCGGCTAATATTAAGACAGAAAAAAAATGTTATGCTATGATGATGATGCAAATGAATGTGAAACAAAAAAATTGGTTAGAGTTAAGAAATAGAGGGCAAATTTTGGGGTGCAACAGGAAGTTATCACCATTTATTTTGTTTCTAGCCCCTGGATTTGTTTTAGTTTAAGTTTCTGAAAGAATTATTGATCAAGCGTACTTCAGCCAAGTTACTTAATTTAGTTATATGCTTTACGTTTTAATCATTATGTCTTATATTTTTATGCACTTCTTCTTCTACCTTTCTTTGAATTAGTTAATATGTCTGCCTAAACCGTTTAATCAGTATGTGATTGTATAACCGGAACGAATTCAATAAAACTAGACTAAAACCATAACTCGAACTACTTTAGGTTTCAATTTCTTATTATAAAACAACTTTTGTTACGAAAGTAAGAAAGTAAAAAAGGTTAGAATTAAGACCACGGGAGTGTGAGATTGTAACCGGATAGCTGAAATCGAGCATTGATTTTAAATACAGTGGAAACGCTTTAAAACCAATTAAAATCTATAGGTTTCCAAAAAGTACTTTTAACTTGAATTGACACAGCGAGAGCGCTCAATTGAACTTATGAGTATAGTAATAGGCAAGACCACGAGAGTGTGAGTCCATGATGTCATACCCCAAATTTGTCCTACCCGCACCATTTTATTTTACTGTCTAACCATTATTTCAAAAAAATCCAAAATATGTACCTTTTTTCTGTGTGATATTCGAAAAAGTCAAAAATGCATTTTATTTCTCTTTAAAATTAAAATTCATATTTTTTTTTATCTTTAATATTATCATGGGCATTTTTATTTATTTTCATTTAGTCATTATTCAAAAAAAACTATTTCTTATTTTTTTTATTTATTATTAATACTTTTATTAACATTATTGTTATTATTAGTTTTATTATTTCTATTAGTATTCTCATTTTCTATTATTATTATTATTATTATTATTATCATTTTTATATTTTCATTTTTCTAATCAATACTATTATTAGTAATATTCCACTGTTAATATTTCTCATTATTATTTTTGCTATTATTATCATTGTTATTATTATTATTATTATTATTATTAGTTCTATTTCTTTATCATTAGCATTTTTTATATTAGCATCACATTTTTTTTCTTCTCTCTTTCATTATACAACCCACAAGTCTATTAGTCCACCATCCATTGTCATGTTATAATATTTCCCAATTTTTAGGCATAACTTCAATTTCAGCATATACCACATTTTGACAGCCTGCATTTTTTTTACCATTTATTTTCTTCGTATGCACATAATAATCAGTACCACAAATATACCCAAGTGACACCACCTTTCATGAATGTGCAATGGGTGGCCCCACTCAAAGATTCTCAATACACAACAAGTTTTTATTTACAGCAACCCACTATCACTCATGTACAGCTCGCCAAATTTCTTTTCCACCCACTAGTAACAAATTTTTTCAGCAACATTTCACTACTTTCCACTCACCAAATACAGCTCATAGACACCAATTCTTATCTAAATTTTTCTGCACAAAATCTCTATTTCACCCTCTCAAATTCCTTCTATAAAACAACCTCAATTCCTCATTCATTCTAAGCTTGGACAACCTTAATATTACCCTGCAAAAACCATTCAAAACCAAGCTTCAACCTTAAAGAAAAAGAAACAAAAAAAAAACATTTTAACATTTACATCCTTCATATTTCTCAATAAACACAAGACCATTTTTATTTCCTTCGTCACCACTTCCGTTAATCTCAAATCCTTCATAGCCATAACATATCTACCACCACTGCCACCAACGTAACTAATTATTTTTTCTCTCATCACCGTTTCCCCACCTTTTGTAAACAGTGAAACCGCAGCACACCCAAACACCATGCATTGTTACCTTCACTGTGCTGCCCCAAAAACCAGAACCATCAAACACAAATTCACTGAAACCAAATCCATCCAAAACCGCCGGCCGCACAAAGCCGCAACACACCGCGAAACTCAACAAACCAGACCTGCTCACAATCTTCTCAACACCACCACAAGCAGCTCACACGCGAGCACCGCCGTGAGAAACTCAGAAGCAAATCAAACAACCTGAACAACCCCTCTATAACAGAACTCGCGTCGGCCACCACCATTCCACCATCTTGAATCCGCAAGCCACAAACACCAAAACTCCAATCCGAGAAACCGCATAAGCCAAAACTGAAAACTCAACACAAAAAAACTCACCACCGCGGACCATCTCCCAGAACCACCTTCAAATTCAAAACAAACAATAAAAACAAAGGAGAGATGAAGTTGAAAAACCGAAAAAACGTGGAATCTGAAATCGCAGACTTGAACAAAACCTTCTTCATCAAAACTGTACCCAAATCCGCGCCGACTCACCCCAAAATCACCGCCAACAGCCTTCCGTAAACCACCCACAACCCGAATCCGAAACGCAAAAAAACCCTTTCGTCCATCCAGCCACCTTCGCCGCCGTCGATTGTGAAAGCTTGAGATCGGTGCTCATCCGAGAGACTAAGAGACGAAGACAAGCCGCACTGAATCGAGAGAGAAAAGCCGATTGATGGGGAACTGAACACAACGAGCTGAAGGAGACAGAGAGAGCACGAACGGAGAGAAAGAGACAGAGATCGAGAGAGACGCGATCCGTAACATCACCTCCGCCAAACGCGAATCCAGGAGAAGAGCCACGCCGAGAACGCTGAGCCGGAGTCGAAAACGCGAATTACAGAGGGTAAGCCTTTTTTTTTAAACCGTGTTTGAATTGAAGAAGAGGGTCTTGTTTTTCCTCTTTCGTTTTTCCAGCTTTTATTAGCTATTACTATTGTATTTTAATTTATGTTATGTTGTCTCTTAATTTTCTTAATTTAAATTTTTTATTATTAGGTTTTTTTTGTTATTATCTGACTGAATTATCTCACTATTTTATGTCATCCTATTTTCTATAAAAAATTTGTAGTAAGATGGGCCATGAACATCCATGGAGCCTATCCGATCCACATTACACAGCACAGACCCTTTTCATTTGCTTCTGTTTTACTTGTTATTTATTTATTTATTTTTTGTTTATTTATTATTATTATTATTGTTTTGGAATTCTGTTGGACATATTGTTAAAGCCCATGATGCGTTTTTACTACTGCATATACATATCACTCACATACTGTACCCCCTGTCCCTCTTAATTTCAAGTTCTTGAGTTAGTTATTGGGCTCAATCCATGTTTTATGTCTTTTTTCTAAGCGTACCTTCACACTGCCAGATGCACCACCCTGCACCATTTTTATTTATTTTCATGTCTATTATTTATGGCTTTAAGGGGCTAATATATACTTTCTATTCAAACCCACATCAATATCACAATTACACACACATTTTCACTATTTTAATTTTTATTATTATCTTTATCTTATGTTCTATATTTTATTTTGATAGATAATTTTGATTTTGATTTTATTGGTGTTGAGTCATTCTTTTAGATATTCTTGTCATTATTTTTGTTTTTTGCTTTTATTTTATTTATTTATTTCTTTTGAACTTTTGGGCCAATGATATAATAAACGGCCGATTTTTCGCCCGATCTAAATCGGTGATCTTCGGTCAATATGAGGCCCCCTTGTATTTAATTTTTATTTTATTATTTCGACAAACAACATGTAATTTAATTTAATTCATTTTATTCTTAATATTATTTATTTTATTTAATCATTTAATTCATTATTCTTTTTTCTAACAATTCAATTCATTTATTTATTCATTTATTTATTCGATTATTTTCGCATTGAAAAATTACGATTCGACTCCTCATAGAACGATTTCATTAAATCGGCTCTAAGGTAGTAAATGAACCAAATTTTGTCGCGTCCCAAAAAGGTCCAACGCCTCCGAATAGTTGCGCTCGAAAAAGGTCCAACGCCTCCGAATAGTTGCGTCCCGAATAAACAGGCTGAACGCCTTCGAATAGTTCAAACACACTGCACACACGCTTTCTCTTGGGCTAATTACAACGAGACCTCTTTATTTCTCGCAATCCCCTGTATTTATTTTGTACCCCTCTCCCCTTTACTTTGTACGCATCTTTATTTTCTCGTATTGTATTTAATTTCGAATCCTTGGTCCAACGCCAAGCGATTGCACTTTGCACACTTGCACTTTATTTTTCAGTTATCTTTTTCGTTTAGGATCCACTCCACCTTTGCGAGCCGAGCGATTCTTGCCTCGCTAACAAAACACAAAAATCAACCTCCATTTGCATGCACCCTTTAACCTCAAAAAACCAAAACATTTCGATTAGATCCAAACCCTTGATCCAACGTCAAGCGGCTTTAGGAAATAAAACACACTTTAATAATACGAGAAGATTTGTATGCCACGAGCCTTAAGCGGTAGAAAGGGGGATAACGAGCTTTCGTTACTCGCTCCGATTATTTCGACGCAGGACACTCGTCTTGTTGGGCGAGATAAACTATCCATAGTCTTTAGTGCATTTCAACTCCTAAACCCTTTCATCGACGAAAGGTAATAAAATCAACATCCATTACCCTTTAGTAGGCCGAACTACGAGGCTCTGACTTTCCCATTGCACACGGGAGTACGTAGGCACGAGGATCTCCATCCTTGCCGAGCACCTAGGTTCAATCTAACTTATAATTCAACTCATTTCCCTCTAGCAAGCAATTCGTTTAAGCATAGACATCCTTTCTCGCGCGTTAACTTAGATGGTTCCCATCGAGTACGATGGATGTAGGGGGTGCTAATACCTTCCCCCTGCATAACCGACTCCCGAACCCAGACAATGGTTTCGTTGACCTTTGTCCTATCCTTTTCCTCCCGGGTTGTATCTATATCTTCCCTTTCCCTCTTCGGGAATAAATAGAATTAGGTGGCGACTCTTCAGTCCGTCCGGCGCGCGGCTCCGTCCTATTCGGATCGCGTGAGGTCGTATTTTTCGGGGTACGACAGCTGGCGACTCTGCTGGGGAATGGTTCACCCCTATGCGAGTCAAGCCTAGTCTAGGTTCCCGTGCTTGTTTGGATGTTTGCTTTTATGCCTTGCTTGTTTATTTTTATCTCTTTCTTTATCGCATTCCATTTTATATATCTTGTGGCTCTTTGGTACTATAATTTGGATCGATACTTTGCAAAAGAAACTTGAGAGAAAAAGCTCTATACCCGGGCTTTCGAGTACAAATATAAGTTAGCGAGGTTGTGTAGTATGGGCTCCCGAGAGAACCTCTCTCGTGGGTTGTCGATACGAAAACCTCACTTGGAGTAGATTCTGATGAGAATGCTGACAACCGTCAAATCCTTGGCGTGTGTGCTCAGTTGTTTTCATTAGAGTCATCAACTCTGAGGACCTTTAGAACCTTTTGGTTAAAACATCGGTTGATGGTTGCGTAGTATTGGGCACCAGGGTTCACCCTTGCGTGGCTCGGTACGAAAACCTCACTTGGAATAGACTTACTCAATGGAGTTGATTGACTGTCAAGAATGTATGAAATTGACACGTGCATCAAACAGTTGAGAAAGTTCCATAACTCCAGGACTTTGTTTTAAACCTTGTGTCGATGATCACGTAGTATGGACTCCCGAGAAAATCTGCTCTCGTGGGTTGTCGATACGAAGATCTCACCCAAAATAGATTCATATGGCGGAGTCGATCAACCGTCATGCTTATGGCGCGTGTGATGAACAACCATATGAATTGATAACTTTGGGATCCTTAAAACCTTAGAATCTACCCAGGGAGTTCCTGATCAAAGTATCCTCCATCTGTACCTTGGACTCATGAGACCCTGATCTTGTGATCCTGGATTCTGTCATTGCATATCATCTCATTTGCATCATTATTCATATTGCATTTCATTCCAAAAACCGAAAACTTATTTTCATGTTCCTTCATCTTCAGTAAATCAAGCTGGTTTCCCGACGCCCGTATCGTGCTAGACGACCGTATCTAACTAGAGCCAACACTAGAAGACTGATGGACGTGATTCAGGAAGAACAAGCTGCCATGAGGGAAGAGATTGACTCGGTCAAGAGCAAGATTGACCAGATTTATGAGACACTGCAATCTTTGGCAAGAATGGAAGAACGTCGCGAAGCTGCTGCCGCAATGAACAATGCTCAAGTGCAGGGATCTACCTCACGAGCAATGCCTTCAGTTCCCGTTCCAAATCCTTTGGTCTACGGTTTGCCTCCAGGTTTCACTCCTGCTGTTGAAGAGGTCACTTCCCAACCGATACCTGCTTCTGGTGTCACTGTTGGTGCTATTCCTCAAGCTCAACCTATTCCAACTCAAGTCCAGTTTCCTCAAACGGAAGAGAACCATCAAGTTGAGTATGAGATGCATACTGCTGTTCCAATCGTCAATCCTCAAGCTACTCAAGAGTCTGAAGCTATGAAGATGTGCCGCGAGTTAGCTGAAAAACTCCGAATCATAGAAGGACACAACTCAACTTCTCTGAGTGCCTCAGACATGTGCTTAGTTCCAGATGTTGTGATCCCTGCTAAGTTCAAACTGCCAGAATTCGAGAAATACAAAGGCCTCAGCTGTCCTGAGCTTCATTTGAGGATGTACTGCAGAAAAATGGTTGCTCATGCCAAAGACGACAAACTCATGATTCATTGCTTCCAAGACAGCCTGTCTGGAGCATCTCTAGAATGGTACATGCAGCTCGAACGCAACAATGTTCGTACTTGGCTTGATCTATCTGATGCATTCAAAAAGCAGTACAAGTACAACACTGACTTAGCTCCTAACCGTACTCAACTTCAGAGTATGTCTCAAAAGGAAAGTGAATCCTTTAAGGAGTATGCCCAACGCTGGAGAGAGCTAGCCGCCAGAGTGCATCCTCCTTTGGTTGACCGCGAACTAATTGATATCTTCATGGGTACCCTACAGGGACAATATTACGAGAAGCTGATCAGCAGCGTATCTTCTGGATTTTCAGACATGGTGATGGTCGGAGAAAGAATCGAAGAAGGCTTGAAAAGTGGAAAGATCCAAGGAGGTTCTAGCAGCCAAAACAATGCCAAGAAACCTTTCAATGGGCACAAAAAGGGTGAAACAAATGCCATTTCTGCTGCAAGTGGGAATTTTCAACAGAGTGCACCTGCACCAGTTCCCTACTATCAGTACCCTTATGTTGCTGCTGCGCAATATGCTCCTATGCCATATCAGCCAGCTCCTTCAATGCCTTATCAGCAAGCCTTTCAAGCTCTATTGCCGTCTCAGATGGCTCATCAACCACGTCCACCTCCAATGGTTGCAGCCGCGCAATATGCGCCCAATCCATACCAGCAACAGGCTTATCAACCACGGCCTGGTCAACAACAACAACGCGCTCCTCAACAGCGTCCACCATATCAGCCAAGAAGGCCTGAAAGAACCTTTGATCCCTTGCCTATGACACATTCTGAAATCTTTAATCAGATGATGGCAAAGGGAACTCTTGTTTTAAAAGACTTGCCACCACAAACTGGTACTGCCCGAGACTATGATGCCAATGCCCGTTGTGAGTATCACAAGGGTGCTCCAGGTCACACGCTCGAGAACTGCAAATCGTTCAAGCACAAGATTCAAGATCTGATCGACTCTAAGGATCTCACCTTCACTCCGAGAAATGCAAATGTCCAGAACGATCCAATGCCGCCGCACGGTGCCAACAAGTAAAGACATGTGAAGGGGTTGTTGAAGACCAAGCTGAGTAGTCTCCAACTTTGAAGCATTCAATCAAGAGAAGTTCATTCCTCAAATCAAGGCAGCCGTCGCCATTTATTATTTACGCATTCCTGTTGTTTTGTAATGTTTGTTTAAGTACTATTTGCTCTGAACATTGTTATCATTTGTACTTGGTTATGTTAATGTTATGTTTATGCATGTTTTGAATCAATATATTCGCATTCGCTCATCATTTATCATTTATCACAAAATCACAAAAAATATTCCCTCACTTCACTTTAGCAAATATTTGAGGGAGGATGATGACAACGAAATACCCATAACTGTTGCGGTATGCTTTCGGATAAGACCTCGTCAATGATGTACAGGCATTTATTCAAGTCCCCAAACACTGGAGATATAAGGAGTTAATCCCTAGTCAACCACTTCGAGCCTAGAAGTAGGAGTTTCTTTCGGATACAACCCTTACATTTAACCCGGGGCAGGGTAGTTATTCAGTTAACCTGATTATACTTTCAAATCGCAAGATGAGACATCCCGTCAGAGGACCATCAACAAATGACTTGGCAGTCACAGCATTCAAACAAAAAAAAAATAGAAAAGAAAAAACCACTAAGTTGAGCACCCGAAGGGAGACTTAGTCGACAAAAAAAAAAACAAGTCAAAAGAGGAACTCAAATCCTCAGCAAAAACAAAACAAATATCAGTGACCACCAAATCAAAAAAATCAAAGGGTCGCCAACAGCAGAATGAGATGACTGTCACTTCCAAAGCGAACATCAAAGCTTAATTTTCACTCTTGCAACGTCAAAACAAATGCATGTGTAGAGTTAACTGAACGTAGGACTGGAGAAAATCACGAAGAAGGGGTGGGTACAAATCAAACTTTGAGCCTTATACCTTTGTTTCTCAAAACCGTTAACCAGACCACGTTACAACCCTCAAAAGACCTAATTGAGACACGGTTTATTCTGAAAGCATGCTACCAACAAGGTTGCGTAAATTGACTCCCATATATTTGCTAATCTTCAATCTCGATTGCATATTATTCTTGCTGCATCTCTTACGCACTTTCTAAATCAGCACTTCGTTTGGACTAACGGTCCATTCGTCACACTATCACAACATTCAAATAAATTGACTTTTTCAAAACTTACATGAATTTTACATTAACACTACCATTTGCGTATGAATAATTTAATTGCAATTCAGTGCTTGACATCAGTACAATCCCAACAAGGAATAATTAAAAGCAAAACTTGAACTTCATCAGTGCCAACATGAATCAAGACTACCTCAACAGCCCAATCAGGGGCAATTCATTTCAAAATCAGCCCAATCAGGGGCAAAGCATTCTTAACAGCCCAATTAGGAGCAAATCATCTTCAAACAGCTCAATCAGGGGCAGGCGCCTATCAAATCCAGATATTGGGGCAGATCATGCCATGACCATTTTCAGAACTTCCCCACCAGATTTATTTCAAATACCCTACAGGCAGGGGCAAGCAAACAAGGAGCGAGTCTTCCTCTCTTTTCTCCCCAGCTGAACAAGCAGTCCTTGCTAGACGTTGTCAACCCTTAAAAGCAAATCAGTCTTCACGTGCCAATTAAGTCGCTTCGCTCATCAGCAAGTGACCAAAACTTGAAGCTCTCAGGATCATCTTCTGATCATATACCATCAAAGATCGAGTGTCGGGAAATCAGTCCCTCCACCCACCCAAAAGTCCAATTACCATTGGCAACTACCAGACCAAAAGTCCACCAAGCTGGCACCTTTCTTTTTCAATCACTCATATGCATCATTATGCATCATCAGCATCATAAGCATCATTTACATCAATCATTTACAGCATGTGCATCATTTGCATACCTAAATAAATCAGCTTTCCATATCCCCAACAGTTTCAACCTACATTTCAGTGCATAAGCATTTGCGTCGTATCTCCATCCCTATGGAATACCATTTCACAACAATCAAGCATACGTGCATAATTCAGGATCCAGGATCATACAGGTTTCCAGTTCTTTCCCCAGCGGAAGTCAGGATCCAGGGTCGATCGGAGATTCTCCAGGTGTTATTCAGTGGACGTCCCCGGTGGATATTTCTCTTCCAGATTGTTTATTTTTTGTTTCTCAGCATTCTTTTGGTGTCGGGATCGCTTTATCATCCTTTTGTTGATAGCGATTATTTAATTTTCTGTTACTCGTCATCCTTTTGATGTCGGGGTCGCCTTATAATCCTTTTGGTGATAGCGATTATTTAATTTTCTGTTACTTGTCATCCTTTTGGTGTCGGGGTCGCCTTATTATCCTTTTGATGATAGCGATTATTTAATTTTCTGTTACTCAGCATCCTTTTGGTGTCGGGGTTGCCTTATCATCCTTTTGGTGATAGCAATTTTATTTTTCAGTCAGTTTTCCTTATCATCCTTTTGGTGATAGCGATTGTTTAATTTTTCTGTGTCTCAGCATCCTTTTGGTGTCGGGCTCGCCTTATCATCCTTTTGGTGATAGCGATTGTTTAATTTTCTGTGTCTCGTCATCCTTTTGGTGTCGGATGTCTTTATCATCCTCAGGTGATAAGTGATTTATTTTGTCAGTTGTTTTTTGCTGTGTCACCCATTATTTCCAGTTTTAATCATCTTCTATTTTCACAATTTCTTTCTTTGTCGGACAAATTTGGAGTCTGTTAATATCTAATTATCTTATACCTTGAAAGTTTGAACGCGAGCCAGTTCATCTTACTCGGTCTAAGCCAATTCGATAGGGGCATCTGTCATACCCCAAATTTGTCCTACCCGCACCATTTTATTTTACTGTCTAACCATTATTTCAAAAAAATCCAAAATATGTACCTTTTTTCTGTGTGATATTCGAAAAAAGTCAAAAATGCATTTTATTTCTCTTTAAAATTAAAATTCATATTTTTTTTTATCTTTAATATTATCATGGGCATTTTTATTTATTTTCATTTAGTCATTATTCAAAAAAAACTATTTCTTATTTTTTTTATTTATTATTAATACTTTTATTAACATTATTGTTATTATTAGTTTTATTATTTCTATTAGTATTCTCATTTTCTATTATTATTATTATTATTATTATCATTTTTATATTTTCATTTTTCTAATCAATACTATTATTAGTAATATTCCACTGTTAATATTTCTCATTATTATTTTTGCTATTATTATCATTGTTATTATTATTATTATTATTATTATTAGTTCTATTTCTTTATCATTAGCATTTTTTATATTAGCATCACATTTTTTTTCTTCTCTCTTTCATTATACAACCCACAAGTCTATTAGTCCACCATCCATTGTCATGTTATAATATTTCCCAATTTTTAGGCATAACTTCAATTTCAGCATATACCACATTTTGACAGCCTGCATTTTTTTTACCATTTATTTTCTTCGTATGCACATAATAATCAGTACCACAAATATACCCAAGTGACACCACCTTTCATGAATGTGCAATGGGTGGCCCCACTCAAAGATTCTCAATACACAACAAGTTTTTATTTACAGCAACCCACTATCACTCATGTACAGCTCGCCAAATTTCTTTTCCACCCACTAGTAACAAATTTTTTCAGCAACATTTCACTACTTTCCACTCACCAAATACAGCTCATAGACACCAATTCTTATCTAAATTTTTCTGCACAAAATCTCTATTTCACCCTCTCAAATTCCTTCTATAAAACAACCTCAATTCCTCATTCATTCTAAGCTTGGACAACCTTAATATTACCCTGCAAAAACCATTCAAAACCAAGCTTCAACCTTAAAGAAAAAGAAACAAAAAAAAAACATTTTAACATTTACATCCTTCATATTTCTCAATAAACACAAGACCATTTTTATTTCCTTCGTCACCACTTCCGTTAATCTCAAATCCTTCATAGCCATAACATATCTACCACCACTGCCACCAACGTAACTAATTATTTTTTCTCTCATCACCGTTTCCCCACCTTTTGTAAACAGTGAAACCGCAGCACACCCAAACACCATGCATTGTTACCTTCACTGTGCTGCCCCAAAAACCAGAACCATCAAACACAAATTCACTGAAACCAAATCCATCCAAAACCGCCGGCCGCACAAAGCCGCAACACACCGCGAAACTCAACAAACCAGACCTGCTCACAATCTTCTCAACACCACCACAAGCAGCTCACACGCGAGCACCGCCGTGAGAAACTCAGAAGCAAATCAAACAACCTGAACAACCCCTCTATAACAGAACTCGCGTCGGCCACCACCATTCCACCATCTTGAATCCGCAAGCCACAAACACCAAAACTCCAATCCGAGAAACCGCATAAGCCAAAACTGAAAACTCAACACAAAAAAACTCACCACCGCGGACCATCTCCCAGAACCACCTTCAAATTCAAAACAAACAATAAAAACAAAGGAGAGATGAAGTTGAAAAACCGAAAAAACGTGGAATCTGAAATCGCAGACTTGAACAAAACCTTCTTCATCAAAACTGTACCCAAATCCGCGCCGACTCACCCCAAAATCACCGCCAACAGCCTTCCGTAAACCACCCACAACCCGAATCCGAAACGCAAAAAAACCCTTTCGTCCATCCAGCCACCTTCGCCGCCGTCGATTGTGAAAGCTTGAGATCGGTGCTCATCCGAGAGACTAAGAGACGAAGACAAGCCGCACTGAATCGAGAGAGAAAAGCCGATTGATGGGGAACTGAACACAACGAGCTGAAGGAGACAGAGAGAGCACGAACGGAGAGAAAGAGACAGAGATCGAGAGAGACGCGATCCGTAACATCACCTCCGCCAAACGCGAATCCAGGAGAAGAGCCACGCCGAGAACGCTGAGCCGGAGTCGAAAACGCGAATTACAGAGGGTAAGCCTTTTTTTTTAAACCGTGTTTGAATTGAAGAAGAGGGTCTTGTTTTTCCTCTTTCGTTTTTCCAGCTTTTATTAGCTATTACTATTGTATTTTAATTTATGTTATGTTGTCTCTTAATTTTCTTAATTTAAATTTTTTATTATTAGGTTTTTTTTGTTATTATCTGACTGAATTATCTCACTATTTTATGTCATCCTATTTTCTATAAAAAATTTGTAGTAAGATGGGCCATGAACATCCATGGAGCCTATCCGATCCACATTACACAGCACAGACCCTTTTCATTTGCTTCTGTTTTACTTGTTATTTATTTATTTATTTTTTGTTTATTTATTATTATTATTATTGTTTTGGAATTCTGTTGGACATATTGTTAAAGCCCATGATGCGTTTTTACTACTGCATATACATATCACTCACATACTGTACCCCCTGTCCCTCTTAATTTCAAGTTCTTGAGTTAGTTATTGGGCTCAATCCATGTTTTATGTCTTTTTTCTAAGCGTACCTTCACACTGCCAGATGCACCACCCTGCACCATTTTTATTTATTTTCATGTCTATTATTTATGGCTTTAAGGGGCTAATATATACTTTCTATTCAAACCCACATCAATATCACAATTACACACACATTTTCACTATTTTAATTTTTATTATTATCTTTATCTTATGTTCTATATTTTATTTTGATAGATAATTTTGATTTTGATTTTATTGGTGTTGAGTCATTCTTTTAGATATTCTTGTCATTATTTTTGTTTTTTGCTTTTATTTTATTTATTTATTTCTTTTGAACTTTTGGGCCAATGATATAATAAACGGCCGATTTTTCGCCCGATCTAAATCGGTGATCTTCGGTCAATATGAGGCCCCCTTGTATTTAATTTTTTATTTTATTATTTCGACAAACAACATGTAATTTAATTTAATTCATTTTATTCTTAATATTATTTATTTTATTTAATCATTTAATTCATTATTCTTTTTTCTAACAATTCAATTCATTTATTTATTCATTTATTTATTCGATTATTTTCGCATTGAAAAATTACGATTCGACTCCTCATAGAACGATTTCATTAAATCGGCTCTAAGGTAGTAAACGAACCAAATTTTGTCGCGTCCCAAAAAGGTCCAACGCCTCCGAATAGTTGCGCTCGAAAAAGGTCCAACGCCTCCGAATAGTTGCGTCCCGAATAAACAGGCTGAACGCCTTCGAATAGTTCAAACACACTGCACACACGCTTTCTCTTGGGCTAATTACAACGAGACCTCTTTATTTCTCGCAATCCCCTGTATTTATTTTGTACCCCTCTCCCCTTTACTTTGTACGCATCTTTATTTTCTCGTATTGTATTTAATTTCGAATCCTTGGTCCAACGCCAAGCGATTGCACTTTGCACACTTGCACTTTATTTTTCAGTTATCTTTTTCGTTTAGGATCCACTCCACCTTTGCGAGCCGAGCGATTCGTGCCTCGCTAACAAAACACAAAAATCAACCTCCATTTGCATGCACCCTTTAACCTCAAAAAACCAAAACATTTCGATTAGATCCAAACCCTTGATCCAACGTCAAGCGGCTTTAGGAAATAAAACACACTTTAATAATACGAGAAGATTTGTATGCCACGAGCCTTAAGCGGTAGAAAGGGGGATAACGAGCTTTCGTTACTCGCTCCGATTATTTCGACGCAGGACACTCGTCTTGTTGGGCGAGATAAACTATCCATAGTCTTTAGTGCATTTCAACTCCTAAACCCTTTCATCGACGAAAGGTAATAAAATCAACATCCATTACCCTTTAGTAGGCCGAACTACGAGGCTCTGACTTTCCCATTGCACACGGGAGTACGTAGGCACGAGGATCTCCATCCTTGCCGAGCACCTAGGTTCAATCTAACTTATAATTCAACTCATTTCCCTCTAGCAAGCAATTCGTTTAAGCATAGACATCCTTTCTCGCGCGTTAACTTAGATGGTTCCCATCGAGTACGATGGATGTAGGGGGTGCTAATACCTTCCCCTTGCATAACCGACTCCCGAACCCAGGCAATGGTTTCGTTGACCTTTGTCCTATCCTTTTCCTCCCGGGTTGTATCTATATCTTCCCTTTCCCTCTTCGGGAATAAATAGAATTAGGTGGCGACTCTTCAGTCCGTCCGGCGCGCGGCTCCGTCCTATTCGGATCGCGTGAGGTCGTATTTTTCGGGGTACGACACATGACTTTTAAACCAACATTTTCTACAGAAAGACAACTTGACGAATCTTAATAAGCCGGCCCTTTATTGAATTCATGAAGGCATACTAATTACATACCGATATCCCTATTATAATTTAATTTAATTTAAAATTCTTACTTCCTCGCCCCTTAAAACTAAAATATCACTCGCCTTAGCTAAACATGGGCACACAATCCGATTTCTCACACCCCACATGGGCACACAATCATTCGTGATCATTTCACTCATTGCTCACACCTCACATAAACACACAATGTTTATGGATTACTCACACCTCACACGGGCACACAATCTGATTGCTCACACCCCACATGGGCACACAATCATGTTGAAATCATCGCTCACACCTCATATAGGCACACGATGTTACAAAGGATTCACATTAGAATCCCACAACACAAGAATGTACATCATTATGCTTCACATGCAAAATGACTCAAACACTCTTGAAATTTATACATATTCACAATATAATCATGCATTCATCTCATACAATCACATACAATCTACATACATTCGCAATCAATTACGCCAAACGGCAACGAATCTTTCACAATCAACATGCATTCACGTTTAGTTCGAACAACACATTTATGTTGCCAAACGGCCACATCACACAATTAAATTCCACAATTCCTTAATTCATATAATTACGATTAAATCACTGATTTTAGGATTTCTCACAAAATACCCTAAAACCTCATAACCTCTAAACTCAGCCATACCAAGAACACATTCAAACAATCACATACGTAATGATACACATTGATAAGATAATAAGATTTCACACCATTACCCGATTGATTTGATTCCTAGGAGTTATCTTGAAGATTTTCATAGCTTTTCCTCTTTTCCTCCTCTCCCTCTTTCTTTCTATCTCTCTTTTCTTTCTCTTTTCTACTTTTATATCTTTTCTTTCTATTTCTTTTCTTTCCACCCAAATATTCTTTTTCTCATAATTTCTAATTCCACTTAAATTTCTAACTTATCATCAATTAGGAAATGTCTAAAATACCCTCCATTCTAATTTTCCCGAAAACTCTCAAAAACGACAAAATAACATAACATGTCCACATATCATATTAACATACCAATTTCACAAATAAAATAATTATCACTCACTTTAAATAAAAGACTTTACAAAAAAAATGAAATAATCGGAATCGGGGTGTTACATCTCTCCCCCACTTTAGAAATTTTCGTCCTCGAAAATATTACCTGATTCAAACAACTCCGGATACGACTCTCGCATCCCACTCTCTAATTCCCAAGTCATATTGCCTTCCGAAACGCCTCCCCACGCTACTTTCACAAGCGCAATATATTTGCCTCTTAGCTTCTTAACTTCACGATCCAAAATCTTAATCGGTAAAACTTCAACCGTAAGGTCATCTCTCACTTCAACCTCGTCCATAGGAATAACATGTGACGGATCCGGAACATACTTCCGAAGTTGCCAAATATGGAACACATCATGCAAATTCGAAAGATTCGGAGGCAACGCCACATGGTAAGCCACAACACCAACTCGTGCAGTAATCTGATACAAACCAATAAACGAGAAGTTAACTTCTTCGACTTCAAATCACGACTCACACCTGTAACTGGTGTAACCCTAAAAAACACATGGTCACCTTCATGAAACTCAAGATCTTTCCTTCTCTTGTCATGATAGCTCTTTTGTCTACTTTGAGAAGCTTTCATCTTCTCCCGAATAAACTTCACTTTCTCCGTCGTTTGTTGTACCATCTCTGGTCCAACTACCGTCCTCTCACCGGTTTCATGCCAACCCAGAGGTGTCCGACATCTCCGACCATAAAAAGCCTCAAATGATGCCATACCTATACTTGAATGAAAACTATTATTGTAGGTGAACTCAATCAACGCTAAATAATTGTCCCAAGCACCACCATGCTCTAGCACACAAGCATGCAATAAATCCTCCAACGATTGGATTGTTCTCTCGGTTTAACCATCCGTTTACGGATGATAAGCCGAACTCAATCTTAACTTAGAACCCAAAGACTTTTACAAACTCTCCCAAAACCTCGACGTAAATCTAGGATCTCTATCCGATACAATACTCTTAGGAACTCCATGTGACTTCACAACCATAAGAACATAAACCTCAGCTAACCTCTCCAAAGGATAACTAATATCAATTGGAATAAAGTGAGCAGATTTAGTAAGCCTATCAACGATTACCCAAATAGCATTATGACCTCTTTACGTATTCGACAATCCCGTAAGAAAATCCATCGATATACTATCCCATTTCCACTCTGGAATGTCCAACGGTTGCATCAATCCACTAGGCTTCTGATGTTCCACCTTAGATTTTTGACAAGTTAAGCATGCATACACAAATTGAGCTACATCCCTCTTCAATCCGGACCATAAAAAGATCTTCTTTAAATCTTGATACATTTTATTCGCTCCCAGATGAATACTTAAGTTACTTCAGTGTCCTTCTTCCAATATCATCTTTTTCAACTCCGCATCATCGGGAATACAAATACGACCACATAATCTCAAAACTCCAAAATTATCAACCTTGAAATCCTCATTCTCATTCATCATCAAATCAACGAACTTCAAATCTAACTTTTTCTTTTCACATACGGTTGCAAGAAAATCATTTGTAACATGTAGCATACCAAGTCTCACACTTCTCGACGTCATTTCACAAACTAAACTCAAGTCTCTAAAATTCTCCAAAAGTTCCTATTCTCTCATCATCAATGCGGACACATGTAACAACTTCTGACTTAAGGCACCGGCCACCACATTTGCCTTAACCGGATGGTAATTCAAACCAAAATTATAATCCTTCAAAAGTTCTAACCACCTTCTTTGTCTCATGTTCAACTCTTTTTGATCAAATAAATATTTCAAACTCTTGTGATCACTAAAAACTTCAAATCTTGCACCATAAAGATAGTGCCTCCAAATTTTCAAAACAAACACCACGACCGCTAACTCCAAATCATGTGTAGAATAATTTTTTTCATGCACTCTCAATTGTCTTGAAGCATAAGCCACAAATTTCCATCTTGCATCAAAAAACCACCCAAACCAAACAATGAAGCATCACAATACACCACAAATGGTTCCGTTGGCTTTGGCAAAATCAAGATCGGAGCCATTGTCAACCTTCTCTTTAGTTCAATGAAACTCTCTTCACAATTAATATCCCAAATGAAAGCCTTTCCTTTACAAGTCAATTGCGTTAACAAAAGTGTCAACTTCGAAAATCCCTCAATAAACCTTCGATAATAACCCGCCAAGCCTAAAAAGCTTCGAATCTCCGTAACCGATCTAGGAGTCTTCCATTGCATCACCGCATCAATCTTGGATGGATCAACACTAATACCACCATCAGAAATAACATGTCCAAGAAAACTTACTTTTGACAACCAAAATTCACATTTCGACAACTTAGCATACAATTATTTCTCTTTCAAAATTTGTAACACAATCCTTAAATGCTCTTCATGCTCCTCTTGAGACTTAGAATAAATCAAAATATCTTCGATGAACACAACCATAAAACGATCCAACTGTTCATGGAAAATACGATTCATATATTCCATAAACACACCCGACGCATTAGAAACCCCGAATGACATCACGTAATACTCGTAATGACTATACCGTGTCCTAAAAGCCGTCTTTTGAATATCCTCTATTTTCACACGAATCTGGTGATATCCTGATCTCAAATCAATCTTGCTAAAAACACGCGCACCAACCAATTGGTCCATCAAATCATCGATCCTTAGAAACAGATACTTGTTCTTAATCGTCACCTTGTTCAACTGTCGATAATCAATGCATAACCACATACTCCCATCCTTCTTCTTTACCAACAATACCGGAGCACCCCAAGTAGAAACACTTGGCCTTATAAATCTCTTGTCCAACAAGTCATTCAATTGCTTCTTCAATTCTACCAACTCTGATGCTGACATACGATACGGTGCCATCGAAATCAGTCTAGTACCCGAAACTAGATCAATAGAAAACTCAACTTCTCTTTCCGGCGGTACATCCTTAATATCCTCCGGAAACACTTCTGGAAAATCACACACCATTGGGAACACACTGAGCTCAACTTCACTCTCCACCGACAATGATGCAAACAAACCGAGCAATTGAACTTCGTCCGCTAAAAGTTTCTCCAACTCTTTAGTGGATAGGAAACTCTTATCTTCATCATCATCTTCCAAAGAAGGAAACCTCACTAACTTGTGATAACAATCTATATGAACTCGATTACATTGCAACCAGTTCATACCCAAGATTACATCCAATCCCTCTAACGGCAAACAAACTAAATCTAAGATGAAGTCTTTACCATACATGGTCAAAGGACAACTTACACACACCAAAGATGTCGTTACCGACCCTGAAGCAGGAGTCTCAATAACCATCTCACCACCCCAAGAAGTCATAAACAAATTCAAACGCTTAGCGCACTCATGAGAAATGAACGAATGAGTCACTCCCGTATCAATAATAGCAACTAAAGGCGTACTATAAATAAAGCATGTACCTTTAATCAAACGGTCTGCACTAGTAGTGTCGTCCCTTCTAATGCAAACACCTTTCTGCCCGCTTGAGCTTGTTTCGGCTTAGTACATTTAGTACTAATGTGACTCACTTCTCCACAATTATAAGACTTCACTAGATTCCTTCTACAATCGGTAGTATTATGCCCAAGGCCTCCACAATTAGAACATTTCTCTATGTTCTTCCCACACTCAAAAGACTTATGACCCATTTCACCACACTTGTAACACTTAACAGAACCAGAACCTCCTCCTCCATATCTCTTATCAAAGTTTCCCATATGCTTGCCCTTATCAACGGGTGTCACATAAGGTCCACTTCTAGCTTGTTGCTTTCCCTTCCTCTCATTCAAACTCTTGTAATGTGTAGAACGAGCCTTGCTATCTTCCTCGAAGATCCTACAACATTTCGTCAAATCCGGAAACCTTCTTATCCTTTGATATCCCACAACTTGCTTAATCTTGGGACGCAAACCATTCTCATACTTAATACACTTCGAGAACTCAGTAATAGTAGCAGCACAATGAGGATGAAATTGAACCAACTCCACAAACTTAGCAGTATAGTCCACTACGGACATACTACCTTGTTTTAGTTAAAGAAACTCCATCTCCTTCTTCCCTTTCACACTCTTAGGGTAATGCTTCCTCAAAAACTCAATACGAAATAAATCCCAAGTTAGATCTTCATCTTCCACCTCAAGAGATAGACGCCTACTGACCCACCAATCATCGACTTCTTCCTTCAGCATGTGAGATCCAAGTCTCACCTTACTCTCCTTCGCACAATCCATGACTCTGAAGATCCTTTCAACCTTCTTCAACCAAATTTTAGCACCATCGGTATCAAATCTTCCTTTGAAGACAAGTGGTTGATTCTTCCTGAACTCATCATTAGCATTCACATTCGGAGCACCCTGCACCGCCCTAGCCATTGCTTCCAAAGCAGCAGCCATCGTATTGTCGTTTCTACCAGCCATATTCTGATTATTCCCAAAGACAACACCAAGATTAAACAAAAGTTCAACCATCACAACAACAAGACAAACACAACTGACTCAACATTGGCTCTGATGCCACTTCATGTAACACCCCTTTCTATACCCCCCAAATAATCAAATAATCATTTAGGCACATATTAAAATTTCATCAGAGTATAATTAGAAACATAGTATAAAAGTGGTATGTCACATTATACATGAAATTAAAACATCCAACACCTGCTTAACAATAGATATGCAACAGTGGAGTAACTAAATACTTGCACCCACATCTCAATATTTAGAATAAAAGCGGAAAATATAAATATTGAACAACATCAAACATATATATATATATATATATATATATGTATATATATATATATATATATATATATATATATATATATATATATCATCAAGTTTGATTTACCAACATAATTCATGTTTACATAAACATCCATCACCAAGATACATATACAAATGCACCACAAAAGGCATCACAACCAAAATCCCTAGCTACCCGGTGCTACATATCAGAGCCGACCGACAAAAGAATGAAGACACGCTTCACAAAAAGACCTCCAACATACCTACTTTGTAATGCCTCATAGAGCATCATAAAACAACAGAAGGGTGAGAAATATTATCATAATAACAATGCATATAATTATATATCTTAGCATATAAATACACATTTAATACATTCTCACCACAATTCATCTCCAATCACACATATACATCACAATGTATATATATATATATATATATATATATATATATATATATATATATATATATATATATATATATATAAATCAAGCATATTCATCATGCATACTTCCACCATTTCCATCACTCCACATAAACATGCATATTCATGTTTACTCATCAATGCATAAATACAAAGATGACAAAATGCAAATCATAGAGACCGACTCACGACTCTATGCAAATGCAATGCGGTACCGACTCAATCATCTCAAGTTCACTCATGAACTTATTGGAACCATCGCTCGTTACCAATGTAACTCCCTGTCGGGCCTACGATGTTCACCCATTGCTCACACCCCACATGGGCACATAATGTTTATGGATTGCTCACACCCCACACGAGCACACAATCCGATTGCTCACACCCCACATGGGTACACAATCATTCGTGATCATTTCACTCATTGCTCACACCTCACATAGGCACACAATGTTTATGAATTGCTCACACCCCACACAGGCACACAATCCGATTACTCACACCCCACATGGGCACAAAATCATGTTGAAATCATCGCTCGCACCTCACATAGGCACACGATGTTACAACCGATTCACATTAGAATCCCACAACACAAGAATGTACATCATTATGCTTCACATGCAAAATGACTCAAACACTCTTGAAATGCATACATATTCACAATATAATCATGCATTCATCTCATACAATCACATACAATCTACATATATTTGCAATCAATTACGCCAAACGGCAACAAATCTTTCACAATCAACATGCATTCACGTTTAGTTCGAACAACACATTTATGTTGCCAAACAGCCACAACACACAATCAAATTCCACAATTCCTTAATTCACATAATTACGATTAATCGGAAAAGTCGGGTAAAAATCGGTTAAAAATAATATTTTTCGATATTGTGAGAAAATACATAATTTTAGCTTCAAAATGATATGTGGAACGCTAAAAACGGATAACCGGTTCAAAAGTTACGAAAGAAAACATAATTCTTTAAAAGAAACACAACTCAACCTTAAAGTTACAGTTCGCGGGGCGAACTGGGAAAAGTTCTTCAGTTCGCGGGACAAACTTAGTAGAAACCCCAAAAACACCAGCTACAGGAAACTATCCCAAAACCCCCAAAATCCGTCAAAACTTCACCAAATTATTGGAAACAAAACACAAACATGATAATGATCACATACTAACTATCATACTACATTTTAATCGAGTTTTAACCGTTTAAATCACCGATTTTTGGATTTCTCACAAAATACCCTAAAAACTCATAACCTCTAAACTCAACCACACTAAGAACACATTCAAACAATCACATACATAATGATACACATTGATAAGATAATAAGATTTCACACCCTTACCCGATTGATTCGATTCCTAGGAGCTATCTTGAAGATTTTCCTAGCTTTTCCTCTTTTCCTCCTCTTTCTCTTTCTTTCTATCTCTCTTTTCTTTCTCTTTTCTACTTATATATCTTTTCTTTCTATTTCTTTTCTTTCCACCCAAATATTCATTTTCTCACAATTTCTAATTCCACTTAAATTTCTAACTTATCATCAATTAAGAAATGTCTAAAATACCCTCCATTCTAATTTTCCCGAAAACTCTCAAAAACGGCAAAATAAAATAACATGTCAACACATCATATTAACATACCAATTTCACAAATAAAATAATTATCACTCAATTTAAATAAAAGACTCAACAAAAAAATGAAATAATCGGAATCGAGGCGTTACACATAATCCTAACCTCATGAAAACTCTAAGATACTCCAGGTCACAAGAGCTCACTTCATCAATGATAATATCCGATATTGAGTAATTGACTATGACAACAATTACGATTAATTGAAGCATTGTATTAGAAATTTCATCCACCTTTTCGCAGTCTCATAATTCTATAATGACAAAATACCTTTTTTGGTCTCTTAACTTTATTTTGGGTTCAAATTGATCCTTAATTATTTTTCGTATCAGATTGGTCCCTTAACTCTTAAAACGTGTCATGTTAGTCATTTTCATCTAATTAGCGACGAAAAAAATATCAAAAATAGGTCGCTAATTAGACAAAAAGAATTAACATGACATGTTTTAAGAGTTAAATGATCAATCTGACACAAAAAATAATTAAAAGACCAATCTGAACTCAAATATATAATTAAGAGACCAAACAAGATATTTTATCTATGTATTTTATTTTTGATTTCCGTTGTTTTCGATTTTAGTGACCTGCGAAGTAGAATACCTTTCTTTCTAGAAGATTCAATATCAACTCAGCCATTACAAGACAAAAAAAAAAAAAGTCCATGGCTTTAAATTTGTTGTAGTAAAAGTATCATGATAGATTTTGCTTTGAAACAAAATATAGTTGATAGGTAATACTAATAAATTTATAAAACAAGCGGTTCTATTAAGTTAAGAAAAAATTACCAGGATATAGATTCTCCGGAGATCTAAACCCTCAGTCAAATTAAAATCGCATGACCATCCTAAACAGTCAAACGCTAATCCCAGTCTCTCTCTAAACACTCTCTCTCTCTCTCTCTCTGTAGAAAATGTCGGACGCGTTTTGCAGCGATTGCAAGCGAGAGACGGAGGTAGTTTTCGATCACTCAGCCGGAGACACAGTATGCTCAGAGTGCGGTCTTGTACTCGAGTCACACTCCATCGACGAAACCTCCGAGTGGCGTACCTTCGCTAACGAGTCCAACGATAACGACCCCGTCCGTGTTGGAGGTCCATCGAATCCTCTCTTAACCGACGGCGGGCTCTCCACCGTCATCGCTAAACCTAACGGCTCTTCCGGCGAGTTCCTCTCTTCTTCTCTCGGTCGCTGGCAGAATCGTGGCTCTAACCCTGACCGCGGACTTATCCTTGCTTTCAAAACTATTGCCACTATGTCCGAAAGGTCCGCAAGGGTTTCCTCACTATTCTTTTTTATATGAAGAACTTAGTATTTGGTTTCTTGCTTTGATGAAATTGAAAATTACTTGTTTTTCCTTACAAATTTAGGTCTAAGTTGTTAATTTTCTTGTTAATTGATGGATGGAAAAAATTGGATATATATCTGGGATGACGCATTGAAGAAACTCTTGTGGAGATATGCTTTCAATATGTGTACCCTGGCAGCACTTGCTATGTTGCTAGAATGATCAATAAGACCAACCTTTGTGGTGTTCTATTGATTTTTTGATTTGCAATCCTAAACTTTTGTTTGGATGCTTTATAAGTTTAAGTGTATGTTTGGTTTTAAAATTAATTCTTGACGTGTATAATTGATTTTGACATGTTTGGCCGCTCTCGAATAAAGTTGATTATGTTTCTTAGTATTGATTCTACTTGAAGCTGTGATTTCTACTAGCTTTTGAGTCTAAACGTGATTATCATGTTCAACTCAATTTTGCTAGAATTTATCCCAACATAAATCACTACTTTAACTCAATTTTAGTCAGAATCAATTCACTCAAAATCAATATTCTTCACCACAGAAACAAACACACACTAAGTATATATCATATACTGAAATATCATTGCAGCTGTACTTTGAAGATTTTGACTTGCATTAAAAAATTCTTATGGGAATTGATTTTCTATTTACTGAAATGAATGTCAACTTAGCTCTGATGGCATTGAATTTTTTTCAGGTTGGGACTTGTTGCTACTATCAAGGTATCGCATATTCTCATTCAGGGCAGACTCTCTTCACTATTAATTGAGGATAAATATGATGAAATGGCTTTTGTCTTAGCTCACTTTTTGCGCTCATTATAATTAGCCTTAATTGTTTGCCTATTGAAACTGCGTTACATTCAAATAAATAACATGCCAAATTTGTCAGGTGGTTGGAGATAAGGGTGTTTATAGTTTGAATCTAACGATATCACATAAAAATCACTTGGATTTAAAACCAAACTATCAAAACCAGTAACAAAATTTAAACCAGTATTTAAAACTAGCCAAAAACACAATGAAAAACACCAGTTTTCAGAGCAAGCAGCTGTCGGAGCGGCATCCACCGAGTTAAGCACACCTTCCTTTGAGATGGCTAAACATAGCTTGTAACCTGTATTTTCTGGTGAATGAGAAAAAACTAGATGAAACATAAGAAACAAAGAGTACTAATTTGTTTTAATTTGAAATTCCCTTTTGCTTGTGAAATTTAACTTTCTTTTTCCCTTCCTTTTCCTATATGTTAAAATCTGTTTGGCCTAGCCTGAAATTCCCTTTTGCATTTCGATACAATCACAAAGTGTTTGGTCATGAAATTTGGGATTCTACACTGGTTGTAAAATATCATATAATCCAAATTAATTTAAATAAACCAATTAAAACCATTTTGACTTGAATCCAGGTTTTTTTAATATGGTTTTGGATGTAGGTTTAACCATAAAATCAGTCATTTTGTAGGCACAATGAATGTTCTTTGCCATAAGTTGTGAGTTTGCAAGTTGTTGGTGGCTAGTTACTGTAGAATCAGAACTGACTGCATTGTTTATTATAAGGACATTGATTCACATTTCTAATTTTAGTGTCACACAATTTTATTATAGAACATGAGACTGGAATGGATCGGACCCCACAAGTGATGATGGAGATGTGTTAGTTAACAGAGATAATATTTGACTAAACAGTGGAGGGTATATGTGAGAAAGAATAGGAAATTCCCCTAATAAATAGGAGTTGATTTAGGCATTATTCTATAGGAGTTAGTTTAGGTATTTCCCAAATTAATAGGAGTTAGTTTAGGTATTATTCCCCATATAAATAGGAGTTTATGGGGCATTAGCTATGCATTGATTAAATTTCTGTTTTTGATATTAGGGTTTGGGCAGTGAGAGAATTGTTTTCTCTGACTGAGGAGCAGTAGCTCTGGAATTTCTTTTACTTTCATATTCACTAATAAAATAATTTTCTTTATCATATTCTATCCTACCTCAGTTCTATCAATTGGTCCGACCTATCATTGTTCATGCCCAAAGCTCCTAAGATGGTTGACCGTGTTTTTGTAGTGGAAGAACGGTTGGAAGGTGTTGAGGCTAGCATTATTGCGTTACGAGAGTTCATTGGTGCTGGGATTCAACGTGCAATGGCTCATTGTGAAGTGCCGCAGCCAAGCAGTGCGACAGTTACCTCACCGTTGGATGAGTTTCGTTTATCTGCGAAGGAGGTGGAGTTGCCGACATTTACCGGTGACGATCCGGTTGCATGGATCACTCGGGCAAAGACATACTTTAAGGTACAACGAATTTCGCAGGATGTTCGTATTCAGTTGACGAAATTGAGCATGGAAGGCCCTACTATCCATTGGTTTAACCTATGGCATGATTCAACAGAGGAACTGTCATGGGAGAACCCCCGTGAGGCGATGATGGTTCCATTTGGAGGTGGTCGTTTGGAGAATCCGTTTGAGGAATTGAAGGAACTAAAACAATCGAGATCAGTAGAGGAATACATTGCTGAATTCGAACTGTATTCTTCATAGTGTGGTTGTTTGCCAGAACAACAGTTTCTTGGTTATTTCTTGGTTATTTCGTTGGTGGTTTACATCATGATATTCACTTTCATGTGCGTACCTTCAAGCCTCGTAACCGTTACCTAGCAATGCAATTGGCTCGTGATGTTAAAGTGAATTTGCAGTGGCTTCTGGACAGGGTTTTAGAGCACGTTACAAACCGGGTCATGGTTCTTGGACAAAATCTCAAAAATCTAATTGGGCTTTTCGCGAAGGGAAAGGGAACGAATCTGCAATTCAAACCCAGACTAATAATTATTTGGGCAAAACGCGCACTCGTTTGGGTTCTGGATCTCAAACCGGGTCAACACGTCATACCAATTCTACAACATCTTCTCGCCCAATTTAGATGACAATTCGCACCGTTAATCTCGTGGTGTTCGCCATCTACCAAGTGTAGAGGTTAATGAGCGTCGTGCGAAAGGACTCTGTTTTCGTTGCTACGAACGATGGGATCCTCTCCATCAATGTGCAACAAGACAGTTACGATTGATTATCTTGGGGGATGATGAAATTGTCAACGATGAAGGAGAGATTGTGGTGTTGGAAGCTGCGTCGGAAGAAGAGCTCACACAAGAGGAATTAAAATGTAAAACCATTGGACTGTTTGGTGTATCCACTAATCCAAATCAGGTCTGGACGATGAAATTGGAGGATGTTTACAAGGTGCATTAATTTTGGTTCTTATTGATAGTGGAACCGCACATAATTTCATATCTCCTAAGGTGGTTGAAGCCCTGGGATTGCCTATGGTGCCTTCTAATCCTTTGGGTGTTAAGTTAGGAGATGGTCATCGTGTCCTAACTTGGGGTAGATGCAATGGAATTCAGATGAACATGGGATCAATGCAGATTCGTTTTGATGCTTATGTGCTGGAGTTAGGAGGTGTGGATTTGATTTTAGGAGTTGTGTGGCTGGAAACTTTGGGGAAGGTGACCATTGATTGGAAAGAAATGTCTATGGTGTTCAACCAAAAGGGAAGTATGGTGAAAGTACTTGGTTAGGATGTAGATAATAAGATGGCTACTTTCCAAAGCATTATCTCTCCTCGAATATAAGCAGGCTGTGAATAACCTACCTTGATGGAGGTGTTAGGGTCACAAGTGTCGTGTGTCTCTGATCAACAGACTAAGGAGTTGGAAGGATTGTTGGAGCGTATTGTTATTGTGTTTAAAGAAATCCAAGGTCTTCCTCCGCCAAGAAACACTTGTCATTCAATTGAACTTTTACAGGGTGCTGGTCCGGTAAGTGTGCGACCATACAAATATCCTCATTTACACAAGGATGAAATTGAAAAACAGATTCAGAGCCTATTGCAGCAGGGGTGGTTAGAAACAACACCAACGCTTTCTCTAGTCCCGTCATTTTGGTCAAGAAGAAGGATATATCATGGCGTATGTGTGTAGATTACTGTGGACTCAACAAGGTAACAATTCAAGACAAGTATCCTATTCTGGTTGTAGATGAATTGTTAGATGAGTTACATGGCTGTAGTTATTTCTCTAAACTTGATCATAAATTTGGTTATCATCAAATTCGTATGAAGGAAGAGGATATTCATAAAACTGCTTTTCGGACTCATGAGGGTCACTATGAGTTTTTGGTAATGCCGTTTGGTCTCACCAATGCTCCTGCAACCTTTCAATCGGTGATGAATGCAATTTTCAAGCCCTTTCTAAGGAAGTTTGTCTTGGTTTTTTTGATGATATACTAGTATACAATAGTAGTTGGGCTGAAGTGTTAGCTATTCAACATTGGCAACATTATTTGTTAGGAAGGAGGTTTATGGTTTATTCTGATCAAAAAAGCTTAAAACACTTGTTGCAACAATGTATTACCACAGCAAATCAGCAAGAATGGATGACTAAGTTATTGGGTTTTGACTTTGAGGTGGTGTACAAGGTAGGAGTGGAAAATAAAGTGGCTGATACTTTATCTAGACAACATGAGGATGCTCAAATGCAAGCGATTAAATCCTACCCTATTTGGCAGCAGAGCAACCAACTGCAACAAGAAGTATCAAATGATCCTTTGCTTAAAAATATTGTGGAAGCTATTCAAAAGGATCCTAATGCTAAAGTTATACCGGCTAACTCGCCACTTATTGAGGAGTTACTCAAAGATTTTCATTCTTCTCCGAGTGGGGGTCACCGGCTACCTATGCACTTATAGGAGAATGCCTAGAACTTTATATTGGCAAGGGATGATGCGGAGGGTGCAAGATTTTGTGAAAGCTTGTGATACTTGTTAACGACAAAATATGCGTCAACGACTCCTATGGATTACTACAACCTCTTCCGATTCTGGTTATGGTGTGGAGTGAGATATCCATGGATTTCATCACTTGTTTGCCAAAAAGTAATGGATTTGAAGCTATCTTGGTTGTTGTAGACCGTCTCTCCAAATACAGCCATTTCATTCCTCTTAAACATCCATTTACTGCTCGCTCAATAGCTGTTGTTTTTGTGAAATAATTGGTTAGATTACATGGAATTCCGGAGTTTAGTCTTAGTGATCGTGACCCCTTGTTTGTGAGTATTTTTTGCTCGCTCAATAGCTGTTGTTTTTGTGAAATAATTGGTTAGATTACATGGAATTCCGGAATTTAGTCTTAGTGATCGTGACCCCTTGTTTGTGAGTATTTTTTGGAAAGAGTTGTTCAAATTAGTAGGTACGGTGCTTAAATTGTCCTCAACATACCATCCCCAAACGGATGGTCAAACATAAGTAATTAATCGTTGTTTAGAGGCCTATCTACGTTGTTTTACTGCAGATCAACCTAAGACATGGGCACATTGGATTCCGTGGGTAGAACTGTGGCACAATACCACATTTCATGTGTCTACAGGGTTCACCCCTTTCGAGGTGGTATATGGTAGAAAGCCTCTAGTGTTGCACTTTTTGGAGGGCGAAACCAGAGTGGAAGCTGTAGCGCAGGAGTTAAAAGACAAAGATGAGGCGTTGCATCAATTGAAAACTAATTTACTAAAAGCCCAGGAGGACATGAAATACCAAGCTGACAAGAAACGTAAGGTAGTGCAATTTGAGGTTGGTGATTGGGTTTTCCTCAAATAACATCCTCATCGACAACAATAGGTTGTGCAAAGAATCCATAAAAAATTGGCCCCCAGATTTTTTGGACCTTATCAAATCCTGAAGAAGATAGGGCAGGTTGCTTATAAGTTGAAGTTACCACCAACATCTAAAATACATCCTACCTTTCATGTGTCGCAATTGAAGAAAGCGGTGGGCAACTATACTACTACAACACAGCTACCTATCAGTTTAGAGTCAGAAAAAGGGGACATTACTCCGGTTAAGGTTGTGTCATGGAGGGACAAGTTTGATGGTGGACAACATAAGAGAGAATGGTTGATTCAATGGGAAGGGATGGATATTTGAGATGCTACCTGGGAAGAGGAACTATTGCTGAAGAGTCAATTCCCTGATCTACGCCTTGAGTACAAGGCTAAGGCTAATGTTGCAGGTGTGGGTGATGATAGGAATGGATCGGACCCCACAAGTGATGATGGAGATGTGTTAGTTAATAGAGATAATATTGGGCCTAAACAGTGGAGTGGAGGGTATATGTTAGAAACAATTGGAAACTCCCCAAATAAATAGGAGTTGATTCATTATTCTATAGGAGTTAGTTTAGGTATTTCCCAAATAAATAGGAGTTAGTTTAGGTATTACTCCCCATATAAATAGTAGTGTATGGGGCAATAGCTATGCATTGATTAAGTTTCTGTTTTTGATATTAGGGTTTGGGCAGTGAGAATTGTTTTCTCTAACTGAGGAGCAGAATTGTTTTCTCTAACTGAGGAGCAGTAGCTCTGAAATTTCTTTTACTTTCATGTTCATTAATAAAATAATTTTCTTTATCATATTTTATCCTACCTCTGTTCTATCAACATGTTCTGTCTGCCTGTCTATATATGACAATTGCCATTGGTTTAAGCTTGGAAGTTCAAACATAAATGCGAAGGTTTTTGAAACGTTGTATTTGTGTTATCCAAATTTCAGTGTAGATTTTTTTGCTGAATTAGTTGCTTTTGGTTTCATTGTTGTTTGATAAGAACACTTTATTGCCACTCCTGACGTGGTTTGTATGTTTAACCTCTTAAATCCCTTAGGTTTTGTTTGGGAGTTTGGAGGGGGAGGGGAGGGGAGGACTTTGGGGAAGTGGATTCGAAAAAAAAATAGAGAAATTTAATTTTTTTTTTTTAAATTGTGCTTTTGTTTAGAATTATAAAGTAATGTTTATCATTACTATATTTTTAATTTTCATAATATTATAACAATATAAAATATATTTTATATTTGAAGAATTTATGTAAGCCCTCCAAAACCCTCATTTAATACAAATTTTAGTATTCTTCCAAATTAGGGACATTTTGTGTTATGAATAAAAGTAAACCCTCCAAAATTCTCTCAATCAAAATCCTTCAATTATTTCCACTCAAATCTTTCCTTTTTTCAAAGCCCTCTCCTCCCTTCATCTCCAAACTCCCAAACAAACCTTACACACACTAATATGTAATATGTAGTGTAGTCAATGTTATTAGGTAAGCTATCAAATAGGAGTCAGCACCTTATACTGGTTGAGGTGCTGCCCCTTCTTTGAAGCCGATCCCACTGGCGCTTTCGACATGCCTTTTTGGTTTGGACGAGGCATAGTTTTAGCAACTTATTGATAACTATGACAAACCGTGAAAGCTCAATTCTGCAACATTGCCAACTTTGATACCTATAGGGATAAATAAACTACTTGTTTTCTAGGATGCTTTCTTTAGCTTATTTTACGCAATGTATAAAAAGCACAAGTGATGTGGTTCTTAGTTAAGTATTAAATTTAGAAACAGGTGTACTTCAAAAATGCATAAAAAGCACAAGTGACGTTTACAAGACATCTTCTTAGTGTTTTTGTAAAGAGTATTTTTTGTATTCTTATGTTGCTTTTGTCTTTTGATTTTAAGGATCGAGCAAACGAGATATATAAGAGGGTCGAAGACCAAAAGTCTAGTCGAGGAAGAAATCAAGATGCTTTGTTGGCTGCTTGTATCTACATCGCTTGCCGACAAGAAGACATACCACGAACTGTAAAGGGTACATCCTATGATTCTTTTAACATCTGGATGCTTCCCAGTTTATCTTTCCCTATGTAAATGAGCTTCCCTGAACCTATGGATTTCAAATAGAAATTTGCTCTGTCGCAAATGGGGCGTCAAAGAAGGAAATTGGCCGAGCAAAAGAGTATATAGTGAAGCAACTTGGTTTGGAGAAGGGTCAGACTGTGGAGATGGGCACAATACATGCTGGCGACTTTATGGTGAGTTTCCTTTCTTGATTTGTAGCATATCTTGCTTTTGCAATTATTATTGTTTATTAGTGAAGACATCTCATCTAAAATTTGACTGGATTTCTTTGATGTTACTAACCATATTTTTATCTTAAACTTTAGAGGAGATTCTGTTCAAATCTTGGTATGAATAATCAAGCTGTCAAAGCTGCTCAGGAAGCTGTGAAGAAATCAGAAGAATTTGATATAAGGTATTTTCAATTTACTTTGATGCTAATGTAAATATGTTTATAGTTACAGCTAAAAACTTAAATTTAGTGTCTTGAGAGGGAAAATTGGTGGGAAAATTAACACACTGGAGTCAATATGTGTGTTGCATCTGGTTGAGAAGTGAAAACTGTGGTATGAGAAATGGATGGTTTATTAGTAAGGTAGGAACACAACACTCAAGGGTGCCCATAATAGCATTTGTGTGTGAAATGGAAAACTATAGTTGCCAATAGAGGCGCCCAGCACAGTTATTGACCTCCCAAAACGGTGTTGCAGTGCAGACAGTGGTCAGGGGTGCATGATCATTAACATAATATAAAAATATTCAACAACTAAACATAGGGTTTACTAAGGAGAGTTACTCTAACAAGAGTCATCAGTTAAAGTTGTATAGATATACAAAATGATTAACAAACTTTACTACTTTTGATAAAATAATATATCTTTTTAAAAAAATATATCATTACCTATTTATTATCTAGTTCTACTTATTTCATTATCTACAATAAATTATTAAGATTGATTTTTATAAAATAATATTTAATGTTGCTTTAAATTTTAAAAACCACAACTAAATAGCAACATAATCTTTCTACAAAAACAATTAAAAAATGGAGAAGATACATATTATAATAATTTACACATTTTACATTGAACATCCTTTATTTTTCACTTATTACGCTCATTACACGCTCATGCAACACATTCATATCAACATATGCTACATTGCACTCAATAGTACTTTAATGGCAAAAGAGACTTCTGAACCTCAATTAACCAAGTTTGTTACCTATGAAAGCCATTTTTCTCGGTGCGTAAAGTTGAGAATGCCATGGGTTAAAAACTTGAAACTTCAAGGGATTGCTAATTAAATAAAAATTAAAATACGGGTACAAATTTAAAAAGTTGAGGGTGTGCAACTGCACCCTGACAACAGTGAGTTGCCCACTGGTTTCAAATGGGGGTAGCAGCCATCACAGCCGCTTTCACAAACAGATTGCACAGTTAGTGGCGCTAGGCAGTGCAAAATGTTTTTGAAAATGAGAGAAATTGTGTTGCTCTGAAGGGCAATGCCTGCATTTTCCGCTACCAATATCTTATTTTCTAGGAAGATCTGTATTGTGCATCCACAAATATCTAGCTTTTCTGACTTGTGGCACCTGCTTGTGTTACATGTGCAGCAGAGGCTGCATTTCATGTTGAAGGAAGACTAGGTCTAGGTTAAGTTAACGAAGATGACTTATATAGGCCCTTTAGCGTAGAGGCCCAATATATTTAAAAGGTATTAATTAAAAACAATGGACTATAAAAAGAAGAATGGGACTTAAAAACAAAACACGGGAATTAAATATCTTGCCTTTTATTTGATGGTAACACTCAAAGGAGAATATTGCAGCTGTTTGAGAAGTTATAATTTGCACTGTGTCATAATTGCACCGTTCTCTGCATATATGAAATTGCTCCACCTTGTTATGTTTCATAATTGTCAGAAAACACACTGCTCCAACCTGTTCTAAGTTTCATAATTGTCAGAGAAACTGATACGTTATTATGTTCTGATGATCAATACTAACAACGTCCTTAATATGTCAGGAGGAGTCCTATATCAATTGCTGCTGCAGTTATATACATCATAACTCAGCTTTCTGATGATAAAAAACCTCTCAAAGGTATGTGACACTCCTTTGTAGGTAGTTGAGATTCGATATTTGATGGCATTGAGGACAAATCTATTAGTTTTTCTAATTTTTTTTATAAGTAGTCTCTTCAATCAATGTCATTGGTTCTGCTGGAAATTTTATAAAATTTAGAATGTCTGACTTCTTGTCTTAATGTAGATATATCAATTCTCTTATTTCAATGCTATTTCATTCATATATGTATCTGACTTGTTGTCTTAATGTAGATATATCAATTGCCACTGGAGTTGCAGAAGGAACTATTAGGAACTCTTACAAGGATCTTTATCCCCATGTTTCAAAAATAATACCAAATTGGTATGCAAAGGAGGAGGATTTGAAGAACCTTTCTAGCCCTTGAATTATAGAGAAAAATCATCCTAAATTTGTGTCATTAAATCTGTTTGGATTCACTGAACTGTTAATTACATTGAGAGCTAGGCACCATATAATGAATGAATTCTCAACTTCGGTGCAGTACAGAAGAGTTTATATGTATGAACGTGAACTCACTTGCATTGCTGTGTGTTTTGTTTTTGCCTCTTCTTGATTTGAATTATTTAGTTGTCTCTCCGTTTGTTGCATATTACTACAAAATATACGATACTCTGTTCACCAGAAAAAGAAAAAGAAACGTAACTATGCTTCAAAACTAATTAGATGCAGAACTGCTCTATTGTATATATGTTTGTTCAATTGTTAAATGCAAGCAATCATTTTGAAATACATTATTGGAGAAGGAATTGTACGACATTTGCTCATGTTTAGAGTGTGTGGATGAAATAATATTTCATTTGTTTCAAAAATGATCTGTTTAAAGTTTTTGTATTCGGATTAAAGAATGTAATAATATTGTTATAAAATATTGTACTTTTAGTTGAAATGGAAAGAATAATAATTAAATGATACAATTGTAAAAATAATAATTATTTTTATATTGAAAATTGAGAATTATTTCTATATTGAAAACTGAAAATGATATTCATAACGATAAATAATTTAAATGAAGTTTTTAAAACGCAGGGAGTGTTTAAGGGAATTTAAGATGATTAGTCCCAAAAAAAAATGAAGTTTCTTTAAAACGAAGGGAGTGTTTAAGGGAATTTAAGATGATTAGTGCAAAAAAGTAGGTGAATTTCTTAATTCATCTTATTTATTCCCTTCGTTCTTTTATAAGTGTCATTTTTCTTTATTTTATAATTTTGTATTCTTTTTTAACTGCCACTAGTAAATTTTAAGATAATATTAAATGTATTTTTGTTAAAATTACCTTTAAGTAATTATTACAGAAAGAAAAAGTAAAATAAATGTAATAAATAATTATGGGTAGTATAGGTAAAATGAAATTATTGTATGAAAAGTAAAAATATTGATTAAATTTCTTGGTATGTATAAAAAATAAAAAAAGTGACACAAAAAAGAAACTGAGGGAGTAACTCTTATGCACCTGGTGAATTTTCTAAAATGCCCTCTATTTTTGGATGTATATATATCCGAATGCACCTTTTTTTTCCTTCAAATTTTGGTTGTTTCAATAATATTGTTATAAAATATTGTACTTTTAGTTGGAATGGAAAAAATAATAATTAAATGATACAATTGTAAAAATAATTATTATATATATATATATATATATATATATATATATATATATATATATATATATATATATATATATATATATATATATATATATATATATATATATATATATATATATATATATATATATATATATATATATATATATATATGTATATGCGACTTCGGTCCTGGGGATAACATTGCCTTTCAGTGACTTTGTGAGTGTCGTGCTCGGGCATCTCTGCGTCGCCCCTTCTCAACTACACCCCAATTCGTACGCGTTTCTACGAGCGTTCGAGATGACGTGCGCCCATCTGGGTGTTGGTGCCACGCTTCCCCTCTTCTTCCGCCTGTTCTCCTTACAACGCCAAGTCGGGCGAGGAACTGACCGAAAGGGGTTCGTGTCCTTTAAGCAGCGAACCAAGATTTTTAAGGCCCAATCAGAATCTATCCGGGCCTTCAAAACTGATTACTTCCTGATAAAACCCGCGAGCGCGGTGGCCTTGAGAGCAATGAGCTTTTTGGGAATAGACACTGACGAGAACGACGAACCTAAGCTCGACGATCAGGGTCAGGTGATCCCGAGGAGATTGTGGCTGTTCCCATTTTCCTGGAGTCATGCTCATTATGAGAAACCTGTCGGGGAGTTCGTTCAGGTGGGAGACACATTGAATGATGATGATGCGGCCAGTTTTGAGGCCTTCAGAAAATTAATAGCCTCCTTCACTCCGACCCCCCTGTTGGACGGAGATGGAAAGGTTATAGTTGATCAGGATGGGGGGGGGGAAGCTGTGGAGCGTCCCTTGATCAACGTTACTGAGTTGCTGGCTTGCCGTAACGGGCAGGAAGTGTCCGACTTCTTTGGTATATGTTTATTTGCGTTAGTTAAATTTTTGCTTTAACTTTGTTGTCTATGACTAACCTGATCCTTTTCCTTTTTCAGGCTCCCTGACGAACCCATTGGACAAAATTCAAGAACGCCTGGTTCAGCAGCAGAGGAAACGATCAAGGGTCGTGCAGATCAAGCTGACTGAGACGAGTGGCTCGGGGTCGGGCCCCTTGGTCCAGGGTTCGCCGAGCGCATCGACCGACTCCTTGATGAAGAAGCACAAATCAGCGGCCACTGTGGATTTAACGGCCAACGCCCCTCCAAAGCCGAAGCATGGGCTGCCTCCATGTTTTGTGATGCGCAACTTCTTTGAGGGAACGAGCATGGAAGTGGACCGTGCGGATTCTCTGTTCTTGGAAGGTATGGACCGTCCTGCTCGGCGACTATCTCTGGCACAAGACGCGAGCGCAGTTATACGACTCCTAACAATGGCCTGGCTGACGGCCGAAGGGAGTCCCGGACTGGAGCGAGAAAATAGCAGGCTTAAGGAGCAGCTGGCTGCTTCTGAGGCTAAGCTGACAGCGGCCACCGAGGAGGCTAAAGCTGCGACCAAGGAGTCGACCGAACGGGCCGCCGTCATCGCCAAGTTGGAGGTCAACAAGAAGAGGGTACTTGAGCAAAATAAAAAGCTGAAGGATGCCTTTTGCCCGAAGGATGATGAGGACGAAGAGACTAAGAGTCTGGTGACGAGGGCTCAGTTGCTCGCTCGGATTGACCAGGATATGGAAGATCTGAATTCGTCGACTGAGCTCATTTTTCAGAACGCGGTGGATCAAATGAGAGTTCTTCATCCTGACATGGCCTTGGATGTTGGTCGAATGAGCTACCTGTACAAGGTCGTGGACGGTCAGATCGTGGTCCCCTCAGACTTGGTGGTGGATGACTCTCAGCCGGGGTCGACTGATCAGCCTGGCCAACCTGAAGCGCAACCAGAGCAGGAGGGAGCTTGTGAGGAGGAAGGCCGCCCGGGAGGCGAGGGTAATTAATTTATGTCCTGCGTGCCTGATAATTTATGATGTTTTTTTTGGGGGGGCGTGGCCCCCTTTGTATGTAATCCTGAACAAGTCGGCCCTTTGGTGTCGCATTTTTAATTTCATGTGCACGACTTTAATGGTCGGTTTCCATGTTTTACTTGCTCGTAACAATGCGTCCGTCGGAGGACATAGCTTACTTGTTATTTTTACTAAGTGTTTGGTATGTATCTTTGCATTAATTGGATGTGGTCGAATAAATACGGGGTGTGTGAGTGATCTGTTGGTTAGGGGGACCAATCAGATTTAGGAGTCTTACTCCTGGTCGGTGCCCGGGCCAAGATAATGGCCCGGGCTCCGTGGCTTGAACATCCCATCACGAGCTGGGGTTCTGCCTGGTCGTGGTACTTAGGCGACGTCGGACTCGTTCGAGTATCCGTCCGTGCGACAAGTTTCTCTTTTGCCCGAAAGGAGATCTTGCTTGACTTTGTTATGTTTGGGCTGTCATGCTCGTACCTAGGCACGCAGTTTTCAGTCGGTCCCCCTTTCTCCTTGCTTGAAAGTTGAGTAAGGCGACTTTGTGATTTAGCTGTAGTATTGTTTGAGTTTCTCGGCGTTCCAGGGCCGAGCAAGCTCTTCCCCGTGTAGATTCTCCAAATAATAAGCTCCGTTTTCGGTTTTTGCTCGGACGCGATACGGGCCTTCCCAGTTGGGTGTTAGTTTTCCCTCGCGGGGATCTCTGTGATTTCTTCTAAGGACAAGGATGCCTACCTCGAACGTTCGCCTTATGACCTTAGAATCATACCGAGCGGCTATTTTTTGTTTAAGAATGGTTTCTCGAAGAGCGGCTTCCGATCGAATTCTTCGACCATGTCGAGCTCGTCTCTCAAGGCTTCGGAATTGGTATCTTGTTCCATGGGGGATTCTGTGCGCTTCGATCGGACGTGCATTTCTATAGGGATCACCGCTTCGGTTCCATATGCTAATTGAAATGGGGATTCCCCGGTTGTTGAGTGGGGTGTGGTCCTATATGCCCATAGTACGCTATGTAGCTCCTCGACCCAATGCTTCTTATGCTCGTCCAATATTCGTTTCAGACCTCTTAGGATTACCCTGTTCGCGGCCTCTGCTTGCCCGTTAGTTTGGGGATGCTCGACCGAAGCGAAATGTTGTTTCGTTCCCATTGATGCAACGAATTCTTTGAAGTGTTTATCTGTGAATTGAGTGCCGTTGTCGGTCACGATGGCGAGGGGCACCCCGAACCGGGCGAGGATGTTTCTCTTGAAGAAACGTAGTATGTTGAGCGCAATGATTTTGGCTAAGGCCTCAGCTTCTATCCACTTGGTGAAATAGTCGACACCTACAATTAAGTATTTATTCTGACCGGACCCGACGACGAATGGTCCTAAGATATCCATTCCCCACCATGCGAACGACCAAGGTGACGATAATGATTTTAGCTCGGATGGGGGTGCTGCGTGCACGTCTCCGTGTCGTTGGCATTTGTCGCACCTCTTCACGTGCTCTTTCACATCGTGCTGGAGGGTGGGCCAATAGTATCCTACCTGTAGGATTTTTCAAGCCAACGAGCGTCCGCCAGGATGTTGCGCATTGATTCCTTCATGGACTTCCCTTAGTACGTGTGGGATATTTTCTTCTTCTACGCACCTGAGGAGGGGTGTAGAGAATCCTCGACGATACATATGTCCACCTACTAGAGAATATGAGCATGCCCTTCGTCGTATAGTACTGGCTTCTTTTGGGTCGGTCGATAATTCTCCTTTAGTTAGATAGTTGAATACTGGGGTCATCCAGCAGCTCGTGTCGCCCACGACGTTAATGTCTACGCGGGCCGACGATTGTCCGATACTCGGTCGGGGAAGCATTTTCTGTACGACGGACTTGTTGTTTCCTTTCCTTTTAGTGCTTGCTAATTTGGACAGGATGTCTGCGCGGGCATTGTTTTCCCGTGGAACGTGTTTGACTTCCACACTTTTGAACCGTTTTAGTTCGCCTTTTACGAGTGCCAAATATTCGGCCATGTTATCATTTTTGGCTTGAAAATCTCCTCGGACCTGGCTTGCGACCAACTGAGAATCCGTGCAGATTGTGATCTCTTCTGCTTCCAGATTGGTCGCGAGTCGTATGCCCGATAGAAAAGCTTCGTACTCTGCTTGGTTGTTAGAAATGGGGAAAGATAGGGTTAGGGACACTTCAATGACATTCCCCTCTTCGTTTTCCAAGATAATGCTGGCTCCGCTACCCGCCGGGCCAGATGCACCGTCCACGAAAATAACCCACCTGGATGAGACTTTCGGGTCTTGCTCGGTGAAGGTAAGCTCAGCCACGAAGTCGGCCAGCGCTTGAGCTTTGAGAGCTTGTCTTCCCTCAAATTTGACGTCAAACTCGGATAGTTCTAATGACCACTTTAGCATTCGTCCGGCCATGTCTGGTCGACCGAGCAACTGTCTTATGGGCTGATCGGTTCTTACGATGATGGTGTGAGCCAGAAAGTAATGGCGTAGCCTTCTAGCTGCGAGAAGGAGGGCCAAAGCGACCTTTTCTATCTGGAGGTATCGAATTTCTAGGCCATGGAGTGCTTTACTTGTGAAATATACAGGTTTTTGCCCTTCGGGTAGGTCGCGCACGAGTGCCGTGCTTACTGCTTCGTTTGCAATTGCAAGGTAGAGATACAGTATCTCCCCCTCTTTAGGTCTGGATAAGACTGGGGGTTCACTTAGTGCCTTTTTTAGGTGGGACAACGCTAGCTCGCACTCCCCCGTCCACTCGAAAGTTGCCTCTTTGCGGAGGAGTTTGTAAAAAGGGAGAGCGTGTTGAGCGGACTTTGCTACGAACCGAGCGAGGGAGGTAAGGACCCCGTTTAGTGATTGTATGGATTTTTTAGAAGTGGGAGTTGGGAGCTCCGCGAATGCCCGACATTTATCGGGGTTGGCCTCGATGCCTCGTTCAGTTAAGTTGAATCCGAGGAATTTTCCTGCTCGGACACCAAACGTGCATTTTTCAGGGTTGAAGCGCATTTTGCATTTTCGTGCCTGATCGAACACTTTTCGTAAATGGGACGCGTGGTCCATTTCTTGTTGAGATTTGACGATCATGTCGTCCATGTATACTTCGAGCATATCTCCGATTTCAGCTCGGAAAACCTTATTCATCATGCGCTGATATGTTGCGCCCGCGTTTTTTAGACCGGAGGGCATAACGTTGTAAAAGTAATTGCCCGGTTCGGTCATGAAGGCCGTGCATTTTTTGTCAGACACGGCCATGGGTATTTGATTATACCCTGAATATGCGTCCATGAAGGATAATAGCTTGAAACCGGACGAATTGTCGACCAATTTATCGATGTTAGGTAAAGGGTATGCATCTTTCAGGCATGCCCGATTGAGATCGGTATAATCAACGCACATCCTCCATTTTCCACTAGATTTTTTCACAAGTACAACATTCGAGAGCCAGGTCGTGTACCTGGCCTCAGTTACAAATTTAGCCTCTAGGAGGTCTTTAACAGCAGATTCAGCAGCTTCGGTCTTCTCGGTCAACTGCTTCCTCCTGCGTTGAGCGACCGCCTTGTGTGTTGGGTCGATGGAGAGGTGGTGGCAAGCTGTCTCGGGGTCGAGCCCTGGCATTTCTGCGGCGCTCCAGGCAAATAAATCTGCGTTCCCTTTGAGGCAAGCTTCCAACTGTCGCTTCACCAACTCAGGCATATGTGCTCCGATTTTAACGCACCGAGCTGGGTCTTCTCCCAGAGGAATTAGCTCGAAGTCTCCATCTGGTATTGGTCGGGATAGCGATTCTGTTGGTCTTTGGATGCCCTCGCTACTATCCGAAAATCTGCAGTCTAGGTCGATCGAGTCTACCTGAGGGAAAGCCCTGGGAATATCTGGCGAATTTGATGTCGGGGGACTTGGTTGGTAAGATATTGAGCTGAGACCTTTTGATGCTGCTTCGAAACACCTGCGGGCAGCTTCGACGTCTCCGTGCAATGTGGCGACTTTACCTGAAGTAGTGTAATACTTCATCTTCAGGTGGACAGTGGACGGCATAGCGATTAGCTCGGCTAGGGTTGGTCGTCCTAGGATGCATTGGTACAGAGATGGGCAGTCCACGACTAGGAACTGGACCCTGACCGTCCTGGCTGTCTCGCCCTCCCCGAAGGTAACAAATAGGTCAACATAGCCCCATGGTCGGGATACTGCTCCGTTGAAACCCTGCAGGTCTGATCCGACGTATGGAGTTAAGTGTGTCTCGTTTAGCTGGAGTGTCGAAAACAGCTGGGAGTACATGATGTCGCAAGAGCTACCTTGGTCCACTAGGATCCTCCTCACATCGAAGTTCGCCATGCGTGCTTGGATGAGCAGAGGAATGCTAGCGTTGGGCGCCCCTCCTAGGAGTTCCTCCCGATAAAATGCAAGGGGTACAGAGCCCTCTCTTGGTGGGTCCA